>CM073933.1:18407500-19657500 GCA_037179545.1 Sesamia inferens | reverse complement strand
TATTCAGATTATTTTCTCGGTGGTAGGACATAACATCGGCTGCCGGTAGAAGTTACCACCTATTAGACAAAGTCTTGCCGCCAAGCGATTCGTTGTGTTCCAGCATGATGTCTGATGATGTCCCTACGGAGGACGGGTCCGAGCAACTGCTCTGCAATCTCTCCCTGGTGCAGCATCGCTGGTCATGTTGTTGGGTTTACATTGCATCACCTTGCTCAACTGCCGTCTACATTTCTATTCACTCATTTTTTTTTTAGCGAATATGCCTCTAATAACCTAGCGCGGCTTACCATCAACGATTGTATCACTGCTTACCATTAGGCGGGATTGCGGTCAAGCATAAGTTTATAATTATTAGAATAATAATAATAAGATCTTTTTTTCGTTTTTGAAGGAGTGTGGAGGTACCACACTCCTTCAAAAACGAAAAAAAGATCTTTTATAATACTTCAATATATTTTTTTTATTTTGAGATAAATTATTTTTAAATAATTAATTAAATGAGGGGCTCGTGGCTAATTGATAATAGCCGCACAGATCGATCGATCAGGTTAAGCTACGCTTGGCGCGGTTGACCTGTGGATGGATGACCATCTCTACATACCGAGATCCATTCTTGCCTCGGAAAGCACGGTAAGCCATTGGTCCTGCCCATCATTTGTAGATTTTTGACAGATGTTACATGTAGTCAGAAGTATGACAACGGGTAGAGCACCGCCGTGTCCTCGCGGCGGCGATTGGCGGCGATCTGTCATCCGACCGTGGTCCACGCCATGGTCCGGAGCGAAAGTGCATGGCAAGCCGTCACCTCCTTCTGCGAAGCAGTAATGTTAGCAAAGGAGGAGGCGGAGCGCGTGAGGTAGCGGGAAACCCAGCGCCCTCACGCCTCTAGCCACCACAAGAGACATCCTGGCCGGGAGATAACATCGAACTTCCAGCCACCGCAGGCGCGGGCTTGCGGACGGTGAGCAGTGGGTAACTCGCCGCCCGGTAAGGACCAGGCCCGAGTCGACGGCGCGTTGTATTTCACGCGCGCTTCGAAGAGATGTCAGCACATCGTGACGGGGTCCACGAAGACTGATGCCTCCTAGTTCAGGGTTGCGGGTTGGTTAAAAAAGAAACCGTGCCCCTAGCCTACAGGCAAGTGAAGGAACACGGGTGGGTTTTTAGTCAGCAAAAGTCTGACACGCCCTCCCGCTCCGCCCAGAGCAGGAGTGGTCATTTGATGACAACCAGTTTTGCCAAGATTATAATATTCTTTTACTTCACTGTCAGTCTGACATTTTTTAAATTATTTGCGTTATGGAACTCAAACAATTTTAAAAATATCTGACACCTGTACTCGTCATAAATAAAAATAGATAAAAGTAATTTATTGCAGCCACCTAACGATGGAATCTTACAGTCAATGTTGAGAGGCAGCGTGAAGGAAACACAGACATTAACGTTTTACACCCAAAAGCTTTTAGCGTATAAATATTGTGTACAAACGCCGTATTCGTGACTACAATGTTGTGTTTTTATGTGAAATACGATGGTTTTTTTAGCTTTATATCCATCCCTTGAGGTCTATATGTAAACTTTATGATGGTATTATTTTAAGGTATTAGATAATTATGATTTGCAGCCACTGCTAGACCTCTCTCTGATTCATAAATGGAAGGCAAAAAATTTGATCTCCACTCGTCGTAAATTAATTATAAGTCCAAATTTTCTCACGATGTTTTAGGTATCAGTTAATAATGCTTCTTTATATTTCTTAAAAAAGGGAAAATAATAATCTTTTCATACAGAATGATAGCCAAAATTAGCATCCTTTCTAATGGGAAAGAGTGAGTTTGTTTGTTTGTTCTGCTTTCACGCCGTAACTACTGTTACTTTTTATCCCGGAAAATTTTGATATTCCCGAGGGAAATCTTAAAAGCGCGATAGACCCTGGTTCAGGCCATGGTCCGGAGCGAGAGTGCATGGCAGGCCGTCACCTCCTTCTGCGAAGCAGTGATGCTGGCAAAGGAGGAGGCGGAGCGCGTGAGGCAGAGGGAATCCCAGCGTCCTCAAGCCACTAGCCGCCGCAGTAGACGCCCTGGTCGGGAGACGACACCTAACTCCCAGCCACCGTAGGCGCGGGCCTACGGGCGATGAGCAGTGGGCAGCTCGCCGCCCGGTAAGGACCAGGCCCGAGTCGACGGCGCGTCGTGTTTCACGCGCGCCTCAAAGCGATATCAGCACATTGTGACGGGGTCCACGAAGACCGATGCCTCCTGGGTCAGGGTTGCGGGTGGGTTAAACAAGAAACCGTGGCCCTGGTCGTCGCACAGGCAAGTGAAGAAACACGGGTGGGTTTTGGTCAGTAAAAGTCTGACACACCCTTCCGCTCTGCCCAGAGCGGGAGAAGTCATTTGATGATTTCCCATCCCAACAAAAAAAAAGGCCTCCTCTTTGTAACATCATCAAAGTTTCGGATTAGTAGACATATGTCTTCGTTGTCATTAGTTCTATAAACTTCTTTACTATTAATTATTCTGTGCCTTGACTTGCTGATAAGACCTTGTTGTATTTCTTTATATTTTAAGTGAGCACCGCTAGCATTATGCTATGGGAAATAAAAAACGTTCCCCATAAATTACTTAGTCACTAACAACTAATCATAAATACTAAATCTTGGTTTCAATTATGTAAGATTTCTTAGAAGATTTGTCTATAACATAACATGCATGGCATAGAAGGTGTTACATATAAACGTAGATATATTAAGATGAGATCAATATTTATTTACTTTCCGCCTAGCAATTTCCCAACTTCTCAGGGTCGACTACAATTCGAGTCCAATGTAAGACAGATAGGATACATCCATTCAGACCCACCATGTATTGATCGTGAGTGAAGCAGATTTATTCCATTGATATATTGCGCGTGCCGGAATGGTCTTCCACAACGAAGATTTTCTAGATCACCGGTGCGTCGGTGATCTAGAAAATCTAGTGAATACCGAAAGAACATGCTACATGAAGCCTAAAACGCCTATTTCTATCACTGATTTTTTTTATGATGAAATAATGATGTGTATCTGTTTGTAAAAAAAAAAAAATAAGCCAAAAGCTTCTTCAAAAAGCAAATAGCAAAAAAGAACAAGCAAACAGAAATTTAAAGTTTGTTCAGAAAAAATACGAGAAGCGGATGTGCACACCTTATGGTCGGTTGAATGAGAGATAACGACCAGAGTTCGGTTATTTATGACTAACGAGCCTATTCAGGGGAGCTGTGCTTCCAAATGGAGATTTATGAAACAGAAAATGTCGGATAACGTACGTCTTGAGTATAATTTGTTAGCGACGGGCGGTGTGAATTCTGTGCTATCTGTGGAAACTGGGTGACTGCGTGTTGTGTAGTCCGAGGACTGGGAAGTTAGGAGCTGTGGGTAAATTGTGTTAGACTCGTTTCTAGGCAACATAGATGATAGAATTTTGAAAAGTAATGGAAAAGATTTCGGTGGGGCGCACACTGTGATTATACGATTCTCCTGAGTCTGGAAATACATTATCTACACTAATATTATAAAGAGGAAAACTTTGTTTGTTTGGCTCCAAAACTACTGCACCATTTTCAAAAATTCTTTCACCATTCGAAAGCTAAATTATCCACGAGTAACATAGGCTAAATTTTATTTTAGAAAAGAATAGTGTTCGGTAAAATATTTGGGTTTTTTGAACTCAAGGTGTAAAAAACAACTAGAAAAGTTACTTATTTTGCGTACACTACCTAAACTATAAAAGATAGAACCATAAAATGTTCTAATTAATTTTAGATCTTATAAATATCTACAAAAAATTCCGCGACACACTATACCTATCCACGTCGAGTGAGGTACAACAACCATTTGTTTATTTAAAAATCCAGAAATTTTTTTGGACTATATTTAAGCGCGTTTATTTTACTCATGCTATTAATCCTTATCAAAATAAGTAAGTATTTCATCAATAAGTATCTTGATAATATTTGGTCTTTGAATGATTATAATTGAATGTTTGGTTTTGAAATTATAGCGAAATTGAAATATTATGATTTCTGGTGCACGGCCCGTCGCGGGAGTTTATATCTATAGCCGACACCAGAAATAGTTCAAATATTTGATCACTTATTTGAACACTTGTTTGGACACAGGTGTAGCTCGGGTATTTGAGTATTTGTTCAAAGGTTTGTTAAAACATTTGTATTTTGCCATTCGTTGACAAATATTTCTACAAAGATTTGTACATAATATTTATAGAAATATTTGTACATAATATTTATAGAAATATTTGTACATAATATTTATAGAAATATTTGCGCGTGTGTAGCAGGCTACGCAAACATTTGAACACAGACACCTTTGAACGCTTTGATGTGCACTCGAAACCGACATCGAATGGCAAAGTACAAAGGTTTTAATATTTGAACTTTGTCTGGCGCCGGCTTAAGGTCCCCCGCGCGACTCAGACGCAAGGTCGGCTCACTACGCAGCGGTCGTGCATGAAGTGTAACATGTAATTGTTGTTTGATTTTTTTAGATTTCGTTCTTAAAACTACACCTACGCAAAAGTTCTACTCAGAACTATACAACAGTTCTTCTCAGAGCTAATCAACAGTTCTTTTCAGGGCTAACCAACAGTTATTTTCAGGGCTAAACAACAGTTCTTTTCAGGGCTAAACAACAGTTTTTTTCAGGGCTAAACAACAGTCCTTTTCAGAGCTAAAATATTACACACTATTAACATTTTCTTAAACATTTGAAAATGTCTAAGAGAGCCAGGTCTCAACTTTCTAAACATAGTTCTTCACCTGAACATTCACAACGCCTTGCTGAACAAAATTGGAGAAACTGTCAGGTGCGCACACGAGAGTCGAGTGTCGAACGTTCGCAACGCCTTGCACATCAAAATCTGAGAACCTCTGAGTTAGGTGCTCGAGAGTCGAGGCTGGAGCGTTTCCAACGTCTTCATGAACAAACTGTAAGGACCTCACAGTTGCCTCCAGACCTCGAGCGTTTGCAACGACTTAGAGCTCAGGCAGAGAGACAGTTGTCCACAAATAGAATTCGCAATCGAATTTTAGCAAACAGCAACAGACTGGCTTTCAGATATGATCCGCAGATTGTCAATCGGAGTCATGAATAAGATCTGCTCTAACTGCTCTGCCAAGAAATGTTCGGACGAACCTAATGGTTAGTGCTGTGATTCAGGTAAAGTTTGTCTCTCCAACCTTCAGGAGCCGCCACAACCAGTAAAAAAATTTCTAACTAATAACCATCCATTGTCTGGTATTTTTTAGCAAATATACGTAAATACAATAGTCTTTTTCAAATTACTTCTATTGGCGAAAAAGACATAAGGCTGGGTAATGTTATACCCACTTTTAAAATTGAAAGTGTAGCGCTACCTACAAACGCCACAAAGAAACAGCATGTCATACTGACGTCACACGAATTCTACATCTCGCAATCAAAGTTTTGCAATTAGCATACATACAACTTGCCAATTTCAAGCATCGGGCAAGTGCCCGCCAGACATAACAAACGTCTGGTCGGAGGATCCTCCCTTTTCTATGGAGGATGAGTGAACTTTACTCCCTGTTCGTGAGCGTGACGTCATCATCTTCGTTCGATTTTTCATTGGTAAAAACACGCTAAAACATATAATAATAAATATGTATTTTTTTTTTATTTTGCGCATTTTATTTAAACACCAAGGACCATAGATTTGTGTTTTCATTAAAACCAGGTGTGCTTCTAGTACAAAATAATTTGCTAGTATCAAAATGACTTCAGTCAAACCAACAGGGTTGCTATACGCGCGACCGCAGTGTCCTCATTTATTTTCACGACTTTAGAGACAGAGTATACTCGTCACGATATCTACTGAGATCTGATAAAACTCTTACAGTAAAATAACGTTTCTACTAATTTTGTTGAATAACTTCGATGTTTGAACAACATAGTTTCGTTAATTTCTCAAAAATATTCACATAACCACACTTACATATGCAGGAGCAACATATCGACCAATCGGCGTCGACCACAGCAGTAATCTGTTACTCGTGCTGGCCGTGACAACCGCCTGATAGATCAGCTGTTCTCGCCTTACGTCAGTTTTTCTTACCAGCTGAATGTAAAGTCAAACTTTATAAAATATTTATAAAGATTTCT
The DNA here is from genome assembly GCA_037179545.1 of Sesamia inferens. Taxonomy (NCBI): domain Eukaryota; kingdom Metazoa; phylum Arthropoda; class Insecta; order Lepidoptera; family Noctuidae; genus Sesamia; species Sesamia inferens. The sequence continues at coordinate 19,651,319 of CM073933.1, read as the reverse complement.
CCCTATATAAAGTAAAACTGGAAAGTCCATAGGTCTTCCTCTTATATAATACATAGAGAAAAAGATAGTATTCATGGTTTGCGAGGGTACTGAAGTCAATACGAAAAATGAAGTCAAAAGAAAAATCGAAAATAGTGCTTCTAAAACCTTATACTAGATGGTTCTATATTAAAAACACGAAATTATTTCCCACTTTATCTCTGTCTTTATTATTATACCTATAAACGAGAGTATGTTTCAGTCATTATTGACTACCCCTAATCGATTCTGTAAATATATCACATCTCGTTTCTAACCGCGTCTAGAAATTTCAGACAGAAAATCTAGCGTAGCCCACACATGCGGCAATTTTACAAAATATTTTATTCTTACCTAAGATAGATAAGATAATAAGACATCAGCGCGTTGTGTTTAACGCACGCCTCAAAGATATGTCAGCACATCGTGACGGGAACGTGTGAAGACCGATGCCTGAGTCAGGGTTGCGGGTTGGTCAAAAGAGAAACCGTGTTCCTGATGTGCAGTGAAGTGAAGGAACACAGGCGGATTTTAGTCCGTAAAATTCTGACATGCCCTTTCGCTCCGCCCAAAGCAGGAGAGGTCATTTAATGGTTTCCCACCCACACTACAAAAAAGGAATCTAGACATGTATTCAAATCCCTTACAAGGGATTTCCTTGGAATTTCATTTAATTAAATGTTGATGGAGATTGAGGAAATCGTAATCTAACCTTGTACTTCTATCACCTGTTTCTGTACAGCAAGCAAAAATAAGAACACAAAACAAAATGAAACTAAAAACTTTCACATGAAGACTTTCACGTAATTTTAACATTAGGGATGTTTCCTGGGTAAAAAAAATGATTCTATTTAGTCCGTCATTCAGATTATAGAAAAATATTGAATATTTTGTTTTATCAAATCAATAAAAAATGTCAAATATAATAGGCATCAAAGATCAGGAGTGGTGGCTGGTGACGTCACTGCTCGCTAAAAAGTGTAGCGTGCAGTGACGTAACATGAGTTTTCAATGCACTATGTCGTCTTCATTTCTTGTTGTATGAAAAAGAAAAAATACGTGTCTAGTATTTTTTAGAAATCTGACTGACGGACCAATTAGTTTTTTTTTTTTAATCAACTATCATATTTCACAAATTCATTCCAGACTGAATCACATCACTGATGAATGAAACATTTTATTCATATTTGGTTTTTCACGGGATTAATTGATGCAAACATGTGTCAGACAGCGAAATTAAAATGGCCACGGTTCAATAAGTATTACTGATAGGTACCGACAACGGTCAGCAATTAAGGAAATCAAATAAAATTCAATAGGAAACATTTGTTGGGAATTGCTAAAGCCTAAGCCAAAGGGCCCAATTTGCATTTTATTAGCATGGGATCGGAATAAAAATGTGTTTATACTAGAATGAAAGCGAGATGGCTCGCCATAAAGAGATCGAAGGGATACAGATGTAACAACGCCGCCGCCATACGCAAAGAGTTTCACAAATCAAACACGATTTTGTTTCAACAACCGCTTTGTGTAGCTTGGTGTCTATCCTTTTCGTAAATTCTCCTGCGAATTTTATCGTGCTTTTGAATACGTTGAATACAAAGTTACTCGCGTTTTTTATCGAATGCCTGAATGGTTTGATTGGTTGCTCTTTTAATACTACTTTAATCTAAAATACATTTGATTTAACTCTGGTTGACATAAATTTGATTGAAGTTCCAATGTGTGTGACTATTTTCTTTTTTCAAAATTGTTTGTTGTCCTGTCTAACCCATAAAATACCACTACAATCACCAATACGTTTTATCAATGACGATCTGCGGGCAACACAAGACCGGTCAGTGTGGAAAGCCTTGAGGGAAGCCAGAACAAGAAGAATGACGATCTATACTTACGATAACTAATTAATATATACCATAGTGCTTATTGACACACCAATTCCAACCAAATCCAATTGTAGTTGGTTGCTCTGCACTCGAAGTTGTTGACGAGTATATAAGTATACCTTCGACAAACCGTCCAACTAGGTAGGTCCAACATCGAGAAAGAGGTGTCTCGTCGAATCCAGCTCGGCTGGGCAGCGTTCGGGAAGCTACGATACATCTTCTCGTCGTCCAAGATACCACAGTGCCTCAAGGCTAAAGTCTTTGACCAGTGTGTGTTGCCAGTAATGACTTATGGAACTGCAACGTGGTCGCTCACAATGGGCCTCATACAAGGCTCAGAGTTTCTCTGCGCGATGAATCAGAAATGAGGAGGTCCGCAGAAAAACCAACGTCACCGACATAGCTCTTCGAGTCGCTAAAATTAAGTGGCTTTTAACGAGCACATTGCTCGTAGAACCAATGGCCGATAAGGGCAGTAAGGTTCTGGAGTGGCGGCCACGTGCCGGAAGACGCAGCCTAAGGAGGCCTCCAACAAGGTGGACCGATGACCTGGTGAAGGGCGCGGGAAGCTGATGGCTGCGAGCAGCATAAGACCGATATCGTGTAAAGCCTTGGGAAGGCCTTTGTCCAGCTTCCCCCCTCCCTCTATATTTTGAAGAAGAAGAAGAAGAGATACCATAGCGAAACAGAAAAATAAATAACGTATCCATGGTAAATCATTTCTATTATTAATTTACTAGGTATTAGTATTGTTTCGTCAGCTGTCGAAAATAGACGTAACCGGAGGGCTGAGTTGCACTTTGGCCAAAGAATTAGCAATGCCCTTCTACGTGGCAATATTGCCAGTCATATAGAACGTTTTTACTTTTCTACGGAAAATGTATATACGTATCTACCTAAATATGCAATTATAAAGCTGGCATTTTCCTCTTCACACTTCAATTTCATTTAGTTACATCATCATCATCATTTCAGCGGAAAGACATCCACTGCTGGACATAGGCCTCCCCCAAGGTTCTCCACGACGACCGGTCCTGCGCCTCCCGCATCCAGCGGTTTCCCGCGACATTCACCAGGTCGTCGGTCCACCTTGTCGGGGACCCACACACCCACGCTATGTCTTCCGGTGCGTGGTCGCCACTCGAGAACCCGTCGGCCCCATCGTGCATTGGTCCTACGGGCAATGTGTCCAGCCCACTGCCACTTTAGTATTGCAATTCTTCGGGCTATGTCGGTTACTCTCGTTCTTCTGCGGATCTGAGGTTCCTGACTCGATCGCGTAGTGAAACCCCAAGCCCTTTGAGTGACTTTGAGCCTTCTTATAAGGCCCATTTAGTTACGTAAAAAGAGACATTTATTTCTAGCAGAAAATTAATAACCTTAGGAAAATATAATAGATATACATAACTTTATATAAAAGTACACAAACTGAAATAAAATAACATAAGTTCTCACGACGAATATATTTATGGTATGGAATAGAATTTCGGAAATAATCCCATTGAAACATACTACCGGGACGAAAAACAGTTATAACTACTCCATAACATCAGCTATCAGCTAGTGAAAGTCCCATTAAAATCGATTTATCCGTTTCGGAGATTAGCCAGAACAAATAAAAAAAAAGGCGTGTGGCACTCGGAGACTGCCGCGGTAAAGCTATTGCATAGCCTTTTTTTTATCAACTATAACTTGCAATTATAATTATTTATTTATTTTATTTATACAGTAATTTTTCCTTTGTTTTTTTTTTCTTTGATATCAATTCAAGTTTTCTTTCTGTTTTGTAATTTATTTATTTTTTACCAGCAACGTCATCAAAAGAGTGCGAAAAATGGTGACGATTAAGCGACTAACCTATATTCAATGTTTTCTGTTCGACTTTGATAAAGAGATAGAAAGAAGCTAAGCAATAGCTTAAAAATGACGTCATGTTTGTTATCACACCCATGTCAGAATGTCATGAAATATGATGTCGGCCATCTTGGATTTCAAAAATGAAATCATTTTCGTGATCAGCACCCTGAGTTTTAGCGGGAAAGTCAAGCTGAGTGTCACGTTCGTTTTTCATTGGACTTTTAAAATTATTTATAGTGTTGTTTACTAAATAAAAGTGCGTGATTTATGTAGTAAAAAGTGCATTTAGTAAATAGTTCATAAAGAACAGTGAAATATAGCTGCATAGTGGCCACATCATGACTTTGTCCCAAACCTCACTCGTAAGACGGGTCACGCGGCCGTCTTTTTCGACATGAATAATTCATAATTACGTGGCATTGGCTAAATGCACAAACCGTGCGAAGCCATAAAATAAAGAAATAAAGAAAAAACCCATGAAATCTATTATATTATCACTCGAGTCAGTAAGCATGTAAAATGAGAAAACTAACATAGAACGATCCGTGTGAGAACTAAACGATCACTATTACACAACAACACTGATACCTTTGAGAAAGCAGACTTCCTCTACAATAGGGCAATTCCTCCGTAAGGTCTGTCTATGCTATTTCTTATAATCTCTGTCATTGTGTGCTGTTTCGGTGCAATCGCAAGACCGGCCGGGCACTGAGGGGCAGGCAAGACAGCTATAGTATCCTAATGACTCCACCAACTGGTATTTCGTTGACTCGGAAACGGCGCACAGGGAGCACCACGAAATATACTCAAAGACTCCGAGGTTCTTTTTCAATATACCCCACTGTTTTGTCGTGGTGGCCTAGTGGTTAAAACACCAGCCTCTCAAGTATGAGTGCGCGGGTTCGATTCCAGGTCAGGCAAGTACCAATGTAACTTTTCTAAAGTTATATGTACTTTCTAAGTATATCTTGGACACCAATGACTGAAGGTGAAGGAAAACATCTTGAGGAAACCTGGGCTTTATAAGTCTGAAATCGCCAACCCGCATTGAGCAAGCGTGGTGATTACGCTCAATCCTTCTCTGTATGAGAGTAGATCTGTGCCCAGCAGTGGGACGATAAAAAGGTTGTTGATGATGAACGGCGTCGGTGTCGAATTATTTGTTATCAATTTAATATTTTCGAGCTGATCTTTAGTAACAATCACTTCTGATTGCGTTAACATCTGACCGTAGAATTAATAAATCCTTCATCAACTTCTTTACGTACGTTCTACGTAGTCAAAGCAAACTGGTGGCAATTTGTGAAGGTCATATGCCACAAAAACTGGGATTGTTCGGGATCCGTGATTTTAAACACCATAATCGTATATTTTAGGTCTTTCTGCTTTTTGTTCTTACGCCTCGATACATGTTTTTGTCTTGTCTTCGTAGAAACAAACAATAACTTTTTTGCCTCATCAATGTCTTCCTCAGAAAAAGCCTACGAGCATATTTTTATTAAACTTTCGTTGTTTCGTTTCGGAGATAACAATATTACAACTCGTACACTTAAATGTACCTACTCGTATTAACATTGTTCACCGACATCTTTCTGTAATATTTTATTTAATAAAAACTTCAACTTCAACTCTTGATCTGGTCCCTGTGGATAGATACCACAATTTTGCCAATAACACGTGTAACAAATTATAGAAATTCTTTAAAAAAATATTTCACAATAATGGCGGATATCGCCAATAACAGTTGAAAAAACGGCCGCGTGAGCACTTTTTACTCTATAAAATCACGCGCTTTTATTTAGTAAACAACACTATAAATAATTTAAAAGTCCAATGAAAAATATTAACGTGACATTCATCTTAGCTTTTCCGTTAAAAAAAAAGCTATTTTATAAAAACACTACTAAATTAATTTGAATAAAAGTACTTAGTAATTAATTATATGAAAAGTTTTTAAGGTAGCCATGACAACGTCGATGACGTCTATGACATATCTCTATAGAAGACCTATTTCAAAGAGAAAATTAATCGCAAGTTTAGCACATCGCGACTATCAGTAACATGGCAAGTGTGTAGAACTGAGTTCGCGCCCTGCAATATGCATGCTCTTTTTGAAAATCTATAAATTGTTTTCAAAAGATGTAGTCGCACGCACACAAACCTACCGTGCCGAAGACTGCCGAACTGAAACGACGTTAGACGATGTACGGCCTTCAAGCCACACCTCCGTGCCCGTCGGAGTGGGGAGCGTGAGGTTTTTTCGTTACGGAATTTCTGGATTCGGTCCCCGCGCTCAAGGCCCGCGATAGAAGCTATGCAATAGCTTAATAAACAAAATCAATAATATGGGTACATAGGTATATCCTATCATATGCATAAGTATAATAAAAAGCTGTTGCGAACAAATGCTTCAATTTTATTTATTTGTTTGTAAAAGCCTTCAAAAGCAGTTATGTACCTTTCACCATCTAATAACTAAGGCATGGGGCGGACATAATAACAAACAAAGGTTCTCTACGACGCACCCTGAAACTCAAACGAAGCAAAAGGTTAATTAAATTGTCTGTAAAACAAATGCCGCAAGCTAAAATTCTAATCAAAGAGTTTTTGTGATGATAAAATTTTGGATCCTGTAAATATCATATAATATTTGTTGGTGGTATTACATCCGCTGCCGGCAGAAGTTACCACCCACCAGACAAAGTCTTGCCGCCAAGCGATTCATCGTGTACATGATGTCTCGATGATTCATGATGTCTGGTGAAGCCATACGGAGGATGGGTCTGAGCAGTTATATTGCGATGTGTGCTGGGTACGATGTGCCAAATGTTGTGTCAGAAGTTTGGTCCTGGAGAGTCTCTAGATCAATCTCCCTCTGGCGCAGCATCGTTGGTCGTGTTGTTGGGTTTAACATTGCATCACCTCGCTGTACTGCTGTTTTCCTTTCTCTTCACTCAGTTTTTTAAGTGAATAGGCTCTTAATAAAGTAGCGCGCTTTACCGTCAACAATTACATCACTGTTTACCATCAGGCGGGATTGCGGTCAAGCGCTAGTTTATAATTATATATTTTCTTAAATTAACACGTGTACCAGCCTTAACAAATATTTCATATAAATGGTGTGAAAAGGCACGTCACATAGCCATCGACTACGCATTCATTACATCGAACTTAGTCACATAGCACAAAAATATAATGACTGGGAAATAACTTTTATTTTTGGAGTTACACTTCGCCGGTTGCGTTTATGTGCAGTGTTACGGGTGCAATTCAATGTGCTTATGTGTGCATGCAACGATACAGTGTTCTTTTAGATATTTAATTTCGTGTAATAACATTTACAAATAATTTTCATACAAAAAAGTCGGTAACGGTTGGAATTTAGACCTTCAATATCTCGTCAACCAAGTCAAGTTTCTCAGGTACAACAAAATATCTCACAATGACGGGGAGTACAAAGCACTCTCGGCTTAGCTAAATGTCGTTTTACATCCGATATAATAAAGTCTTTATTTTAATTACATTATCGTTGAATAGAAGTGACAATATGTAAAATATGTGTTAAAAAAAACTTCAATAAGACTATGTGTAGGCGTTTATTACAAATCGATGAATAGCGATTCATACCGTAGGTTTCTCCGTGGGTATCCATATAAACTTTACAGTTCTCCTATTTATTATCTGCCAAGTGTTCTCCTCATTATCTCTTCATCCTGGGGCTTACCGTAGTTAAGGCATAATAGGCCACAAATTTTTAGGTATTTCACAGTTCAGTGGAATAGTGTTTTAATATTTCTTTAGTTGATTAAATTTCCTTTATTATCACGACACAATATACTCATGCGATGAAAAATAATAGCAAGTTTTTTTTTTTTTGACAGGCGTTCCAAATTTTATGACTTATAATATAATTTTAACAATACCTGTGCGATGAAAACTGAATAATTAACGATGTCTACATACATTTGTTTTAATAGAAAACTGCCATTAGAGGTTATATTTGCATTCGTTTATAAAATTCGAGACACGGCATCAACCCCTTTATTCATAGACGTTTCTTACATTGTAGCAGCGATGAGCAACTATTAACCACACATTTTTAACATTACTTAACTTTAATATCGTTTGCAAATAAACCCCCATCCGTAGAATAGAATCAGATGGTCGGATTTATGGGAACCCAATGTCCTTGGTATTGGGACAGTAAATAATATCTTTCGTTAAAAGGGTCGTTTTATTGGCACCCCTTTCGTTTTATTCGACGATTATGTCATTTTTATGAGCAGTACGGTGTTATTTGCGAATTTTATTGACAAACAAATTGTATTATTACATCCTACTTGAACAAAATATATGATTGGTATAATGGTATAAATATTGGAAAGGCACAAAGTGTGCCTATTTTATTTTTCTTATATGCAAAGGATGTTTATTAAACTTTTTTGTTAAGTACAAAACGTTCTACAAAAAAAGTTTTATTTTTTCTGAAAATTGTTTATTAAATACCTATACTTCATTTGACTTATCAACTAGCGAGCGTTAAATACGCGCGCGCATTTTTCCACCTTTTTATTTTACCTGTTTTTTTTTGTTTATCTATAAAGAATACAAACATTCAAATATATTAATAATAAGTCACGCATAAATAATATGTACGCATCTGTGTTCTGTATTGAAAATAAACACTACAATTATTACTCGCTTGAACATTGACAAAGTCAATAAATATCAAATTTGTGTAGGTCTCTAGAATCTGTCTGTATTTATTTGAGTCAATTCAAACATTTACTGAAATAAACACAAATATACACCTACACATTAATATGTGTAGGTGTATATTTGGTGTATATTTATATCACAAAAGTCTATACCTAAATCTATACAACAAACAAATGATAAAATTAAAATGTCTGTGTTAATAATGTCTGTCTGGCTGTCTGTTTGTTCCGGCTAAATGCCGAAATGGATCGACCAATTTTGTCGAGAACTTCATTGGCAGATACCTTATATATTATAAGGCTTAAGATTGAGGATGAAGTTGAGATTAAAAGAGTAACTTATCATACTTTTTCCTTAAAATAACAAAATAGAGTTCCCATTTAAAAAAATCCTGAAATCCAATAATAAATATTAATACTAATTTTTTAAGCTATTGCATAGCTTCTATAGCGAGCCTTGAGCGTCGAAACCGAATCCTGAAATTCCGTAATGAAAATAACCTAACACCCGCACTCCGACCGGCACAAATAATACAATAACAATTTATAGATTTTCAAAAAGAGCATGTTTAAAGCGTGCTGGCTTTAGTAGAATATAAGTATTAATAACCTCACCTGGTAAACCCATAACACCCTTAACTTCACCTCTTCGCCATACAATGTCTGGTGCTAATTCAATAATTGCTGTACCTCGCATGTGCAAACTGTTAATTAAACGAACGCAGCGACCTGGTTGACGTCCACGCTGACTCAATATCGACATTTGTCAGACGTCATTAGTACGTTAGTTCTGTTGAGAATCCAGTCTGGTTAGAATATAAGCAAATACATTAGTAAAATTACAAAAAGCACTTAGCATGTAGTGTTTGCCTGTAATTGGTTGTGCAGTTAGATTTAAGTCAATAATTTGTATGTATTTGTAATGTGTGAAATATCTGTAGCAACTGTTGGCGAACCTTAATTAAATAAATAAAGTTTATAACTTTATTAGTCCTTATACCTTACGTACTAATGTACGTAAGTTCAAAATAGACATGGCATAAACGATACGTTTTCAAATTTTAAATCGATCCTATCAGTGGAAAACTATACAAAGCTAGTTGGTGACTGTGGGCCAATTTTGGCCAGGTTGGCAAACAGTGGCTAGTTTAGAATTAGGTGCACGATACGCAATCAATCAATGTCAACCGACACAGACATCAACAAACAACCGACAACCATAAGTTTGTCAATGTAATTTAATTTAATTGTTTCGTGTACCAGTTGTATTTCTGATGTAAGCTGTGTGGAAAAATACGGTTATTGAAAGGAAAAACACCTTATAGATTGATGATAGAAAATACTTTTCCAATATAATAAATGTTTATTTTTTCCACCACATAATGAAACATAAGTTCAAAAAACAATTAATTCATCATCATCATCCTCTCAGCGCTAATCCCAGTTGCATCCATACTGCACACATACACAAAATTAAGTATACAAAATGTATTGGTGTAGTTGAAACTGGAGCCTGTACTAGGAATATCTGTGTTACAGGTCTCCAGGACTCCTGACTACACGGTCGTGTCACAACTAATACAACCGTATACTAACAAATGATAAAAATTATGGTAGGAAAGAAAAATGACAAACAGTCTTATTCATAAAACTTTAATCAATTGCTAAGCAACTGATTAGCAAAATTCTTATTCATAAAAGCTGTTTAACGCTAAGAGGATGCTAAGCAATTGATTAGTAGCTGTCAAAATTAAACATCACCGGACCGCTGTTAAGAGGATGGTTAGAGGCAACAATATGGCGGATTTTATTTTAATCAGCTGATTGATTTAATATGATCATTATTTTTCGAAGTTATTTTGTTTATAATATCGAATAGTGCGTAAATATGGATGTTGAAAAACTATTTTTGAATTTACAAAACGACGTAGTAAAGTTATATTAGCTTTGAAACTTTTTTGACTTACAAGCTTTACTCGGTAGTAGCCTATAACATCGGCTCCCGGCAGAAGTTACCAGCCACCAGACAAAGTCTTGCCGCCAAGCGATTCGTCGTGTACCGGCATGATGTCTGGTGAAGCCGTACGGAGGACGGGTCTGAGTATTTGTGTTGCAAAGTGTGCCGGGTACGATGCGCCAAATGTTGTTGTGTCGGGAGTTTGGTCCTGGAGGGTCTCCAGATCAATCTCCCTCTTGCGCAGCATCGTTGGTCGTGTTGTTGGGTTAAACATTGCATCACCTCGCTCAACTGCCGTCTTTCTTTTTATTAACTCAGTTTTTTTTAAGTGAATAGTCTCTTAATAAACTAGCGCGCTTTACCATCAACGATTGCATCACTGCTTGCCATGAGGCGGGATTGCGGTCAGGCACTGGTTTATAAAAGCAGTAATAAAAAAGATAGTGCTAATTTTAGATGCAGGCCTATGTTTCCTTGTGTTATCTTATGTCATATCTTAGGCACAGGACTAAAAGAAGTCATGTTGTGGCAGCAATACACAAAAAAAAAACATTTTTTTAGAAATATTTTATTTTGATACGCAATAAACCTGTTTACATTTTTGTTCTAAAGATATTTCATTGTTTTTGTTTTCCAATACTTTTCTTCCATAAGCATGAGAGCCATTCTTGACTCACGCGATCCTCATTCCTCATATTTTTCACTCAACATGGTCTTCTCCTTCGCCGTCATTGCGAGGTTGAATAATATTGCCGCTAGGTGATAATAATGGTTTCGATTATAGCTATAAAACGTGTGCCTGTGAACAAGTATAATAATACTGTAAAAAGCAGTACAAGAGCGGTAGGAAGTAATGTAATATATACACAAGAACCCACTTCAATTTCTTAAATAGCAAATGGATGTTTAGAAGCATAAAGAGCAGAAAAATACACAGTTACTATCGGCTACTGCTTTAACATTAATTTCATCAGTTTAGATTAGTAATCCATACTAATATTATAAATGTGAAAGTGTGTTTGTTTGTTTGTTTGTTTGTCCTTCCTTCACGTCGTAGCTAAGCAATCAATCGACCTGATTGTTGGCATACAGTTAGTTGAAACGGTGGAGAGTAACATAGGCTACTTCTGGTCCTAAAAAAACATCAAGTTTCCAACGGAGATTACTGGAATATTTGTATGTGTACACCAAATATATCCTTACTAATATTATACATCGGAAAGTGAGTTTGTTTGTACCACTTTCACGCCGTAACTCCTGAACCGATTGCTTTGAAATTTTGCAGACGTAAAGTTAGAAGTCCATATTAAATTATAGGGTACTTTTATCCCGAAAAAAAAATGATATTCCCGAGAGAAATCTAAAAAGCGCGATATAACCGAAGTTAACGCGGGCGAAGCCGCGGGCGGAAAGCTAGTTACATATAAATACAGAGATAAATACCTTTTTCTGTTTACTATAATATTACTGGAGTTTATTACTTTCACTACTATCATCACAAATACAATTATTTAATTGTAATAAATCATTTTATTTATATTCAAATTATCCGATGAAATTTCTGACATTTTTCTGCCAAACACGACAGATAAAAAATCATAGTTTTGACAAGTTTTTTCTAAAAAAAATATATTTTAGTCAACTATTTTGATTATAATCTGTGCCGTACGCATAGTTTCACCTCTACCGCACCTCTACTTCGTATCGCTACTAATCATCTGCTAACTAGCTTTTATGAATAAAGAAAAGTTAAGCATTGATTAAGAGCTAACTAAATGGTTAGCTAAATAGTTGCTAATGAGTGATTAACGAGTTTTTTATGAATAACACAGTATAAGTTCAAAAACGGAAAACACAAAGTAAAAAATTAATTTAAAAGAATAGAAAGCAAAGTTTTCTCGGTGGTAGGTCATAATATCGGCTGCCGGCAGAAGTTCCCACCCACCAGACAAAGTCTTCCCGCCAAGCGATTTGTCGTGTTCCGGCATGATGTCTGGTGAAGCCGTACGGAGGACGCGTCTGAGCAGTTGTGTTGCGAAGTGTGCGGGGAACGATGCGCCAAATGATGTTGTGTTGTGAGTTTGGTCGTGGAGAGACTCCAGATCAATCTCCCTTTGGCGTAGCATCGTTGGCTTTAAAATTGCATCACCTCGCTCAACTGCCGTCTTCCTTCCTATCCACTCAGTTTTATTTTTTTGTGAATAGGCCCTTTATAAACTACCGCGCTTTACCATCAACGATTGCATCGCTGCTGACGATTTTTTTTTTGTTCGGATGAGAAATCAACAAATGACTTCTCCCGCTCAGGGTCTTTTACTGACTAAAACCCACCCGTGTTTCTTCACTTGACTGTGCGACGGCTAGGGCCACGGTTTCTTGTTTAACCAACCCGCAATCCTGCCCCAGGAGGCATTGGTCTTCGTGGACCCCGTCACGATGTGTTGACATCTCTATGAGGCGCGCGTGAAACACGACGCGCAGTCGACTCGGTCTTGGTCCTTACCAAGCGGCGAGCTGCCCACTGCTCACCGCCCGCAGGGCCGCGCCTACGGTGGCTGGGAGTTCGGTGTCGTCTCCCGACCAGGGCGTCTCCTGCGGCGGCTAGTGGCGTGAGGACGCTGGGATTCCCGCTGCCTCACGCGCTCCGCCTCCTCCTTTTCCAATATCACTACTTCACAGAAGCAGATCAGGCGGGATTGCGGTCAAGCACTAGTTTGTAATTATAAAAATAGTGGACGTTGAGTGTGAGTGTGGATGTGTGAGGGTGTATGTTTAATAAGAATATATCCAAGGTACGAAATCCAAAAAAATAATTAGTCCGTCTAATAGATAATAAAAAAAATTTGACCCGTATTTTTTATTTTGTCGTAATTACCAAAAACTACTGAGATATAGCGTATTATACGTGTTCAATATTTTTGATAAATCTATCTGATGGACATTAAATTATTTTTTAGAATACAAGCCAATTGTAAAGTGTATCTTAGACCTATCCTAGTATTTACAAATTAGCTAGCTCAACTAAGCAGACGCGATAGTTATTAATATCGCAATACGATAAAATATACAATATTCGCGTCTACAGAGTTTAGCTATCCAGTTTTAATTAACCTTGTATACCCAGGAGGATGAACACTTAAACAAGCAATACGACGCCTTCAAAAGACAAAGACGTTATTCGTCGGTTATGGGAGGTACAGACAGCAGCACATCAAGCTACTACAGTCTGTCAAATTTATTTATTCGATTTTCAACTTTATCGCTAAAGAATTAAGGTTCAAGGTTGATTGGGAATATTTGGCAGTTTCGGGTAGCTTGACCTGCTGTCGACCGTACGAAGTTGGTTGTTATTTACAGATAAGTTAACGACATCCACCGCTAATAGGAAAATACTGAAAATAAACTACTATACTTACAATACTACTACTACTACTTACTAATACTAATAATAATAATAATAATAATAAATTCTTTATTCAAGTAACCATGACTCAAAAATGTTAGTAATACTTAAAACTATGTTAGTAACATTTCACAATTTAAATTACATTACAATATACAAACAAACAACTCACACGAGTTACCGCTGCTTCACCCCATGAGATACGGCACAACAACGATTTACGTATGAGCAGTCCAGACGCCCAGCAATCATACTCAGGACACTGTTGGGGCTGGCCCGCACCCTGCGCACCAGAGAGGCACACCTCTTCCGCATAGTAGCATAAAAGCAATCTATGTGTGCGTCAGCAAACATCCCCGATGCGCTACAGAAGCGAGGCAGCCCCACCAGTATCCTAAACGCATTATTATACTGAACGCGGAGAGCGCTGTACGACTTTTGAGTATATCTAGCCCAAAGGCTACACGTGTAGAAAGAGGTACAATAAGCTCGGAAGAGTGTGATCTTCACCTGAAGGGAACAACGTGCAAACCTACGGGCCAGCATGTTCGCTCGAATCGACAACGCTCTCCGCTCCCGTTCAATGTCGTCATTGTCCTGGAGGTCGGGGGTCAATAAGTGGCCCAAATATTTAAATTTATACACTCTCTTTAGTGGCATTCCATTGAGTGCAACAGGTGGTATAGCACCAGTGTTTTTTCCCCCAACCTCAAAAACCATGATTTCCGACTTTTTGGAATTATACGCCAGGCCATGCTGTTCTGCGTATCTTTCACAATGGGCCACAAGTTTTCTCAACCCACAGACCGACGCACTTAACAGCACCATATCATCTGCGTAACTAATATTATTGAGGCAGACACCATCCACATGGCAACCGACTCTGGTGCTGCTTAGCTCCTCAATCAGCTCATTCACATAAAGGTTAAAAAGCGTGGGCGAACTTAACCCCCCCTGCCTCACCCCGCACTCCAACCTATATGGTTCAGACAGCTCACCATTCCATCGCACATTGTTGACCTGGCCTCCATACCAATATTTAAAGATGTTAATTAGTTCTTTTGGCAGGTTAGTGTTTTCCAATTTTTGCCATAACTTACTGTATGAAACCAGATCAAATGCCCTGGAAAGGTCCAAAAAGCAGGCGTAAACGGGCGTCCCCCTCTGAGTATAATACGTGACCGTATGCTTAAGACTCAGCACTGCAGCCTCCGTTGACAGCCCAGAACGAAATCCGAACTGATTATCGTTAAGGCTGATGACAGAGTTCAACTGAGCATTAAGCATACAACTAACTAATGATGACTAATACTTTTCATGAAAGTAGCTTGTAATACTTACCTACCTTGGACAAAATATGTATATTTTAGTAAACGTTAAGCAAAATTCTCCTATCATCTTATCCAACTTTCTACTAATATTACAAATGTATGTGTGTACACCGGAGTGTCCTCGCGCCCGTGGCGGGAATCGGCACCGATCTCTCGTGGAGCAAGACGTCATAAGTGGCCGAAAAAAAAAACGGAGTTTGACCTCCTCCTGCGAAGCAGTGATGCTGCCAAAGGATGAGGCGGAGCGCGTGAGGGAGTGGAAATCTCAGCGCCCTCACGTCTCTAGCCGCCGCCGGAGACGCCCTGGTCGAGACAACATCTTTATCCCGGCCACCATAAGCGCGGGCCCGTTGACATTGTCGAGGTTGGGGAATTATTGCCTCTGATCAGAGGCACAGCACTCGCACTGGGTATCCATGCTCCAATTGCTGGAGTGCCCGAAGTGCCCGTATCGCTGCACCTTGTATGGCTTGATTAATGTCTCTGATGAGACCAAGAAATATAACACATCGAAGAAGAATTTAATACCATCGACACAAAAAAGAAGCAGAACATGTTTTCAATTTTTTAAGGTTCCGTAGCCAAATGGCAAAACACGGAACCCTTACAGATTCGTCATGTCTGTCTGTCTGTCCGTCTGTCCGTCCGTATGTCACAGCCATTTTTTCCCGAAACTATAAGAGCTATACTGTTGAAACTTGGTAGGTAGATGTATTCTGTGAACCGCATTACGATTTTGATGCAAAAATAATAATAAATATTGGGGACAATACTTAGAACTGAAACTCTTAAAAAATGATATCGTAAAATGTCTTTAAAAATGATAAAATATTTTTTTTCTAAACCGAATAGTTTGCGTGAGAGACGGTTCCAAAGTGGAAAAAAGTTGGTCCCCCTCTAACTTCTGAAATAAGTAAATTAAAAATCTAAAAAAACATGTGATGTACATTACTATAAAAACTACCAACGAAAATTGTTTTGAACGAGATCTAGTAAGTAGTTTTTTTTTTAATACCTCATAAATCGTAAACCGCTTATTACCGCGTAATCTCTCATACAAATAACTTAAATCCTTTAATTTCATAAATAAATGGTACGGAACCCTTTGTGCGTGAGTCCGACACGCATTTGGCCGGTTTTTTAAGCTATTGCATAGCTTCTATCGCGGGCCTTGAGCGCGGGGACCGAATCCAGAAATTCCGTAACGAAAAAACCTCACGCTCCCCACTCCGACGGGCACGGAAGTGTGGCTTGAAGGCCGTACATCGTCTAACGTCGTTTCAGTTCGGCAGTCTTCGGCACGGTATGTTTGTGTGCGTGCGACTACATATTTTGAAAACAATTTATAGATTTTCAAAAAGAGCATGCATATTGCAGGGCGCGAACTCAGTTCTACACACTTGCCATGTTACTGATAGTCGCGATGTGCTAAACTTGCGATTAATTTTCTCTCTGAAATAGGTCTTCTATAGAGATATGTCATAGACGTCATCGACGTTGTCATGGCTACCTTAAAAACTTTTCATATAATTAATTATTAAGTACTTTTATTCAAATTAATTTAGTAGTGTTTTTATAAAATAGCTTCTTTTTTAACGGAAAAGCTAAGATGAATGTCACGCTAATTTTTCACTGGACTTTTAAATTATTTATAGTGTTGTTTACTAAATAAAAGCGCGTGATTTTATAGAGTAAAAAGTGCTCACGCGGCCGTTTTTTCAACTGTGATTGGCGATATCCGCTAAAGAATTTCTATAATTTGTTACACGTGTTATTGGCAAAATTGTGGTATCTATCCACAGGGACCAGATAAAGAGTTGAAGTTGAAGTTTTTATTAAATAAAATATTACATAAAGATGTCGGTGAACAATGTTAATACGAGTACATTTAAGTGTACGAGTTGTAATATTGTTATCTCCGAAACGAAACAACGAAAGTTTAATAAAAATATGCTCGTCGGCTTTTTCTGAGGAAGACATTGATGAGGCAAAAAAGTTATTGTTTGTTTCTACGAAGACAAGACAAAAACATGTATCGAGGCGTAAGAATGAAAAGCAGAAAGACCTAAAATATACGATTACGGTGTTTAAAATCACGGATCCCGAAAAATCCCAGTTTTTGTGGCATATGACCTTCACAAATTGCCACCAGTTTGCTTTGACTACGTAGAACGTACGTAAAGAAGTTGATGAAGGATTTATTAATTCTACGGTCAGATGTTAACGCAATCAGAAGTGATTAATGTTACTAAAGATCAGCTCAAAAATATTAAATTGATAACAAATAATTCGAAACCGACGCCGTTCATCATCAACAACCTTTTTATCGTCCCACTGCTGGGCACAGATCTCCTCTCATACAGAGAAGGATTGAGCGTAATCACCACGCTTGCTCAATGCGGGTTGGCGATTTCAGACTTATAAAGCTTATTATTTATTTAATAAAAGAAAAATTTGTTTTCTTATCGGTCACCACGCTCAAAAAGTGTAACTTGAATTAATATCAAAGAAAAAGAAATACTGCATAAATAAAATAAATAAATAATTATAATTGCATAAATTGATACAAAATGCTATGCAATAGCTTTACCGCGGCAGTCCCCGAGTGCCACACGTCTTTTTTTTTTTTTTTTTATTCCAGTTGGTAGTCATTCTCACGATGTTTTGTTTTACCGCGGTAAAATCATTGATGTTCAATTATTTACAAAAAGTAAACGCTTATTTCGTTTCGTTTTAAAACTTTTTGTTTTGATTTTTAGTTTGTATTTTACAACTTTAGGTATTTTTTGCGTTGATTCGTTTTTGGGATTTTTTATTTTACTTGCATAAGAATGTCTATCATGCGACCATCCAACTTATTTATTTACTAGTATTGTTTTTCTTAATGTCGTGGTGGCCTAGTGGTTAAAAATACCAGCCTCTCAAGTATGAGTGCGCGGGTTCGATTCCAGGTCAGGCAAGTACCAATGTAACTTTTCTAAAGTTATATGTACTTTCTAAGTATATCTTGGACACCAATGGCTGAAGGTGAAGGAAAACATCTTGAGGAAACCTGGACTTTAAGTCTGAAATCGCCAACCCGCATTGAGCAAGCGTGGTGATTACGCTCAATCCTTCTCTGCATGAGAGGAGACCTGTGCCCAGCAGTGGGACGATAAAAAGTTTGATGATGATGATTGTTTTCTTCCTATTTTACTTCTAGTCATCACATTTTTATACATACGTACATATACATTATACATACATCACTTTTTTTTTTAATAATTATAAACTAGCGCTTGACCGCAATCCTGCCTGATGGTAAGCAGTGATGCGATCGTTGATGGTAAAGCGCGCTAGTTTATTAAGTGCCTATTCACTCAGAAAAACTGAGCGAATAGGAAGGAAGACGGCAGTTGAGCGAGGTGATGCGATGTTAAACCCAACAACACGACCAACGATGCTGCGCCAAAGGGAGATTGATCTGAAGACCCTCCACGACCAAACTCCCAACAAAACAACATTAGGCGCATCGTACCCGGCACATATCGCAACACAACTGCTCAGATCCATCCTCCGTACGGCTTCACCAGACATCATGCCGGAACACGATAAATCGCTTGGCGGCAAGGCTTTGTTTGGTGGGTGGTAACTTTTGCCGGCGGCCGATGTTATGGCCTACCACCGTGAAATACAATACAAATTTATGTATATAACACAAATTTATTTTATTTTATTGCATACACAATTCACGGTGCTATATAAAACTGTTTTCCATCCGTCACCTGACATCAGGTTCAGTTGAAAACCAGCGTCAAGTACTAGTTGTCTGGCATTTATGCTGAACTGGGCCTTTTTGGCGCAGCCGGCAGGGACACATTCCTGCTAGTTTTCTACATTTGTTTTTTCACATTTTACTGGATTTTATTATTACCATTTTTTTTAATAACTTATTGTCTTTATTGATATATTGTGTGTCTTTTTAGTCTGTGGTCAATAAATGTATTTTCTTTCTTTCTTTATTTATTTATTTAATAACTACATATAAAATAAAATAAATAAAATAAAATAAAATAGCCTTTAATTGCTGTTTCTTTTTACAATGAATTCATACATGCCTACTTGCTAATAACCAAATATATATTCTAATTCTAATTTGTATTAAAGTAATCGGCAACTGGTTGCATTTTTTGAACAGCTTGTCTGTCGACAAAGGCCTCCTCTAAAGATTTCCACGTGTTCCTGTCTCTTGCTAATCGGCTCCATATTGGGCCAGCTATTTTCCGCAAGTCATCTTCCCATCTTTTGTTTTGTCTGCCTCTGCTTCTTTTTCCATCCCTTGGATACCATTCTGTTACTAACCTACTCCATTTTTCTATATTTTCTCTCGACATATGTCCCGTCCACCGCCATTTGAGCTGAATAACTACATACCTACGCCTAATTAATAACAAGTAACACTGTAAGTAGTGAAGACAACTATGTAAGAAGTGAAGACACCTAGTTATTATGAAGGATAAATCCATAGAACTTTCCAAGGGTCTTCATTTTAATCAACTACTAATTGGTAATAAAATAATATAATATGGCAGATTATATACAGAGACTTGATCAGGGTCGGGTAAAATTACCAATGCTAATTAAGAACAAGGACGGAACTTAGTCAATTTCGATTAAGATAGAGTTTATTCATAGATAATCTTAATCAAAAATTAATTTTAAAAAAATACCTACTTAATCCTACTAAGGGACTGCACGGGTAGCGCAGTGGTCAAGCTATTGACTGCTGCGCTGTGTGTCGCGGGTTCGATTCCCGCACGAAACAAATATTTGTATGACCTACAAGTAGTTGTTCCGGGTCTGGATGTTTGTGTATGTGAATTAATATGTTTGTAAACGGACCCACGATACAGGAGAAATTTCTCCTCCTACCTCAAAAAAACTATCTTCTATTTTATAAAATTCTCCTGACACATTGTTAATCCTCGAACTCCTCCAAAACGACTGAACCGATTTTAATGTAATTTTGTATGTACATTTGTTAGGTCTGAGAATAGGTTTTTATCTAATTTTTATACTACTACTACCTACGCGGGGGAAACCTCTGCTAGTAAGTTTATTAACTTTGTTGAATCGGTGGATGTTTGTTACGATTTCACGCAAAAACTTCTGAACGGATGTGTATGACATCTGGCAAACATATAGTTTATTACCAAGAATAACACATAGGATACTTTTTACTCCGATATTCCCATGGGATTCTAAACTTACACAATAATAAACGGATTTGAATAAAACTTGGCACACGGATAGCGTGTAACCAGCATTAATATAGGCTATTTTTCCAGAATCCAATAGAATTGATACTTATACATGTGAAACTGTGGAAAGCAGCTCGTATTCTCATATTCCATTCCATCAATCTCCTTAGATTTTTCGTAATTGTGTCTGTATTTTTGCTGTCTAACCGGATGAAGCTAAATACCTACCAAATATTTATTAATTTACAAAGTCAATACTACTAAGGGAAAGCCATAATTACAATTTACAAGCTAACACTAAAATTTCTATATTATATATTATACATCATCATCATCATCCGTAGCTTTTCAGCTTTTGGAGTCTGGGGTCCGCTTTACCAGTCTAACTGCTGATTTTGGCTAAACTTCGATATTTTCCGTGAAGCGACTGCCGTCTGACCTCCACAACCCGAAGGCGATATCTAAGCATTGCAGTTAGACAATTATATATATTATATATTATACATATTTCGGAGTAATTCGCTTGACTGTCCGGAACGCTAGCGTCATCTTATGGCGCTCGACAGAGTCTAGTATTTTTTTCATGGGAAATCATAAAATGACCTCTTCCGCTCTGGTCGGAGCGGAAGGGCGTGTCAGACTTTTACTGACTAAAACCCACCCGTGTTTCTTCACTTGCCTGTGTGCCAGGGCCACGGTTTCTTTTTAACCAACCCACAACCCTAACCTAGCAGAGTCTAGCCTCAGTTCGAGAAGGTGCCAAGCATGCTACACGTCCAGAAAACGGTGTGAGCTGTTAGCGAGGGAACTTCAAAAGATTGGACTTCGAACGAACAACATGTGCTTATGTACGAGGCTCTCTCATACCTATAGTGTGTGTTCGCTGTGTGTGACCGTGATAAGATGTGGCCTAGTGGTATCGGCCGCAACTTGCAAGTTGTAGGCCATAGGTTCGAACCCCATCAGGGGCTTTACTTTGTGTAAATATTTCATCACCACTGCTCTCAAAACGGTGAAGGAAAACATCGGGAGGAAACCGGCATGTCCTAGAGGCAAAACTTCTTAGACATGAGACAACTACCAACCAGCACAGGGCCAGCGTCGTAGATTACGGATTCTCCCTCACCGAGAGAAGACCATGTCCCAGGAGTCCAAACATTATATGTTTTTATATATTGATTATAGGCTGTTTATGTATGTGTGATTCACTAGTGTGACTAACTATATACGAGGTATATTCAAAAATTACTCGGAATTTTTAAATTTCGCAGGTCTGGAGGATAGTGCATTTTTGAAGTGAAACTTCTTTACGCACGCTTGACTTGGGGAGTAAGCTGGCAAACGCGTGACGTAGGTAAGCGTTACGAAAAGTGATCGGGCAAGGCGAACGGAAGTTAAGTGATATGAAGAACGGGATATAAGCACAGAGGCGCCCGTGGCGCGAGCTTGGTACTACAAGGTCTACAACGAGTTTTTTTTTTTTTTCAATAAAAATAGAAGATCTATGCAAAAATATTAATTTACCAATGAAACCATGAAATAAATTTAAATATTTATAGAAAATTAATATATGTATATGTGTATACATGTATATATTGTACACACATATATATATATATATATACATACAGATGGAGCGAAAGAAGTTTCACTTCGGTCATGTGGTCATAAGCACACTCGTTTTTTTTTTTTTTTTACTGTGTTGGTATACATGCCCCTAAAGTCTAATGAAATTTTCACTTATATTCACTGTTTACTTTGTCTGTGGTAGTCGCTAAGGTTCGACGTGTTTTTAGGAGCACGGCGATTTTTCCTTGAACTGCTAAATTTTGACCAAAAAAGCAATCGCATCAACATCCTCAGGAGCTGTTAAATAACGTCAAAGATGATCCAAGTTTGCTTGAAAGGGTCATAACTGGTGATGAAACATGGGTGCAAAAGCACAATCACCTGAAAGCATTCAACGTTACTAGCGAAAAAAGCACGTCAAGTTTGATTAAATGTCAAGGTTTTGCT
The DNA here is from genome assembly GCA_037179545.1 of Sesamia inferens. Lineage (NCBI taxonomy): Eukaryota > Metazoa > Arthropoda > Insecta > Lepidoptera > Noctuidae > Sesamia > Sesamia inferens. The sequence goes on along the minus strand of CM073933.1, from coordinate 19,628,893 downwards.
TACTGTTGTCTTCTATTGTAATGGCATAGTGCATCAAGAGTTCTTAGCACAAGGTCGTACGGTTAATAAGGATTTGAACCTTGAAGTTATGTGACGTTTGCGTGAAGCATCCGAAAAAAATGGTCCGATTTATGGAAAAAACAATTGATGGCTTTTGCACCACGATAACGCAGCTGCTCACTCGTCGCTGCTTCATAATATTTTGGCCAAAACACTACCATCGTCATGCTCCAACCTCCATATTCACCAGATAGGGCTTCGTGTGACTTTTTCCTGTTCCCAAAATTGAAAAGACCTATGAAAGGACGGCGTTTTTCTTCGATTGAAGAAATAAAGGCCAGATCGCTGAGAGTGGTCAAGGACATATCAAAAAGTAAATATCAAGAGTGCTTCGAAGATTGAAAAAAACACTGGCGTAAGTGTATTATATCTAGGGTGGACTACTTTGAAGGGGACCACATTGATGTAGACGAATAAATAAATATTTTTTTGAACAGACAGTGCATACCGTATACTTTAAATTTATTTAAACTGCAAACTGTGTATATTCTGCTATATTCTGCTAAAACCAACAATACTCACATAGTGGTCACACTAATCAAAATATGCCTGATGATTACGAAATATACAAGTGTGTGTTAAAAAAATTATAAAAAGGGAGGACCTCTCATTGGGCAACAAAATAGTTGTCCGTCAAAGTGATAAGTGTCTTCTTCTGATTCTTTGGGCTAACAATAGGGAAGCTTATTCATGTGAAGAGTCAACCAAACACTTAGCGAAGACCTGAAATAATTGGGGACCCCAAGGCCCTAGTGTTTCAAACACGAACGGCTCAAACATACAACTCCAAACAAGTGTAAATTATAAAATTAAACTAAAAAGTTTAAAATAATATAAAATGATTTAATTTTATTTGCCCACTTATAATACAACAAAATTGTTTCTTCAACTACTCAACATAAAAGTTGAGGGAATTGCGTGAAAGCATTCCTAGATTAATTGTAAACATTAGTTTTAGTACGTGCCTGTACACCTTCCGTTTCGCTGGTTTTTATTAGCAACAATAAAACGGCACTCAGTAAAGATAATCCAAAGCTCAACGCGTACGACAGTAAAAGGTTTGCTGTAGAACCTTCTAAAAATAAGTGTTAAAGGAACTTGAATAATACAGGTTCCGAAGCAAGTAAAATATCATTAACAAAATGCGCAATTGTAATGATTACACTTTTTTTTTTATTTCAGGTAAAAAGCATTGTTGTACCTTCCGATCCGTTGAATTTTATTTGGGAAATATTTGACAGTTCCTCCAAATATGTATTTACTGATATCCTAATGATTGACACGTTTTATACTTGTAATTATATGTACGTTTATTTCTCATTTCATAATTTTATAACAACTTTTTTTATTACATTTGAGCCCAGTAACAAAGCCAGGTTACCCCAATTACAGATTCATAGATACTGTGACCTACATCACAACAAACCAATAAATTAGAAGGAATTCCTAATTTCTAAGATTTTTTATAGGTATGAAAACCTCTCGCTCGGAAAAGTAAATAACCCAATGAGCATGTCTGTTTTATCAAAAGATGATTTAGCGAGAGATTAAACTTTCGGACGGTATATCCATTGTTACTTATTCCCACAAATAGCACAAGGTATACATAGCATCTGCATATCAGTGGCGAAGAGTCCATACAAGCCGATTCCCACCGGGTTACCTTTCAAAAATCAGTTCCATATTCATACAAAAGTATTTACATTCTATTTCATTAACAAAGTATTATTAATCAAACGCCTGCGCGATTTACAATAGCAATAGTAATTCTTAGCAATACCCTGAGTATCACATTTCATTTTATAGTCGTAAATTAATCAGCGCTTCAATTTTTCGTACTTTACATTGAAGGCAACTCGAGGAATCACGGCTTACCTCGGTCAACGTTTTACTATGCGGCGAAAAGAGAGAGCGTATCAGACCATCTCTTTCTAATTCTCGCTAACCGTCGGTAAAACTTGATAAATATGAGGCTACTCGCGGGCGGCTTATAGTACTCTCCTCTACTCTATTAGAAAGAGACAAATTAACCACGCCACTACGAGCGTTTGAGTTCACCGTCAGTATGTGTTTCTCTATACTACCTAACCTACTGATGCGTGAGTTTTTCGTTTGTTTTTAATATTTGTGTTATTTAAACTGTGACGGATTCTGTAAGGTAATTTAATCGCAGATTTGGTTAAATACTGTGGATTTTGTTTGTTATTATGGCTTTAATTCATATAGAGTGCTGTTCAACAGATTACATGCTTACAAATGAAACTTCATTTTCAAAACTAAGTTATGCATACAAGAAGCATGTTATTCAGTTAGGTCGAGCACTCCCACACATGATTATTGATTGCAAAAGGCGAGATGGATTTTTTAAACATTTTCACGCGTCGTTATATGATAAATATACATGGATGACAGGCAGTTGCAAACTGAACAAAATGTTTTGTTTTCCGTGTTTGTTATTTTCTGATTCGAAATCTGTTTGGAGCAGTACGGGTTTTACGGATATTAATAATTTGTCTAACTCAGCCAAAAAACACAAAAAAAAACAAAAAACAGCCATCAAATAATTTGCTTAATAAAATGAAAAGTAATCCCAATTTTTATAACAACATTTTAGCTCATTTTGTTAAAAAAAACAGACGCATTGCATTAGAATATAAATAACGTTGTGATTGTGTATAATTTGCTTTATTTTTGCTTAATATTTTTGTTGGTTTTGGATCGGTGTTTGTGTGGTTCGGTTTTTAACACTTTATTATTTTTGTATTTTTTTATTTTATTTTTTCTTGACTCTTATTCCCTAACAATAGGTACTTAACTTAGTACTTACTAACAAGCATGCATGTGTGGTATAGAGATGCACGTCGAAAAAGGCTTTTCACAAAGCCGCTTTTATCATACTTGAAAGACACTGTTATCAAATCATCAGTCCTTTTTTGTATGGTGAAGGTGGGGCTTTTCATATTATTCTTATCTGAAGACCTCCTCCAAGATATCCTGCAGTAGGTAAGTGTTTAAGTGTTTATTTTTTGGACCGGCTTCCCTTTGTCAAAATTTCACCCTTCGCCACTGCTGCATATATAGCATCATCATCAGGTATTCATAGCAGTTCCTGCGATGCCGCTAACCGGCGAGTGGTCTCACTCGCCGGTTAGCGGCAACTTTAAGAATCTCTGTCCAGTCCCATGAGAAGACACCACAATCGAAACAGTTCCAGCACTTGGTTCAGGCCCACCGACATATTTAGTCTATGGCACGGAAGAAATAGCACAATAAATAATTAGGAGCAACGCGATGCGTTGACACGATTGTGTCACGTATTATTATACAACGTTTTTTTTTATACCAAACCTGAATATAGTTTGTTCAGACTAAGCAACTGAATCGATTCCGATAATTTTTATACCATGTTGTATATTTTCCCAAATACATTTAGAAATTGTTAGAGTGTAGATACCAAGTGCACAAGGTCAGTTTACGGTAGTTTACTTCGCGCGTATGCATGCCCCCACAACAGCTGACGCCACAGGTCAATGCACCGCTCGCCCGCCTGAGCGGAACGTTGACCATATTTTTGTTGGGACAACCAGGTAAGATAACAAGCTCATAACTTTGTGGTTTTTCATGATATCTTTTTGAAATTTTGTACATAAATTCTTTTATGTAAAGAATTTATGTACAAAATTTATACATAAATTCTTTACATAATAAATATACTAGACAGGTGTTTCGGGTATCGCTTATACAAAATATAATGTTGTACAATTATCACGCCCTGCACACTAATTGTACTGATCACAGGCTGTATTATTTTGAAGGATATTCTTAATCCATTGTATTATTGATGTACTAATAATATATCTGCTAAACAATGTAAATTTATCACTGACGAATATTACTGATCATCATCATCAGACGTAGCGTGGGTAGGCCCCCGACAAGGTGGACCGACGACGACCTGGTGAAGGTCGCGGGAGACCGCTGTATGCGGGAGGCGCAGGACCGCTTGTCGTGGAGAACCTTGGGGGAGGCCTATGTCCAGCAGTGGACGTCCTTTTTATCGTCCCACCGCTGGGCACAGGTCTCCTCTCAGAAAGAGAAGGATTGAGCGGAATCACCACGCTTGCTCAACGCGGGTTGGCGATTTCAGACTTAAAGTCCAGGTTTCCTCAAGATGTTTTCCTTCACCGTCAGTCATTGTCCAAGATATACTTAGAAAGTACATATAACTTTAGAAAAGTTACATTGGTACTTGCTTGACGTGGAATCGAACCTGCGCACTCATACTGGAGAGGCTGGCTTTAACCACTAAGCCACCACGACTTTACTGATGTTTTATATTATTTAAAAGCACATTCACTTCTCATCACAGCCTTACCTAATACAATAATGTATTTATATTTTTATTTAAAAAGATACAATTATAACTTAAAAACCAAGCGTAACTATACAAAAAGCGGCCCTTGTGAATTCACAAATTGAAATTACAAAAACAAAAAATATTCCCCGGTTTTACATAATTCTGATATGTTAAGATAAAATCCAATTGCTCAAGGTGTGGAATTTGAAGGAGACAAGAGCACACAATTTTAATAGTATTTTCCAACTTTATTACCTATCTAGGTACACTTTTGCCACCATCGTTTAATTATTTCAATATTATACAGAAAATGTCTCAACAAAAAGTAAGCAAAAACTGTTGCGGTGGAACATATGCGACTTTGCGACTGTTGTTCGAAACCAATAAAATGTTAGTAACAATATTGGTAGCAAAACGTGTTGCAGTAATATGTTTTAGTATCAACTTTGGTATACAGCGCCCGTTTTTCTAGAAATAATTTCTCGAATAGTTCGGATAATTTTATTGAACTGAACAGCTCGATTTGTTAATAGTCACATTCTAACTACTATTAAAGTTAACTAGTAATTAGCGAATGTTTAACTATACATTTTTGACGCTAGCACGTCACTTAACTTTAATGTTCGTTTATGAATGAACACCATAGTGTTTGGGTTTTATTCATAAACGATGATTAAAGTTAAGTGAAGTGTAAATGCCAAAATATGTATGGTTAAACATTCGCTAATACTAGTTAACTTTAATCGTCGATTCCTATCTGACTTGTCCGAGAAAAAAGCCGAGACAAACAAAAGAGAGGTGACTATGAAACTGTCCCCCCATGGTGAGTATATGTTTGTGTCAATAAAATAATGTCAATCCCTAGAATCAAGCCGCAGATAGAGAAACTGTCAACGAATCAGGTAGAATGACAACTAACTCGAAGGTCACCTAAGTTTTTACGATGAGGTTTATACAGAAAAGATGAACTGCGGTAGGAGTAAGTTCAACATGACCAAAAAAGTTCAGATAAGGCCGAAACAATGAAGATATAGAATAAATAGCTTAAAGTGTGATTAACAAAAATACAATATATAAAGAAAACCCCATCCGACCCATAAAGATAATAAAGGTTAAGTAGACACATGACCAAATAAAATATGAAATATTATATAACCATCAGAGTAAGAATATCAACTAATGAATTTTGAAATAATCTATTTTTTCCGCGAATTAATTCCAACTTCCCCAAAATTTTGGTATTGTTTTTAATAAGTGACAACACTTTTTTGACGGTATTATTATGAGCGAATAGAGATGCGACCGTGTGCCGCGTGCCCTGCCCCCTTTCGCCCGCGCATATATTGCCTACTGCATATATATTAATTTACCTCCTTTTGCGAAATAATATTTACTTTTTTAGGGGGATTTCTTTTATTAATTTTTGCCCGTCTTTGTAAGCATTAGTAGAATCAGTTATCGATACCTAACAATACCTTCACGGATCGGACAGAGTTTTCTTTAAATATTGCATAAATGAAAAAAAAAAAAGAAAAGTTTTAACGTCAACAGTGCTTTGTAATAGCATAGCAAAATGTGTCTAGACATGCTAGAAGAATAATATTAGGTGTCGCATAATTTGGTGTCACCTGTTGCGAATAGGGGCGTTAGGGCGCCGAGATTGCCTCTTCCTCATGCGCTCCGCTTCCTCCTATGCCAGCACTACTACTTCGCAGAAGGAGGCGACGGCCTGCCATGCACTCTCGCTCCGAACCATGGCCTAGATCAATACCGGATGGCCTAAATCATCGCCACGAGGACAAGGCGGTATTCCGATTAACCTACAGACCTACAGCGTACACTCCACTGTCGCCTCAGGGCGATCCCCACAGTGATTTCTCCGAAGGAAGAAGAAGGAAGGTAAAGGCGACGTGGCACCTCTCTAGCCATTCCTCAAAGAAGAAAATTATCGCCGCTTTGTAATGTGCCAATAGATATCAAAAACAAAAGATTATTACATTAATATCTCTGTGGATGTGCCCAATTTGATGTCACCCTAGAGGATTTTATAACAACAAATCAACAATATTCATTGCGTTCTTAACGAAGTTAAGCACAGGTTTTTTTTAACATAAGAAGTAATGAACTTGCTTAATCATTTAAATTAATTTAGAATGTGATTGATGTTATGTTGCGCTATTGAGGTGCTGTTTCAGCAAATTTCCTACATAAAATTCGAAGCCAAATAACAACTGGCGTAGGTAACTACAGCCGTAAATCCCACTCAGGTTGGTACACAATAATTTGTGGTTAGAAAAGGCCAATTTACTACTGTACAAGGACAAGTTACTACGCCAATAAAGTGATTAATAAAAACGAACCATGTATAGTAAGTAAGTAAGTCAACTAAGTCAAGTATAGTAAGTAAGTAAGTCAACTAAGTCAAGTAAGTATAGTAAGTAAGTAGTAATAAGTATATTAAGAAGTCAAGTAAGTATAGTAAGAAAGTAGTATAGTAAGTAAGTAAGTCAACTAAGTCAAGTCAGTAAGTCAACTAAGTCATGTATAGTAAGTAAGTAATATAATAGTAAGTAAGCTTTATAGAAGAAAAGTGTTGAGATCTTTTTTGTAGTCAATTTTACGATCTACAAACTTGGTCTGAACCATTTTTAGTAGCTCTCATTGTTTCAGTGATATACACAAAAAACGCACATTTGTGTCCTTTGAGCTCGAATAAAAAATAACGCACAAGCGGGATCGCCTGCACAAAAATCCGGCTTGTTGGGAATTGATGCAAACTTGAATCATAATTTAGTTTATTTTGACTGGACTAAGTTTGATAGTAAGTCGTGGTGGCCTAGTGGTTAAAACACCAGCCTCTCAAGTATATCTTCTCTTTTCTAAGTATATCTTGGACATCAATGACTAATTATAAGATGAAGAAAACATCTTGAGGAAACCTAGATAGTCTGAAATCGCCAATCCGCATTGAGCAAGCGTGGTGATTACGCTCAATCCTTCTCAGTATGAGAGGAGACCTGTGCCCAACAGTGGGACGATAAAAAGGTTGATGATGATGATGATGTATACTATGTAGTCTTCACATTCAATAAGTAATGTTAAGTCGCAAAAAACACGCCATACGAGCGATGTCCTACCACGTTCAATTTAAAAGCATACAGTCACTATACATTCCGCAACATCCAATGGGAATCGAATTCATACAAATTAGATCAGATATTTTAATTCATTTATTTATACTGGGAATTCGTTTATACATAAAACCATGAGAATTGCAGCGTAACCGATTCGATCCACAATAGTTTTTATTAAAAATAAATCATGTGTCTATTACACACGATTTATTTTTAATAAAAACTCGCCTATTGTCACCTATTGAGAATTCGATATCACTCAAAATTGGTACAAACTTTTCAATTTTGATTCAATTTATAAAAGTACAATCCACCATACGAATATGTACTAAATTCCGTAAGCTTTTTCTGATACGGCCCTGGGATGCTATATTACCGAAAGCCCACTAAATAAAAACAAAAAAAAACATAATTAGGAATAAACAATCAAGACTTTGCCGACCTTTCATTGAACAAAACTGACGTCTTCATGAAATTTTGAGCAATTTCTCTTATTTAAAACAAAATCACACAAAGTCGCTCGCAAACATTATAAACTGTAAATACATATTATCGCATTATATATTGCTTAAGTGGATAAGTACCTAAATTAATAACTTATTTATAATAAAATATATTCATAAAATATGTTGATACGTGTACTACAATGCTTACGAGCTACTTAGTGCAAAGGCTGAACGGTTATTTAATATCACTCTAGGCCCCTTAGAAACAAAGAAAAAGAAAACAAAATAGAATACTAATCTAAAACGACGTAATAGTGAGGTCAACCGATGCGATGCGACAGAGTGGGACAGAGAATCAAAAACGAAGAAGAAAAAAAGCATCACATGACTCTAGCATACAATTGTTTTCGTCAGATACCAAAACAAGAAACTGCTGTTACATAAATAAATTAAAAGTTTTTCAATAACCGAAGAATAAATTCTACGGTTTCAAAATCATGTACTGACTCCATAGTAACAGGTTCCGAACGTAACGAACTGTCTGTTTATGGTCCTAAATCATTATTCTGCACAATTTAACTTCACATCAAAGCAAATAAAACCTTTGTCACGGCTATTGGAACCTTTTTTTAGCGTAAATCAAAAACAACCTCTCCTCTTAAATTTTCGGACCAAAACCAACAATCCCCTAAAGTATTCCAACATAAAAAGCTTATTTGGGGGTACTTCATTAAATATGTAAATCCAATTACCTTAACGTATAAAGAAAAAAAAAAGCTTACATCGCAAATAGATCTAACATCGAAAACATGTACTTACCTACATTAATGTTTACATGTGTACCTAATGATGTCGTTAAAACTGAAATAGGCAGATACCTAGCTATACGTACCATTGGCACAAGTCTGAGGTCAACCAGCCACCCTCACTCGAACAATTTGTCTTGGAACAGAGAAGGAAGCTCCCAGACGGTTACAAATGGTAGATTACTTCGAGTTTACTAGATACCCGCCGTAGACAAATGTCGTATCCACTTGGTTGAGTCCCGACGCTTGCGCTATAATGAATGTCACTAGAAAGGGATATTATGCAGGGATCCATCAGTTAGACAATGATAGACAGATTCTAATGCGTTTTGAACTATTGAAATGTGCTTCTGACAGACACTTAGAGAGTTACATGGATTGATAGTTGAAGTTTCAAACTTGAGTCTCTGAATGCAAGGTGGCGAAATGTTTGTTACAATATATTGCTGTACATTTTCTCGTTTTCCTCTCATCGTGGGCGGACTAAGTTACTACACTTTAGAATATTAAAACTTTTATTTTAGGTAAAAAGGACTATGGTAGCACAGTTTTAAATAACAAACTCTGGGGGTTTCTAAATACTATACTTTGAAATAACACAAATGAATGATCGAATCAATAATTTTCAAAAGCAGTCGTTATGGTGATTCATTCAAACCGTAGAAGCTGCAGGTCGTTATCGTGAGGAAATCCAAATATTCAGTTAAGTCATATGACGTCTATAAACCCTACCTGTGCCCGCGTAGTGTATTATGGCCCACTTTGCCTGTGTCCCTGCTAAGGGAACAGTACCTACTGATCATGTTATGTATGAGCTTTAGAAATGTATCTGTATGTATTTTCAATGAAAAATTCATACCCAATTGCCAAGTACTACGTTTCGGTGTGAATAACAGAAATCCAATTATCTCGCCATTGGTAGCCGACTGGTGATAATTGACGAGGCAGTTGCATGACAGGTAAACTGAGGAATATCACGCCTGTGCTTTCTGAGGCTTTGGAAATCAAAATGTTTGTTAAATGGCTAAAGTTTGATGTAAATTACCTAAAGTGTCATAAGAGGTTCAAGAGTACTAATTGAATAACAAATTTTGTTAATTAATGTCTTCGTGTTGTTTTCGAAATAAGGGCGTAATACATATTTTCGAAAAAGGAAAGACTAGGTGCAGAGCTATGGGATCAGTCAAAAAAGTTGGGGAGACCTACGCCAAAGAGGTGGGCAGTTAATGAAATGATATGTGATTTTCATTTTAACGTCAGAAAAATTGTATACACTGATTATTTACAAAAAATGGCAAAAAGTCTTAAAAATTAAATACAAAGCGTACGAATATATTGACAACACTAGGCTTTCAGCTACATAATGACACTTAATCCAGCTAACTTTTAATGCGGAATGTTACCGTAGCGAGAACCTTTCAACGCACAATATTCTCGTTGTCGAGTGAAGCGGGAGTAAATTTGCTGTAACGTGTAAATTGAAACTCAGGTAATCCGGGAATTACCGTGTCCCGAAAGTACCCGTATACGTTAATTAATAAAGGGAGACCATGACTTTAAATTAATACCTATATTGGGGAGACATTGTATGTTCATTGTAGGTGTAAATTGTTCTTACCATTAAATAAAGTGTGTTGAAATAATAAAGATGAAAATGGGTCAAAGAAAAGAAAATACATTTATTCAGCATAGACACAAAAAGAATCTGCTGTTATACTTGCGTCAGGACACGTGACTTAATCGAAAATTGGCTTAATTGGCGATATATCTAAGTGATGAGGTGTCTTTACGATGCCGCCACAATGTCCGTCCAAGTCCAGAACCAGCAGACTAAACATTTTTTTTTTTTAATAATTATAAACTAGCGCTTGACTGCTAAGCTGATGATAAGTAGTGATGCGATCGTTGATGGTAAAGCACGCTAGTTTATTAAGAGCCTATTCACTCTAATCATAACATTGCATCTCCTCGCTCAACTGCCGTCTTCCTTCCTATTCGCTCAATCTGAGTGAATAGGTTCATAATAAACTGGCGCGCTTTGCCATCAACATCAATCAATCATCTCATCAATGCTTACCATCATGTGATTGTGGTCAAGCGCTAGTTTAAAATTATTTAAAAAAAAATGTACACAACATTAACAATTCCCATACTTTGTGAATAAAATATATTTATATAAAACGAACATCAACCATCAAAAGTCAAAATAACTGTGTGTTACGCCATTATCAAAAAGGTTCACACAATTTCCGAAAAAACAAACTACTGAGGTCACCAAGATACAGGCTGCGCCTAGTTTGGGACCCACTGTTAATTCGAACTAAATGAAAAGCTGTTCTGCTGTTTTAACTGCATGCCATTTCTTGTAATTTTTAACCAAGTGTAAGCCTAATAAATAATTGTTTTTTTTTTTATGGAAAAATCTCCTACCCACTAACTGTTTGTATTAACATGACTGATTTGTTATGAGCATAATTATAATGATGGCTGATGAAGCAAACGAGGCCTGGAGTACAGACAGCGTGTCATATAGCGTTTATACACACAAGTACAACAGTACGTACAAGCAGTGTTTACGTGTTTTTGGTTACCTGTGATCAAAATAAAGTATGATAAAAACATTTCATTAAAATAAAGGGCAGATTGACTGTTCACAAATAACATTCAACTCCATTTGTTGTATTCATCGCTCCGTAGAGCCATTCCAGTCCTTCATTAACAAGTGTACGAATACCTTGAAGCACTGCCCGTAATTAAAAATTGCGCAAACCATGCAGAAATTCAGTAAAGGACGAAATGAATATGTGTGGGAAAAATTATTTCAAAATCGACAATATTAAAGGACCATTTTAACCTTTGTTCTCAGTGAAGATGCTTGCGAAGAGGTTAATGGACGCCCAGGCCTGGATAAAGACTATCTCCAAAGCCTGAGTACAATTGTAGGGTAGCCTGCCTTTTGGTGATCAGTCTATAGGACGCATTTAGGAGAGTGTGCCCGGGAATCACATGACTTAATTCCGCCATCACCGTTCCATCATCGGATGACCCGTCGTTCCGTGAGTATCATTTACCCTTACTGTCTTGACACTGTTGCTATCCGAACGAAGCATTTCGCCTCGTCTTTTATATCGTAGGACTGGAACAATTTGCCTATGGCGTCTTCCCGTTAGATTACAATTTTAGTGTCTTCAAAGCTAGATAGAATGAATACTCTTAAATAACTAGTGCGTTTTACTATCAACGATTGCATCACTGCTTACCATCAGGCAGGATAGCGGGCAGGTACTAGTTCACAACGTTAAAATAAAATCTAGTTAATTGAACGTTATTATGTATTTACTATTTTGTGAAATCGCCTCTTGGAGCAACCTTTACTTAGAGAAGTGTAATGAAGGGCGGTATTTTTTAAATTAGGAAATATCATTTAAATTAACACAGCATAAATGTTATAATTTCAATGATTACTGGCCAGTAGCTCTACTCGTAAGTTAAATTAATGTCGCCAATGTAGCCAAATTCTATATTAAGCCTTAATCATGGGCCCAAGAGTGAGCATCTTTTTATTCTTCCAGCGCTGATGTCAATTACATTCCTCCTCCACTGATGTCACTCGCTTTCCTCCCACGCTAATATCGCTCGCGTTCCTCCTGCGCTGATGGCGTGCGGCGCCTAGGTTGCAGTACGCCGCGTATCACGCGCGTCGCTCCTGCTCCTTAGCGTCGAGTTTGTCTGATGAGCGACAAGCATGGTGCTGTGCATTGTGTGTGCGCCCGGTGTCATATAACAGACGCGACCGACATCAGCGTATTAGTAATTTAGCTCTAAAAAGGAGGCAAACACTCGGTCCTATGACCCGAGCGTAATATATTTAATTTCTCGCTGACTGATCGACACCTCACGTGACCAGAGAAAAGGGTTTTTGGCCAAAGAATTAGCATATCTATTCAGCGTGGCAGTTGACCAGAAGTCGTTTCCGGATGACAGCCATGCAGACGAGTAGATACTTGGACCTATAAATACTATTTTGTTTTTGTAATTAATTATACTACCTATATGATTAGTCTTTTAATGTGAGAGAACATAAAACCTTGAGTAAATAGTTTGCTAAAAAAATATGAAAACCAGTCATTTTTTCTATTAAATAAATAGACCTAATAGATATACACATAAACCTACGGCACTAAATGCTCAAAATTATGAGGAAGCCGCATCAAAATCCGTTGTGTGATTTAGAAGTACAATGCATTATCAATGCGTCACAAGATGGCGTCTCCGAGATCCAGGCTGTGCCTAGTTTGTGACCCGCTGTTAATTCAATCAAAATTCGAAGTTTTCTGCTATTAATATTTTATTAGATTTGTTTAATTTTGTGTAAGTTTAATAAATAAATTGTAATAGTATTTAAAAAAAATATGGCACACTAATAAGTGTTGTACAATAACCAGTTACAGTATGACCAATACCGTGACAGCGACAGCAAGCCGGTGACCCGCTAACAGGCCACACCGTGACAAAAGGGGCACGTACGGGCACGTAGAAATCTCTCCCGACGTGCACGAATGACCTGCCTTTATATCTTGTTTACACTGTGTATCCATCTGAATAAAGGTGGCGTTTGCAAAATACGGTGGATCGTTTCAAAAACTTGTGTTCGTTTTCCTGATAGTGACGTTTCAAGAAAAAGAAAACTATTAGAACGGGACTGCATGGAAGTAAAAGAAGTTATATATTAAAAAAAACCTAGTCAAAAATTTAAATATTTATTATACTGAGATTTTGACGTAAATTGAAAATTACATATAAAAAGCACATGAAAACATATCTTCCGTTTCATAAACGCTTTATTATATAGTGCTTATAAATAACAAATTATATAAATGCAAAACAATAATTAAAATATTCTGTAATTAATAACCCAATTTCATAGTTATTGCTTTACAAATCGACGTCAATAAAGTGAAACGATGTAAATGTAAAATTTGAACAAACAATACTTTTATTATTTTCGAGTGATGCTGTTAATTGTAAATGTCAATCAATCATTTATAATAACATTAAAATTAATGAAAAATAATAATTATATCATTTATAAATGAAGGTTGATGTTTATAAGTAAGCAAGTGTCGTTAGTAGTAAGCAATCGTTATTCCACCTGATGCTAGGTGCATGGTTTGATATCAAAGGTGTATGTATATTTACTTGGATATGGATTTAAGACGAGTCCAAAGTGTAGCGAGGGATTTATGTTCACCCAAGACTAAGACAGCTTTATCACCCAGGAACATACTCTACTTTTTGTACCATTTGCGAAAAAAATAACACAATAATAATATGTGATAAGCATTTATTAAAAACTAGCTTTCCGCTCGCGTGGAGTTCGGTTATATCGCGCTTTTTAGTTTTCCCTCGGGAATATCAAATTTTTCCAGGATAAAAAGTACCCTATTATTTAATCGAAAGAAAGCGGAACAAACATACAAGCAAACTCATTTTCCCATTTATAATATTAGTAAGGATAATGACAATCAATGCTGGTATGTGTCTTAATAAATAAGCTAATCATGGTCAAAATACACACATCAAAAGTGTCTAGGGATCAACATATATTTTTGCAATAACTTTTCTCCTGATTGATATTAATTAAAATTTTCTTTAAGGATTCATCAAATAAAGTGTTTTCGTTTGTCACAGTAACAATAAACCAAGTCACCTTTGCATTAATAAAGAAATTTGCCATTTTCCTAATAAAGGGATATTTGACATTTGAACCACTAACACAAAAGTTCGAAAAAAAGACTGAAATAACAGTTTTCTCTAAAATTTTATTGGGTAACTTAAACAATTAATAATCCGTGTTTCTACCGCAAACACTAACAACACAAGAACATCGGTTTGGCATACTCAAAATGAGTTCATCCAAATCACGCTGTGGAATGGCCGCCCATGTTCGTTGCAACAACAAAAAAAGGTCTTCTTGCGACTGGATACCCTCCATATTCGGCAGAGCTCTTCTCTGTAGCATATCCCATGCATGCTCAATCGGGTTCAAGTCTGGCGACTGAGCAGGCCAGGGCAGGACATTGATGTTAGCTGCGGCGAGAGTCTGTCTTACAACTCTTGCGGTGTGCGGTCGTGCATTATCATGCATTAACTGAAATAAGGGACCGATTTGCACTTGTAGAGGAACGATGACGTCTGATACAATCGTCTCAGCATAAATTTGAGCGTTGAGGATGCCTCTGATCCAAATCAAATCAGTTCTTCCGCCGATCCAAATACCCGCCTATACCAGGATGGTTCCACCACTATAAGGATGGACTTCCTGGCAGGATTTTAATCGCTGTTGGCGTCCAGGGGTTCTCCAGTGTCGTATACGTCTTGTATCCGGTCTCATATCAAAACGAGACTCATCAGAAAAGCACACGAAACGCCATTGTTCTTCTGCCCAATTTCTGTGTTCAAGAGTCCATTGATATCGAATCCTACGATTGTGCATTGCTATAGGTGGTACCCGTAGCGGTCTTCGGGAATGAAGGTTCACTTCATGCAAGCGGTTTCTGACTGTTTGGTCGCTAATTAAGTTCCCTGAAGAGTGATGAAGCCTCACGGCTAACATCATGGCGGTTATTGTTGGAGCTCTTCGAGTTAAGATTTGAATGTATCGGTCTTGTCTCCGTGTGGTGCAGCGATACCGTCCTCCATGGCGCTCAGCCACGGTACCAGTGCTTCGGTAACGTGTCCAAAGTCGACTGATAACACTCTGACTTGTATTCAGAGCTAAAGCCACAATACGTTGCCGGGAACCAGCTTCTATCATTCCCACGGCTCTGAGCATTTCTTCCCTGCTTAAATGACGTCGCCGCTCCATAATAACGTTGGTTTTAATCAGTAGTAGGGAAACAGTAGCACTAATAATGTCTTCAATGCGTTGTATGTTTTTATAGGGAAAATATTGACAGCTGATTTTCATCTTTTACTCGAATTTGATTCACAGTTCCTGATTCAAATTATGAAATGCACCAAAAAGGATCCATATAAATTTATAAAATCATAAATTTATTACAAAGCCACATCTCAATCTCAAGAAATCCGCATAAAAATGCTTGATCCCTAGACACTTTTGATGTGTGTATATTGTACTATAAAAACCATTAAAATCACTTAAAAATATTATAAATAAGGTGGATGATATAAGGATATTTTTTTTTTTTTTTTTATTAAAACATAAACCAGCGCTTGACCGCAATCCCGCCTGATGGTAAGTAGTGACGCAATCGTTGATGGTAAAGCGCACTAAATGAAATATTTTTAGAGAGAAAGAGATAGACGATTAAAAATGATTATGAATTACATTAATGGAGGTAGTACTAGGTTAGTCTACTAGGTGGAACCATAGATCGATTCTCCGATGTCGAGATCCTTTATTAAGCCGGTAATTTAAATTTAAAGCGTTCAAACAAACAAACAAACTCTTCAGCTTTATATATTAGTATAGATTAGTATAAATTGATGTTCAAAAAGTGCTAATTCTCAGCCTAATTTGAATAAATGAATTTTGATTTTCATTTTGTAAAAATCTCGCAGTAAATAGTTGGTTGAAGCGAGTTGAAAGTGAGCTGACACTAGCGTCAATTCCTAGCATTAGTAGGTATGCTCAGAGTTACAAAAAGGGTGATAGAAAGAGCTATGCTTGGAGTTTCTCTGCGCGATCGAATCAGAAATGAGGAGATCCGCAGAAACACCAAAGTTACCGACATTACTCTTGGGCACATTGCTCGTAGAACCGATGGCCGTTGGGGCAGTAAGCTTCTGAAGTAGCGGCCACGTGCCGGAAGACTCAGTGTAGGGAGGCCCTCAACAAGGTGAAGCGATGACCTGGTGAAGGTCGCGGGAAACCGATGAATGCGAGCAGTACAAGGCCTGTCATCGTGGGCCTTGGGGGAGGCTATTGGCCATCAGTGGACCTCTATAGGCTGAAGAAGGCTGCTCACTTACTTTTGTAACTTTTCACGTTGAGGTGACTACAGAATCTCACTACTAAGCGCATAGTTTGACAACAAAACGAAACAATAGTAATGTTTCCTTTCACAGTTATTAAAGAGCTTGTCACAAAACCGCTTGTTTCAAATATTGCATTCAGGAGTTCATCCGGGTGTAAAGTTCAATCATCCTCAATAGAAAAGGCAGAATGCTCCCACCAGACGGGTGTTGTGTCTGACGGACACATGCCCAATGGTTGATTTTGGGAAGTTGTATATGCTAGTTGCACGGTAAACTCTTTTTGCGAGATGTAGAATCCGTGCGTGTGACGTCAAAATGACGCTTTTTGTATGTTTGCATTCGTAGATGCCGCTACATATTTCATTTTCTTCTCGATCTGCAAAATGAAATGAAATGAAATGAAATCGTTTATTGTTTTTTAACTAGATGAAGCCGGCATTTCCTAACTGACTACCTCTGAGAAGAAATAGCCGAAACAAACTCAGGGATCATCGTCTTTTTTCAAGTCCAGACATTAAAAATGAAAATGTGTACAATAATTTACGTTATGATTACGCATATTGCTTAATAACAATGCTTAACAGAGCGAGCAGCTCAGTCCCAAGCTTTTTTGTCTTCTAAATAGTCTGAGATTTTATAATACCCCATTTTGCAAAGTTTGGCCTTTATATAGTTTTTATATCGTTTAATGGGTAAGTTTCGAATGTCAATGGGAAGCTTGTTGTAAAAGTGTATACATTCACCCATGAACGAGTTGCCTACTCTGTGGAGACGAGTGTGCAGATACAGTTATTTATGAAGTTCGAAAATTACAATCTATAAACAGCAAATTGAACTAATTGCCAATAAACACACACGCGGAATAGCAGAGAATCCTGTCCGTAATATATACCTACTTATCATGTCTTCACAGAATCTCTTCGCTTGATAGCAAATACCTGTTCCAAGCATTTTATCCCAGGTACGATCAAGATAAAGTAAATTATGATTTATAGAGGTACGAGTAATACGGGATAGCCCGGGGTCGTATAAACACGAGGATCCTGGCTGCTTTGCCATGTTTGCATTTTGAATATTTGCGAATTACGGCGTGAAGGAGAAATTATTCGGCATTCAAGGCGTACTCATCGTTTTACCTATTGTATTCCCTTTGCTAAATATTATTGGTAAATATAAATTGTCTTAATTTTTCATATAATAAAGAATGTATTTTGCCATTTTTTTGAATAAAACATGAATCTTGCAATCATTTACTACGAGGAGCTGGTGACACAAACCGCAGGGGTCAATCGGTAAACTATTTTCTTACCATCAGGCGGGATTGCAGTCAAGCGCTAGTTTATAATTATTAAAAAAAAAAGGTGAAACGCTTCGTCCAGGTCAGTGGTGTTAACAACGTAAGGCTTAAAAAATCGCGTGATAATCGCGTGGTAATCGCGTGTACGACGTGTCGTCCGATGGTGGAATGGAGACGGGGGAATTGAAACATGCAATTCCCTCGCACACTCACCAAAATGCATCCTTTAGAACACCGAAAGGCTGGCTACTCTAGGCCTGTGCTCCAGGCTTTGGAGACCGTTTTGAGTTAAATCAGGGTCGCCAATCAGCCTCTTCGCACGCGTCTCTACTGAATCCAAAGTGGCCAGGTAACACTTTGCAGCACCAGCCCAAACGTGGCACACGAATGGATCTGTGCTTTGGACAACATTAATAGCTGCCTTGGTGTGAAGTACCACCGGACCTTTGCGATAACGCCAAGCTTCCTGGCAACCACCTTAGCCTTGCACCCAATGAACCGCCCAAAGTTTAGGTTCGAGGAAATCTCAACTCCCAAAAGCTGAAGGCGGTCGGTACACTAGGTAAAAGTAGGAGTCAAGGTGAACGGGCTCCTTCTGGCGGTGAAAAGACACGCCTGTGTTTTGGCGGCATTGAATTCTACAAGATTGGCATTACCCCATTCGGAGACTGCCTGTAGTGCAAGACACACACTACACTAAAACCGCTGTAAAATATCGCAACTTCATTTTATCGCGCGATATATTTTCAGTTCTCGTTGTTGGGCAGAGTTAATAACTAGTAAGTGTAAGTAAATGAAATAAAAATAAGCACTCTTTGAATAGCGAAATTCCCCAGTGTTTCTACACCATAGTAAGTGATTAACATTACGAAACATAAAACATTTAACCTAATTCTTTGCCATATGTCAGCTATCATACGCCAATGTACCAACAAAATCAAAGTAAAAACATTCCTACCAATATTCCGGAATAACCCACAATAAATTACATCGATAAAAGAATATCCCTAAGCGCTGATGAATATGCATCGCTCTTTATATGTATACAGGCAGTGTCACTGCCAATATTGGGTAAGGCTTCGACCACATCGGCCCATCAATTATGTCGTTCGCGATCTAACCCTGTGTCCATCTGCGTACCATTTGTACATGTCAGGGCTACCTAGCTACGCACACCATACCAAAAATCCTGCTATAGGAGAAAATACTTTATTTCCTTCGTATTACAGTTCATTTTTGAGGTAAAGGATCGTACAAGATCAACACGCGGGATCGTAATTCGACCATGGTGACAAAACAATCATTAATTAGATTAGACGCTCGGTATTCGGCAAATCATTGGCCGAACGCCGAACGTAGACGAAATGACAGAGCGTTTGTTTTGTAGGCTTCAGTAACAAAAGGGTTATCCGGAAGGGCACTATCCTTTTTTCTATATTAATATCATGTGGAATATCTATACATACTATTTAGAAGATCAAACAAAGGAGATGGAGAAAATATATCCCAAGAACTACAGATGTAAACATACGTACAATGCATTTAATTTAAAAGAAATAGATATAACAATCTCCAAAGCCTGGAGCACACGCGTAGAGTAGCCAGTATAGGATGCATTTTGCAGAGTGTGCGCGAGAATTACGCGACTTAATTCCGCCATCACTGTTCCATCAACGGTCAACCCGTCATACAGCGAGTGTCTACGTGTTCTTACGTTATAGAGACCACGACGATCTACGTTATAGAGACCACGACGATCCGGACGACGCGTTTCGCTTCATATTTTATAGATACCATTTACATCGAAGGGCTGGAAAAATTTGCCTAAAATCGACTTCCCATCTGATTAATTTAAGTGTCTTTAGGGCTAGAGTGAAGAGGTTTAATACAACTAGTGCGCTCTACCATCAACGATTACATGAATATTGATTAATAAAATACGTATATTATTATTGCACTTACAGATAGGATTTATTCATGTCATTTAAAATGTTAATAAAAATGTCTATAGTCTTCTTCTTTTTTCAAGGTGAGATTCAAATTTTATTTTACAATAATGGCGGATATCGCCAATGACGGTTGAAAAAAAACGGCCGCGTGAACCGTCTATGAGGAAGGTTTGTGCTAAAGTCATGATGTGGCCACTACGCTGCGATATTTCAATTTTCATTTTGAATTCGGAATGCACTTTTTACTACGTAAATCACGTGCTTTTATTTAGTAAAGTAAAATTTATAGTGTATAAATAATTTTAAAAGTCCAATGAAAAATGCGCGTGACACTCATCTTAGCTTTCCCGTCAAAACTCCCATGTCTATAGTCAACACAAAACTTCTCTTTGACGTTTGCGTCGATTTTCTCTCAGTATTCGTTCGAAATTGAATTGTGTTTGCTGTTGCATAAAAGGTTTTACATTTTATAGTGTCGTGGTCCCATGCGAGTGCTCCACTTGTAGTAAATTGTGTTTTAAGAAATCGCTCATTATACGTTTATATTTTACGCTCTACGAGTAATTATTGTAAACTGTATAAAACCTAAATAGTTTAGAACCTGGAATATGTATGTAGCTCGTAGATGATGTCAAATAATATAACTCCAGATGATTGGAGAAAGTATCTAGTACCTCATAGTTATTTTAATAAGTACCTCATACTTGGTAACTCATAATATATACAAGAGGTATTAAATTAACTAAAATACTATTTTAATAAACAGCGGACCGCAGGCTCCAACACGAAAGCCGCGGATGCAACCGGCCATATTCGATGTGATAAGGACTATTTTAATAGACGCCTGCGATCACAGATATATACACATAACATATTTGTATTCAAAAATTAACTTTTTTAAAGTATCATGATTTGTGTCCACTATTGCTGTTTAAATATGTTATTAAATTTCATTGATCATTATACATTCTGGGGCAGAAGTCCATACAATTTTTGACTATGCACATTCTCTTTACAGTACGTCTGACAGCTGTAGATATAAATTATTGATTTACACTTTTTTTAAATTCTACAATGTGTAACTTAGGCGGATATACTACTCAGTTAAAACTCATTAAAATGCAATCTCTCCTTCTCATTAATACATAATGCACATGTTAAATTACACTTCTTTTAGTAGATCAATACGCGTTCCTTCTCTTGAAAGTAATTAAATGAACTGTTTGGAAAAACATTGTCTCTTAAGACACAGGTTCCCTAGTTTAAGAGGCAGGGTTTATAATTTTCGGTTATATAGATTTAGTTAAATAATTTGTATGTATGACCTACCACCTTATGTCTAAACTGTATAATTACTTTTTGGTAAATAAATATTATTATTATTATTATACATGTAATTATAAATACGTGTCATCATTGACCCTATCGGACACACCAAACTCTAATGAGAAAATAAACTTTTAAAAGCTTAGTTTCTCTTCTGAACTAATTCTAATACTTCTTATTATTACACAATGTTTTTGAAGTGAAACTTCTTTTCGCACGCTTGACTTGGGTAGTAAGCTGGCGAACGCGTGACATAAGCTTTACGAAAAGTGATCGGGCAAGGCGAACGGAAGTTAAGTGGGGGATATAAGCACAGAGGCGCCCGTGGCGCGAGCTTGGTACTACAAGGTGTACAACGAGTTTTTTTTTTTTTTTTCTATAAAAATAGAAGATCTATGCAAAAATATTAATTTACCAATGAAACCATGAAATAAATTTAAATATTTATAGAAAATTAATATATGTATATGTGTATACATGTATACAGTATGTTAAGAAAACCCTGTCCGACCCGTGAAGGTGTTGTTAGGTATCGATAACTGATTCTACTAATGTATACAAAGCCGGACGAAACTTAAAAAAAATAAATCCCCCTAAAAAATAAATATTATTTCGCAAAAAGAGGTAACTTAATAAATGTGCGTTGCGCCCTTCCGCAGGGGGTGGGCAGCAGGGCACGCGGCACGTGGTCGCATCGCTATTCGCTTATAATAATACCGGTGTTGTCACTTTTTTAAAAATTACCAAATTTCGGGGAAGTTGGAATTAATGCGCGGGAAAAAAAGATTATTTCAAAATTCATTTGTATTGGTACTATGATGATTACGTAAACATTTTATATTATATTTGGTCATGTGTTTACCTAACCTTTATTATCCTTATGGGTCGTACAGGGTTTTCTTAACATACTGTATATTGTACACACACACACACATATACACATATATATATATACACATGGAGCGAAAGAAGTCACTTCAGTCGTGTGGTCATAAGCACACACGTATTTTTTTTTGTTACTTCTGACGGTAATATTTAAGTCAACATTTATATTCAGTCATATAAATATTCGTTTATACTAGAACAGCATCTTCTTATTAAAAGAGTTTAAAAAGTACAAAGTGAAAAATATCTAATTTCGGAAGTCGGTGGAAAAACAAATACAAATGTTCACGATCATGGTGTTTACCACCGACTTCCGGAATTAGTTATTTTTCACTTTGCGGTGTTTTTTTTTTTTTTTTTGGAAGTCTGTGGTTTTCTTATTTTGTGAAAAAAATTTTATTTTACAATTTTTAGTTGCAAAAAGTACTGTTCAGCTGCATCCGGTTAGACTGGACGCTGCCACCAACAAAGTTGGGAATAGGCCTGGAAGCAAACGACGCATTTTGTTTATTTTTCTGTGATACAGTGATTTAATTCATTAGTACAGGCACCAACGACACATTATTTTCTGTACTCTTTGATTTTTTAGTTAAAATATTATTTGTGTACCTTGAAATGTATATTTTTGAAATAAAAATTATTATTATTATTATTATTATTATTATTATTTGAATTTATACCCGTAATTTTGGTGTAAATACCAAAAATTGGTATTGGTAGTAGACTAATACCAATACTAATTTTTATAAAATTTCTCTGGGATCGGACTGAATGTATGAGAATTGCTAGAGGTGACACGATTACGCGACTTAAATTCAGTCACTTGATTTTTTTATCCCCGGTTTCCACCCCGAGCGGAACGGACCCATTAATGACTTCGTTAAACTCGCAAACGCAAACTGCATACTTGTATTTTCACCAACAAATAGTCGGACGGAAAGAGCCGAGCGTGTAGAAAGAGTAGAAATGAGCTCGCTCAGTTCTAGAGTGGACATCAAATGACCAACTCTTCGTTGGTGGAAACGCAAACCTATTTCATTAAAAAGGAGTCCGTTTCGCCTAACCATTTTCCGCACATCACCCTTTCGCAGTGGAAACCGGGCTTTATTGTCGTATCAGCATGGCGAGTAGCAGTGGCTAGTGCTTGGCCTACGTTAAACTTCAATGCTGTATCTAAATTGTTGAAGACATCCCTTGACTGTCTATGGTCTTTATTATCAGATCTACTGCAGACTTCATAGACAGACAAATGGATGCAAACTTCTCATCAATATAAATGAATTGAGTTCAAACACAAGGTGATTACAGTAAATTGTTGAGGAATTCCCTGAACAGACCTTTGTCTTCATCACCAACTCCCTAATGACAGTCAGAACTCATCTAGACGTAAGGTTCTTATCAATACAAATTAATAAAGCACGAACATAACGTAGCTGCCGTGAATCGTTAAGTATTTTCCTCGACTGTCTCTCGGCTCCATCATCAGATCTACTGCAGACCTTCATTATAACCCACATGGATGCAAAGTTCTCATTAGTATAAATAAATTGAGTCCAAACTCAAGGTTACTGTAAATCGTTGAGGAGTTTCCTGAACTGACCTTTGTGTTCATCATCAGCCCCTTGATGATAATCATAACCTATCTAGATGTAAGGTTCTTATCAATACAAATTATTCAAGCACAAACACACGGTAGCTGCTGTGAATCGTTGAGGAGTTCCATCCTGTCTTCCGGCTCCATCATCAGATCTACTCTACACCCTTATTAAACTGTAGTGCTTTAAAATACCTAATGAAAAAACTAACAAATGCATTAGCCGTCCCTACAATTTTTAAAAGTTCCCTTTGATATCTCTGGTCTTCCACCATCAAACCCTGGTGTCCTTATCATGGGACCACCTTGGAAATGTCTTCTTACCAACAAAAAAAAAAAGAATTATCAAAATCGGTTCATAAACGACGAAGTTCAGAAACGGCGAACAAACATAAAAAACCATACAGGCTGTATCTGACATCGTAACGCAAACTTCGCGAAAAGGCTAGACAGCATGTCAGTAATAAAATTATGATAGTCATTTATGTCGTTAATGAACGGTTACAGAATTCAAATTGTTTAAAAAAATGTGTCGGCTCGACCTTTGAACGTTGCAAGCGTGTTGCCGTGCGGGTTTGTAGGTATGACGTTGATCCCTGATGTGAACTCTATTAAATCAGCTGATAAGATAGTTTTTAGAGTTTTGTTTTCTTTGCGCTTTTTAGTGTAATTAGCGAATTAATTAATTTTTCCTTTAAAATCTTATTGGGTCATAAAAGTATAGCAATTATGAACGGTCTAAAGCGAAAAATAATTCATATATATGTCGGAGACCTAGAGCAAGATTAACCCGACACTACACTGAAGATATCCCGGACGTCAGCCTGCAGGAGATTCGATTGGCTCTGAAACAGCTTAAAAACAACAAGGCGCCAGGCGATGACGGAATAACGGCAGAGCTACTGAAGGCGGGTGGTGAACCGATCCTTAGGGCCCTTCAGAAGTTATTTAATTCCGTCATAGATAAGGGAAAAACGCCACAGGCATGGCACAGAAGTGTGGTGGTACTCTTTTTCAAAAAGGGTGTCAACACCCTTTTGAAAAACTATAGACCCATCTCACTTCTGAGTCATGTCTATAAGTTGTTTTCAAGAGTCCTCACAAATCGTCTCGCCTGCAGGTTTGACGACTTCCAGCCGCCCGAACAAGCCGGTTTCCGAAAAGGCTTCAGCACAGTAGACCACATACATACGCTGCGGCAGGTTATACAGAAGGCCGAGGAGTATAACCTACCCCTTTGCTTGGCGTTTGTGGACTACGGAAAAGCCTTTGATTCGATCGAGACCTGGGCTGTACTGCAGTCTTTCCAGCGGTGCCAAGTAGACTATCGATATATTGAAGCGCTGAAGGGTTTGTACGAAAACGCCACCATGTCAGTCCGAATACAGGACCAGACCTCGAAACCAATACCTCTGCAGCGTGGTGTCAGACAGGGAGATGTTATCTCTCCGAAACTGTTCACCGCTGCACTGGAGGATGTCTTCAAGGTTCTGGACTGGAAAGGACTGGGCATCAACATCAATGGCGAGTACATGACACACCTTCGGTTTGCTGATGATATCGTAGTCATGGCTGAGACCGCGGAGGACCTGAGTACAATGCTCGAAGACCTCAGTAGGGCCTCCAAGCGAGTCGGTCTTAAAATGAACATGGGCAAGACGAAAGTCATGTCTAATGCTCATGTTGTACCGACTCCTATAAAGATTGGAGACTCTGTTCTCGAAGTTGTTGACAGCTACGTGTACCTGGGACAAACTATCCAGTTAGGAAGGTCCAACTTCGAGAAAGAGGTCAATCGTCGAATCCAACTCGGCTGGGCTGCTTTCGGGAAGCTACGTAGAATCTTCTCGTCCGAAATACCGCAGTGTCTCAAGACAAAAGTCTTTGACCAGTGTGTGTTGCCAGTGATGACTTATGGAGTTGAGACGTGGTCGCTAACAATGGGCCTTATAAGAAGGCTCAAAGTCGCTCAAAGGGCAATGGAGAGGGCTATGCTTGGGATTTCACTGCGCGATCGAATCAGGAATGAGGAGATCCGCAGAAGAACGAGAGTAACCGACATAGCCCGAAGAATTGCAACACTGAAGTGGCAATGGGCTGGACACATTGCCCGTAGGACCGATGCCCGATGGGGCCGACGGGTTCTCGAGTGGCGACCACGCACCGGAAGACGTAGCGTGGGTAGGCCCCCGACAAGGTGGACCGACGACCTGGTGAAGGTCGCGGGAAACCGCTGGATGCGGGAGGCGCAGGACCGAACGTCGTGGAGAACCTTGGGGGAGGCCTATGTCCAGCAGTGGACGTCTTTCGGCTGAAATGAATGAATGAATGATGTCGGAGACAGCGACGGCAGAGCGGTAGGGTCGACAGCACCTTGGTGCGGTGGTACAGGTTCCATTTCGTAGGTGAGTTTTGAATTGAAGCACGACGTGTAGATATACCCTCCAATCTTCTCAAGTCGATATACTCCAGGGCTGAGGCAGCTTCTGATGCGACTGGGATTGGCGCTGGGATGATGATGATGATGATGCACGAGGACGTGCAAATCGTCAGGCTGGCCGTGTCGGAGATCGTCGATATAATTTTAAAAGAAGTTGCTGATTTGATTTACGTAGTAGAGGGGCGAACGCTTGTGACGTTATTTTGTGATGGCGTCACATGGACAGAGTCGCTTTGGAAAGTGGGGTTCGTCGAACGGGCACTTTGCATCGAGACGCGGACCAAGGCACATCTCCGAACTGAAACTGTCGGTTTGCCTATTCAAATTGTTATTATGAAGATTGGAGGGTATATCTACACGTCATGCGTTAATTCAAAACTCACCTACGAAACGGAACCTGTACCACCACACCAAGATGCTGTCGACCCTACCGCTCTGCCGTCGCTGTCTCCGGCATATATATATATTTAATCATGAAAAGCCGACGAAAAATTCCACCACTAGGGGGTTCAGAATCATGTACTGGGTCCATGGTACTCGTTTGTGCGTCGATGTCAGATACACCCTTTATAAAGGGTTTATAAAAAATCGCAATGAAAACAAAACTCTAAGAACTGTCTTATCAGCTGATTTAATAGAGTTCACATCAGGGATCAACATCATACCTACAAACCCGCACGGCGGCATGCTTGCAACATTCAAAGGCCGAGCCAACACTTTTTTTAAACACTGTGAATTCTGTAACTGTTCATTAACGACATAAATGACTATCATAATTTTATTAGTGGCATGCGGTCTAGCCTTTTCGCGTGTTTGCGTTTGCGTTACGATATCAAATACACCCTGTTTACGATCGAATTGAGTGCGAACCACCTCCTTTTTTAAGTCGGTTAAAAAGGGTTTTAGCCAATATTACAAATGTGAAAGTGAGTTTGTTTGTTTGTTCCGCTTTCATATCTAAACTACTGAACGGATTTGTATGAAATTTGGACACAGATGGTCTATAACCAGGAATAACACATGAATACTTTTATCCCAATATTCCCACGGGATGGAAACTAATGCGGGTGAAGCCGCGAGGCGCAACTAATTTATTAAAAAAAAACAAAAACAATATTATTTACATATATATTATATCTGTTTAGGACAAAAATGTATAAAAAATTAAAAAGACTTTTACCTTCGCGATTTTCAAATACTTTTCAGTCATGATCGAAATGAAAGAAAAAGATTGAGAAGAAGAGAAGAGTGTAATTTTGCATTTAAATTTCCCAGTTGTATTATTTTGTACCCACATAATCCCAACTCTAACACGATACATATCTTATATATCATACGGCTTCTTTCAAAATTAGAATATGATTATAATTAATACTACATACTCATAAGTTCCCACCTACAATGAAGCCTTACTTACCACATTAAATGAAATAAGTATGATATGCTTGTTTTACTTCCTAAGGTCCTGTCCCAGGGCCGGCGATTTACGAGAAGCAAGTAGAGCTCTCGTGGCGGCGATCTGACGCATCCGGCCCTGATCCAGGGCATCGTCCGGAGCACGAGTGCATGGCAGACCGTCACCTCCATTTGCGAAGCAATGATGTTGGCAAAGAAGGAGGCGGAGCACGTGAAGGAGCGTGAATCCCAGCGCCCTCGCGCCTCTATCCGCCGCAGGAGACGCTCTGGTCGAGAGACAAGATCGAACTCCCGGCCAACGAAGGCTTAGGCTTGCGGGCGGTGAGCAGTGGGCAGGTCACCGCCCGGTAAGGACCAGGCCTGAGTGAACGACGCATTGTGTTTCACGCGCGCCTCAAAGAGATGTTAGCACATCGTGACGGGGTTCACGAAGACCGATGCCACCTGGGTCAGGGTTGCGTGTTGGTTAAAAAAGAAACCGTGGCCCTGGCGCACAACAGGCAGGTGCGGTAAGGCCGCTGCCTCGAATCTTGCGGGCAGCGGGGCGGCGGCGGCAGCGGCGCGGGAGCCGGGCGGGCATCGGAGACCCGATCTTGAAACTAGCGGGCAGATCGCGCGTCGCTATAGCCGCGTAGTGTTGTGTTCACGATTGTGTCGACGAGATATTTATTTTTATTCGCGAAAGAAATGTCTGAACAATGGTGGCAACATCTTTTTGATTCAAATTTATTCCTAACGCTCGATTACCGCTCGCTGCCCGCTCGCTACCCGCAAGATTTGAGCGCGAGAAGTACACCGCTCGCTGCCCGCCACCGCCGCGCTGCCGCGCCGCTGTTTTCGAGAACCAAACCGTTTGATTTTACGCATAAGATCCTGCCGCTCACTCGCCGCCGCCGCCGCCGCCCCGCTGCCCGCAAGATTCGAGGCAGAGGCCTAAAAGTCTGACACGTCCTTCTACTTCGCCCAGAGCGGGATCGTTTGATGATTTCCTATCCAAAAATAAAAATAAGTAAAGCTAGCAAGGACTGAATGACGGCGAGTATTCTTTTGTAGGCGTATGTATGAAACGTCTGTCTCTTTAGGTACTTACATATATGTTCTTAATTTTATGTACACCGCAGATATTCACAAATAAAAAACATCATTAAAAACTACAAAATATACAATACTGGCCTTATCGTTAACGCAACCTCTTCCAGACAACCTTAGAATAGACAGCGATTGTCCTCGAGATAAAATGGGACTTAACCTAAGCTCTGCCTAGCAAGCGAGCATCACTGAGCGAACTCTTTCTTCAATAGTTTCTTTTTTGCCTTGTAATACCATCTACTTATGTGCGGCATATGGATTATATTTTTTTTTTTTTTGTGAATCGAGTAGCCGCTGCTACAAACGAGAACTCACCTGCAATATCGTCATAATCGGCCTGTAATATTCCCACTGTTGGGAGACAGTCTTCATCTCAGTGAGGAGGAGTGGGCCGTAATCCACCAAAAGAGTCCAGTGCGGGCTAGTAGTTGATACACGTTTTCGAATGTTTTGTTTCTAGGACATGCTGGTTTCCTTCACTGCTTTGAGAGAAGTCATGGAGTTTGCTTTGCTTTGATTGATTTTCTTCTACTTTGCTTTGCTATTGTCATACAGACTCTTTGCTTTAATATAAAATTTGCCTGCGGCTGTCTTCCCTTCAGATTACAATTTAAGTGTCTTCAAGGCTAGAGTGAATAGGGACATAATAAAGTAGTGCGCTTTACCATCAATGATTTATTCATGGCATAGCATCCAGCAAGATCGCGGTCAAGTACTAATTTATAACATAGCATGTCAGGGTTCCTATAACTACCTACAACTCGTTAATGGCGGTAGTTACCACTTTGTCAGCACAGTGAACAATCACAGATCCACAATTGATATACATTTGTAACTAACTCTCTTATACAGAAGCTATAATTTTTTAGCGTTTCTTGAGCGAAAGAAACGTTGAATATAATCACTTCCCCATATACTATGGGACAGGTGCCTAAACATACGATAAAATATGAACCGCTATAACAAAACTTCCGCCTACAATAGCTTAAGCTGCTATATGTTTTTCAAGTGACTAAACAAATAGCTAATTTGTATGTACGGGGCCCTTTACATTGTCCTACCTATGTTTGCTTAGGGTATGGACACAAAGACAGCGCGGCGAATGTTTTGTAGTGTACACACTGTCTAGTGAAAGAGAATTATGTTTGTTTGCTTGTTTGGTAGTAGTGGCTGAATTAGGCTTGTTATGTGGGAAAGTGGGTGAAAAGAGTGGCTTGAAGTGGTTATTGTTGCTGGTATTAGAGATCGTGTAAAATGATGGAGAATAACAACATGTTTGGCCTAGGATGTTGCTGGGAACTAGGCCTCCTTGCGATGGGGGAGTAGGCCGGGCCCAGTGCGTATTGATTAATGTCACATGTCTTCAAATTGTTGGTACTATTACATGCCGGTTTTATTTCATAATTATAAACTAGTACTTGACCGCTGGTGGTAAGCAGATAATGCAATCGTTGATAATAAAGCGCGCTAGTTTATTAAGAGCCCTTTCACTCAAAAATAAAACTGAGTGAATAGGAAGGAAGACGCCAGTTGGACGAGGTGATGCAATGTTAATCCCAACAAAACGACCAACGATGCTGCGCCAGAGGGAGATTGATCTGGAGACCCTCCACTACTACACTCCCGATACAACAACATTTAACGCATCTTACCCGGCGAACATCGCAACTGAACTTCTCAGACCCACCCTCCGTACGGCTTCACCAGACATCATGCCGGAGTACGACGAATCGCTTGGCGGCAAGACTTTGTCTGGTGGGTGGTGACTTCTGCCGGCAGCCGTTGTTATGGCTTATCATCAAGAAGCTCTTTTCCTCACGATCTTTTCCTTCACCGTTTTCAGAGGGCTTAGTGTGAACTCGTTTTACGTTAACACAATCGAAGATTTTATGACATTCAACATTGTTTGGCCCGTTCTAAGCGCCCCCTTGGAGCGGCTCAATCACAGCGCAGAGCTTTAAAATCTGTCGATCACGTTAACGTAAAAATCATACCAGGCAGACAGAGCAGTGATGGTAAAATAATTTACACAAATCATAGTGCCTTCCTGAGTTCGAACCTGCGACCTACTCGTAAGTCGCAGCCGTTACCACTGAGCTCAAACGACGAAAAATGCAATGCTAGAATAGGGAATTTGACTAAAAAAAACTAATTATCCCGTCAGTCAGATTTCCAAAAAATACTAGACACGTATTTTTTGTTTTATGAAATCAATAAAAATTGACAAATATAAAAGGCATCAAAGATCAGGAGTTGTGGCTGGTGGCGTCACTGGTCGCTAAAAACTGTAGCGTGCAGTGACGTCACACGAGTTTTCAACGCACTGTGTCGTCTTGATTTTTTGTTTAAAAAAGAAAAAAACCGCCCAAGTGTGTGTCGCACTTACGCACAAAGGGTTCCGTACCATTGATTTATAAAAATAAAGGATTTAAGTTATTTTTGCATCATGTATCATCATGTAAGCATCATGGGAAACCTTGGGGGAGGTCCACTACTGGACAAAGGTCCAGTAGTGGACCTCTATAGGCGGAGAACAAGAATGCGAAAACCTTTTATTGGGAAAGCCATATAGAAATGGCATTCATTACGACTGTATTGAAATTCTGTATGAAATAAATAATACAGTAATATCTTTCAAGGATTTATTCTTACACGATCTCGACCTAAATAAATAATTTTACTTAAAACGGCTGAACATAGACGCCTGACGTTATTCTAATGACAAAATGTGCTACCAAAGTGATCAAATTCGTGATTATGTAAACCAACACAGGCCTTTATTTCATGGAAATTAATAACCCACAAAATATAAAGCCGGTTTTGATTAAACAAACGATGCAAATACAACCCTCTCAATTTCTCAAAGCTTCCGCGCATTGATGAAAAACATAATTTAAATTTAATATGGCCCAAATCTGGGTTGCCTAATATGAATCAAAATATCTAGCAGCAAGATAATAAAATATAACATTGGAAAAATCAGCAAGTTAAATTTAAAAAAAAAACAATTGTTAGAGAATTCACTGAGGTTAATGTCCAAGACATCGTTAATGTTTTCTCTCTCTTTATTAATATTAAAACTTGTCATGAAAAAGATTAAGATCTGTCCTACTCTTCTCTTTAACAACACTATATTAACACTACTACTAAGGAGAAAATTCGTATAAGTTTTTAAAGGAAATATATTTACTTACGTTTTCATCTTGACATAGGAAATGTCAGTTATGGGATTTATCGGCCAAACAATTGAGCCCAATTCGATTCCAAGTTACTTGGAAACTGGATTTATTTGAAGACATCGAAAAAGATATGAATATCTAGGTTTTAATAATATTATTTTTTTATTCATTGCATAATCTATAGTATTTCCACTTTTTATTAAGTATAACCGTCGCCACGTCGCCGTCGCGGTCGAAGTGGGAAAGCGCACTAGTTTATTATGAACCGTAAAAGAGTAGTTTCTAGTAGGCTAGCCTTTAAGACACTTATATTACGAATTTTCAATGTTATCATTCTTAAAGATGTAAAAAAAATGTAAAAAATATTAGTAATCCCAAATTTATAAAAACAAAACCTTCATTAAACAATATTGTTATAATAAAAACTGGAAATACTATAGTTCGGAAAACTTGCCTATAGTCGTATAGGCAAGTTTTCCAATGGGTGGAGATTCAGATCTGTTCCGGTAGGCATTGTCCCGAAAACTATAAATAATTTATATTTAAATTAATAATAAATTATTTATTCTTATTTATATTATTGAGTGTAACCTCAATTTTAAATTCTGTGAAGTTCCATGAGGATCTCCGCAGGTAACTGATTCCACCCTCTTACGTAAAGATCTAAGAGAGTTTTATCTGTGGAATTACCTCATGGATCTACCCATACAGATCGAATAGCACCTCAGCTGCCTCAGAAATCGACCCAAACTTTTACAACTCATCATTTGCTCAACCTTTTTCCAACCAAGTTGAAGTCGGCTTCCAGTACAAACCGATGCGACTGAGACCAATCTATACTTACTAATATATAAACCTCAAGAGTTTGTTTGTTTGAAAGCGCTAATCTTGGGAGCACTGGTCGGATTTGAAAAATCGTTTTTGCATTGAATAGCCCCTTAATTCAAGAAGGTTTTGAGCTATATACCATCACGCTCCGACCAATAGGAGCGGAGCATATCGAAACCTTATAAAGAGCAACTGCCTAGTCCTCCACAACCCAGTTGCTAGGTTATACGATGCCCCTTGGTAAAACTGATGATGCCATACGACCCGTAACGATTGTCAAAAATCCATGTATGGCCTTTTCATCATCATTTCAGCCACATGAAGTCCGCTGCTGGACATCGGCATTTTGGTCAGGTCATCCGACCACCTAGTCGGTGGATGTCTGCGCTGCGCTTGCCGGTACGTGGTCCCCATTCAAGAGCTTTTCTGCCCCAGCGGCCATTGGCTCTACGAGCTATGTGCCCCGCCCACTGCCACTCACATCTAATCCGCTGAGCTATGTCGGCTACTTTAGTTCTTCTACGAATTTCCTCCAGTATATAGGTCTAGGTAGTTGTATGACCTTTTATAACTACCTTTATTCCTAAAAGTATGATATAATTTTATATACCTCTGTGTTTTCGAAGTACCAGACTTATACGCCAGAGAACATTCTAGGTACATTAATCATACCTGAACTGGCACACGTAGCAAACACAAATAATAATTTATATTCGTAATACATATTACAAGCTGCGTAGTTGCCATTTCTACGGCGTATCTGTTCAAGAGATTAATTATTATATATATTTGCATTTTTACGCTTTGTTCAAAAACAATTTCTGTAAAATTAATGTATACAACATTTAAATTAATCAACGCACTTCCCGAAAATAGTTTGTTCAGAAATGTTTGATCCCAAAAATAATTAAAACTACGGAAATTATTGTCATATTAACCCTGTTGTTAGTACAGACTTTTAAAATCGCAGTTTTACTTGTATTCATAACAATTTAATCATTCAATCCAAAATAATGATACAAATATACAAAAAAATAAACCTTATTCCAAGAACGTTAAGGTCTTCGCTCTCCAAGAATTGGTATAATTAATTTAATAAATAACAATTCATATACAGGTTAAATTAAAACTACAGTCTAAGTATGTATTATGATTACAACATAATATTCTAATTGGGGTGTGCGTTAATTACATTACATGTTGTATACACAAGTGAATTGATTACAACTATTTTCAGTTCTAGTAGGTGATTTCACCGCGCATTGTCAATACAAAAATGTAAGCAAAGTGTGTATAATGTGCTAGAATGAATGTAAATATGTAATCAAAATAAAAGAAGAATAAAAGGACCATAATATAAGATGGTGTTCTATAGTTTCTGTCTTCCCCCGTGAGTTAACGAAAGTGTTATTGAAGGAGTTCAAGACCCAACTACGCCAATCGCATGAATATATATCAACTATCTTTACACTGAAAAAAATTTGTAATGAAATGACACGACTTGTTCCATAAAAAAATCCACCAACGTGATATAATATGCGCGAGGCTAACGTTCCCAAAAGACAAAAAATATAGGTACACAAGTAGAACTGTACTATTTGGTGACGCAGCTACCGCGGCAACACAAAAACAAGCTAGTTTTATTTGACAAAACCCGCTTGGTAACTCAATATCTGTCAGCAAAACTAGTATTTCCCAGGCGGAGGTGGGGAAATAAAATAAAACCCACAATGGCGCGCGTTGGTGCATTTTAAGGGTGATGCAGAAGTAGAGCGTAACGTCAGTACCAGAGTACGCCGGGCGTACACACTCTCCAGTATACGCGATCCTTTATAATATCTTTGAGAACATTTCCAACATTTCGTACGTGATTTTCAGAGCAAGAAGAATGCTTTGTAATAATCTTTTTATTATCAAATTCTCGTTATTGCATGCAGAGTCGAATTCGTGGATTCAATAAAGATCTAATATTTGAAATTGCATTTCACATTTGGCGGATTGAAACTCGATTACTTACCTATTGTAAATTTCTTATGCTTTACGTTGATCATTTAAAAGTACAGGGGCAAAATTTCCGCAAATTATAAGGAAGTTGTATTGTCATTTGTAGAGTGGATGGGGAAATTCCGGTGCCCGCCCGTCTCTTAAAAATTCAAACGTAATTATCTCAAAAGTTAACAAACTAAGGTACCTATTTACTTTGACAAAATCTTTGCATTTATATTGAACAAAATAGAGAATAAAACCAAGGGTCTGTGCATTTAGCCAATGCCATGTGTTGGGATTGTTAGGAACTAATAATTATTTATTTCTTTCATCATTGGCTTCATATGGTTTGTGCATTTAGCCAATGTCACGTAATGAATATACATCCATGTCAAAAAAGACGGCCGCGTGATCCGTCTACGAGGGAGGTTTAAGGCAAAGCCATGATGAGGTCGCTATGCTGCGATATCTCAATATTATTTATGAATTAATTACTGAATGCACTTTTTGCTACATAAATCACGCACTTTTATTTAGTAAACAACACTATAAATAATTTAAAAGTCCAATGAAAAATGAGCGTGACACTTAGCTTAACTTTCCCGTCAAAACTCTTGCGTGTTTTCTTATAATGTGACAGTTTGTTTACCGAAAAAGTTACGCGACTCAACCCATGTGTAAAACCGATGAAATCCCATCCCTACTGCCGCACAACACTATTCTCTAGATCAGTTTACATGTCAATGCTACGACCGCGCTCAAAGTTTACGGAAGCGCATTTGCCAATGAATCCATATCCAATCCATACATATTTTTTTTTATTAAACTAAATATTTATTATCGGGATAGCTTGTTTTAATATTAGGTCTTTTCTAATTTACCTATGAAATTGTCGTTTTGTATGAAAAAAATTTAAACATGTTTTTCATGTATTTTTTATTTGTATTAATCGAAGTAATCACCCATGCAATTTTTGTCAACGCAGTGGCTGTTTATTGATGCACTTCTTAAAGAAATCAGCTGGATGGGAGGCAACAAATTCTTCAAATGCATTTTGCACTACCTCTCGGGTATTGATTTTTTCCCGCCAAGAAGTTATCCGAATTCTGGAAAAAGTCGTAGTTTGTAGGCGCAAGGTCTGATGAGTAGGGCGGATGACGGAGTGCTTGGAAACTTGGAAACCGTCTGCTGTGCAGTATGAGGTCGCGCGTTGCCATGAAGGAGCAGCGCAGAGGAGCGATTAGCCAATGCTGGTTGGAGATGTTTCTACACCATTGTGTTCAGTTCTTCACAGTACACATCTGCAGTAATGCTCTTCCCGTTTGGTAAGAAGCTGTGATGCATCACACCGGCGCTAGACAACCGAACAGTGACCTTCACTTTTCTAGGGGTAAGTAAGTATTCATTTAGGGCATTCTTTGGGTGCTGAACCAGGATCAAAACAATTTGCTGAGTGCTTGCAGTAATCACAGAGAATCCATTTTTCTTCGCAGGTAACAATACGGTTCAAAGTTTCTTCATTTGTGTGTCTGTTGAGCAGTGCAAGGCACGTCTCAACGCGTACTTCGCGCTGGCGATCATTGAGGTCGTGAAGCACCGATTTGTCAAATTCTTTTACCTTTCCCATTTGACCTAAATGGGCCAATATTGTTTCAACGCTAACGTCGAAAGCTACTTCTTATTCAGCCGTAGAAAGTGTAGGTATAGCTTCCACAATCGCCTTTAATTCGTCATTCTCGAACAAAGTCTTCGGACGACCACGAGGTTCATGTTTCAGGTTGAAATTCCTCGAACGGAAGTGAGCAAACCAATGAAAGTCGGTGCATTAGTTGCAGTGTTAGTTTCTTAAATATCTTCGACGGTACTCATATTCTCGAATTTTTAACGTATTCATAATGACGAAAAAGATTTAAATGCAATGAAAATGTAACACTAATCAATAAACAAATTACTACTTTTGGTAAAAGAATTACATATTTTAAAATTGAAATTTATTTAAAATTAGAATTCATATCCAAAGAAAAATGATTTGACTTGAAATGGCCAGTACTGCAGGACGGTAATTTCGGCAATTTCGTTAGGTAAAGACCTATTTATAAATAGGAATATTATTGCCTGCCGGTATTCATTTTGAGTTTGGTAATAGACTGACATATATTATGTAGCTACTGTAAGAAACACATCTTATTTCAATATAAACATATTCTTTTTTTGTTTGTGTCTGAAATATTTTCTTAGCATGTATAGGTTTGTTTTAATTTTTTATTGTACCGGTTCGGTGTCACTTATAATTATTGGCTGCACCGCGTGACGTCATTACGTCGGTGCCGGCTGTCGCTGAAAATCGTCGCCCTGTTTTGCATAAGGCCGCAGCATAATGCTAAGCGACAGCCGTTTTTGCATGCATGTTACACATGTTCGCTAAACCATTTCTTATTTTTTGTGTTTTTGTAATTTTTTGTGTCATATTTATATATGTATAATAAATTTATATATATATAATATGATAAACTCGAAAGTTTGTGGGAATTCATAGATGATTGTTATTATTTTTAAAATCTAAAACTACTGCACGGTTTTGGATGAATGAATAAATGAAAGTCCTCATGTTTCTTTTTGGGCCACCGCTATTGTACACTATATAGATAAAAAGGAAAAAAATAACAGATCTTCATAAAAATACTACTAAACTAATTTGAATAGAAGTACAAGTATATTTATAATTAATTATTTGAAAAGTTTTTTCAGTGAGATAACCCTTTTTTAAGGTAGCCATGACAGTGTTTATGACGTTTGATTGACGACTTTGACAGTTCTATTTTCCCGTTGTGTTCGTGGTGAGTTTTGATTTGAGTTGGTTGTGCTTTGGAGCTTTTTGTGATTGTTTTTGTTTTGAAACGCTGTTTACTAAATTAACGGCCAAACGGTCGTTATTTACGCCTCTTCACAACAATGAAAATAATCTAGATGCACCAGCAGGTAACAAAAGATATGCTGCCGTATTCGGTATCATCGGAATCGGTAACCTTAGATATCTGAGAGAATGAGAATCTTATTTGGCTTATTGCAGACCACCATATTTATTAGTAGTTGTGTTGCACTCCTTGGCCGAGTTAAAATGAAAGTATATAAAAGCTATGCCAAAATATAGCAAATTATTACTTTTTATCCTGATATTTCTCACGTGGTTCAAAACTTATGCGTGTGAAACTGAGGTTGATTTATTATATTATTATACTAGCATCGCCCAGCCTCCATGGCGTAGTGGTAGCGAACGGCGCGGGTTCGATCCCCGCACAGTGCAAATATTTGTAAGCATGAATATGAATATTTGCACTGGGCTGGTCATGCCTTGGAAAGCACGTTAAGCCGTTGGTCCTCCCGGTTGCCATACGAACATCTAGTGGCAGTCGTTACGGGTTGTTGGAGCCCTTAAAAGTCTAACAATTGGTTTAACTGCAATGCTTAGATATCGCCTTCGGGTTGTGGAGGTCAGACGGCAGTTACTTCACCGAAAATATCGAAGTTTAGCCAAAATTAGCAGTTACGCTGGTAAAGCGGACCCCGGACTCCAAAGCGACTGGGATTAACGCTGAGATGATGATGATACTAGAATCGCCCCACGGTTTATTTCCATATCCTTAAATTACATTGGAAATGTTGTTAGTAGTTTAGATATTAGTATATATTAGTTATATGGTATATACATGTATATAAAATCGAAACTAAAAACTGTCAAAGAGCGGCTAATCTCTCGCTTTATTACATTACGATTAGCCGTGTTGAATGACGTATGGCGCCGAATACAATCCGGCCGTTTTTATTCAGCCACATTCAATCCGGCTAATAATTAAACCGCCGTATTTCAAAACGATCCTATTTTTGATAATAGCTAGCCGTAATGTGTTTGTTTTCTCGGTGATAGGCCATAACATCGGCCGCCGGCAGAAGTTACCACCCACCAGAAAAAGCCTTGCCGCCAAGCGATTTGTCGTGTTCCGGCATGATATCTTGTGAAGCCGTACGGAGGACGGGTCTGAGTAGTTGTGTTGTGATGTGTACCGGGTACGATGCGCCAAATGTTGTTGCGTTGGGAGATAGGTCGTGGAGGGTCTTCAGATCAATCTCCCTTTGGCGCAGCATCGTTGGTCGTGTTGTTGGGTTTAACATTGCATCACCTCGCTCAACTGCCGTCTTCCTTCTGATTGAATAGGCTCTTAATAAACTAGCGCGCTTTACCATCAACGATCGCATCACTGCTTACCATCAGGCAGGATTGCAGTCAAGCGCTAGTTTATAATTATTAAAAAAAAAAAACCTAATACGGCGTATTATAAAATCCGACTGCGACATAAACCCTCCTGACACACGTTGACATTGGTCGGCCACAATAGGCATGTTTCCTGGTTTTAAAAAAATGATTCTATTTAGTCCGTCATTCAGATTGTAGAAAAATATTGGACGCGTATATTTTGTTTTATCAAATCAATAAAAAATACAAATATAAAAGACATCAAAGATCAGGAGTGTTGGCTGGTGACGTCACTGCTCGCTAAAAAGTGTAGCGTGCAGTGACGACACACGAGTTTTCAACGACCACCAGACAAAGTCTTGGCACCAAGCGATTCATCGTGTTCCAACATGACGTCCGGTGAAGCCGTGCTTACGGAGGACGGGCTTGAGTAGTTGTGTTGAGATGTGTGCCGGGTACGATGCGCCAAATGTTGTTGTGTCGGGAGTTTGGTCGTGGAGGGCCTCCAGATCAAACCCTCTCAGGCGCAGATCGTCGTTGATCGTGTTGTTGGTTTTAATTAACATTGCATCACCTCGCTCAACTGCAGTCTTCCTTCCAAAAAAACTGTGTGAATAGGCTCTTAATAAACTAGCGCACTTCAATTGCATCACTGCTTACCATCAGGCGGGATTCCAGTCAAGCACTAGTTTACAATTATAAAAAAAATATATATATATTATATTGTTAGGCATAATATTCTGAATGTTTATAAAACTGTGCAAAATTATGCACAATGTCGTGCATCTCGGAAACATTTTACACGAATACACCGCATAATGTGCAGCGCTCGTAGTATTTTACGCGACGACCACGTGTTGTCAGCGAACACAACCGGCGCACAGTGGCGTGAACATGCTTAACATTGCACACGAATGGCCTTTAAAAACACGTGCCTCATTAGCCGTAGCGGGCTGACAATTAATTGTGTTATAACGTAACATAATATAGGCGTGTCATCGGCTTCCCTCGCAAAATGGGTGTGCTCTCACCACGCAAGTTGTCCCATTTCAATTAACAAGATACGACTAATTTGGGCCCCGGCACCGCTCTCCGGTGATATATGTCCCTTATCCCAACCTAATTAGTTTGGCGGTAGCTCATACGAACCCTGCGTTAATAATTTCTAATTTAAAGCTAGTCTGCCCTACAGCGGGACGAAGTTCAGCTCAGCTGTCGAGTGCTATGAATTAATCAGGGAACTTTTCGAGTTGGTCAAGCTTCTTGGTCCTTGATAGGAGTGGGGGAGTAAGTTTGAACTATGTTCGAAGTAAGTTAGCTAATACTTGCTCTTAAGTAGTATTTGACAAGTTTAGTTCATAAGAAATGATCATTAACATATATTAACCCCGAAGTAATGGATCTGGGTTATACCGCCCGCTAAGTGCTTGTTCAACTTGGCATCTAATAGAGTTTTAAGAGGAATCAATATTACAGGTTCTCGCACCATTTAAAATAATGCATTCCATTTTATTTTAAATCTATAATTAAGTATTTATTCACTGAAACATCTACGATTTCTTTCTTAATCATATTTGTTTATTTGTGTTTTTTTTTTTTTTTGTTTTGCAGGATTTTGGCGTGGCTAGCTGGCATATGGTAAGTACTTTCATTTAATGGTCTATGATTTCTTGTATATTGTATAAGCTCATGTGTTTTTTTTTTTTTTTTAAAAAGACGGTGATCCCCGAGTTTGTTTCGGCTATTTCTTCTCAGAGGTAGTCAGTTAGGAAATGTCGGCGCCATCTAGTTTAAAACAAAATATGACGTGTGAAAGTGATCGGTGATCCTACTTGCTTAATAAACGATTTCATTTGATTTTAAATGAACACACACCAGCTGTGCTGCTGGGGAATTTGTTCCGCTACTTATTCTTGCCAGCGAAAGCACTAGGAAGTGGCAAAGGGTACGCGTTTTGGGAGACTGTCTTATATAATATTGACGTTCAAAATGTGCTGATTCTCAACCTGATTTGAATAAATGGCTTTTGATTTTGATTTATTTGCTTAAAAATAGATGTAAAAAGCTGTATGATCCTATTTATGCAAACAACGAAAAGATTTCAACTTTAAAGCAAAAGGCAGTCAAAGTAAAGTTGCCAAAAATATTATTCAAAAAAAGATAAAGTTTAAACCAAGCATAATAATACCTATTACATTACCGGTAGGAAAATATCCTCATTCACAGTTTAATACGTATAAATCTATAACACAAACCCCGTAATAATGTACCTAAGCATATGAATGATACTTCACAGTCCTGTGCTACATAAAAATAAAAGGCACTGGTGTTCCTTGAGAGCCGAGACATCTGGCCGAATTGTCCCCGCGCCAAGAAATCTTAGCCAGGATTGTTTACCGCGACACTTACTATCTTTACCTAGCTAGCTTTCTAGCTTTGTTTCACTTTCATTTAATTAGGATTTCCAGTAGGTGTAGTTGTATCATACGAAATAAAAGAAGAAAACGAAGATTTATTATTTAGTGTTTAAAACTATTCACTCCACCAGTAGTCGTATTTTTAGTTAAAAAGTTATACCCTAGAAGTTTCTTTTTAATCAAGTTCGTACTGAAATGAATGACCGTAATGAAAACATGTACCATTTCGATCCCGGTCTGGTGACCGGTTTTAAAGTACCTACTAAGTTTACTAAACTAGTAGCCTGTAAGGTCAGGGTCATGTCTTACAGAATGAAGCATGACGTACATGCTCACATCATCATCAGTCAGCTTCTAGTGTTACCGAATTCAGCTAAATACAACACATAACCCCTTCACACATAATCTAATATATAAAATTCTCGTGACACGATGTTCGAACTTAAACTCCTCCCAAACGGCTCGACCGATTTTGATGAAATTTTTTATGCATATCCGGTATCTATGAGAATCGGCCAACATCTATTTTTCATCCCCCTAAATGTTAGGGGTAGTCCACCCCTAAATTTTAAGCTATTGCATAGCTTCTATCGCGGGCCTTGAGCGCGGGGACCGAATCCAGAAATTCCGTAACGAAAAAACCTCACGCTCCCCATCGTCTAACGTCGTTTCAGTTCGGCAGTCTTCGGCACGGTATGTTTGTGTGCGTGCGACTGCATTTTTTGAAAACAATTTATAGATTTTCAAAAAGAGCATGCATATTGCTGGGCGCGAACTCAGTTCTACACACTTGCCATGTTACTGATAGTCGCGATGTGCTAAACTTGCGATTAATTTTCTCTCTGAAATAGGTCTTCTATAGAGATATGTCATAGACGTCATCGACGTTGTCATGGCTACCTTAAAAACTTTTCATATAATTAATAATAATAATAATAATAAAACTTGTTGGAAGTAATCTCAACTCCTTTGTGAGAATACTGGCCGAATCATGGATTGCGTGTTTTTAAATAGTGAATGTCAAAATAACTAGAAGGTTTGTACTGCGTCAAATTGACGTAGTTCACTATAAACCATATTGTTGTAAAGATGTCTAAATTGTAATAGTTATTTCTAGTAATATATATGAACAAAGGAACATATGTAATAAAGGGGTTTAAGTCCTAAATTTACTTCTCTCATTTGTGAGCCCTGCAAGAGACCTGTAAGGTTCAACAAATGAG
This sequence comes from Sesamia inferens, assembly GCA_037179545.1. NCBI lineage: Eukaryota > Metazoa > Arthropoda > Insecta > Lepidoptera > Noctuidae > Sesamia > Sesamia inferens. The sequence goes on along the minus strand of CM073933.1, from coordinate 19,586,208 downwards.
AGAAGTAAATTTAGGACTTAAACCCCTTTATTACATATGTTCCTTTGTTCATATATATTACTAGAAATAACTATTACAATAATAATAATAACAACTGGCAACACAGCAAACGTCAACAGCATAATCTTTATCATTTTCAGAAATATTATTTTAAATCAGTTTTTTTTATTCCATTGTTGTAAAATATTCAACACAAAAGCAAGGCTCAAACTTAAAATAATTTAAAATTATGTATAAAAAGTATTCATATACACATATACAATGAAAAACATTACCGACCATTTGGTGACATCTGTCATGTCACCCCGGACAATATATAATTATTAATCTGAAAACATAAAAGTGAAACAAATATTATGCTATGTTGACAAGATCTGCCGCTCGACGTGCACGCCCACCATCTCCGGACTCGTTGCTCAGCTCCGCCTCGCCGCCGCCGGTCTCCAGCGCCACTGTAAGTGCTGTGACGACCCCGGCCGCGGCAGTTGCGTCGAGCTCGAGCGACGAGTACTTCTCTCCGCCGACGACGCCACCACCTGTTCGCCGACGGGGAGGACGCCGGCCGCCGGACCGCTTAGGACCTCGAGGCCCATCGGCTTCTGACAGGGTCCCAGCTCCCGGCGGAAGTGTGCAGCGCATGAGATGGACACAATCCATCAACGAAAATGTCATGCGCTCATACTATGAGGCTACAGAGGGAGGAAACAACCTGACCGCGTACCGTGTTCGAATGCTCTCTCTGTTTCAGGTGCTTGAACCAGCTGTCAACGTTTCGGCACAACGACTGTCGGATCAGGTACGGGTTATCCAGCGTAATCATATGTTGGATGATACTGTGCTTGATCGCCTGCGAAATGAAATACAGAGTAGCTGTGTCATCGCTCCCCCGTCACAGATCGCGGAGATACCATCGCAGCCGCACCGCAGAGATACCACAAGCTATGCTGACGAGGGGAGCAATGATGGGGTTACAAATGTAAGTACCCAGTGCAATGAGGAATTAAGAAATGCTTTGGAGGCTGCGATTCGGGAATATCGTTTCGTGTCGGCAGAATTAAGACCACGCCTGCCACGTTTGCCCATGCATAACAGAAATAGGGCACTGATGGCTGCTCTGAATGCGCAGTTATCAAATTATTTTGATACCTGCGAGAACCTCACTGATACTCATTCAATCCTGTACTGCGTAGCTGTAGCAGCTTGTCGTGTAGCTCATGTCAAATTTCACACTGACTCCAGAGCTACACGACCGAAACCAGTAGTACCAGCTTGGCAGCGCAGGATTGAACGTCGTATTGGTGGGGCCAGAGCACTCATCGGTAAACTAATCTGCTTCAGGGAGGGTAATACTCGCCCTAGAGTGATGCGCTTTGTGAGGCGGGCATTCTCAGGTACAAATACCAGCCCTGAGAATTATATGGCCCGTGTCACGGAGCGCATCGACTTCCTGAAGCAGAAAGTGTATGCATGGGCGAACCGTATTCGTCGATATAAACGACGAGTAGAACGATACACCCAGAATCGCACCTTCCAGAGCAATCAAAGGTGGGTTTATAGGGACTGGGAACGACCAGAACAAAGTGTGGCTGACACGGGCCTACCAGATGATGATGCCATGTGTTCATTCTGGCGCAGTATCTGGTCGGTGCCTGTCAGTCACACTGAAGGTGACTGGGCTCGGAATGTCGAGCGAGCCTGCGATCCAATACCTGAAATGGGGGCTATCACCATCTGCCCCCAAGATGTAGCTCGTGCAGTCCGTCCGTTACCTAACTGGAAATCTCCAGGACCGGACGGGCTGCATAACTTTTGGATAAAATGGTTTCCAAGGTCGCACGCTCGTTTGGCATCTCAATTCCAGACTGCTTTAGTGTCTGGTTCGTTACCTCAGTTCCTAACTACTGGAATAACCCACCTGCTCCTTAAATCAGGTAGCACCGCGGAACCCAAAAATTATAGACCGATCACCTGTTTACCGACGGTCTATAAAGTTCTTACATCCATTTTGAAAACTAAAATTAACAAACATATTGACAACAACGCTATCATGTCTGCCTCTCAAAATGGATGTAGGAGCGGGTCCCGCGGTACTAAGGAGCTACTCCTCATTGATATGGCCATTAGCCAACAAGTTCGTCGTTCCCGAAAGGATCTATCGACATGTTGGATAGATTATAAGAAGGCCTATGACTCAGTGCCACATACATGGCTCATGCGGGTGCTGGAGTTGTACAAAGTGGATGCAACTCTACGCACCTTCCTGATGACATGTATGAGGACATGGAGGACAGTCCTTCGCTATCCAGGATGTCGAAATATTCTGAGGAATAGCGAACCGATAAGGATCGAGCGAGGAATATTTCAGGGCGATAGTTTGAGTCCACTTTGGTTTTGCTTAGCATTGAATCCTCTAAGCACATTATTAGAGGATTCAGGTTTAGGCTATCGGTTGAAGAGAGGTGGTCAGGTTATATCGCACCTCCTTTACATGGATGACCTGAAACTTTTTGCTCCCAACAATTCACAACTGAAGGAGCTACTGAAAATTACTGAAACTTTCAGTAGCGCCATCAGGATGGAATTTGGTGTGGACAAATGTGCGGTCATGCATGTAAAGCGAGGAGAGATTGTGGAATCCGTGGGAACCCAACTCACGAGTTCCATAAACCTTAGAGCCCTCTCCGCATCCGAAACCTATAAGTATTTGGGTATGTCGGAAGCGTTGGGTATCAATGTTACTGACATGAACAAATCGTTGAAGGAACGCTTCTTGGGCCGCCTGAAAAAAGTACTTAATAGTCTTCTATCAGGCGGAAACAAGGTGCGCGCTTTCAACGGTTGGGTCATGCCGGTATTGATGTATTCTTTCGGCATACTCAAATGGACTCAAACCGAACTTGACGCCCTGGATCAGAGGGTCCGTACGCTGCTGACTGCAAATCGATTGCATCACCCACGATCATCGGTTATGAGGCTGTATATCCCGCGAAAATGTGGAGGTCGTGGCTTTTTAAACGCTAAGACCCTCCACAATCGCGAGATATGCAGTCTCAGGGAATATTTTCTAGAAACCGACGTGGGGATGCATCGAGATGTGGTCGCGGTTGACAAGGGCCTCACTCCGCTCTCCTTGGCTAAAGAGAACTGGCGCAAACCAGTAGTGCTTGACACCAATGACCGCATGGAGGTATGGAAGACCAAAGAGCTTCACGGACGCTTTTTCAGAGCCCTACACGGGCCTGATGTAGATTTACAAGCGTCCGTAGCCTGGCTACGATTCGGTGACCTTTTTGGGGAAACCGAAGGTTTTGTATGTGCAATTATGGACGAAGTTATGATGACGAACAATTACCGGAGATTTATTGTGAAAGACGGCACAGTTGACATCTGTCGGGCATGTCACCGGCCGGGGGAATCAATAAGGCATATTATCTCCGGGTGTTCTCGTCTAGCTAACGGAGAGTACTTGCATAGACACAACCTTGTAGCCAGGATCATTCATCAGCAACTTGCTCTCAAGTACAACCTTGTGGAATCGGAGGTGCCGTACTACAGGTATGTGCCCGACCCAGTTCTCGAAAATGGTCATATCACATTGTACTGGGATCGATCCATCATCACTGACAGGACTATTGTTGCCAATAAGCCTGATATAGTGATGGTGGATCGATCAGAGCGGCGTGCAATGATTATTGACATAACCATCCCGCATGATGAGAACCTCGTGAAAGCCGAGAAAGATAAACAAATCAAGTATCTTGACTTGGCTCACGAGGTTGTCGACATGTGGGAGGTGGATTCAGCAATCATTGTGCCGATAGTCGTGACAGCCAATGGCTTAATAGCCAAGAGCCTCGACCAACACCTCAAGAGGCTCTCGTTAGGCAGCTGGATCAAAGGCTTGATTCAGAAAGCTGTACTTCTGGACACGGCTCGCATTGTTAGGAAGTTCCTCTCTCTGGAGCCCTGACCGCCGGTAGCTTGGACCCTGTTCCCGATGCCGGTGGGTTACTATTTTTTATATTTTTAAATGTTTTTTTATATATTTTTTATGTAGAAATATTTAAAAATATAATTTATATGTATATTATAATGAAATAAAGGAAATAATAATAATAATTTATTGACATAAGGATACATACATTAGTATACACAGATTAACTAAATGCTAAACAATGGTACAAAAGTCTGTATACAGATATTGTGAGCCCTGCCTCTCAAACTAGGATGACCTGTATCTTAAGAGACAGTGTTCAGGACTACGGTTACTTACAAATTTATACCTTCAACTGTGGATTGCGCCACTTAATGCTCTTGTCAGCATTCAGATTTCAGTTTACAAAATAAATACAATAATATAATAAGTAAATAATAATAATAATGTATTAGGCCTAGGTGTAAAGTTGTGAATGAGAGTAGTGAGTGTGAGGTGTTTATATAAAGCAAGAGCAAACTAAACCTGTATGTTTTAGGCAATGTATTTCAGCAAAGACTCTGTTTGTGCATAGTCTTGCTGAAGTAGCCATTCCATCAGCTCAGCCTTTAGCTTAAACTTATTATGATCACGCATGTTTAATTCCTTGTGGATTTTCTTATAGATTAGTGAGCTTATTGTGAAGTATTGGTGTTTGGGCAAAAGTGGTTTTATGTTGTGAACCTGGGGGAATATTTGTTCGTTTATTGGGATCAGACGGTAGGACACTGGCGTGTCTTCTAAGTATGGATTGCAATACGAAGAGTTGACGAACTGTTAGGATTTTACAATCTGAGTACAGCTGAGCTGTTGGATAGCGATAAGGTTTTCGTAGCATCACTTTAAGTATTGCTCTCTGGGCTCTTTCCACTCTGAGAAAAATAGTTTTAGCTGCACCGCCCCATACACTGATGCAGTATCCAAGAACGGACTGGCACAGAGCATAAAACACCATTTTCAGAGTATCAATGTTCGCTGACACTCTAAGTGACTTGAAAATATATATTAGCTTCAGTGTTCTCGAGGTTAAGGCATCAATGTGTCTATCCCAGCGTAACCGGGCGTCTATTTCAACACCAAGATATTTGACGTGATCAGTGCGCATGAGAGTTGGACATTGGCATGAAGATGACAGTTGTGAGCAAGTGTGCGCTGTTATCGAAAAGGTGTTGTCCGGAGCGGATTTTTGACGGATGGCAAATGGAATATAGTTAGTCTTGTCACAGTTGAGGGTAAGCAGGTTTAAGTTGAGCCATTGGATTATTTTACGTAGTGCCAATTCTGCGCTTTTTTTAACACTATCCCATGTTGGCCCGTCGACTATAATCACGGTATCATCGGCATATACAAAGATCGTTGAATTGGGGAGGGACAATCTACATAAGTCATTTACGTATATTTGAAACAAAATAGGACCCAAAATACTACCTTGGGGGACTCCGTAAGACAGGGTTTCTTCATCACTGTAGTGATTATCAATTTTGGTTCTTTGGGTGCGGTTTTCAAAATAATCCTTAAAGATCCGCAGTGCCATACCTCTAACACCAAGTAGCTCCAATTTGGCCACAAGTATGGGAACAGAGACTGTGTCAAATGCCTTCGAAAGATCCAGAAATATTCCCAGGCATCTGGTTTTTTTATCAAGATTCCCAGCAACCAGCTGTGTTAAATCAAGTACTGCATCTTCAGCAGAGACACCGGAACGGAAACCATATTGATTATTTGCTATGATATTGTATCTGTCCAAAAAGTTCTTAAGCCGATTATTGAGAATCCTTTCAAGAACCTTGGAAAGAGCAGTCAGAACCGGGATAGGTCTGTAGTTGCTGAGACAGCCTCTACTCCCACCCTTGTGGATAGGGTGCACAATTGCTTTTTTTAGTGCGTCCGGGAAAACACCTTCTCGGAGACAACTATTAAAGATGTATGTTACAGGCTTTTTTAGTGTCTGAAGACTCATTTTCAGCACTGTAGGCGATATGCCATCCCACCCCAATGCACAGTCGTTACGTAGCTGTATTATAAGAGACTCCACTTCAGATTCGTCTATATCTAGTAGCACGAGGGAGTTAGCGGGAGATAGTGTGTTGTCGTCACCGATATTCCGAACCTGGCTACTCATATTTCTGGGACCCTGACCCTTTGATAAAATTTTATCCGCCAAGTTTTTACCCACATTACTGAAAAAATTGCCAACTTCTTTTATAGATGCTTTCGGATTGTCACATATTTTGAGTAGTTCCACGGGACTGGTTTTTATTTTAGCTGTGTTTGTGATAGTTCTAACAGTGTACCAAAGGGCTCTGGGGTCATTTCTTGCTTTCTCCAATTCATTTTTTTCGTGAGCAATTTTTAGTTTTTTAAGCAGATCATTGCAAAAGTTGCGATAGCGTGTATAGGTTATTTTGAGAATTAAGTTATGTGGTTCTTTATTTGATCGAATATGCATTTTGTCTCGATTTTGGATACACTTCAATAGCCCAGGAGTTATCCAGGGTTTGAGGATTCTTTTTTTATGTGGCATCTTGAAAAACTTGGTATGTTTAGCAATAACCGATCTTAAGATAGATATAAAAGTGTCCATCATTGTATTTGGGTTATCAAGTTGATAAATATCCGAAAAATTAAAATTGTCTAACTCTAGCTTAATTGCCTCATAATTTATGGATGTTGAATAGGGACTTGTTTTGTGACTGCGACTTGCGTTGGCGAAAGCAAGAACAAGGGGTTTATGGTCTGTGATGTGAGATTCAAGAACTAGTGTGGTGGAAGGTAAGTTAGATTTTATCAGTGTGTGGTCAAGACAATTTTCTAGCCTAGTAGGTGAAAGGTGAGACGGTAGTAGCCCATGCATTGAATTAAGTATGAGGTAGTCTAGACTTCGATCATTTCTATTGCTCATGCTAATATCTATATTCAAGTCACCAATTAGAGCAATGTTCCGATATGTAAAAAGTTTAGTGTAAATATTATTTAAACTATCCAAAAACACATCAAAACTCTCCCTAGAGCTGTAAGATGGGGACCGATAGACTACCACTACAGCAGTTTTTTTGTTTTTCATTTGGCAAACTAGGCAGTTTCCACCCACAAAAGTAGGCTCCCATACCGAGACCTGCAAACTCTGTTTTGTATATACAACGACTCCATCGTTTTGATTCGAGTTTAAGTCTGTACGATATGACTGGAAACCCTGTAATAAAGGCAAGTTAATTACCTTACTTAGCCAGCATTCGGTTAGAAAGATAAGATCAAAGTCAATGTTCGTTAACTGTATTAGTACCCGCAATTGTTCAAAGTTTTTGTTTATACTTCGTATGTTTAAATGAAGAATTTTCATAGTGCTATCGGAGTTTTTAACAAAGTTTACGCAGTCTTCAGGATTACATGTAAGTGAGTTGCCTACGCCTATTGAGTCTAGTTCAGAGTTAATATTATTTGTTAAAGCCATTTGAAACAACATGTGTAAGATCTCAAAATGTGACCTGATACAGGAATATTTGAAAGGGAGTGTGTTTTGAGTAGAAATAAATTATAGGCTTTTGCTTGCTCTTGGGTAGTGTAGTAGTATGAGTTTTTATTTGGGATATTTTTTTGTGTGCAGAGTGTGTGAGAATGTGTGTAAATTCTATGTGGTTGAAGTATAATATAATCTAATTTATTAATAGCAAGAGTAAATAAAAAGGAAAAATATGGATTAGTGACTAAAAGATAATTTAAACGAGATAGTCATTTTTCAACACAAAGTTTTCCCAAGCAGTGTTTGGATTTTATAGTGATGGATTTCTGACCCTCTTCTTTGCGTAGTAGAACTTTACCATTTGCCGTCTAGCAGAATTTGAAACCATTTGCATTAGCAAATGAGCGGGATTCAAAAAAGAGCTTTCTTATGGTGCCAGTCAGTCGGTCCGAAATGTAAACGGGTCTACGAGTTCCAGAGAGGCCGATATGCTCAGTATTTAGTTTCTCGGAGTTAACTTTGTTTTTGTTAAATTTTTGAACTGCAGCGAGGACATTATTTTTGAGAGTGACGGTCTGAAATTCAGCAATAATAGACCTCTTATCGCCTTCCTTATTAGGAATGCTATAGATATCACGTATGTCGGATGGAAGAATATCTATATCCAAAGCCTTGCATGTGTTTACTATAAGTGAAGGCGATGGTGGTGATTTTTTCTCAGCTGGTAACAGGTTTCTTATCTCAATAGCTGAGCTACGAGTGCTTACCTGCATATCCATAACTTTACGTTCCAGTTCCTCTATATGATTTAGTAGATGCAAACGTTCCTTACCAAACTCCTCGACACTGGACTTAATCTCCTCATAACTTGCATTGGTGAACAAGATACTTTTTTCAATTTCCACATACTGATTGTGGATTTTTTCATTTTGCAATTTCACTTCAGCTACATCCGAACTAAGTTTCAGAAGAAATTGTTCTTGGTCTTTTTTCCATGATGACAACAATTCCATGATTTCATCTTTAAAATTTTGTAGCTCGCTGGTAGGTACCTTAATACGTGGTTTTTTTGCACGAGATGTGATATTTGAAAGATCAGTATCTTGAGAAGCATTTGTAATATCGGGGTTAGAAGTCGAGTTTTGAACGTCTTTTGGCGGTGAGCGCAGTGTTTTCGGCATGGTGATGACGCAGCTTTGATGAGTGATCAGTGTTTCGTAGCACTCGAAGTAAGATGGATCGATTTTAGCACAGGTAGTAGGAGTCCGATATTATAATAATAGTTCTTTGGAATGTTGGGGTGGCGCCACCAGTCGTGAGAACGTCAACATGCAACGTATGTGCACCGAGCTCGTAGTTGGAACGTTACGCTAAAAGTTTTGCCGGTAGGTTAGGTTGTCACTTTTTTATAAATTTCCTATTTAGTAATTTGACCGATTTACACTTGCTGGAGGATCGAGAACAAATTTTGAGAGATAAAATCACACTAGGTTTGCATTTTGATGAAGATTTAACGAATTGGAAACTGAATAATTATATTTTGCTAAAATTATTTGTGAGGTAACAAATCACTGGTTCACAGGCGCGTTCCAAGTCCAAGAATCTCCCAAAATGAAGAAAGAAGACAAGAATCAAGAAAAAGAAAATTATTAAGTACTTTTATTCAAATTAATTTAGTAGTGTTTTTATAAAATAGCTTTTTTTTTAACGGAAAAGCTAAGATGAATGTCACGCTAATTTTTCATTGGACTTTTAAATTATTTATAGTGTTGTTTACTAAATAAAAGCGCGTGATTTTATAGAGTAAAAAGTGCTCACGCGGCCGTTTTTTCAATTGTTGCAAGAATTCAAAAGACTGTCTTTAAATAGTGTTCAGACGATTGCTCAAAGTGTATTAGATTTCATTAGTAATAGAAATAGCATTTCAATAATGACTTTCAACTGCCAAAGTCTAAATAGTCATAAATACGATTTACAAGATTCAGTTACGAGACAAACAAATGTGTTACTTCTTACCGAAACTTGCATGACGCATGATAATCCAATTGAAATACCTAATTTTAATTGTATTGTTCAGTTCAAACGAGATACTGTTTCAAAAGGTGGGGTAGCTATTTACCAAAATAAAAATGATATTATGACTCCGAATATTGAAATAAATATTGCACACGTTAGCGATGTTAATGTTAGGCGTTCAGTTGTTGGAGATATTTGTGCGTGCTTATGCAAACTTAGAAATGGCCTACAAATAGTTATGGTAGCAATTTACATTTCTCCGAATCCAAAATTGGATGAGGTAGAGCATTTTATTCATCGCACTTTACTGGAGTACACTGAAGAAGGCTCGAAAATACTTGGTACAAATGGTAATAAATTTCCACTTATCTTGGCTGGCGATTTCAACATTAACTTCGCTGATAAAAAATCAGAGCGGTTGACAACTTTTCTATCAAAAACATTGAATTTGAAAATGAATAATGATCCACAAGAGTCCACAACAAAATATGGGACCACCATTGACGCGGTATTTTCTAGGTATTTAGAGGATATTAAGTCGCAAACTTATGTTTCTTATTTCAGTTATCATAAACCTATAGTTTCAATGATAAATATTCCTGAATAACCAACAGCTACTGTAAGGTAATAAAACCCACATGTATTGTAAAATAATAAAAATATTTTAAATAATATTAACTCTTTATTTATTTAATAAAAGAAAAATTTGTTTTCTTATCGGTCACCACGCTCAAAAAGTGTAACTTGAATTAATATCAAAGAAAAAGAAATACTGCATAAATAAAATAAATAAATAATTATAATTGCATAAATTGATACAAAATGCTATGCAATAGCTTTACCGCGGCAGTCCCCGAGTGCCACACGTCTTTTTTTTTATTTTTTAGACAAAATTTTTTATTTCTATTTTTTTTTATGATACAACATATAAAAATACATACAATCCCCAATTTTCACCCTTCTACGATCAACTCTTATTTTTTAATAGCCATTTTAGTAATTTAATCTATTATTTATATGGCAAAACAACGTTTGCCGGGTCAGCTAGTATATAAGGCTTTCGTGTCTGCCGTAACCGGGCCAAGATTTTATATACCAGGCCACTCAAAAAGTATTACATAAAAGGTTTTACGTATTTTAGACTGGCCAGATTCTATTTTATAAACATAATCTATATATGTCGTGGTGGCCTAGTGGTTAAAACGTCAGCCTCTCAAGTATGAGTGCGCTGGTTCGATTCCAGGTCAGGCAAGTACCAATGCAACTTTTCTAAAGTTATATGTACTTTTTAAGTATATCTTGGACACCAATGACTGAAGGTGAAGGAAAACATCTTGAGGAAACCTGGACTTTAAGTCTGAAATCACCAACGCGCATTGAGCAAGCGTGCTGATTACGCTCAATCCTTCTCTGTATGAGAGGAGACCTGTGCCCAGCAGTGGGACGATAAAAAGGTTGATGATGATGATGATGATGAATCCATATATAGGTATATAAAAATCAATGCCATTTTCTTTGTAATTTTATAACTCAAGAATGGACTCACCTATCTAAACCAAATGTTTAGGCTTTGTTGTGACTAATTAATAGACGGTTTATGTGGCCACAACACAACATCGGCCGCCGGCGTAGTTACCACCCACCAGGCAAAGTCATGCCGCCAAGCGATTCGTCGTGTTCCGGCATGATGTCTGGTGAAGCCGTACGGAGGACGGGTCTGAGCAGTTGTGTTGCGATGTGTGCCGGGCTCGATGCGGCAAATGTTGTTGTGTCGGGAGCTTGGTCGTGGAGGGTAGCGGGATCCGAAGCACGGTGCTCCGCTGGCCGACCGCAGGTAGTTGGGGGCCCAAGTAGTGTGCCAGCCACACACGAAAGGCTGCCCCGCCCACTGTGAAAAATCCCAGGGTGGCCCCATCGTGCCGGTTGGCGACCGGACGAGAGGACCCGATGGCGATCCCTGGGGGGGTTCGGGCGTCCCCGCAGTCTCCAGATCAATCTCCCACTGGCGCAGCATCGTTGGTAGTGTTGTTGGGTTTATCATTGCATCACCTCGCTCAACTGCCGTCTTCCTTCCTATTCACTCAGTTTATCAAAATGAAAAGTTTTAAAAAGAAAAGTAGGTGTGCACAGCGGGCGCACGTCCTCTCATTTAAAGTGCACCTCTCAAACATTCGAGGTCTGCACTCCAATATCGATGCAGTCCATCACCACCTTGAGACTGAAAAGCCCCACCTACTTTTCTTGACGGAGACCCAGATCAGATGTCCGTCTGATGCGGCATACCTCAACTACCCGGGATACTCTTTGGAGCATCATTTCCTGCAGCGTGCCGGGGTCTGTGTGTATGTCCGCAATGACATCTGTTGCCGGCGTCTCCGTCACCTCGAAGACTCTCATCTATCGTCCTTATGGCTGTTGGTTGACACTGGTGTGGACAAAATTGTCTACACTTGTGTCTACCGATCGCACAGCGGTGACCAGGAGACAACTCGACTATTTGACCACCTTAGTGTGGCTGCTGACAATGCACTGCATCGGTACCCTGACGCACAGTTCGTCGCTCTGGGGGACTTTAATGCCTGCCATCAAGACTGGCTTTTCCCATACCAGAGGACCGACCACGCTGGGAGAGAAGCGCGAAACTTTGCGCTATCAATGGGCCTTTCCCAGCTGGTGGAAGAAGCGACTAGGGTGCCTGATGTGGCTGGTCATACCGCCAATTGTCTGGACCTTCTGCTGACCACTGATCCGGACAGATGTGTTGTTACAGTTTCCTCACCGTTAGGAACTTCAGACCACTGTCTGGTGAAGTCTGTGACGTCCTTCTCCCCACCTGATTGCGACTCGCGTGGTGAGCGGCGAATATGGCGTTACAAGTCAGCAGATTGGGATGAGATGCGCCACTTCTTTGCATCTTATCCTTGGCAGCAGATCTGCTTCTCTTCTAGCAATCCATCGAGTTGTGCGGACGCTATAACCGACGTGGTGCGTCAAGCTATGGAGTATTTTATCCCCTTCAGTGACGTGCCCGTCAGTGGCTCGGCTCGCCCATGGTTTAACGCCGACTGTATTCAAGCTGAACAGCGTAAGCACACGGCATTCCTCACCTGGGCTGACGCTCGTGACCGCGGAGCTCTGGATCTAAGCTCAAAGAAGAGAGCCTTTAACCGTGCTGCCAAGTCCTACAAAAAGGCGCTTAAGAAGGCTCGCTTCGACCGCATTACTAACATTGGTAACAAGCTCTCTGCGCACCCTTCCGGAAGCAGATCTTTCTGGTCCCTAGCCAAATCGGTCGAGGCGAACTTCTGTCGGCCCACACTGCCTCCGCTGGTTAGGCCTGATGGAGCACTGGCCCATACGGCGAGAGAGAAAGCAGGTCTCTTTGCATCTCTCTTTGCCCATAGTTCGCGTCTTGACACTGGCAATGCTACTCCACCTAATTTACCTCATTGCGGAACTTCAATGCCGGAGGTTCGCATTAGAAACAAGGAGGTTCTGCGAGTATTGTGTCGTCTGGACGTGAATAAGGCTAGTGGTCCAGATGGTATACCAGCGATTGTTCTTAAGGCTTGTGCGCCCGAGTTGTCTCCTGTATTGACGCGCCTGTATCGCCTCTCATTTAGGAATGGTATAGTGCCCAAGTCCTGGAAGCTTGCCAACGTGCAGCCCGTGCCCAAAAAGGGTAGTCGTGCCGATCCTACCAACTATCGGCCGATTTCAATAACCTCCATACTCTGCAAGATTATGGAGCGTGTATTGAACTCGCGCCTCTTGGCATACCTGGAAGGTAACGATCTCCTCAGTGACCGACAGTACGGTTTTCGACGCAATCGGTCAACTGGGGACCTACTAGTGTATGCCACTCACTTGTGGGGCGAGGCCCTCGAGAAAAATGGGGAAGCGATTGCCGTCTCCCTTGATGTCTCGAAGGCCTTCGACCGGGTATGGCACGCTGGCCTTTTGAGTAAGCTTCCAGCGTACGGCATTTCCGCTGGCCTGACTGGCTGGGTAAAAGACTTCCTGACTGAACGGTCCCTCCGAGTTGTTGTCGACGGATGTTCATCTGAGCCCATGTCGACCAATGCCGGTGTTCCTCAGGGGTCTGTTCTCTCTGCAACTCTGTTCCTGCTGCATATTAATGATCTGCTGATGCCCGGTATCTATGGGTATGCAGATGACAGCACAGTTGTGGAGAGATACCTGCCGGAAGCTCGGGCTAGTAAGGAAACAATCCGGTCACCTTGCCACTTTGGATTCGGTGGAGAGGCGTGCGAAGAGGCTGATTGGCGACCCAGACTTAACTCGAAACGGTCTCCAAAGCCTGGAGCACAGGCGTAGAGTAGCCAGCCTTTCGGTCTTCTATAGGATGCATTCTGGTGAGTGTGCAAGGGAATTGCATGATTTAATTCCCCCATCTCCGTTCCATCATCGGACGACCCGTCGTACGGCGAGTTTCCACCCTTACGTTGTTGACACCACTGCGATCCGGACGAAGCGTTTTGCTTCCTCCTTTATACCGCGTACATCGAGGGACTGGAACAATTTGCCGGCGTCGGTGTTTCCGTCACATTACGATTTGAGTGTCTTCAAGGCTAGAGTGAATAGGCTCTTAATAAACTAGCGCGCTATACCATCAACGATCGCGTCACTGCTTACCATCAGGCGGGATTGCGGTCAAGCGCTGGTTTATAATTTATAAAAAAAAAAAAAAAAAAAAACTCGGTCGAGCGGTTCTTCATTTATCACGTTTTTTTAACAAATTAATCCAAGGAACGGTGGATCATCATCTCATATATATATATATCAGTGGCGAAGGGTGAAATTTTGACAAAGGGAAGCCGGTCCAAAAAAATAAACACTTAAACACTTACCTACTGCAGGATATCTTGGAGGAGGTCTTCAGATAAGAATAATATGAAAAGCCCCACCTTCACCTTACAAAAAAGGACTGATGATTTGATAACAATGTCTTTCAAGTATGATAAAAGCGGCTTTGTGAAAAGCCTTTTTCGACGTGCATCTCTATACCACACATGCATGCTTGTTAGTAAGTACTAAGTTAAGTACCTATTGTTAGGGAATAAGAGTCAAGAAAAAATAAAATAAAAAATTATAAAAATAATAAAGTGTTAAAAACCGAACCACACAGACACCGATCCAAAACCAACAAAAATATTAAGCAAAAATAAAGCAAATTATACACAATCACAACGTTATTTATATTCTAATGCAATGCGTCTGTTTTTTTTTAACAAAATGAGCTAAAATGTTGTTATAAAAATTCGGATTACTTTTAATTTTATTAAGCAAATTTTTTTCAATTGACATGATAGCCAAATCGGACAATCTCTGCTCTTTTTGGCAGTTTCGCACATACGTGTGAATGCGTTTTAAAGCAGAAAATGACCGCTCAGCTGAAGCTACTGAAATGGGGAGGGTCAGAATTAAACTGCAAAGAGTCGAAACTTGAGAAAATGCGTCTTTCAAAGACGAATTAACAGTAACAGCACTCTATATGAATTAAAGCCATAATAACAAACAAAATTAACAGTATTTAACCAAATCTGCGATTAAATTACCTTACAGAATCCGTCACAGTTTAAATAACACAAATATTAAAAACAAACGAAAAACTCACGCACCATAGGTATTAGAACGCTATCTCGTAGTAGCGTGGTTTCTGTCTCTTTCTAATAGAGGAGAGGAGAGAAATACAAGCCGCTCGCGGGCGGCTTATATTTATCAAGTTTTACCGCGACGGTTAGCGAGAATTAGAAAGAGATGGACTGACACGCTCTCTCTTTTCGCGGCATAGTAAACCGTTGACATAGGTAAGCTGAAATTCGACGGCTTCCTTCAAGAGAACTACGAAAAGAATTACGAAAAATTGAAGCGCTGATTAATTTACGACTATAAAATGAAATGTGATACTTAGGGTATTGCTAAAAATTGCGATTGCTATTGTAAATCGCGCCGGCATTTGATTAATAATACTTTGTTAATGAAATAGAATGTAAATACTTTTGTATGAATATGGAACTGATTTTTGAAAGGTAACCCGGTGGGAATCGGCTTGTATGGACTCTTCGCCACTGATATATATATATATATTTAGTTTGTTTGATACCGCGTATCGATATGATCTTAACTTATATGCCATTTGAGTTCAAATGATTGAAATATTTTGTGCGTTTATTATTTGCCATGTTCATCAATAAAGCCCAACTTTATATTGTCTGTTCGTGAGTCGGTTAAAAAAAAATATTTTATGTTTGTATAAATAATTTGGATTATCCAATAACTTTGTTTTTACTAATTCAATTTATACGTAGCGAAGCTCGTGTCGGGCCGCTAGTTCTTTCTTTCTTTCTTTCTTTTATGACTTCGCATGGTTGTGCATTTAGCCAATGTCATATAATGAATTGTTCATGTCGAAAAAGACGGCCGCGTGATCCATCTTACGGTGGAGGTTTGAGCCAAAGTCATGATGTGGCCATTATGCTGCGATATTTCACTGTTCTTTATGAATTATTTACTAAATGCACTTTTTACTACATAAATCACGCACACTGACACTCAGCTTGACTTTCCCGCCAAAACCTCAGGGCCGCTAGTTATTTATAAGTAAAAGTATCAACGTTCCAATTTCAAAATATCCCTCCATATTTCTTGCGGGCTAATTCAAATTACCGAGTATCATTGAAAAATGAATCTGCGCCGGGAACATTTTCATGCGATACTTTTTTTTACGATTTCAAATTTTGCCTGAAACCAGACGAATCGTACTATAGACTTCAAATGGCATTTATGGATAAAGGCCCAAGGCAACCATATATCGTAGGTATAACGAATTCAAGCGCGGTCGACTAACTTTCGGAGAAGAAGAAAAATTGATCGGCCTTTGACTGTCACGTATGAAAACGTACTAGCCGTGAAAACTATAAGACAATAGGCGATTTACATACCATTAGAAGCAGCACATCCTGCAGCTTTAATCAAGAAACGTACACTACATTCTGGATACGCATTTTTGCGTAAGGACGACAGTTTCATGATGGATGCCGTACAATCATCAGAAATAATAGAAAAGAATAGAATACTCTTTATTGTTAGCTTGCATCTGGTAACCCTACAGTAAATTATTCGTTCTGGCCACACGACATGGCCTGTCATTATCTATGGTAGGCTGTATGGCGTATCATGCCTTTGCCTTTTCCGTTCGGAAGTACGGAAAGAAGAGAACCAAAAAAAAAAAAAAAGACGTGTGGCACTCGGGGACTGCCGCGGTAAAGCTATTGCATAGCATTTTGTATCAATTTATGCAATTATTATTATTTATTTTATTTTATTTATGCAGTATTTTTTTTCTTTGATATTAATTCAAGTTACACTTTTTGAGCGTGGTGACCGGTAAGAAAACAAATTTTTCTTTTATTAAATAAATAAAAAGTTAAAATTATTTAAAATATTTTTATTATTTTACAATACATGTGGGTTTTATTACCTTACAGTAGCTGTTGGTTATTCAGGAATATTTATCATTGAAACTATAGGTTTATGATAACTGAAATAAGAAACATAAGTTTGCGACTTAATATCCTCTAAATACCTAGAAAATACCGCGTCAATGGTGGTCCCATATTTTGTTGTGGACATTTGTGGATCATTATTCATTTTCAAATTCAATGTTTTTGATAGAAAAGTTGTCCACCGCTCTGATTTTTTATCAGCGAAGTTAATGTTGAAATCGCCAGCCAAGATAAGTGGAAATTTATTACCATTTGTTTCAAGTATTTTCGAGCCACTCGAGTTACTCCAGTAAAGTGCGATGAATAAAATGCTCTACCTCGTCCAATTTTGGATTCGGAGAAATGTAAATTGCTACCATAACTATTTGTAGGCCATTTCTAAGTTTGCATAAGCACGCACAAATATCTCCAACAACTGAGCGCCTAACATTAACATCGCTAACGTGTGCAATATTTATTTCAATATTCGGAGTCATAATATTAGTAATATCATTTTTATTTTGGTAAATAGCTACCCCACCTTTTGAAACAGTATCTCGTTTGAACTGAACAATACAATTAAAATTAGGTATTTCAATTGGATTATCATGCGTCATGCAAGTTTCGGTAAGAAGTAACACATTTGTTTGTCTCGTAACTGAATCTTGTAAATCGTATTTATGACTATTTAGACTTTGGCAGTTGAAAGTCATTATTGAAATGCCATTTCTATTACTAATGAAATCTAATACACTTTGAGCATTCGTCTGAACACTATTTAAAGACAGTCTTTTGAATTCTTGCAACAATTGAAAAAACGGTCGCGTGAGCACTTTTTACTCTATAAAATCACGCGCTTTTATTTAGTAAACAACACTATAAATAATTTAAAAGTCCAATGAAAAATTAGCATGACATTCATCTTAGCTTTTCCGTTAAAAAAAAAGCTATTTTATAAAAACACTACTAAATTAATTTGAATAAAAGTACTTAATAATTAATTATATGAAAAGTTTTTAAGGTAGCCATGACAACGTCGATGACGTCTATGACATATCTCTATAGAAGACCTATTTCAGAGAGAAAATTAATCGCAAGTTTAGCACATCGCGACTATCAGTAACATGGCAAGTGTGTAGGACTGAGTTCGCGCCCTGCAATATGCATGCTCTTTTTGAAAATCTATAAATTGTTTTCAAAAGATGTAGTCGCACGCACACAAACATACCATCAGTTGTCATCAATTGTCAATAAAAAACATGTCTAAAATTTTGGTGCAAAATTAAAAAATCTGTGTAGACATTCGTCTTTATAAAATGTAGATATAGTAACAAAAAAATTGAAAAACTATGGCATGCGAGTTATGTGAGCACTGTCAAAGTCCTATCTACAAAGATGATAAGATCACAATACGAGAGGGCTTCAGTTACCACAAGAAATGCCACAAGTGCTATGTCTGCAGCGAAACCAACCTCCTGAACGCAGAAGTTTTCAAAGGGGTGATATTTTGCTGTAGCTGCGCTCAGAGGATATTTCAAGGATGCTCCACAGCTCGCAGGACCAAAACTATGACCAACGGCAGGGGACGGAGGATCAGGTCCAAGTCGCGCAGGCGCGACAGAGAAAGAACAAAAGGCCATCACGAGATGATTGAAAATAGCAGAGACGGAGTCATAGAACTGGCAAGGCTAGTGGGATCCAACACAGACTCTGATGAGCTACTGGAGAAGAAGCAGAAGAAATCCAGTTACAGCACTACCATACTGCGTAAGCGTCATCCATCGTAAATCCTTCGATGTCCACTGTACGCATGATGGATGGAAAGAAGCACATGAATTGTCTTTGCCCCATTGGTGTAATTGCTGCATGGCGTTCCAGTGTGAGGAAAAATAAATAAATAAATAAATAATACCGTGCCGAAGACTGCCGAACTGAAACGACGTTAGACGATGGGGAGCGTGAGGTTTTTTCGTTACGGAATTTCTGGATTCGGTCCCCGCGCTCAAGGCCCGCGATAGAAGCTATGCAATAGCTTAAAAATATCTATGGTAGACAACTGACAGCCCGCCTGCTTGCTTGAGACACGGACCGGCGACGAATATATTTGATTACTGTTATTTTTTTTGGAGGTTAAGTCTTGCAAGTAAGTATTGTATTTTTAGGTAATGTACTGTTATCCGACTAATGTGGAAAGGATAATAAATATGTTTTTGTATTAGTAACGTGTTCAGTTTTATTGCAAACCCTTTTTCATTTCTGAGCTGTAGCTTACATTATTATGTACACCATATAGATTACAAAACATAAATATAAAGATTTTACAAAAGGTGACACAATGGGCGGTCTTATTGCTGGAAGCGATGTTTTACAGACAACCTTTGGATGGAATACTAAACGGAATAATGATGAAATTCATGAAATATTGACCATAATATTTATAACCATTAATAATAATAACAATAATAATGGCAACACAGTAAACGTCAACATCATATTTTCATCAGTATCATATTTAATATTTTAAATCAGTTTTTTCTTTTCCCTATTGTGAAATTTTTAACAGAAAACCCAAGCCCATATCTAAAATAATTTAAAATTTACTTAAAAAAGTCTCTGTACACAATGGAGAAGTTTTCTAGTGGAACAAAACCGTACCGTTGGAGCTGACATTTGTCATGTCACCGTGGACAAAAACGAGAAAAGAAAAATATTTAATATGGATTTTATATGAATAATGGATATGCAATGTTGACAAGATCTGCCGCGAGACAACGTGCACGCCCACCATCTCCGGACTCGTTGCTCAGCTCCGCCTCGCCGCCGCCGGTCTCCAGCCCCACTGTAAGTGCTGTGATGACCCCGGCCGCGGCAGTTGCGTCGAGCTCGAGCGACGAGTACTTCTCTCCGCCGACGACGCCACCACCTGTTCGCCGACGGGGAGGACGCCGGCCGCCGGATCGCTTAGGACCTCGAGGCCCATCGGCTTCTGACAGGGTCCCAGCTCCCGGCGGAAGTGTGCAGCGCATGAGATGGACACAATCCATCAACGAAAATGTCATGCGCTCATACTATGGGGCTACAGAGGGAGGAAACAACCTGACCGCGTACCGTGTTCGAATGCTCTCTCTGTTTCAGGTGCTTGAACCAGCTGTCAACGTTTCGGCACAACGACTGTCGGATCAGGTACGGGTTATCCAGCGTAATCATATGTTGGATGATACTGTGCTTGATCGCCTGCGAACTGAAATGCAGAGTAGCCGTGTCATCGCTCACCAGTCGCAGACTGCGGAGATACCACCGCAGTCAACAAACTATACTGACGAGGGGAGTAATGATAGGGCTACAAATGTAAGTACCCAGTGCAATGAGGAATTAAGGAATGCTTTGGAGGTTGCGATTCGGGAATACCGTTACATGTCGGCAGAAGTTAGACCACGCCTGCCACGTTTGCCCATGCATAACAGAAATAGGGCGCTGATGGCTGCTCTGGATGCGCAGTTATCAAATTATTTTGATACCTGTGAGGACCTCACTGATACTCATTCAATCCTGTACTGCGCAGCTGTAGCAGCTTGTCGTGTAGCTCATGTCAAATTTCACAATGACTCCAGAGCTACACGACCGAAACCAGTAGTACCAGCTTGGCAGTACAGGATTGAACGTCGTATTGGTGGGGCCAGAGCACTCATCGGTAAACTAATCTGCTTCAGGGAGGGTAATACTCGTCCTAGAGTGATGCGCTTTGTGAGGCGGGCATTCTCAGGTACAAATACCAGCCCTGAGAATTATATGGCCCGTGTCACGGAGCGCATCGACTTCCTGAAGCAGAAAGTGTATGCATGGGCGAACCGTATTCGTCGATATAAACGACGAGTAGAACGATACACCCAGAATCGCACCTTCCAGAGCAATCAAAGGTGGGTTTATAGGGACTGGGAACGACCAGAACAAGGTGTGGCTGACACGTGCCTACCGGATGATGATGCCATGTGTTCATTCTGGCGCAGTATCTGGTCGGTGCCTGTCAGTCACACTGAAGGTGACTGGGCTCGGGATGTCGAGCGAGCCTGCGATCCAATACCTGAAATGGGGGCTATTACCATCTGCCCCCAAGATGTAGCTCATGCAGTCCGTCCGTTACCTAACTGGAAATCTCCAGGACCGGACGGACTGCATAACTTTTGGATAAAATGGTTTCCAAGGTCGCACGCTCGCTTGGCATCTCAATTCCAGACTGCTTTAGTGTCTGGTTCGTTACCTCAGTTCCTAACTACTGGAATAACCCACCTGCTCCATAAATCAGGTAGCACCGCGGAACCCAAAAATTATAGGCCGATCACCTGTTTACCGACGGTCTATAAAGTTCTTACATCCATTTTGAAAACTAAAATTAATAAACATATTGACAGCAACGCCATCATGTCTGCCTCTCAAAATGGATGTAGGAGCGGGTCCCGTGGTACTAAGGAGCTACTCCTCATTGATGTGGCCATTAGCCAACAAGTTCGTCGTTCCCGAAAGGATCTTTCGACATGTTGGATAGATTATAAGAAGGCCTATGACTCAGTGCCACATACATGGCTCATGCGGGTGCTGGAGTTGTATAAAGTGGATACAACTCTACGCACCTTCCTGATGACGTGTATGGGGCAATGGAGGACAGTCCTTCGCTATCCAGGATGTCGAAATATTCAGAGGAATAGCGAACCGATAAGGATCGAGCGAGGTATATTTCAGGGCGACAGTTTGAGTCCGCTTTGGTTTTGCTTAGCATTGAATCCTCTGAGCACACTATTGGAGGATTCAGGTCTAGGCTACCGGTTGAGGAGAGGTGGTCAGGTTATATCGCACCTCCTTTACATGGATGATCTGAAACTTTTTGCTCCCAACAATTCACAACTGAAGGAGCTACTGAAAATTACTGAAACTTTCAGTAGCTCCATTAGGATGGAATTTGGTGTGGACAAATGTGCGGTCATGCATGTAAAGCGAGGAGAGATTATGGAATCCGTGGGAACCCAACTCACGAGTTCCATAAACCTTAGAGCCCTCTCCGCATCCGAAACCTATAAGTATTTGGGTATGTCGGAAGCGTTGGGCATCAATGTTACTGACACGAAGCAATCGTTGAAGGAACGCTTCTTTGGCCGCCTGAAAAAAGTACTTAATAGTCTTCTATCAGGCGGAAACAAGGTGCGCGCTTTCAACGGTTGGGTCATACCGGTATTGATGTACTCTTTCGGCATACTCAAATGGACTCAAACCGAACTTGACGCCCTGGATCAGAGGGTCCGTACGCTGCTGACTGCAAATCGATTGCATCACCCACGATCATCGGTAATGAGGCTGTATATCCCGCGAAAATGTGGAGGTCGTGGCTTTTTAAACGCTAAGACCCTCCACAATCGCGAGGTATGCAGTCTCAGGGAATATTTTCTAGAAACCGACGTGGGGATGCATCGAGATGTGGTCGCGGTTGACAAGGGCCTCACTCCGCTCTCCTTGGCTAAAGAGAACTGGCGTAAACCAGTAGTGCTTGACACCAATGATCGCATGGAGGTATGGAAGAACAAGGAGCTTCACGGACGCTTTTTCAGAGCCCTACACGGGCCTGATGTAGATTTACAAGCGTCCGTGGCCTGGCTACGATTCGGTGACCTCTTTGGGGAAACCGAAGGTTTTGTATGTGCAATTATGGACGAAGTTATGATGACGAACAATTACCGGAGATTTATTGTGAAAGACGGCACACTTGACATCTGTCGGGCATGTCACCGGCCGGGGGAATCAATAAGGCATATAATCTCTGGGTGTTCTCGTCTAGCTAACGGAGAGTACTTGCATAGACATAACCTTGTAGCCAGGATAATTCATCAGCAACTTGCTCTCAAATACAACCTTGTGGAATCGGAGGTGCCGTACTACAGGTATATGCCCGACCCAGTTCTCGAAAATGGCCATATCACATTGTACTGGGATCGATCCATCATCACTGACAGGACTATTGTTGCCAATAAGCCTGATATAGTGATGGTGGATCGATCAGAGCGGCGTGCAATGATTGTTGACATAACCATCCCGCATGATGAGAACCTCGTGAAAGCCGAGAAAGATAAACAAATCAAGTATCTTGACTTGGCTCACGAGGTTGTCGACATGTGGGAGGTGGATTCAGCAATCATTGTACCGATAGTCGTGACAGCCAATGGCTTAATAGCCAAGAGCCTCGACCAACACCTCAAGAGGCTCTCGTTAGGCAGCTGGATCAAAGGCTTGATTCAGAAAGCTGTACTTCTAGACACGGCTCGCATTGTCAGGAAGTTCCTCTCTCTGGAGCCCTGACCGCCGGTAGCTTGGACCCTGTTCCCGATGCCGGTGGGCTACTATTTTTTATATTTTTAAATGTTTTTTATGTGTTGTTTATATAGAAATATTTAAAAATGTAATTTATATGTATATACAGTGAAATAAAGGAATAATAATAATAATAATAATAATGACCTTTTTGGGGAAACCGAAGGTTTTGTATGTGCAATTATGGACGAAGTTATGATGACGAACAATTACCGGAGATTTATTGTGAAAGACGGCACAGTTGACATCTGTCGGGCATGTCACCGGCCGGGGGAATCAATAAGGCATATTATCTCCGGGTGTTCTCGTCTAGCTAACGGAGAGTACTTGCATAGACACAACCTTGTAGCCAGGATAATTCATCAGCAACTTGCTCTAAAGTACAACCTTGTGGAATCGGAGGTGCCGTACTACAGGTATGTGCCCGACCCAGTTCTCGAAAATGGTCATATCACATTGTACTGGGATCGATCCATCATCACTGACAGGACTATTGTTGCCAATAAGCCTGATATAGTGATGGTGGATCGATCAGAGCGGCGTGCAATGATTGTTGACATAACCATCCCGCATGATGAGAACCTCGTGAAAGCCGAGAAAGATAAACAAATCAAGTATCTTGACTTGGCTCACGAGGTTGTCGACATGTGGGAGGTGGATTCAGCAATCATTGTGCCGATAGTCGTGACAGCCAATGGCTTAATAGCCAAGAGCCTCGACCAACACCTCAAGAGGCTCTCGTTAGGCAGCTGGATCAAAGGCTTGATTCAGAAAGCTGTACTTCTGGACACGGCTCGCATTGTCAGGAAGTTCCTCTCTCTGGAGCCCTGACCGCCGGTAGCTTGGACCCTGTTCCCGATGCCGGTGGGTTACTATTTTTTATATTTTTAAATGTTTTTTTTATATATTTTTTATGTAGAAATATTTAAAAATATAATTTATAAGTGTATTGTAATGAAATAAAGGAAATAATAATAATTTTATTTTCCGAAAGTACAAAGACGTTACAAGAAAGAGTTACATATATTTTGGTAAGGTAAAATGTAGAGAGGCAAATAAATTCAAGACTAACGACTCCCAAACTGAGACATGCTCGTATCTTGGGTAGTCGGCGGTCAGCCGTTTTAAATGTCAATATATGTATACATATAAGATGTTTTCCGAAATATTTATGCTTTGGGTGACAAAGTTAATCAAACACAATTGAGTTTCTCTGTAAGCAAAGATTAAATTTTATTATTAATTATACATTACTCCAACAAAGACAAAGTTTTAAATACAAAACCTTACATACCTGTAAGCAAAGAAACGACATTTAATGTTATTAATCACAATGTCACTTCCTAAACGCATTTACAACAGTATTTTCTATTTTAGAGATTATTTTTCAAAATTAATTACGCCGTAACGTATTTTAGGTTATCTCTATCATAGACCACAGACCATCTTTCTTATAGACAATCAAAACTTATTTTTTAAACTAATATCATAGGAGCTAGCGCGCAAGGATGTATCTATGACGATCATAACGCGGGAAATATAATTTAAAGAAAATTAGGTATTTTTCTTTACATCTCCCCTCCTGGAGAAGATAATACAATGCAGCTGCTTAAGTTTAATCTTCAAGCGCAGGCTGCGGGACTGGCGTCAGCTTTGAGATGTGGAAAAAGTTTGATTCCAATTTCTTATGGCCCGTGTCTATCTTGTAAATTGAATTAGAAATTTTCTCCATAATCTTGTAGGGTCCTAATCTCAATTCATCGAGTTTCTTCCTGTTCAATCTATTTCCATTTTCAACACAAACAACATCACCAACTTTGAAATCCATATGTCTTCGGTTCTTATCATAAATTGTCTTGTTGTAGTTATGTGATCTGATTGTATTTTCCAATGCTTTTTTTCTGGCCTGTATTAAATCATATTCAGTCTTCTTCTGTTTCAGCTCATTGGGCAAAATCGTAACATCTTTACCGTAAAGTAGGTAAGATGGGGCATACCCAGTAACAGTGTGCTCTGTGTCATTGTATTTTTTTACACAGTCATGTGCTATAGTTGTCCATGCAATTCTTGTGTCATGTTCATTTATCTTACATCTGATTTTATTTACCAATGTTTGGTTTAATCTCTCGTTTAAGCCATTAGAAAAAGGAGAGTTTGCTGATGTGAAAATTATTGGGATATTCATTTCATCCAAAAACTTCTTGAACTCTTTAGAGTTTATACCTGGGTACTGATCCGAGAGCACCAAATCAATGTCATCTGTTTCTGGACAGTTTTTGATTAGTTTGATGAAATCATTGGCATTTTGAGTACTTGATGTCAGAATATAAGCATACCTCGTGAAATGATCCGATAACAAATGTAAGTATCTCTTTGTTGATCTGGAACCACCTAAGCCCCCAATAGTATCAATAGAACATATCTGAAAAGGTTTTGTGGCTGGACCCAAGTGTGACATTAATCCGTACTTATTTTGTCCTCTTGATTTATTCTTTAAACATACTATACAACTCTCACAGATTCTTTTAATGTTTTTCGTCATGTTTTCTGATGTGTACACGGCACTAATCATTCTTTGCATCTGTCTAATTCCTATGTGACCTAGATCAGTATGTATTTTCTTCATGAATTCTATACTAAATTTTTCTGTTATAATTATTTTTTTTTTCTTCTTTACTTTCTTGTAATATACATTATTTTTTGTTCTTAACTTGTCTTTATTGCACTGTATATACTCATTTTTGACCTGATCTTCTAAGATATCTTTAAGTGTTATTATGTTTACTACTTTTAACTGTTCGTCTTGATTATCATTTGGTTCGAGGACTGGGTTCCTGCTTAGACAATCAGCTTCAATATTGTATCTTCCTGGAGAGTATTTAATTTGGAAATCATATTGTGATAAGTAATATGTTAGATCTCCTAATTCCTCATCTGTTCTAGATTTTATGTTCATATTCTCCAGTGGCTTGTGGTCTGAAAAAACAGTAAATTTTCTACCTATTAGCAAATGTTGCCAATACTTTACACATTCTTTAATTGCCAGGCATTCAAGATATATAGCTTTCTTCCTCTTTTGTACTTCATTTAATTTCTTAGAAAAGTATGCTACTGGCTTTTCTTCGTTGTTTTCTTGTGGTTGTTTCAGAACTGCTCCGATTCCAAGGATACTGGCATCAGTGTAAATATGTATAGGCAGATTAGGATCAAATATTGTCAGTATTGGTTGAGTGCACAATATTGTTTTCATTTCATCAAATGAGTCTTGGCAAGCTTGTGTCCAGTTAAAAGTTTGTCCTTTTCTCAAAAGGCAGTGCAATGGTTCCAGTTTTATAGCAATATTTGGCACATATTTATGATAAAAGTTAATTTTCCCCAAAAATTGTCTCACATTCTTTTGTGTTTTTGGTGTTGGGAAATTTTTAATTGATATTAAGTTATCTTTCAGCGGTCTCACTGAATTGTTCTGTATTACATGTCCCAAGTATTTAACTGCGTCTGCTGCAAATGTGCACTTAGAGAATTTAAGTTTCAAACCTTCACTTTTAATTGCTTCAAATAGTTGTTTCAAATGTTTAACATGATCTGAAAAAGATTTTGAGAATAATAAAATGTCATCGATAAAACATACGGTGAACTCTCCAAGCTTGTGCTTT
The DNA here is from genome assembly GCA_037179545.1 of Sesamia inferens. Classification (NCBI taxonomy): domain Eukaryota; kingdom Metazoa; phylum Arthropoda; class Insecta; order Lepidoptera; family Noctuidae; genus Sesamia; species Sesamia inferens. The sequence continues at coordinate 19,559,241 of CM073933.1, read as the reverse complement.
CGTATTATGTTACACATTATTCTTTGGAAAATAGCTGGGGATGTCTTTAAGCCAAATGGCAAGCACGTCCATTGATAGTGCCCCTCTTGTGTAACAAATGCAGTTTTGTGTCTATCTGTAACACGCAGTGGTATAGACCAAAATGCAGAGTTTAGGTCCAGTGTAGAGAAAAATTTGCAATCTCTTGTTTTGACTATTAAGTCTTCAATGAGAGGGAACGGCTGAGATTGAGGTACAACTATTTTATTTAGGTCTCTGAAATCGATGCACAATCTCGATCTTTTATTTTCATCTCTTTTATAAGCTAATGTAACTGGTGCTGCGAATGGGCTGTATGATTCTTCTATTATATTTTTTTCCAATAAGTTTGCAATCTGGTTTTCAATCTCTTTCTTGTCTTCCATGGTGCAACGATATGGCCTTTTACTGCAATATTTTCCTACAAGTAGATCAATGTGTGCTTCATAACCAGTTACCTTCCCAATATCAAATTTATCCTTTGCGAACACATATTTATTTCGTAAAATCAAATCATCAATCACTGCCTGTTCTTGATAGCCTAGATGATTTATACAAATTTGGAAGTCTTCTTCTTTGAAGTCTTCATTGAAGTTTACTAAATTATCAATTCTTTTTTCCTTAGAATTCATATCTGTTTTATTTGTCTCCTTAGAAACTGTTTCATTTCTTTGTATAGGTATTTTCTGGCTAATTTCCAAGTTTTCGTTTTGCACTAGGTAAAATTCTTTAATATAATCCAATCCAATTAAGAAGTCATAGTCAAAATTTTCTTTGTCTATTACAAAGACATTCATTTTTTTTTCCACATCAAAAATGGCTACATCCAGTGTAATTATGCCAGTTGCCTTTTTAACGCCATTAATCGTTTTCAAATTAGTGTTGCTGGAATAACTATTTTCCTCATTATTTATCTTCAACAACTTTGAATTTATTAGTGAGACATTAGATCCCGAATCATAAATTCCGAATACTTCAATACTTTTATTAAGCACTAATTTAACTTTGATCAATGGCGGCACTGTTAGTTTTTTGTGTTTTCACATTGTAATTCACATTCTAATTCTGAATTATTAATGAGTTTTATTTGCTTTTTATCTCTTTCAGTATTTATTTGTGTTTTGAACCAGCAGGAATTCTCTGGATGATATCGTATACCTTTCTTCAATTTCTCACAAATAGTACATTTTTCTTTAATTTGTTTAGTGTCTTCCTTCCTTTTGTAAAAATTTTTTTTCCTTGCAACTAAATGTTCTAATTTGCCGAGTTCATTAAATAAATTCCTTGTATGTAAAATCTCCTCTTTATTAATTCTATCTGTGATAAAATCCGGTAAGCCAGCAGCAATAATGTCAATTAAAGTTCCTTCATCCATTGTTTTCCTTACTTCTAGTAGAAGTCTTTCTTTTTTCACTGCATACTCCAATAAAGATCCTGATTGATATTTGAAAAATAAAGCATACTTGCTAGTATTCCAACCCTTATTGGCATAGGTTTGCAAAAAATTTGTTTTCCATTCTGACCACTCGGAATCTAGACTTTGCTTGATCATCATGGAAGAATACCAATCAATGCATGATTTTTCTAGAAATAATCTGAGAATTTCAATTTTTTCTTCATCTTTTTTTATATCAAATCTTGTACATTCTTTTTCGAATACTTCCATCCATTGAGATGCATCTGAATTTTTTCCATCGAATTTTTCTATTATAAATCTGTCCGCTAACTTTTTTACACTTTGTTTTTCTTTGTTTTGATGATCTTCAACTAATTTTTCTAATATCTTTACTATAGGGTCTTCTGAACTTTTTTTGTTAGAACTAGCCAATTGTTCATTAGTAGTTTCCTCTAGAAATTGGTCCTGGAAAATCATGTTGCCATCCTCATCAACATAAGTTCGTAATAATTCCTCTGTTGCTTTAATCCATACACTTCTAGTTTGATATCGTTTTCTCAAAGTATTTTTCACTATAGCATACTGTTTTAAAGTTAGGATATATTTGTGAAGTGCTACAGATTGATAATCTTCAGGGATAAGGAAATTTTTATCATCTTCGGTTGCAATTGAGGTTATAGCGATATAGTTTGATTTTCCGTCTATTGTTGATTTTACATGAAACGTAAATTTCAACTTTTCCATTTTGACAATAAATGTCGTTTTATAAGATGTTTTCCGAAATATTTATGCTTTGGGTGACAAAGTTAATCAAACACAATTGAGTTTCTCTGTAAGCAAAGATTAAATTTTATTATTAATTATACATTACTCCAACAAAGACAAAGTTTTAAATACAAAACCTTACATACCTGTAAGCAAAGAAACGACATTTAATGTTATTAATCACAATGTCACTTCCTAAACGCATTTACAACAGTATTTTCTATTTTAGAGATTATTTTTCAAAATTAATTACGCCGTAACGTATTTTAGGTTATCTCTATCATAGACCACAGACCATCTTTCTTATAGACAATCAAAACTTATTTTTTAAACTAATATCATAGGAGCTAGCGCGCAAGGATGTATCTATGACGATCATAACGCGGGAAATATAATTTAAAGAAAATTAGGTATTTTTCTTTACATACATATCACCGCCTTTTTGATTTTATGTGTAGTTTACAATTTAGAAATAAAAATAGCAGTTCTGCATAATTCAGACACTAATCTTTTTCATTTTGCTATTTCTATAAGTTTCTCAGTTTCGTCGTAACTCAACAACATCAACCAATTATTTAATTTATCTTTGAGATTATACTTATTTAGTTTGTATAGTTTGTATAGTGAGATCGTCTTGTTAATTTTATTGTAGAGCCTGGAACTTAATGCGTTGTATTGACATTGCATTGTCATACAGTCATATTATAAGACGTAAATTCTGACTTAAAATCTTTTCTCAGTATGTTGGGTAGACTTCTAGTCATCTCCATAGTTCAGTGGGAAGCAAAATGTGCCTTGGTAAGATAGATATAATACTTTCGGGGCTGCTGACAACCCGTAATGACTGATCTACGTAAGGCGCCCTGGACCAACGGCTTAACATGCTTTTCGGGGCAACGAAGGGATAGATATGTAATGGATAATCCCGCGGCAAGTGTACCCATATGACAGTTATTTTTTAGCCACGTGTCAACTACGAAAAGCAAATCCAAAATAAATGCAGATACCTATCATCATATATGTATGTTATATTATTTTTCAAGAGTTTTTTTTTGACAGTACGTCACATCTTCCAGCATTCTTTATCAATATACATAAATGAGGAATCATTTTAAAGCTTTTCTGGACCGCTACACCGGAAAAATATACAAATTACTCACTTTTCAGTGGTTTTTCGAAAATTTACGATTGAAAATCAAGAATGTGCGAATACTTCACAGGGGTCACCTAGTATGATTTTATTTGATATGGTATACCAATGACTGTACATCACAGATTCAAATATTTCTCAGGAACAAGCTTTCCACTCAAGGCCAAACCAGTAAAAGTATCAAGAAAATTAGTACGCAATCAAAACACAGGCCTATTCAATATTCAAGGCAGCAGTTCAGAATTAAAGCAAGACACTTGTAATGTATTTAAAATGCAAAGCATTCTCAATGTATTCCGTAAATAAATCTCATCTACAACTAATCGGATAGTGGTTCTACAGAGGTTAATCTCTGAAACCACTCGGTGATTTGAATAATTCCGTCAGACTGGGAACTTGTGTAGGGCTAAATGTAAAAGTAAATCGCACTAATACGAATTGGGATGGTTTACCTGTTACACAAACAAGTAATTTAAAGCAAGGCCATTGATCCTACTTGAAAAGCTGAGTATATGCCGTGGAATTTTGGCCGTCTTATAAAGACCTCTTGTAGTTTTAATTTGTAATTTTTTGTTTTTTTTTTTTTTTACTCAAAGGCAGCACACACTATGTAGCCAAGCATATTGTACGTTACGGAATTGCATCGCTGACAGGGGTATTCGCCACTGGTGCAGCTACACAGGAGCTAAACTTAGCATTCGGGAACACTGTTGGAGTTGCTGAACCTTGGACAAAACTATATTTGCATTGTGTAGATTCAATTTCTTAGTATTGTATAATTGCATGGCACACGTGTGAGCACAATGTACTTGCTGTAAAGCATCTATTTGTTGAGTTAGTCTTTTTTGTTGTTGTGTTTTTTTTGTGTGTTTTCCATAATGAACGTACAATATATTTCTGCATCGTTCTCACACGATTGATTTCAAAATGAATGATGTAATCAAATATTTGTATCAATAGCTTGATAATTTAAAAGAGTGTCCATGGAGTTTCTTGTCCGTTCTTCTCCATAGGTACCTACTCTTTGGAATGGGCGACTAGCTTCACCTTACTGACTGACCGACTTTCTAACAATTCAAAAGTGCCTGTAACTGGTTTATTTGAAATAAATGCTGTGACTTGATTTGATTTGACAGCCATCTTGAAAAACTACTAAACATTAGTCGTGGTGCCCTAGTGGTTAAAACACCAGCCTCTCAAGTATGAGTGTGCGGGTTCGATTCCAGGTCAGGCAAGTACCAATGTAACTTTTCTAAGTTATATGTACTTTCTAAGTATATCTTGGACACCAACGACTGATTATTTGGTGAAGGAAAACATCTTCGGGAAACCTGGACTTTAAGTCTGAAATCGCCAACCCACATTGAGCAAGCGTTATGATTACGCTCAATCCTTCTCTGTATGAGAGGAGACCTTTGCCCAGCAGTGGGACGATAATAAGGTTGATGATGATGATGATGATTAGTAAAAATTAAAATAAAAAATCAACCTTAGTCATAATAATACTAATGATATATTTTGAAATACCCTATATGCAAACGCAGTCCGATTCTGGCGTGGGGACGTGGAGCGTATTTTTATTTTTAATATTTTTTCAGATTTCAGTGGGCCTCAGAACTTAAGGATCTCAAGAACAATATTATTTTTATATTTGGCAAAATAATGTTTGCTGTGTCAACTAGTCTACACTAATATTATAAAGAGGAAAACTTTGTTTGTATGTTTGTTTGGTTGTAATGAATAGACTCTAAAACTACTGGACCATTTTCAAAAATTGTTTCATTATTCGAAAGCCACATTATCCACGAGTAACATAGGCTAAATTTTATTTTGGAAAAAAATAGGGTTCGGTAAGATATTAGGATTTTTTGAACACAATATGTAAAAAATCAACCAGAAAAGTTACTTATTTGGCGTACGCTGCCTAAACTATAAAAGATAGAACCATACATTGTTCTAATTAATTGTAGATCTTATAAATATCTACAAAAAACTATGCGACACAGTATACCTATATAGGTATGTCGAGTGAGGCACAATAACCATTTTTTTATTTAAAAATCTTGAATATTTCTTGGACAACATTTAAACGCATTTATTTTAGTCATGCTATTCATCCTTATCAAAATGAATTATTTTATCACTGAGTACAGTTTATGTAGATAATATTTAGTCTTTGAATGATTAAAATTGGACGTTTCGTTTTGAAGTTATGGCGAAATTAAAATATGTATTACGATTTCTGCTGCACGGCCCGAAGTGAGCGTCACCAAGGTGGGTGTGCGCGTGCGGGAGAGGAGTTTAGATCTAAGAGTTATAGATCTAAACTCTCCAGTAAGGTCCCTGCGCGGAAATTTAAGCCCTCCCAATATGTGTAATGGCACGAGACTTCTTATAAAGGAGCTAAAAGATAATTTAATAGTAGCAAAGATTATCACCGGCCCTGCAGCAGCTGGTGAATTAGCTCATATACCAAAAATACCCATGATTCCTACTGATTTGCCTATACTCTGCAAAAGTCTCCAATTTCCAGTAAAATTTCTTTCTCACTAACGATAAACAAAACCCATGGCCAAACATTCAAATTAGTAGTTTATTTATGAAAATAATGTTTTGCGCATGGACAACTTTACGTTGCCCTATCACGGGTCGGGGCTCCCGATCATCAGTATATTTTGTTACCTGAAAATAATTTAACATCAAATGTTGTTTATGGAAAAGCTCTTTAATAATCGCTCTAATTATCTATCCTAAAACAACGGGTTGCACTCCGGGGCTGGCAGAAGTGAAAACTTAGTATTACCTAATTACATTTAAATATTTTCATCACGCTTTTCTGGGCATTGTACAGGAGACCGTGTACCCTCGCGTACTCCTCACACACATCTATCAGCCTTCTGAGCGCGGCTATTGATGCGCTGAGCAACACCATATCGTCTGCATAACTGATACTATTGATACAATTTCCATCAATTGCGCATCCGACTCCAGTGTCACTCGGCTCATCAATCAGTCCGTTTACATAAAAGCTAAAGAGCAAAGGACATGTCAACCCCTCCTGCCTCACTCCGCATTCCAGCCCGTACGCGTCAGAAAGTTCTCCAAGCGATTTGACCCGGTTAGTCTGATGGCCGTACCAATATTTAAAAATATTGATGACTTCACCGGGCAAACCTGTGCTCTTCAATTTATGCCAGAAAATATCATACCTAACTAGGTCAAAAGCCTTGGAGAGATCAAGGAAGGCTACATAAACAAGCGTGCTCCTGTCAGTGTAATACCTGACAGTCTGCTTGAGAGACATAACCGCACATTCAGGTGTTCTTTAAGTTGTCTCTCAAGCAGACCATCAGGCACCTTAGCTGCGGTTGTAGTTAATGATATCGGGCCTATGTATGTTTAAATCTTTAAAACTACGCAACGGATTGATGCGATTTCTTTTTAATACTGATTCAAGAGGAAGGTTTATATGTATAATATATGCACCCGTGCGAAGCCGGGGCGAGTTGCTAGTATACTATATAAATAAAGACCAAATTTTAATAGGAGATAGGTAGCATCTACACAAAATACGCGCATTGTCGTGAAGTTGTGGATACCAGACCGTAATACCTAGGTACTTATTATCTAGGTGGCATCAAACGAAAGGATAGTGGCTAATTTTGTTCCCATAGCATTTTCCCGTGGGATAATTTCCGACACCAACCCGAGTTGAACGCGCGGGAAGCCGCGGGCAGAAGCTAGGATAATGTAATAGAATTACTCACAATTCCCGGCCCGTGTTTTTAGATCGATCATATCAAAGTTGGGCCTCTAATAAATTGTCGAAGTTCGATAATACCAGCTTACGCTAATATCCGGACTGCTGACAGCCATCGCTATTAATTATATAAGTTTGGATGTGAAGCGGTGATGTGATGCCAGCGCTAGTGTAGGTTTTTTTCATGAATAATAGGATTATAGGAATAATTGATCAACTTCGGCTGTTCGCAACTCTCGTACATCTCAGCGAGTTCTTCTGAGTGGAGCAGGAAGTCTTGGAAATGTCGACGTAGGTAAAAAAAAATGTTTTCTGAAATAAAATATGATATCTTGCATTTAAAAATTATAGACACTTTATTAAGAACTGTATAAGCAGCGCTAGAAATAAAGCGCCCGCCCGAGCGGTGCTTGGACCATATTTTTTTTTGGACAACCAAGTAGGATAGCAAACTCATAACTTTGTGGTTTTATCTTTTTAAATTTTTGTACATAGATTCTTTACTTAAAAATACTGGACACTTGTTTCAGGTTTCGCATAATTAAAAAATATTGTTGTATATGAGCTATCCCCTTAATGTATTTCGATATGATATTCACTATAGGTACACGTTAATTGAGCCACGCGATGCGAGTCAATCGATCAGGATAAGCTAAGCTCGTCGCGGTTGGTTCGTGGATGGGTGACCGCCTTTACATACCAAGACCAAGTCCGGGGATCAATTCATCAAGTCAGGCAAAGTGTTTTTTTTTCCATTAGGATATTATTATTTTACCCGAGTTTGAAAGTTGACAGTGAGTTATCCAAATGTCTCGGATAGTCAAGGCGTTGGCTCTATTACCCGGGCCTTACTATGACGGTAAACTCATCATTATGCCTTAAAGAAAAAAGAATAGCGCTATTCATTCCATATAGGTTCATCTTTCTTTATCTCTTTGTTTGATATTGGAACAGCAATGGTTTCAACACGTCAATGTAAATGCAAAAAAAAGACTGCGAACTCTCAATTTGAATAATCTTGAAGCGTATTGCTAATCCATTGCTTCATAACTTCGAAAAATGAGTTTGCTCAACAAAGCAAAAAACGCAATGAATGTTGTTAAACTCTCAAAATTAAATCAATTGCTACTGATAGTGTGTTTTGCGTTTGTATCTTCTATCTTCTTCTATCACCCTGTTGTTCTGTTTACGGTATTATTGTACGGCATTGTGATCCTATCGAACTCTGAAAACGAGGAAGGAGGGAGAGCATAAGTGCCAGCACACATCCTTATACACTATAATATCCCTTGTATTGTTATCGTTCTGTTAAGATTGACCGCCATGACCAAAATGCAGTCTGGAGGACTACACTAAATTTAACCCCCACCCCCCCCCCCCTCCACCCTCGTTTTTTGCGCTCAAGCACATCATATATTTTACATTTTATAATTGACGCTATGGTTGGTGCAGTGGTTAAGCTTTTTACTGCTGCGCTGCGTGTCGCTGGTTCGATTCCCGCACGGAACAAATATTTTTATGACCTGCGAATAGTTGCTCCGGGTCTGTCTGTTTGTTTATGTGAATTTATATGTTTACCTATGATACAGGACAAATACTTCGAGTGGGGCAACTTTAAAAACAATCTTTTTATACATGAACTCTGTCCGGGCACTTGTGAACTCAGTATTAATTTGTTGTCGAGTTTTTTTTTATAACTGAAAACTAGCGCTTAACCGCAATCCCGCCTGGTGGTAAGCAGTGTTAGGACCTAATTAATTTGTTTTAGAGTTAGTGTTAGTAATTAATTTGTTGTTGAGTTAGTATTAGTAATTTGGATTGAAACTTAAGTAAACACAGAAAGGCTTCTGTATTAGGTAGGTACAGTCGCCAGGACGTAACTTAGTAAGATTCGTTAGTTGTTTTTTTTTTTTTTCTTCTAAACAGAGATTAATAATGAACAAATAATAAAAGTACCTCATGTTTGTTTCACTAGGAGCTGGATTTCAATCGGCAAATTATTTTGAACTGTGGAATAAAAGCCTTCACATATGTGAACTTACTCCCATTACCCCAAAATCTTGCCAATCGTTGCGTGCCGAGGCTCTAATCTTACAGTAAAATCAATTTCAGATAAATTATGTGCCTATAGAAGCCATGTGCATAGACAAGAATTCCAATATTAGGCTGAGTTTGATTAAAAATGGGACATTTCCGGGCACAGTATTTCACCATCTCAATCTACTTTCAAAATTCAAAAAGACTGCCCTAAAAAATCTTTTTACAAATGCGTCACCATATTAAAAATACAAAACAAAGGCTCCAATCTAGCAAAAGGGACGTCGCAAAAAGGGACACACTCACAATTTGTGAGAGATTAACAGTTTCCATCGATCCGTCGGCACCGGCAGTTTTGAATCCAATCTGTGCAAATTGTACCGATCTGTTTCGATAAAGTTACATAACAGTCCTCAATAAACGGAGGGTTGATTGTTCTCTGATGAGATTGTATAGTAATCAGCTAAGCATTACGTCTAGTTATTGCTTTCATTTCTAAATAGCTTCTGCGTGCGACTACAAGAATCGCCTGAACATGTTAAGTAAATATCTCCTAACTATTTACATCATACACGCATCAGCTAATGAGCTGCTAGTGAGTCTAACCAAATAATGCTAGACTTGCCTTCTTCTACTTCTTCAGTCTATAGAAGTCCACTGCTAGACAAAGGCTTCCCCAAGGTGTTATCACATTGGGGGGTTTGCCATAATCCCCACACTTGGCAGGCGGATTGGGGATCGCAGTAGTTTGATATTCCACAGGAGAAGCGCTGCTGCCCGCTTCCCTAGTGATAGTTCCCTTAGTCGGCTCTTACGACACGCATGGGAGGATATGGGATGGTACTGTTCTAAGCCTGGTACCACACGGGGCAAAGGGGCAAATCAAGACTTGCCTTATAATGCATTTAAAGCACAAACCCCGTGTGGTGTCGGGCTTAGAACAACTGGGCATGCGAGAGGCGAACGAGACGAAAGTGGGGCTAATGGATTTCATGGAAAAGGAAGGACTCTTTGTGATGAATTCTTTTTTCAAGGAACCATTGCACCGCAACTGGACCTGGATTAGCGCCGATGGTCAGTCTAAAAACGAGATGGACTTTATAATGTCAACGAGAAAGCAAGTGTTCAACGATGTCTCCGTGATCCATGCGATTAAAACCGGGAGTGATCACCGTATTGTTAGAGGCATCTTGAACCTCAACATTAGGCTCGAACGCTCTCGACTTATAAAGTCTACGCTCCGTCAGTATCACAACAGGTTTGTGGAAACTCTCCAAATGGAAGGGTCCAAGTTTTACAAAACCCTCCGTTCAAAAGGACAGAAGAAGATCTCTGGTCCCACCCGTCGGCTAATGGAAGAAAGTCTTTCGGTGTTCTATAGGATACATTTTGGGGAGTGTGCGAGGGAATTGCACGATTTAATTCCCCCATCTCCGTTCCACCATCGGACGACCCGTCGTACGGTGAGTTTCCACCCTTATGTTGTTAACACCTCTACGATCCGGACGAAGCGTTTCGCCTCCTCCTTTATACCGCGTATATCGAGGGACTGGAATAATCTGCCGGCGGCGGTGTTTCCGTCGGACTACAATTTGAGTGTCTTCAAGGCTAGAGTGAATAGGCTCTTAATAAACTAGTGCGCTTTACCATCAACGATTGCGTCACTGCTTACCATCAGGCGGGATTGCGGTCAAGCGCTGGTTTATATTTTAATAAAAAAAAAGGTGGTCTTAAAATTCCCTAATGACGCTTCGTGAATCTTCATCTAGTCATCAATATCTTCATCATACATCTTCTCATCGTCCAAGATACCACAGTGTCTCAAGACTAAAATCTTTAACCAGTGTATGTTGCCAGTCATCACTGGCAACATACACTGCTTACGGAACTGAAACGTGGTCGCTCACAATGGGCCTCATACGACGGCTCAGAGTCACACAAAGGGTAATGGAAAGACCTATGCTCGGAGTTTCTCTGCGTGATCGAATCAGAAATGAAAAGATCCGCAGAAGAACCAAAGTCACCGACATAGCTCTTCGAGTCGCTAAACTTAAGAGGCAGTGGGCAGGGCACATTGCTCTTAGAACCGATGGCCGATGGGGCAGTAAGGTTCTGGAGTGGTGGCCACGTACTGGAAGTCACAGCGTAGGGAGGCCCCCAACAAGGTGGACCGATGACCTGGTGAAGGTCGCGGAAAGCCTTGGGGGAGGCCTTTGTCCAGCTGTGGACATCTATAGGCTGAAGAAAAAGAAATATCCAACCTTTGTTCAAAGGCATATTATTCTGTCAACGATTATTTAAATGATAAGAGGAGGCCGTCCTGATTAACTCAAGATAATGTTTGTGTTCTTTCTCTAGAAGTAGCCTACTGACGCTTTTTATAAGTTCATATATTTCTTAGTCTTAATCTTCTTTATCTTTTTTTACAATCCATAAATATAATTGGAGCTATCATGCCCTATATACCTGGGGGGCAATCGCGCTAAAATATTTCAACCAAAACAGAATTGGATCGCAACCAAACCATAACTTTTTGTATGTTTCGTATCGCGCTAACCTTTTGACAGATGGTTTAACCATAACTGGATTGCAATTGGAACGTAACCGCTGTCAAATGAAAAAGTTGAAACAAAGCTAACTTTTTCTGAGCCATTTGTCAACCTTTTGTATAAACGATTGGATTTATTTAGTTTTAATTATTTTATCTGACGAAATGTATCACTCATACATTGATTTGTTAGAGATATCCCATGAAAATGATCTTTCTATGGGAAGAACCCTAACCAAAAGGGAAAATCTCCGCAACCGTAAGCAAACAGCGTTTTCACTGACTGATAGGCAATTTATAAAGAGTTATAGGTTGTCTAAACAGTCTGCAATAAGTTTAATTGAGGAACTAACTCCGTACTACGTTCTGATAGTTTGACTACAGAAACTAAGGTAAGATAAAAATTGTTTACATTGTGTGACAAACATAACCTTTTCAATGTTTTCATTTCTTGTTTTTTTTTCCAAAATATCGCTCAGAAAGTCTTTTTACTGCTAACACTAATATATTTTAATGGATATTTTTTACTTTTTTGTAGGTGTAAGTAGCCTTAGCATTCTATGCCACTGGGTCCTACCAAACGATAGTAGGAGACAGCCGGAAGCATAGCATTTCTCAGGCCAGCGTGTCTAAAGCAATACGGCAAGTCACGAATGCTTTAAACAAACAAGCAATATTAAAAAAATATATTGCATTTCCCTTCAATAGAACGGAGCGAGAACAATTGAAAAGAGAGTAAGTTTCTATGTTATAAGAAATTACATAAAGGTCTATAACATAAGATAAGAAATTAATTGACCTGTTTTCTGTGTTATATGTATAACACATCCTATTTTAACAATTGGTTTAAGTTCTTATCAGAATACAAATTTTCTAAGTTTGATTATAAGTTTATCTCTATAGTATGTCTTTAAGACACAGTTAAAAATGTATTTACTGTTTTTACAATATTGCTTTTATTTGTTGTTTCAGAAAATTTAAAATGCCTGGAATGCTTGGTTGCATTGATGGGACACAGGTAGCAATCGTACGTCCTGTGGAAAACGAGGAGAGATTTTTTAATAGGAAAGGCTACCACTCTCTTAATGTTTTAATAGTAAGTAATATCTTAAAGGTACAACCTATTGAAGAGAGGCACGCCTTGAAATAGATCTTTATGATATTCAAGATATGTTGAGCTTGCACTTTAGGTTCACTTTTAAATGTTAATTATTTAGTGTCACACCATTACTTTGCAGTTATGTGATTCAAAAATGAACATTATGTGTATGGATGCCAGCTACCCGGGGTCAACTCATGATAGTGTTGTGTGGGCAAACCATCCCCTCAAGAGTTATATAGAGCGACTGCATACTCATGATGGAGAAGATTTGTATCTTTTAGGTATGCATATAAAAATTTAAATATTTTAACTGACCTTGAAAAACTGTTATGACCTCACTTTGTTTCTCAGAGAGATTATTTTCGATTAGCTAGAGAGCTAATTTTACTAATAGCGGCCAAATAGTTATTTATGTTTAATGTCGTGGTGGCCTAGTGGTTAAAACACCGGCCTCTCAAGTACGAGTGTGCGGGTTAGATTCCAGGTCAGGCAAGTACCAATGTAACTTTAGAGTTATATGTACTTTCTAAGTATATCTTGGACACCAATCACTGAAGGTAATCCACCAATCTTGAGGAAACCTGGACTTAAAGTCTGAAATCGCCAACCCGCATTGAGCAAGCGTGGTGATTATGCTCAATCTTTCTCTGTATGAGAGGAGACCTGTGCCCAGCAGTGGGATGAAAAAAAAAAGTTGATGATGAGTTATTTATCTTTTTACAGGTGATTCTGGTTATGCCTTAAGGCCCACAATGATGACACCCATCTCAAACCCTGAGCCTAACAGTCCTGAAGCTTACTATCAGGAACTACATTTAACAGCAAGAAATGTAGTTGAGCGATGCATAGGACTTTTGAAAGCTCGTTTTAGGTAAATAAAATTTATATATATGTAAATATGTTAGATAAATTCTAGAATTTTCTTGATTAAAGTGATTCTTTTCTGCAGGTGTTTGCTGGTTGATCAAAAGCTGCATTACTCACCTATAGTAGCAGCTAAGATAGCGAATGCTTGTAGTGTGCTCCATAATATAGCTCACAAAGAGCATGTACCATACACACCACTTAGTGTTGAAGAGGCCAGACGTGAACGCTTGCTTACTGAGGGGGCCAGTGGTAGTGCAAATCGAACCCAGCTTAGTGCAATTTCCAATCTGGAGCTAGGCAGAGCTCGACGTGCAGCACTGATACAGTGTTTGTGGTCAAATAGGTCAACATTAAATTAAAGATAAAATGAATGGAATATATTTTTTATTTTTACTCAAAATATTAATAATTAATTTAAATTAAACATCAACTTCTTGCTTATTGTTGACAAAACTGAAACAAAAACAAATAGATAATGAAATATTATTAAAATTGTATAAGGCTGTTAAATATAAAATAAAATTTTTACCTTATCCGTGAAACGGTCTATGCTTTGAGCAATAAGCCTGAAGGAATCGGAAAATGTAAGGATAGCCTCTGATATATTTAAGCCAGCCTGTGCTCTCAGTTTTTCTATCTCCAGAACCATTCTTCTAGACTCCTCTAATGATGTTCTGGCTGCTATAAAAAAAATATAAATAAGGTACAGAAATTATAGAAATAATTTTTAAATAATTAATAAATTGAACTGGAAATGAGAATGCTTACTGTGAGGTGCATTTACACGAGCTATGGGCTGACGTAATGCTCGCTCAGCTCTTCGTCTCTCCCTAACGGTCGTAACTCTGGATACTGTTGATATAAAATGAATGAACATAAACTTTTAGTACCAATTGTCAGTGGCATATCAAACTAATATCACTATATAAAACAAACTTGCTTCCTGCTGACTGTCCCTAAGCTTAGATCTTAACATCCATTATTATAATAGACAGAGTGAACTAAGAGGAAGGTTTACTTGTATATAGTAATATTATATTCTTACTAATTTTATAAATGTGATAGTGATTCTGTCTGTCCAGCTTTCACATCAAAGCCACAGAACCGATTTTGATAGAATTAGGTAAAAAGAAAAAGCTGCTTTTCATCCTGATTGCACACTAAGTATAAAATAGATAAGAATAAAAAGGATATAGGTAGGCTCTGATTTTAGTAGTCTGCTGTGGTATTTATGAAGGATTAATAAGACTACCTAAGGTGTTGGCATTATATTATATTCATGATAAGACTTACCTGGAGATACTGTAGGAGTATGACCAGATTCTGAAGGTACAGGAGATGCCACAGGTGTTGTAATTGGAAAGCACACATCAGCTACAATTCTGTTTAAACAGAAAAAAAGGTTAATGATTATCATAATTATGCATATAATAATAAAGAAAACCTATAGTATTTTATCAACTTCATTGTTGGACAAAGGTAAAGTATCTATAGTATTAGTAAAAATAGGCAACCAAATAATATTAAATCATTGGAACTAACCTAATTGGAGATTGTGCACTTTCTTGTTCGGGCATTTCCTCTAGTTGGATTTCTTCAATTACAATATTATTCTGCAAACACAAAGTAATTACAAGAGAGGAAATAAGGGTATAAAAAATTTGTTCATTTTACTTACATCATTTGTACCAAAATGGTCTTGGGTAACATTAGGCAGTGGACCAACATCCCTACCTAGAATGTTGGCCACCCTCTCCTCCAACGCAGTCAATGTTATTGTGATACTGGGTTCACCACCTGTAGTTCTTCGGCTTGCATTAATCTTCACTAACTTCGCCCTGACTTTACATTTGAAATCATTCCAAACCTATAACAGTATTTATCAATGCAAATATGATATCAAACTATTTGTATATATAATAAAGGGCACTTAGGTGTCATTAAGAGATATTCAAACAAACCTTTGACCACTCCTTTGCTGTTCTACCAGGGCCCTCAACGTTTACAATATCGGCACACTCTGCCCATAAACGTGACCCCATTGTCCTAGCCTCCTTCGATCTCACTCGTCCAAGAGCAAGATCTTTGTGGTGTTCTAAAAATTCAGTTAGTAATTCTAACTGTCTCACGGTAGTACACCTTCGTCGCTCTTCCATTTTTGAACCTCTGGAGAGAAAATGGAAATTATTTATGTTTAAAGTATTTAGGTACCTACATACGACGAAGAGCACATCAAGCTACTACTATCTGTCAGGTTTCTTTATTAAATTTTCAACTTAATCTCTAAAGCATTAAGGCTCAAGGATGATTAGGAATATTGACAGTTTTAGGTAGCTTGATATGTCGTCGTCCATTAAGTACGTATATGAAAAAACATAATATTAGCTGTTTCTTAGCAAGGAAATACAAGGATTTAAACTTACTTGAGTATTACAAATATATATTTCCAGTCCAGATATAGACACAGATGTATATTTTATAGAATTTAAAACCCAAGAAAACACTGAGCAAGTAATCACTAAGTTTTCAAGAAAAGTTAAGTACTTTCGTTGTGAAAGTTTAGATTTCGCGCTGAAAAAAAATTGATAATGTTGCCAAAATCTTAGAATCGATGATCGATTGTGTGTCGGTAACAGATAGTTACTAAAATTTTTCGGTACGTCTCTAAAGGTTCATATTTGGTTATGGTTCGGAAATGGTTCAACTTCAACCGAAGTTAAACTTTTAGCGCGATACCAAATGTGATCGAAACTAAACCATAACTGTAACTGGATTAGAAACGAATCAGAGTTGAACTTCGACTGTTTTATTTAGCGCGATCACCCCCCTGGGGCTTTTATTTAGGTAATAAGTTTTTACTTATTTACATTTCTTATGATTTTCTTTATTATTTTTTTGTCTCGCTAATATTTGGCGTGGAGATCTGGCATATGGCAAATAATCTTCTGTGTTACTATACATAGTACTGTATACCTTCATGTGTTTATTTTTTTTTTAATGAAGAGACAGCTGTGCTGCTGGGGAGTTTGTTTCGCCACTTCTTCTTCCCAGAGAAAGTATTAGAAAGTGGCGAAGAGCGGGCGTTGGGGGACTGTCTTAAGTAATATTGACGTTAAAAAAATGCTGATTCTCAGTCTAATTAGAATAAATGACTTTTAAATAACAATCAATAAATAAAAATAAAATACATATATTTCAAATAATTGTGAAGCCACAATGATTTGCAATGTAAGCACATTGCATATCAAGGAGTCTTCATTTATGCATGAAAATCACTGTAGTTTTAAACCTATTCTTTCCATACATTATGAATAACGTAAGCTACAAAAAGAGAGAAATTAATGAAAAGAAAACAAAATGTGATCAATAAATATTATGAGTGCGTGAGTGTGTGTGTGTGTGTATGTCTGTACAATAAACCTCAACTTCGTGTAGCAGGCGTTGATTTCATTAACTAATTTGGTATATCCAGCAGTACTGTTCATCCGGGTTGTTAGTTTACAATTTTATTCTGTAACTATTCCACCGTAAAACTGACGTAAAATGAACGTGGATTGGGCTGTCTTTCTAACCAATGCTAGGGTATGAACACTATTGATAGCTCACTCTAAGCTCATATAATTTTTACGCAATTTTATACAGAATCGACCACTGATCTTGGTCTCAATTTGTAAAAAAAACATCTCGAATTTCCCTAATTTTTTACAAGTTTGTGACCTGTCGCCGGGATGAGACTGAGACCACATTTTTTTGACACAGAGTTCGCCTTTTATTATAAATAAATAGCCAAAATTGACAAACAAAAAGCGTTGTATAAAATATCTACCACGCTAATTACCAAAGTCGTCCTTGCTTACATATTATTTTTAATATTTTGGTTGAGTGGCCACGTCGCCAATAAAATTGTAGGTCTTAAGAAAACCAGAACACATACAGGACGGAACGCTCATAAAATTTAAATTTCGAACTAAACTTCGTGCTCTGGCAGACTAAAATATAAAATGTATAGTGTGTATGAGCAGGTGCCGGACGTACATACATATGTACAATCGACGCAAGAAATTGTTCTAAAAGCAGCCTTATTGGTCAGGCTGCTTTTCTGATTTTCCTACTGCATGTGCTTTGTCTGTCTTTAACATAACTTGTTTAATTATGTGCGTTATACAGGATGAAAATACAGGCTGGCAGGAACATCATCGCGCAGCCAATTTAGTACCATGAATTCAGATGATCATATTGAAACAAATTTTCTTATTGTTTTTGATCAATAAAAGGGTTTGGGACAGGCTCTTGCACAACAATGGGACAGTCTAGATTAAAAATAATCATTTTAATTGCTTAGGTTTTGCACTTTTCTACAAAACAGCTGATAATTTAAAAAAAAATTGTACTCCATATGGTCTCAAATCATGTGCTGAATTTATGGTTAACGTTTGCGCGTTGACATCCCTGCCACGCTTTGCTTTTCAAATACGAATGTTTTAACATAAGCGTACAAAGGTATTTTGTTTTCTGCCTGCATACCTTTCTTTTTTTGCTGAGTGTACTTTGAAAGTTGTTTGCGGAGCTGTACATAACTCCCCACTGGCGTTACCTGATACTCTTGACTTACAAGAAGTCAATAGACTTGGCTTTTTAACTCCCCTAGTCCCCTTCGTGGAATGTTTCGCGTTTTGCCTGTAACCTTATTTTCCGTAAGTCGTAAATCGGGTAGGATATCGATGTTGATATTTTCAGATAGCATGCGCCCATGTTTATGTGGAACATTCACTTTTATTGTACATGTTTGGGAGGAATTTACGGCGATGTGATAATAGAATTCAGTGTTGTCAGCATAAAACCATGAAAATCTAGATAGAAATAGTTATACAGTACAGCATGAAGTAAGTGAAACTTCTTCTTATTCAGCCTATAGAAGTTCATTGCTGAAAAAAAGCCTCCCCCAAGGCTTTCATTACATTGGGAGGGCTTTTCATAATCCCCACGCTTGGCAGGCGGCTTGGGGATCGCAGTGGTTTGATATTCCACAGGAGAAGCGCTGCTGCCCGCTTCCCTGGTCAGAGTTCCCTTAGTCGCCTCTTACGACACCCGTGGGAGGATATGGGATGGTACTGTTCTAAGCCTGGTACCACACGGGGCAAAGGGGCAAATCAAGACTTGCCTTATAATGCATTTAAATCACAAACCCCGTGTGGGATGATACTATTGTTAGCCCGGTACGACACGGGGAACGTGCAACTGTGTAAGTAGAATTTCGTTGAACTCTCGACGTTTTGAAACGAAAACAGAATATTGTTTACATTTTCTGACCAATTGCGACAACAACTGACATAGTTCGTGGTCGTACAAAGTTTAAGCTCTTTATATATTTGTCGGATAATGTCTTTGTTGTTCCCTATATAATCGTTGAGTTATGAAAGCATAATATTTCTACTAACAACGCTAGTAACACTTGAACTAAATTGATTCAAAATTATTCAATACTATTTCTATTTTAGCGTTTCATGAAATAGGTTAGAGCTGCTATTTTTTTTAATATCTTTTTCTCTCTGGTTTTTTTAACTATATAAATTATAACGAAAAAAGATCACTCAAAGGGCAATGGAGAGGGCTATGCTTGGGGTTCCACTGCGTGAACAAATCAGAGATAAAGTGATTCACAGAAGTAAAGTAACCAATATAGCCCGAAAAATTGCAACACTTAAGTGGCTGTGGGCCGGGCCCGTAGGAACGATGCCCGATGGGGCCGACGGGTTCTCGAGTGATGACTACGCACCGGCAGACGCAGCGTGGATATGCTCCCGACAAGGTGGACCAACGACCTGGTGAAGGCCGCAGGAAACCGCTGGATGCGGGCGGCGCACGACCGGCCGTCGTGGAGATCCTGGAGATAGGCCTATGGCCAGCAGTGATGAAAAATAGATTAAGTGTTAATCAACTCTTTTTACTATCTGTACTAATCAAATTAAAAGCCATTTCATCGATGTTATAACGATACAATAGCTGGGGATATCGGCTTTGACGTTATTTATATATATATATGAATTATTTTGTTAGAGCAATTTGAATGGTATTGTATTCTATAAACTAACAAGGCTGACATGTCATGTCTAGACATGCTCCATATTATCTGATTATATTGAACCTTATTTCATGTTATCTCAATAATATTATTAAAATCCCATGTAATATGATACAAAAAGAACAACGCGACTGCAGTAATCCAATGGCAACCTACTTGAAACGTTTTAAGGACCATTATCAATTTAACAGACTTGTCAATGGTAGCTAACCAACAGCAATCTTATTGAAATGAAATGAAATGAAATCGTTTATTAAGCAAGTAGGATCACCGATCACTTTTACACGTCATGTTTTTTTTTTAACTAGATGAAGCCGGCATTTCCTAACTGACTACCTCTGAGAAGAAATAGGCGAAACAAACTCAGGGATCATCGTCTTTTTTCAAGTCCAGACATTAAAAATGAAAATGTTTACCATAAGTTACCTTATGATTACGCATATTACTTAATAACAATGCTTAACAGAGCGAGCAGCTCAGTCCCACATATTGCAACAGTAATAAAGTTCACTATGATTTTGACAGTGATACAAACTCAGAGGTAAAATAATTATGAACGGAGAACGGCTTTAAACAAAAATAAAAGTTTCCCCACACTAAGAATTACTCCTATATCGTAGGTGCGTTTACAAATATTTAAACGCATATACACAAACAGTCAGACCCGAAATAACTCATCATCATCAATTCAGCGTTAATCCCAGTCGCAAGCCTTTCAGCTTTGGAGTCTAGGGTCCGCTTTACCAGTCTAACTGCTGATTTTGGCTAAACTTCGATATTTTCCGTGAAGCGACTGCCGTCTGACCTCCACAACCCGAAGGCGATATCTAAGCATTGCAGTTAGACTAATTGTTAGATTTTTGAGGGCTCCAACAACCCGTAACGACTGCCACTAGATGTTCGTATGGCAACCGGGACCAACGGCTTAACGTGCTTTCCGAGGCACGACCAGACCAGTGCAAATATTCATATTCATGCATACAAATATTTGCACTGCGCGGGGATCGAACCCGCGCCTCCTTGCGCAACGGCCCTCAGACATCGATTGAACGATCGCTCAGACACTACGCCAACCGTATCATCCTACTACACAACTAGCTTCTAGTGGCAACTTCATCCTCCTGAAATTTTGAACCCCATCCAATCGTCGTATCCCGTACTTCGTTTGTGCTACTACATACTTCCTTTTCGCTTTGCGTTCTATTTGTCTCTTTTTCTCCTACTCGGGTCTTAAGGGTAAAGGGTGGTTTTAAATAGCCTTTTTTAAGTATTACTCTATAAAATGCAATTATAAAGGGTGTATCTGACATCGACGCACAAACGAGTACCATGGATCCAGTACATGATTCTGAACCCCCCAGTGGTGGAATTTTGCGTCGGCTTTTCCCCCATTTAAAAAAAAAAATAGGCAGTTTTTTTCACTAGACCGTTCATAATTGCTATACTTTTATAACCCATTACGATTTTAAAGTAAAAATTAATTAATTCGTTAATTACACAAAAAAGCGCAATGTGAACAACACTATAAAAACTGTCCTATCAGCTGATTTTATAGAGTTCGCATCAGGGGTCAACGTCATACCTTACCAGGGGTTACCTACGAACACACACGACGGCACGCTTGCAACGTTCAAAGGCCGCGCCGACACATTTTTTTAAACGCGCTTATTTCTGTAACCGCTCATTAACGACATAAATGACTATCATAATTTTAGTAGTGGCATGCGGTGTTGCTTTTTTGCGAAGTTAGCGTTACGATGTCAGATACATCCTGTATATCCATTGTTATTAATGGATGTGTAATTACATGATTAAATACTTAAAAATAAATTGACAACTCTGCGATCACATGCAATTCCAATCATATTGTATAGTCACCGACAAAAATCCGATTAATACGTTAATTTACGAAATCTGAATTACTGAGCGAAATATTCTCAGATTCTCATTCTTCTTTTTTTTTTAATTATAAACTAGTGCTTGAACGCAATCCCGCCTGATAGTAAGCAGAAATGCAGTCGTTGAAGGTAAAGCGCACTAGTTCATTAAGTCTAGTCACTCAAAAAACCTGAGTGAATAGTAAGGAAAACGGCAGTTGAGCAAGGTAATGCAATCTTCCATAAGACATGCTGCCACAGGTGCGCAGCTGTTTGAGGTAGCTGGTGCTGCGAGCGGCAATGCCGAGAAGGCGGACGCTCTGGCCGCCAAGCTGAGGGAGGTCCTCAACCCCGAGGACGTCCGGATTTCCAGGCCGGTTAAAACCGCAGAGGTGCGGATTGCCGGCCTGGACGAGTCCGTGACTTCCGAGGAGGTGGTGGCGGCCGTTGCCCGAAGCGGAGAGTGTCCGCCGGACAAGGTGCGGGCCGGCGATATTCGCACCGACGCCACCGGACTCGGCGCGGTCTGGGTTCGGTGCCCTGTGGCGTCGGCGAATAAAATCGCCGCAAGTGGCAGAGTGCTGGTAGGCTGGGTTGCAGCGAGAGTTAAACTCCTGCAGCCCCGGGCTTTACGGTGCTTCCGGTGCCTGGAGAAGGGGCACGTCCGGGACAAGTGCACCGCTGAGGTTGACCGTAGCGACCTTTGCTATCGCTGCGGTCAGCCCGGCCACAAGGCGGCCCAGTGTTCCGCGGCGCTCAACTGCAGCTTATGTTCGGCTGCAGGGAAGCCAGCGGGACACAGAGTGGGCGGAGGGGCCTGTGGCACGCCTGCCAGCAAGAAGGCCACCAGGAAGAAGAAGAGGAGCTCTAAGCCTGCCGGGGAAATCTCGCCTCCCCCGCAGACTAACAGCTCCGCGGCCGACTCCCGGCCCAAGACCGTTGCCGAGGGAATGGAGTGTCAATAATGGCACAGCTCCGTTTCCTCCAGGGCAACATTAATCACTGCGCCAGAGCTCAGGATCTTTTGTTCCAGAGCATGGCGCAGTGGTCGATCCAAGTGGCTGTGGTCGCCGAGCCGTATTTCATCCCTGCCCGTGACGACTGGCTGGGATGCATTGACGGGTTGGTGGCCATTATTGGCGGGACTCTGATCGACCCGTCTCGGGGCCGCGGCTGGGTTGCTGCGGTCACGGACGGCATCGTCATCGTGGGGGCGTATTTCTCCCCCAACAAGAGTCTCGCCGACTTCGAGGGGTTCCTTGTCGAGTTGGGCACCGTCGTAGGCCGCTATCACCCTCGTCCCGTTCTGGTGCTCGGGGATCTCAACGCCAAGTCATCGGCGTGGGGATCTCCGGTCACTGACCCTCGGGGCGAGGTGCTGGCGGAGTGGTAGTGACGACCGGCCTGGTCGTCCTGAATCGGGGTTCGGTATACACGTGCGTGCGGCAGCGGGGCGGGTCGATAGTAGACGTTACTTTCGCTAGCCCCTCTGTCGCCAGCCGTGTCCGTGACTGGCGTGTCGCCGTGGAGGTGGAGACGCTGTCGGACCATCGGTATATCCGGTTCGACGTCTCCGCCCAGACCGCGAGCGGCCGCCATCCAAGAGCCCCGATTAACGACGGCCCGCGCTGGGCGCTTAAGCGCCTCGACAGGGAACTACTCGAAGAAGCTGCCATAGTCCAGTCCTGGATTTGGGAGTCGGCGACGGACGGCCCCGTCGACGTCGAAGCGGAGGCGCTGCGGTTTCGCGGGGCGATGACGCAGATCTGCGACGCGTCCATGCCCCGCGTCCGCCAACAGTCCGCAAGGCGCAACGTGTACTGGTGGAACGACGACATTGCGCGGTTGCGCGTCGAGTGCGTCGCGGCTCGCCGCCAGTACACGCGCTACCGGAGACGACGTCGACGGGATCCCGTCGAGGAGGCCGCACGGTATGGGGTTGTACCGCGCGGCCCAGGAGACTCTGTGGCTGGCCATCGGCGACTCCAAGTCGCGGGCCAGGGAAGAGCTGCTGGGGTCCCTAGATCGGGACCCGTGGGGGCGCCCCTACCGTTGGGTACGGGGCAAGTTGCGTCCCTGGGCGCCCCCACTGGTGCAAAGTATGCAACCCTAGCTGCTGGAGGCGGTGGTATCCACCCTCTTCCCTGAGCGGGCGGGGCATGTTCCCCCGGCGGTGGTTTCACCCTCAGCCACAGACTCTCCAGAAGAAGAGGGCACCGATGTCCCCGTGGTGACGCAAGCAGAGACGGGAGCGGCCGTGTCGCGGCTCCGGGCCAAGAATAAAGCGCCCGGACCCGACGGAGTTCCTGGCCGAGCTCTCGTCCTTGCTCTGAAGGAGCTAGAGCCCCAGCTGAGGGGGCTCTTCACGGCATGCTTCGAGCAGGGTCAGTTTCCCAGTGTGTGGAAGGAGGGGAAGCTGGTCCTGCTCAGGAAGGAGGGGCGCCCCGCGGACTCGCCGTCCGCGTATCGGCCCATAGTGCTGCTCGGCGAGGCGGGCAATCTTTTTGAGCGCATAATCGCAGATCGCCACGTCGGCCACTTGTGCGGAGAGGGGCCGAACCTGGACGACAAACAGTTCGGTTTTCGTCGGGGGCGCTCCACCATAGACGCCATCATGCGCGTGAGAGCCCTGGCGGAGGATACGGTGTCCCGGGGTGGGGTGGTGTTGGCGGTGTCTTTAGACATTTCCAACGCCTTCAACACCCTACCCTGGAGCTGTATTAGGGAGGCCCTGAAATACCATCGGGTGCCTCCCTACCTCCGCCGCAAAGTAGGGGCTTATCTGGAGGACAGATGCGTCATCTATCGGGGACGTGACGGTGCCGGTCGGCACCAAATGTCGTGCGGTGTTCCACAGGGATCGGTCTTGGGACCGCTCCTGTGGAACATCGGCTACGACTGGGTGCGGAGAGGCGAGCTCCCGTCGGGCGCCGACTTGACGTGTTATGCGGACGACACGCTTGTCACTGCCCGGGGGAGCTCGTACAGGGAAGCGACGTTGATAGCCACGGCTGCGGTGTCACAGGTGGTGAACCGCATCCGGCGCCTGGGCCTGGAGGTGGCCCTTGACAAGTCGGAGGCCATGGTTTCCCATGGCCCCCGGCGTGCGCCGGCGCCGGGATCACATATCGTGGTCAGTGGGGCCCGGATAGCTGTCGAGTTCACCATGAAGTACCTGGGATTGATGCTCGACAGCCGGTGGGATTTCGGACCCCACTTCCGGCGGCTGGCGCCCAAGCTGATGGGTGCAGCGGGCGCACTATCAACGTTGCTTCCCAACATGGGGGGGCCCGAGCGCCGCCTGTAGGCGGTTGTACGTGGGAATCGTGCGGTCCATGGCCCTGTATGGGGCCCCTGTGTGGGCGATGGACCTGACGGCCGGAACACTCGCCATTCTGCGCAAGCCGCAGAGGGCGATGGCCGTCAGGGTCGTCCGCGGGTATCGCACGATATCCTACGAGGCGGCTTGCGTCCTGGCCGGATCCCCGCCCTGGGACCTAGAGGCGAAAGTACTCGCGTCATTGTACCGATGGCGCGAGGAAGAGCGGACACGGGGCTCCAGTCCGGTGCAGCGGCAGATCGAGCTGCGCCGAGAGGAGCTCCGTCAGGTCCTGGTGGCGGACTGGCGGCAGAGGCTTATGCGCCCTACCGCCGGCCTCGCTACCGTCGAGGCGATCCGGCCAGTACTCGACGACTGGCTCGGGAGGAGGCACGGCTCCCTGTCGTTCAGGGTGACGCAGGTACTGTCGGGGCATGGCTGCTTCAGCAAGTACCTGCGTCACTTAGGCAGGGAGCCAGACGCTCGGTGCCACCACTGCGTCCAATGCGGGGAGGACACGGCGCAGCACACGCTCTCCGAGTGTGTAGCTTGGGAGGAGCAGCGCCGTGTCCTCACAAATGAAGTAGGAGGCGACCTGACGCTGCCGGCAGTAGTGCGGAGGATGGTCGGCAGCTCAGAGTCGTGGGACGCGGTGGTGTCCTTCTGCGAGGACGTGATGTCGCAGAAGGAAGCTGCGGAACGGGAAAGGGAGATATCAACTCCCTTCCCGGGCCGCAGAAGACGCACCGGGCACCGAGGAAGGGCGGATAACGCCCTCTTCCGCCCCCCATGAATGGGTCCAGGGGCGAGGGACATGGGGAAGTCCCCGCCCCCCCATTGATGGACCCCGAGGCGGAGGCGCGCGCGAGTGTCGGCGCGCGCCTTTGAGGCGATGCACGGGGTAGTTTAACACCCCACTACCCCGTGCAGGAGACGAGGCCCGAACAGACCGGGCCAGCACGAGGGTGTGGGGCCGTGGAAGAATTTAGACTCCCGCGGCCCCACGCGCGCTCGTGATAGAAGACACACCGGGGTGGTTTTAGTCAGTAAAAGTCTGACATACCCCGTCGCCCACCCCAGGGCGGCGGGCATCCTATGAGGATTTCCACCTCGGCAAAAAAAAAAAAAAAAAAAGTAATGCAATCTTAAACCCAACAACACGACCACCGATGCGCCAGAGGGAGATTGATCTGGAGACCCTCTACGATCAAACTCCCGACACAACAACATTTGGCGCATCGTACCCGGCACACATCGCAACAAAACTGCTCAGACCCGTCCTCCGTACGCCTTCACCAGACATCATGTCGGAACATGACAAATCGCTTGGCTAAACTTTGTCTGGTGGGTGGTTAATTCTGCCGACAGCCGATGTTATGGCCTACCACCGAGAACTCTTAGCTACTATTAAAAATATAAAATGTCAAACGACGAGTTCACAACTTCATTCAACTGAAGAGACAGCTGTTCTGCTGCCGAATTGGATGCGCTGTGTCTTCTTTCCAACTAAAATACTGTGTAGTGATTCAGGCCGGGCTTTTTGAGGGACTGTGTTATGTACTTTGATGTACAAAATGTGCTGAACCTTAGCCTTTATTTTGTAGATATGACATTTGATTCAATTGCATGGGACTTCATGATAACTGGCAAAATATAGGTGTCACCACACTTCTTTGCTCCATTGAGCTCATAGAGATGTTGTAACATTCAAACAAACTTTTTATATTAAAGTCCTTTCAATCGACTTTGACTTCTATTGCGTTGGTGACACGATAGACTGCACCTGCAATAAATAGTTGGCATTATAACCACTCTTTTTGTGTTTAATTCCATCCTTATGTCAATGAAATAGAAGTCAAAATCAATCGAACAGACTGTAAAAGAGGTTTGTTAGAATGTCTGTTCTTATTTCGAATGAGGTGGAGAAGTGTAGTTACACCCATCGACATATACTAATGGATATGCCTTAGAGATGGGAATTGTGGCACTCCGAAAGAAAGAGAGAAAACAAAGTTTCGTCTATCTTTCTCTCTCAAAATCATGAATCATCTATGAGGAAAGAGATAGTGATAGACCAAAAGTAAAGGCAATCTCTATCACTCTTTTCAAACTAAAAAAATACTGCAGATTATACGCGTACGGCATGTCCATTAGTATAAGTCTATGGTTACACCCACATATTGTCATTCAGTTTAGGTAGGTAGTAAAAGCGTCATAACATGATATGTAATTTATTTATAAAGGGTATATCTGACATCGACGCACAAACAAGTACCATGGATCCAGTACATTATTCTGAACCCCCCAGTGGTGGAATTTATCATCGGCTTTTTCATGATTAAAAAAAAATATATTTAGTTTTTTTCACTTTATACCGTTCATAATTGCTATACCTTTATAAACCAATAAGTTTTTAAAGTAGAAATTAATTAATTCGCTAATTACACAAAAAAGCGTAATGAAAACAAAACTCGAAAAACTAACTTATCAGTTCATTTAATAGAGTTCACATCAGGGATCAACGTCATACCTACAAACCCGCACGGCGGCACGCTTGCAACGTTCAAAGGCCGAGCCGACACTTTTTTTTAAACATTGTTATTTCTGTAACCGTTCATTAAACGACATAAATGACTATCATAATTTTATTAGTGGCATGCGGTCCAGCCTTTTCGCGAAATTTACTTTACCATGTCAAATACAACCTGTATATACTATGGTGCACCACAAAAACACGTAACAAAAAAATGCAATATTATATTAGGTATTGAAATTTTCCTGACTATCACAAAAACGAAAAAGTAAATTTATATTTATGTAGACACAATATAATACATACGAATATGACGAAATTAAGATTTTACTTATTTCTTAAAAATATCTTCCTGAAAACCTGTGAAAGGAGAAGTAAAACAGAAATGTAGACAATGCATGATGTGTAAAACAAGCAGAGAAAAATATGAATGTGATATCAATTCTCCTTCACTTCTTCCTTGTTCTTATAATTATCATGATCATCTCAGCGTATAATCCCGATTGCATCTGCGGCTTTCGCGTTGGAGCCCGGGGTCCGCTTTTTTAGCACTTCTTTGGTCTACCTCGCTTGTTCCGGCCCGACGGTGGCACCATGGCAACGCATTAATTACCCACGTAACATGCGGTTTTCGTAAGACGTGACCGTACCAGCGGAAGCGACCCTCTTGCAGTTTGTCTGCTATATCACGGACATGAAGACTGCTACTGTGGGAATTCCTGATTCGGTCTTTCTGCGTAACTCCACACATCCACCGCAGCACATTCATCTCCGTGACACGCAGCACCTGCTTGTGTTGCTCAAGCACAGGCCTATGTTCTATGTTACTGGTTTGGTTTCCGCACTCAGTCCGTCCAGTGGACCATTGTGCGTGGACCATGGCGGCCTTTGGCGGTTATTCCAGCCAGCCCACCTCCCTCCAGAAGCCCATCAGGTCTCCTAGCCTGTTGAGAACATCTGTGTAAGATCTTGGTGCTCCTATGGTTTTGTTTCTAATGTGGGTAACGCCTGTACACTCGAAGAGTACATGCGCAACTGTCTCGTCAGCCTCTATACAGGCTCTGCACAGAGGGCTGTCCGTTATGCCTATTGTGTGGAGAGGCTTATTCAGCAAGCAGTGGCCCGTAATGATCCATGTCATCAATCGTAGGGTGTTCCTATCCAGGCGCAACAACCTTTTGGTTAGCTTGTCATCCAGCGACGGCATAGCCTCCTTGGACTGCCTGCAGCCCGGTGACGAGGACCACCAAATCTCCGCTTGTTCATAGGTATACCTTTGTAGCCTTCTGCGTATTTGAATGAAGGGGATAGGCGCAATGGGCTCCGGTCCGCTGACCAACGCGCTAAATGCCCCTCTAGCCAGCTAGTCAGCTGTGTCATTACCCAGTGAACTGCTGTGACCCTTTATCCATTGTAGTGTCACGGTGTTGCGGTCTGGTGCGGTTATCTGTTCCAGTGCGGTTATCCGTTCCAGTGCGTCGTGGCACTCAAGTATTAGACTCAAGCACAGGCCTTGTTCTCATAATTATAACACAAGGCAAACCTATAACTTCCTATTAGGAAAATAATTTTCAAAATCTGGGCAGCAAGAGTTCCCAAATAGGCGCAATGGGCTCCGGTCCGCTGACCAACGCGCTAAATGCCCCTCTAGCCAGCTCGTCAGCTGCGTCATTACCCAGTGAACTGCTGTGACCCTTTATCCATTGTAGTGTCACGGTGTTGCGGTCTGGTGCGGTTATCTGTTCCAGTGCGGTTATCCGTTCCAGTGCGTCGTGGCACTCAAGTATTAGACTCAAGCACAGGCCTTGTTCTCATAATTATGACACAAGGCAAACCTATAACTTCCTATTAGGAAAATAATTTTCAAAATCTGGTCAGCAAGAGTTCCCAAAGGAACCCACTCTCAATCTACATATAATCACACAATTGACCTCTTTTTAATTTCAGTATCGAATTATCGTTTCACTCCAGTTTATGACAACATTTAAGACAAGAAAAGAAACCCAATACCACAGATTAACGCAATACTTACCGCGAAGTATAGTTCACAAAGTTCTCTACCTATAA
Source organism: Sesamia inferens (assembly GCA_037179545.1). Taxonomy (NCBI): domain Eukaryota; kingdom Metazoa; phylum Arthropoda; class Insecta; order Lepidoptera; family Noctuidae; genus Sesamia; species Sesamia inferens. The sequence goes on along the minus strand of CM073933.1, from coordinate 19,529,720 downwards.
ATACTTCGTTTTAAAACCTTATGCCAGCGTGCCATTAACATAACCTAAAACCATGTAGGTCGAACAAACATACCGAGTATGTGATTTAGAAATACGTTTACAAGTTTAGAGAGTCCTTAACAACCGAACTTTGTGAATTTCGACATAAACTGTGTACCATGTGACCTCAATCATGAAATATTAATTGTTTTTCGTTATATTGCTTGTTTATTTTAAAAGGGTTCTGTAAAGTTTCTTCTCCACACACAACTGTATACGCACATTATTCATAAAACCATAGCGTGTGATAGTTTAGGAAAACTTCATATTTTTATTTAAATACTGCTAATAAATTAAATTTAATAAAATTTAATAAAAATCGGCGCTAAGCTAAGAAGACCGCTTAAGTAAGATTTGATAAGTTTTCAGGAGATACAAAGGACTGATTGGCCCCAAATATATTAGAGGTAATTTTCACATTAAGAGCTAACTGTGAACATTTTTAAAACTAAAGCATTTATTTAAAATAAACCAATTATAGGCATTTCGAATTGCCTATTCTAAAGCATAATAGGTACCTATGGTGAAGAACGCGCATGTATCACAAATGCTCTACGAGGACTGCGTCTCAGGTTCCTTATCTTCAGAAATCAGTATGAAACTATCTCTCTCTATCCTCTATTTTAAGCCTATGTTTAATTACTTGAAACTGTAATTACATAATTTTTTGCCAATCTTGTTTTTCACCATATCTGACGGCAACTGTTAAATGGCAAAATTAAATTGCAAAGTGATCTAATATTTTTTTATGACAATAAAATATCGCCCTGTCGAAATTACGAAGCTGGAGCAACGACTATGAAATCAATAAGTCTCTTATAACTTGTTTGTTAGTATCCCATAACACAACTCTCGAACTTACTTTGGGGCTAGCTCAATCTGTGTGATTTGTCCGTATATATTTATTTATTTTTATTATATTTTTTTTATTAAATATTGTGGGAAAACACAATATTAATTGAATAAACCAGAAAATCGAACTTCTTTATAGTTTAATTAAAGCATAATATAGTCATTTTAGATTAAACTATGATAATTTTAACCACTCCTACATCCGATCAAAATAATCATCTTTGTACTAATTCTTCTACTATTTTTAGCGTAGTACAAAAGACTTCTGTAAGCCACAGACTGTCGTAGCAGTCACTGGCCTACGCCGTAGCTGCTACGACAGCTACGCGTTTGTAGTGGTTACGTAACCAGAACACTATAATCTAATTCAATGACCTTTAGAATGTTTTGAAGACATCCTTTTTTCAAGTTACTTGCTATAATAACTTAGTTAACTTGTTATTTTTGAGAGCCTTGTTTAAGCAAAGATCTCATATTTTACGTAACTTTATCAAACTTGCGACCATCTTCAACATGTAATAACTACTGAACTTCAGTTTTAATCACACAACTCACACCATAACCTTAGAACGAGCGCTTGCCTTCGTTCTAAGGATTCACTTGATATGAAACGTAAGGAAAGAAGTTAAGAAAATCAAAGTTGTAGTTCCAGATATAGTTACATTATTTTCTTTTTTCCATCATGCCTCGTTAGAGTTTACATTGTAGCGTAGCCTAATTTCTTAAATAGTTTACGTATAATACATTTTTCAGATTCAACACTCTAACGTTTACTTTATTTTGGTAAAAAAACAAATCTTAATTAAAAGTGTATATATATTTTTGTAATAGTATATATATGTATCAGTGGCGAAGGGTGAAATTTTGACAAAGGGAAGCCGGTCAAAAAAAAAAAAAAAAACCCACTTAGACACTTACCTACTGCAGGATATTTTGTTAGGGAATAAGAGTCAATAAAATAAAAATTTACAAAAATAATAAAGTGTTAAAAACCGAACCACACAAATACCGATCCAAAACCAACAAAAATATTAAGCAAAAGTAGTGGCGTGGTTTCTTTGTCTCTTTCTAATAGAGTAGAGGAGAGTACTACAAGCCGCCCGCGAGTAGCCTTATATTTATCAAGTTTTACCGACGGTTAGCGAGCATTAGAAAGAGATGGTCTGACACGCTCTCTCTTTTCGCCGCATAGTAAAACGTTGACATAGGTAAGCTGAAATTCGTCGGCTTCCTTCAAGAGAACTACGAAAAGAATTACGAAAAATTGAAGCGCTGATTAATTTACGACTATAAAATGAAATGTGATACTTAGGGTATTGCTAAAAATTACGATTGCTATTGTAAATCGCGCCGGCATTTGATTAATAATACTTTGTTAATGAAATAGAATGTAAATAGTTTTGTATGAATATGGAACTGATTTTTGAAAGGTAACCCGGTGGGAATCGGCTTGTATGGACCCTTCGCCACTGATATGTATACAGCTTATTTAAGTTTTTGTTTAAATAGTGCTATTAGTTTTTTTCTTCTCATACCATTGTTTTAGCTAAAGCACCTGCCATTTAATCTCTTCACCATCCGTGGTTGACTGGTGGAGAATTCCTAAAGCATTAAGTCTGTATGTTTCTTTGTGCGACAGTATAAATCCTTACCTCCTTACTATTATTTATTTATTTATTTAAACTTTATGCACAAACATTGCACAATGGCGGACTTAATGCCTTAGGCATTTTCTACCAGTCTACCTGGAGGTGATGCAGAGACAAAACATGGTAGGTGCAAACAAATTAAAGTTAAAAGAGAGAAAAAAAATTATAATAAATACATACATACATACAAAATATAAACAGAAGAGAGAGTTAAAAAAAAATCATAGATAGAGAAAAGAAAAAAAATTATATATGTGATGAATCTGCCAATTTCTTGCGTAGGTATTCCCGAGCTATTATAAATCGGAAAGTGAGTTTATTTGTTCCGCTTTCACGCCGTAACTACTGAACCGATTGCTTTGAAATTTTGCACATGTAAAGTTAGATGTTCGGATTAAATAATAGGGTACATTTTATCCCGGAAAAATTTTATATTCCCGAGGGAAATCTAAAAAGCGCGATATAACCGAACTGCACACAAAGCCGCGGGCGGAAAGCTAGTAAATAAATAAATAAAAGTCATTTATTCAAATTAGGCTGAGAATCTTTTCGAACATCACAATTACATAAGACGCGTCTTCTAAAACACCCACCGAGCTGAGAAGTGCCTCAAAAAAGATGCCAGTGGTTGAAAAATCAATAACTCAGAGGTTTCTGGTAATCAAATATAAGTGTAATTTCATTTACTGAGGAAACCGAATTAACTACTAATCGCTATCTGCCATACCTATTTCTAACTACATACATTGATAGTCGGCTCTCAATCTTACCGTATAAAGAATGTATCTAACATCGACTCACAAACGAGTACCATGGATCCAGTACATGATTCTGAACCCCCCTGTGGTGGAAATTTGCGTCGGCTTTTTCCCGATTAAAAAATAATAATATGCATTTTTTTCATTTTTGAACGTTCATAATTGCTATACTTTTATAACCCAATAAGATTTTAAAGTAAAAATTATTTAATTCGTTAATTACACAAAAAAGCGCAATGTGCACAATACTAGAAAAACTATCCTATCAGCTGATTTAATAGAGTTCGCATCAGAGGTCAACGTCATACCTACAAACACGCACGGCGGCACGCTTGCAACGTTCACAGGCCGAGTCGACACTTTTTTTTAAACACTGTTTTTCTGTAACCGCTCATTAACGACATAAATGTATATCATAATTTTGTTAGTGGCATGCGGTGTAGCCTTTTCGCGAAGTTTGCGTTACGATGTCAGATACACCCTGTATAGCTAAACATCATTATTTTACATAGAACGATTGCAGATTAGGTGTAGTCAATTGTGTTATATGTATTTACAGTATTTTAATGTTACCACCCGCCAGACAAAGTCTTGCCGCCAAGCGATTCGTCGTGTTCCGTGATGATGTCTGGTGAAGCCGTACGGAGGACGGATCTGAGCATTTGTGTTGCGTTGTATGCCGGGTACGATGCGCCTAATGTTGTTGTGTCGGGAGTTTGGTCGTGTAGGGTCTCCAGATAAATCTCTCTCTGGCGCAGCAACGTTGATCGTGTTATTGGGTTTAACATTGCATCACCTCGCTCAACTGCCGTCTTCCCTCCTATTCACTAAGTTTTTTAAGTGGATAGGCTTAATAAATTAGCGCGCTTTACCATCAACAACAACATCACTGCTTATCATCAGGCGGGATTGCGGTGAAGCACTAGTTCATAATTATTAAAAAAATATATATGGGCCTTGATGCCTGAAATAAATTGATAAATAAATAAATTTAAGTGGCGGTCTAATAACCCTTTAGTAAGACAGCAGGGTGATTGCGTAATACATTATCAGCAGCAATGATTTTCATTTTGACAGTTCAACATTATTCATTGCGTTATTTACGTTGTTGAGCAGCCACATTTTCATACATATGCAGCAATGAATAACAATAAGCTAAAAAATGATTCCAACTGATAGTAATAGGGTATTTGACTAAAAAAAACTAATTAGTCCGTCAGTCAGATTTCCAAAAAATACTAGACACGTATTATTTCTTTTTTCATATAAACAAAAAATGAAGACGACACAGTGCGTTGAAAACTCGTGTGACGTCACTGCACGCTACACTTTTTAGCGACCAGTGACGTCACCAGCCACCACTCCTGATCTTCGATGCCTTTTTATATTTGTAAATTTTTATTGTTTAGATAAAACAAAAAATGCGTGTTTAGTATTTTTTGGAAATCTGACTGACGGACTAATTAGTTTTTTTTAGTCAAATACCCTATTGTGTGTTACGCAATTTGGAAGCTGGTTGTCAGACTTTTGCGCTTCTGGACGACTCGTAATGGCTCTTAAAGATACAAGATTAACAGCCGGGGCCAATGGTATAGTGCTTTAGGAGGACTTTTGGTATTTTATATTGGCCACCCATCCACGGACTAACTGCGACAAGCGTAGCTTAACCTGGAATAACTGGCCCAATTTAAAAAATTCTTTTAAATTTTTTGTTCTTACAATTCCATCCAAAGGTTGTCTGTAAAAGATCTCTCTTAGGAACTACGGGTCCGATTTGAAAAATTTTGCGTTGGATAGCCCATCAATCTAGAAAGGCTTTAGGCTATAATTATAACATCAAGCTGCGATCAATAGGAGCGGAGCATATAAAAAAAGGCGGACGAAGTCGCGCAAGGCCACTAGTATTTAATAAAATTAGAAAAAACTAAAATTTTATCAGTTCACGATTATTTATGATCAGTCATGTCATGTGGTGTGCCATACTGTATTTATTAATGTTAATATTCTATGTGCAATGAAATCCTGTTTAAGTACATATAAACACGTAGTTTCGGCAAACCTAATCCAGCTGCATAATTATTAATGCTGTAGTAATTACTGCTACGGCACGCACCCATACAAATATTATGATTTTGAACGCCTATCTGTCAAAGTCAAATGATTTATTCCAAATAGGCTCATAGGAGTCAGACATTATTTGCTTAAAAAACGGCTCCAATCATCAGCTAATGTGAAATATTTTGGAGCTCTAATAAATTTGATTTGATTGGACATAAAAGGCACTTTTGAACGTCAATACTTACCATGAAATAGAATTGATTTTACAATTGCTTCAAAAAGAAAAAATGAAACGGTATTCATGCCGGTCAAATCTATAAAGCGACTCACTAAAACAAGCCATAACATCGGCTGCCGGCAGAAGTTACCACCCGCCAGACAAAGTCTTGCCGCCAAGCGATTCGTCGTGTTCCGGCATGATGTCTGGTAAAGCCGTACGGAGGACGGGTCTGAGCAGTTGTGTTGCGATGTGTGCCGGGTATGATGCGCCAAAATAATGTTGTAGTGTCGGGAGTTTGTTCGTGGAGGGTCTCCAGATCAATCTCCCTCTGGGTTAAACATTTGCATCACCTAGCACAACTCCCGTCTTCTTTCCTATTCACTCAGTTTTTTGAGTGAATGGGCTTATTAAACTAGCGCGCTTTACCATCAACGATTGCATCACTGCTTACCATCAGGCGTGATTGCGATCAAGCACTAGTTTATAATTATTAAAAAAAAAACAATTCCTTTGTTGCAGAAAAAATCTACTGCAATCCAAATAATACTTTCCCAGCAAATCGTAGTCTCGAAGAAAAACATCCAAAAGAAAGCTAGATTGAATGACCTGAAACCACGAACTAATAACAAGCAACTGTTACGATTATTCACATAAGAGAAAGAGTATTCTCGTGTTTTTTCTCTAACTACAAAAGGTCTGATTTGCAGCCCTAAGACAATTCTGTGATTTAAATGCAAAAAAAAATCTTATTGTATTTTACTCATTAGGTATTCAGTATTTTCCTCTGTTCACATACATTGTATAATAAAAATATCTCTTTAATATTCATTTCTAAATATCTGTGGCAAAGAACCACACATCCTTTGAAATCTGAATTCTTTGAAATGATTTAATTTACCCAATTACATATGACTACGAGTAAATACATAATTGCCTACATTTGTTGACCCACACGCCTTTGCCAAATCCACATTAAAGAAAGCAGTAAAATTGTTTTATGTTTCAAGATTAAACATACGAGTTTTCTGCCTTAAAGGTTGTACAACTTTCGGACTTAATTTGTAAGAGACTACAGTGCTATGAAACTGCGCTTATTCGTCTAATGCCCTTTAAAGATTAGTGAAACCAAATATGAAAAATAAAACATCTAATGTAACACACGTGAAACCTGCAGGGGATTTATGTCTTTCTTCTTCTTCAGCATATGGAGGTCCACTGTTGGACAAAGGCCTCCCCCACGGCTTTCCACGAAGACCGATCTTGTGCTGCCGCGTCTATCGGCTACCCACGACCTTCACGAGATCATCGGTCCTTGTTGGGGACCTCCCTACGCTGCGTCTTCCGGTACGTGGCTGCACTCCAGAACCTTACTGCCCCATCGGCCATCTGTTCTACGAGCAAAGTGCCCCGCCCACTGCCACTTAATTTTAGCGACTCGAAGGGCTGTGTCGGTGACTTTGGTTCTTCTGCGGATCTCCTCTTTTCTGATTCGATAGCGCAGAGAAACTCCGAGCATGGCTCTTTCCATTGCTCTTTATGTGACTCTGAGCCTACATATGAAGCCCATTGTAAGCGACCACGTCTCAGTTCCGTAAGTCATCATCACTCGCAACACAAACTGGTCAAAGACTCTAGTCTTAAGTCAATGTCCCTAGTGCGAGTTTATTTAATGTTAACGCTATCGAGACGTTTAGCTCTCTTTTCTCGAACTCGGAACATTATTCCCTTTCTAGTTACACGTGTGTTACTTTAGATGTTTTATTTCATGAAAGGACAAATAATGACATTATTGGTGATAGTCAATAATCTTCAAGTGCTTAGTACTGGCATCGTGTATGATGAGATGTGTGGATGTAAGGCAATGTCTATTCTAAATATTTCTATTAGATGTTATTTCTCGGTAAACAAATATGAACTTTATATCAGTGGTAATTAACATGATTTTAGAGTGACTTTAGGGGAATAAAAAGTTAGAAATATGTTTAAAATTGTAGTTTAAACTGAACTTTATCTTGTAGGAGTTAAAGTCATTTTGCCATAAACTTATATTTGTTTACATATTTACCAAATATTGTCGATTGTAGATTAAACGAGGCATTGTGGAAGGATTGTAGCAGGTTGCGTTCTGTAATTTATAAATGTGTGTTACATTTGTGATCTTTCATACAACATAGATACGCCTTGTTCTCACACTCTCTTGAGTGTGAGAACAAGGCGTATGTTTACGTGTATGCTATTTCGTTTTACGTTTCAAAAATTTAATCGGTACCCGACCTAAGGTTGAAGTTACTGGACATGCTCAACTCTAAAGCAAACAAAGTGGACTTTTAACAACTCTCAATGTTTATTGCAAAGGAAATCCAATCTTGGCACTCCCCAACCTGAACTAACGGACGACTCCGCTCAGTTAGGAATTGTTGTGAAACACGTTTTAATCAAAAACAAATTTTGATCCTACTATAATTTTTAAGGGCATCTACACTTCATCACTTTCTAAATAAATAAAATTCAGCGTCATGCAAAAAAAAAGTTACCGCATTTTTATTTTGAATTTATTGGAAAACAAACAATTGTACATTAGATGATTTTAGATATACAGTGCTTTAAACAAATGCACAATCCACTACATTTACACTAATTACTTAAGTTTTAATATACAGAGTTGTAAAGATAATACATGTATACAATAGTAAACTTAATCTAGGCGCATAACTGGCATATACAACGTCCCGATTTCAATCGTCGGGCAGGTAACCCACCAAACGGAACACCCGTCTAGTCAGAGGAACCTAGCTTTTCACCCTTAGTCACTATTTCTCTCTCCTTCCCCTTAGTATTCCATCCAAAGGTTGTCTGTAAAAGATCGCTCTTAGCGATAAGACCGCCCATTGTGTCACCCTTTGAAAAATCTTTATATTTATGTTCTGTAATCTATATGGTGTACATAATAAAGAGTATTCTATTCTATTCTATTCTATTCTATTCTATGAATGAACTTTACACCCTCTCCTACATGGCTGTATGCTATTAACCAAACTCAAACACGACGTCTACTACTACTACACTCGTGTTAAGGTACAACCGATCGTTTCTGTAAAATCTTAGCGTGAAAAGTTTGGTGAAGGAGCTAAGAGTAAGCTTACAATAGTGTCAATAGCATTAGTTGGAATGACAATTCACTTCACGTTCACTTTTTCTCGTTGAAATGATTCCAGAATCGCACTACTGTAGTTCCTAAACCCTATATACTACACTATAAGCGAGCGTCCAACGAAAAAAAAACTATATTGCTATCAAATGGAGGCTATCAAAGGTTTGGAGTGTCTGTGAACCCCTTATAATGTCAGGCCATTATTATTGGAAGCTCACGCATGATGAGCAGATTAACTCTTACCTCTCTCCCTCCGCTTATCTTCAATTGTACCGTCATACCCATTACCCCCTACTGTTAAAGATCTTGGTTTATATATTGACTCGATGCTTAGCTGGCACCGTCAGGTCTACGTTAGTCAAAGAGCCAACGGTACCCTGCGTTCGCTATACCACCTGAGGAATTTTTTACCCGCTAAAACAAAAACCATGCTTGTACAAACTCTGATTTTCCCTATTATTGACTATGGTGATGTGTGCTACTTTGATCTGAACGCGGCTTTGCTGGATAAGCTTGATAGATTGCTCAACAATGGGATTAGGTTCATATTCAATCTCAGAAAATATGGCCATGTGTCGATCTACAGGTCTGAACGCAAATGGATGCCCATTCGCCAGAGAAGAAATTTGCGTGCTTTGACCATGCTTTTCTCCCTTCTTAACTCACCCACTCCTCCGTCTTATCTTGAGACTCACTTCCAATATTTATGTTCTTCACACCTAAGAATCTGCGATCTTCTAACAATCTTCTCTTACTCTGTCATTCACATACGTCTGACTATGTTCACTCTTCATTTTGTATTCAATCTATTCTTCTGTGGAATGCGCTTCCTCTTGATATCAGGATGGCCTCCAGTCGGTCTGCATTTAAGCGGAAATTGCAGAGTTATTTTCGAAACAGTTAGGGTAGAGTCATTTCAACATATCTCTCTCAAATTTTTAGTTTTGTATGCATATACTATAAGTATATATTTTGGTAATAGTATGTGTATATAGCTTATTTAAGTATTTATTAAAATAGTGTAAAAAGTATGTTTTCATTATAATGTTTTCAATTAAAGCACCTGCTACTAATCTCTTCACCACCTATGGTTGACTGGTAGAGAATGCCTAAGGCATTAAGTCCGCCTCTGTACAACTTATGTGCGAAAGAATAAATAAATAATATATTTTTTGTTCGTCGGACGCTCGCATATATTGTCACTGCTTCTGTTTCTTCTTTTATTTCTTATAATTATAAACTAGTGCTTGTCTGCAAACCCGCCTGATAGTAAGCAGTGATGTAATCGTTGATGGTAAAGCGCGCTAGTTTATTAAACCCATTCACTTAATAAACCTAGAGAATAGGAAGAAAGACGGCAGTTGAGCGAGGTGATGTAAATTTATAAACCCAACAACACGGCCAATGATGCTACGCTAGAGGGAAATTGATCTGGATGGACCATGATCAAACTCATCGTCATCCTACGTGGCGCAGTCGTCCTCCGTGGCGCAGCGGTCAACACGACTGCCTGCTACGTGGAGGCCCCGGGTTCGATCCCCGGCCAGGTCGTGATGGGAAACGATCTCTTCCTGATTGGCCTGGGTCTTGGATGTTTATCTATATACGTATCTATTATAAATATAGTATCGTTGAGTTAGTATCCCATAACACAAATCACGAACTTACTTTAGGGCTAGCTCAATCTGTGTGATATGTCCGTATAAAAAAAAATTTAAAAAAAAAACAAAAAAAAAAACGTTGATGGTAAAGTGAGCTGGTTCATTAAGACCTTATTCACTCAGTGGAAGAAACTGAGTGGAAGGAAGACGGCAGATGTGGGAGGTGATCCAGTGTTAAACCCAACAACACGACTAACGATGCTGCGCCAGAGGGAGATTGACCACCTCCATATTGAGACCGCCTCCATAAAAGAGCAATGCAAAATCCTCAGGACACTACGGCTAATCTAATATATTGTAGATACCGGAATTACTGTAATAACTTACTGAAGACTATTAAATGTAATTTTGACGAAAATGAACTACTGAAGGCCAATGGTAACCCTAAAGCAACTTGGGACATCATAAAAACTATTAGCTACAAGAACACCTCACCCATAAGTAAGTCAGGAGAACTCCTTAATATGTGCAGCGATCCAAACTCATCTGTCAATGCGATGAATAGGTATTTTGCAAACGTTGGAGCTGATCTTGCTAGGCAGGTTGCGCAGCGTCAGCGTCAAATTCCACCAAACTTTGAATTTGAGAACTCCATAAACCCTCAAGGAAATTCATTTGTACTACTTGAAACGGACCCCTCAGAAATAGAAAATATAATCATAGGATTAAAACAAAATTGTGCAGTAGGGCACGACGGAATACCAGCGTCAGTCATTAAATCTGCCAGACATGCACTCGTTCCAGCAATAACGCATGTCTGTAATTTATGTATCCAAAAAGGTATTTTCCCTGACACTTTCAAGAAGGCATTAATCACTCCAGTTTTCAAGGGTGGGGATGGTGTCCGTGTCGAAAACTATAGGCCTATATCTGTACTAACCACACTATCAAAAATTACGGAGAAGATTCTGAACAAAAGATTACTTGGCTATCTTGAATGCAATAACATAATTGCGCCAAATCAATACGGTTTTAGAAGAGGCGTATCAACAGAGGATGCTGTTCTTGAATTAACAAACCAAATTGTTAAGAATCTTGATTCTAGGACTAAAACTATAGGTATATTTCTAGATTTAGCCAAGGCTTTCGACACGGTCTCTACTCCCATCCTTCTTTCGAGCTTAGAAAGCTTGGGAATAAGAGGAATCCCTTTAAACCTATTCCAAGACTATCTAACTAACCGCAAACAACGAGTTAGGGTAGACCAATACATCAGTGATGATGTCAATATAACCTTTGGGGTACCGCAGGGCAGCGTGCTGGGCCCCACCCTTTTTCTACTATTTGTAAACAGGCTATGCCAGCTTTCAATCCCAAACTGCAAGATACTTGTATATGCAGACGACACTGCGCTTATCGTAAGCGGAGAAACCTGGGAATCTACTCATTACGCCGCTGAAAAGGCTCTTGGTATAGTGATGGATTGGCTCTCATTTAACCTACTTACACTAAATGTCACTAAAACCCACTACATTCCTTTCTCAGCTAACTCTGCTACGCAGCCTAGTATGCTAGACGTTAAAGCCCATAGTTGTGACCTTTCGCTAACCACTTGTAGCTGCCCTACTATACATAGAAGCTCTTGTGTTAAATACTTGGGGGTGCACATTGATAACACACTGAGTTGGCAAGAGCACATCAGTGTGACAGTTTCGCGGGTGCGTAAACTAATGTTCCCTATGAAAAAATTAAGAGTAGTGGTTGCCAACACACTGTTAAAAACTATTTATTTTGCCTTGGCTCAGTCACTGCTTACCTATTGTATATCTGTCTGGGGTGGTACTCTTAAAACGTATCTGCTTCGCCTTGAGAGAGCACAAAGAGCTGTTTTGAAAGTCATGCTTCACAAACCTTATCGGTACCCGACTACCCAGCTGTATAAAGACATATCTGTACTCACTGTACGACAGATCTGTGTACTTAACATCACATTACGTGTGCACTCAACATTGACTTACAACCCAAGGTTACTAGAGCAAAGTAAAAGACGTAAAGATCCTCCATGCCCACCTGTCTTTACCAAAACTGCTCTGGCGAGGCGAAGCTACCCGTATCTTAGTAGTCACCTTTATAATGCCATAAATAAATTCTGCAACGTATATTCTTTACCTAAATTTAAATGTAAAGCTGTAGTTTGTAGTTTTCTCCAAAAGTTAACATACGAAGAGACTGAAAAACTCTTTGCAAAATAAGATTATTAACTTACAAATTTAAAATTAGTTTTAAGTTGCTCCTGCAATATTTACTTTGTACTGTGACATATTCACGAAATAAACACGCAACCACACTTTTGCACACACACCCTCACATACTCAACACACCCACATTACACACACCTACACTTACATCTACATCGCACACACCCAGTCCTTCCTCACATTTTTAATAAGTGGTAATACTAAACTAAGTCTTATACCTAACAAAACTCCTACCAAGTGCAGCAAATTGTGAATCAATAATTGTAGGAGGGAGTCGCCTGTGTCTGTAACACAGTTTATACTAGCACGGACACAGACGGTCACTCTGTCTCAAAACGCATAGCATTGGACTGAATTGTTTTCTTTCTTTTTATTTTTTGTCAGATTGAGATGGAAAAAATGTATTTGGTTTTTGAAATAAAGATTATTATTATTATTCCCTTTATTTCTTTATACATACATATTATTCTACATTTTTAAATATTTATATAAAAACATACAAAAACATTTAAAAATATAAAAAATAGTGTTCCACCGATGGCGGGAGCGGGGTCCAAGCTACCGGTGGTTAGGGCTCCAGAGAGAGGAACCTCCTCACGATGCGGGCCGTATCGAGGAGTACTGCCTTTTGAATCAGGCCTTTGATCCAACTGCCTAACGAGAGCCTCAATAGATGTTGGTCGAGGCTCTTGGCTATCAAACCATTGGCCGATACGACAATCGGTACAATGACAGCCGAGTTCACATTCCACATGTCAACAACCTCGTGCGCCAAGTCGAGATATTTAATTTGCTTCTCTTTCTCAGCTTTCACGAGATTCCCGTCATGTGGAATGGTAACATCGACAATCATTGCGAGGCGCGCTAATCGATCTATCACTACTATATCAGGCCGCTAATCGATCTATCACTACTATATCAGGCCGCTAATCGATCTATCACTACTATATCAGGCTCTATCACTACTATATCAGGCTTATTATTATTATTATTATTATTATTATTATTATTGATCTGGAAACCCTCCACGACCAAACTCTCGACACAACAACGTTTGGCGCATCGGCACCGGCAATCATGCAACACGACGAATCGCTTGGCGGCATTGGTGGGTGGTAACTTCTGTCGGCAGCCGATGTTAGCCGATGTTATTACTATGTCCAAACCTTTGGAACTTACATAGGTCTAATAATTTAAACGTGTCCAAATACCAAACAAATCCTAAACAAACTAAAACCATTCATCTGTAACATCTCGTTTCGCGTTCCCATTCAAAACTTCAGACAGCAATAATTACGTTCAAACGAAATATCTCCGCTTACAATTCCTTACAATTTATCTCGACAGAAGTATTGTAAAGCAAACTGCAACTGAATATTCATTTCAGCGTACTTAATTGAGTAAAAGGGATATACAAACTTGAGAATGTTGCGTCGCAGCCTGTCTGCCTTAAGTAGTTATCGTCGTATATAAATAATGCGATGCGACGCGATGTAGAAGAAAGTTATTTTAACGGAATGGGTAGAAGATTGACTGGCTAGAAAAGGTGAAATCTATTCATTCTTCTATAGAGAAGAATAGATATAGCTCCTACACATATAGAGGTATAGGAGCTACATATATCATAACGACGGTAGGCAAAATAAAGACACGCGTATAATTCACGTTAAACTTCATGATGGCTCTGAAGTGTTTGAAGTGTTGAGGTCTCCCCCTCGCTATTTCATGAATTTTTTCATGATCACCGATTCGCTTCATGTCCCGTGCCGCTATAAGGTCTGAAGCAGTGGTTACCAAATTATCATTATGATATTGAATAGAATTTAATATTTACTCATAAGTGCAAAGAGTAGGTATGAGGTAAAACGCATTTTACCCCATACCTACTCGTTGCACTTAATACAAAATTGGCAAAACTAAAAAGAATTAAGAGAAATAAAAAAAGAGGAAAGCATTAGGTATAAAAAGGGTAAATTTTGGTATAAAGATAAACGGCAGGGTAATTGCGTAACTCATCTTCAGTAGCAATGGGTTTTTTTTTACAGTTCAACAGCATTCATTGAGTTATTTAAGTTCTCTAGCAGATACATTTTAGAACATAGGGAGTAATGAGATAGCAATAAGCTTTAAAATGATTCCAACTGATAGCAATGGTGCCTTACGCAACTAGGGTGCTGATTCGATTGTCCAAATTGATCAGCAAAAACTGTATTTCACGTACAGTTGCGTAATGTCGAAATGTGTTTAATGTCGTTTCCTCTCGTCACATAGCAAAGCATCGCATTTGTCGCTCGCACAGGACAGTGGATAGATAAAGCTCGCTCTGTTTATGCCGTGAGGTGCAGTTCGTAGAACAAATAAAAGCTTGTTACCTCTACTAACGTAGGAGGCAGTCGTTTCTATTTATTTTTACTGCGATCTTTAATCCCTAATTGGATGGGAGCAGCGGTATTATATCTAGTGTTGCATTTAAACTAAGGATTGTTGTGTTTATTACGATTTGTTTAAAAATGTTTATAGATCTCTGAGTTTCTCTCGGTTTCATTCATGTAAATTAATATTATAAAAAATAAAAGTTTGGATGTCGGTGGTAATCTCCAGAAGTGTTCTGATTTTGCAATATGTTTTATAATTATAAATTAGTGCTTGACCGCAATCCCTCCTGATGGTAAACCGTGATGCAATCATTGAGGGTAAAGCGCGCTAATTTATTAGGAACCTTTTCACTGTAGCCTTTAAGACACTTAAATTGTAGTCAGACGGAAACACCACCGCTGGCACAATGTTCCAGTCCCTCGATGTCATCATTATCATCATCATCATCATCAGCCTCTACTCGTCCACTGCTGGACATAGGCCTCTTCCATGGCACGCCAACAAGCTCGATCTTGAGCAGTTCTCCGCCAGCCACTACCAGCCTCCTTTTTGATGTCGTCGCTCCATCTCGCCCAAGGGCATCCTATGCTACGTTTGCCGAGGCGCGGTCTCCACTCGAATTGTCAGTCCTGCGGCGTATGTGACCAGCCCATTGCCACTTCAGCTTGCTAATCCTCTCAGTTTTGTCGGTGACTTTGGTCCGCTGTCTGATCACCTTATTTCTGATGCGGTCCTTTAGAGTGACGCCCAACATAGCCCGCTCCATATCTCGCTGAGCGGCTTTAAACTTATAGACTAGTCTGACCGTTAGTGTCCACGTCTCGGCTCCATAAATCATGACGGGTAGGACGCACTGGTTAAAGATTTTATCAAACATTGGGGTATGGGTGACGAAAATACCCGACGAAGTTTATCAAATGCTGGCCATCCCAGCTGGATCCTTCTATTTGTCTCCTTTTTGAAGTTATTTTTCCCTAATTGCAACGTTTGCCGTATAAAAGACGAGGCGAAACGCTTCATCCGGATCGTAGTTGTATCAACAACGTAATGGTGGATACTCGCCATACGATGGGTCATCCGATAATGGAACGGAGATTAAGTCATGCAATTACCGCGCATACTCTCTAAAATGCATCCTATAGATATTTAACGAGCATACAGCTACACTATTGAAAAAAAAAGTGTTTAATGCGACTTAATCCGGAGGTTCACAAAGTAAACTTTGCACAGTCATAAATAAAAAACACAATTAATGTATATAAAATAGAGTTACAAAAAGAAAGAAAAAAACAGGAAGTCGTATACGAGGCCATTAGACTTCTATCTCAGCGTGTCTATTGCCGTGTGCTCTATGGTATGTTCAGTTCCATGTGGTTAGAAGCCGCAGGCAGAAGCTAATATGTACAGTAAGGTTAAAAGTGCATTACCGCTTTTGAACTTTATTGCACTAACAATAAGTGTCAAAAGTGGTACTCCATTTTGACCCCTTACTGTACATAAACTCACAGCTTTTGTTGTTTTATATATTTACACGGTACATAATCAACCTTTAATGTGGTCACTTCTTGGTTACAGGCCTCCTCTCTATGCGAAGCAGTGATGCTGGCAAAGGAAGATGTGGAGCGCGTGAGGGAGAGAGAATCCCAGCTGGCGGCGAGCAGTGGGCAGCTCGCCGCCCGGTAAGGACCAGGCCCGGGTCGATGGCGCGTTGTGTTCTACGCGCGCCTCAAAGAGATGTCAGCACGTCGTGACTGTGTCCTCGAAGACCGATGCCTCATGGGTCAAGGTTGATTAAAAAAACCTTGGCCCTGACCCAAAAGCAAGTGAAGGAACACGAGTGGGTTTTAGTCAGTCTGACACGCTCATCCGCCCCGCCCAGAACGAGAGAGCTCGTTTGATGATTTCCTATCCAGAACGAAAAAAGAAGACCTCCTTTCCAAACCAAAACCAGCTCATGTAGTGGTACATGTGACATTATATTACATATATCACATGTCTTCGAGTTTTTGGTGACATGCCGGTTTCCTCACGCTGTTTTCATTTACCGTTCCAAGAGCAACAGTAATAAAATAATTTCAACAAAGTAAATCAACTCGCTACTCGTCGCCGTTTTTACACTGGGCACCAGTGCTCAAATGTTGTGACGCAACGTTTTTAAACTAGAAACAAAAATAAAACAGAAACTGAACTGTAATTGTTTTAGTTTACAGTTTGCAATCAGCAAACATTCGTGCCACCAACTATTTATTGTCGCTTTGATAAATAAATGAACGGGTTTAGAATTGATTTAATTAATTTCAATCGGATCCCCTGCCGGGCGAATGGTCATCGAAGCACGCAAGTGGTGTTACAACGGCTTAAAAGCCTTTAAATCTTCATGGTATTTAGGTCCTAATTTGTTAATCGACTTGTAGGACAAATCCGGGATGAAATATTGTCCTTTGCCAAATAATACAAGGCTGTTTGTGGGGAATATTTTGATGTGATATTAGTTTGCACAATTGTGTTGCTATCACACAGTTTAATAGGATTTATTTAACTGGCGTACAAGTATTAACTATAGTTCTCGTAACGTAAGCATTTCTCGTAAGTTTATAAATGTTATTTCTCAATCTGTGAAACATCCTCGCTCGACTTGATCCGAAACCCGGAAACGCACCATCCCCTTGCTACCCATATTCGTAAGAATATCAGGGAGCAAGAGGGGAGAGGTAAAATCCTCCGGTTCTTTTGGGTGAAAGCTCATGTCGGGATCCCAGGCAATGAGCGCGCCGACGAGTTAGCAAGGCTGGCGGCGGCTCAGTCCAGGGTCGCCCCGGCGTATGACAGGTGACCAATCTCATACGTCAAGCGACGTTTGAGGGAGGGCACAGTAGCTGTCTGGAACGGGAGGTACACCGGCGGGGCCACGGCTGAGGTTACGCGGATGTTTTTCCCCGATGTGGTGCGCGCGCGCAGGGTCCTGAAGTGCCTCTACAGGACGTCTATCTGGGCGCAAATTTTGACCGATCACGGTGGCTTCGCCGCGTACCTGCATAAGTTCAAGCTAAAGGATAGTCCGGCCTGTGTGTGTGATACGCAGGCTTCCGAGACGGTTCAACATATTTTGCTAGAATGCCTGAGGCACAACCGCGACAGATACGACCTGGAAGTAAGTACGGGAAAAATTTTGACAGAGACAACTATCGCCGACCTCATGGCAGATAAACACTCCAGACCGTATCTGGAGCGGTTCTGCCTCAAAGTAGCCAAAAGCAGTATAGAAAGAAACCGTACAAGGGGAGCGGCACAACCAGTGCTGCCATCGGCAAGGATTGCGTAAAACTTTGTGTAAGATTTTAAATAAATGTATAGAAATAAGGATATTATGTAACAAAATACTAAAAAGAAAAAATGACAAAAGAAAAGAAATGACGACATGGGAAAAAGCGACCCATAATGACAAGGCCAATGCCGCAAAAAGAGAGCATGCGGAAAAAAAGGAATTGGCGGAAAACAAAATAGCAAATAAGAATCCTTGCCAGGCAAGGAGAGAACTGACGGCAAATAAAAAAAAAATAAAAAAAACGTAAAGTTGCCGATGCCTAAAACATTCTTTTCGTAAATCAATTCCTACTAATTTCAATGATTGGCCCTGGGATATTTTTTATCGTTAGTGCGAAAGAAAATTTTACTGGAAATTTTAGCCTTTTGAAGGGTATAAGCAAAACATTAGAAATCATGGGTATTCTTGGTATAAGAGCTAATTCACCAGCTGCAGGGTCGGTGATACTCTTAGCTACTCTTAAATTATCTTTTAGCTCCTTTATATGTTGAGAGGGCTAAAATTTCTGAAAAGCATTATCGCCGTGCCAACTTTTAACGACAGTTCATGAGGAGGTAGCCCAGCGGGGTTCAGAGAATTTAAAAATTCCTGGGAGTAGTGCACTGCGTCCCTTGGTGACGCTCACTTCGCAAAGGGCCGTGCAGCAGATTAAAATATTACGATTTCGTAATATTTTAATCTCGCCATAACTTCAAAACCCAACGTCCAATTGTAATCATTCACAGACCAAATATTATCTACATAAATTATGCTTAGTGATTAAATAATTTATTTTGAAAAGGATTAATAGCATGAGTAAAATAAATGCGTTTAAATATAGACCAAAAAAAACGAAATTTTTAAATAAAAAAATGGTTGTTGTGCCTCACTCGACATAGATAAGTATAGTGTGTCGCGGACTTTTTTGTAGATATTTATAAGATCTACAATTAATTAGAACATTTTGTGGTTCTATCTTTTACAGTTCAGGCAGCGTACACAAAATAAGTAACTTTTCTGGTTGATTTTTTAAGCCTTGTGTTTAAAAAACCCAAATATCTTACAGAAACTTATATTTTTTCCAAAATAAAATTTAGCTTATGTTACTCGTGAAAAATGTAGCTTTCGAATGGTGAAAGAATTTTTGAAAATAGTCCATTAGTTTTGAATCTATTCATTACAACCAAACAAATATTATATTATTCTCTTTATTATATTATATTATCGTCTTTATTATTAGTGTAGATAAAATCGATGACTTTGAGAATCATTTTAACTACAAGGATTGTTTTTCTTACGTATGAACGAAAACGAAGGCAATGTCATATTTACTTGCAATTATCTTTTTAAAAACAGGTGTAGATATAAATGTAACAAAAGTGCCTCCTAAACTAGAGATAGACTAGCAAACCTGGCCTATATGTGATACAGTATCATGTATGTATATAATTATGTAAACTGGTAGTCAGGGACCATGGAGTAGAAAGAAATAGAGTATTAAGTACGTGTTAATGGTAGAAATACTATACTTTGGTAAATAATTTCGAAAGTCAAAACAGCAACTCAAGTAACATTGTGCGCGGATGGATTTTTTGCAATATGTATTGTATATTCTACATTTGAGAATTTTTAAGCCATATAGTCCCATAAAGGCCCTCATACTTGAACTGTTGGACTTCTGCAGTTTCACATCGCACAAATGCCGTGATACTACCAATTTTTATTTGGGTGGGAAATAATCAAATGTGTTATCATGCCCCAGATGGAGCGCGATGTCGTGTCAGACTTTTACTGATCAAAAAGAAAGAAAGAACCCACTCATGTTCCTTCATTTGCTTGTGTTAGGCACCGCTTCATTTGTTTCGAATAATTCACAGCCCTAGCGGTCCCTATACGGGATCCCTATTATATCCGGTCCGGATACCTATTATTGGAATCAATTGTAACAACTAATACCTACTTAGGACCCATTAACTTAATCAAATTTTATTCCGTGGTGCTTGGCAATCTGGGCTTCTCCCAGTTGCAATAATGTCCCTTTGTGCCGATTGGCCTAGTTCTGTTCTGTCTCCTGCTTGTTATGGAGGGAAGTGGAAAAAATATCTTTTTTCTACCGCTATTCTTTTCTGATTAATTTCGTTGCGGGACCCAAGACCGTTGAATCGTTTCTTCGGGACTCGTCGAGCTTCATTGCTCGGTGTTTTTCTGGCGGTCTCCACTGTTGATTCTGGCTTTCAGGAGTTGTAGTGGGTGGGAAAAGTGTGGCGGGTTTTGTCCCTAAAAAAAAAAAGCCCTAGCGGTCCCGTCATTATGTGCTGACATCTTTTAAAGGCCCAATATCGACGACGTCCAGGGCATCATGCGACGACAAGGGACGTGAGAGCGCGGAAATTACCTCTTCCACACACGTTTCGCCTCCTCCTTTACAAGTATTACTAAGTCGCAAAAAGAGGTGACGGTATCTCATGGACTCTCGCTCCATACCATGCACTACACCAGGGTCGGACACGAAAAATTACTACCGCTAAAAGGACACGACGCTGCTCTCCCCAAGACGAGCAAACCTCCGCCGTCTGCTTTACCCCGTCCTCCGGGAGATCCAAACATTGGTGACAACCGGGCGTTTCCTCCCGCCTTATCCTGGAGATGAGAGTGCCGTGCCGTTTCTCCAGATGCCCCGCTAAGAGGGGACTTATTGCCACTATTGTGTCCTGCAATATTCTTTATTCAGCAAAATTGAATGACCCGATCTTTCACTTTTCCTTACCGCGACTACTGTCGCAGTATGTTCTGCTATGTCAAGCTTGCCAACATCTTCAATGAATTTCTCAACAAGCATTAATTTTTCCAGCAACCAATTCGATTAACTTAGTAACACTCCATTCATACAACATCTGAAACAGAGACGGTTCGTTAGCATCTCCGTAAGTTAAATCCCTACCGTGGTCTGTGGACCACTTGGGAACTAGATTTGAGGACAAATTACAACCGCCATTGTCAATTATTGCTTCGCTTAGTAGATTTCAGTTAAAATAATCGTATTGTGGAGTAGACGGTGGCCGTTTTGTGGATATCGTGTCTTTAAAGACTGTATTTAAGAAGGGTTGTTTTACATTGATATTAATTAATAGCTTGGTTCATTTCGGCTAATTCACTAGAATTAGTAAAAATAAACAAACAAATATAAGTTTGTGCAAAAATAACTTTAACTTCTACATAATAAAGTTCAATTTAACCTACAACTTCAACTTTTACAAGAGTGTTGCTCGTAATTGCTCTAAAATAAACTTTAATGTTATTGACATAAAGTTGATGTTTGTTGAACTTGAAATAACATCAATTTGAAACAGATGTTACACTTAATCACATCACGCCTTGCCTCTCCTAAAGCATATGTAAACCTACAGTGCACAGTTTACCAGTTATTTTTAAGTCTAATGCAATAAGTGCGGAGCTTATTGCCACCAAGTACCGAGTACATATCTCGAGTGCGGAGAGACTAAAGTTTTTACGTATCTTGTTGTCAAAACACGGTGCGTTTCAATATCAAAAGCTAAAGAAGTTACGAAGAATTTGTAAAACGGACATCGAAGGACTGGAATAAACTGGATCTGACAATCAATACGGGTCATCAAAATAATGGAGTATTTCATGCAGGTCCTAGTTAGACAGTAAGGAGTTGAGAGAGGAGGAGAGAGAGAGGAGAGAGAGGCTGAGCTCGCAAATATATTTAATATTGTCTTACTTTTTATTACTACTAACATAGGCTTAAGATTTTTGTAGTGCTAACCGAATATGGATACCTACTGTCCGAAATAAATTATTATTATTCCTTTATTATTCCTAAAAGTCAGAAAATCTGATCACCAGTTTTACCAAGAGGTATTGCCCAGTAACTGGGTTATAAAGGTGAAATATGCAGTCGCTCCGTGTAAAATCCTGGTATTCAGCTTTATCCTGTTAGACCGCGAGCCCTTGGGTAACCTTGGGTACCCTTGGCTTGCTTATACTTGGGAAAAGACTAGATAGAAGAAGAAGACTTCTTCGTATATCATCTACTAGCCCTTTCCCAGTAGTCGGCTTGATAAGAAACCAAGGCCCAACCAGCCAGGACCAACGCTTTATCGTGTATCCCGACGGGCTTGCGGGCGGTAAGGACGTGGCCCGCCTCTACGGCGCGTTGTATCACGCGCACAAAGATCGATGCCTCCTCTCCGAACCGTGGCTCTGGCGCACAGGCAAATGAAGAAACACGGGTAGGTTTTAATCGGTAAAAGTCTGACACGCTCTTCCGCTCCGCGGGACCTTACCGAGCGACGAGCTGATGTAAAGGACCCCTATTCATGTTATCATATTGAATGGCAAAGCTAAGCAGCTCAATGCAAAACATTTTTTTTTTTTGTAATTATAAACTAGTACTTGACCGGAATCCTGCCTGATGGTAAATAATGACGCAATTGTTGGTGGCCATGCCATCATGCGAAAGCGCTGTGCATCTCTCATGAAGCGAATGCGGGCCAGCCCGAACAGCCATCTGAGTGTGTTCGTAGACCGCTGGGACTCGCCGATGTGGCGGCACTGGATGCGACTACACACATCCTGGTTTTGGCATAACTGTGCCAGTACCTAACACAACACAGATATACAACAGAATCAAATGGCTCCCATTTGATTCCGTTGTATTTCTGTGTTGTGTACTTACTAACAATAGATTTATAATGTTTTATTTGTATTTAAATTTTTTGTATGACTAACATTTTATGGACTACGTCTGAAATAAATTATTATTATTAAATCACGCTAGTTTATTAAGAGCTTATTCACTCAAAAAAACTGAGTGAATAGGAAGGAAGACGACAGTTAGTGAGGTGATGCAATGTTAAATCCAACAGCCGACCAATTGCCGACAGCCGATCATTTGGAGACCCTCCACGACCAGACCCGTCCTCCTATATTACATCCGTAGTCACATTACATGAAGCTATGATAATATTATATAATATATAGTTACGTAGTTGTCATGAGAACGCAGATAGCAGTACAAAGACGATGTGTATTTAACAGGCACTATGCAGATATTGTTACATAGTTAGCTAACACTAGTACGTGCAGGGTTTCAATATTAAGACAAGAAAATAAGCAATAATATTTATTCATATATATACAATATATAAAGAAAACCCTGTCCGACCCATAAGGAAATAAAGGTTAGGTAAAACATACTTAACAATACCTTCACGGATCGAACAGGGTTTTCTTAACATATTGTATATGTGTATATGTATACAACGTTATTTTTCCTATATACCTGAATATAGTTTCTTCAGAATAAGCAGCTGAATCGATTCCAATCATTTATACACCATGTTATACTTTTCCCAAATACATTTAGAAATTGTTGCAGTGTGGTTACCGAGCGCACAAGTTCAGTTTACGATAGATCATAGTACTTGGTGCGTGCGCGTGCCCGCGCAACAGTTGACGCCACAGGTCAATGCATCGCATTTTTGTTGGGACAACCCGGTAAGCTCGTAACTTTGTGGTTTTTCATGATA
Source organism: Sesamia inferens (assembly GCA_037179545.1). NCBI lineage: Eukaryota > Metazoa > Arthropoda > Insecta > Lepidoptera > Noctuidae > Sesamia > Sesamia inferens. The sequence goes on along the minus strand of CM073933.1, from coordinate 19,505,899 downwards.
TCTTTTTGAAATTTTATACATAGATTCTTTACTTAAAAATACTAGACATGTGTTTCGGGTTTCGTATATACAAAAAATAATATTGTATATACTTTATTGTATACCAAAAACATTCATTCAACACAACAAAATATAAGTACAATGGGCGGCCTCATCGCTAATGAATCTCTTCCAGGCAACCAAATTAGCATAACATCAATGTGTAATGTGTGTTTATAGAGTCTTAATATGTAAAACTCCTGATCTGTGGGGCAATTGCTTAATAAACTACCAGTAGCAATGACTTTCGACACTTCAACAACATTCATTACGTTGTTTACGTTATTGAGAAGACAGATTTTTCGATATATGGAGCAATGGATTAGCAATTTGCTTCAAAATCTATACTAATACTAGCTGACCCGGCAAACGTTGTTTTGCCATATAAATAATAAACAAAATTTAGGGGTGGACTACCCCTAACATTTAGGGGGATGAAAAATAGATGTTGGCCGATTCTCATAGATACCGGATAAGCACAAAAATTTTCATCAAAATCGGTCGAGCCGTTTCGGAGGAGTTTAACTTCGAACACCGTGACACGAGAATTTTATATATTATATATTATATATTTATATATTATATATTAGATTATAAAGCTGAAGAGTTTGTTTGTTTGTTTGTTTGAACGCGCTAATGTCAGTAACTACGGGTCCAAATTGAGAAATTCTTTTTGCGTTGGATAGCCCATTACTCTAGGAAGGCTTTATGCTACATAACATCACGCTGCGACCAATAGGAGCGGAGCATAACTAAACCACGCGAACGAGCTCGCTGGCGGCCGCTTTTATGAAATATTGTTTTGTATTTGATTTGTGCTTTAAAAGCATTGTAAGGCAAGCCTAGCAAAGCAGAGGGTATCTTGTTATAAAAAGTTATACCAAGTTATGACACCCCATGGTAAGTAAGACTGATTATCATACCTCCGGGCTAATGACAAACTGTAACGTTTGTCAAAGATCTACGAATGACAGCCAACAACAAGTTAAAGAGCTTGCCGAGGAGGACTTTTTATGATATCCTCTGAAGGATTCTGTGTAAATTTCTTCTTCTTTTCTCAAGGTGAGCTTCAACCTCAACTCTTGATCAATGCCCTCTGTGGAATATATACTACAATTTTGCCAACAATACCTACGTGTAACAAATTATAGAAATTCTTTGAAAATGTTATTTCACAATAATGGCGGATATCGCCAATGACAGTTGAAAAGACGGCCGCGTGAACCGTCTATGAGGGAGGTTTGAGGCAAAGTCATAATGTAGCCACTATGCTGCGATACATTTCAATGTTCTTTATGAATTATTTACTGAATACAATTTTTACTACATAAATAATTTTAAAAGTCCAATGAAGAATGTGCGTGACACTCAGCTTTCCCGTCAAAAACTCCCTGCATAAATTTCATCGCGAAAATTTAGGTTACGTGAGCTGTCAATAGTAAAGTGGTCTGTCAATAGCGTCAATCCCTAACATTAGTTGGAATGACAACTCACTCTACATTCACTTCACTTAAGTTTTCATGGTGTGATGATTACATAGTCGTAATGCTGAAGGTTATTTTATATATAAATTATTAACTAGCGCTTGACCGCAATCCCGCCTGATGGTAAGCAGTGACGCAATCGTTGATGGTAAAGCGCACTAGTTTATTAAGAGCCTATTCACTCTAACCTTGAAGACACTCAAATTGTAGTCCGACGGAAACACCGCCGCTGGCAAACTGTTCCAGTATAAAGGAGGAGGCGAAACGCTTCGTCGGGATCGTAGTGGTGTTAACAACGTAAGGGTACGGTAACTCCGTACGATGGGTCGTCCGATGGTGGAACGATCTATTGCAAAAAAACCGTGTATTCTCTCCGTTTCATCATTATTGACTCTAACTTTGAAGACACTTCAATTGACTAGGGTAGAAAAAAACATCAATCGTAAACATTTAAAATTTTCTTAGCTAAATACAATAGAAGAGAGTAAAATAACAGATACGGGGATGGTGGAAGTGATTTTTTCCGAAATAAACATGATTACTTTTTTCTGGTCTGTTTATAAATAGCTAAATAAATAAGTATGTAAACATTATACAAATGGGTGATATAAAGGGTGTTCTTTAGAGCGACCTCTAAGCTAAAAGTGTCTTTAAAAGACTGCCTTTTATGGATGAAAGATAAGGAAGATGCATCAATTATCCCCATTGATATCGTCTTTCCAATCTAACCAAAATGTGTGTGTATGTGCACTGTTCTACTTGGAGCAATTGTTCTAACATCAACAAGCCAAACTAGGACATTACGTATATATCAAAGTGTCTCACGACCCGTAACGACTGACATAGATAGACACATATTGTGTCACAAGTTACAGCCTTCGATGTAGGATATAGTTTAATTGGCATAACATTATTATGAAAGGTAATAAATGCTTATTACCTTTTACTTGTAATTATTAATATTCTTATTTAATACTAGGTTTTAGCTGCGGTGCCAGAAGACCTCCACGCGGTGCACCCTAGAGGCAGGCGATATTATCGCCTGTTACTAACTTCTGGACGCGGGAACGGGAGGGGACTTGGTTCGGTCGGGTGCCTTTTTAAGGTTTCCCCCCAAAAACAACAAAATTTACCCCTCACTTAAAAGTAACGTCAAGTTGATACGAATAATAGGAATATTATGAACTGTTTGTAAAGTCGAGAGCACTTTTCACTTGCTTACATCTTCTTAATGATCGAACAAGTAGAAGCGAAGTGTATGATTGTTCGGTTGGTAAATATCAAAGACTTTAGATAATTAGACTGGTTTATTTCACTTGTAGAATTATTATATTGGAAACGACCTCTTCTAGGTCAGATCCTAAGTTACAATGACAAGACAATAGACTATATTCATAGACACTAATACATAGAGATGGTATTAGTTACTCGACTACAGAGTAGTGATGTATGATACAACATCCCCCCTGTTTAAGTTTAAATTAACCCTTGACAAACAATGTTATAGAAACCTGACTTAGTTACACTTTAGACAATGACTTAAGACTATAGTTAGGTCTTAATCTAGGATACAATGTTCTACTTAATCTATTTCATCAATTAGCCTTCTGGTTGGCTTTACAACTCTTCCAGAACGAGTTACATGTTGACTGACTGAGGATTGAGATGAGAGCTCTTGAGGTCTAGACTCCTGCCTGTTACCTTCCTCTCTCCCCTGCGACGAATTGGATAGCATAGGAGAATATTTGTGTCTTAAATGAACCCTATTCCTCCTATACCTAACTCCATTGACATCCTCAACGACATATGACCTATTATTAGCCAACCTTAGCTTGACAATGGCTTGTTCCCAATTGCTATCAGGCTTTCTTTTAAAGTATACATGATCATTGGGATACAGTAATGACAATGACTTTGTATTTCTATTATAATATTTAGACTTATTTTTATTATTTTGCTTGACACATTCTTCATAATTTTTGAATGTAACCACTTTAGGTTTTAATTTCTTATAAGACATAGGAATGTTATTTCTTAAATTCCTGGACATTAACAATTGAGCTGGAGATGGTAAATTATTCTTAGGTGTGTTTCTATACTGTAATAAAGCTATGTATGGATCAGATGAGTTTCTTTTACATTTTTTTAACATATTTTTGATAATTTTGACTGAACTCTCTGCTTGACCATTTGACTGTGGATGATATGGGCTAGTTACAATGTGTTCTATGTCCCATTCATGCATAAAATTCTTAAATTCTAATGACTGAAAAGGAGGACCACCATCAGACACTAAAGATAAAGGTATTCCATGACGAGCAAAAATGGACTTTAAATGTGTTATTACATTCTTTGCTGTACTGTTTTTATTTAACAAAGCTATTTCTATAAATTTAGAATAATAATCTGTGACAATTAAATAAGTAAGGTTATCAAAATACATCAAATCAACACCTACTTGTTGCCATGGATATTTATTTATTTCAAAATTTTTTAGTGGTTCCTTTGGATTATTAGGTTTAAATTGTGCACATACATAACATTGTTCTACCAAGTTTTTAATATCAGCTGACATGCTTGGCCAGTACAAAGACTCTCTAGCCAGTTTTAAGCATTTATTTATACCTTGGTGACCTTCATGAATTTTACCTAACATTTCCTTATACATTGACTGTGGTACTATTAATTTTGACCCTTTGAACAACAAATCTTTGACTACATGAATTTCAGCTTGTATGTTCCAAAATGGTTTTATTGACAGACTGACATTATTTTTATTTTTTGGCCAACCTTCATAATAATACTTTTTTAACAATTGCAAAGTATCATCTTTCTTAGTGTGCTGTAACAATTTTGTACAGTACTCCTTTGTGACTGCTAGACTTGAATGCATTAAATTGACGTGACAACATATTTCTGACTCATTCTCAGGTATATAATGTTCTTTCAATGCTGCTCTAGACAGAGTGTCAGATATAAACATTTCTTTACCTGGAACATGTATAACTTCCAAATCATATTTTTGTAAAGTTAACATCATACGTTGCAATCTTGCTGGTACATCATGTAATGGCTTTTTAAAAAGATAGACTAAAGGTTTATGATCAGTATGAACAGTTACTTTATGACCGTACACATACTGGTGAAATTTTTCACAACCAAACTGAATGGCTAACAATTCTTTCTCAATTTGAGCATACCTTGACTGAGTTTGAGTTAATGTTTTTGAACTATAAGCAATAGGTTTATTATTCTGCATAATGACTGCTCCTAATGCTGACTTTGACGAATCGACTGACAAGACTAATGGTACATTGGGATTATAATGAGCTAAAACTGGTGAATTTGTAATTTCATCGATTAAACTCTTAAGACATTGACTATGATTTTCATCCCAAGTCCAGACTGAATCTTTCTTCAAAAGATTTCTTAAAATTTGAGTTTTTTGAGACAAATTGCTAATAAAGGGACCTAAATAATTGATCATACCTAATATTCTTTGCAATTCTTTGACATTTTTTGGTGTGGGCATATTGACAATTGCTTTTACTTTCTCTTCATCAACCCTAGCACCATCTTTACTAAAAACATACCCTAAAAAACAGACTTCTGATACTAAAAATTTACATTTAGACTTATTTAACTTTAAATTGACTTCACGTGCTCGTTGCATGACTTTATGTACTCTCTCATTATGTACTGACTCGTTTGGTCCATATACCAAAATATCATCGATGAATATTAGAACTCCTTCTAAATCACCGAACAAATTCATCATGACTCTTTGAAAAATTTCAGACGATGCATTAATACCAAAAGGTAACCTTAAATATTTATATCTACCGAAAGGTGTTTGAAATGTACATAAATCAGAACTATATTCATCCAGTTTAAGCATCCAGAATCCTGAAAATGCATCTAAATGAGAAAAACAAACAGCTCCTGCTAGTTGAGATCTGATCTCATCTATTGACTTTAGTGGATAAATTTCCCTTATAATATTCTTATTCAAATTTCTAGGATCTAAACAAATTCGTAACTGACCCGTGCTTTTGACTGTTATCACTATACTGTTCACCCATTCTGTAGGTTTAAAAACCTTTTCAATGACCTGCATTTTCTCCATGCGATCCAATTCATCGCGCAGTTTGTTCAGTAAAGCGAAGGGTACTCTTCTCGGAGCATCCACGCATGGCACTGCTTCAGGTTTGAGTTTCAGGCGACAGACTTGAGGTAGACATCCAAGACCCTGAAATACATCATTGTATTGTGTAAGAATTTGTTCACTAAAATTTTGTTGAGACACAGAGAAAACTCTTTGAATTATACCTAATTTTTCACAAGTTGGTAGACCTAAAACATTCGGACAAACTAAATCTGTGACTATAAACACTATATTTACACTAATAGTGCTATTATTTAAAGATAAACTACATTTTACATTGACTTTGCCCATAATGGGTATTGATATACCACCAAACCCACTAACGTTTATTTGACATTTCTCAAGTGACATTTGACTTTGACATTTCAAAGATTGAAAAGTTTTCTTTGACATAATATTGACATCAGCTCCTGAATCAACAATGCAATTAATTTGTGTATGACCAACTAAAACGTTTATGTTCCATGACTGTTTAGAATAGTATTTGTTTTCTTTTGACTCGACTGTATTGACCTGTTTACTATGTGTTGACTTTGCTGTAATAATTCTACAAGTGTTTGTTGTGTGAGATTCCTCAGACTTGTGTCTGTACTCATCATTAAGATATGAATCTCGGCTAAGACTTTTTGACTTTTTTGACTTGACATTATCACCACTTTCATCACAGAAATATGACACAGGATATTTTTTATGACTAGATGAGTCCTCATGAGATCTCTTAGACATTGACTGCGACTGGCCTATGTGCGACCTGACCGTTGATTGTAACCTAGGATGTGACTGGGTGTATGACAACCTGCTATGTCTGTAATTATTTTGATTGTGATGACTTTGTGACTCTAAATGACAATTATATTGACTATACTTATGACTATGACTGCAGTTATGACAATTTAAAATTCCAACAAAATTATCTTGACTACCAGTTGAACTAAAAGACTCTAAATGACTGACTTTTATATTATTGGAGTAACAAAATTTTGCAAAATGACCATAAGAGTTACATGACCTGCATTTAGCTCCCTGCGCTGGACATTTGTAGCGGTGGTGTTGTCCACAGCGGCTACACGTCTTCGAGCGCTTCTCAGGACTGGGACTTGACTTTGACCTCCCTGCACTGGATCCCTGCTGACTGACTGGTGAAGCTCGCCGTCGCTGACGCTCCGCTCGACCACGGCTCCTCCGACGCAGATGCATGACTTTTTCAGACTCTTCACTAGTGGACCTCTTGACAATTTGGTCTGCATCCTGCTGTGCGACGATGAGTGTCCTAGCTAGCTCTCGCATCCTCTGATATGTCAGATCAGGTTCCTGCAGCAGTCTCTGACGTACATGTGCTAAGTCCAAACTCAAGTTGACGATAAAAATATCTCTGATAAGAGATTCTCTGAGCGTTCCAAATTCGCAATCTTGGCTCTTATTTTCGAGATCGGTTAAGAAATCCTCGATGCTTTCCGATTTCTGTTGACGTGTGGTAAAAAACATGTAACGATACATGGTAATATTTTTTCTAGGTTGAAAAAATTCGTCGAATTTGGCCTTGACGTCATGTAATGTGCTTTCTCCAATATTTATGTTGAATGTGTTGAAAATATTTAAGCATTTTTCACCAATGTGATGTAGTAAAATGGCGATCTTGCGTTTCTCACCGGACTTGTCTAAACCCGTTGCCAACAAGTATAATTCGAACTGTTGCCACCAGCGCTTCCAGGTTTCGTAATTGTTGTTTGTTGCATCTGACGATATTTTAAGCGCCTTCAAGCCACTGTTCATTGCAGCTCCGGTGTCATGGCTGCCACCGACGCCATCCGACTTTTGCATTTTTTGAATTTTCTTTCTTCGTATTGGGTTTTTTCACTCTTCTGACACCATGTATGATTGTTCGGTTGGTAAATATCAAAGACTTTAGATAATTAGACTGGTTTATTTCACTTGTAGAATTATTATATTGGAAACGACCTCTTCTAGGTCAGATCCTAAGTTACAATGACAAGACAATAGACTATATTCATAGACACTAATACATAGAGATGGTATTAGTTACTCGACTACAGAGTAGTGATGTATGATACAACACGAAGAAGAAGTAAGAAGCGTTTTGTATGGCATTTAGCCATTAGTGAAGGCAAATCTAAGCGTCTGCCCTCTTACAAAGCTCGCCTGTCTCATTTCAAAATGCAAACGTTATCCATGCGTAGAGATATAGCTGATGCTTTGTTTCTTTACAAATTGTTGCGTAATAAAATCGACTGCCCCACTTTATTGAGGCTTATTAGATTCCACGCGTCCTCTAGACATCCTAGGAATAAGATTACACCCCTGTGTCCGCCACTTCGAAAGTCTGTGCTTGGTGCAAATTCCCCGATTCCTAGATTGTACAAAATTCTTAATGGCCGTAGTGACTTAGTAGATATACACCACAACACCATAAAGAAATTCCTGCGAGCTTTTATTAACAGTTCAATGTCTATTTAATTTTAATCCTCTTAAATCATAATTCGATAATTAATATAATTGTTAATTTATTAATATTTATCGGAATTTATATTTGTTATTTATTGTTCAACTTCCCGCCTATCGTTATTTAATTATTGTTTGTATGTATGCTTTTAAATTTTAATATCAATTAAGTTTTAATTAAGTATGGAATGTAAACCGTTTTTTTTTTTTGTCCATGTGAAGTTAACCTGTAATTAATTGTTGCACTTGCAAATGTTACTTTAGTCATTAAATCACAATAATGTACAGTGTAAACAATTGTTGGTTAAGCTAAATAAATAAGTAAAAAAAATAAATAAATAAGTAAGTCAAGTCAAAAACTTAGGACTGTTTGCTTTACATTTGGCAACTTTTTTATATTCTTGTAGTCTACTTAACTGACCTTGCCTGCCTCGTTTCGTTTTGAGACTGGCTGTTTTAATTTACGACGTTACATTTTTTTTGGGCCTCCTTTTTGGGTTTTATTTAACGTGCATAAAGTCTTTCATTAAATTATTTATTTATTTTACTTTTGTTTTTATTTTCTTTATCTGTTTTTTTGCATACACAAGTCACGTTGCTGTGTACAGCTGTTTTACATCCGTCACTTCACACACCAGGTTCAGTTGAAAACCAGCGTCAGGCACTAGTTGTCTGACATTTTTGCTGAACTGGGCCTTCTTGGCGAAGCCGGGAGGCACACATTCCTGCTAGTTTTCTACATTAATTTGTTTTATCACAATTTACTTTATTTTATGATTACTATTTTTTACTTTTTAATGTTTGTCTTTATCTGATGTATTGGTAGTTTACAAATTCGATAGTAAACCTAACCTATACTGTTTTGCAGTACCCTGAAAATACCGTATCAATAATTTATTGTAAAATGTATTATGTGGATAAGCGAAAATTAATTTATAATGCCTCATAGTAAGATTATGTTGCATCTAGCTTGCAGAGTTTTAGAACAATACTTTCTGTTCTACTTTTAACAAGCTGCTTATTAGCAGACAACTAGTTTGCAATGCACTAAAAAAGCAAGCGAAAACTACTAAGTATCAGGAGCGAAGCTAAATAACGTATCGCTTCATGCCAGTTTATTAACGGGTTCCTCTTATAAGGTGCTTAGGGCTTGCAGCAAATAAGTTGTTATCTGCGCTGCCTACTAGCGTAGCAAGTGAACAACTGTTTATCAAATCTGTACAATTCTATGACGAGAGGCGACACTCTTTTGAAGGGCGAAAATGCCAAAAACATGTTTTTTGTGTAATAATATAATATTATATAACTTTCATTCTTAAAATAGTTAATTTCATTCAACAGTTAGTGCTGTATTAAAAAGTTAACAGCATTTAGATTATTTTTTTCTCGCTTATTCTATTCTCGGTTGCAGTCTCGGTCTCCTAGAACCTATCTCACCTAAAAACCTAACCCTTAACTAAAACCTATCTCGGTAGAGCCTTATATAAAATGTAAAGAAAACCCTGTTCGATTCGTGAAGGTATTGTTAAGTATCGATAACTGATCCTACTAATGCATACAAAGCCGGGATAAACTCAAAAGAAAATCCCCCTAAAAATAAATATTGTTTCGCAAAAAGAGGCAACTTAAAACATGTGCGGCAGGCAATACATGCGCGGGCTAAGGGGGCAGGGCACGCGACCGCATCGCTATTCGCTGATAATAATACCGTCAAATATGGTGTTGTCACTTCTTAAAAAATACCAATTATATTGTTACTATGGTGATTATGTAAAATTTCATATTTTATTTGGTCATGTGTTTACCTAACCTTTATTGTCCTTATGGGTCGGACAGGGTTTTCTTTACATATTGTATAATAACTAAATTACATCAAATAATAATCGCAATCTATAAAGATAAATGAAAATTATCATATAATATGAAAATTATTACAGTCAGATAAATATGAATGAAAGTTATTATATACATACAATATATACATACGGACAAACACACAGATTGAGCTAGCCCCAAAGTAAGTTCGAGACTTGTGTTATGGGATATTAACTCAATGATACAATATTTTATAATACACACATCAAAAGTGTCTAGGGATCAACATATATTTTTGCAATAACTTTTCTCCTGATTGATATTAATTAAAATTTTCTTTAAGGATTCATCAAATAAAGTGTTTTCGTTTGTCACAGTAACGATAAACCAAGTCACCTTTGCATTAATAAAGAAATTTGCCATTTTCCTAATAAAGGGATATTTGACATTTGAACCACTAACACAAAAGTTCGAAAAAAGACTGAAATAACAGTTTTCTCTAAAATTTTATTGGGTAACTTAAGCAATTAATAATCCGTGTTTCTACCGCGAACACTAACAACACAAGAACATCGGTTTGGCATACTCAAAATGAGTTCATCCAAATCACGCTGTGGAATGGCCGCCCATGTTCGTTGCAACAACAAAAAAAGGTCTTCTTGCGACTAGATACCCTCCATATTCGGCAGAGCTCTTCTCTGTAGCATATCCCATGCATGCTCAATCGGGTTCAAGTCTGGCGACTGAGCAGGCCAGGGCAGGACATTGATGTTAGCTGCGGCGAGAGTCTGTCTTACAACTCTTGCGGTGTGCGGTCGTGCATTATCATGCATTAACTGAAATAACCCAAATAATGACCGATTTGCACTTGTAGAGGAACGATGACGTCTGATACAATCGTCTCAGCATAAATTTGAGCGTTGAGGTTGCCTCTGATCCAAATCAACTCAGTTCTTCCGCCGATCCAAATACCCGCCCATACCATGATGGTTCCACCACTATAAAGATGGACTTCCTGGCAGGATTTTAATCGCTCTTGGCGTCCAGGGTTTCTCCAGTGTCGTATACGTCTTGTATCCGGTCTCATACCAAAATGAGACTCATCAGAAAAGCACACGAAACGCCATTGTTCTTCTGCCCAATTTCTGTGTTCAAGAGCCCATTGATATCGAATCCTACGATTGTGCATTGCTATAGGTGGTACCCGTAGCGGTCTTCGGGAATGAAGGTTCACTTCATGCAAGCGGTTTCTGACTGTTTAGTCGCTAATTAAGTTCCCTGAAGAGTGATGAAGCCTCACGGCTAACATCATGGCGGTTATTGTTGGAGCTCTTCGAGTTAAGATTTGAATGTATCGGTCTTGTCTCCGTGTGGTGCTGCGATACCCTCCTCCATGGCGCTCAGCCACGGTACCAGTGCTTCGGTAACGTGTCCAAAGTCGACTGATAACACTCTGACTTGTATTCAGAGCTAAAGCCACAGTACGTTGCCGGGAACCAGCTTCTATCATTCCCACGGCTCTGAGCATTTCTTCCCTGCTTAAATGACGTCGCCGCTCCATAATAACGTTGGTTTTAATCAGTAGTAGGGAAACAGTAGCACTAATAATGTCTTCAATGCGTTGTATGTTTTTATAGGGACAGCTCTACACTTCAACGACAAGACCCGCATTAAATCTTGCTGAAGACCCTAGAGCAAGATTAACCCGACACTACACTGAAGATATCCCGGACGTCAGCCTGCAGGAGATTCGATTGGCTCTGAAACAGCTTAAAAACAACAAGGCGCCAGGCGATGACGGAATAACGGCAGAGCTACTGAAGGCGGGTGGTGAACCGATCCTTAGGGCCCTTCAGAAGTTATTTAATTCCGTCATAGATAAGGGAAAAACGCCACAGGCATGGCACAGAAGTGTGGTGGTACTCTTTTTCAAAAAGGGTGACAACACCCTTTTGAAAAACTATAGACCCATCTCACTTCTGAGTCATGTCTATAAGTTGTTTTCAAGAGTCCTCACAAATCGTCTCGCCTGCAGGTTTGACGACTTCCAGCCGCCCGAACAAGCCGGTTTCCGAAAAGGCTTCAGCACAGTAGACCACATACATACGCTGCGGCAGGTTATACAGAAGGCCGAGGAGTATAACCTACCTCTTTGCTTGGCGTTTGTGGACTACGAAAAAGCCTTTGATTCGATCGAGACCTGGGCTGTACTGCAGTCTCTCCAGCGGTGCCAAGTAGACTATCGATATATTGAAGCGCTGAAGGGTTTGTACGAAAACGCCACCATGTCAGTCCGAATACAGGACCAGACCTCGAAACCAATACCTCTGCAGCGTGGTGTCAGACAGGGAGATGTTATCTCTCCGAAACTGTTCACCGCTGCATTGGAGGATGTCTTCAAGGTTCTGGACTGGAAAGGACTGGGCATCAACATCAATGGCGAGTACATGACACACCTTCGGTTTGCTGATGATATCGTAGTCATGGCTGAGACCGCGGAGGACCTGAGTACAATGCTCGAAGACCTCAGTAGGGCCTCCAAGCGAGTCGGTCTTAAAATGAACATGGGCAAGACGAAAGTCATGTCTAATGCCCATGTTGTACCGACTCCTATAAAGATTGGAGACTCTGTTCTCGAAGTTGTTGACAGCTACGTGTACCTGGGACAAACTATCCAGTTAGGAAGGTCCAACTTCGAGAAAGAGGTCAATCGTCGAATCCAACTCGGCTGGGCTGCTTTCGGGAAGCTACGTAGAATCTTCTCGTCCGAAATACCGCAGTGTCTCAAGACAAAAGTCTTTGACCAGTGTGTGTTGCCAGTGATGACTTATGGAGTTGAGACGTGGTCGCTAACAATGGGCCTTATAAGAAGGCTCAAAGTCGCTCAAAGGGCAATGGAGAGGGCTATGCTTGGGGTTTCACTGCGCGATCGAATCAGGAATGAGGAGATCCGCAGAAGAACGAGAGTAACCGACATAGCCCGAAGAATTGCAACACTGAAGTGGCAATGGGCTGGACACATTGCCCGTAGGACCGATGCCCGATGGGGCCGACGGGTTCTCGAGTGGCGACCACGCACCGGAAGACGTAGCGTGGGTAGGCCCCCGACAAGGTGGACCGACGACCTGGTGAAGGTCGCGGGAAACCGCTGGATGCGGGAGGCGCAGGACCGGTCGTCGTGGAGAACCTTGGGGGAGGCCTATGTCCAGCAGTGGACGTCTTTCGGCTGAAATGATGATGATGATGATGATAGGGAAAATATTGACAGCTGATTTTCATCTTTTACTCGAATTTGATTCACAGTTCCTGATTCAAATTATGAAATGCACCAAAAAGGATCCATATAAATTTATAAAATCATAAATTTATTTATTTACAAAGCCACATCTCAATCTCAAGAAATCCGCATAAAAATGCTTGATCCCTAGACACTTTTGATGTGTGTAGATACCAGTGGCGAAGAGTCCATACAAGCCGATTCCCACCGGGTTACCTTTCAAAAATCAGTTCCATATTCATACAAAAGTATTTACATTCTATTTCATTAACAAAGTATTATTAATCAAATACCGGCGCGATTTACAATAGCAATCGCAATTTTTAGCAATACCCTAAGTATCACATTTCATTTTATAGTCGTAAATTAATCAGCGCTTCAATTTTTCGTAATTCTTTTCGTAGTTCTCTTGAAGGAAGCCGACGAATTTCAGCTTACCTATATCAACGTTTTACTATGCGGCGTAAAGAGAGAGCGTGTCAGACCATCTCTTTCTAATGCTCGCTAACCATCGGTAAAACTTGATAAATATGAGGCTACTCGCGGGCGGCTTATAGTACTCTCCTCTACTCTATTAGAAAGAGACAAAGAAACCACGCCACTACTTTTGCTTAATATTTTTGTTGGTTTTGGATCGGTGTTTGTGTGGTTCGGTTTTTAACACTTTATTATTTTTGTAATTTTTTATTTTATTTTTTCTTGACTCTTATTCCCTGACAATAGGTACTTAACTTAGTACTTACTAACAAGCATGCATGTGTGGTATAGAGATGCACGTCGAAAAAGGCTTTTCACAAAGCCGCTTTTATCATACTTGAAAGACACTGTTATCAAATCATCAGTCCTTTTTTGTATGGTGAAGGTGGGGCTTTTCATATTATTCTTATCTGAAGACCTCCTCCAAGATATCCTGCAGTAGGTAAGTGTTTAAGTGTTTATTTTTTTGGACCGGCTTCCCTTTGTCAAAATTTCACCCTTCGCCACTGGTAGATACATGTATAGATAAACATCCAAGACCCAGGCCAATCAGGAAAAGATCGTTTCCCATCATGACCTGGCCGAGGATCGAACCCGGGGCCTCCACGTCGCAGGCAGGCGTGTTGACCCCTGCGCCACGGAGGACGACTATTAGCATTAATTAATTTATCAATGAATGCATACATCATAAAGTGATATTTAAAAGTCTTCATATATTCAACAATATACCTACACTTTCTGGCCCTAGGCAGACATATATCACTCCTTCTCCACTTCTAACATTTCACCGTGCTTTACAAGTTTAACTTTTCGTGACGTCAGCTGGTCGTTCATTGACCTAAACTCAGCCACAAGCCCAAATAACAGAGGGCACTAAATCACCATGTTTTATGTACAAACTTTACGCATAAAAGACACTTTATCAAGCTGAACTTTACTCAATAACTTAATATCAATATGGTCTTCGAAATATTCGAAGTCGATATTTTCAGTTAGTATCGAAAACTTACACATTTTTTTATGACCTTGTGACTTTCTTACTGAATAATATTTATCTACATGGCAAGGCTTAATTCCCCCATCTCGGTTCCATCATTGGACGACCCGTCGCACGGCAAGTACCTACCCTTACAGGTCTCCCAAAGTGATAATGCGCATTGAAATGATCGTCACTGTTCGGCAATGGTCGTATTCCCCGAGCGTTCGGAAGAAGATATGTATATAGAATGGTTAAGTGCATAAAAAGTGGTTAAGTGCACCACTCTATATACATATCTTCTTCCGAACGTTTGGGGAATACGACCGTTGCCGAACAGTGACGATCATTTCTATGCGCATTATCTCTTTGGGAGACCTGTACGTTGTCGACACCACTACGATCCGGACGAAGCGTTTTGCCTCGTCTTTTATACCGCACATCAAAAGACTGGAACAATTTGCCAGCGCCAGTGCTTCCGTCTGACTACAATTTAAGTGTCTTCAAAGCTAGAGCGGATGGGCTCTTAATAAACTAGAGGCATCAACGAATGCATCATTGCTTAACATCAGGCGGGATTGCGGTCAAGCACAAGTATATAATTACAAAAAAAAACAAGTACCTGAGACTGTTCCTATGCTAAAATAAGAGAAAAAATTGTACTTTACTGTCTTGAAAAGATAATATGTAATTATCATCAACTATATAACCTACATAATACGAATTTACATTATTAGTCTGGAAGCTAAACCCAATATAGGTCCGATTCAGGCATAGAAGGCTAGGCAATTATATAAAAATCTTCGTGAAGTGAGTTTACAAAATCGCACTGTAAATAATAATAATATATAATTTACTGAAAACACACATTTAAATTAAAGTAAATTTAAAAATAAAAAAGTAGTCAAAATTTAATAACTATAAGGCTCGACCGAAATCTCGGTCTCGGCATTCTCGGCTACAAATCCAACCGAGAAATTTGCCTTTGTTGGATTTGCTATGGTTTGGCTATAATTAGCCGAGATCCTCGCTTATAACCGGGACTATAATAATAGTTTTCTTATAGTTAGAGTATCGGTTTTCTTCCTCTTATAAGGTGCTTAGGGCTTGCAGCAAATAAATTGTTATCTATGCTGCCTACTATCGAAGCAAGTGAACAACTGTTTATCAAATCTGTACAATTGTATGACTAGAGGCGATACTCTTTTGAAGGCCGAAAAGCCGAAAACATGTTTTTTGTGTAGTAATAGAATGTTATTTAACTTTCATTCTTAAAATAGTTAAATTACCAGTTAGTACTGTATTAAAAAGTTAACAACATTTAGTTTTTTTTCTCGCTTATTCTATTCTCGGTTTCGTTCTCGGTCTCGGCCGAGAACCTATCTCATCTAAAAACCTAACCCTAAACTTAAACCTATCTCCGTCGAGCCGTATATAATAACAAAATTACATCAAATAATAATCGCATAAAAGCATTAATTAATTTATCAATGAATGCATACAATGTTATGAAATTTCAAAACAGTTCCTAAATTGAGAGTTACATTTAACCACATTGGACTATCGCGGTAAACCAGACCTAACAATTAAATCCCTTTGTTAAACCAACCTCGCTGCCGTTTAGTTTAACCAAAGGTTTAACAGGATCAGAATGAATCATACATTGAAAAATTCCAACAGTCAAACATCACAGTACTTTGAAATGGATGGGTTTCGAAATTTAAATGTGTACACTATAAATCCGGTTAGGTGCCCACAAATATTTAAATCTGTACACAAATATGCAGCTGTGTTATTGTTTTATATTTTTCTATTCCATAATGTAATTTTTATGAGTTACAGTGGCTTAAAACTAAGGTATAATTACTTACCTGTGAAGCACTGTACATAGCATCGTATAAAGTCATGTGATTTTTTAAATAAACAGACAGCTGTGCTACTGAGGAGTTTGTTCCACCACTTCTTCTTCACAGCGAAAGCACTAGGAAGTGTCAATGGGTGGGCGTTTTGGGGGACTGTCTTATGTAATATTGACGTTCAAAAAGTGCTGATTGTCAGCCTTATTTGAATAAATGACTTTTGGTTTTGATTTTGATTTTGACCTGTGAAGCAAAGCAATAATATAAAATTAAATAATTCCTAAAAAAATATAAGGAACAAATTAACAATTATTACTTCTATTGAATTCGGGACCTTGGTCCCTTAAAACGTTTAAGATTTCGGGTAGTGTGTGTTTTGTCATGGTCATATTTTATGACAAGTTTACATTAAAAAATATAAACTACCTAAGCAGTTATGTAAAACAGAGGTTCTAAAGTGTCGGAAGTCGCAGCGTTAGAAGGTTTCCCCCAAGGATCAATGACCTTGTGAAAGTAGCAGAAAGCAGAGCTCAATCGATCGAAATCATAGGGCTTTGGGAAAGCCTATGTCCGATAGTGTCTTTTGCCTGGAATTTCTAGGATTATGACGACCTTCACAGTAACGTAATACAGATCATTTTGGCTTGAAATATAAAACCCGTATTATGGACATAGCCTACCCCGAGTCGTTATTTATTTAAGCTATAACAAGAAACTATCACGAAATCACCTCGGGAAATAAGTACATTTAGCTGCCATAAAAATCAAACTATCAAAATAAATCCTAATAGAGCCAATCACATCTGGCCCGTACGAATAAAGGAACATATGAGATTCTCGGCATCGCAAGTAACCGTACATTAATAAGTCGTCATGTGCTTGTAAAGCGGAACTAAAGTCCCACGATAGTCATACTGAACATTGGTTGGCTGTCACAATACAGAAATGATTTCTTCAGAAGGAAAATCCTTGACGTGATACCTTAGAAGACGATGCAAGCACACAATGAAGACTGAACTTAAATACTCTAGCAGTGAGTGCTATTTTCTACTGCAATGTTCCTCTCCACTTTTCCCACAGTCATTTTCATTCAATAAGGTTTTTGTCTGATCTGTTTGTCTGGGATGTGTTATTACAGAAAGAGATTATGTAGGAGTTACCTTAATGGCAAACCAAGCGGGCGTGAATCCTGATGTTACACTTTTCTGGTTTTTCAGATAATATAACATGTAGGTTCGGTACTTCCAACATCTTACATAAACGGTCCACGGATAAAGAAATTTTCACGTTCGGTTTTCTATGGACTCCGGAAATCATCACATACAACTTTTACTATGAGTAAGCTCTTCATTGAAATTGTAAGACGAAGATCTTCTGTGCTTTCTTACACTTTGGCTAACATACTAACGTTTAATGTCCTCAGTGGGGCAGATACAGTGTGACGTAATCGATGTACCCGTCACTGTAAAGCCGATTGTGGAATAGGTTGACCTCTGGAGTCTATATCTATATACTATATCTATATGTAATAAGATAGTATGGCCGTTCCATCAATACATAAATGTCTTGCCTACACAGAAGACAATAGGGTATTTGACTAAAAAAAACTAATTAGTCCGTCATTCAGATTATAGAAAAATATTGGATACGTATATTTTGTTTTATCCAATCAATAAAAATTGACAAAAATAACAGGCATCAAAGATCAGGAGTGGTGGCTGGTGGCGTCACTGCTCGCTAAAAATTGTAGCGTCCACTGACGTCACACGAGTTTTCAACGTACTGTGTCGTCTTCATTTTTTGGTTATATGTAAAAAGAAAAAATACGTGTCTAGTATTTTTTGGAAATCTGACTGATGGACTAATTAGTTTTTTTAGTCAAATATCCTATTGGTATAAGTCGACTTCCCTTGTAGAAAATTGTAATTATGATAAGAATGGAAGTGTAATTGACTATTCTATTTGAATCGTTTTTTTAATACGATAATACTAATTCGACTCGTTAATCTAGTGTCACAGAACAGATGACCGATGGGGCTCCAAGATTCTAGAGTGGCGATCGCGTAGCGGAAGATATAGCTTTGAAAAGAGTTCCACAAACTGGACTAATGGCATGGTAAAGACCGTAGAAATCCGGTAAATCCGGAAGCAGAGGAACAGAATAACGGTAGTGATGGTAGTGCGTTTAAAGATAAAAAATAAAGATAAGAAATATCTACAATTCTCTTATTGATGGTGACAATCGCATCAAAATCTATACAGTTTAAATGATAACTCAATTTTTTTTTTTTTATAATTATAAACTAGCGCTTGACCGCAATCCCGCCTGATGGTAAGCAGTGATGCGAGCGTTGATGATAAAGCGCGCTAGTTTATTAAGAGCCTATTCATTCAGAAAAACTGAGCGAATAGGAAGGAAGACGGCAGTTGAGCGAGGTGATGCAATGTTAAACCCAACAACACGACCAACGATGCTGCGCCAAAGGGAGATTGATCTGAAGACCCTCCACGACCAAACTCCCAACACAACAACATTAGGCGCATCGTACCCGGCACACATCGCAACACAACTGCTCAGACCCGTCCTCCGTACGGCTTCACCAGACATCATGACGGAACACGACAAATCGCTTGGCGGCAAGGCTTTGTCTGGTGGGTGGTAACTTCTGCCGGCGGCCGATGTTATGGCCTACCACCGCGTAAAAAATTACTATAGACTCGGGCAAACAATCTTTTTCTTCAGCTTGGCCTATAGAGATGCACTGCTGGTCAAAGGCCTCCCGCTAGACTTTCATTCTACTGGAGGGCATTGCCATAATCCCTACGCTTGCAAACAATAAACACGCGTTCAAACAATATCTCACACTTATTGTTATTGTATAATTGCATGGAACACGTGTGAGCACGATCTACTTGCTGTAAAGCATCTATTTGTTGGGTTAGTCGTTTATTGACTTGATAGTGCTATGGCTGTTGAGAGTATGTCATGCTCACTCAAATGTCTCGCTGGTGGTGGCGTGTGTGTTGGGTCATTAGGTTCCCTTCAATATGGTTGAGCTGAATGATGCTGATCCATACGTCATGTTCGTGAACGGACGCCGTCAGAGGGGACTGGTCATCTCTTAGCTGCTACGGCGTATTTTAATTTCTGAATTGTTGTTTTTTTTTTTTCATAATGGACGCTCTCAGCGTACAATATATTTCTGCATCGTTCTCACACGATTGATTTCAAAATGAATGATGTAATCAAATATTTGTATCAATAGCTTGATAATTTAAAAGAGTGTCCATGGAGTTTCTTGCCCGTTCTTCTCCATAGGTACCTACTCTTTGGAATGGGCGACTAGCTTCACCTTACTGACTGACCGACCTTCTGACAATTCAAAAGTGCCTGTAACTGGTTTATTTGAAATAAATGCTTTGATTTGATTTGATTTGATTTGATTTATTATGACACTGGATCCAGAATACTGCGGCCATCGCGTTGTGTTTCACGCGCACCTCAAAGAGATGTCATCACATCGTGACGGGGTCCACGAAGACCGATGCCTCCTGGGTCAGGGTTGCGGGTTGGTTAAAAAAGAAACCGTGGCCCTAGCCATCGCGCAGGCAAGTCAAGAAACAAGGGTGGGTTTTAGTCAGTACAAGTCTGACACGCCCATCAACTCCGCCCACAGCGGGAAAAGTCATTTGATGATTTCCTATCGCAACAAAAAAAAAAGAATACTGCGCTCATATCTCATATTATCATTCGGCCGATTCCATGCCTTTTTAATTACTAAAAAATTTGAATTTTTTCCGAATTCATAACAACGTTACTTACGTAATTATTTGCTTTGCTCTCGTATTTATTTAAGTGAGCGTGTTTGCTGAACATATTATTTTAACCTGTTTTCTCTGATTTCTTCTGATGGTAGAGATTTTAGATGAAGAATGTGAAATAAAAAGAAAACATATGAAGATGTATCTTTTCATCTCATCTGACTTTCAGTTTCACAAATGGAATACCTTATTGAGGAGTGTATATATATTACTTCGAAGAACATAACATCTTGGTGCATACACCAACCAATTAGCCTACTAAAAATAAAAACATATATATGTATATAACATATGCAAAAATTACTGAAAGGATTTGGATTAAATGTAGCACATATTTCGTTTATAACCAGGACTAATACATGGAAGTTTTTTTCCGGATATTTCAGTGGAATCGAAACGTATACGAGTGAAACTACGTGCCGTAGATAGACGTCGTGTCCCGGCATGATGTCTGGTGAAGCCGTACGGGGGACGGGTCTGAGCAGTTGTGTTGCGATGTGTGCCGGGTACGATGCGCCAAATGTTGTTGTGTCGGAAGTTTGGTCGTGGAGAGTCTTCATATGAATCTCCCTCTGGCACAGCATCGTTGGTCGTGTTGGTCTTGGGTTTAACATTGCATCACCTCGCTCAACTGCCGTCATCCTTCCTATTCCTAAGTTTTTTAAGTGAATAGGCTTAATAAACTAGTGCTTACCATCAGGCGGGATTGCAGTCA
Organism: Sesamia inferens; assembly: GCA_037179545.1. Lineage (NCBI taxonomy): Eukaryota > Metazoa > Arthropoda > Insecta > Lepidoptera > Noctuidae > Sesamia > Sesamia inferens. The sequence goes on along the minus strand of CM073933.1, from coordinate 19,484,810 downwards.
AGCACTAGTTTATAATTATTAAAAAAAAACATAAATAAAAATATGTATCTGCAAATGGCAGGTAAAAACTTGGCTAACTAGACATAATTTATTTAAGTCTAACCTGTTTTTCCCTCCTATTAATTGTGATATGTCGTCTTATTTCCACTTCTCAAATACAGGTGTTCAGCTGTATGTGGTTAGACTGGAAGCCAAACCCAACATATTTGCAAAAGGCAGGCATATTACAAGATAAGTAACCTAGAGAGAGTAACCGACATAGCCCGAAGAATTGCAACGCTAAAGTGGCAGTGAGCTGGACACATTGCCCGTAGAACCGATACCGGATGGGGCCAACGGTTTCTCGAGTGGCGACCACGCACCGGAAGACGTAGCGTGGGTAGGCCCCCGACAAGGTGGACCGACGACCTGGTGAAGGTCGCGGGAAACCGCTGGATGCGGGAGGCGCAGGACCGGTCATCGTAGAACACCTTGGGGAAGGCCTATGTTCAGCAGTGGACGTCTTTCGGCTGAAATGATGATGATGATGATGATAAGGTAACCTTCTCATCTCTCTCGGTGGTAAGCCATAACATCGGCTGCCGGCAGAAGTTACCACCTACCAGACTAAGTCTTGCCGCCAAGCGATTCTTAGTTTTCCGGCATGACGTCTGGTGAGGCCTTACGGAAGACGGGTCTAACTAACACGCTTTACCGTCAACGATTGCATCACTGCTTACCATCAGGTGGGATTGCTGTGCACTAGTTTATAATTACATAAAAAAAACTATCCTATCCGAGTACTTTTACTTAAAATACCATTGCTTACAATTGTCAAAATACGAAATGTCCTTGAAATAATGACATCTCGAAACAAATACAATTTCAAGAAACGAATAGCACGAAAGCAATTTGAAGAAACGTAGCGACTTAACCTAACATGTATAATGTATATTTGCAGTCGCCTCATAAACAGCCTAATTCATAATTATGTTCCCTTTCCGTGGACAAAGTTAATTAAGATGACGTATCTCTCTTTTCATCAGTAAATATATGTCACGAAGCATAAAACTGGAGCAATATATGTGTGTCACACAGATTTACAATTTAGCTCCGCTGAACTAATTGGATGCAGGTAACAATGTTTGCGCCCGTAAGCCACGTTTTACTCTGTGCGCTTGCTCTCCTGAATAATTTTATTGCTTCATATGCATCAAAAAATTGACTCGGCGCTAAAATGTATGCGTTAATTATTGTGGAAGTTATCGTGTTTTTTGAACAATTAATTAACGATACGTGTGTGCTCATCGGACACCTACGGGGCAATTACGAATCACACTTAACGGTACCAATAGGATTCAAAGAAACTATTCCATAAATTTCGTTTGCGTTGTTGAGCTGGTGTGTTACGCAGTTAGTGTGCTGCAAATCAAACCCGTTTAATTCAGTTCAGCAAAAACGTAGATTAAGTAGCTCACAATTTCGTACTAATCTAAAATCATCATAAAGCGATGTAAACGGCACGCATTTGCTTCAAACGTCTGACGATATATATATTTTAAATTTCCTAACATCATTATTATCATCCATTCAATCATGTTCTTATATTATATTACTAAAACTTAATATTCTTCCATTCGCCTATTCAGCAAATAACAATGAAATGCATCCTTTCAATTATATTGTTATCTCAACTTAAATAAAGACTGCGGCACGGGATATAAATCCAACTATATTAACTTTAGTATCTCCAAATTGAATTGAAGCCAGGCAGCAAATTATCTAGACAACTGACAGGCAGACAGATTAGCTAGGTCATACGTTCCTAACACGCTGACTTCGAAGCAGAGTGCACATAAAGGCAGTGGACCCGTTTACTGGAAAAATGACCTAGATTATTTTTGTTCGTTATAATTAGTAATAGAAAAGGTGGATCAATATCCTGTGTGAATGGTGGATGCGAAGAGAGCAAGTCGATGTTTGGAGATAATCTTCGGCTGAGTTGGTTATGAAGACTACTTAGTCAAAAAAACTTCTATAGAGTTAATAGTACCTACAGTACAGTGGTCGTAACATTTCCCCACTAACTGTGCCTAAACTACATACTTTTTAGAGAACACAATGTGGCGCGATGAGGTAATTCCATTGCGAGATTTGACTGCCGTCAACGTCTACACGTTAACATCGTTAACCACGGATATACCCACATAAACAGGTAAGCTTTTAGTCGCAAAGAATGTAGTTGCAAGATTATAAAATTGCAGCCTTTCAGGATTTTATGTTAGATACTGTGCGTGTTCACAATCCCACCTGAAAGCAAGCAGTGATGCAATCGTTGATAGTAAAGCGCGCTAGTTTATTAAGAGCCTATTCACTAATAAAAACTGAGTGAATAGAAAGGAAGCAGGCAGTTGAGCGAGGTGTAGCTATGTCACACCCAACAACACGACCAACGATACCTCGCCAGTGGGAGGTTGATCTGGAGACCCTCCACGACCAAATTCTTGACACAACAACATTTAGCGATTCGTACTCGGCACACATCGAACACAACTGCTCAGACCCGTTCCCCGTAACGCTTCACCCGACATCATGGCGGAATACAACGAATCGGTTGGAGGCAACACTTTGTCTGGTGGGTGGAATCTGAAACCAGCAGCCGATGTTATGGCCTACCACCGAGAGAAGTTATTGAGAGTAGTTTTTTCTATGCTTATAAAAATCCTTGCCAGTCTGGGCTCTTGCGTCAATTAGGCACGTAATAGGGTAGTTAACTAAAAAAACTGATTAGTCCGTCAGTCAGATTTCAAAAAAATACTAGACACGTATTTTTCTTTTTTCATATAAACAAAAAATGAAGTGTATACTGAAACGGACTTCTTTTTCCAGTTATAATCTGTTTTTTTTTTTTTATTTGGAGCCTACATGATAAAATTTGAACCTGCCCTATATATATATGTCGGAGACAGCGACGGCAGAGCGGTAGGGTCGACAGCATCTTGGTGTGGTGGTACAAGTTTCATTTCGTAGGTGAGTTTTGAATTGAAACACGACGTGTAGATATACCCTCCAATCTTCATAATAACAATTTGAATAGGCAAACCGACTGTTTCGGTTCGGAGATGTGCCTTGGTCCGCGTCTCGATGCAAAAAGTGCCCGTTCGACGAACCCCACTTTCCAAAGCGACTCTGTCCATGTGACGCCATCACAAAATAACGTCGCAAGCGTTCGCCCCTCTTCAACGTAAATCAAATCAGCAACTTCTATTAAAATTAATCGACGATCTCCGACACGGCCAGCCTGACGATTTGCACGTCCTCGTGCATCATCATCATCATCATCCCAGCGCCAATCCAAGCCGCATCCGAAGCTCCCTCAGCCCTGGAGTCCGGGATCCGCTTCACCAGGCCAACCGCCGATTCCGGCACGTCCTCGTGCATGTCTGTAACAAATTATAAAAAAGCACAGAAAACCGACTTTGAAGCATTTTTGAGAGCTCGGCCAACCTGACCGTCACACGTCACGTTTAGTTACAATGACTATTAGAAAACCAAACAAGCTTAATAATTTTAACAACTTAAGCGCAAGAGCTTCCTTCAAGCCTCATAATTATCAAAATTCAAAAGAAAACAAAAGGTTCCTCCAAGCCTCATAATTATCAAATCATAATTGTCAAAAAGAAAACACACCATGGTTCGCTACCACAGTAGCTAGTGACAACTCATAGTTGACACCCATATTGTCATCACCTCTTGTGATACGACCAACTCTAGAGTCCACGACTCCCAGGTCAACACATGACCGTACAACTAATAGTCTCCTCCGAGACCCAGGTCCCCGCCACATCACTAGCTGCCCATCGCCCCCTGAACAACTCCTCACTGAGTTGCAGTTACGACTACAGACTAGTGCATGCAGTGCGACCATATCTACCAGAGTCCCCGCCACATCACTAGCTGCCCATCGCGCCCTGAACAACTCCTCACTGAGTTGCAGTTACGACTACAGACTAGTGCATGCAGTGCGACCACATAGCCATGATACGTGTTCTATTTGCTGGCGGAGGCACCCTCCTCACCATCTTCTACATTTTGAAAATCTAACTCAGCAGACATTACTTGGAAAAATCTTTCGTACCTATGCGATCGTGGGGTACTTATAAGTTCTGTTTCCAATCAACGATTTCAATAGGTAACCAATATTAAATTTCATTACTTTAGCTCACTTCTATCATATTTAGATTTTTCGTAAATAGCACTCATTTCTATGTTCGTTACCGCTTATTCTCTTGAGAAGATTTAATAGTCTAGCCACACATACTATCAGAATCTCAAGTGAGCTCGTAACTATAGGCCACAGTGCACTTTTGTTTTGAAATAAAGACAAACCAGACATAATTTTAAAACCCTGATTTAAAATTTCTCAGGCCATTATAACAAACAATAATCGGGTAGTACAAGAAATTAAATTTGCAAAAATAACTTTTGTTATCATGTCTCAAAGAAATGGTTCAGTACACAACGCTGGTACTACCCATACCCTGTATACGTACTATCGCGTGTGTGCGTATACCAATGAAATTACAGATAGCTTGGGCAAGAGAGCATTCAGCACCGAAATCAAAATAAAAATAGTACGACTCACCAGATTATGGCAATTTCGCACAAACACCTGCCACTTGGCAGTTATCAACCGTTGCACACCAGACATCTCTGAGCTCTCATAAAATCCCATTACGTTACCACAAACGTTTTGGGTATTTTGAAATCTTCTCATCGCCTACAGAGTAGATGCTGTCCTGAAATCTTCTCATGGCCTGCAGAGTAGAGGCTCAAGTCTTGAAACCTTGGGCGTTCCGCAAAGCGCACGCAGCTCCAGCAGCGCCACACGCCATTGATGCGATTCACCACGCAGCTAGAAGCGCGCTCCGCAAGCGCACTTTGCATTCACCGCAAGCGCACCTCCCGCTCCGCAAGCGCACCTTGCGCGCTCCGCAAGCGCACCTCGCGTGCTCCGCAAGCGCACCTTGCGCGCTCCGCAAGCGCACCTCGCGTGCTCCGCAAGCGCACCTCGCGTGCTCCGCAAGCGCACCTTGCGCGCTCCGCAAGCGCACCTTGCGTGCTCCGCAAGCGCACCTTGCATGTTCCGCAAGCGCCCCTCGCTCGCCAAGCAACAGCCAGCACTGTCGCGCGCCAAGGATCAGCCAGCACTGTCGCACGCTAAGCAACAGCCAGCACTGTCGCGCACCAAGGATCAGCCAGCACTGTCGCGCGCCAAGCATAAGCCAGCACTGTCGCGCGCCAAGCATCGGCCAGCACTGTCGCGCGCCAAGCATCAGTCAGCACTGTCGCGCGCCAAGCAACAGCCAGCACTTTCGCGACAGCGCCGCGTCCAGCCGCACATGCACGCCTGCAGCGGACTCCTGCAGCGCACTATCACGCGGAGCGATCTCTGCGCCAGCAATTGAGCGCACCTCGTAACTTCACGTTCACTTCCAGCCTCACGTTATTCTGTTCCTTGATTTATAACGAGATTGTGAGCAGTGTAGTTCTTTATCCCACTTCTGATGTCGGAGACAGCGACGGCAGAGCGGTAGGGTCGACAGCATCTTGGTGTGGTGGTACAAGTTTCATTTCGTAGGTGAGTTTTGAATTGAAACACGACGTGTAGATATACCCTCCAATCTTCATAATAACAATTTGAATAGGCAAACCGACTGTTTCGGTTCGGAGATGTGCCTTGGTCCGCGTCTCGATGCAAAAAGTGCCCGTTCGACGAACCCCACTTTCCAAAGCGACTCTGTCCATGTGACGCCATCACAAAATAACGTCGCAAGCGTTCGCCCCTCTACAACGTAAATCAAATCAGCAACTTCTATTAAAATTAATCGACGATCTCCGACATATATATATATATATATATATATATATAGATTGTCATCGTTTACTCTTACCCATGTTTACAAATTTAAATTATCTTTATTACTACACACATCTACTACATCCTTCTTGATTTTATACTTGAATAATGTGATAGGTACTTTGGAAGAACAAGTGGCGAATATTTCATAATATTCATCGCCAAAAGTTGAGCGTACATTTATCTGGAGGCACGGCACGGCACGGCACGGCAGGCTACGGCTCAATTTAGTAAGCAGCACTTGGTAAAAAACATAAATCTTAAAACTTCATTACTCGCTTCGCCCACAAGTTGGTTTTTCTTCCAACAAGGCGTTGATGTTTACGATTTAAAAGGTTTTTGACGTAAAATATTACTGTTGCCGACACTTCACCGCCTCCGCCTAATGGTTGAGATGTCAGGTAAAGGCAATGCTGTCTGTGGGTTCGATGATGACACTCGAAAAGTATGAAAGTTAAAAAGTTTCTTTTTTATTTCAAGTTTGAATATTCGCGGAGTTTTACAGATATTGTATTCTGTCTGTAATAACTTTTTAACATATACGAGTCCACCTCCTTTTCTCATGCCTCAATACGTATGATTAATAGAGTAACATGACTCTATTAATCATACGTATTTGAATAAATGACTTCTGTTTTGATGTTGATTTTAGATGTCAGGTTTAATCATTTTTTTACAAAAAAAAACAACCGACTTCCAAAAAACACTACACTTTTTAGTTGTGTAAAGTACTGTTCAGCTGCGTCCAGTTAGACTGGAGGCTGACGCTAAAATACTTAATGAAAAAACTTACAAACGCACTGGTTTCCCCTACGATTTATGAAAGTTCCATATCCAGTCATAAACGACGAAGTCATTCGCGAACAAACATAAAAAAAGCATATATACCGGTCGAATTGAGTAACCTCCTCCTTTTTGAAGTCGGTTATAAATACGTTACAGCGTCATAACAATTAATTTAATAATTCTGGCAAATATTTTCAATCAAGTTACTGGCATTAAACACACTAGGAAAAAAGAAAATTAGCCGTTCTAATTACATCAGAAAACACTGGCTTAAAACCATCATCACCATCATCGGGATTCAAACAAACACTCTGAAGACCAAATAAAAAAATAATATTTTGCAGTCATTACTTTACGAACTTCTTCACAAAAATTCCTACTTCGCGTGGGGTAAATATTCGTAGAACGATCAAACTTCACTCAAACTTGGGACTAAGTATATCATTGAAGGGGCGTTTCCGCGGCCGTTGTCATGGCGACCTGGTGTCGACGAACTTCCTTCCAACGGACTTAGAATTTAAGTATTAGTCTAAAAATAATTTAATGAGGAAATTTTTTATGTAACATGACGTTATTATCGTGGATATCCAGGAAAATATGTGTATAAAGATGTAATGTAATATAAAGATGCTATAGGTTATGGTACTGATCCCCATCATGCGCTTTTCTATATCTAATTTATTACTTCACAACTGGTCTCAAAACACTGAAGGAAAACATCGTGAGAAAGCCGACATTTCCCAGAACCTAAAATTGATGACGACCGACATGGACGAAAGACTTACAGAGACAAGGCTAATAATATCCCAACGTCGCAAACACGTCATATCAAATTAAATTAAAATCATTTTAATTCAAGTATCACTGAGATCATTAGAAATAATACACTCATAGTCACATTACAAATACAACACCCAATTATATATTTGTCGGAGATCGTCGATATAATTTTAATAGAAGTTGTACTTACTGTTGTTGTAGTTGTAATTTACGTAGTAGAGGGGCGAACGCTTGTGACGTTATTTTGTGATGGCGGCACATGAACAGAATCGCTTTGGGAAGTGAGGTTCGTCGAACGGTCACTTTGCATCGAGACGCGGATCAAGGCACTTCTCCGAACCGAAACTGTCGGTTTGCCTATTCAAATTGTTATTATGAAGATTGGAGGGTATATCTGCACGTCGTGCGTTAATTCGAAACTCACCTACGTAATGGAACCTGTACCACCACACCAAGATGCTGTCGACCCTACCGCTCTGCCGTCGCTGTCTCCGACATATTCATAAAAGTTATTATAAATATTACTAAATTAAACAAATTAAAATCATACATTTAAATAATAGTTATCTAAACAATTAAATAAAAAAGTCATACATATTACATAAACAATAATAAACATAAAATTACAATCTCAATTTCATCATCAGCCCACCACATGCCACTTACAACAGCGGGAGATGATGGAGCAGTCAAAGCTTAACGCAAGCGCGGCCAGCATGCTGTTTGCGCTCCCCCGCACTCTCCACACCAGCGACGCACTTCTCTTGCGACTAGTGGCGTGGAAGCAATCCACGTCATAGGCTAAATTGAACGAAAGATTTTAAATGTCCGCCCACAAAATCATTACTTATAACATGCACGTATTTCCATACATTTTATATATGTGGATATTCACGATAATATCGTCTCGTTAGAAATTAAAAAGCGCTCTATAGCTAGTCACTCTAATCACATATCTATTGCTCTCCCACATCATAGCATCTCTCATAGGATGAGCTTAAAGTAAACCAGCTAAATTCAGCTAAATGTAAAGTTAACCCTTGAACTCCGAAACCCAATCACTGGGAAATGCCGATATCCAAACGTTATCAAAATGTTCGGGGTTTCTGATTACCGTTAACGACAATTATAGGTAGATATTCGTATGACAGTTGGGAGTTATAATGTAACTTGTACCTACTCTGAGGCATTAAGGGGTCACGATTCATTCATAAGTCGCGGCAAAGAAACTTTTTTAAAAAAGTGAAAAAGTCTTCAGAACACATTGCCCGTGGTGACGCTTAATACTCTGCTCCAAAAGGATCCTGTTTACTCGACTCTGAATTGCGCATATTTGGCTCCTCGAAAGTTTTTTTCTTTTAATCGCTTCACATTAGATATTACTCCTTTATCGTGGGTGCGCTTACGAATACTTAAATTCACTTACACAAACAGTCAGACCCGCAGGAACAACTATATGTAGGTCATACAAATAAATGTTCCGTGTCGGAATCGAACAAAAGACACGCAAAGCAGCAATTGCAGTTTTACTTATAAAGTCTAGTCATTCATGCGCCTGAGCTCTCCCGATCGTATCGGACTACGAGAGAATTGGAACAGACATTGCACCTGTATTTACGCACACACTTGTGCACTATAAACAGCTGCGTAGAATGCGGAGATAGGCCAGACAGGTAGGACGCTCGCTGGCCTGGCAGATCGTTGATATTGGCCATCGTACCAGAAATATTTTATATCTATTTATTCAATAGTTAATAGTGTGTGTCCTGGGTAAAAAAACATTGATTATATTTAGTCAGCCATTTATGTTGTATATTTTGTTATATCAAATAAATAAAAATTTACAAATATAAAAGGCATCAAAGATCAGGAGCGGGGTTGACGACGTCACTCGTTGCTAAAAGTACGTAGTGACGTCACACGAGTTTTCAACGCGCTGTAGTTTCTTTTTTTTTTTTTTGGAAATTTGACTGACGGACTAATTAGTTTTTTTTGTCAACTACCCTATTATATAACATGTTTATCCAATGTATACATATAAGCATTATTGGTTACAATCAGGTGGAATCGCAGTCAAACACTAGTTTAGCTATAAACTAGTGTTAATAAAGAAATATACAGAATTTATCTGACATCGTAACACAAACTTCGCGAAAAGGCCACTAATAAAATTGTGATAGTCATATAAACGTTAAAGAACGGTTACAGAATTCACAGGGTTTAAAAAAAAAAGTGTTGGCTCGGCCTTTGGACGTTGCAAGCATGCCGCTGCGCGGGTTTGTAGGTATGACGTTGATCCCTGATGTGAACTCTATTAAATCAGCTGATGAGATAGTCTTTCGAGTTTTGTTTTCATTGCGCTTTGTTGTGTAATTAGCGAATTAATTAATTTTTACTTTAAAATCTTATTAGGTTATAAAAGAATAGCAATTAAAAACGGTCTAAAGTGAAAAAAAACTACATATATGTTTTTATAAATCATGAAAAAGCCGACGAAAAATTGCACCACTGAGGGGTTCAGAATCATGTACTGGATCCATGGTACTCGTTTGTGCGTCGATGTCAGATACACCCTTTATATTTTCTTTCAATAAATACATTCAGTAGGTAAAATTTAAGGTCCGTTAGTTCATTACATTAGTGAGAGAAGGTGCTCATATAGTACACATAATTCAAATTGTTCGGGCGGTTATAAATTCCTATCGAGTACGCCAAAAGTTAGTTATGCAAATTATTATCAGTGAGCTACCCACCTCAGTTAAATAGTGCTCCAAAGTTCTAGCCTAAACTTTCATGTTTTTGAGAGCGTCCATTACAGCGTCACCTTATTTAAAATGTAACACCTCGTGAACCTTCAGTAAATTTTCGGATCATTATTAAATAACGAGAAATTGCTACTCTCTGAAGTTTATAGTTTTCGATATTTATTAGTTGTTCACCAAAAAACACCTGAACGAATCTGGATGGCATAGACAAAGTATACGAAATTTGTGTTTTTTTTTTTAAGCTTGTTCAGGGAATTTAGTTGGTGCTTTGTGTCAGGAAATTTTGTTTTAATTTTTTGTGATTCGTAATTGAAATAAATGGGACTGCAACTTCATACTATTCGCATAAATGGTTAAAAAATGAATGTGTTTGATTAATTGGGGCTCCCGGGAAATGCATACCTGTCTGAAGGCATAGAGCAAAACACAATTAAGGAGGTCCTAATTTTATTTCAGATTTTTTAGTAATATAGAGGATACTTTTTATCCCTCTAAACCAACATCCACGCAAAACCGCTGTTAAACTAATTAAATTTATACGTGACATCAATCTACTAAATGAAGTAAAACACGATCTTGCTAGATAAGGACTACTTTATTTCCCGCGTACGGTAAACCAACAAAACATATTGTGGGGTTACCCTCAATGATATCATCTTAATATACAACATCTTCCCCTTTATAAAAAAAATAATAATAGACTATAATTTAGAACCACCACCATTATTATTAAATTAATTCTACATTTGATCACATTATTAATATAATCATAATCTCTGTTCCGAATTATTTTTTAAATAACATTGCAAGTCTTTCACGTGCCCGTCTAGAAGCAGCTCGGGTTTGTTGTACTACAACAGAATCTGGAGAAGAACCAGTCGACCTAGTCACTACCCCGTCCTTGTCACACAGCTGTTCATCTTTACTTCCTTCCGCATCGCTGTACGTGCTTGTCTGCTCATTTTCCTCACTGTCACTATCCTCCTTCCCATGCAAGGAAGCAGAATGTGTCGTGGTATCTCCTGTGCTTGTATCCTTTATGATATGCCGTCTATTGCGGCGGTATTTCCGACCACTCTTATCTATAAGGAAGTACGATCGGGGCTGCGGCGCTGTTGCCTGCACTTGCATATGTCGCCGACGCTTGTCTCCATCTGTTACAATTACATTTTCACCTGGTTTTAATGCAGGTAACTTTCGTGAATGCATATCGTAATATTTTTTTGATTGTTCACGTTTTGAGAGTATGTTTTTATAATCGTCATGATTGTTACGTTCTGGTCGCAATCTTTCTGTATGTACAGGTAAGCGAGTATTTAGTCGACGACCCATCAATAATTGTGACGGTGCACTAATACCGTCTCTCGGTGTTGCCCTAAAATTTAATAACCCTAGATAAAAATCTGTACCTGTAGCTAGTGATTTTTTTATTATAGCTTTCACTGTTCTTACAGCTCTCTCACTTAATCCGTTAGACTGTGCGTAATTTGGCGATGATGTTGTATGTTTGAAACACCAATCTTCAGTGTATTTCTTGAATTCCCTGGAACTAAATGCTGGCCCATTGTCAGTTATTAGCTCCGTAGGAATTCCATGTCTTGCAAACTGATCTTTCATCGCTGTAATTACAGCTCTGGATCCAATATTTGTTAAGGCACTTATTTCGATAAAATTTGAAAAATAATCGACTATAATTAAGAAGTTTTTTCTATCGCATAAGAATAAATCAGCGCCAACCTTTCTCCATGGTAAATCTGGAATCGAATGGGGTATCATGGGCTCTTTCACATTGCGCGCTGCGTGCTCCGCGCAGGTGGCGCAGGCGCGCACAGTCTGCTCCACGTCACGTGACATTCCGTTCCAAAACATGACATCACGTGCACGACGCTTACATCGGTCAATTCCTAGATGGCCCTCGTGAACGCGGGATATCATTTCACCTCTCAGATCACGTGGTATGAACACTAAGTGGTTCTTGAAGATCACACCATCGACTAGCTGAAATTCTTCTTTATATGCCCAATGTATTTTTATCATTTCTTTTAAATCCTTTTTATACCTTGGCCAACCATTTTGAATATAATACTTTAGTGATTTACATTCTTGATCACTTTTTGTGGCTTCTCTGACCATACTGAGTTTACTGTCGCTAAACGGTACATTTGCTATGAGGAAACACGCTTGATCCTCCACCTCAGATGTCACTCTGTCATGCATTAGCTCTGGTAAGGCTGCTCTCGATAACGTATCTGCAACGTACATTAATTTTCCTGGTTTGTATATTACCACGAACTCATAGCGTTGCACGCGAAGCATCATTCTTTGTAAGCGAACCGGCACTGAATCCAAACTTTTTTTAAATAAGGCTTCCAGAGGTTTATGATCCGTTTCCACTATCACATCCTTCCTACCATAGATATATTGATGGTACTTTTCTAATGCAAATACTATCGCCAGCATTTCCTTTTCAATCTGCGCATATCGCCTTTGTGTATCAGTCATCGTGAGGGAAGAAAATTCTACCGGGCGGCCGTCCTGTAATAGTGCTGCACCCAACGCTATGGAGCTTGCATCCACCGTAACCACGACCGGTCGGTCGCTCGAGTACAGCGCCAATACCGGTGCGCTGCTCACCGCCTGCTTCAACTTATGAATTGCAGTCTCATGGATACTGTCCCACACCCACTCATTACCTTTTTTTAGCAAGTTTCTAAGGGGACTTGCCGTTTCAGAATAATGTGGTATAAACTTTGATAAATAATTTATCATGCCGAGAAATCGCTCTAACGATTGCCTATCGTTCGGCTCTGGCATATCCATGATTGCTTTTATTTTATTTTTGTCAATCTGCATGCCTTTCTTACTAAAAGTATGTCCTAGATACGTGACCTGTTCTACACAAAATTCGCATTTTTCTCTATTAAACTTAATCCCTGCTTCCCGAGCCCTATCTAGCAATCTTATTAGCCTATCATCGTGTTCTTCCTTAGTCCTGCCCCAAACGATTATGTCATCTACAAATGAATCCACCCCATCGAGATCCTCTAGTAGCTGGCGTATTTTTTCGTGAAATACCTCACTCGCACAGTTGACGCCGTAAGGTAGTCGTAAAAATTGATACCTCCCAAATGGAGTTCCAAAGGTACAGATATCCGCACTATCGTCATCTAATTGTATCATCCAAAATCCGGACCGGGCATCAAGCTTACTGAAATACTTTGCATTCGTTAATTTTGCAGCAATCTCAGTAAGGGTAGGTAGGGGGTAGTGTGCACGGCGCACCGCTCGGTTAAGCGGCCGCGGATCGAGGCACACTCGCAGACTACCATCCTTCTTAGCTGGCAACACAATAGCATTCACCCACGCTGTCGGATGAGATACTTTACGAATTATCCCCAAATGTTCCATATTATCAAGTTCCGCCTTTAATTTATCCCGAATTCCTAAGGGTATTTTTCTAACTGGGCAAACTGAAGGACTTGCATTGCTTTCTAAAATGATTCTGTATTTACCTGGTAATTTTCCAATTCCATGAAATAAATCATTATATTGATCTACTTTGACCGTATAAACTCTCTTGACTAATCCTAATTCTTCACTGGTATTTTTTCCCAATACACTTTGACAACATTCACTTGATATGACAAAATCTATTAAACATTTTTTATCTTTATATAACCACAACATCTGACATGAACCTAGTATTGGAATATAGTTACCACAAAAAGACTGTGCTCTTATGCAACATGGTTTAATATCATTTACCGAGTATCCTAATTTATTAAAAGTAAATAATGATAATACATTCAGATCTGAACCTGTATCTAGTTTAAACAATTCGGTTTTTCCATTTTTGGCTAAAATTAATCGCTCAAACCACTTACTGTCTTTATGGTGTGAAGTTGTGTCCACGGTGGAGACATAGTATAACTCGTCATTACCATCATCACACTCCTGTATTTCATGTACACTTTTATTACCTCTAGCTGTACACATATTTTTGAAATGACCTTTTTTGTCGCACAAAAAACACTTTGCAAATCGCGCTGGACATCGTGCATTATCATCGTGAGCGCCACCACAAGCACTACATTTTGAGTGCGTTTCGCGAACAGAATCGAACCCACGAACCGACGACGCCGCGGTGCTTCCGACCGCTGAACCATGTGGATGCGCACGCCCACCGTATCGAGGCGACGACGCAGGCGCTCCGCGAGCTCGGCCCCGCGCAACCCGCGCTGCCGCCGCCGCTGTCCCCGTCGCTCCGCTATACCTCGGTACACGCGTACTGGATAATGCGTCAACAGCGCCACTTTGCTCCCTTGATTTTGTTTTTTCTATATTACGATTCTCTTCATTAGATACCTCACTTGCTTGGCATATCCTTACCGCTTTTTCTAAACTTAACTCGTCTGTTCTCAGTAATCTATCACGTACACCTGTGTCAATTACTCCACAGACAATACGATCACGTATTAAACCGTCTTCTAAATGTTCAAACTCACAGTTGTGGCATAATAATCTAAGTGCTGTTACATAAGCATCTATATTTTCGCCTTCCATCTGATTTCGCGTAAAAAATCTGAATCTCGCCATCGTTGTATTAGATTTAGTACCGAAGTGTTCATCGAACTTTTGTATCAATAGATCGATATCATCAGTGTCTTCTTCTACCTTTATTTTGAAAGTAGAATATATGTCATATCCATCGGCGCCTATTAAATTAATTAGTAAACTAGCTTGCACATCCTTGTTTTCTTTGTACACTCCTGAGGCCTTAAGAAAAATCTTAAATTGCTTGAGCCACTTTCGCCACGCGTCAGCTCGGTTTGCCGGGCCCCCGTCTAAAACTAATTCGGCCGGAGGTCTTGCGTGTTCCATGATAATACGTACAGTCTATCACCAAAACACACTAATACTGCTTTAATTTTAACTAATTACAACTTCCAAAAGCGTGATTCGTATTTATCGCTGTCACCATGAAGTAAAACACGATCTTGCTAGATAAGGACTACTTTATTTCCCGCGTACGGTAAACCAACAAAACATATTGTGGGGTTACCCTCAATGATATCATCTTAATATACAACACTAAATAAATAAGCATTTTATTTATTTAGTGTATGTATGTTTGTGAATCTCTTGTAAAGTTTACTATAGTAGAAATAATTCTACTACTGAAACCGAAATGTATTATTCCAGCCCTTCGATGTAGGTATGCGGTATAAAAGACGAAACGCTTCGTCCGGTTCGTAGAGGTGTCAACTTGATCAAATTGTACCTATAATAGTCATTCTGGTCCATCTCTGAAAGCCTAAAGCACAGGCGTAGAGTAGCCAGCCTTTCGGTGTTCTATAGGATACACTCCCCGTGTGCGAGGGAATTGCACGATTTAATTCCCCCATCTCCGTTCCACCATCGGACGACCCGTCGCGTCGTACGGCGAGTTTCCACCCTTATGTTGTTAACACCTCTACGATCCGGACGAAGCGTTTCGCCTCCTCCTTTATACCGCGTACATCGAGGGACTGGAACAATCTGCCGGCGGCGGTGTTTCCGTCGGACTACAATTTGGGTGTCTTCAAGGCTAGCGTGAATAGGCTCTTAATAAACTAGTGCGCTTTACCATCAACGATTGCGTCACTGCTTACCATCAGGCGGGATTGCGGTCAAGCGCTGGTTTATAAATTAATTAAAAAAAAAAAAAAAAGAGGGAGAGGACCCTAAGACACCACACGGGTCCAGTGCCGGTATCAACCAGCACTGGACCCCGCGTGGTGGGATGACATATCTATCACAACGTCTTCAAATTTTTGGATCTAGGTTATAACAGTTTCCCTACGATATTTAACTTCATCGTTTCGAGAACTGTAAATAAATTAATTTTCATAAACTAAAGCATCTCTTATATCATCATATAAGTTTTTTTTAATTGATAAGTACTTTCTAAGTATATCTTGGACACCAATGACTGATTACAAGGTGAAGGAAAACATCTTGAGGAAACCTAGACTTTAAGTCTGAAATCGCCAACCCGCATTGAGCAAGCATGATGATTACGCTCAATCCTTCTCTGTATGAAAGGAGACGTGTGCCCAGCAGTGGGACGATAAAAAGGTTGATAATGATGATGATGAAAGCATCTGTTTTGAACCTGCGTGCTAACACGTACATAAGTCAGGACCGTTATCACTGGTCCGGGCTGCTCTCAAAGACTCAAATTGTAAACATACGTAAATATGAAATAATATTTCACAAATAAGATAATTTTGATAATTATCAGTTTACAACAAGCGTTCTGCTAAGCAATTACCCACAGGCGCGCCGTCTGTCGACCGGGGCGTGTGCCTACGTGTGGTCCTACAATCGTCGAGTTTACAACCCCTGCTTGCAACTTTAAACACAGCCTTTCAACATTGCCTTTGTATATTTTACCAAATTCACTTTTAGTTAACTGAATGGGTATGAGTTCTGCGAAACACGATGTAAAATTAGTGTTTGCATTGTAGTTTGTAAACCGCTTACGGCGACTTAAACTATTATTCGCTGTTAGTTCAATTAAGTCTGTTTTCTAATGGTTTTTATTTTGGGTGGTTCCTGGTGGAATGGAATAGGACCTATTAGGATAAAACCTTATTGGTGAAGTTTATTACTGTAATGTTATTATCCAGATTAAAAGTTAACCTCAGTTTAGTTGGACCCAAAAGACTAGGCACATTAAGTTTCATGATGCTGTTCAGAAAAAAATGGTGCTGTCAGATCGGGGGACTAGATAATATGAACTTTTACAAGCGAAAAGGAGTATGTTAGGATCCCAATTTATAAAAACCTAATCAGCGCAATGTGTAAATCCTATGAATAACATACAACATTATTTTTGTTTATGCAAAACCCGAAACACTGTCCAGTATTTTTAAGTAAAGAATCTATGTACAAAATTTCAAAGAGATACCATGAAAAATCACAAAGTTATGAGCTTGTTATCCTACTTCACTGTCCCTACAAAAATATGGCCACCACTCCTCTCGGGCGCGCGAGCGGAGCGTTGACCTGTGGTATTAGCTGTTGCGCGGGCGTGCGCAGTATTATGATCTACCGTAAGCTGCGTGGCGCGCTCGGTTATCACACCGCAAAATGTACGATGCGACGGTGTAAAAAGTATTGGAATCGATTCAGTTGCTTATTCTGAACGAACTACATATATTCAAGATTCGCATAAACAAAAAATAACGTTGTGTAATTAGCTTTTTATGACCAAGCTAACAATTTTAATAATGCGATGACGTCATAAAATTTATGATCGAGCTATATTATCTCTACCTATAAATGTTTGTTGATGTGGACTGAATACTGAGGAACAAGATATATAAACGCTTACAAACGGAAAGGAGTATATTAGGATCCTAATTTCTACCTACTACAATGGTAAGAAGATTTGAGTGAGTATGCTTGTAAATTTCCTGTAAAGATTATTACAGTGGAAATAATTCTACTACTGAAACCAAAATGCTATATTGAATAACAGAAATGTTATCAAATGAAATCAAAGTATTTATTTCAAATAAACCAGTTACAGGCACTTTTGAATTATCAGAAGATCGGTCAGTCAGTAAGATGAAGCTAGTCGCCCATTATAAAGAGTAGGTACCTATGGAGAAGAATGGGTAAGAAACTCCATGGACACTGTTTTAAATTATAAAGCTATTGCTACAAATATTTCATTACATCATTCATGTTGAAATCAACCGTGTGAGAACGATGCAGAAATATATTGTGAAAATCAAAAAAACAACAATTCAGCAATTAAAATAACCCAACAAATAGAAGAAATTGAATCTAACAATGCAAAGATAGTTTTGTCCAAGGTTCAGCAGCTCCAACAGTGTTTCCGAATACTAAGTTTAGCTCCTGTGTAGCTATACCAGTGCCGAACACCCCTTTCAGCGATGCAATTCCGTAACGTACAATATGCTTAAAACTAAAACCTCAATAAAACAATTTTACGATTAATTAGAGTATATGTGGAATGGAAGTTCACTGTTTCAGTTGCCCAGTTAATAATTTTAGTTTACGTTGATGGTTTCCCCCAATCACCATCATCATAATTATCAACCTTTTTATTGTCCCACTGCTGGGCACAGATCTCCTCTCATACAGAGGAGCATTGAGCGTAATCACCACGCTTGCTCGCTTGCTGAAGTCCAGGTTTCCTCAAGATTTTTTCCTTCACCTTCAGTCATTGATGTCCAAGATAGCTAACTTTAGAAAAGTTACATTGCTTCTTGCCTGACCTGGAATCGAAACCGCGCACTCATACTTGAGAGGCTGGTGTTTTAACCACTAGGCCACCACGGCTTTATTTCCCCCATCATTTGCATTAAAATACTATCTCATCATTGACATTAAAAACAAAATGTGACCTCAAAATAACGAGGTCTATTATAAAATATGATTAAAGTTAACTAACGTTGAAACGTCAAAAATGTAAGCTGAATAACTCAGTAATCACTTCTTAACTTTGTGCGTTTCTTTGAATTTTTTGTTAAGTTTCTTGCAAGATTTATTGTATTCCACCTTTTACCTGCGGCGAGCTGAAAGCAGGAAATCGAAAATGTTATTCCATTTTGCAAGAACCACATTCTTAGAGCTAGCTAAGTAACGGTTAAGCTACATAACCTGACTAGAATAGTAAAAACAGTTTTAAGTTTACTAAACACATAATATAGTAATCTCAACAGTCAACACCTCTCCCCCAAGTTTTAGTTTTGTATATATTATAAGTACATAATTTGGTAATAGTATGTATGTGTTAAGAATATATTTTCCTCATAACTTTTTTCAACCAAAGCACCTTAGGCATTAAGTTCTCCTCTGTACAGTTCATATACGAAAGTGTAAATATATATGTTGTGGATAACTATATCTGTTTAATAAAAGTTACTAATTTTATGTTTGTAGTCGTGGGGCAAACGCTGTGACGTTATTTTGTAATGACGGCACGTGTACAAAGTCGCTTTGGAAAATGAGGATTGTCGAGCGGTCACTTCGCATTGAGACACGGACCAGGGTACTTCTCCGGAGCGAAACTGTTGGTTTGCCTATTTAAATTGTTATTGTCAAGATGGGGGGGGGGGGGGGGGGGTATAATTACACTTTGTAAATAAAAAAAAATATTAAAAACTTCACCTATCACCTTTACCGCCACACTAAGATGACGCTGACGTCGTTATATAAATAATATCAGGAGTAAAGAATAGATAGAGATCATCATCATCAACCTATTTTTTTATCGTCCCACTGCTGGGCACAGGTCTCCTCTCATACAGAGAAGGATTGAGCGTAATCACCTCGCTTGCTCAATGCGGGTTGGCGATTTCAGATTTACAAGTCCAGGTTTCCTCAAGATGTTTTCCTTCACCTTCAGTCATTGGTGTCCAAGATACATTTAGAAAGTACATATAACTTTTAGATAGAGATGGACCGAAGCAAATGCCCATATTTCAACAAAATAATCTTGTATAAGCCTTGTCCCAAGATGTTTGACTGTTACCGAATAGGTTTACAAAGGTTTTGTTCGAGTTAAGATCATTGAAAGTGCGAATAAAAAGAACGAATACATTGATAAGATCTCACACTTCAATATGGTATTAGCGATAATAAATAGATGTTTATATACTTATATATACGCCAGATCTGCGAATCCGAATATCTCCTTTTCTATTTAGAACCTTTCCTTTTTTGATTTTTTTTTTTGCTATGAGACTGACACATAACACCGAACAAAATACTGGCATATAAAAAAACAACCCAACACGGGCTTCCCCAAACACACCAACGACCAACCGATACTATCCATGCAAAATCAATACAAAGAATACAAATACAGATGCTCAAATATTTGCATTTAAATTTAAAAAAAAACAACTCCGTCCATAAACTACGCGATCCAGAAAACTAAACAAGTCTAGCTTAAAGAACATAATTAAATGATAAGACTACCCGCGGTAAACAGGGATTACTCCACAAAGGTGTAAACTGTCACGTAGACTATGTACGTCAGCGCTATCGTATACCGTGTGAACGTTATCTTAGCCGTGATTTACAGCCTTGCAGAATTTAATTAGGGCTGCCGACGCCTAGGGACACGTTTGATGAGCTTGGAAATTTTCTAGGTTTGTTTTTATAAGGAGCAAAAAGGTTTGTTGACTTTTAGAATAGATTTTGTTTTTAAATAGAATTACTTAAATTAATTGGGAACAAGATTAATTAATTAAGGACCCACTTAAGAGCCTTCCGTTGGAAAAACGATCACTAGACTATCTTCTACTGAAAAACAAGCAGATTTTATATCAACTATTCTATATTATAATGAAGGTGTTAATGCCTCTGTAGCGGTAGCGAACACTGCGCAAGGAGGCACGGGTTCGATCCCCGCGCAGTTTAAATATGTATTTGTATACATAAATATGAATATTTGCTCTGGTCTGGTCGTGCCTCGGAAAACCAAACCTGTTCGTATGGCAGTCGTTACGGTCTAACTGCTATGCTTCGATATCGTCTTCGGGTTATGGAGGTCAGACGGCAGTCGCTTCACGGATAATATCGAAGCTTAGCCAAAATCAGCAGTTAGACTGGTAAAGCGGACTCCAGACTGCAAAACTGAAAAAGCTTCGGGTGCGATTGGGATTAACGCTGAGATGATGATGATGATGAATGAAGAAATTAATGACATCCCATGATCATTTTCCGTAAAGACTTATCACCAACGACGACTTGACAACTCACTTTACGACTTAACACCAAAGGTTTATTTTGAAATGTCTCTGCTTACGCCTTTCGATATAATAAAAGCCTGACGTTATGTTATGTGAAAAATAACAATGTAGGATTGTAAAAAGGGATGATAAATTGCACGCGATAAATCCCTATACGATCCCAGCTCGTCATTTCAGCGTTACAGGCTTTCAAAATACCCATAAGGGAAAACAATTCGTAAAACAAACTGTGTGCATGTTCCATATCCTTGAAATAAATGGATTTGATCGAAATAGGTATGGTGGTTGAACTCTCCCACATATCTTGCCATTAACCCTCATTCATTTCCAATCCAATATTTGTTTGCTTGCTTTAACAACGCACAATCGTTGTGTAATATCAGATCTGTAAATGCACATGCATAATAATCCATTTGCTTACTGGCGTTTGGCAGGGCTAATACATGACTTCATTTATTAAATAGTGAAATAAATATCTCCTGTATTCACAAAAGTTTTTTTGTTATTGTTCATTTTTCATAACACTTAACGCGCCCTGCGTTAAGTGTTATAAGACTAGGCACTGTCATCAAAAGCACTGTCTTTGCTGCATATTACCTACATTCATATTTAAGACACCTTGATATTTGAATTTACATAAACACTGAAAACAACAATCCAATTTTTTTCAAATAAATTTTGCAAGTTTTTAATTTCGAAAGCACTGACATGCGTATTAATTCGGTCAGCCCTGTGAATAATAAGTAATGTGCACAATTCCTAATCACAGCAATGTATAAATCCTATGAATATCATATAACTAGCTTTGTTATGACCAAATTAATTATGTTAATAATGCGATGACGTCACAAAATTTATGATGGAGCAATATTATCTCTACCTTCAAATGTTGGGTAGTTCGTCTAGGTAAGCACTGCTACTGATGTGAGTTATGTCACACAATATAATATAGAAACCCATAGAAATCATACTGCGTCATCACCATCAATCTTTTTATCATCCCACGGCTGGGACACAGGTCTCCTCTCATACAGAGAAGAATTGAGCGTAATCACCACGCTTGCTCAATGCGGGTTGGCGATTTTAGACTTAAAGTCTAGGTTTCCCCAAGATGCTTTCCTTCACCTTGTAATCAGTCACTGGTGTTCAAGATATATTTAGAAAGTACGTGTAAATTAGAAAAGTTACATTGATATTTGCCTGACCTGGATTGGCCCGCAGACTCATACTTGAGAGGCTGGTGTTTTAACCACTAGGCCACCACTGCTTCATACGGTTGGGACATTCTATACTGTACTACATAGCATAGCACATAAACTGTATGGAGTTCCTAGACCCAAGTTTATTCCCTTCCTAATTACCAAATAAAACGAGGCTCGCAAAAACATCTCATCCTAAAACATACCAGCACAGAAACTCGGACAAAAACCATTTAGTACTAGTGAAATACCAAATAGCAGCTCTGTTACCAAGACGAATGAGTCTCGTTTGTTCCGGTTTGCTCCCATTAACCCAGCCTTTAAGACACAGGGTCACCGGCCGTCTCGAAAACTAATCCTCACTGCTGTTAATACCAATAAGTCGTGCCTTGAAATTTATCGGGGTCAAAATATAAAGCCAGAATACTTTATAGGAGTTTCGTTCAACTTAAATTTGGGCTTTTCATGAAGATGCGCAGATGTGTTGGATAAATATAGTGGCTTGAGTTTGTTGTGGAGCCAAAGGTGGCTTTCGAAGTAAACAACCAAGTTTTGCTTTTGTGGATGACACACGTATTTATATAAATAAATAAAATCGAGATCTCTGTTTGTAATATCACAATAACAGCTATTTACTAAATGCCTATGAAAATATTTAAATTTATTTGAAGAGTTTTCCCAAAGTCGTATATGGCACATTGAGAACACAAGAAAACCTGGAGTATAGATGTAGTATAGCCAGACTTTCGGTAGGTATTCTATAGTACGAATTTTGAAGACTGCGCGGAAATTACATAACTTAGTTCCGTCCTCACGTTTCATAATCTGACAACCCGTTGAACGGCGAGTTTCCATCTTTACGCTTTTGACACCGGTACTATCTGGACGAAGCATTTCGCCTCGTCTTTTATACCCCGTACATCGAAGAACTGGAAGAATTTGCCTGCAGCGGTCTTGTTGTCCGATAATAATTTAAATGTCTTCAACGCTAGAGTAAAGACACTCAAATTATAATCGGACATACAAAATCAAATATAAATAGTTAAGAGAACTCTATCCTGCAGTTCTTAACATTGCAGGGTAGGGTTTTGTACTATTTGTACAACCTTTATTTTCCAAAAATATGCCTATATGAAATATACTCATTTGCGAATGAGAATGCATTGCAGCCCGTCGCCAGCCGAAGGAAAACGATGTTCGCTTCCGCGAAGCAGTATTACTAATAATTTTTATCGTCCGGCTAATTTCTGAAGCAGTTGGACCAATTGTAGGACAGCAGATTGCTGTTGTCAGAAAGGGTAACTAAGACATCCATGATACATCCATACATTTCAGATATCCATGTCATCAAACTCTCATATATAACAACCAAGGTACATCATCATTGAGTCCAAAGCCAAGGTAGCTGCCAGGAAACTTGGCGTTATTGCAAAGATTCGGCGGTACTTCACACCAGTACAGCTTCTAATGTATTACAGAGCTCAGGTCCGTTCGTGTGTGAAATACTATAGCCACTTTTGGGCTGATTCTGCAAAATGTCACCTGGCATCTTTGGATTCGGTAGAGAGGAGTGCAAAGAGGCTAATTGACTCAGATTGAGTTCAAAACGGTCTCCAAAGCCTGCAGCACAGGCGAAGATTAGCCTGCCTGCCGTTGTCTATAGAATGCATTTTGGAGAGTGTGCGAGGGATTTGGTTGATTTAATTCCCCATCTCCATTCCATCATCGGACGAGCCGTCGTACGGCGAGTATCTATTCTTATGTAACAGCGGATGACGGGTCATCCAGATCGTAGTAGTGCCAGTTGACACTGGACCTGTTGATACTGGACCTGTTGGCCCGGACGAAGCATTTCGCCTCGTCTTTTATACCCCGTACATCGAGGGACTGGAATAATTTGCCAGAGGCGGTGTTTCCGATCTGAATTTAAGTGTCTTCAAGGTTAGATTGAATAGGCTCTTAATAAATTATGCGCGCTTTACCATCAACTATTGCATCACTGCTTACCACCATGACTTCTTACCATCAGGCGGCATTGTGGCCAAGCACTAGTTTATTATTATAAAAAAAATACCTACTACTTACAATGATAAAAGTGAAAATAATGAAAATAGTTAAACTGTCCTTCAAGAGCTTGCCGTAAATGTAAAGTAAGTCTTTACTGACATAATTTCGACCGTAGATATATCTTCTTGTTACCGTAATTTGCGCTTCAAGTGGAAACACTAAAGACCCGTCTGAAATTCGAACCCAAACCTTAATCCGTACCCAAATAATTTAAGCCCCTAGAAACATTAACAGCTCGAAGATACCATCAAACATACTTAAAACTTTGATACTCAATTTCAACGTAATTTATCCAAATACTACGGTTTTAACACCTTTTCTTTTGAAGCGAATTGCTGTTTATTATCAATCTTAGATCTCAATAAATTTTAAGATAAAAATTCTAAGTCATACTTTCATATCATCGTAGACATATGCGCCTTTCAGAAAGGAAAGATACATAGTTCTCTTGGGATTCAAAACTTGTCTGGATTTAAATCCTTCAAAAACTTTAAATCTGCCGAACGATTGTGGCCAGTGAATTTTGTGTTTTGATTTAATGCCCAGAAACTTCCAGCTTCGGAAGATCTAATCATCACCTATATCACTTCAATTTCTTTATGGTTCATCATGTCTTCAGAAACAAGAAACCGATTTGCAATTTCCTTCTTTTTAACACAGCGAAACTGTTCTACTAGTTTTTTACATTACGCTGTAGTGTATTTCAATCGTGCTAAATCCGTCGATGGATACGGGCAGCACAAGACCAGTTATTGTGGAAAGCCTTGGGGGAGGCCTTTGTCCAACAGTGGACCTCTATATGCTGAAGAAGTAGTGCTAAAAAGTGGCTCTTACATTTATCACCTAACAATCCTATTAATATTACAAGCGATTTGTCGTGTTCCGGCATGATGTCTGGTGAAGCCGTATGGAGGACGGGTCTGAGTAGTTGTGTTGCGATGTGTGCCGGATACGATGCGCCTAATGTTGTTGAGTTGGGAGTTTGGTCGTGGAGGTCAGATCAATCTCCCTTTGGCGCAGCATCGTTGGTCGTGTTGTTGGGTTTAACATTGCATCACCTCGCTCAACTGCCGTCTTCCTTCCTATTCACTCAGTTTTTCTGAGTGAATAGGCTCTTAATAAACTAGCGCACTTCACCATCAACGATCGCATCACTGCTTATCATCAAGTGGGATTGGGGTCAACGGTAATTTATAATTATTAAAAAAAATATATTATAAAAGCAAAAGTTTGTATTAATAGATATATGTTTTTACTCTTTCAAGTCAAAACTACTGAACCGATTTGGATTAAATTTGGTGCACAGATAGTTTATAAACAGTATTAATATACCTAATATTGGACATTTTATCTCGGTATTCCCAGACTAATTGAAACTTATACAGCCCGAGACGCAGCAGACTATAAACAGACAGAGCCAATCATAATAGCAAGCTCGAAGGCTTGAATCACGTACAGCCGTATTCTTTTGCACAGCACCCCGTCAAGAAACGTTTATGACAGAATCAGAAATGCATTTTTCGTGTCTTGAAAAAGTGCCGACGCGTTCGCCTCTCGGGCTTTTCAAGCGAACTTACTTGGCATACGGACTTGTTGTGTTGAGAACAAATATAATAATATTTTCACTCTTCTTAATCAAAATAACTTCAATTTATAAAGCGTGGGCAAAAAATATCATTTTACCCTCTAGGGGATGAAGTTTATTTTTAATCTTTAACTGTTACCTAAAAGTCTGCAGAAACGCAAAAAAATCTTTATCCAGAAGTAGATTAATCATGTTTTATTCATGAGTCAGCTTAATGCAGTGTCTTAAAAAGAAGAACGTTTAATGAAATAATTTATCTGGTAGAATGGGTGCATTGCGTTGCGGCTATAGAGGAAATAAAAAAAAAAAACATCTTAGCCTTTTCCCACCTATGTTAGAGTCGGTTTTCAGTCTAACTGGAAGCAACTGAATATCCGTATTTTACATAAAACGACTGCCTATCTGACTTCACACAACCCAGTTACTGGGTGGGTAATACGAAACCCCTACCAAAGATGGTCACCGATCCCCCCGATTGGTGCTGGCCCGCCACTGCGGGCATCCTAGGGTCAGGGGGGGGAGTGAGGTGTACTCCCCCGGCCGTGACGTCTAAGAGTGGCGCGCTTGGAACACTTCGCGCCGCCACCTCGGATATATTCACCGATCCTTAGACCAACTGCGGCAAGCACAGCTTAACCTGATTGATCAACCTGTAGGGCTGTTATTATTTAGACAAGAGAAATCCCTCCCGCGATAAAAAAGAAAAATAGCTTTGGCCTGAAATATACAAATTTACTTTATATGAAACCATGTAGTTTGTTCAGAATAAGCAACTGAATCGATATCAATCATTTTTACACCATATTATATTTTTTCCCAAATACATTTAGAAATGGCTGCAGTGTGGTTACCGAGCGCACAACTCAGCAGACGTTAAATCATAGTACAAGGTGGGTTAGACAGGGCGTTAGACAGGGCAGCGCCGCTGCAGGAGCGGCTGGGCGAGCGGTGCTTTAACCGTACTTTTGTTGCTCAAAACTTTGTGTTTTTTCATGATATCTTTTTAAAATACAATACATAGATTCTAATAAATAAATTCAAAGATTCTAAAAAAAACTTAAACATACTTGACACGAGTTTCGGGTTTCGCATGTACAAAAAATAACGTTGCATATAGAATTTTTGTCTAATTGTAATTCTGTTTTATTATAATTGGCTACCGTAATTTATTATATATTTATTTGATTATTTGTGTGAAAAGTAGAGTATAATACACGGCGCTACAAAACCCATTATCACTTGGTTTCTATTTACAAACTACCTTGTATATAATGTGTCCTTTTAGCCCCTTGTATAACAATCTACTATTTATAAACAGGATAGCAACTCTTGCGGTAGTATGATTTAGTCTAACGCAACCTTTCCCTTCTAATCCTATTTTACGCCGTCTATACAAAAAAGTACTTTGTTTAAGGACGTGGGAATGTGTTTCAGTGAAATCCCTAAACAGCTGGTTCACTTCCCGCTTTTGCTTTGCTTAGAGGATAAATATTGCTACATAGATAATACCATCAGAATCTTGAGTACATTTTTTTAAACGTTTGCCCACGCTAGAAATCACTCACGTATCGTGGGTGTGTTTACTTACATTAAAACTCACATACACAAACAGCTACATTATCAGTTAACAGCGGAAAATTTTCCGCTCATAGTTTAGTTTCCGTTAGGATATTGTATTTTCATTTTCTCCGAAGTCCCCAAAAGTCTAGGCAAGACAGGCATATACCGAGAAGGCTGGTTGAAAGTAGCACGTAAAATAAGAATGGAAGGATTTGGGGAAGATTTTGAGTGGAGGACATTTTACACAAAAATAAACAAAAAATTCACAGATCTCGTGTTATACACCTTCGGGTTTAAATAAGTTAAGGATGAATTTAGCCAAACCAATACTTTCTGAATATATATTCTTTTTATTCGTTTTTATTTTATATATAATATATAATACGATAAGACTAAAATCTTCAACCAGTGCGTCCTACCCGTCATGACTTACGGAGGCATGACGTGGACACTAACGGTCAGACCAGTCCACAAGTATAAAACCGCTCAGCGAGCTATGGAGCGAGCTATGTTGGGCGTCTCTCTGAAGAACCGTATCAGGAATGAGGTGATCCGACAACGGACCAGAGTCACCGACATAGCTGAGAGGATTAGCAAGCTGAAGTGGCAATGGGCTGGTCACAAATACCGCAGGACCGACAACCGTTGGGGTAAACGAGTCCTCGAGTGGAGACCGCGTCTCGGCAAACGTAGCGCAGGACGCCCTTGGGCGAGATGGAGTGACGACATCAAAAAAGTGGCTGGTAGTGGCTGGCGGAGAACTGCTCAGGATCGAGCTTGTTGGCGTGCCATGGAAGAGGCCTATGTCCAGCAGTAGACGAGTAGAGGCTGATGATGACGATAATGGTGATTAATACGATTTGAATGCAATAATATCATCGATACTGTCTCATAAATCGATACATCGATAAAACTCTAAATGTTAGGCCCCACTACTGCCTAAACTATTATAGACAACACATTTTGTTTTTTGCAAAATATACTCGAGTTCAACCTCGACTGCTTTTTCGAACTATGCCTTTATCTATTATAGTCTCCGAGTACTCGTCGGTTCAAGTCAAAAAATACTAAAAAAAAATCGCATAATTTTTCATAATTTTTGCATTTTTTTTTAAAAGCTTTCCACTTTTCCTAAAATTTTAATACCATCTTGTAGATCTCATCGAGACAAAACTTTTGATACCTACCCTACTAAACCACGTAACTTCAATATTGACGAAACCATAGCGAGATTTTACTACCACTGTCAAAAAATTACCAAAGTTAAAAAAAAAAAACAGTAAATTTGATTAAAATGAAATAAACGCCCATCCAGCCATTCAATGAAGTGATCATAGGAGTGGCGCTGCGATACTGCGCATGTATGCTCAATGCAATCACAATATCCAATTTAGTTTTTAAAAGACTTATGGAACATAAAAAAGAGGAATGGAATCCTGTCAGTTGCGTTACTGTACGTCCATTTTGTCTGTGTGTTCGTCATGAAGGAATAGTAGCATACCTCTATACTTTTATTTAAATTTCAGGTATATTACTGTTGATGAAATTGCATTCAACTATTAATTTTCTGATGTCTTTTTCTAATGTCGTGGTGGCCTAGTGGTTAAAACACCAGCCTCTCAAGTATGAGTGCGCGGGTTCGATTCCATGTCAGGCAAGTGCCAATGTAACTTTTCTAAAGTTATATGTACTTTCTAAGTATATCTTGGACACCAGTGTCTGAAGGTGAAGGAGAACATCTTGTGGATACCTGGACTTTATAAGTCTGAAATCGCCAACCCGCATTGAGCAAGATTGGTGATTACGCTCAATCCTTCTCTGTATGAGAGGAGACCTGTGCCCAGCAGTGGGACGATAAAAAGGTTGATGATAATGATGAAAAAAAAATCATTTGAAATAATACATCTTGTTTTTTCTAATTTTTGTCTCTTACAATCAAATCTAAATCTAATCGAACACAAAAAAATAAGTGTCTGTTTTGGTAATTATGCGTTAAATGACTACAAATAAAGTCTCTGTTTTGAATGACAACTGTAATGAAAACGAGCTGGACATAGGCCTCCCTCAAGGATCTTCACGATGACCGTTCCTGCGCCTCCCGCATCCATCTCAGACTCAATCGGTCAATAATATCTATCTAATTTCTCTACATTTTTGACAAGCTTTGAACATAGACTCTCGCTGAGACAACATTGCGACTAGATTTAGTACTAGACAATAATTTTGTGGTACACTCCACTGTCAAGTGCCAGGGCTGCGGTTACTTTTAAAGAGATACCGTGCCCCTGGCGCACACGCAAGTGCAGGAACTCGGGTGTGTTTTAGTCAGTAAAATCTGGCATCAAATGTCCTGTTCCGCTCCACCCAGAGCGGAACAGATCATTTGATGGTTACCCGTTCACAAAAAAAAGATCTACGCTAAAATGACTCTGTTATCCACTGCAGCAAACAGCATTTAATTTACTAATTTTAATTTACATTTTGGCTAGTAAATAGGTGGTGGAGACTACGTCATAGCTGTTTGAAGTAAAGCGCTCTACACACCAAAGCCGCCGGCCGGCCCGGTGGCATAAGTCGGCAACATTGTGCCGGCGGGCTAGGTTGGCGGCTTCAGTCATTGTAAGACATAAATCTTTGCCGGCGACATGTCGGCGGCTCAACATCAGTAACTTATTTGGCAGTTTTGGCAGTTAAAATACTAGCACGTCACTACAATTGAAATGCCGCCGACAACTGAGCGCTTGCGTACGCTAGCCCCCGGTAAGCCGCCGACGTGTCGGCGGGCAACACGCGCGGGAGAAGGTTGCCCACATGCATCTTTCAACATAAGCGTCGTGTCGTCGGACCGTGCCGCTTACAACCCTACACCCATGCCTCGACGCTTGTGCCGTGTACGGCATTGATGTGTAGTGCGCTTTAGAAACACAGCAACTTACACACCTACTGTACATGCACATCAACACAAACATCACACACCCCCATTCATTAATATACTACACACTCATTCCTCACTCCTCAATGTGGTAACGTACTTATCCTAAATAATTTAGTTTTCCCCATTAATTCTTTTTAATTTTATATCAATCATTCCAATTCATCAATGTTACAGATCTTTTACTTAAAACAAAAATTATGGTTCTAATAATTAAGTGTGGAAGGCGCTGATGACTGTGACACAGTTTAAACTATTATAGTCGTCAACGGTATCTCTTATAAATACGTGTGTATTCATCGCCATGATTTGTACATAGACTAAGAGAAATTTGTAATTCTTGTAGTAAACAATAAACTATTACTATTATTATTAGCCACTACCGACTAATATTAAACAATACAAAATTTCTAATACATTTTCCCTTTTTTTGTTAGTTTACTTCGTTTTAATAGTTGTTGTTACAGAGGCATTAGAAATATTCTGTAAAAAAAATAACGGTCTACCTATTAATGAGATACAGCACGCTGACAGTCAGACGGATGGACAGCAGAGGCTTAGTAATAAAATTCTGTTGTCACCCTTTGAATGCGGAATCCTAAAGATGAGCTGGTGCATATTGAGATGAATAAAAGATATTCAGAAGAAGCATCTCCTTTGAGATATTTCCTTTTGAATCTTTTACTTTTAATGGAAGCAAAGCAATTATAGTGAGAAAAATAACTTCCCTTACCGTTTTCCAGCAACGTTACCTTACTTTCATGTTACAGTTATATCAAAGTGCACTCAACGCAATCGTCTTGCCAAAAGTACCGCTTAATGTCTTGAAATTTACATTTAGAACACACTGCATCTTGAATTCAAATATCAACAAAATTGTTTCCGTTATGAAACACGCTGTGTTTTGAAACAGAAGCTTTTCAATGGAACACAGGGAAGTGTTTCTTCGTGTTTATTACATTGCGCAAGCAGTTTCAAATTAAGCTGTTCTTGTGTTCGCGGGTAGCACCGCGGAGTAATTACGTAACACTATCAGTAGCAATGGCTTTCAATTTGACAGTTCAACGAGTATATATCCTTGGAGTGAACCGACCGCCTTCAGCTTTTGGGTGTTGAGATTTCCTCGAACCTAAACTTTGGGCGGTTCATTGAGTTCAAGGCCAAGGTGGCTGCCAGAAAACTTGGCGTTATCGCAAAGGTCCGGCAGTACTTCACACCAGGGCAGCTTCTAATGGTGTACAAAGCACAGGTCCGTTCGTGTGTGGAGTACTGCAGCCACATTTGGGCTGGTGCTGCTAAGTGTCACCTGGCCACTTTGGATTCAGTGGAGAGGCGTGCGAAGAGGCTGATTGGTGACCTTGATAACTCGAGTTGGTCTCCAAAGCCTAGAGCACAGGCGTAGAGTAGCCAGCCTTTCGGTGTTCTATAGGATACATTTTGGGGAGTGTGCGAGGGAATTGCAAGATTTAATTCCCCCATCTCCGTTCCACCATCGGACGACCCGTCGTACGGCGAGTTTCCACCCTTATGTTGTTAACACCTCTACGATCCGGACGAAGCGTTTCGCCTCCTCCTTTATACCGCGTACATCGAGGGACTGGAATAATCTGCCGGCGGCGATGTTTCCGTCGGACTACAATTTGAGTGTCTTCAAGGCTAGAGTGAATAGGCTCTTAATAAACTAGTGCGCTTTACCATCAACGATTGCGTCACTGCTTACCATCAGGCGGGATTGCGGTCAAGCGCTGGTTTAAATTTTAATAAAAAAAAAAATATGCAAATATATATATATATATCTATATACTTCCACTTGGGTTATATACTTCTTCGCATGGAGTAACTTTCCAATCGTCGTCGATAGTAGACGATTTCGGTTTCACGGCTGATCAATCACCAGAGTAACTATCTACCTACTGATGATTGATCAGCCTGGTGAGTAATAGAAATAAATAAATTTATTACTTCCCTTGGATATTGTTAAGTGAAGTTATAAATTTATTTATTTTTATTTACTAGCCCGTATCAGAATCATTAAGAACAAAAGAAATTCAGAGTTATGGGCAAACGTAATGAAACTCCCCATTTCCTCTGCGTGCTTACGTAAATAAAAAGGAAACATTCAAAGGAAATGCCTACTCTGAAGGCAAAAATACTCAACAAAGTTGGCTTGGAGAACATTCAAGTCCTTTTAAATAAAAGTTGCCTTTTATCACTGGCTAAAACGTCCATTTCTCAGGGCGGGCTACTAAATGGACAAAGAAACGCGAGGCTGTGATGACACTCAAATACTTTCTGGGTTTTGCGCAGTTTTAGCCCAAACTTAGGGAGATAGTCACGGCCCCAGTGTACGTGTTACTGTCTCCCGACAATATTGTCACTGCGGCACCTTCCCTCCCCTTTTTATGAGCCTTTCTTGTAACTTCTTATTTCAGGTGCATTTTATTCGAAGAATAGGAGATTCGGTGAATAAATCTTTGTAGCTGCTTTGTAATTTGAAATTTTTGAATAAAAACAATGCACTATAGCAGTGTTAATAAATCTCGCACACCTTACATTGTATCGATTCGAGCTGTTGCACCACTTTAGTCAAATATAATTATTCTTAGTTGATTTTTGACATTTTGTAACAAAAAGATCAAACCAATTTGAGAGTTTTTTTAAATGAATAATGCATATCAAATAACCGAAACAAACGAAATTTCGAACAACAACTACCAACCAGCAACCCATACTGTTACCGCATATTGGATTATGGCCCACTTCTTGTCACTGAGAGGAGGAGTGAATAGGCAACTATGTCTCCAACAAATTATAATAATAATAATTCATTATTTAGCTATGGACTATTTTATCTCCTACAGTGACGTGCCCGTCGGTGGCTCGGCTCACCCATGGTTTAACGCTGACTGTGTGCAAGTTGAACAGCGTAAGCACACGGCATTTCTCACCTGGGTTGACGCTCGTGACCGCAGAGCTCCGGATCTAAGCTCAAAGAAGAGAGCCTTTGCGGATGTCAGACGGATCGAATTCGAATTGTCAAATAATGTGTTCTGTCTAATGCCTATGGCATGGAGGTAGTAAGTACTACGTTGTACGTAGTGCTTATTACTTCCATCGTATATGGTCTATGACTCTGGCTTTGACATCAAATTAACTCTGTTTATAGTTTTGCATGTTAGATTACGAGACTTTTGATGATATTATTATTATTATTTTTTCCTATATTTTGTTTGATATTTTATTGTATTTAGTTGTAAGGTGCGTTTTGTTTGTGCGGAATAAAATTTTTCTTTCTTTCTTTGCTTTAACCGTGCTGCCAAGTCAAAAAGGCGCTTAAGAAAGCTCGCTTCGTCCGCATCATTCATATTGGCAACAAGATCTTTGCGCAACCATCCGGTAGCAGAGCTTTCTGGTCCCTAGCCAAATCGGTTGAGGCGAACTTCTTTCTGCCCAAACTGCCTCCGCTGGTTAGGCCTAGTAGAGCACTAGCTCATACGACGAGATAGAAAGTAGGTCTCTTTGCATCTCTCTTTGCCCATAATTCGCGTCTTGTCACTAACAGTGCTACTCCACCTAAATTACCTCATTGCGGAATTTCAATGCCGGAGGTTCGCATTAGGAACAAGGAGGTTCTGAGAGTATTGTGTCATTTGGACATGAATAAGGCTAATGGTCCTGATGGTATACCAGCGATCGTTCTTAAGGCATGTGCGCCCGAGTTGTCTCCAGTATTGACGCGCTTGTATCACCTCTCATTTAGGACTGGTATAATGCCCAAGTCCTGGAAGCTTGCCAACGTGCAGCCCGTGCCCAAAAAGGGTAGTCGTGCCTATCTATCGGTCGATTTCAATAACCTCCGTACTCTGCAAGATTATGGATAGTGTGTTGAACTCACGCCTCTTGGCAATTGGCTTACCTGGAAGGTAACGATCTCCACAGACAGTACGGGTTTCGACGCAATCGGTCAACTGGGGACCTACTAGTGTATGCCACTTACTTGTGGGGTGAGGCCCTCGAGAAAAATCGGGAAGCGATTGCCGTCTCCCTTGATGTCTCGAAGGCCTTCGACCGGATATGGCACGCTGGCCTTTTGAGTAAGCTTCCAGCGTACGGCATTTCCACTGGCCTGACTGGTTGGGTAAAAGACTTCCAGACTGAACGGTCCCTCCGAGTTGTTGTCGACGGATGCTCATCGGAGTCCATGTCAACCAATGCCGGTAACCCTCAGGAGTCTGTTCTCTCTGCAACTCGGTTTCTGCTGCATATTAACAATCAGCTGATGCCCGGTATCAATGGGTATACAGATGACAGCACAGTTGTGGAGAGATACCTGCCGGAAGCTCGGGCTAGTAAGAAATCAATCCGGTCCGAAAGAGAGGCTATGGTAGAGCGTACGAGTGCTGCACTACAGGAAGTCTTCGAATAGGGCAAAGCCAATCTTGCATTCAATGCCGCCAAAACACAGGCGTGTCTTTTCACCGCCAAAAGGAGCCCGTTCACCTTAGCTCCTACTTTTCAGAATGTATCCTTGAAGTGCACCGACCGCCTTCAGCTTTTGGGAGTTGAGATTTCCTCGAATCTAAACTTTGAGTGGTTCATTGAATCCAAGGCCAAGGTGAGTGCCAGGAAACTTGGCGTCATCGCAACGATCCGGTGGTACTTTACACCAAGGCAGCTGCATCTAATGTTGTACAAAGAACAGGTCCGCTCGTGCAGCCACATTTGGGCTGATGCTGCGATATGTCACCTGGCTGCTTTGGATTCAGTGGAGAGGCGCGCGAAGAGGCTGATTGGAGACTCAAATTTAACTCGAAACGGTCTCCAAAGCCTGGAGCACAGGTGTAGAGTAGCCAGCATTTCGGTCTTCTATAGGATGCATTCTGGTGAGTGTGCAAAAGAATTGCATGATTTAATTCCCCCATCTCCGTTCCACCATCGGACGACCAAGGCAACTTAAAACCCTTACGTTGTTAACACCACTACTCCGCGTACATAGAAGGACTGGAACAATTTGCCAGCGGCGGTGTTTCCGCCATGTTTGCGCCTGATGGCCGCAAAGCCGTCCGTCCCAGCCGTCGCAAACATTGCCGCAGCGCTGCAGTAGCGCGGCAGTCCTATTAGCACCCGTAACGCATTATTATATTGAATGCGCAGATCGCAATATGTGCGCTGCCTATAGAACATATCCTAACTAACGAGATGTTACGGGTATGCAGTAGACATCATTCTAATCAGTGAACGTAAACGCTCGCGAAGACTTCAGGCGCCTTCGGTTTCTGAAAAATGGCATACGCTGATTATATTAAGCCTTACAAACTTAACCAGATTATATGTTGACTAAAGCCGTACGGAGGACGGGTCTGAGCAGTTGTGTCGCGATGTGTGCCGGGTACGATGCGCCAAGTGTTGTTGTGTCGGGAGTTTCGTCGTGGAGGATCTCCAGATCAATCTCCCTCTAGCGCAGCATCGTTGGTCGTGAGGGTTTAACATTCTATCACCTCGCTCAACTGCCGTCTTCCTTCCTATTAACTCAGTTTTTTTGAGTGAATAGCCAGCGCGCTATGCCATCTACGATTGCATCACTGCTTACCATCAGGCAGGATTGCGGTCAAGCAATAGTTTATAATTATCCATACTAATATTATAAATGCGAAAGTATCTCTGTCTGTCTGCCTGGCTTTCACGCCAAAACTACTGAACCGATTGTAATAAAATTTGGTACACAGATAGTCTAGAACCTGGAAAAGGACATAGGCTATATAATATCCCGCTATGATCAATAGGAGCAGAGCAGTAACAAAAAATTTTGCGAAAACGGGAGTGAACGCGGGCGTACATATTGCCCCCATTATTTTAACAGGCGCTTATTTTATATCAACTGAGCTCCTGTAGACTGAAGTCCACGCGGCCAAAGTCGCGGGCAGCAGCTAGTAAAGAAATAAATAAGAAAGTATTAGAATAAAATGCAATGTGAAACAACTACTGAAAATATTCAGACAGTACCTACAACACAACAGAGGTAGATCAATGAAGTTCACTTTAATGACATAACAGTCCTCCGTAACCACGTCTTAATATTATTACTATTTAATAAGTCAACTTATTTAATTACAAATATATCTCCCCGTATTTACCTTTACGGGTTCGTTTAGTCTTTAACAGTACATAATTGAATACATTAACTCTATGTTCTTCTGATAGCAATCGTCACGCGAGTACGTGATCGTCGCTCTTAAATAATAATTATAATCAATATATATATTTTTTACTTGCGCAATGAATCAAATTGTTTTACGTCATAATTCCCTAAAACGATCAACGCGGCGATCTCGCACTCGCACGACAGTCGCGTTCGGATAGGGCGCGAGGTAATAGATTCACTGACCGCGATACAAAAACAATCGCTCATACATAGAAAAAAAGTCACCTATCTTAACTTACCATAATTTGTACCCTGTGGTAATATGAAATGCAGGGTAATTGCGTAATAAACTATCAGTTTCATTTTGACAGTTCAACAACATTTATTACTTTATTTACGTTGTTAAGCATATACATTTTTCGAAGAAATGGTTTAGAAATAAGCAATAAACTTCAAAATGGTATCTAGAATAAATAAAAGCGAGTCCCAAGCAAATGTGTTTTTACCGACCCAAACAGGAGGAGTTTCCAGGCATAATCCCTTCCATTATGTTTTAATTTTGAAGCCCTAAATGTTAAAAAAGGGGTTCATCGATTTTTTGTTTGTTAATCTATTCTAATGAAAATTGGCTCGCATATATAGGTAATTAAAGTCGTGGTGGCCTGGTGGTTAAAACACCAGCCTCTCAAGTATAAGTGTGCGGGTTCGATTCCAGGTCAGTCAAGTACCAACTTTACTTTTCTAAATTTATATGTACTTTATAAAAATATATTTTGGTTTTTCATACCCATAATTTCAAAATAAAACATCTTTAGCTTTTATCTTTATTAAAATGGTTATTGAGTGTTTGAACTTTTTCATTCTGCTTAAAAAGCTTTTTTCAAGTTATTCAATTTCCTAATAGAGTATAAAATGTTGCGTATTTTGCTATATGTATTAATAATTTTCTCAAGGCAGTTTATTTTAAATAAATATATACGGACAAATCACACAGATTGAGCTAGCCTCAAAGTAAGTTCGAGACTTGTGTTATGGGATACTAACTCAACGATACTATATTTTATAATAGATACATGTATAGACCCCGTGTGGTACGGGACTTTAAATAGTACCAACCCTTATCCTGCCGTGGATGTCGTAAGAGGCGACTAAGGGAATAAGGGAATTCGTGCTTATAATAACAAAACATATCCTACACCTGCCACCGGCTAATTATATTCTAATTAATCACTCAAAGGGCGTAATGAAATCAGCTAAAACAGGAAAATACTTTTAAGGTTGTCTGTAAAAGGCAAAGACATTGAAATTTTGGTAAAAGGGGATCTTATCAAAATAACTCAGAGAGGTGATTGCGTAACAACATATGTTGCATTATTGTTTTTGTTTTGCAAACAAGTTTTTTGAGCATATGAAGCAATGCGTCGCAATACCTATCCTTCAGTCATCTGGATTTTGATCAAAAGAGTGTTACCAGCGCTGTAAGATTCACTCAATTCATTTTTGCATGATTGCATTCGATCACACTCACTCAAAAGAATTTACAATTGGTTTTCAAAACTGACAAGCAGCGATTGCTTTTAAGAAATGACTGCCGATTGATTCTATTGTTACCAGAACCTATTGTGGCTAGTGGTGGTAACCTGATGCCTATATAAGCGAGCTCTCAGTCATAGTCGGGATAAGTAGTCACAACCTCACAAGTCAACTACGAGATACCATAATCAAAAAAAAAGAGCAGTAGATTTGTTGCTGAGTCGTTGGACGGTACCTGTACCGTCCAACGACTCAGCAACAAATCTGCCTCACTCTTTTTTTTTATTATGGTACCTAAACTACTCGCAGTAAATTCGTTCCATTATTTTATGCAGTTGTCCAACGACTCAGCAACAAATCTGCCTTTTTTTTATTATGGTACCTAAACTACTCGCAGTAAATTCGTGCCATTATCTTATGCAGTTGTCTATTTATTGTTGTTTTAAAATTAACAGTTGTTTGTGTTCAAGTTATTTTTGATTAAATTGCGAATCATTGTTAAATATCTAAATTAGTTCTAGGTTATCCTGTCATTGTATATTTTAAGTATTTTGCTTGTGTAGTTTGTAAGACAAAATCGCCAGGGATGTTCTATGTTTGGTTTCCGCACTCAGTCTCCAGTGGACCATTGTGCGTTAAATAGCCGGGGATGATTCGACCCTAAAAATCTGACATGTCAGAGACCCCCGCCCCTCCATGAACTGGGTAATACGATGATCCTGGTAAGACTGGTGGTTAGACATTAGACTTTCTGGCTTTTGAATGTCAAAAATCCGCAGACTGAAACTGGAAGTGATTTGAAATAGTTAATTTTTTTGTACGCTGTGGATTCAATTACTTTTTTTTATAAAAAAAAAAAAGGGGCGGTAGATTTGTTGCTAAGTCGTTGGACGGTACCTTTACCGTCCAACGACTGAGCAACAAATCTGCCGCTCTTATTTTTTTTTTGATTATGGTACCTAAACTACTCGCAGTAAATTCGTTCCATTATTTTATGCAGTTGTCTATTTATTGTTGTTTTAAAATTAACAGTTGTTTGTTTTCAAGTGTTAAGTTATAAGTTCTAGGTTATCCTGTCATTGTATATTTTAAGTATTTTCCCTTCCGATAACCAAAACTACTTCTTCTTATTTTCTTTACAGTGAATACTACTTCAACTCTTCAATGGGTCCAGTGGTTAGATACCACAATTTTGCCAATAACACGTGTAACAAATTATAGAAATTCTTTAAAAAAATTATTCCACAATAATGGCGGATATCGCCAATGACAGTTGAAAAAACGGCCGCTTGAGTCGCCTACTAGGAGATTTGATGCAAAGCCATGATGTGGCCACTATGCTGCGATATTTCAATGTTCTTTCTGAATGCACTTTTTACTACATAAATCACGCGTTTTTATTTAGTAAATGACACTATAAATAAAAAAAGTCCAATGAAAAATGTGCGTGGCACTCATCTTGGCTTTCCTGTCAAAAAACACCAATCAAAACTATAATATACTCATCGTGAAGTGAAAGAAGTGAAGTGAGAACAAAGTGAGTTGTCAATAATGTCAATCCCTAGAAATAGTTGGAATAATATCTCACTCCACGCTTCACCTAAGCGAGTAGGTAAAAGTGAGCACGTTCCCTTGAAATAAATACTCGTATTCAACGGTCAATGTTGCTTCTATTCCTATTTTCGTATGCAGATATACAAGTTCAAGTTGTGTTTGCGCGCGCAGCGCTAACATTTTTACCCATAATATAGTTTTTTTCCATATCGTGTGGTTAGTGGGACCTGTTGGAAAATAACAGCCGATCGATCAGATTAAGCTATGCATGTTGTGTTTGGTCTGTGGCACATCTACTTACCATTATAAATACCAACACCCTCCATACCTCGGAAAGCTGTTAAGCCATTGAACATAGCTGTCACTCGCGGATTGTTGACAGTCAAAAGCCAGAAAGCCCACCCGCCTAACATTCGTGATTTAAACACTATTTCTAATTTTAAGCGTCGATTAAAAGAGCATTACCTTTCCTCTATATTGTGAGAATTTGTTTATTATTTATACATAAGTATTTATACCGAGGAGTATAACCTACCCCTTTGCTTGGCGTTTGTGGACTACGAAAAAGCCTTTGATTCGATCGAGACCTGGGCTGTACTGCAGTCTCTCCAGCGGTGCCAAGTAGACTATCGGTATATTGAAGCGCTGAAGGGTTTGTACGAAAACGCCACCATGTCAGTCCGAATACAGGACCAGACCTCGAAACCAATACCTCTCCAACGTGGTGTCAGACAGGGAGATGTTATCTCCCCGAAATTGTTTACCGCTGCATTGGAGGATGTCTTCAAGGTTCTGGACTGGAAAGGACTGGGCATCAATATCAATGGCGAGTACATGACACACCTTCGGCTTGCTGATGATATCGTAGTCATGGCTGAGACCGCGGAGGACCTGAGTACAATGCTCGAAGACCTCAGCAGAGCCTCCGAGCGAGTCGGTCTTAAAATGAACATGGGCAAGACGAAAGTCATGTCTAATGCCCATGTTGTACCGACTCCTATAAAGATTGGAGACTCTGTTCTCGAAGTTGTTGACAGTTACGTGTACCTGGGACAAAATATCCAGTTAGGAAGGTCCAACTTCGAGAAAGAGGTCAATCGTCGAATCCAACTCGGCTGGGCTGCTTTCGGGAAGCTACGAAGAATCTTCTCGTCCGAAATACCGCAGTGTCTCAAGACAAAAGTCTTCGACCAGTGTGTGTTGCCAGTGATGACATATGGAATTGAGACGTGGTCGCTAACAATGGGCCTTATAAGAAGGCTCAAAGTCACTCAAAGGGCAATGGAGAGGGCTATGCTTGGGATTTCACTGCGCGATCGAATCAGGAATGAGGAGATCCGCAGAAGAACGAGAGTAACCGACATAGCCCGAAGAATTGCAACACTAAAGTGGCAGTGGGCTGGACACATTTCCCGTAGGACCGATGCCCGATGGGGCCGACGGGTTCTCGAGTGGCGACCACGCACCGGAAGACGTAGCGTGGATAGGCTCCCGACAAGGTGGACCGACGACCTGGTGAAGGTCGCGGGAAACCGCTGGATGCGGGAGGCGCAGAACCGGTCGTCGTGGAGAACCTTGGGGGAGGCCTATGTCCAGCAGTGGACGTCTTTCGGCTGAAATGATGATGATGATGATGAAGTATTTATATATTTTAGTATTATGTATTTATTTAAGTAGTATAGGTACTTATTTTTGGTTTTATTGGTTTGGCTTATATAATTATTTTAGGTTTATATGTTTAGGTATATTTAATATTATTACTTTAATAGTTATCATATTCATATTTTATTTCCTCCTTGTTCTTACACACTATTGTCTACATTTCTGTTTTACTTCTCCTTTCGCAGGTCTGCTGGAAGAAATTTCTTAAGAAATAAGCAGCACCTTTGTACTCTGATCTTCATTTTGTTGTATCTATTTGTATTTTATTGTGTGTACATAAATAATAAAATAAATAAATAATTAAAGTCTAATGTCTAACCACCAGTCTTACCAGGAGCATCGTATTACCCAGTTCATGGGGAGGCGGGGGTCTCTGACTTGTCAGATTTTTAGGGTCGAATCATCTCCGGATATTTAATCTGATGATTTTGTCTTACAAACTACACAAGCATATGTGCATGAAATATTAGGCATTTGTAGTGTAGTGTGGGGCAAATAGATGTAAATTATCCTATATAAGTTCCCGTTTATACTTTGTTTACAAATTAGAGTAGCCCATACATGTTCTGCAAGATTTCCAGGAGGGGAGGAGGGGGGGGCAGCTGCCTCCACCTGCCCCTATGGGGTCGGGTGGCTCTTTCAGATCTTAGATAGTCATTACAGATACAAAAGACATACAACATGTCGTCCTACTAAGCAACTTGTCGCTTATTGGTAAGACATAACAGAAGGATTATACGAATAAACTTGTGTCTTACTACCGTCTCGGTCTTGGTATATGTTAACCTATCTAAGGACTGACGTCGGCAAGCCTAGTTACTGGTAGGTAATATAGTCACTAGGTAATGTAGTGGGTTTCCTCGGTGGTAGGCTATAACATGGGCTGCCGGCAGAAGTTACCACCCACCAGACTAAGTCTTGCCGCCAAGCGATTCATCTTGTTCCGGTATGATGTCTGGTGAAGCCGTACGGAGGACGGGTGTGAACAGAAGCGATGTGGGCCGGGTATTTTGTTGTGTCAGGAGTTTGGTCGTGGAGGGTCTCCAGATCAATCTCCCTTTGGCGCAGCATCATTGGTCGTGTTGTTGGGTTTAACATTGCATCACCTGTCGCTTAACTGCCGTCTTCCTTCGTATTCACTTAGTTTTTTTTAGTGAATAGGCTCCTAATAAATTAGCTCGCTTTACCATCAACGATTGCATCACTGCTTACCTTCAGGCGGGATTGCAGTTAAGCACCAGTTCATAATTACAAAAAAAAGGTAATTATTCCAAAATGTGCCAACGCCATATTTGTTTACCAAAAAAGACACACTACATTTTATACGAGATTTTCGCCGGTTCCAAATAGGTGGCGTATCTCGCACAAATAAGCAATTTACAATTCCGATCCACAGAATGAGCCTACCTATTCATCATTTAGATTTATAGTCCTTTATCTAGCCGATCTGTTCTTGTTTAATTAATGGAACTAAGAAAATTTCGTCGCACGAATTCCTAAACATGGCCACAGATTCCGTTCCCTTGACGTTTTGGTGACAGTTCTACGACCCTCGTTGCTTTCCTGACCCAACTTAAAATAAATTAGGGGAAATCATAACCCTATCCCGTGTAACTATGTGTTATGTTATTCCTGAATTGCTTGAAGTAGGTACATATTTCCTCTGAAATATTCTATGAAAAAGAGATGTTTTGTTATGCCATGTGTCCCTCACGGATTTACGTAAATCTGAGTTCTGTGCAAGGATTTCAGTAATAAGTATCAAGGTGTTGTGTCGCAGACTGTATCCAACTATCACATACTAAACGAAAAGAGTATA
Organism: Sesamia inferens; assembly: GCA_037179545.1. Lineage (NCBI taxonomy): Eukaryota > Metazoa > Arthropoda > Insecta > Lepidoptera > Noctuidae > Sesamia > Sesamia inferens. The sequence continues at coordinate 19,441,752 of CM073933.1, read as the reverse complement.
AAGAATTAAGTAAAATGCACATAATTAAATTATTTATTAATTAATATTGTACAGACGGCGCACATCAACCGACTGCAATTAATTAAATTCTACTCCACGATGTGAAGGTACATTTTGAAAACTATTGCTGACCCCGATCCCGCATGATGGTAAGCAGTGATGCAGTCATTGATGGTAAAGAGCACTAGTTTATTAAGTGCCTATTGAAGACACTTAAATTGTTATCATTATCAGACATAATTACCATTCGCACATGACATCGTAAGCAGTGATAAAGGACCTCGATGTTTTAATAGTTTGCTCCACAGTAACGGCTAACTTCATTAAATTATTACAAAAGAGATAACACGCAGAAATTTGTATTGTAAACAGTGTTTTATTTTTATTTTTTTATATATAAAAAATATAAACTAGTGCTTGACCGCAATCCCGCCTGATGGTAAGCAGTGATGCAATCGTTCTTGGTAACACGCGCTAGTTTATTAAGAGCCTATTTTCGCTAGCCTTGAAGACACTCAAATTGTAGTCCGACGGAAACACCGCTGCTGGCAAATTGATCCAGTCCCTCGATGTACGCGGTATAAAAGAGGAGGCGAAACGCTTCGTCCGGATCGGATTTAACAGCACCCCGCTGATTCATTAGCATTGAGTAGAAATATCAAGATAAAATGTAACCTATCTGCTATTCTGATGTATAAGCTATACGAGTATTACTGAAAAGCTTCTTAATCCTAAATTCATAGTCCAGTAAAATAAAAACGTTTCTTTTTTTAGTTTGAATATTATGTAGTTTAATATTATTATGTTAATATTAAAGTACAACAATTATTTATTACAAATATTATTATATCTGGCATATGGTAAATAATTTCATTGTTGTTGTATTTTACCGTGTTCATCACTATACATAGTATTGTATAAAGTCATATGTTTTTTTTAAATAAACAGACAGCTGTGCTGCTGGGGAGTTTCTTCCGCCACTTCTTCTTCCCAGCGAAAGCACTAGGAAGTGTCGATGGGTGGGCGTTTTGGGGGACTATCTTATGTAATATTGACGTTCAAAAGGTGCTGATTCTCAGCCTGATTTGAATAAATGACTTTTGGTTTAATTTGATTTGATTATTAATATTAAAATAATAGTTGTGGTTTCACTTTGAATAGCATGATTTGTAAATATGTAGTAGGTGGTAGGCCACAACATCGGCCGCCGGCAGAAGTTACCCACCAGACAAAGCCTTGCCGCCAAGCGATTTGTCTTGTTCCGGCATGATGTCTGGTGAAGCCGTACGGAGGACGGGTCTGAGCAGTTGTATTGTGATGTGTGCCGGGTACGATGCGCCTAATGTTGTTGTGTCGGGAGTTTGGTCGTGGAGGGTCTTCAGATCAATCTCCCTTTAGCGCAGCATCGTTGGTCGTGTTGTTGGATTTAACGTTATATCACCTCGCTCAACTGCCGTCTTCCTTCCTATTCGCTCAGTTTTTCTGAGTGAATAGGCTCTGAATAAACTAGCGCGCTTTACCATCAACGATCGCATCACTGCTTACCATCAGGCGGGATTGCGGTCAAACGCTAGTTTAGAATTATTTAAAAAAAATTATATATCTTTTTTTAAATGTATTCTGTGAAAAATTTTGTTGGTTACACATTTGCTCGTATCTTTTTGTATTTCGCTCTATAAAATGAAACGTGTCACTGTTTGTTTTTCCAAATAAAGAAAAATAAGGAAAAAAGAAATAAAGAAGCTCATCCATAGTTTAAAAATCCGTACAGTAGTTTTTGCGTGAAGAGAAAGAGTAACAAACTTTCAACCATCCATCAATCCATTCTCACACACTTTCACATTTATTATATTACTATAAGGAAATCATACAGAGGGATAGTATGTGTATTCTACAAGGGCCGCGGGTTGTTCGAAAAAGATACCGTGGTCCCTAGTGCACAGGCAAGTGGAGCAACACTTGTGGTTTTTAGTCAGTTAAAGTCTGACACGCCTTTTGATAGTTCATTTGACGATTTTCCATCCTCAAAAACAAAAAAATAAGGACACAAATAAACTTTATAATTTATTTTATTGCCAGACTATCTTTTTTCTTTAATTTACATTTAACTAGACAGATTGATACAAAATTACCTGTACCTTTGAAATCTGTTCAAGCTATAAAGCTTGAACAGATTTCATTGAAACTATGAACTATTCGTGGAAATTCAGAATTTCAGTCAAAGGGTGGTGTCGGTGCCGTCTCAATCATTCAGTTTTGATGTAGTTTTGGAAGACTATTTATTCTGGAATGAATATCTATGCAGGTATCGAATACATATGTAGATATTTAATTACATTTGAATACCTATGTAGGTCTTCATTGCATTCTAAAGTATGTCATCATACGGCGGTTCACCACCCGTAAGCGTCTCCAAGGTTAATGTGAATAGGCTCTTAACAAACTAGTGCGCTTTACCATCAACGATTGCATCACTCTTTACCATCAGGCGAGATCGCGGTCAAGCCCTAGTTTATAACATTTAAATAAAAAGTGCTCTAGGTAAATAATAGATAAGAAATCACGCAAATTGTTGATGATGATAATGGAAAGTCGCCATTGCACCCATGCGAAGCATCAGCGAGTCACCAGTTGCTTATAATAACTACAAAAAAAAACACACTTGATATGACATTATGTTTTATATAATTCAAACAAAACTACAATTTTACAATTACTCTAATTATTTTTAAAAGAATATACTCACGTAAGCTCAAAAGAGTTCCAGATAACTTCTGAATCTCATCATGAATGCATCTGCAACTGCAAACCCCCACCCAGCTGATTATGCACACTCATACTTACCCAATAATAATTAAGCCGTAATTGGCAAAGTTAGTTTAGCCGTTACCGTTGTGTAGTGCTGGAAATTCTAAAGGCTAGCGCAGAACGGGGTGGGCCGCACTGCAACGCATTACAACAATCCTCCTCCTCCATTTTCTATATACCAACGCAAGCTACATGCGGGCTGCACCTCACTAATTACTACAAAGTACTTTACTCGGCTTGCGGTAGTAGTTCACTGATAAAAATCGTCATCTATAGAAAAAGCGTTAATGCGCTATAGTAACCTCTCCATGCGTTTTGATCTGTTTCTCTGTTTTTTTATACAGGTTACTCTATACAGTATGTTAGGAAAACCCTGTCCGACCCATAAGGATAATAAAGGTTAGTTAAACACATGACCAAATATAACATAAAATTTTACGTAATCATCATAGTACCAATACAAATGAATATTGAAATAACCTTTTTTTTTTCCCGCGAATTAATTCCAACTTCCCCGAAATTTGGTAATTTTTAAAAAAGTGAGCGAATAGCAATGCGACCACGTGCCGCGTGTCCTGCCGCCCGCCGCCTGCGGAAGGGTGCTTATCGCACATTTATTAAGTTACCTCTTTTTGCGAAATAATATTAATTTTTTAGGGGGATTTTTTTTTTAAGTTTACCTCGGTTTTGTATCCACTAGTAGAATCGGTTATCTATTGATAACCTAACAACACCTTCACGGGTCGGAAAGGGTTTTCTTAACATACTGAAAGAAACAAAGGAATATATATTTAGAATTTTTTGAGCCGAGGCAGTAAGGGTTAGCACATTAACCGTTGTTGTGGTAAATAAAAATAAGGACAGTATCCTTTATGTTTGGGATGGGAAACCATCAAATGACGTCTTCCGCTCTGGGTGGAGTGGAAGAATGTATCAGACTTTTACTGAGTAAAATCCACCCATGTTCCTTCATTTGCCTGTGTGAGTGCCACGGTTTCTTTTTTAACCAACTTGCGGGTTGGTTGACCCCTGACCCAGAAGTCATCGGTCTTCGTGGACCCCGTCACGAAAGGACAATCGTCTAAGACAGTTTACCTCTACTTAGCTGGGAAATATCTATTGCAATTTTCACTAAAACTTTTTAATGCTTAATCAATACTGTTTCTTATGAGCAAGGATCATCAACTCTGTTGGACCAACTGAAGTTCGAGTACTAGTAAAGTCAGTTCTCGAAAAAATTTCCCTTACATTTCACAGCCAAGATGAGACTCCCACTTACTTCTTTATCATGGATTAAATAATTTGTAATCAATCCGAAGCGTAACGCATTTTCATACATTTGTGATGCGGCCCAATGCGGCTGTAATATGCGCTGGGCTTTACTCTTTGCCTGGAACAACACCTTCGTTCTCTAAGTCCGGTTGACGGGCGCAGCAAAATTAATACAACTTATGATTACATTTTAATAGGCTGTTTAGGAAACAGTTTAAATCGCTGGGAAACCTGTCAGTGAGTTTTAGTTATATAAAGAATGTAATGAGGTTCGAAGAGCTTTTACCTATAGCGAAAAAATATACTCAAAACTTTTCCATTATGTTTAGCAAATTCGTTCTTCGTCATTTTAAAGAAAACTGTGATAGAATATTATTTTCGCCAAGAAAAATATTCCAAAGATAAAATATTATTATGGACGATAAGGCCGCCCATTCTATGTTTTGTTGCGCTGAATGTATTTTGATCGATGTGTGTTTTTGTATGGATTTCATGGAAAAGGAAGGACTCTTTGTAGTGAATTCATTTTTCAGGAAACCATTGCACCGCAAGTGGACCTGGATTAGCGCCGATGGTCAGACCAAAAACGAGATAAACTTCATAATGTCAACGAGAAGGCAAGTGTTCAACGATGTCGCCATGATCCATGCGGGATAACCGGGAGTGATCACCGGCAGAGGCATCTTGAACCTCAACATTAGGGTCGGACGATCTCGACTTATGAAGTCTACGCTCGGTCCAGCGTCAACCCAACTCCAAAACCCCGAAGTTTTCTTAGACATCACGATTTCATCATCAGTAATATAAAATAAAAACAAGGACTTTTCAATACAAAATTTATATTAATGATTTATCATCTCTTTATTAAACTGTGAGAGAACACGTCACTTGCAAGCTATTGTACAAATTCAACAATATAATTCACTGTTAAATTTTCTAACGTAAATTTCATTCCCAATTCTCGATTTAGGTGCACCCGTGTGAAATTTGAATTAGCTGGGAATTTCAGTAGATATGCACACATTTTATTTTATTTATTTGGGGTCAAATAAACGGTTACAAAATACAGTATTTACAAAAATTTGTTAAATCACAGTCGAGAAACAGTATAATTCACACAATTGACCACGAAACGACATCTGAATATAATAATAAACGAATGTTATATGGAATAAAAATTAAAAGGATTTATTCAAAAGTAAAACGTTTATTTTACCGACAACTTGAGGTAAACGGATAACAAGAATATATGAATTATAAGAGACTTGCAGGAAATTAAAATTCAAATTATGTATTTCTACACATAAGTGTTACCAGGATGTATTTAAAAAAAGTATGTTGCACTATGTGTTGCCTTGTTGAAAGGCGTACAAATGTTATTTACTCATTAGGTACTGGATGTACATTAATGGCTATATAATTATAAAAATAAGTAACAAAAATAAATCTTTAGTAATATAAACAACATAAACTATTAAAATAAATAGGTACTACGGGGTTATAAATCATAATAAAAATAATTAATAACCATATAGGTAATAAAAAAACTTTGATTAGAACTTTGAGTTCGATGTTGTCTCCCGACCAGGGCGTCTCCTGCGGTAGCTAGAGGCGTGAGGGCTCACCCTGGACTTTGTTCTACATCCCGCAGTATAGAATAGTTAAGGTGCGCGCATCTTCCGCTGCATAACAGTTCTATGTACAACGTAACACTATCTACTCGAGAACTCAGTACAATTAAATTCATTATTGCATGCACCGTACAGCACAAACATGAGCTGTGAACGTCTGGAATCCAAGCTCAAATACTCTATAATGAATAGGGAATCCTTGCTAGGAAGCATTTGTAGTGCGTGGTATGGGGACTTTTTATATTTATCATAATAAGGGCACCAGATGTATCGCATTTTCCAACTGAGAACAGATTAGCGTTTTTTATAAGAAGAGAAGAGTACTTAGTAGTCTTTACAAGACCGCATGACAAAATCATATAACATCAAAGGCAAATCATCAAACATTAAATATGTTTTCGATATGTGTCTTAATGTAATTTACAATCAAGCGGTACGACAAAATTACGCATGCATTTAGTTTTGACATGACATTATAACATGCATTACCTTTTTTTTGCTCATGGGAAATCGTCAAATGACCTGTCCCGCTCTTGGTGGAGAGGGCGTGTCAGACTTTTACTGACTAAAACCCGCCCGTATTCCTTAACTGCCTGTGCGCCAAGGACTACGGTATTTCTAACAACCCGCGGCTAATATGCAGTACCGATTTCAATAATTGAAAAATAATATTTCCATAAGCTAAATGCAATTAGAATGCAATCAAAATACAGACAAATTCGTATATACCATCTTCTAAACATATGACCGGTTTTAAACATTGTAACGTCCGTCAATAATAACGTGTAATATCGCTGCGTGTTGTGGGTTCGATTCCCGCACGGAACAAATATTTGTCTTTAAATATTTGTTCTATCGTCTACAAATGTTGTTCCGCGTCTGGCTGTTTGTATATGTGAGTTTATTTTTTCGTAAACGCACCCACGATACAGGAGAAATTCCTAATGTGAGGCAATGTTTTGTTTTAAAGACAAAAACAATATGTCTCCCATCGACGTATACATAAAATACGAATGGATATGCCTTAGGCCTGTTCCTCGAATCTTGCGTGCAGCGGAGCGGCGGCGGCGGCGGCGGCGGTGGCGGCGTGGGCGCGAGGCGGGCATCGAAGACCAGCCCCCTAATCAGCAAACACATTTTTGTCAAATGATTGCAACTAGTTGGGATCGTTTGGACCGAACTGACCAATGGGCGGTCCGAACAATCCCAACTAGTCGCAATCATTTGACAAAAATGTGTTCGCCGATTAGGGAGCAATTCTCGAAACTAGCGGGCAGATTGCGCGTCACTATAGCCGAGTAGTGTTGTGTTCACGATTGTGTCGACGAGATATTTGTTTTTATTCGCGAAGGAAATGTCTAAACAATGACGGCAACATCTTTTTGTACACTGCTCGCTGCCTGCCCGCTGCCCGCAAGATTCGAGGCAGAGAATTACCCGCCTCGGTGCCGCGCCGCCGCCGCCGCCTCACTGCCCGCAAGATTCGAGACAGAGGCCTTAGAGATGAGAATTGTGGCACTATGAAAGAAAGAGAAAAATGAAGTTTCGGTCAAATCAAATAAAATCAAAGCATTTATTTCAAATAAACTAGTTACAGGCACTTTTGAATTGTCAGAAGGTCGGTCAGTCAGTAAGGTGCAGCTAGTCGCCCATTCCAAAGAGTAAGTACCTATAGAGAAGAACGGACAAGAAACTCCATGGACACTCTTTTAAATTATCAAGCTATTGATACAAATATTTGATTCCATCATTCATTTTGAAATCAACCGTGTGAGAACGATGCAGAAATATATTGTACGCTAAGAGCGTCCATTATGGAAAACACACAAAAACAAAACAACGACAAAAAAGACTAACCCAACAAATATATGCTTTACAGCAAGTACATTGTGCTCACACGTGTGCCATGCAATTATACAATACTAAGAAATTGAATCTACACAATGCAAAGATAGTTTTGTCCAAGGTTCAGCAGCTCCAACAGTGTTCCCGAATACTAAGTTTAGCTCCTGTGTACAGGGGCGTGCACAGAGATTTTCTTGAAGGTATGCATAGATATACCTACTACCCAAATCTCTGTGCTTATATATGGTAAAACTTAAAAAACGTAACGCAGACGTAGTTTCAATTTAACATAGTCGCGTACTTTTTCGCATGTCAACATTGAATTGATGTTTGTGCGTGGCTACAATGAACATCTAAGTATGTGATTGATGATAAGAACAAGTCAAATAAATGATATACGTGGGGTGTTAGGTATTTTTTTTTTGCCCAAATGAATACAATGAAATCATCATCTCAGGGTTAATACCAGTCGCATCCAAAGCTTTGGAATCTGGGGTCCGCTTTTCCAGTCTAATTGCTGATTTTGGCAAAATTTCGACATTTTCCGTGAAGCGACTGCCGTCTGACTTGTGGGCTCCAACAACCCGTAACGACTGCCACTAGATCAGTGGCGTAGCTTGGGGGGGGGCGGGGGGGCCATGGCCCCGGGCGGCATATGAAAGGGGGCGGCGGATAAGGAAAAAAACATTGCATGACCAAGAAAAAAAAAAGTTATTCCAAATCACATCGAATCCAGACTAAAAAAACAGCTTATGAAGTCCGGCTCTCTGGGACTATTAAAATATATTATTGACTCCAAACTTGAAGATGGCTTGCCAAACATTGTAATTATGTTGAGAATTTTTTTAACGTCTGCCGTCAGCAATGCCAGTTGTGAGAGAAGCTTTTCTAAACTTAAGCTGATAAAAAATTACCTTAGGTCGACTATGTCTACGTTGAGGCTAACAAATCTAGCTATACTGGCAATTTAAAATGAGATACAATTTGATATTGACGATTGTGTAAAAAATTTTCTTTGAATAAAGCACGAAGAGTACATTTTTAATCTATTTTTTTTAAAGTAATAGTAACAAAAATATTTAAGGAGCTTACTTACCCTCTAAAACTAGTGCCACAGATAATCTTTCGTGATTTCTCTTGTTACAGACCGAAATAAAGAAAAGTGGTTTGAAAATAGTTAAAGCCATATCTAAGCTACTTTTGAAACAGTGTATATATTATATTCAGCAAGTTCGAAATTCAAAATTAGCTAAAAACCACAACTTTTAGCAGAAATTAAATCTGTAACTAGCTGCAAATATCAAATGAATTCAAACAAACCATTTCAAAAAATAGCTTCGATACATCTTATACATTTTTCAAACCACTTTTTTAATTTCGGTCTATAACAAGAGTAATCAAGAAAAAAATATGGTGGCGCTGGGTATGGGTTAGCTAGGGTACAACCCTTAATAATATTAAGCACATATTTTATTCCTTCTAAGTTCAATAAGCACTATGTATAATTTAAGATATTATTTACACTCAATTGACAAATAAATACTTTAACACTTGTTATTATTATGCTCAGCTTTATTATGTAACGCTAACGTTACATAATAAAGCTGAGCCGTTTAAGAAAATCAAACTTCCTGTGGGTGTCTTGCGCAATTGCTTCTCTTAGATGTAGAGGGTTTTTCATTAAGAGCACTAGAACATTGAAATGAAATAAAACAATCTGTTTAAGTGATATTACCACAATTTTTATTACATTTTAAAGAATATTCAATGACATTATGTGTGGAAAATAATATCAGCCAAATGGCCGAAGCGACTCCGCTGTAGAAGGTTCTGGTGGACCAATTTTGAAGGACGTCTTCGCATAAATGGGGCTCAATTTCACGAAGAATGCGAGTTATGTTGGCCTTTAGGACAGCAATTGACTGTGGTTTATCTGCATATACTAGACATTTCAAGTAGCCCCACAGAAAATAATCAAGCGGTGTTAAGTCACACGATTTCGGGGGCCAGTTGTTGTCGCCACCATGCGAGATGACGAAGCCCTCGAACTTCTCTTTCAATAAATTTAATGTTTCCCGTGCTGTATAGCAAGTGGCGCCATCCTGTTGGAACCACATGTTTGTGAGATCTATACCAGCTACCTTAGGCCACAAAAAAATTGTTATCATCGTCCGATATCGGTCGCCATTGACAGTGAGTGCGGCTCCTTGCGCATCTTCGAAGAAATATGGGCCAAAATACCGCCTGACCAAAATCCACATCAAACAGTTACTTTTTCGGAGTGTAAAGGCACCTGATGAATCTCCCGCGGATTTTCATCGCACCAAATCCGGCAATTTTGTTTATTAACAAAGCCGCTTAACTAGAAATGAGCCTCATCAGTGAAGATGATTTTTTTTTTTGAAAAGGCAGGATCAGCTGCCAGATGCTCTAACGCCCAACCAGCGAATACACGGCGCTGCCTGTGGTCATTGGGTTTTAGCTCTTGAGTTAATTGGACTTTATATGGATGAAAACCCAAATCTCGGCGCAAAATTCGCCATGTTGATGTTGCAGAAAGACCCAGTTCTTTCGCACGACGCGGAATGGATTGTCTGGGGTTTTCTCGCACACTGTCTCGTATGGCAACAATATTCTCCAACGATCTTGCGTTTCTTTGACGTACAGGAACTGCTTCATCGATCACCGACCCTGTTGTCTCAAATATATTTATCAAACGACTGATTGTGGACTCTGCAGGACGGCCATAAACGCCATAAATTGGACGCAACGCACGGAACGTTAGGCGAATAGAGTACTGTTTTTAATAATACATTTTAATCATTTCTACGCGTTGTTGAAGCGTGTAGTGTTCCACGGTAAAATGTCGCGACTAAATATGTATTCATGCCAAATTTGACAGCTATCGTATTAGCAAGATGGCCGCTATGAGCTGTCAAAGTTCGAGCGTCCCTATTGAAAAACCCTTTATTTTCCTTCTGAAGCAGTGCATGGTAGTTTATTTTGACTTGCAACAAATATGGTGAATAATGGACATGAAGTCCATTCAATATAATATTAAAACTTTAAATTATTTATAATTAAAATAAAGGGCGGTGGATTTCCGGACGGCCCCGGGCGGCGAAAAGCCACGCTACGCCACTGCACTAGATGTTCGTATGGCAACCGAAACCAACGGCTTAACGGGCTTTCCGAGGCACGACCAGACCAGTGCAAATATTCATATTCATGCATACAAATATTTACACTGCGCGAGGATCGAACCCGCGCCTCCTTACGCAGCGGCCGCGTTCGCTACCGCTATGCCATGGAGGCTGTCAAAATACAATGAAATGGTATTACTAACTGAACTGTAAATAAGTAATAATTTATTTCTCAAAAAACTAAAAAAATATATTTTACTATCTATAAATTAAATCAACGCGCCTATCTATTTTTAAATAACTCTGTAAAAATTAAATATATATAAGATCGTTGTGAAATCGCTAAAAGTTCTTTTAAAATGGAAATATAGACAAATCTTTCATAAATATGCGTAATGCACTACTCATTGGAATCATAACTATTAAATTTTGCTAATTTGTAAACTTCAGGAAAATTATTACAATATAAAGTATAGTATTGAAATTCAAAAGCAAGTAGGTTGAAAAACTTAAGGTCTTTTAAGTTTTTATAATGACGAACTGTCAATGCCGTGTTTTAAAATAATATACCTACACGAGAAACAAAACAATTTATTTGTGTGTACACACTACACAGCCTGCTAACCACATATAATTATCATAATACTTTTTATAAAGACAACCTTTCTTTTGTGTTAAACCAAAAACTCTAAAATAAATGAATATTTAATTCCGCTTAAAACAACCAATATTGAAACAACATAAGCTGCTAAAATAAAAAGGTATTTGAATGAACAACAATCATGCTATATTTCTGAACTTCTTAAATTCGTCGCATTATTAGAAGCTGTGCTTATCGTGCCCTTAAAAGTCAATGAAATTTCACGCACACGTACACAACAATTTAGGCACACAAGAAAATAATTTTATACACAGACAGATATGGAAGAGGCACATTTTGTTTGTGCTTACGGCCGCTACGAGAAGTGGCGCGGCTGTCGCGACGAAGGCCAGTGATATTTCGTAGTTAGCACTAGGCCCAATAGATGGCAGTGTTCTCACTAACTGATTAACAAAGTCTTTCAGTTTTAAGTTTGTAGTATATAAATTATTATATATTTTTTTAGAAAACTATTAGGGTATGCAGAGCTTTTCTGCTTGTATGGAGCGCACGCGCCTGCCTGTGTAGCTGCACCAGTGCCGAACACCCCTATCAGCGATGCAATTCCGTAACGTACAATATGCTTGGGTCTGTCTTTATCTCTCTCAAAATCATCAATCATCTATGAGGAAAGAGATAGCGCTAGATCGAAAGTATAGGCCATCTCTCTCGCTCTTTTCAAACCAAAAAAAAAATACTGCAGATTATACGCGTACGGCATGTCCATTAGTACCTATGTATATGTCGATGATGTCTCCTACTTCTTCGTTTCGCATAGGGTATTTTTTATGCTTATATACACTCGTACTTTTATTGAACTTTGACAAATGATATTACATTTCACGCTTAAAATGTCAATAAAGACGAAATCATCTATGTACCGCACTGTGGTCTTGTTAGATAAACAATTTGAGGTTATCATAAATATGGCAGTTGCCGTTGCAGATGGCCACGCATAAATCTGCTCAGTATACGCCTGTAAAAGTCACTTGCAGGCTGGGCAACATGATATCACTGAGTCTCTGCGTTTGGTGCTCTCAATTGGAGTAACCAGATTCTTGGATATGTCACTCTTGATTTAGAACCCTGTTTCATGTAGGCTATTTATTAAAACGACATTAAATTAGTTATAAATGTTTCACGAATTGAATGCACTGAAAATAAGACGAATGTGTAACAACCTAGTGGTTAAAACACCAGGCTCACACGTATGAGTGTACGGGTTCGATTCCAGTTCAGGCAAGTACTAATGTAACTTTTCTAAGTTATATGTACTTTCCAAATATATTTTGGACACTAATGACTGATTAAAAAAAAAGGTGAAGGAAAATATCTTGAAGAAGCCTGGACTTTAAGTCTGAAATCGCCAACCCGCATTGAGCAAGCGTGATGATTACGCTCAATCCTTCTCTGTATGAGAGGAGACCTGTGCCCAGCAGTGGGACGATAAAAAGACTGATGATGAAAGTTATTTATCTAGACACTAGCTGCGTCACGCGGTTTCGCCCGCGTTGATTTCGATGTTTTTGTTATATGCTCCGCTCCTATTGGTTGCAGCATGATGTTATATAGCCTAAAGTCTTCCTGGATTAATGAGCTATCTAACGCAAAAAGATTTTTTCAAATCGGAAAAGTATTTATTGAGATTAGCGCGTTCAAACAAATAAACTCCTCAGCTATAGTAGTATAGAGTTTATTACTAAAGTAAGTAATAAAGAATAATATAATACAATAGTAAAACGATTTTAAATAATACAATAGTAAAATGATTTTAAATAATACAATAGTAAAATGATTTTAAATAAATCAAGGCATTTATCAAGGCAATAAACCAATTACAGGTACTTTTAACAGTTAAAGGGTCGGTCAGTCAGTAAAATGAAACTAGTCGCTCATTCTAAAGCGTAGTTCTCTATGGAAAAGAACGGGTAGGTACCTACCTCCACGGACACTAATAAAATCATAAAATTGTTACTATTTATTTCATTACATCGTTCGTGTTGAATTTATCAATGTGAGAACGATGGAGAAAGACATGCACGTAAAAGGCGTACGCTGGAGAAAATATAAAAGTAATTCTCAAATTAATAAAATGGGTGATAAACGTGCGAGTAAGTACGCGGACTTGTGGCTCGACGACCTTTCGCGCCTGTGTGTCACCTTAAAAACGCGCAAGTTCGCCGGCCGTCCAACCTATTTGAAATCTAACTCGTAGCTCGTCTCGGCTCGTACGTGTGGCAGCGTTGCGAACCGAGAGCCGCAAAAGTTCTTCATACAGCGGTTCAGGCATTCTGAAATAATTATGGAAATCTTCCTTCTTTTCGCGTAACTCTCTTACTAAATTCACATACGATAACCGCCCTCTTTTCGTGATAATAATATTAAAAACAAATCCTTATCTTGAAAAAAAAGATACTTATCTTGACTTGACTCACGAGGTTGTCGACATGTGGGGGGTGGATTCAGCAATCATTGTATCGATAGTCGTGACAGCCATTGGCTTAATAGCCAAGAGCCTCGACCACACCTCAGGAGGCTCTCGTTAGGCAGCTGAATCAAGGGCTTGATTCAGAAAGCGGTACTGCTGGACGCGGCTCGCATCGTCAGGAAGTTCCTCCCTCTGAAACCCTGACCACCGGTAGCTTGGACCCTGTTCCCGATACCGGTGGGCTACTATTTTTATATGTTTAAATATTTTTTATGTATTTATATAAATATTTAAAAATGTAAAACAATATGTACATATAGAAAAATAAAGTTGTGAGCACAATGTACTTGCTGTAAAGCATCTATTTGTTGGGTTAGTCTTTTTTTGTTGTTGTTTTTTTTTTTGTGTGTTTTCCATAATGGACGCTCTTAGCGTACAATATATTTCTGCATCGTTCTCACACGATTGATTTCAAAATGAATGATGTCATCAAATATTTGTATCAATAGCTTGATAATTTAAAAGAGTGTCCATGGAGTTTCCTGCCCGTTCTTCTCCATAGGTACCTACTCTTTGGAAGGGGCTACTAGCTTCACCTTATTGACTGACCGACCTGACAATTCAAAAGTGCCTGTAACTGGTTTATTTGAAATAAATGCTTTGATTTGATTTGATTTAAAAGGAAATAATAATAGTAATATTTTTTATTTAGTAACAATTTTAAACTTAGTTCTATGTTACCTTACTAAATTCTACAACACATAAATAGGTACTTAAAACAATATAAATACAAAAACATAGCACACACAAAACAATATAAATGCAAAACATTACACATATAAAACAATACAAATTCAGAACATAACACATACAAGAGATTACAAACACAAAGCACAGCACAAAGCGACACAGATACAAGAACAGTCACTTTACAGACAACAATTACAGGCTCACAACTGAAATGGAAAGCTTGGAGCAGCGATTTAGATAACTACAGTCGAGTCTGCTCTCAATACAACTCAGAATGTTATTGGGGCTGGCCCGTAGCCGCCATGCCAGGTATGCGTATCTTTTACGCATTGTGGCGTAAAAACAATTCACCCTTGCGTCTGCGAACATCCCTGAAGTGCTACAGTATCGCGGCAACCCCAGCAACACCCGGAATGCGTTGTTATATTGCACACGAAGGGCGTTGTACGATTTCTGAGCATTATTAACCCACAGACTATACGTGAAGAAAGAGGTGCAATACGCCTGAAAAAAAATATTTTTTTGTGCTACAGAAGAAGTTTTTTTTTTTTAATAATTATATACTAGCGCTTGACCGCAATCCCGCCTGATGGTAAGCAGTGATGCGATCGTTGATGGTAAAGCGCACTAGTTTATTAAGAGTCTATCCACACAGAAAAACTGAGCGAATAGGAAGGAAGACGGCAGTTGAGCGAGGTGATGCAATGTTAAACCCAACAACACGACCAACGATGCTGCGCCAGAGGGAGATTGATCTGGAGTCCCTCCACGACCAAAGTCCCGACACAACAACATTTGGCGCATCGTACTCGGCACACATCGTAACACAACTGCTCAGACCCGTCCTCCGTGCGGCTTCACCAGACTTCATGCCGGAACACGACAAACCGCTTGGCGGCAAGACTTTGTCTGGTGGGTGGTAACTTCTACGAGCTAACATATTTGCTCTAACCGACAACGCGCAATACAGTGCTTTACACTTGCCTACACTTATCGATTTCGTCTTTTTTTATTAGTTTTTAAAATTTAGTATGATATAATTCCCAAATATTACAAAGCTTCTTCTCTCGACGACATCGCGATATAGTATGAGCAAGCTTCACGTGTGTCACCGACGTCAAGCCGAGTAAGTTCACGATCTTAAAAACCGCGTACTTTAAGTTCGTACGTCTATCACCCACTTATCACCCACTTAAAATACGCCGTGGCAGCTAAGAGATGACCGATCCCTACCGACGCATGGATCAGTACCATTAAGCTCGACTGTTTTGAAGGTAACAGAATAATCCAACACACACGCCACAATCAGGGAAACATTAGATTGAGCATGGCATACTTTCAACCGCCAGAGCATCATTTTACCTCATATCACGTAGCTATGGTACTAATACTTATTCAATTGGCACATTATGCCATATGCGTCTATAATACATATACTTAAGGTATACTTTTGTACTGATGTATCCATACCGCGTGGCACAGCTAGCTTAAAATATTAATATTTTTACGGTATGTCAAGAGGAAAGAATATTTAATTACATAACTAAAGCCCTTAATAACAATGGGCCAGTGTTTCAGGCTGATATCCAAATTTTTAATATTCA
This sequence comes from Sesamia inferens, assembly GCA_037179545.1. Classification (NCBI taxonomy): domain Eukaryota; kingdom Metazoa; phylum Arthropoda; class Insecta; order Lepidoptera; family Noctuidae; genus Sesamia; species Sesamia inferens. Next base: position 19,425,631 of record CM073933.1, on the reverse strand, counting down.
ATTGTTTTCGATGTACGAGTACGTTCATTATTTTCCCTGTAACCGACTATAGGGACGTGTACTACTTTGACTTGAATTAGTTCTAGTTGGAAAAGTTCGACAAATTGCTCAACAATGGTAACCAGTTTATATTCAGTCTCAGGAAATATGACCATAGATCTGAGTTTAAATGAATGTCCATTTACCAATTGCAAATTTGCGTGCTTTGACCACGCTTTTCTTATCAAATCTCCGACTCCTCCTTCTTATTTAGTATCCCTCTTCCAATATGCTATGTAAGAACATAGGATATTGGAAAAACATTAGAAGAACATTGTTAGATGAACGCAGATCCTTACATTTCGTAGCATTCTTCTAACAATGTTCTAATTCGCCTAATTTGTTATATTACAGACATTTCAAGTAACTAACGATAAATGACAGTTCTGCTTTGATTATATGAACAATTAAAGTTGGTAGGCAATATATGTTCGTTTTACAAAAGTTTCCTTCAAGCCTTTGCTTTCCTTTTAGAATATGAAAATTTTCAAGCTACCCATCCCAACTACGATATGTATAATACCCATCCCAAGTATGTATTTATCTGTTGATAAGTTAGCGTACACTATAAAGGAAGATATAAACTCATTTTCAGAAGCAAGATTCTAAGACATAGACAATAAACAAAATCAAATGTAATAAAATACAGTAATCGAATTTAAACAAACATTTAATTGAGGTCATGTCGTACAGATATACAAGTAACAAAATGAAAATTACAATTATTTAAAAACACGAACAATTATAATGTTTTCCGGCTTCAGTCTGGTAATTTGGATAGGACACGATCCGCGGAGTTGTCGTGCTGCGGAATGTTAACTGTGCTATTGTTCGCACCAACAGTTGACATCCAAAAAGCTGCCACAGTGTCCTCCTTTGTAGCCGCGACTTTTGCACTTACTGAGACAGTTTGGGATATAGTCAACAGCGTCCCAGACACAGCTGCCGATATGCACGTCCGCTTGGACTTCATTCTGTGGAGACGAGACGATCACCAAGAAAGCGACGCACACCAACAGGAACATTGACTGGATAGTTTTAGTCATGTTTACGTTTATAAAGTGAAGATTTCAGTGTTAGTACTACTGATGTTTCACTGAAGAAACACAGAGTTCAACTGATATCGATACCGACATTATCCTCGTTATGTATACTTAAAATAGTTTAAGTGAGGTCATCACCAGTTAGTTTCAAGGTATTAATATGTTATTAATATATTAGCAACAGTCATGCAGAAACATATGCGAATAACGCAGTCGAACGGGAACGCAAAATTCGTACGATCTTGCTATCAACGTATGAATTCACTAACAGATACATTTAGATTACCTAATAATATCACCACATTTACCGTTTATTATTAGATTTTTTTATTAATAAACAGGAAATCCTAGAAACCTTTAACAACTAATTCACGTTACATAGCAGTTTAAACAATTTTAATTAGAATTACTCTGTTAGTTTAAAGAAATTAAGCAAAAAAGGGGGATACATTTGCGCCAAGAGAAGTTTATTTTTGTGTGGGAAATCAACATACCTATAACTCCTACCGTTTTGGGTGGAGTGACTGGTCATGTCAAACTTTTACTGACTAAAACCCTCCCTGGTCAGGGTAACTATTTCGAACGTCCCGCAACCCTAGCAAGAGGCATAAACAACATCCATGCTATAACCACATTTTACCCCTTTTTTTAAGAATTGAAATGGAGTTCTTCGTGTTCCGGCATGATGTCTGGTAAAGCCGTACGAAGGACTGGTCTGAGCAGTTGTGTTGCGATGTGTGCCGGGTACGATGCACCAAATGTTGTGTCGGAAGTTTGGTCATGGACGGCCATGGATGGTTAGAATACAACGCCAGATCAATCTGCCTCTGGTGTAGCATCCTTGATTGTCGGGTTTAACATTGAAGCAACTCGCTCATTTGCCGTCTTCCTCGCACTTTTTTTGACTGAATAGGCTCTTAATAAACTAGCGCGCTTTACGATCAACGATTGCATCACAGCTTGCCATCAGACGGGATTGCGGTCATGCACTAGTATATAAATATGAAAAAAAAAATTGTTTGCCAAATGACTCGAGTCATCTTCGTGGTGATTATGGAGTTAATCTAATTTATTAGGGAAAATCCACGTTATAGTATGATGCATCAAGTGGTTTAACCAAGCTCTTAGTCATTACATGCAATTGATTGTGTAATGCCATTGTATTGTCCTTGGAAGCTAGCGTAATAAAGAAAGAAGGTACAGGAAGATCAAAAAAGTAAAGTAAACACAATCAAAAATAAAATGGCAAATTAGTAAAAAAAGTAACGAAGAATTAGATTTATTCAACAATCATCTACACTAATATTATAAAGAGGAAAGATTTTTATTTTTTTTATTATTATTATTAATTTATAAACCAGCGCTTGACCGCAATCCCACCTGATGATAAACAGTGACGCAATCTTTGGTGGTAAAGCGCACTAGTTTATTAAGAGCCTATTCACTCTAGCCTTGAAGACACTCAAATTGTAGTCCGACGGAAACACCGCCGCATGCAAATTGTTCCAGTCCTTCGATGTACGCGGTATAAAGAAGGAGGCGAAACGCTTCGTCCGAATCGTAGAGGTGTTCACAATATAAGGGTGAAAACTCGTCGTACGACGGGTCGTCCGATGGTGGAACGGAGATGGGGGAATTAAATCGTGCAATTCCCTCGCACACTCCCCAAAATGTATCCTATAGAACACCGAAAGGCTGGCTACTCTACGCCTGTGCTCTAGGCTTTGGAGACCAACTCTAGTTAAATTAGGGTCACCAATCAGCCTCTTCGCACGCCTCTCCACTGAATCCAAAGTGGCAAGGTGACACTTAACAGCACCAGCCCAAATGTGGCTGCAGTACTCCACACACGAATGGACTTGTGCTTTGTACAACATTAGAAGCTGGCCCTGGTGTGAAGTACTGCCGGACCTTTGCGATAACGCCAAGTTTTCTGGCAGCCACCTTGGCCTTGGACTCAATGAACCGCCCAAAGTTTAGGTTCGAGGAAATCTCAACACCCAAAAGCTGAAGGCGGTCGGTACACTCCTAGGATACATTCCGAAAAGTAGGAGCCAAGGTGAACGGGCTCCTTTTGGCGGTGAAAAGACACGCCTGCGTTTTGGCGGCATTGAATGCTACAAGATTGGCATTGCCCCATTCGGAGACTGCCTAAAATGCAACACTCGTTCGCTCTACCATGGCCCCTCTTTCCTCTCTGTATTTTTGTATGTAACGAATAAACTCAAAAAGTACTGGACCGATTTTAATAATTCTTTTTTCATTACAAAGCTACATTATCAGTGAGTAACTTAAGCTAAATTTTATTTTGAAAAAAATAGGGCTTCGTAAGATATTTGGGTTTTTTGTACACAAGGTGTAAAAAATCAACCAGAAAAGTTACTTATTTTGCGTACGCTGCCTAAACTATAAAAGATGGAACCATAAAATGTTCTAATAAATTGTAGATCTTATAAATATCTATCTATGTCAAGTAAGGCACAACAACCATTTTTTTATTTAAAAATCTTGATTTGTTTTTGGACTACATTTAAACGCATTTATTTTACTCATGCTATTAATCCTTATCAAAATAAATTATTTCATCACTAAGTACATTTTATGTCGATAATATCTGGTCTCTAAATGATTAAAATTGAACGTTTGGTTTTGAAGTTATGGCGAGATTAAAATATTACGATTTCTGCTGCACGGCACACAAAAGTTCTTCTCAGAACTAAACAACAGTTCTTCTCAGAGCTAATCAGCAGTCCTTTTCAGGGGTAATCAACATTTCTTTTCAGGGCTAACCAACAGTTCTTTTCAGGGCTAAACAACAGTCCTTTTCAGAGCTCGAATATTACACGCTATTAATATTTTCTTAAACATTTGATAATGCCTAAGAGAGCCAGGTCTCAACTTCCTAAACATAGTTCTCAAGCACGGGCAGGAAGAATACGTCGTATGGGAGACTCTTCAGCTGAACGTTCACAACACCTTGCTGAACAAAATCGGAGAAACTCTCAGGTACGCACACGAGAGTCGAGTGTCGAACGTTAGCAACGCCTTACACAACAAAATCTGAAAACGTCTGAGTTACGTGCACGATAGTCGAGGCTAGAGCGTTTCCAACATCTTCATAAACAAAATGTAAGGACCTCTGACTTACGCAGACGAGAGTCAAGTGTCGAGCGTTCGCAACGCCTTGCCGAACAAAGTCTGAGAACCTCTGAGTTACGCGCTCAAGAGTTGAGGCTGGAGTGTCCCTAACGTCTTCATGAACAAAATACAAGGACTCTAATTGTGGACAACTGCTATCTACTCGACACTCGACTCTCTTCCGCGCAACTGCCTCTCAGTTGCGCAAAAGAGTGTCGAGTGTCGAGCGTTTGCGGCGACTTAGAGCTCAGACAGAGAGACAGCAGTTGTCCACAAATAGAGTTCGCAATCGAATTTTAGCAAACAGCAGCAGACTGGCTTTCAGATATAATCCGCAGGTTGATTATGCACAACAAGCGTCAGTCCAAATCGGAGTCATGAATAAGATCTGCTCTAACTGCTCTGCCAAAAAAGGGCGGACGAACCTAATGGTATCTATGTGCTTCAGGTAAAGTTTATCTTCCTAATATCCAGGAGCGGCCACCACCAATAAAAAATCTTCTAACTAATTACCATCCATTATCTGGTCATTTTTAACAAATATACGTAAATACAATAGTCTTTTTCAAATTACTTCTTTTGGCACAAAAGAAATAAGGCTAGGTAATTTTATGCCCACTTTTAAAATTGAAGGACTACGTGTATCATCTCATTGGTAGCCTTTTACCACCATCAAGCCAAAACCCACAATTCTTACAAATATATTTTACTAGCGGCCGTCCGCGACTTCGTTCACCTGTAATAAGTTATTATGCTCGGCTCCTATTGATCGCAGCGTGATGTTGTATAGCCTAAAGCCTTCCTGGGTTAATGGGCTATCAAACTCAAAAATAATTTTTCAAATCTTACCAGTGGTTCCTGAGATAAGCGCGTTTAAACAAACAAACAAACTCTTCAGCTTTATATATTAAAGTAAAGATTTCGGATGCAGACCAGTTATCGTTACGATCAAACATCGCACCAACCTAAAGAATAGATTTAGTTATATTTAAATATTTTATTATTATTCATTTAAATTTTTCATAATTAACAACTTTAATATCCTCATAAAGACAATCTATGCAGCCTGCGAGTAATGACTGCGTCGTCGATGTTAGTGTCGGTGTCTGTAAATTGACTTAGGAATCATTTTACTGACCCTGTCTTTCCTGAGTAGGAGTTTTGCAGCGGTAATCGACATCCACCCATGCAAAGCCGGGGCGGGTCGCTCGTGTTCTTATAAAGAAATAATAGATATTAAAATTGAAATGTAATGTGGTCATCACTTCCAAACACTGAATAAGATGTACGGCGCGAGCTCCTGGGCGAAAGCCGCTGAGAAGATCTCTGTGCAAAGAACCTTTGCTACCGTCCAGAGGGGCTTTGCACAGAACATCGCCAAGTGGCATCGTACGGTGTCGCTCAATGCAGCACTCACGCTGTCGGGTCTCCTCCCGCTCGATCTTCGAGTGTTGGAGGTCGCCCGGCTGTTTGAGTGCAAACGGAGACGTCCGATTGATGAGCTGGAATCCCGCGAACTGGAGGAGCGTAGGGCCTTTACGGAGGCCCCTCACCCCGCCAGTGAGCCAGATGTTGACTATCAGTGTCTGGAGAATATGCTCCCCGAAACTGTGGCTCAGCTACAGCTCCCCGCACATCTGATTTACACGGACGGTAGTAAATCGGATGAAGGGGTCGGGGCGGCATATTCATACTGGCGGGATGGGTCCGAGATTCGGACCAAGCGAATGAGGTTGGAGCCGATGTGTACCGTCTTTCAGGCGGAGCTGCTCGCGATAGCCAGGGCTACGGACCTGGTTGTCCTGAGAGGCTTCGACTGCGCGGCGGTGCTCAGCGACTCTCGATCCTCGCTCGACTTGATCCGAAACCCGGAAACGCACCATCCCCTTGCTACCCATATTCGTAAGAATATCAGGGAGCAAGAGGGGAGTGGTAAAGTCCTCCGGTTCTTCTGGGTGAAAGCTCATGTCGGGATCCCCGGCAATGAGCGCGCCGACGAACTGGCTAGGCAGGCGGCGGCCCAGTCCAGGGTCGCCCCAGCGTATGACAGGTGTCCAGTCTCATACGTCAAGCGACGTTTGAGGGAGAACACAGTAGCTGTCTGGAACGGGAGGTACACCGGCGGGGCCACGGCTGGGGTCACGCGGATGTTCTTCCCCGATGTGGTGCGCGCGCGCAAGGTCCTGAAGTGCCTCGACAGGACGTCTATCTGGGCGCAAATATTGACTGGTCACGGCGGCTTCGCCGCGTACCTGCATAAGTTTAAGTTGAAGAGCAGTCCAGCCTGTGTGTGTGACACACAGGCATCAGAATCTATCCAGCACATACTATTAGAATGCCGAGGCACGACCGCGACAGGTACGACCTGGAAGTAAGCACTGGCAAAAAATTGACGGAGTCATCCATAGCCGACCTTATGGCGGACAAACACTCCAGGCCGTACCTGGAGCGGTTTTGCCTCAAGGTTGCAAAGATATGCATAGAGCGCAATAAAACGAGGTAGCGGCACAGCCAGCGCACCGTTGGCAGGAGATATGAGCAGTGTAAAACAATATTGTGGAATAGAAATAGATAAGTATAAATAATATAATATAAGATGACTACGTAAGATAAAATATGTAAATAGAAATAAGTATAAAGATATAAACAAAAAGATAGAACGCAAACGGGAAAAGAGCGACCCGGAAAAGATTGACAGCCGCAAAAAATTATGAGCGGAGACTAAAAAGAAAAACTGCTTAACGAAAAGACTAAAAAGATTTCTTGCCATGCAAGAAGGGAAATTAAAAAAATAATAATAATAAAATAAGATGGCCAGTCGATTTTTACTCTTTAAGAAAGATACGATTTTGTTAGAAATATAAATATAATTTGTTCGTACTTGTTTTACCCTACACACAATACAATAATTATACCAAAACATATCAAACAATCTAGAGATTACAAAATATCTAGATTTGAACTATGAAATACGCACAATTTAGTAGGTAACAACTAAAGAAAGAAGCTAAATCTACTAACAAAATAGATTTGAAATTAGGCGAATCACCAACCTTTTATTTTTTTATATTTTTTGAGCATGAGTAATCTTCAAATGACCTCTCCATCTCTGGGCGGAGCGAAAGGGTGTGACAAACTTTTACTAACTAAAAGCCACCCGTGTTCCACCGTATCTCTTTCAAACAACCCGCTTCCCTGGCAGGCTTCGAACTTTCTGTACCTCATCACCATGTGCTGACATAACTTTGAGGCACGCGTGAAACACAATGCACCCTCGACTCGGGCCTTGTCCTAACCGGGCGCGAGCTGCCCACTGCTCGCCGTCCGCGAGCCCGCGCCTACAGTGGCCGGCAGTTCGATGTTGTCTCCCGACCAGGGCGTCTCCTACAGTAGCTAGAGTCTTAAGGGGGGCTGGGATTCCCACTCCCTCACGCGCTCCACCTCCTCCTTTGCCAGCATCACTGCTTCGCAGAAGGAGGTGACGGCCTGCCATTCACTCTCGCTCCTAACTATGGCCTGGACCAAGACCGAATGCGAGAGATCGCCACAAAGACACGTTGTACTTATGTTTCCTTCCACCTTATCCGAAACAAACGCATCTGGTGAAGACCCGCGTCAGCCGGAAGGTAAGGGCGCCGTGGCAACTCTCTAGCCACTCCTCAAAAGAGGGGACTTACCGCCGCTATCGTGGCTTACCCAACCGATTAATACCTTGTTGAAAACTAATTAAATTAACTAATTATTTATACGAGCCAACATACTAATATAATTTATTTTCATCACGTGATTATACTGACTCGTGCAACCAACAATAAACAATAGCAAATACATTATCAAAAAATCAAAATCAAAGCATTTATTTCAAATAAACCAGTTACAGGCACTTTTGAATTGTCAGAAGGTCGGTCAGTCAGTAAGGTGAAGCTAGTCGCCCATTCCAAAGAGTAGGTACCTATGGAGAAGAACGGGCAAGAAACTCCATGGACACTCTTTTAAATTCTCAAGCTATTGATACAAATATTTGATTACATCATTCATTTTGAAATCAATCGTGTGAGAACGATGCAGAAATATATTGTACGCTGAGAGCGTCCATTATGAAAAAAAAAAACAATAATTCAGAATTTAAAATACGCCGTAGCAGCTAAGAGATGACCAGTCCCCTCTGACGGCGTCCGTTCACGAACATGACGTATGGATCAGCATCATTCAGCTCAACCTTATTGAAGGGAACCTAATGACCCAACACACACGCCACCACCAGCGAGACATTTGAGTGAGCATGACATACTCTCAACAGCCATAGCACTATCAAGTCAATAAACGACTAACCCAACAAATAGATGCTTTACAGCAAGTAGATCGTGCTCACACGTGTTCCATGCAATTATACAATACTAGGAAATTGAATCTACACAATGCAAAGATAGTTTTGTCCAAGGTTCAGCAGCTCCAACGGTGTTCCCGAATGCTAAGTTTAGCTCCTGTGTAGCTGCACCAGTGCCGAATACCCCTGTCAGCGATGCAATTCCGTAACGTACAATATGCCTGGCTACGTAGTGTGTACTGGCTTTGAGTTAAAAAAAAAAAAACAAACAATTGCAAATTTAAACTACAAGAGGAAAAATCAAAGAACAATCAGTGTAAGCATAGAAATCGGACGCAGCTCAAGCCCAAGCCTTTTTGTCGTCAATGTAATCTTTAACACTATAAAATGCTTTCTGACACAACTTACGTTTAATGAAGGATTTGAATTTATTCAGGCTCAGATCTTGAACCACCAACATTGACAAGCTAACGCTTGGTCATATAAAATTACCAGGAGAATTCTCTGAGGAAATTGGTGTGAGAATTCCTTAAGGAAATTACTTTGAGAATTCCCTATGATCCAGTAAGGTTTTGACGTAGCTGACCTTTAACTCGATGGAAGTCCATAGAGTTTCCATAAAGAGCCAGAGAGTATGATTCGCTACCAGCATGTTTATCTAAACTAATATTATAAGGAAATCAGATTGTATATTTACATATTTATTTGTTACGATTAAACGGTACAACGGCTGAACAGATTTATTGAAATTTGACACATGGTTAGACCATGACCTGGACAACATTAGGACAAAAGAAACTTTTTTTGCGAAGTTTCCACACAATCTAATCTGATGCAGGTTAAGCCTCGGTGCGCATCTCGTTAACTAATATTTTTAACGTGGGAAGAATATTTAGACATTTAAAATAAAGAGTTGCTCATTACATCGTTAACGTAGTACCCAATTTTACAATAAGGTAAAGGTAATTTTATTAAATTATTATATACGGTAAAATAGAACACTCACGGGATTTCTATTGTAAACACTCTTTAAATTATATTCAGTCCAGATATACTTAGATGCTTTACATTTTCTTTGGGTCCAAATAACCGTCATACTTTATTTTATCTCCAAACTGTTTTTCTTTTTAGATAAAACTAGCGGCCGCCAGCGACTTCGTTCGCGTGGAGTTAGTTATGCTCCGCTCCTATTGCTCGTAGCGTGATTTTATAGAGCCTAAAGCCTTCCAGGATTAATGAGCTATCTAACGCAAAAAGAATTTTTCAAATCGGACCAGTAGTTCCTGAGATTAGCGCGTTCAAACAAACAAACTCTTCAGCTTTATATATTAGTATAGATTAGATTTTAACTAAACTTATTGACAAACATTTAACGTGCCTTTTTTCACTTTCATATGTTAAATCTTTACATGGAATTTGGTTTGACCTTATGTGGACACAATACTGCATTTTTGCACTCGCTCGAATTACTTTGAAAATAATAACATAAGTCTAAATATACTCAGTTATATACGTAAATAAAAAATAATTACTGTGACTCATGCAGGAAGATCATAAAAATAAACTAATCATAATCAAAACTTAAAAAAAGTTAATTAAGAACAGCAAAATTAGTATTGTGTTAACGTGTGAGAGTGTGTAACATATACGTACGCCCAAAGATAATATAATTAAGCCTAAAATGTTAAAGTTAGTTAAACCGTTACCGTGTGTGAAATGCAAGAAGATCTAAAGCGTAGCAAAGAATGGTGTGGACCTCACCGTATAGATTTTGTACATTTCCTATGAACTGTATGTGCACGGCACCGCAGTTTTTTTTGCATTAAGATACGTTGCGCTGCTCTCTGTTGCGGTTCCTATGTGCGTTTGGCTTTACTATTTTCCTGGAATAACACCTACTGTCTCTAAGTCCTGCTGACAATAGGCATAGTTATTCGAAAGAGATATATGAATAGCCCAAATTTCTTTTAAGTTGGGTTAAACGAAGCTACAAGGTTCGTAGAACCATCACCGAAAGGCCAATAGAACGGAATCTGTGGCCATGTTTAGGAATTTCTATCTCTTTTTCTTTTTTCTTCATCAATTTATTAAACAAGAATAGATCGGCTAGATAAAGGATTATACATCTAAATGAGGAATAAATAGGCTCACTTTGTGGATCAAAATTGTAAATTTATTTATGCTATAAATGCCACGTATTTGCGATCAGATAAAATGTTAAGTCTATTTTTCATCATTTATTTGTCTCAATTATTAAACAAATACGGTAAACTTGCATTTTAGGATAATTACGAAGTGAGTTTAAATGCTACCTACTTAAATAGTAAAAGCTAGGGTTCATTAAACTTTAAACTAAGCTTGCCGAATTCAGTTAGAGAATGGGTTACACATCCCTGGCCTGAGAGACTGACAACGAAACCAAACAGCCCACTTGGCTGTTTGGTTTCAAAAGATCTACGTATTACAGACAACCTTTGCGGAACTTTATAGACGGTGATAGGCCATAACATCGGCCGCCGGCAGAAGTTACCACCCACCAGACAAAGCCTTGCCGCCAAGCGATTTGTCGTGTTCTGGTATGATGTCTGGTGAAGCCATACGGAGGACGGGTCTGAGCAGTTGTGTTCCGATGTGCGCCGGGTACGATTCGCCTAATGTTGTTGTGTTGGGAGTTTGGTCGTGGAGGGTCTTCAGATCAATCTCCCTTTGGCGCAGCATCGTTGGTCGTATTGTTGGATTTAACATTGCATCACCTCGCTCAACTGCCGTCTTCCTTCCTATTCGCTCAGTTTTTCTGAGTGAATAGGCTCTTAATAAACTAGCGCGCTTTACCATCAACGATCGCATCACTGCTTACCATCAGGCGGGATCGCGGTCAAGCGCTAGTTTATAATTATTAAAAAAAAAAAGAAATGCGGATAATGCTCATTATTTTATCTGATCGCAGTATATGTCATTTAGTGTGAATATCGTTTAAAAATTGAATTCATCTTGAATGAAATATTATATATATCTTCTACTACGAATCTCTTTTGTCTGAAGCAATCGCAAATGTGATTTATACTACTTTATTCTACAAACATATTGAAACTAAGGTGAAGAATTGTGTAGCTTACACAAACATCTTCTTGTGTCGTCATCGTTTTTTGTTATGAAGAAATAATATATGAAGAAAGATATATAATACGTGTCTAGTATTTTTTAGAAATCTGACTGACGGACTAATTAGTTTTTTTTAGTCAACTACCCTATTGTAACATAGATACCTGAAAGTAGTAGATACCGAACATTCTTCAACATCCCTTACCCCTAGGGTTCATCAGGTCTCCCCATTCGGTCAGCTTTTGACCTTCCCTTTTTCTTTCGGGTCTTACTTAACCATCAGTATTGTTGTTCCCATAAAATTAATTATCATTAGTAAAGAACATTTAAGATATCAACTTCCATGCTCCCCCAACTCTGGTATCCCTATTTCTGTGTAGACGAAACAGTACTAGCAGTAATATTATCATAAAAGTGTTTGAAACATCCTAATACCTAGGTACTACAACATATACAATTAAATTTGAAGTGGAATAAAATAAGGCAATCAAATTCAAACAAATATTTAATTGAAGTCACATCATACACATATACAAGCAACAAAAAAAAAACAATTATTTAAAAACATGAACAATTATAATACTTTCCGGTTTCATTCTGCTGATTTGGATGGAACACCATCCGCGGAGTTGTCGCGCCGTGTATTGTTAATTGTGCTATTGTTCGCACCAACAGTTGACATTCATAAAGCTGCCACAATGTCCTCCTTTGTAACCACGTCTTTTGCACTCATTGAGACAGTTTGAGGTGTAGTCAACAGCGCCCCAGACGCAGCTGCCGATATGGACGTCCGCTTGGACTTCATTCTGCGGAGACGAGACGATCACCAAGAAAGCGACGCACACCAACAGGAACATTGACTGGATAGTTTTCGCCATGTTTGCGTTTATAAAGAGAAGATTTAAGTGTTAGTACTACTGATGCTTCACTGAAGTGACACAGAGTTCAACTGATGTCAATACCGCCCTTCTTGTTGTTTATATACACTTGTAATAGCTTACGTGAAGTCATCAGCAGTTAGTTTCATGCTATTAATATGTAATTAATATATAAACAATAGTTATGTAGAAGACATATTTACGTATGCGGAAAATCCAATAGAACGGGAACGCCAAATTCGTATGAACTCGTTCTCTAATAGTATAATCACATTTAGCGTTTACTTGACAGCCTCCGTGACGTAGAGGTAGCGAAAGCGGCCGCTGCACAAGCAGGCGCGGTTACGATCCCCGCGCAGTGCAAATATTTGTATGCATGAATATAAATATTTGCACTGGTCTAGTACCTCGGTTAACGGTAACGTCTAATAGCAGTCGTTACGGGTTGTTGGAGCCTCAAAAAGTCCAACAATTGATCTAACTGCAATACTTCGATATCGCCTTGGGGTGGTGGAGGTCAGACGGCAGTCGCTTCACGGAAAATATCGAAGGTTAGCCAAAATCAACAGTTACGCGGGTAAAGGGGACCCCAGACTCCAAAGCTGAAATAAGCTTCGGATGTGACTGGGATTAACGCTGAGATGACGATGATGACATTTAGCGTTTACTTCTAGGTAAACGCTTATTAGAAAAGAGGGTATCTTAGAAGCCTTTCATAACCAATTCACATGATATAGTAGTGTAGATAGATTTAATTCAAATTACTTTTACCTTACTTAATTTAAAGATATTAAACAAACAATGAAAATTCATCAGGTCATTTGCGTCAACAGTTTTTTTTTTTCCTAGAAAATCAACAAATAGCTTCTACCGTTGCGGTTGGAGTGGCAGGTTATGTCAAACTTTTATTTAATAGGGCAGCGTAACTCTTTCCGACAATCCACGACCTCAGCAGGAGACGTAAAAAACAGCCATCGTGCCACCACATGTTAACCCTTCTTAAGGTTCCGTAGTAAACTAGGAACTCTTATAGTTTCACCAAGTCTGTCATAATAAAACATAAAGAAATCATCAGTCGTCTTCCTGATCATTATGGGGTTAATCTATTTGATTAAGGAATATCCACGTTGTGGTTTGTTGTTTCAAGTGGTTTAACCAAGGTCATAGTAAGCCGTCATTACAAGTCAATTGATTGCTTTCTCCCTGTTAATGTATTGGATGCTGGCTTAATAAAGAAAGAAGGATCTTGTACCGGAAGATCAAGAAACCAAACTAATTAAAACTAAAACAAAAAGACAAATTATTAAAAAAGTAACGAAGAATCGGGTTCATTCATCATTCTTGTTCTTAAAAATAAATATTTGAAAATAAAATTTAAATGTTGTTATATTTTCCATCAGTCCCGGTCACTAAATGATTTGGCGGAAAAGATTTTATAAGAAACTAGATGACCCGGTGAACTTCGTATCACTTATCTATTTAGCCAAACCAAATTTATTTATGATGAAAGATATTGACGATATAGAACCGCAACAGCAGCGCAACATCAAAAATGTTCTGTTAGACATAAAAGATATTGATATCATTGAAGACAGCCAGCAGCTCAACACCAACAATGTTCTGGTTGAACAACACTTGTGCGAGTCGCCTAGTAGGTACTTCTGCTATGTTACCAAGTCAGGGCGAGCCAAGTGGTTCCTAAAGAATCAATCAATCGACCTTTTTCTCTACTTGGGGTCATCCCTCCTGATACATTTACATTTAAGTGGTTCCTAAAGACTGATTAGTATATTTTGAAATTAAAAAATTAGAGTTATATGAAATTGGTTTTATTATATATGTATTTACACTAATATACACAATTTTTAAACTTTCTTGGATGTGCTTGTTTCTGGACTATGAGAGTGATAAACAAATCTTTGCTTAAATTAAATAAGTACAACACAGTTATCATCATCACGATATCGGCCAATAAATGACAACTGCTGTACATTTAAACAGTTATTCATAAAACATTATGCATTGATGCAAAAATATTATGTACCTAAACATATTTACGTCCAACCGTCGTCTTTCCTTATAAGAAGTTTTGCATTATTTTAACAATTACTTATGTAACATTGTCGGCACTATAGGTCTATTATAAGAAACCAACTGTAATTATAACATATTGTTTGTATATGACTGTTTGATGCCAAAATAAAGTAAAATAAAAATAAATAAATAAAATGTTTTTTAAACAATTGTTTAGTCTTTTGTCTGTTACTGAAAAGATTTAATTCCATAGAAAGGCTCAAAACAGAGTTTGGATAAACAATTGCTTAAAATCTTTTAGTGAATATGGGCGTTAATTATTGTAATGCTTTCTGATAGACAATATTTTTAGTTTGCTTTTGTGGTGCGTATATAAATAAAGATGTAGGTTTTCCGACGCGCGAACATGCAACATATAATTGCCCATGCGAGAAACTGGGAAACTCCAAGTTAATACCGCAAACTTGCAATGATTGACCTTGCGATTTATTTATGGTCATGGCAAAAGCTAGTCGTACGGGAAATTGCAACCTTTTAAAATCGAATGGCAAATCCGTTGGAATCATAGGTATACGTGGGATTAAGACATCCTCTCCTTTGTATTTCCCTTTGATTATTTTAGCTTCGATGATGACAAACATTTTAAAACCAAAATCAGCTCAATCGGCCCAGCAGTTCTCGAGTTTTAGTCAGACTAACGAACGGCGATTCATTTTTATCTGTTTCTTTTGACTGATCCGATTCTTTTGACTGTTATCATTATCAGCCTCTCGCTGGTCATCAGTGCGGTCAGAGCGTAAGGTAGCTCGTTGCACATTTGAACGACTTCGACGACCCATGTCAGGTCGTTTTCTCCTTGGCATTGTAAAGCGGCATCAGATAATAATGTTTTCTTCTTTCTTTCGTTTATATGTATGGCACCCGCAAAAGTCAAAACAAAGATACTATGCCGCAAAACTACGCCGCAAAAGTAGCTATACTACACTCAGAATAGTGATGGTCAACTCGAGTACCTAACTCGCGTCAACTCGAGTTTGGCTTATAAATAAATAATTTAAATCAGAAAAGTAGATAAAAGTTCAGTAGGCAAAGTCCCAATACAATTTTAGTCACGGAATTTTGAATGCACAAACAAACCAAAGATTTTTTTTTGGTGTTCTTCTTTCCGTACTTCCGAACGGAAAAGGCAAAGGCATGATACGCCATACAGCCTGGACTTTAGTATATTTATCCTTTTCAATTTTTCTTCTTTCCCTTTAAAGATTTTTTTTTGGTGTTCTTCTTTCCGTACTTCCGAACGGAAAAGGCAAAGGCATGATACGCCATACAGCCTGTACTTTAGTATATTTATCCTTTTAAATTTTTGTTCTTTCTTCTTTCCCTTTAAATATCTTCTATAGTGTTTTTGATGTAGTAAATGTTCATTAAACCAACCAAAGATTACTATGATAAAAGTTGATATTATGTTTGCTTATAAATAAATAATTTAAATCAGAAAAGTAGATAAAAGTTCAGTAGGCAAAGTCCCAATACAATTTTAGTCACGAAATTTTGAATGCACAAACAATGACAACCAAAGATTTTTTTTTTTGGTGTTCTTCTTTCCGTACTTCCGAACGGAAAAGGCAAAGGCATGATACGCCATACAGCCTGGACTTTAGTATATTTATCCTTTTCAATTTTTCTTCTTTCCCTTTAAATATCTTCTATAGTGTTTTTGATGTAGTAAATGTTCATTAAACCAACCAAAGATTACTATGATAAAAGTTGATATTATGTTTTCTGAACGCACAAACAATGACAACCAAAATACAACCATCAAACATGTTGTGAATTTTTTATATTCAAATATTCGATGATCAGAGCAAAGTGGATATTATGTTGTCGACTCAAAACTCTTATTTTAATGCGTTCTTCAATTCGAGTGGAACTGAGAGTACAAATACAGTCAAATGTTTGACAGAAAGTAGGTAAGAGGCAACTTATATGGGAAAATCTAATTGTTGTTATACTCTATCTTCTTCGCAATTTTTCCTTAATGGCTCACCTTTTAGACCTACCCTGGACTACGACAAACATTTTAAAACCAAAATCAGCTCAATCGGCCCAGCAGTTCTCGAGTTTTAGTCAGACTAACGAACGGCGATTCATTTTTATTTATATAGATAATAGGGGTATTTCCGATATGTACTGAAAATCCAAATTTTTTTTTTATTAATTTATTTATTCAAAATAGTTACCATTTTGCCATCTAATAGGAAGATCATTTATGCCTTTGCGATAGAACTCTGGGGATCTAGACTGCACAAAATGTGTGAAAGCATTTGCCTCCTGGTAAGAAAACTTCTTGTCATGGCCAAATCTTTTGCGACACGGTTGGCGTAGTGGTTAAATGTACGACTGCGATGCTGCGTGTCATGGGTTCAATACCCGCACCGAATAAATATTTGTATGACCTATAAGTAGTTGTTCTGGGTGTTGTTGTTTGTGTATCTGAATTTAAATATTTATAAATTCGGTGTGGGGCCCTAGTAATATCTCCTGTATCGTGGGTGCGTTTACGTCAGCGTCTTAAAAAAAAAGTATTTCTTAATTCAAATCTTAATTCGCAGTCTCGCTCTGAACTATGACCTGGACCTCCACCATAAGCTCCACCGTGTCCTCAAGACACAGGGCTCATTCCCACAGTGGTGACACCCTGGCATTTCCTCCCGTCTCATCCGGAACAGCAACCTCCCAAATCAGCCGTGTCCTGTGAGGACCTGCGTCAGGCAGAAGGTGAGGGCGCCGTGGCGGCTCTCTAACCACTCCGCAAAGAGGGGACTTACCGCCGCTATTGGGGCGTTCCCAATCAATTAACACCTCGTTGAAAAGTAATTAAATTAACTAATTTATCTACACGAGACAACGCACTAAAATAATTTATAGTCATTAAGTCATAACGTGATTACACTGGCTCGTGCAATCAACAATAGCAAATACATTTGATTAGCTAACGCTTGGTCATATAAAATTACCAAAATTCACTGAGGAAATTACTTCGAGAATTCCCTATGATCTAGTATGACCTCGACGTAGTAAGGTAGGCCTTTAACTCGATGTCCGTGGAGGCTATTCATGTAGAGCTACCTGGTCAGTACGGTTTGCTACCAGCTTGCTTATCTTAACTAATATTATAAAGAAAGAAGATTTGATTTTTGTATGTTTGTGATAAAGGCCCATTTTTTCAAATGAGATATACTTACTTTAAGGGCTAAATTTATTAATTCATTATTAGAAGATAGAATACACGGGATTTCTATTGTAAACTCTGTTTAAATTCATTTCAATGAGTGAAAATAACTTCAATGAGTAGTCGACCCAAATATATTTAGGTGTTTAATATTTACTTTGGGTTCAATTAACCTTCATACTTTATTTTATTTCCAAACAATTTATTTGTTAGATAAATCTGAATTTAAAATAAATTGATTGACAAACATTCAACGTGTCTATTTTGCACTTTCATCTGTTAAATAAACTCTTCGTAGCAATTAAGAATTTCAGAAAGAAGACCTCGGTTCGTTAGTTGCTTATAAAAACCTTCATACATCGTCTGTACCTACTAATTGTAGTAGATACAGGTATTTTTGTTTAACTTAATTCGATCTCAACACTGCATTTTTGCACTCACTCTAATTACTTTGAAAATAATAACATTACGTCTAATGATATAATTAGTTATCCAGTTCCTAATGTTTCTGACACTCGTCATGATTGCTCCTGCAATGGCGTAGTCAGCTGATTATAGAAACTAAAGAAAATAAAGTATTTATTCTGACTCGTACAGGAAGATCATAAAACAAGAGTCAAGACGAAACATATGCAAAAATAAAATTTTTAAAAAATATGTATTTAAAAAGTAAATAAAAAAACTAGAAAATTAGTATTGTGTGAGAAAACTGATTGAAAAATAAATCTGTGAGTGTGTGACTCATACTTGCGACCAAAAACAATAAAGCGTTGATTGGCAAATTTACTTTAGCCGTTATCGATAAGTGAAATGCAACGAAACCTAAAGGCTAACAAATAATGTTGTGGACCACACCGCAACGCTAAACATTCCAGAAATCCTCTGTCATAGATTTTTTTGCACTTCCTATGAACTGTATGTGGACAGCACCGCAGTTTTTTGCATCAAAATATGTTGCGCTGCTCTCAGTTGCGGCTTCTATGTGCGTTTGGCTTTACTATTTTCCTAAAATAACAGCTTCGTTCTCTATAGGCTGACAAAAGGCAGTTACTCGGAAGATATACATGAATTACCCAAATTTATTTTATGTTGGACCGGAAAAGCTTCATGGATCGTAGAAACGTCACCAAAACGTCAACGGAATGGTTAGGATTTTTTATAGTAAAATTTTCTTAATCCATTAATTAAACAAGAATAGATCAGCTAAATAAAGGCTTATAAATCTAAATGAGGCATAAGAAGGCTCACTCTGTGGAACGGAACTGTAAATTGTTTATTTGTGCGATATATGCCATGTATTTGCGACCGGCGAATATATTAAGTCTATTTTCTTTATTTATTTGTCTCAATTCGTAAACCAATACGGTAAACTTAGATTTAACACAACGGCCCGAGTCGACGGCGCGTCGTGTTTCACGCGCGACTCAAAGAGATGTCAGCACCGTGGACCCCGTCACATCATGATGGGGTCCACGAAGACCGATGCCTCCTGGGTCAGGGTTCGGGTTGGTTAAAAAAGAAACCGTCGCACTGGCCGGCAGCGTCGCACTCTTCCGCTCCGCCCAGAGCGCGAGAAATCATTTAATGATTTCCCATCCCAACAAAAAAAAGATTTAAATGCTATTTAAATAATAAACGCTAGGGTTGATTAAGCTGTAAACTACGCTTGCTGAGGTAAGTCTAAGAATGGGTTGCAAATCCACTTGGCTGTTTGATTTCGTTATAAGACTTAAAGGCCTGTAACAAAAGATCTACGAATCGCAGACAACCTTTGCGGAACTTTTAGACGGGAACCTCAGTTTGATAGCAAAAGAAATATGATCGAATCTCACTGTTTCATCTAATAGCAGTATACGTCATTTAGTGTGAATATCGTTCAAGAATTTAATTCATCTCGAAAATTAAATGTTGAATATCTCTGCTACTATGAATCTCTTTTGTCTGTAGCAATCGGCAATGTAATTTATACCACTTTAGATTCCAACATATTTCCCCAACATATCGAAACTGAAACTTACACAAGCATTTTCATGCTTATAATGTAATCTCAATTCAGGTGTGTTTATAGTCGTATGTAATTGGAATGAACTTTTTATTTTACCTTTTCTAATGTTTTTGTTTAAGGTTGTTAGTTACATAACCCAACATACATAGATACCTATGCCTAAATAGTAAATACCCAACATTCTTCAACTTCCCTGACCCCTGTGGTTGATCAGCCCTCCCCAACATCAGCTTTTGACCTTTCCTTTGTCTTTGGCGTCTTACTTAACCATCATTATTGTTGTTCCATTAGACAGCAAAATAATCATCAATGTTAAGAGAGATTTAAGATATTCTAAATATTCAACAAAGTGATAGTACCCCCAAACTCTTGTATATTCCCCAAAAACTTAACAACTTACGGAAGTTATTAAGCTCTTTTAACTCTGACTTCTGTGTGGGAGAAGTAGTACCAGCAGTAGTATGATCATTAAAGTGATTGAAAGACCCTTATACCTGGGAACTACAACATACATATACAATAAAAATATTGAAGTAGAATAAAATACACCAATTGAATTCAAACAAGCATTTAATTTAAGTCACACCTTACACATGTACAAGTAACAAAAAAAAAACAATTATTGAAATACATAAACTATTATAATACTCTGCGGTTTCATTCTGGTAATTTGGATGGGACACCATCCACGGAGTTGTCTTGCCGTGGATCGTTAATTGTGCTATTGTTCGCACCAACAGTTGACATTCATAAAGCTGCCACAATGTCCTCCTTTGTAACCACGTCTTTTGCACTCATTGAGACAGTTTGAGGTGTAGTCAACAGCGCCCCAGACGCAGCTGCCGATATGCACGTCCGCTTGGACTTCATTCTGCGGAGACGAGACGATCACGAAGAAAGCGACGCACACCAACAGGCACATTGACTGGATAGTTTTCGTCATGTTTACGTTTATAAAGAGAAGATTTAAGCGTTAGTACTACTGATGCTTCACTGAAGTGACACAGAGTTCAACTGATGTCTATAGCGCCCTTCTTGTTGTTTATATATACTTGTAATAGTTTACGTGAGGTCATCAGCAGTTAGTTTCAAGTTATTAATATGTAATTAATATATAAACAATAGTTATGTAGAAGACATATTTACGTATGCGGAAAATCCAATAGAACGGGAACGCCAAATTCGTACGAACTCGTTCTCTAATAGTACATATAATCACATTCAGCTTTTAATTGACACCCTCGGTGGCGTAGAGGTAGCGAACGCGGCTGCGACACAAGCAGGCGTGGGTACGATCCCCGCGCAGTCCAAATATTTGAATGCTTTAGTATAAATATTTGCACTGGTCTAGTCGTGCCTCGGGAAGCATGTTAAGCCGTTGGTCCCGGTTGCCATACGAACGTCTAACAGCAGTCTTTACGGGTTGTTAGATCCCTCAAAAATCCAACAATTGATCTAACTGCAATGCTTCGATATCTCCTTCGGGTTGTGGAGGTCAGACGGCACTCGCTTTACGGAAAAGATCGAAGTTTAGCCAAAATCAGCATTTAGGCGGGTAAAGTGGACCCCAGACTCCAAAGCTGAAAAAAGCTTTGGATGTGACTGGAATTAACGCTGAGATGATGATGATGACATATAGCGTTTACTTCTAGATAAATGCTTATTAAAAAAGGGGGTATCTTAGAAACCTTTCATAACCAATTCACATGATATAGTAGTGTAGATAGATTTAATTCAAATTACTTTTACCTTAATTTAAAGATAAATAAATAAATAAAATAAAAAGATTTATTTTTGGAACATAAACATATGAATAGATGAACCAAGAAACGATGATAGCTGCAAAAGTTAAAACTGTGTCGCAGCTATCAACGCCCATTTTAACATTAAAAAAAAAAATAAAAGTGTTACTTGCCAAGGACATCAAAAAGAAAAGAAAAGTTAGTGCACAAACAACAGAAGAAATGCCAAATAAAAGTGTCCTAGAAATGTTTGTGAGTCAATGTAAAAATAGAAAAATAAACTCTTGTCAGCTACTCAAACATGAGACAGACTACTCTACAAGGAAAATTAATATGCTTTCTTTACATTATTTAATGTGCAAATATAATGAAGAACATGATTGCAATTTATTTTTAAGTAAAATCAGCAACATATTTAATGATATTAATTTAAAAAATGCTGAGAAAGAGACAAGGCATCAGTTAAAAACAGCATTTTGGTATGAGCTACGTTATGGAAGAATTACAGCTTCGAAGTGTTATGAAGTAAGCAAATGTAAAACTATGGATGGATCCTTAGTAGCTGCTATTCTTGGAGCACGGACTCCACTAAGTTTATCTATGAAAAGGGGACAAAGATTAGAAGAGAAAGTCAGGAAAATAGTGGAAAACAGAATAGGCCATAAGATTGAAAAATGTGGTCTCTTCATATCAGAGCAATTTCCTATGATTGCTGGTTCACCTGATGGCATATACAATAAAAGTACTTTGGTGGAAATAAAATGTCCAATAAGTGAAAAAACATTTAGAAATTATACAGGGTGTCAGGGAAACGCTTCCGAAAACGAAGACAGGTGATAAGGCTAGTGATTCTCGATACGATACCATCAAAAAATGAGGATTTTTTTTTAACAATTTTACTTGAGCATTTTTCGTACACTATGCTGTGGCAACAGTTAAATGAGTTAAATGAAACCATTATTTGCGATTAAACATTTTTTTTTTCTTTACAACTCTAACAAGCTATGTATTCGTAAATAATTATCAGCTGACCCGCGCGAGTTCAGAGACCGCGTGCGGTCACCGACATCGCGACAGTTGGACGATCGCTACGGTTTACCTTGACCTTGACGCGCTTAACCTTGAGGTCCATATCGAAGGTACTTAGTTTTTAAATTGATGCACTGTCGTGAATTTAATAACAGTTTTGTGTTATGTCGATAATCGATAGTAAATGAAATAAAGTAAAAGATCGCTGACATCAGCTGTAATTAACTAAAAAATTTTCATCGCATGTACAGTTGCGCCCGTGAATCAATTGAATTTGAACTTTATAACAATGTAATTAAAGTCACACGATGCGTGCTCGTTTATTGCAAGAACTGGATCCTTCATTTAGTAAGTAAACCTAATCAATTTAAAGTGAATAATTAAATTAATTGAATCTAAGAAACCAGTTAAATCTTATTTAAAAGTTAGAAAATGAAAACAGTTTGTAATAAAGCATAAGTACAATTTCCTAACAATTAAAATGAATTGATTTCTGATCTCGTAATTATTCTTTTAGCATTTTCGCCTCTGTAAACACACCGCTTTAACCTACGCGACCGCCGGGAACTCCCCCAAAGCGTTTGACCTTCATAGTACATCTTTAGTTAATAATTAGTGTTCCTTGCGACTCGGTTCGTGAGCTTGTGCGTTACGTTTGTAACCGATTATTTAATTATTGTTTTGTTAGTTTTAAATTTGTGTTTAGTTATTAGGTATTGTTACGTTTTTAGTGCTGTTTTATTCTTTTTAGTTATAACTTTTTGTTGTTTTAAACAATGCCTGAGGCATACGTGTACAGTGCTCGTGAATACGGCAACATGTTGATGTGTTTAGGAGAAGAATTCTAGGACCAGTGTTTCTACCGCAGCGCCTCAATGGATCAGCATATCTTAATTTTATAAATGGACATTTAAATGATATGCTAGACAATGTGTCTGTGGCTGAATTTCGTTGAGCATGGTTCCAGCACGATGGAAGCATGCTCGTTACGCGTCCCGTCCGCGAGCGTCTCACTGAGCTTTTTAATGACTGCTGGATCGGAAGGCTGATGAAATGCGGGGCAGAATAGTGAGTGTTTTTAATAAACTACGTGAAGAATGTGTTGAGGAATACTGATGCCTCGTGTTCACGGATCGACACAGCGACGGGCCCGGCTTTGTATTGAAATGAATGAAACTCAGTTCGAGCCAAACCTCATAAGGTCGCAAAAGATTTAGACAGGTACGTAAAATGCCTCTGTCAGCTTTTTACAATGGACTACAATTGCGATTTTAAAAGTGATGTTTGTAAATTGCGTATAAGTCGGCACTTTTCGGCGGCTGATAAGGGCGGGCGCGGTCGTGCGACGTCGCCTTGCGTGTCAGTGACCTCACGTTTCGTACGCTATCCAATGCTTGTTTACGAAATATGAAGTCTTGAAAATAATCAATTTAAAGCGAAAGGTTATTGGTATCCGTTTGCATTTAGGTTGTATATAATCTACGTTCTGGCTTCGGAAGCGTTCTCCTTACACCCTGTATAAAGGATGGTGTTGTGACAAAAAAATATTTAGCACAAGTGCAAATGCAAATGTTTTGTGCCAAATAGTACAGTCAATCTGCAATTTGAGCTCCGAAAAATGACAAACCGGAATTTGACTTGATGAATCGTTAGAGGGGCGAGTAATAAACTTAATGTTAGATTTCCGAAGTCCCTCCTCCTGCTGTTTTTGAGAAAATCCAAAAATATTTTGAAATTGATTTATCTCAGCAACTATAAGGGCTAGCGACCTTTTTTTTTTTTTAAACTGTTAAGGACACTTAGGACTACATTTTCTTTCATTGAAGTGACATCGTCCGACTTAAACTGCAAAAGCTAGATGGCGCTAAAGTTTGAAAAAATTGGTTTTTTGCCATTTTCATTATGAAATAACAATTTTTTTACAATAATGTAAATGAGAAAGTTGTTTGTCACAAAATTAGCTACAACTTTTGTTTAAAACATTTTTTCGTAAAACTTACCGTTTCCGAGCTATATAGGTGAAGAAGTGCAGTGAGCAGAACAACGGTTCTTTTGTCACTTTCACCGAATACGTGGGCATAGTTTGGACAATGGACCGGTTTCTAACATCTGCCAGATGCTCTAAGAAGCGTTTAAAAAAAAAAAAAAAAAAAAAAAAAAAAAAAAAAAAAAAAAAAAATTATTAAAAATTGAAAATTATGTAAACATTTCAATTCATTGATCTATCCATGAATTGTGTGACAAACACCCTACAGCAAGGCACATAATGTACGATTTGTACACTTCAACAAGCTTCAGCTCGGAAACGGTGAGTTTTACGAAAAAATGTTTTAAACAAAAGTTGTAGCTAATTTTGTGACAAACAACTTTCTCATTTACATTATTGTAAAAAAATTGTTATTTCATAATGAAAATGGCAAAAAACCAATTTTTTCAAACTTTAGCGCCATCTAGCTTTTGCAGTTTAAGTCGGACGATGTCACTTCAATGAAAGAAAATGTAGTCCTAAGTGTCCTTAACAGTTTAAAAAAAAAAAAGGTCGCTAGCCCTTATAGTTGCTGAGATAAATCAATTTCAAAATATTTTTGGATTTTCTCAAAAACAGCAGGAGGAGGGACTTCGGAAATCTAACATTAAGTTTATTACTCGCCCCTCTAACGATTCATCAAGTCAAATTCCGGTTTGTCATTTTTCGGAGCTCACGGCTTTTTTTTCGACATATTGACTGTACTAAAAGTAGAAAAAAGTATCTTTTGTGTTGCGAGCAATGATTTTGAAAAAACAAATAATGTCAATATTGTAGAGGTGCAGTATGATGAAAATTTTGTAAGGCAACTTTTAGACAATGTTATTTCGTTTTGGAAAAATAATATATATCCAATATTGTATGAAAGTACAAAAATATAAAAGTTGTGAGAATGTATGTAAATAGTTTTATTTTAACCTACATAACTTAATCAGCCCTACGGGACGAGTAGGGGTGGTGTCTTTTGTATTCTACTCTGCTGTCACCACACGGCATTATTATAACCTATTTGACTTCTTTTTATCCAAGGCTCTGTTCTCTAGAATATTGATTCTTCCCTAACAAATAACTTTTTTTGGTATCCTATGTCATTTGTCAAACACCACCAATTTTCATATAAACTTGTGGTTTAAGAGGAACACAACCAGTCTCATTTAAATTTGTGAAAGTGAAATCATATCTACCTACCTAATTTATTGATTTGATAGTCTACAATTCTACATGCACCAAAATGGTTTTGTCCTTTGGATAGTGGGATATGGGATATAAATGAAATGTTTGTTGTAAATTTTAATTTAATTTATTTAATAAGAGAATCCTGTATATTGATCAGAGCACACGCAATAATAATACATTCATCAAGAAGGTGAACCAAGTTGATATTAACCACAGAGTGTGGTTTTAAAATAGCAAACTCCCGGATTTTTCTAATCACTCTTTCCACATGAATCCTGAGGCTTGCTATTTCTTTTGTTCGACGTACCTCAGCTTTTGATAGCTTGGAACCACTAGCGACCCTTGGGGGCCTCAGTAAAGTTATATTTTTTTTTAACAAATATGATTCAATATGCTTGAAACCCCTGTCAGCTAAGATGCATGCGTTTGAAGGGAGAGTATCCAAAAACTTGGAATGTTCAAGTAAAGTAATATCTGTTACTCTCCCTGCATACCCAGCAGATATAAAACTTACCAAACCATCTGGAGTACATGCAACTAAATACTTTATTGTGTTGGCCTTCTTATATTCAGACCAAGTTAATGCTTGTTGGATAGCACTAGTTGGCTTCTGTATTTCTATCTCTAAACAATCTATTATACAAGGTGTCTCAAAAGAAAGTTCACATTTAAATCTTTTTTTAAAAGAAAAGTCTTAGCTTTATTGAAAAAATGTTTATTTTATATTGAAGTACACTGTTTGGGAATTTATTTTTTAAAAATAACATCGTCCAAATGTAAACCGTTGCGCTCTCGGCATTCATTTAGTCGGGCATAGGGATAAAACGATACGAGTAAATACAAGTACATACTCGATACTTTTCCCCGATACCAAGTACTTTTAGTATCGATACTTTGAAATTAAGTATCGAGTAGGTATCGGTGAAAAGTACTCATATCAGTATATGCCAAAAGACAATATTTCATTTCAGCATTGATTATGAAAATGAAAGTTTTGAATCCATTTTTTCCAGATTTTTCCCTTATTTTTTGTCTTAGTTTTGTGTAGTTGGCGCCACACCTGTTTGTCTATGCTCGAAAAAAAAAAAAAGTCAGCCAGCGCCGCCGCCGCAATATTCTGTCGTCATTTGTTATTGTTTTTTGAGTGTTCGTTCCGTCCGTGTTGTAACCTAACTTTTCACAGCAGATGTTGATTGTTTTCTGTTTGAAGCATTTGAATTTTTTAAGTGATTGACAAGCGACAATGGGGCCCCCGAAGTCTAGTGTGTGGCAATATTTCATAAAAAACGACGAGAAAACCACAAATTGCAAAAAATGCTTTAAAACCGTGCGTTATTGTGGCAATACTTCTAATTTGCATAAGCATTTGAAAAGCCACCCTGATTATATTGTTGCTGTTAATGATAAAGACAAGATTTCAATGTAAGTAAACAAACGACATAAAACATTCATATTTATTTACAAACAATCATCAGGTACCTGTGTTGTTGACGATTATGAATAGTGTTGTGTGATACGTCACTTTATCGATATCGAACTTTTGATATCCCTAATCATTTAAAAGTAGGCACTTATTTGCTGATAAAGTATAAATCAAGCATTCATTTAATTATTTAAAGATAGTTAATATTTTATCTGCCTTGTGATAACGGTAAATAGTAGCACGGATGTTATGAATATTAAATTTATTTCAATTATTTTTAGGAGAAAGAAAAAGGAAACTGATATCTCAGAAGTTAAAACTGAAAATAAAAAAAATATTCCGGATTCCCCTCAAGCCTCGACATCGACATCTACAAAGCCTCATATTAATATACAGTCTGATGATTCTAATAGTACATTAAAATGTATGTTTGATAACATTGCTTCACAAAAAAGTAAGTAGCCCCAAAAATTCTTATTTAATCTGGATAGGTAATTTTAATTAGGTACATTTACGAAATTTTCTTTGTTTCAGAGGGTGGTATAAAATATAATAATATAAATATGTGCATTCTATATTTTATATGCAAGGATATGCGACCGTTCAATGTTGTAGAAGGAGAAGGTTTTTTGAAATTAATGAAGGAATTGGCCCCATATTACAAAGTACCTTCGTCAACACATTTTAAAAAGTTACTTTGTAACAAATACGACGTCGTGAAGATGGAATATACTTCAAGAATATCTAATGCAAGTGAGCTATGTGTGACTCTTGATATATGGACGGAAACCATGAATGAAAAAAGTTTTTTAGGAGTTACAGTACATTTTTTAGAGAAAACACTTCTTACCAGTTCGAATATTGCTACTAGGGAACTTCAATCAAATCATACATCAGAGTACATATCTAAAGTATTTGTCGATATTCTGGAAGATTGGAATATACCGCAGTCTAAAGTAACTTGCGCAGTTACAGACAATGGTGCTAATATGGTTTCCGCGATCAAAAAATCTCTTGGGGACGCGAAACATTTACCGTGTTTTGCACATACCATAAATTTGATTGTGGATTCATCATTAAAAAATACTTCAACTACAATTACTAGTATCATCGATAAAGTAAGAAATATTGTGAAATGGGTTAAAAACAGTGTTATACAATCAGACAAACTAAGAAAAATTCAGATTGATAGTGGAGTATCTGAGGGATGCACAAAAAAATTTATTCTTGACGTTAAGACCCGCTGGAATTCACTATATTATATGGTTGATAGATTTTTAGATATGTCCAAAATTGCTGCACAACTATTACTGGATGCTACAGACGGTCCTGAGTTAGTGAATGGACAGGAAATTGAAATATTAAAACAGTTGGTACCATTGTTACAACCGTTCGAATTTGTTACAAGAGAATCATCAGGCCAGAATTACGTTACCTTATCCAAAATCATTCCCATGATAAATTGTCTCACATCGCAGCTAACGAACTTTTCATCATCAATAGAATGCGTTACACAGTTGCAAATGAAACTACTAGCTGAATGTAAGAAAAGATTTGGTCTCATTGAATTTAATACACTTGCAGCGTTGGCTACAATGTTAGATCCACGGTTCAAAAACCTCCACTTTCAAGACGCAAGTGCGTGTGGTAAAGCTATACAAAAATTGAAAAACATGATTGCGGAAAATGTGACAATGTCAACCAGTGGGTCTGAAGATGAAACAGGGAACGAAGATTTTGACTTTTGGTCACATCACAAACAACTCGCAGTTGGCCAGAAGCGAAAGCGTTCCTCGAAAGCCGATGAAGTTTCTATATATTTAGCGAATCCAGTCTGCGCATTAAAATCTAACCCATTGGAGGAATGGGAAGATTTAAAGCCCGTGTTTCCAACATTATATAAACAAGCACGCATTTATTTAAATATAGTAGGTACCTCTGTACCTTGCGAAAGGCTCTTTTCCAAAGCTGGCGCAACACTAACTACCTCAAGAAATCGCCTAACAGGCAAACATTTAGAAAAATTGATATTTTTAGGGAGTACTACAAAAGCAGACTTTTTTTCGTAAATAATAAAGAAATTTAACACTTTTTTTGGTTTTTACTTAAAATTTTCCTCAAACTATTCGATACGAGTAAGTATCGATACTTTTCAATTGATACCAAGTAAGTATCGATACTTTACGACCGATTCAGTATCGAGTAAAAGTATCGATACCTCGATGGTATCGTTTCATCCCTAGTCGGGCACTAAAATTGCCTATGACAGCTCGGCAGGTAGTCTCCGTGATGGCTGCCATTTCATGACGGATATTTTCTTTTAATTGTGCCAGGGAAGTCGGTTTATTAGCGTAAACTTTTGATTTGACATAACCCCACAGGAAAAAATCCATAGGCGTTAAATCGGGACTCCGTGGAGGCCAATTTATGTCACCTCGCCTGGAGATTAATTTGTTCGGAAAAATTTCTCGAACTCGAGGCAGAGATCTGTTGGACGTGTGTGAAGTTGCTCCATCCTGCTGGAACCATGTTCTTTGGTTGTAACTAGGAAAGTTTTGCAGTTGGGGTACGAAAAACTCGTCTAACATCTCCACATAACGCTCTGAATTCACTGTGAGTGTGCGTCCCCTTCCATCTTCAAAAAAGTAAGGGCCGATAATTCCTCGCGCCGACATCGCTGCCCATACGGTGACTTTGGGTGAATGTAGCGGTTTCTGATGTTTTTGTTTTGGGTTGGTTGCACTCCAGTAACGACAATTTTGCTTGTTTACATGCCCATTCAGGTGAAAATGGGCTTCATCGGAAAACAAGATGTTGGTGAACGTTGGAAAGCGCTCAATCATCTGATTTACAAAGGCAAGCCTCTGACCAGCATCTTGAGGCTTCAGTTCTTGCACTAACTGAATTTTGTACGGGTGCAGCTTTAAATCTTTGTGTAAGATGCGGCATAATGAAGATCTGTGCACATTTAAAGCAACAGCACGCTTCCGAATCGAGAGGTTTGGATCATCTCGAATAGACTGAGTAACACTGTCCACGTTTTCGGCTGTTCTTGATGTTCTTGGTCGCCCAGATTTTGGTTTCTCCAGAGTTGACCCAGTCTCTTCAAACTTCTCAACCCATTTTGCAATGAGACGAGTGCTAGGCGCATCATTTAAGTGACGAATATGTCGAATACTGCAGAATTTTCTACGCGCTACAGTCGCCGAATTACCGTTTTTGTAAAACTCACGTACGCACAACGCACGGTCCGCACCAGAGAAACGCTCCATAGCGACTAAATTCCCAAGAGCCAGACTACCGACTGACATACCCCCCGCGCCCCTCAGAATAGTTGCTTTCGCGTAATAAGATAAGCAAATGTGAACTTACTTTTGAGACACCTTGTATAATCTATGGCGCGCTGAAAACAAGCCACTCCGTTGGTTACACAAAACGGAATACGACGAAATTGGTATAAATTTCCAGCGGCTTCGAAAGCAGTAAATGGTTTATTTTCCAGTATAATTGGAATTTGATGGTAAGCAGATTTTAAATCAATTTTGCTAAATACTCTATATTTAGATACCTTTGCTACGATTTCTTCGATATTTGGTAATGGGTATGCGTCAAGGTAAGTAAATCTGTTTACAGTCTGTGAATAATCAATGCACATTCTCTTTTTATGATTTTTGTTTGATGTGATCAGGACCTGGGCACGCCAGGGCGAAGTGCTCTATACTATAATATTATCTTGCAGTAATTTCTTGACTTCTTCTTGTATAAATTTGCTGTCCTCGCCTGCAAATCTTTGTGATTTTATTACGATAGGTATACATTCTGATGACATATTTGGAAATAAATTGACAGGCTCAATGTTAGCTTCTTCTAATGCAAATAATCTAAGCGGCGGAGAATGGTGTCCATTAAATTGTATTTCTAGTGCGGAGTACTTTCTGAGAACATCGTGTCCCAGTATGACATGGCAACAAAGATTTTTCATGACTCGAAATAGTATTCCAGGTATAACTTGATTGTTGATCTTCAGTGTTGCTGAACATACTTTAGTTATTTGTGATGTGTGTGATGAGAATGCCATCGATACTTCCTGTCTCCAAGGCATGGTTTTCAAATCATACTGCTCTACAACATTTTCATCAATGAAACTTCCAGTACTTCCTGTGTCGATCAAAGCTTGGAGTGATATTCCGTCGATGGCAACTTGAGTTTTGCATTTGTTGATGCCGCTTACTGCCAACAGTAAACAAGAGGGGATGTCTTCATCTTCCTCAAGTGAAATGATAGCAGTGTTCACACTGCTACTTCTGCAAGCCTTCGCAAAATGACATGACCGACGAGGATGACGTGAATTACCACAAAAATAGCATTTATGATTCTTTTGTGGGTTGGGAGGTTCAATCTTTCGACTTTGATTGGAAGTAGTAGCGGTTGATGGAGTATCTGTTGTAGAAGCAATTTGTGAATTGTTGAAACTCTTACATTGGATCTGAGCAGATTCGAGAGAGCGAGCTTGGTTGTGGGCGTCGTCAAGAGTGAGTGTCATATTTTCAAGGAGTCTCTGTTGAATAGTAGGAGAACCTAATCCGGAGATGAAAGAATCACGTATATATTAATTTTCGTATTGACTTGCAGTTACCTCCGAAAAACTACATTCTTTGGATAAAAGTTTCAGAGACTGTATGTATTGATCAATTGTCTCGTTCGGCTGTTGTTTACGAGAAGCCAAATTGTGGCGAGCGAATATTTCACTTTTTGGCTTGATAAATAAAGTGATCGCTGAAGAAAAGGTTTCTTCACGGGTTATGTGTTCGTAAATATTAGGCGATATTAGATTTGTAAGCAGCTTAAGTTGTATTTCGTCTTCCGTTGCATTGACTGCATCCAGAAAAATTAATAAACGTTTTCTTCCAGTGTAACCCGAGCTCAGAATTTTTGTTGTCAAGCGGGTCCGCTTCCAATCTCTCCGGCTTCAAAAATTTCTCCATTGCGTTTATTGAATGTGTATAAATATTAGTTAAATAAATTGTTGAGTAAATACATGAGTAAACCCGAATGTTAGGTATTATTTAAGTAATAAAATGGAATCAAATACTTTTAGTAGATTGACATATGACAACAGTTAGGATTTCTTTTTAAATTAATAACCATAAACTACCACAAAATGTAACAAAGAATCAGATTCATTCATCATTAATTTTCTTACGTATATGTTTAATTTATTGTGCTTTCATCTCATCTCATCTTCATGTTGCTTTTCAACAAAAATCTAAATGACATATTTTATCGACTGAGAGGTTGAAAACAGAAAACTAAGAAAACCTTACTAAGGTATAGTTTTAAAGAAACAAGCGGAGTTCTTTGCCCAACAGTGAGACACAATCTAAGATAACAACTACCAAAAAGAAGCTAAATCTACTAACAAAATGGATTTTAAATTAGGCAAATCAATTAGCACCTTTTATATAAGATATACAATATGTAAAGAAAACCCTGTCCGATCCGTGAAGGTATTGTTAGGTATCTATAACTGATTCTACTAATGCCTACAGAGCTGGGCTAAACCTAAAAAATATCCTCCTAAAAAATTAATATTATTTCGCAAAAAGAGGTAAATTAATACGTATGCGGTAGGCAATACAAGCTCGGGCGAAGGGTGGCAGGGCACGCAGCACGCGGTCGTATCGCTATTCGCTCATAATAATAGCGTCAAAAATCGTGTTGTTACTTTTTTTTAAATCTTAAATTTTGGGGAATTTGGAATTAATTGGCGAAAAAAACGATTATTTCATGTCATTTCCTTCTGCGAATCAGTAATGCTGGCAAAGAAAAAGCAGAGTAGTGGGTATTTCGCACGGTAAGGGCAAGTCCCAAATCGAGGGTGCGTTGTATTCCACGCGCGCTTCAAAGTGATGTCAGCACCTCGAGACACGCGACCCTGGCAGGCATTGAATTTCGTGTACCCCACTAAGTGGCTACCTGGCTACCAGGGTCGCGGGTTTTTCGGAAGAGTTATCCTGGGGGCCGAGTCTGCTATTTTATATCATTTTGTCATTCCAGCACGTTACCATGGTCATTTTGCTTTTATCCCGTAATCTGCTAAGAACATAAAGATCGGTCATTGATCTCGTAACGGAATGATCATTGCTGTATTGCCATTATTATAAAACTCGTTAGTAGAAATGAGTTTCCAAAAACTACTACTCAATTTGAACATTTCGTAATGCAAGATTTTATTAATATATATTTTTATATATTAATTAAATGTTTATAAGCAGTCTGGAATAGAAAATAGTTCTTAAATAGCAAAAAACATTATTGTGAAACTATAAAACTAGATATTTTGTTATCTGTTAAAGTCAATGTGACATTAATACAGACTGACTGACGTTTATGTTTTTTTTAACAGCTTTTTGTTTATATTATTAAAATTATAATTACTACGTAAAGAAAAACAAGGCTGGATGTTATTGAAGTCAGGAATACAAATGCTCTTTGACTGCGCTCATTAATCGACAGAGCTCCATCACAGCAAAAATGGTTCAAGGTCATCGAGATATCCGTGTCAAAAAAGGTAATTACGCACTGTTTATATACATAATTATACGTAATTCATCTTTATGAAAGTTTAGTAGAATAAACCTAATTATCCTAAATCAGAACTTCCACTCATTGAGTGTTCTACAAACATACCCACAATAAGAATTAAGTAGCTTTGAAAACAATAACATAAAATTAAATATAACCCCCCAGCTAAGCTTGTGTTAGATGTAGGTTTACATCAGTAGTAGTACATTGGCCAGAATTTAAATTATTTATTGCAACTACATACTAAGCGCTAGGTACCAAACCATATTAGATAGGTATAAGAACTATTTATTAAAGTGAATTTTGTTTTACAGGAACTCTGCAGAATTACCTATAATGTCATCAGATTCTGAGTCAGATTTCTGGAGAATGCAAGAGGTAAATTTGACAATTTATTAAAAGCTAGTTTAATGAAATATATTTTAGGAGAGATCTCCTAAAATATTAAACAAACTATAAACTACTAAGTATGTCCATATACTTAGTAGGTTATAGTTTGTTCATATAATAATAGTCCATAGAAGATAAACCCCCTTATTCATAAAAACTGCTTAAAGTTAACTAGTGATTAGCGATTCTTTAACCATACATTTTTGACCTTTTAACGTCACTTAACTTAAATCGTCCTTTATGAATAAACACCACAGTGTTTAAGGGGTTTATTCAAAATCGACTATTAAAGTTAAGTGACATGCAAGCTTCTAAAATGTATATTTAAAAAATCGCTAATCACTAGTTAACTTTAAGCAGCGTTTATGAATAAGGGGGAATATGTCTAGCAGCATGGGTTACAAATGGATGTAATAAGTAAATGAAACAGTGTTTATAAAAAGATTAATAATTTATTTTAAATCTTTGTTTTGTACATGACTGCGGTGGATCTGTAACAAAGAGTTAAATCATTTTAATAACAATTAGAGCGTTTTCATAATTTCCTAGAATATTGAGAAGGGTTTACACTACATACCTGCTAATTTATTGTATACATTTTTCCACAGATAGTCAACAAAAGCCTGGTGCAGTGCTCAACCTTCAAGAAGATCCCGGTTCATACTGCACTGGAAATTAAAATACTGATTATTGATGTGTTAATATTATAACATTAGGTGTTGTACCTAGGATTTGTTTTATTATTTAAATGACAATATGTCTTTTTGTTTTGTATAATAATTTTTTTTGACTTAATGTAAAGTAGATATTTAGTTTATGAGAAAATAAATATATAGTTATAAATAAATGTTGATTTTTAATAGGTATAGTAGTTTCATTTATGCTGCTCCCAGCAAAAACAGAAATCAGATCCGGAGATCTGATTTCTGTTTTGGTCTTATTCAGCACCTTTATAGTATGACAGACCGAGTTTGTCATACTATAAAGGTGCTGAATAAGCTTATGGGTGTATGTTTGGTCTTCTGTGAAAGAAAGTATACAAGAGAGTCCACTGTTCCATGTTAGTTTTAGTAGTTGTCTTTAAGTTAATTAATGTAATTAGTGTTGTACCGTTTTAGTTAACAATAAATAAATAACTGAAAGAAGTCCAACTATTATGTACCTTTACCAACATAGTTAAAAGAAATTCATACCTGCCGCAGTACTTCTGCATAATCCTCATCAGGTGGCAATAATGCTATTGACATGTTTGCAATATTTGTGGTTTATTTTTTAGTTTTAAAGTCTTTGTTCCTTCATTGATTGCACTAGACACAGTCATTTGTGAAACTTTAGGGAGGGCAATGTCCTTGTCCATTAAAATTCTCGTAGGACTCTGATGCATAAAATGCAAGTTCTATTAGAATCTGCAATAAAAATATAACATTAATCAATCTATTTCGTGTTTGTAGCTATAGATTACTATAGAATAATATATCAATTGTCAAATTACGTTTCCTCACCTTAATTTCTGCCCATACGCTATCAATTCGACGCAGTTTGGCTATAAGGAGAATGAGTTCTTCAATTAACCCTTTTACTGAGACATATTCAAGGCAAAACGTTTTCAGAAATTCCGCCTCGGGAACATTAATAAAGGGATCCGTATTCAAACTCGTCAAGCGATGTGTTCGACGTCTCCTGCATATTATCTTCCTTCTCTAGCATCCACTGCGTTGGCTAGCTCAAGAATATTTGCTAGTAATGAAAACATTCTCAAATATTCCACAAACACAATGGATATCACACTTTTTGTAGAAAACCACCACCACCATCGAGCTGCCTTGCTTCGAAAAGCAATGTTTGTACAAAGACGCCATCATAACAATTCAATGATCAAAAGAACTGTCAAAATTTTAGCAGATTACCGCATATGTCAGTCATTGATTTGTCATTTTGGACAAGATTACCGTTTTATGCCATTTCGTTCAGTGATTGACCACTTGGCACGCCATTTTGTTAGTAGATTACGGATTTTGTCAAAATCGGTCATTATGACATAAAAAGTCGTCAATTTTGACACTATTGCAATAGCAGACTCGGGCCCCTGGTCCCTAGTACAGGCAACTGAAGGAACACGGATTGGTTGTAGTTAGTAAAAGTTAGAAATACCCGGAATGGGAGAGGTTATAAGTTGATTTCCCACCCAAAAACAAACCTCTCTTGGTGCAAATGTATCCCCTTCTTTGTTTAATTTCCTTAAATTAACGTAAAAATTATTTTAATTAGAAATATTCTTTAAATGTTTTTCAAATTCCCTGTTTATACATATATAAAACCTTTATCTAATATTAAACGCTACATGTGATTATATTATTTGTTAGAGTTTGAGTTCATACAAATTTAGCGTTCCCGTTCTACTGGATTATCCGCTTACCTAAATATCCCTTCTTCATGACTATTGTTTATATATTAATTACATATTAATAACTTGAAACTAACTGCTGATGAGCTCACGTAAACTATTACCAGTATATATAAACAAAGACAACGCCGGTATATACAGCAATTGAACTCTGTGTCACTTCAGTGAAGCATCAGTAGTACTAACACTTAAATCTGCTTTTTATAAACGTAAACATGACGAAAACTATCCAGTCAATGTTCCTGGGGGCCGAGTCTGCTATTTTATATCATTTTGTCATTCCAGCACGTTACCATGGTCATTTTGCTTTTATCCCGTAATCTGCTAAGAACATAAAGATCGGTCATTGATCTCGTAACGGAATGATCATTGCTGTATTGCCATTATTATAAAACTCGTTAGTAGAAATGAGTTTCCAAAAACTACTACTCAATTTGAACATTTCGTAATGCAAGATTTTATTAATATATATTTTTATATATTAATTAAATGTTTATAAGCAGTCTGGAATAGAAAATAGTTCTTAAATAGCAAAAAACAGTATTGTGAAACTATAAAACTAGATATTTTTTTATCTGTTAAAGTCAATGTGACATTAATACAGACTGACTGACGTTTACTTGTTTTTTTTTAACAGCTGGTGTTTTGTTATGTATTTATTTTTGTTTATATTATTAAAATTATAATTACTACGTGAAGAAAAACAAGGCTGGATGTTATTGAAGTCAGGAATACAAATGCTCTTTGACTGCGGTCATTAATCGACAGAGCTCCATCACAGCAAAAATGGTTCAAGGTCATCGAGATATCCGTGTCAAAAAAGGTAATTACGCACTGTTTATATACATAATTATACGTAATTCATCTTTATGAAAGTTTAGTAGAATAAACCTTATTATCCTAAATCAGAACTTCCACTCATTGAGTGTTCTACAAACATACCCACAATAAGAATTAAGTAGCTTTGAAAACAATAACATAAAATTAAATATAACCCCCCAGCTAAGCTTGTGTTAGATGTAGGTTTACATCAGTAGTAGTACATTGGCCAGAATTTAAATTATTTATTGCAACTACATACTAAGCGCTAGGTACCAAACCATATTAGATAGGTATAAGAACTATTTATTAAAGTGAATTTTGTTTTACAGGAACTCTGCAGAATTACCTATAATGTCATCAGATTCTGAGTCAGATTTCTGGAGAATGCAAGAGGTAAATTTGACAATTTATTAAAAGCTAGTTTAATGAAATATATTTTAGGAGAGATCTCCTAAAATATTAAACAAACTATAACCTACTAAGTATGTCCATATACTTAGTAGGTTATAGTTTGTTCATATAATAATAGTCCATAGAAGATAAACCCCCTTATTCATAAAAACTGCTTAAAGTT
This sequence comes from Sesamia inferens, assembly GCA_037179545.1. Classification (NCBI taxonomy): domain Eukaryota; kingdom Metazoa; phylum Arthropoda; class Insecta; order Lepidoptera; family Noctuidae; genus Sesamia; species Sesamia inferens. The sequence continues at coordinate 19,387,662 of CM073933.1, read as the reverse complement.
AACTAGTGATTAGCGATTCTTTAACCATACATTTTTGACCTTTTAACGTCACTTAACTTAAATCGTCCTTTATGAATAAACACCACAGTGTTTAAGGGGTTTATTCAAAATCGACTATTAAAGTTAAGTGACATGCAAGCTTCTAAAATGTATATTTAAAAAATCGCTAATCACTAGTTAACTTTAAGCAGCGTTTATGAATAAGGGGGAATATGTCTAGCAGTATGGGTTACAAATGGATGTAATAAGTAAATGAAACAGTGTTTATAAAAAGATTAATAATTTATTTTAAATCTTTGTTTTGTACATGACTGCGGTGGATCTGTAACAAAGAGTTAAATCATTTTAATAACAATTAGAGCGTTTTCATAATTTCCTAGAATATTGAGAAGGGTTTACACTACATACCTGCTAATTTATTGTATACATTTTTCCACAGATAGTCAACAAAAGCCTGGTGCAGTGCTCAACCTTCAAGAAGATCCCGGTTCATACTGCACTGGAAATTAAAAGACTGATTATTGATGTGTTAATATTATAACATTAGGTGTTGTACCTAGGATTTGTTTTATTATTTAAATGACAATATGTCTTTTTGTTTTGTATAATATTTTTTTTTGACTTAATGTAAAGTAGATATTTAGTTTATGAGAAAATAAATATATAGTTATAAATAAATGTTGATTTTTAATAGGTATAGTAGTTTCATTTATGCTGCTCCCAGCAAAAACAGAAATCAGATCCGGAGATCTGATTTCTGTTTTGGTCTTATTCAGCACCTTTATAGTATGACAGACCGAGTTTGTCATACTATAAAGGTGCTGAATAAGCTTATGGGGGTATGTTTGGTCTTCTGTGAAAGAAAGTATGCAAGAGAGTCCACTGTTCCATGTTAGTTTTAGTAGTTGTCTTTAAGTTAATTAATGTAATTAGTGTTGTACCGTTTTAGTTAACAATAAATAAATAACTGATAGAAGTCCAACTATTATGTACCTTTACCAACATAGTTAAAAGAAATTCATACCTGCCGCAGTACTTCTGCATAATCCTCATCAGGTGGCAATAATGCTATTGACATGTTTGCAATATTTGTGGTTTATTTTTTAGTTTTAAAGTCTTTGTTCCTTCATTGATTGCACTAGACACAGTCATTTGTGAAACTTTAGGGAGGGCAATGTCCATGTCCATTAAAATTCTCGTAGGACTCTGATGCATAAAATGCAAGTTCTATTAGAATCTGCAATAAAAATATAACATTAATCAATCTATTTCGTGTTTGTAGCTATAGATTACTATAGAATAATATATCAATTGTCAAATTACGTTTCCTCACCTTAATTTCTGCCCATACGCTATCAATTCGACGCAGTTTGGCTATAAGGAGAATGAGTTCTTCAATTAACCCTTTTACTGAGACATATTCAAGGCAAAACGTTTTCAGAAATTCCGCCTCGGGAACATTAATAAAGGGATTCGTATTCAAACTCGTCAAGCGATGTGTTCGACGTCTCCTGCATATTATCTTCCTTCTCTAGCATCCACTGCGTTGGCTAGCTCAAGAATATTTGCTAGTAATGAAAACATTCTCAAATATTCCACAAACACAATGGATATCACACTTTTTGTAGAAAACCACCACCACCATCGAGCTGCCTTGCTTCGAAAAGCAATGTTTGTACAAAGACGCCATCATAACAGTTCAATGATCAAAAGAACTGTCAAAATTTTAGCAGATTACCGCATATGTCAGTCATTGATTTGTCATTTTGGACAAGATTACCGTTTTATGCCATTTCGTTCAGTGATTGACCACTTGGCACGCCATTTTGTTAGTAGATTACGGATTTTGTCAAAATCGGTCATTATGACATAAAAAGTCGTCAATTTTGACACTATTGCAATAGCAGACTCGGGCCCCTGTTGGTGTGCGTCGCTTTCTTGGTGATCGTCTCGTCTCCGCAGAATGAAGTCCAAGCGGACGTGCATATCGGCAGCTGCGTCTGGGGCGCTGTTGACTACACCTCAAACTGTCTCTGTGAGTGCAAAAGACGCGGCTACAAAGGAGGACATTGTGGCAGCTTTATGAATGTCAACTGTTGGTGCGAACAATAGCACAGTTAACGATCCACGGCAAGACAACTCCGTGGATGGTGTCCCATCCAAATTAGCAAAATGAAACCGCAAATTAAATCTTCATATTTTTAAATAATTGGTAGTTTATTGTTACTTTCATATGGGTACGATGTGACTTCAATTAAATGTTTGTTTGAATCCAGTTGCTGTATTTTATTCCACATAAATAATTATACTGTATATATTGTAGTACATACCTATGAAGTACTATTAAGTTGTTTCAATGACTTAAATGATCATATTACTGCTAGTACTACTTCGCCCACACAGAAATAGGGACATCATAGTTGGGGGAGCATGGAAGTTATTAAGTTATTGTGGAATATATAGGAAATTGGGGGTACCACCATTTTGTTGAACATTTCTAACATTTTAAGTTTTCCTTAACAATGATAATTATTTTTCTGTCCATGGGGATAACATTAATGATGGTTAAGTAAGACGCCAAAGACAAAAGCAAGCTTAATAGCTAACTTGATATGGAGGGCTGATTAACCATAGGGATCAAGGATGTTGATGAATGTTGAAGAAAGAAAGAAGATGTTAGGTTATCTAACTACAACATTCAACACAAACATTAAAAAAGGTAAAATTAAAAAGTTTATTCCAATTACATACGATGTAATCGTACACATAATCGCAACACACTTGAATTGATATCACACAAGAAGATGCTTGTGTAGGTTTCAGTTTCGATAAGTTGAGGAAATGTGTGTGTGAGAAACTAAACTAGTATAAACCATATTGGCGATTGCTTTAAACAAAAGAGACACATAGACGCAGAGATATTCAACATATAATTTTAGAGATGAATTCAATTTTTAAACGATATTCACACTAAATGACAAATACTGCTATCAGATAAAAAAATTTACTTCAATCAACATTTTCGCTGGTCGCAAATAGGTGTCATCATCAACCTTTTTTATTGTCCCACTACTGGGCACAGGTCTCCTCTCATACAGAGAAGGATTGAGCGTAATCATCACGCTTGCTCAATGCGGGTTGGCGATTTCAGACTTATAAAGTCCAGGTTTCCTCAAGATGTTTTCCTTCACCTTCAGTCAATGGTGTCCAAGATATACTTAGAAAATACATATAACTTTAGAAAAGTTACATTGGTACTTGCCTGACCTGGAATCGAACCGGCGCACTCATACTTGAGAGGCTAGTGTTTTAACCACTAGGCCACCACGACTTGTTATTAAATACATGACACATGACTTGTTGCAAATAGGTGTATCGCACAAATATAAAATTTACAATTCCGTTCCACAGAGTGAGCCCACTTATTCCTGATTTATATTTATAATCCTTTTATTTAGCCGAGCTATTCTTATTTAATTAATGGATTACGAAAATTTTATGTGATAAAATTTCTTTTTTTTAATCCTAAACATGGCCACAGATTTCGTTCCGTTGACATTTTGGTGACAGTTCTACGACCCTTGTAGCTTTTCTGACCCAACTTAAAATAAACTTCGGTAAAACTGTGCCTATTAGTTTTTGGCGGGAAAGTCAACCTGAGTGTCACGCTCGTTTTTCATTGGACTTTTAAAATTATTTATAGTGTTGTTTACTAAATAAAAGTGCGTGATTTATGTAGTAAAAAGTGCATTTAGTAAATAGTTCATAAAGAACAATGAAATATCGCAGCATAGTGGCCACATCATGACTTTGCCCCAAACCTCACTCGTAAGACGGGTCACGCGGCCGTCTTTTTCGACATGAATAATTCATAATTACGTGACATTGGCTAAATGCACAAACCGTGCGAAGCCAAAAAATAAAGAAATAAAAATAACTGTGCCTATTGTCAGCTGGACTCAGAGAACGAAGGTATTATTCTGGGAAAATAGTAAAGCCAAATGCACATAGGAGCCGCAACATAGAGCAGCGCAAGATATTTTAATGCAAAAAAAACTGCGATGCCGTCCACATACAGTTCATAGGAAATGTACAAAGTCTATGACAGAGGATTTTTGGAATGTTTTGCGTTGCGGTATGGCCCACACCATTCTTTGTTAGCCTTTAGATTTCGTTGTATTTCACATAACTATAACAGCTAAAGTAAATTTGCCAATTAAAGCTTTATTATTTTAGGGCGTAACAATGAGTCACACACACATTAAAAGAACACCAAATATTTTCCTAATTTATTTTATATTTGATTGTGTTTAGTTTCATGAAACTACTGTAGGAATCACAATAAATACTTTTTCATTCTTTTCTTTACTTAGTATATAAGTTAATATCACTAAAAACATTCTGTAAAAACTTGCCAAATCTCGCTCAAGCTGCTTGTTTATCTCTAAAAAGTAATGAAATTAAGACAAAGTCGTACCAAGTCTAAAGTTCCTTACTGCGATTTTTTTGTTATTATAGTTAATGTTGGGCGACTTGGTCGTTGAATATTCTTTATACGAGTACGGTACAAGTTAATTGTGTGTAGACATGTTTTATCTGTTGTAAATACCTATGTTTCGAGATTTATACATAAACAAGCAACTTGAGCGAGATTTGGCATTATTTTATAGAATGTTTTTTAGTAAGATTTCACTTCTTCTTGTAGGAACTTTTATTTTTTATTTTTATAAATAATAAAATAGTACTTGACGGCAATCCCCCCTGATGGTATGCAGTGATGCAATCGTTGATGGTAAAGCGCTACTTTATTAAGAACCTATTCACTCTAGCCTTGAAGACACTTAAATTGTAGTCTGACGGAAACACCGTCACCGGCAAATTGTTCCTGTCCCTCGATGTACGCGGTATAAAAGACGAGGCGAAACGCTTCTAGTGCTTGACCGCAATCCCGCCGATAAGCAGTGGTGCAATTGTTGATGGCAAATCGCGATAGTTCATTAAGCCTATTCGACTATCGAGAGAAGAGATTTCCTCATTCGACAGTTTTTTTTTTTTCTAAGGTAAGGATATGCTCAGCAGTGGGATGGCTAGATAAAATTGGAAGATGTATTTCACTACGCTGGATTTTTGAAATGAAATCCGTTTTTTTGTAACAATTGTAGAAGGGGGTATCACCATATCTCTAAGACAGCTGAAACCATCTGTGGATTCTCCATTAGATACTTAAGACCTTCGATTTTTGACATCAAATACTAAAAAATAACAAAAACTTTTTTATAAAAAAGCCGACTTCCAAAAAACACTACAAAGTGAAAAATAAATAATTTCGGAAGTCGGTGTCTATGGTTTTTGGATATTCGTTTTTGACACCTACTTCCGAAATTAGTTATTTCGTTTACTTTAATTTTTACCCGAAATTTTGGTTTGAAAACGAAACCACTAAAGCTATTTCCATAAAATTCCTATGAGACCAAAATGAAAGTTTAAGCATTGCTAGACATGACGCGATTACGCAACTTAAATTCAGTCTCTTGATTTTAATTGATTGTTGCATAAGCTTGACGAGTAAGTATTGGTTTTCCTATGTTAAAATTCAATGCTGTAAATTGTTAAAGAATTTCCTCTACTGCCTATGGTCTTCTGTGTAACTATAAACCGTTGAGGAGTACCCGGAACTGGCCTTTGCCTTCATCATCAGAGCTTTTATCCATCCATCCCATCTAGTTGTAAAGTTCTTAACAATACAAATTAATCAAGCATAAACACAAAGTAGCTGCTGTGAATCGTTAAGGAGTTCCCTCGATTGTCTAGGGTCTTCATTATCAGATCTTCTGCAAACCCTCATTTTAACCCTCAGGGATGTAAAATTCTCATCAATATAAATGAATTATATCCAAACACAAAGTAGCTACTGTAAACCATTGAATAGTGCCCGGAACTGGCCTTTGTCTTCACCATCAGAGCTTTTATGATAGTCTCAACTCATCTAGTTGTATAGTTCTTATCAATACAAATTAATCAAACATAAACACAAGGTAGCTGCTGTGAATCGTTTAGGCGTTCCCTCATCTGTCTCCCAGCACCATCATCAGATCTAATCCGTACCTTTATTAAATTGTAGTGTTTTAAAATACTTAATGAAAATACTGAGAAATGCACTAGTCACCCCTACGATTTTTGAAAGTTCCCCTTGATTTCTCTGGTCTTCCATCATCAGATACTATGGAACTATCTGGAAGGTATACCCTTTCAAACAATAAAGAATTTCGCACTTCGGTCCAGGCGTCTTAGAGTAATCGGTGAACATAATAAAAATAAAGCTTACGAATTGAGAACCCTTTTTTTGAAGTCGGTTAATGAAGCGGCCATCCAAGTTGAATATTTTTTGTAACGGTGGTACGTCAATCTCTAATAGTTTGGTTGGACTCCTCTGTTTTTAATCAGGGTCACCTGGTACTCCAGATCTTCGATTATCATAGTTTTTATAGATTTCCCTTTATGTGGTTGTTAAACTCTAACTCTGTACTAAATTTCAGCTCTTTGAGTTTATGGGAAGTATTAGTTCTATTTTGATGATCATGAGTGAGTGAGTGTCGAAAACACGGAACTGTACTTTCGCTTAAATTCAGAACTAAATGACCTACAGGCTTCAAATTTTGGATTTTAAGTATGTGGTTATACTATAGCTTACTGGATGATGAAAATTTCTGCGTTCTGATCTTATCCAGAGGTTCTTAAATAGGGGCCTAAAAATTCAGAGAAATGGTTCGGTTAAAGGATGGTACAGTGTTTGACCCATGAACAGCAACATAATTAACATTAGTAAGGAAGATTTAAGATTACCAACTTCCATACTTCTCCAACTCTATTATCCCTATTTATGTGTGGGCGAAGTAGTACTAGCAGTAATATGATCATAACAGTGATTAAAACATTCTAATACCTATGTACTACAACATATACAATGATATTATTGAAGTGGAATAAAATACGGCAATTGAATTCAAATAAATATTTAATTGAAGTCACATCGTACACAAACACAAGTAACAAAAAATAACAATTATTTAAAAACATGAACAATCATAGTACTTTGCGATTTCATTCTATTAATTTGGATGGAACACCATCCGCGGAGTTGTCATGTTAACAGTGCTATTGTTCGCACCAACAGTTGACATTAAAAAAGCTGCCACAATGTCCTCCTTTGTAGCCGCGTCTTTTGCACTCATTGAGACAGTTTGAGGTGTAGTCAACAGCGCCCCAGACGCAGCTGCCGATATGCACGTCCGCTTGGACTTCATTCTGCGGAGACGAGACGATCACCAAGAAAGCGACGCACACCAACAGGAACATTGACTGGATAGTTTTCGCCATGTTTGCGTTTATAAAGAGAAGATTTAAGCGGTAGTACTACTGAGGCTTCACTGAAGTGACACAGAGTTCAACTGATGTCTATACCGCCCTTCTTGTTGTTTATATATACTTGTAATGCTTTACGTGAGGTCATCAGTAGTTCGTTTCAAGCTATTAATATGGAATTAATATATAAACCTTCTCCTTCCTTCCTTCCTCATCCTTCCCTGTATGTGTTCCCTACATGTGCCCAGCAGTGGGACGATAAAAGGTTGATAATGATGATGAATATATAAACAATAATCATACAGAAGGCTTATTTAGGCATGTGGATAACCCAGTAGAACGGGAGCGCCAAATTTGTGCGAAATAGTTACAAACGCATAAATTCGTAAATATAAATTTGGATTACCTAATAGTATAATCAATTAATCATATTTAGCGTCTATTATTAGACTTTCTTTTTTAATAATTAACGGAAAATTTTAGGAACGGTTTACAAGCAAGTCACGTGACATAGTACTTTAGATTCTTTTAATTAAAATTTCTCTCTTAGCTTAAGGAAATCAAACAAACAAGTTTGCACACCCTCATATGCGACATAAGAGGATTTTTTTGTGTGTGAAATCAACAAATAACTTCTTCCATTCCGGATGGAGTGGTATGGAATTTCAAACTATTACTGAATAAAACCAATCCGTGTTCCTTCAGGTTCCTGTGCCAAGGGCTAGGGTAAATATGAATAAATAAAATTGTTATTACAATATTTGAATAGCTCTAGCCTCCATACTAGGATTCCCTGTATCGTGGAGACTAGTCTCCTTCGGCTAACAAGATTATTAGGTAGGTACGGTAAGCAGGTTCATACATAGCATCGGTCGGTATTGATTTTTGATGTATCAAAAATAGGTTGTTCTTCCAAACAAATAAATTTACTAAAAATATGTATGAACTTATTTATGTGTTTGTTATTTAGAGTTTAGAATTTGTGTCATGTATGGATGTGTGATGAATGAGTGAGTGAAGGTGGGTTAAGATCAATCGAAGTCCTCACAGTACTCGCCCTGCCATCCATATTATTTTTGTTATATAGTTTACTAGAAGAACTTTTCTACATCTATGTAATTAAGGAAAATCCATATTGTGGTTTGATGCTTTTAGTGGTTTAACCAGGCTCTTAAACCACCATTAAAGTTCAATATATTGTTTTCTTATTATTGTCCTTAGATACTGGCTTAATAAAGAAAAAGTAATTATTGCAACTTCTACTGTAAGATCATAAAACTAAACACAATCCATACATAATTTTATAAATGCGAAAGTATCTCTGTCTGTATATCTGTCTATTCGCCTTTCACGCCAAAACTACTGAACCGATTGAAATGAAATTTGGTACACAGATAGTCTAGAGCCTAAGAAAGGACATAGGCTATAAAACATCTCGCTATGACCAATAGGAGCAGAGCAGTAACAAAAAATGTTGCGAAAACGGGAGAAAACGCGGACGAACATATTGCTCCCATTATTTTAACAGGCGCTTATTTAATATCAACTGAGCTTTATTATTTTTTTCGGAATTCACTAAGGCTTTGAAATTTATCATAAATATTGTTTATTGTTAGCCGTATATTTGCTATCGGCGCGCACTGACTAAAACATTTGAAATAAGTAAAAAAACATGTACTTTAATAATATTGGTCTTTATTATATATATATGGTTACGTTTACACTTAATCTTGGGGTCTAAGAAATAAATTGATATAAAAAAGAAATAACTTTAACATAATGAGCATTTATCAGAGATAAAATTTGCCTTTTAGGGTATGTCATTTAGTCGTCCAGTTTAGAAGAAAATTCTTTGTACATTTGTTTGTTTTCTAAATCGCGCTGTTATCATTTTCTGTGGAATAATGACCCTTGCACCTTTTCCCTCCTAATTTGTCGTTTGGTAGTTGTCTAAATGTTCGTATCTTGGTGTCTTTATGGCTCGATTGTTTGTCTATAGTGTTAGTGTTCGTAAAAAAATCTCTTGGTGTCTTTGATTGGTTCGATTGTTCTAAGACTTTGGAAAAGTCGAACGAAAGTTTCGTTTCTAATATTTCGGAACTCATTAGGCTCGAACAGAGTTATTCGTTTAAGTAGGTATTATTTATTATTTTAAGTTATAATGCAACAAATAACAGAAGCCCTTCCACTTTTAAATTCTGAGCATAAACTAATTTTTGACACAATAATTCAAAATGTTGCCAGTGCCGAGTGGTGGTTTGTTCTTTTTAGATGCTCCAGGAGGTACAGGCAAAACCTATATTTTAAATTTATTAATAGCTCAAATCCGGAAAGATAAAGGAGTTGTTGTTGCAGTTGCTTCTTCGGGAATAGCTCCTACATTACTTAGCGAGGGACGAACAGCGCACTCAGTTCTGAAGTTACCATTGAACTTAGCTCATGAGGAAATGCAACATTAGTAAAAGCAGTGAGCGCGAAAAAGTGTTACAGCAGTGTAAGTAGTTAGTTTGGGATGAATATACGATGTCCCACAAAAGGGCAATTGAAGCACTAGATCGCACAATGAGATCCGTCATCAAAGGCAACCAAGATATCATGGGAGGGATGGTGGTACTTTTAGGTGGTGACTTTAGACAGACATTTCCGGTGATAACTAGGGGTTCGCCGGCAGATGAAATAAATGCCTGTTTGAAAGCATATGCATTATCACGTGAAAAAGTATCGTCTCACAATGAATATGCGAGTACAACTTTATCATGATTCTCAAGCCAGGCAATATGCAGCTACTCTTCTAAAAATCGGAAAAGATCGTATGCCAACTGACAGGAACGGTATGATTACACTGAGTTGATTGATGAGTTCTGTCAAATTGTGGATAGCTCAGATGACCTATCAAATAATGTCTATCCGGATCTTCAAACAAATATGGCAATGGCTATGCGAAAGGGCAATTTTGGCGCCGACTAATGAAATAGTTAATAAAATAAATGAACAAATCATGTTAAATGTTCAGGGAAATGTTGTCGAATATCTCTCAGTGGACAATATTATGGACAATGAACAAGTTATATCATACCCTATTAAATTTCTCAACTCTTAAGAATTATCAGGAGTGCCATCCCATAAGTTGATACTAAAAGTTGGTGTTCCAGTTCCATTGATGAGGAATCTTGACGCTCCAAAGCTGTGTAATGGTACTCGGCTACAAATAACAAATTTGGGTCACAACATTGTAAGGGCTACAATCATGACTGGAATGGCAAAAGGACAAAATGTCTTGATTCCCCGTATTCCCATCATCCCGACTGATTTCAATTTGTTGCAGGAGTTCATTTAGAAACAACATGTTTTTCTCATGGGCAACTCTATGTGACATGCTCACGTGTATCAAATCCAGAAAATCTTATTATTTTGGCATAAGATAGCAAAGCATAAAACGTTGTTTATAAAACCGTACTTACTTAAATGTGCTCATATATTATCAAGCATAATACTTTTTAACCCTTATTTTCATAACATCCTAAGCATATTCACAACACCAACCAACTCAAAATAATTAAAAGTATGATATTTGATGTTTCTTTCCTTTGCCAACCTTTAAACCCTGTTTGTTGCTCTCGCAAAAACTACTCAATGAATTATTTATGAGGAAACCTTGCAGTAACGTAGGCATTTATCTTGGTATTCCCATGGGAACGGAAAACACCGCTTGCTATAAACTGAAGTCCACGCGGACGGTGTCGCGGGCAACAGCTAGTCAAATATAAAGCACCAAATTATTTAACAAAAAATAACGATGAAACAGAAATTCTTATACGAGGTTAAGGTGCCTTTTTGTTTTTTAATTTCTTAAAATAAAAATATTATAACATAAAAATTTAATATTATAATATGGCCATTATGCCCTAACACTGTGAATGAGACGGCCAGTCGTATTTCTTTTAAGAAAGATACGAATTAATCGAAATTACGACCTACACAATTTACGATAACAACAAAAAATACCTAAATCTACTAAACAAATGAATTTCAATTTAAGCGAATCGATTGACACCTCATTGGAAATTAATTAATTTAAATAATTACCTACACATCCCAACGTACTAAAATAATTGATAGCCATTCAGTTTAACTCGCGATTACACTGGCTTGTGCAATCAACATTAGCAAATACACTGATAGCCTAACGTTTGGTCAATAAGGAATTCCTAGAAAATTCCCAAAGGAAATTGGTTTGAGAATTCCTTAAGGAAATTACTTTGAGAATTCCCTATGAAGTAGTAAGGCCTTGACATAGGTAGGCTTTGCACTCGATGAAAGTCCATCGAGGCTCCATATAGAGCCACCTGCCAACTAGTTGGGATCAGTTGGGATCGTATGGACCGCCTATTGGTCCGTTCGGTCCAAACGATCCCAACTAGTCGCAATCATTTGATAAAAATGTGTTTACCGATTAGGGGGCTGGTCAGTAAGATTCGCTATCAGCTTGCTTATCTAAACTAATATTGTAAAGAAAGAAGATTTGATTTTTGTAGGTTTGTTTGTTACGCTATAAGTGATGAACGGATTTGATTAAATTTGACACATGGATAGAACATTCTTCTTCTTCAGTGTATAGAGGTCCACTGGACAAAGGCCTCCTCAAGGCTTTCCACTATCACTGGTCTTGTGCTGCCCGTATCCATCGGCTTCCCGCGACCCTCACCAGGTCATTGGTCCACCTGGTTGGGGGCCTGCCTACGCTGCGTCTTCCGGTACGTGGCCGCCACACCAAAACCTTATTGCCACATCGGCCATCGGTTCTACGAGCAATGTGCCCGCCCACTGCCATTTAAAATTAGCGACTCGAAGAGCTATCTCAGTGACTTTGGTTCTTCTGCGGATCTCCTCATTTTTGATTCGATCGCGCAGTGAAACTCCGAGCATAACTCTTTCCATCGTCCTTTATGTGACTCTGAGCCTTCGTATGACCCATGGTGAGCGACTACGTTTCAGTTCCGTAAGTCATTACTGGCAACACACACTAGTCAAGGAGTTTTGAAAAAGACGAAAAACATTCTGGATTAGGACAAAATATAAATATGGTCTCAACGTTTCCGTAGAATCGAAACTAAAACGGGTAAAATCACGCGGTGCACTTACTCCCCAAGGTTAATACCGCGGTAAAAACCGCAAAAAATATTAGCTAATTAGGTCCTTATTACAGAAGGAAACTCAAGCATTGATCTCTGTTCAAGCATTACTTAAAACTAGTTTCAACCAATCAAAGGGCTTGTAATGTTGTAATATGTAATAAATATGATGCAGCTCTTCTTGGGAGCCTGTAGTAAAGCTTCAAAAATAAAATCCAATATAATTCATTCTTCCTTTATTCTTACTTTATGTTTAATACAAGACTCTATAAAAATCACATTATGTTCACATCACATCTTATAATTTCTTTTATACATATATAAGTATCTAAACCATTCTTCTATGACCGCATTTTTACAACTACTACCTACAAAACAACAAAACATTTTTTCTCCTGTCCTTCTAATCTGACTTCTAAACTTGAATTAATTTTCTTTATAAAAATTATCAGCCAGAGACAATAGTCAACCTCCACATGTAATACGGACCTTAAACTAGTATTTTAGACTATACGAGGCATGCCTTTTAAGTGTCGTCGTTTGAAGAAAAAAACACAACTAGAACCTTACAGTACTGTACAGAGTATTCACCACTTAGCTTAATGCACTTTTCCATTCACTTAAACTAGTTATTATAATATTTATTCCACTCTAAAGTAGGAGTGTTCATTGGCTGACTTGAACCTTTGACCACGAAGACATTTCTTAATTTTAGGAAATGTAAAGAAGTCGTTAGGGCTTAGGTTAGGACAGTATGATTCAAAATTGAGTCATAGTCTTAAAGGACCTTATTTTTATAAATTATAAACTAGTGCTTGACCGCAATCCCGTGTGATGGTAAGGAGTGATGCAATCGTTGATGGTAAAGCGCGCTAGTTTATTAAGAGCCCACTCAATCTAGCCTTGAAGACACTTAAATTGTAGTCCGATGGAAACACCGCCGCTGGAAAATTGTTCCAGTCCCTCGATGTACGCGGTATGAAAGACGAGGCGAAACGCTTCGGATCGTTGTGGTGTTAACTACGTAAGGGTGGAAACTCGCCTGCATAATTTGTTTACTAGAAATAAATGCTTTGATTTTGTGCCCAATTTTTCAATAATCGGCTCCACACTAAATTAATTTTATTAAATTACTATAGAGGATAGAACACAGATACTTTTTATTGCAAACACTGTTTAAATTGTTTTTAAAAGGCGCTTCATATTACGTTTAAAACTAAATAACCTTTATATTTAATTTTATCTCCAGACAGTATTCCTTTTTCTATGAAATTATGTTTAGCCTAGATTTCTAGAGTAATAAATATTTTAATAAGCCCATTCAGCTGTTAAATTTGAGAAAGAGTACCTCGATCATGTATAGGAATTTGTATAACGAAATTTTCTTAATCCATTAATTAAACAAGAACAGATTGGCTAAATACTTAAAGGATTATAAATCTAAATGAGGAATAAGTAGGCTCACTCTGTGGAACGGAATTTTAAATTGCATATTTGTATGATACACGCCATCTATTTGCGACCGACGAAAATGTAAAGTATTTTTCTTTTATATATCTCAATTATAGCTAATGAAGTTTTCACTAAGAAATGGTAACAGAATCCCACTTCAGGTGTAGGATAGGCTTTTATTGTTAGCACAAAGTTACAATTTGAAGGAAGTAACAGGTTTGTGTAGGTCCTACAAACAAAATAAAAGTACTCATTGATAAAATCGTACAATAAACGTTATGCGTTTTTAATTATTCATAATGTTATAGTACAAATATTGCTATATATAGCCTCCGCCTGCGTGTGCTATACAGTATGTTAAGAAAACCCTGTCCGACCTGTGTAGGTGTTGTTAGGTATCGATAACTGATTCTACTAATGGATACGAAACCGGGCTAAAGTTAAAAAAAAAGTCCCCTAAAAAAATAAATATTATTTCGCAAAAAGAGGTAACTTAGTAAATGTGCGTTAATCACCCTTCCGTGGGCGGCGGGCGGCAGGGCACGCGGCACGTGGTCGCATCGCTATTCGCTCATAATAATACCGGTGTTGTCACTTTTTTAAAAATTACCAAATTTCGGGGAAGTTGGAATTAATTCGCGGGAAAAAAAGATTATTTCAAAATTCATTTGTATTGGTACTATGATGATTACGTAAAATTTTATATTATATTTGGTATTGTATTTACCTAACCTTTATTATCCTTATAGGTCGGACAGGGTTTTCTTAACATACTGTATGTTCTCTAATTAAATTGTTTAAAGATATTAACATCAAGACGGTACCTTGTGAACACATCTATAGAAATATATTATAAAGCTGAAGAGTTTGTTTCAACGCGCTAATCTCAGGAACTACTGTTCCGATTTGAAAAATTATGTTTGTGTTGCATAGCCTATTAATCTATAACATCACGCTGTGGCCAATAGAAGCGGAGCATAACAAAAATCAATAAAATTAAAGCTTATAACTAAAAGTAGTGAAACATTAATTATAGGACTAGAAAATGGGACCAATTTTATTATAGCCTAGTTTCAAACTTGCTAAAGTATACTCATCCTTAATGGAGACTGTTTAAAGTGTTACAATAAAATTCCTGCCTAGATAATTCAAGTAAACGAAATTTAAATCTTGTATTAAACACACACTATACTATATACAGGGTGTATCTGACATCGTAACGCAAACTTCGCGAAAAGGTTAGACCGCATGCCACTAATAAAATTATGATAGTCATTTATGTCGGTAATGAACGGTTGCAGAATTTACAGTGTTTAAATAAGTGTCGGCTCGGCCTTTGAACGTTGCAAACGTGCCGCCATGCGAGTTTGTAGGTATGACGTTGATTCCTGATGTGAACTCTATTAAATCAGCTGATGAGATAGTTTTTCGAGTTTTTTTGTGTAATTAGCGAATTAATTAATTTTTACTTTAAAATCTTATTGAGTTATAAAAGTATAGCAATTATGAACGGTCTAAAGTGAAAAAAACTACATATTGTTTTTTTTAAATCATGAAAAAGTCGACGAAAAATTCCACCACTGAGGAGTTCAGAATTATGTACTGGATCCATGGTACTCGTTTGTGCGTCGATGTCAGATACAACCTTTATATATTATTACACAAGCACATTATAAGTATTTCTGGCTACAAGCATTTCTGTCAGCGATGTCCCTAATCTAGGGGATCAAAATGATTGTATCAATGCTGGTCCTACTCCACAGGTGAGCATAAACTAATTAGCATTTGGAAACATTGTTTTAAACGCTCAGCATTGGAAAAAAAACATTAGTTGCATTATATAGACGCAATTTCTTAGTATTGTATAATTGCACAGCACACGTGTGAGCACTATGAACTTGTTATTAAACTACTATTTACCTATTGGGTACGTGTTTCATTGTCTTGATTATGCTCTGGCGGTTGAGTGTATGTTAAGCTCACTCTAATGTCTTGCTGATGGTGGCGTGTGTCTTTCAAAGTGGTTGCTAATAGTAACGTTGTTAATTGTTGCGCATCATGTTCGGGTACAGACGCCGTCAGTGGGGACTGATCATACCTTAAGTACCACGGTTTAATTTCTGAACAGCTTTTGTGTTTTCTCTGACGGAAACATTTAACATGCACGTCTTTCTGAATCGTTCTCACATGGATATATTCAACATGAATGATGTAATCAAATAATTTGTAACAATTGTATGATTTTTCAGAAGACCCAACGTGGGTAGGCCCCCGACAAGGTGGACCGAAGCACCACCGATCATCGTGGAGATCCTTGGCGGAGGCCTATGTCCAGCAGTGGACGTCTTTCGGCTGAAATGATGATGATGAGATATATTTTTCAAGATATGATTTTCAAGATATGATTATCGAGATATGATTTTCAAGTGTCCTTGGAGTTTCTCGCCCGTTCTTCTCCCACGCTTTGGAATGGGCAGCTAGTTTTAATCTTACCAACTGACCGACCAAAATATATGTAATAGGTTTATTTGAAATAAATGCTTTAATTTCGATTGGTTTAAATTTCGAACATAAGTAAGTGGTCACTAGAATGCAAATGAATTAAAAGATTGTTAATTTAATTGCAAAATAAATGTGATTGAAGCTTATAATTTTATTGGATCACAGTGGGTGTCATTTAATGTGAATCTCGTTGGTTTATATTCATTGCTTCGATCTTCTTCGCTAGAATAGATCCTGTAGTACTTATTTAATACAAGGTAATTAATAGTGTATTTGACTAAAAAAACTAATTAGTCCATCAGTCAATTTCCAAAAAGTAACTATATTTTTTCTTTTTACATATAAACAAAAAATGAAGACGACACAGTGCGTTGAAAACTCGTGTGACGTCACTGCACGCTACACTTTTTAGCGACCAGTGACGTCACCAGCCACCATCTTTAATGCCCTTTATATTTGTCAATTTTTATTGTTTTGATAAACCAAAAAATACGTGTCTAGTATTTTTTGGAAATCTGACTAACGGATTAATTAGTTTTTTTTAGTCAAATACCCTATTGTACATCAAACTGATCCACTACGTCAGTTTACTGTAAGTATTATACATAGACACTATAGACAGTAATTTAAATATACGGGCAGTATACTTCTCAATTGCCTAAGAATTTATTTCCCTGAATTTACCTACTAGGTAGTTACTGTCATCAGTAGCAATAGTCACATAAAATAGTTCGCTTTTTACACAGTTCTTACTTATTTATTTTATTTTATATTTTATTGTACACCATAAACATACATTACTTAAAAAATACATTCAATGTTACAAAATATACAATGGGCGGCTTCATTGCTAATGCAATCTCTTCCAGGCAACCTTAAACAAATTAACCTCAGCATATCGAAACTGTCAAAGAAATGGTTTTGTTTTGTTGTTAGCTAGATAACCTAACGTAGACATCTATGCCTAAGTGGGAGATGCCGGAAATTCTTTAACTTCTCTTAACCCCTTGTTGGTTGATCAGCCTGTCTTAAGTAACATAATTATTCTCCCCATGGACAGCAACATAATTATCATTGTTAAGGAAGATTTTCAATGTTCTAAACCTTGTGTTACAGGGGGTTACCATAATTTCCTATATTACACAAAGTCAGTCCTTTAATTTTAAGGATGAAAACTTCTAAACTCCTCCAACACTGGTATCCCTATTTCTGTGTGGAAGAGGTAGTACCACCACGCTTATTAAAGTGATTTAAATTAATTTACATATTTCCAAAATAAAATCCACATACATCATATTTACTAAACTAAAAATCAATACAGGAACTAAATTTGAACAAATATTTAATTGAAGTCATCGTCATCGTATACACATACAAATTACAAATAAAAAATAATAATTGCAATCTTTTTGCAGTTTCGGACTGGTAATTTAGATGGGACATTACCCGTGAAGTTGTCTTGCCGTGTAATGTTAACTGTGCTATTTCTCGCACCAACAGTTGACATTAGCAAAGCTGCCACAATGTCCTCCTTTGTAACCACGTCTTTTGCATTCTTTGAGACAGTTGGAGGTGTAGTCAACAGCGCCCCAGACGCAGCTGCCAATATGCACGTCAGCTTGGACTTCATTCTGCGGAGACGAGACGATCACCAAGAAAGCGACGCACACCAACAGGAACATTGACTGGATAGTTTTCGTCATGTTTGCGTTTATAAAGTGAAGATTTGAGTGTTAGTACTACTGGTGTTTCACTGAAGTGATACAGAGTTTAACTGATGTCGATACTGGTGTTCTCCTTGTTTATATATGCTTGGAATAGTTACTTGAGTTCATTTGCAACTAGTTTCATGCTATTTTTAACCCTGCAATAGTCGCGCAAATAGCATTTTTAGATATGGAAATAGCTCAGTAGAACGCGTATCTATGTAGGCGACTATCGAAAGTTAGCGCGAACCAAATTTTTATGAACTCGTTAACAATGTTTGTTTTATAACGAGATCGTACAAATTATTTGATTTACCTAATAGTGTAATCACATTTAGCATTTATTATTAGATAAACGAAGGATTTCGCCTCGCCTTTTATACCGCATACACTGTAGAGACTGGAACAATTTGGAGGCGGCGGGTAGGGATGTTTCCTGGGTCCGTCGTTCAGATTATTGAAAAATATCGGATAGGTATATTTTAATTTATCAAATCAATAACAACTGACAAATATAAAAGGCATCACAGATCAGGAGCGGGGCTGGTGACTTTCGTTGCTAAAACGTGTAGCAAAGAGTGACGTCACACGAGTTTTTTGTTTATATGAAAAAAGAAAAAAATACGTCTTTTGTTTTTTTTTTGGTAATCTGACTGTCGGACTAATTAGTTTTTTAGCCTACTAGGTACCGTATTTAAGTGTTGTCAAGGCAAGAGTAAATAAGCAATCAACAAACTAGTGAGCTTTACCATCAACGATTGCATCACTTCCTATTTAATAGTTCATTAAATTTAAAAAAAGTATATAAACGGTTATTGTTTAATTCACATGACATAACAGTTTAGATATTGTTAATTAAAATTTTGGAAGTTAAAGTTTATATTCATGCATCATTTTTAACAGTACATTTGTGCCAAGGTAGGGTAACACTTGGTTCTTGGATGACCCAAGATATGTTTCTGTTTACTGCAGGGTTAATCTATTATTATAGTTAGGAAAATCCACGCATCATATGTAAGTACTACAAGTTGTATGACCAGGCCCTTAATAGGTAGATAGTAATTATTTATTAATACGGGCTGGTGACCGCAACTTCACGACAATGCCCGTTTTTTGCGTTTGGTCTTTACTATAGTAACTTACTTAATTAGCTGTGTAAGCAGTCATTACAAGATCAACTGATTGTTTTTCTTTATAATTATCTTCTTTTTTTTCTTTCAATACTAGTTTAGGTGCCTACTCAAAATGTTGTTAGCGTTCTCTTCTTCTTAGCGTCTCTCTTCTTCTTCTCGATAGCAATCTAAATGGACTCGTCCCAGAAGACGGCCACTTGTTTGGCGCCATCATCAGCGTCCATCAGTTTCTGTAACTTGCAGCTCACAGAAGATGCAGGACACATTAAGTGTTCCAGAATTTGTGGAACAGCACTATATTTACACTCCAAAGCGGATTCGTCTACGGACATGCACCTGAATAGGTTTCCTTCCTTCTGCCAACCTTTTGCATTTGTAAGGCGCTGTTATTGACATAAATAGTGAATACAGTAAAACGTACCGTACACAAGGCTCAAAACAATTAGATTTCATTTAAAGTTTCCATGGATGGTCAAGTCCGAAACTGAATGTAAAATAAATGATAAAGTCAAAAGTAGACTTGGAGCCAACTTTCATAATAACTAAAAGAGTAGACCTCATTATCATTACAATATAGAGAAAGATAAACTAATTAAAAAAAACGATCTAAAATATGTTTACTTACTTATTTTATTGTTCTAACTAGACATCAAACAAACAGCGGGACGCCGCTAGTTGAGACATATTTTCGAATAATATGTAGGATTTCAGGGTGGCATTCTGTAGGGTCTACTCCACTACGTGAGTAAAAGTATCTATGCTTGAGTGTATCCAAATATTTTTAAACGACTTCAAAAAAAGGGGGAGGTTCTCAATTCGTCACTATCTTTTAATATTCTAAAAATGGCGTCTCGATTGCTTTTTAATCGGCACGTTGTGGTTGCAAGATTTTCTTTAGTAAAAACTTGCTTGAGCCTGTACTTTCATCCGGGGCATTCCAACGGAATGTGTTGGGGCCAAAAGCAACCTATATCCTTCCCCAGGATGTCATCTATCTTATTTTTAACGCCTGACGCAAAAACGACGACGTGGTATAAGGTAAGCATTTGCATAACACCAAAACGGAAAAACCAAAATTGTTTTTTTTTTTTTTTTTGTTTGAAATGTTAATTAGTCGGAAATGTTCTTTTAACGAAATCCATTTAGTAATTCAGGCTTTAAAAGCCACTTAACATACATTCTAAAGTTGCTTACTTTTGAATTTATGATAGGTAATTTTATACTTACTAATTATTTGTGTATTAATAATTATTATAACTATTTTTTGTCTATAAGCTTCTCAAGCAAATAATAAAAACTAATAACATAAAAAATAAGAAAAAAATTACAGATTTTTTAGTAAACAGACCATATTATAAATGAATTTTTTGATGGATGGATGAGTCAGTGCCAAACTGTTTTTAAGTTTTAATGCAAAATAAACATATTACAATTAAGACGTCTATTTAAATTAGGTAATATAATATACTACATAGACTTAGGTCTAATGTAAAAAATTGAAAACTATTTTACAATTTGTCATAACATGGTGTAGCATTGCAAAATACACCAATTAAAATAACAACAACTGTAACCACAACAAAGATCTTTGAATTTGAAAAACCCAATGACACTGCCCGACCCGGAAAACTAATCTCAACAATAGCAGTTACGATCACTGGACTAACGAGGCAGTCAGTTGGATTTGTATTCCTTTAAATCCGACTGCTAAGAAGGTTTATGCTATGGCGCCTCTTTGTTTACGCATTCTCAGAATCAGAGATATAAAAATTCAGATAACCTAACTAGGTTATCGTTCATCATTGTTTAGGCATTACTAATCAAACAAAGCAATAGAACTCCTGCTATGTTTGAATAGTAACACCTAGACTTGGGACTAAGTGCTTAAAAGTAAAAAAGCAGTTATGCTCTTTACTTATTTGAAAAAGCAGCTTTTGTTAACTGCTTATTTGCTTATAAACTTTGAAAGCGATTTCTCGTGCTAAAAGTATATGTTAATGATTGCTGTTTGCTATTTTATTAAACACGAATGTTGGTAACCGACAATTTATACGAAAAAGTTTTTTTTACAAAAATTACATTCCGCGACTTTGTCAGAAAGTGAACTTCTTTTAAAAAAGTTCCAAATCTCGTTATTATTACGATTGCGAGACATTTTCTAAACATCTAAATGAAATAATATTTTTGCAAAGTATTTTACACTTAACATAAAAATGCACGAAAATTTTTTATTAAACTCTACTCAATTATTACCGTCTTTCAGAATTTAAAAACACACTATAGTCAGAAAACAATAACCAAACGCGTATCAACACTGACCATTACCATTAAGCATCCAAATTAAAAAAACATAATTCAATAAGTTGAACTGATTCGAAGAATCTGCCAAAGCAGAAAAGCAAAAGCAACTAAATAAATAAGCATAAAGCATTAGTGAAAGAAAAGTTATACGAAATTACGAAAAAGTTGCTCCGCAAAAGTACTTTCCAACTTAATAAGTCGCACACAAAAAGTTGAATCTGCGTTTTTTAAAAAGCAACTTATTTTGCTTTTATAAAAAAGCATGCTTTTTTATTGCTTTATACTCTTTTATCATCTCTAATAATACCTACTCCTATACCAGTTTCCATTTACACTAAGCAATGATGTAATGTAATGCACCGTTAGAATTACAACCTCCACCAACCAACCCTCAGCGCTCAACCCAGCGTAGAAAATCCAAAACACCAGTCTTCTTTTTTTTTTTTAGTTATGAAGACGTATTTTGTTCTTATTTCTTTATATCTCGAATCAGTTTCATTTTTTATGGCACGGTTGTAAAACAAGGTGAGATTTTATGTTTGAGTAGATTAAGTGTTCCCGTATATTGAAATTTTTGCCTGAATCTAGTTGTAGGAATTTTCCGGAATCTTCTATTAAGTATACGACATTGCTTTCTGTAGTGTAAGGTGTGCGAGGGGTTGTGACTATATAACGTTATTTTTTCTCTATACGAGATATGAGTATAGTTTGTTCCGAATAAGCAACTGAATCAATTTCAATAATTTTTACACCGTGTTATATTTTTTCCCAAATATATTTAAATAATGTTGCAGTGTGGTTACCCAGCGCGCCTTGGGCACCCGCGGCCCTGCCGCGCCGCTCCGTTGCAGGCGCTAGCGGGTGAGCGGCGTATTGACCATATTATTGTAGGGAAAACAAGATAACATAACAAGCTCATAAGTTTGTGATTTTTGATAATGAGTGTAAGGTATACATTACGTTTATTCGGAAATATTAATTGCATTTAAATTATTTATTATTTTCATAATTTTAACACCAGAAATAAACAAACTGCTAGCCCCTTTTCACCGACTTCAAAAGGTTCATAACTCTTTTGTTGGGCTTGGTATAACTTTTATAACAAGGTACCCTCTGCTTTGCTAGACTTGCCTTACAATGCATTTAAAGCACAAATCAAATCCAAGCTTTGTTCAAAGGCATATTATTCCGTAAATGACTATAGAAGTGATAAGAATAGCTGGTCGTTCTGATTAACTTAAGACAATGTTTGTGTTCTTTCTTCGGAATTAGCTTACTGACACGTTATATGAGTTCATATAATTTGCTTTTTACAATGCATAAATATGTGAGCTGTCACGCTCTTTATACCTGGGGCTTTTATTTAGGTAATAAGTTTTTACTTATTTACATTTACATTTTAATGTATTTTATTTTTTGTTTTTGCTTTGCTGGTATTTTGGCGTGGTTAGCTGGCATATGGTAAATAATTTCATCGATGTCGTGTTTTCTTATGTTCATTCCTGTGCCTACATAATATTGTAAAAAGTCACATGTTTTTTTTTTAATGGACAGACAGCTGTGCTGCTGGGGAATTTATTCCGCCACTTATTCCCCGCGAAAGCACTAGAAAGTGGCGAAGGGCGGCCGTTTTGGGGGACTGTCTTATATACCTAATTAATATTGACGTTCAAAGAGTGCTGATTTTCAGCCTGATTTAAATAAATGACTTTTGATTTTGATTATTATACAATATGTAAAGAAAACCCTGTCCGATCCGTTAAGGTATTGTTAGGTATCGATAACTGATTCTACTAATGGATACAAAGCCGGGCTAAACTTAATAAAAAATCCCCCTAAAAAAATAAATATTATTTCGCAAAAAGAGGTAACTTAATACATTTGCGGTAAACAACCCTTCCGCGGGCGGCGGGGGATTTATGTAAATTCTTTGGGCACTGTTGTCACTTTTTTAAAAATTACCAAATTTCGGGGAAGTTGAAATAAATTCGAGGGAAAAAAGATTATGTCAAAATTCATTAGTATTGTTTCTATGATGATTATATGAAATTTAATATTTTATTTGGTCATGTGTTTACCTAACCGTTATTATCCTTACGGGTCGGACAGGGTTTTCTTTACATATTGTATAGTTCCATAACAGTCTTCATTTTCTTTTTCTTTTTCTGCTTATTAATTTCTTATCAAACCTTTTTTCTCCTTGTATTTTTATATATCGGTCAATGGCACAAGTAACCTCGTTGGAAAAAAATTAAGCCCGCCTCTTTGCGACGTAGAGGTTACTGGCCTAACCGAGGCCAGGGATGCCTGGTGTGGTGCTGCTAGTTCAAACAGTCACCTCCCCCTGAATCTGGATTCTCAGCGGCAGTAGGATAAGCCGCTCTGCATGCAGGTTCGAAACTATTTATTAGAACGCATAGAGCAATAGATTAACAATATGCTTCAAAATTATTCCAATTAATAGTAACAGTAGGTATGTTACGTATTTAGGGTGCTAATTTAACGTGACGTGGAAAAAGAGTTCTTGAAACTATCATTTGAGGTATTTGAGGAGCAATGGGACAATGTAGGCTAAAAAAGCATCATCATCTTACCAACAGGCGGGATTGCGGTCAAACACTAGTTTATAATTTACTAGCGGCCGCCAGCGACTTCGTTCACGTGGAGTTAGTTATACTCCGCTCCTATTGGTCACAACGTGATGTTATATAGCCTAAAGCCTTCCTAGAATAAGGGCCTATCCAACGCAAAAAGAATTTTCAAATCAGACCAGTACTTCCTGAGATTAGCGCGTTCAAACAAACAAACTTTTCAGCTTTATATATTAGTCTTAGATGTCTGGTGAAGCCGTACGGAGGACGGGTTTGAGCAGTTGTGTTGCGATGTGTGCCGGGTACGATGCGCCTAATGTTGTTGTGTTGGGAGTTTGGTCGTGGAGGGTCTTCAGATCAATCTCCCTTTGGCGCAGCATCGTTGGTCGTGTTGTTGGGTTTCACATTGCATCACCTCGCTCAACTGCCGTCTTCCTTCCTATTCGCTCAGTTTTTCTGAGTGATTAGGCTCTTAATAAACTAGCGCGCTTTACCATCAACGATCGCATCACTGCTTACCATCAGGCGGGATTGCGGTCAAGAGCTAGTTTATAATTATTAAATTTAAAAAAAAAAAAAGTATAGATAGATAAAAAAAACAACCTTAAAACGACTACACAACATGATCAGCCTGTAATGTGCCCACTGCTAAGACAGGCGTTCTCTCTTTGAAAGGAAGTGGGCTGTAATCTACCACGCGGGCCTATTGCGAATTGGCAGATGTCTACGAATTTTTGGTTTTAGGAAAGGCCGTTTTCCTCACGATGTCTTCCTTCACCGTTCAGGAGCAGTGTTGAAAATATTTACACAAAGCAAAACGCGGCAGCGCCTGCATGGGTTCTCCCACGACCTACATTTCGTATATCGGTGGTATATTTTTGCTCGGTGGTAGGCCATAACATCGGCCGCCGGCAGAAGTTACCACCCACCAGACAAAGCCTTGCCGCCAAGCGATTTGTCGTGTTCCGGCATGATGTCTGGTGAAGCCGTACGGAAGACGGGTCTGAGCAGTTGTGTTGCGATGTGTGCCGGGTACGATGCGCCAAATGTTGTTGTGTTGGGAGTTTGGTCGTGGAGGGTCTTCAGATCAATCTCCCTTTGGCGCAGCATCGTTGGTCGTGTTGTTGGGTTTAACATTGCATCACCTCGCTCAACTGCCGTCTTCCTTCCTATTTGCTCAGTTTTTCTGAGTGAATAGGTTCTTAATAAACTAGCGCGCTTTACCATCAACGATCGCATCACTGCTTACCATCAGGCGGGATTGCGGTCAAGCGCTAGTTTATAATTATAAAAAAAAATATATATCGGGGCTGTTAATTCTAGACCACCATTGCTATCTGGCCCATTATTGCATCAAATCCGCTTAAAACTTCTAACTAGGTATATTAATAGTACCTAAAATGTGAATATTCCTCGGTAAAGGCTGAAGAATTCTCATCATCGAGAAATGAACTCTTTAATTTTAATATACTTATTATTGTAAGTAATTTTAATGACAAAAGCAAAACTCCATCTTGCCGCGGATTCCCGTTCATAATATCGTATTTTAATTTAATTTCCTCATTGGCCCGGTTTTTCCTCGTCGCAACAAGTAGAGCATGCGTTTGCGGAAAACCCAACACAAACTAGCTATTGTGATTATAGTTAGGTCTCCTCTAGTTAATACATACTTTCATAATGCCAGCTATTACATATGTACATAAAATCGCTGTTTAATCACATTGCCTATTATAAATACATTGATAAACTAAGGTTAGGTCATATATGAAATCGCTTGGGGAATTCCTTTAGTATCTACCTATTATAATAAGATTTTTCCATAGGCGCAAAATACTGGCACTCATTCCCTTGGTTACAAACTATACGTACTTAATTTAAGATCAGTGTATCTTTTTCTTTAAAAAGGTCACAAGGTAAAGATTAGGTCAGTCCTGTCAAATGGGACAATTTGCCTGTTTTAATCGCGTCTAGGAAGGGTTAGGAAGGTCCAACTTCGAGAAAGAGGTCAATCGTCGAATCCAACTCGGCTGGGCTGCTTTCGGGAAGCTACGAAGAATCTTCTTGTCCGAAATACCGCAGTGTCTCAAGACAAAAGACTTCGACCAGTGTGTGTTGCCAGTGATGACCTATGGAATTGAGACGTGGTCGCTAACAATGGGCCTTATGAGAAGGCTGAAAGTCACTCAAAGGGCAATGGAGAGGGCTATGCTTGGGGTTTCACTGCGCGATCGAATCAGGAATGAGGAGATCCGCAGAAGAACGAGAGCAACCGACATAGCCCGAAGAATTGCAACACTAAAGTGGCAGTGGGCTGGACACATTGCCCGTAGGACCGATGCCCGATGGGGTCGACGGGTTCTCGAGTGGCGACCACGCACCGGAAGACGTAGCGTGGGTAGGCCCCCGACAAGGTGGACCGACGACCTGGTGAAGGTCGCGGGAAACCGCTGGATGCGGGAGGCGCAGAACCGGTCGTCGTGGAGAACCTTGGGGGAGGCCTATGTCCAGCAGTGGACGTCTTTCGGCTGAAATGATGATGATGATGAATCGCTAAACTGTTTATGTTGCTATGAAGTGTTTTTCATGAAATTTAGTTCAATTTGTGAACAGAGATTCAGCGCTAATATCTTTGTATACTATGATATTATAAAAAGGTAAACTTTTGAGGTGGAAGGATGATCTTAAAAGAATTAATTTTGAAAAAAATATTTTACCAATAGAAAGTCACGGTTTTTGTGACTGTCGTGTAAGTACACTATGTAACAAAAACCCTGTTGTTCCTTTCAGGGACATATAATTTTACCTACAAGCAAATCATTAATGAAGTCATAATTAAAAAACAGTAATCATTGTCTAGTCGAGGGGTCACAATCAAATACCTATTAAAACCAACAAATTCGATTTTTTTTTTTAGAATATCTGATTTTATATGTTAAATAAATTGGCAGAATTGCAGAGCTAAGAAATCAGTTACAGATTATAAATATTAATAATTAAACATTTATTTTAATTATTTTTGTAGAACAATTTTTATAAATTACATGCTTTATTACGTCCGTATGCCGATTCTTAAAATGTAGGATGAAGGAACAAAATGGTTTTTGTTACATATTGTAGATCAACCTGATAAATTATAATATTTTTTCCTAGTATGTAGTTGGCTCCGGACAAGTGTTAGTGACTGCCAGGATCGCACCTAGAAGCTGTTTATATAAAAAAAACCTAACTTATATCCGGTGTTAAAATTTTCGAGCTCACTGTATTTACTCATGTGTAGGTACATCCTTTTTTTGTATGGTAAATCCTCAAATAACCTTTCCCGCTCTGGGCAGAAGAGTGCGTCAGACTATTACTTACTAAAATCCATCAGTGTTCCTTCACTTGCCTGTGCGGTATCTCTTTCTACATCCTAAATTCTCGACTTACTATTTATTTCAATATATAATATTCCAATTACTTTATCTTTTTTCATTATGGATAGTTAACTGCCTCGTTGGTGTCGTGGGCGACTGCTGAGCATGGTATCTTGTTGGAGTTCGTTTCCCATGTCGATGATAATTTTAGTCAAAAGCTGTAGCGTCGGTAATACTTTACCGACGTGGGAAATGATATTCCATTAGGAATTTCTTAGAACAAGCCGGAGTTTGGAACTTTGGAAGTGAGGTTTTAATTTAAAGCCGATAGTCCTCCCATTCTCTCCAGCCGTGTCGGATTGCCGTCGTGTCGTACTACGAGAGTATAGGAACAGACAGTGTATCAGTGTCTAAACACACACTTGTGCACTATAATATCTCCTGACTACCTGGCTTATCTCCGTTGAGATTGGCCACCGTGACCGTAATCGGTGGGGGGGCTTAAATGTATGGTCAAAATAAACCACAGATCACAAATAGGGAAATGACTTTTAAGAGAGAGAGAGATGTTTAGTTAGCATGTGCACAATTCAAACGACGGGTTAAATGGCATAGGTATTCTTAAAGAAAACTTTCTTGTCACAGAGCCCAGTGCTTACGTTTTAAAATATAGAGCTAGGCCCAAGAACTTCTAAGCTCCTACAGTCCTCAATTTCCTACTCTAGTTTCAGATGTCTTGCATGCTATCAAAATACTCGGATTCCGTGAATACAACATGTTAAAATTAGAGTCGTGCACAATACCGTGAAATCTGAAGCATTAGCTCATAATGCGGCACCTCTATTCTGCGTTCCTTCGTCGGCGCTTAAACGCTAGAGGTTCTGTGCCAGCGAGATAGGGCTGCGCTCACTAATAAGTACTTTAGTAAGTCTAGTTTACCGTCTGCCAAGCTTCGCTCCGGACGTATCAGTAGACCGCACTTGGCGAGGTAATGAAGCAGTTGCATTGCGACTCACCGAATAAACCGTTTCTAGTATGGTGCTTGGTACAATGGTGTACCGAGCACCTAATTGTTTTAATAATAATAATGATAAGTCATTTATTTCAGACCACAAAGTCCATAGTTTTGTTAGTAACAATTTATTACTTATAACTAATGTTAGTAACCAATAGTAATAATTAAACAATATTAAATTTTGTCAAATAGAATTAAAATGATACATCATGTCAAAACCAATTAGGTTTTGGAGCATTTGGTTTCGCGTGTTTTCTGATTGGTCCTGCTTGGGAGACCCCAAGCACTTTCGTTGCTCGGGTTTAACTCATTTGTGTACAGCACATTAAGCTACAATATGTCAAATTTCTTTATTCGATTTTCAACTTTATCGGTAAGAATTAAGGCTCAAGGTTGATTGGGAAAATTTGACAGGTTCGGGTAGCTGGACCTTCTGTCGTCCGTACCAAGTATTTATTGTTTTGTAGCTAAGTACATTTTATTTCGCATAGGTATATTTTCTGATTAGTTTTCCTTAGAAATAGGATTTCCGGCTTTACCTCACCTATTCAATACGTTAGGTAGATATAGGACCTACCTATCTATATGTCGGCCAAATTCGATAAAGAATAGAGGTAAACAAACCGTTGCTAGGCAACGAGTAGTTTACGCCTAAAAGACAGATGTTAACAATCTTTTCTAAATACACACATCAAAAGTGTCTAGGGATCAAGCATTTTTATGCGGATTTCTTGAGATTGAGATGTGGCTTTGTAATAAATTTATGATTTTATAAATTTATATGGATCCTTTTTGGTGCATTTCATAATTTGAATCAGGAACTGTGAATCAAATTCGAGTAAAAGATGAAAATCAGCTGTCAACATTTTCCCTATAAAAACATACAATGCATTGAAGACATTATTAGTGCTACTGTTTCCCTACTACTGATTAAAACCAACGTTATTATGGAGCGGCGACGTCATTTAAGTAGGGAAGAAATGCTCAGAGCCGTGGGAATGATAAAAGCTGGTTCCCGGCAACGTACTGTGGCTTTAGCTCTGAATACAAGTCAGAGTGTTATCAGTCGACTTTGGACACGTTACCGAAGCACTGGTACCGTGGCTGAGCGCCATGGAGGACGGTATCGCTGTACCACACGGAGACAAGACCGATACATTCAAATCTTAACTCGAAGAGCTCCAACAATAACCGCCATGATGTTAGCCGTGAGGCTTCATCACTCTTCAGGGAACTTAATTAGCGACCAAACAGTCAGAACCCGCTTACATGAAGTGAACCTTCATTCCCGAAGACCGCTACGGGTACCACCTATAGCAATGCACAATCGTAGGATTCGATATCAATGGGCTCTTGAACACAGAAATTGGGCAGAAGAACAATGGTGTTTCGTGTGCTTTTCTGATGAGTCTCGTTTTGGTATGAGACCGGATACAAGACGTATACGACACTGGAGAACCCCTGGACGCCAACAGCGATTAAAATCCTGCCAGAAAGTCCATCCTTATAGTGGTGGAACCATCATGGTATGGGCGGGTATTTGGATCGGCGGAAGAACTGAGTTGATTTGGATCAGAGGCAACCTCAACGCTCTTATTTATGCTGAGACGATTGTATCAGACGTCATCGTTCCTCTACAAGTGCAAATCGGTCCCTTATTTCGGTTAATGCATGATAATGCACGACCGCACACCGCAAGAGTTGTAAGACAGACTCTCGCCGCAGCTAACATCAATGTCCTGCCCTGGCCTGCTCAGTCGCCAGACTTGAACCCGATTGAGCATGCATGGGATATGCTACAAAGAAGAGCTCTGCCGAATATGGAGGGTATCCAGTCGCAAGAAGACCTTTTTTTGTTGTTGCAACGAACATGGGCGGCCATTCCACAGCGTGATTTGGATGAACTCATTTTGAGTATGCCAAACCGATGTTCTTGTGTTGTTAGTGTTCGCGGTAGAAACACGGATTATTAATTGTTTAAGTTACCCAATAAAATTTTAGAGAAAACTGTTATTTCAGTCTTTTTTTCGAACTTTTGTGTTAGTGGTTCAAATGTCAAATATCCCTTTATTAGGAAAATGGCAAATTTCTTTATTAATGCAAGGGTGACTTGGTTTATCGTTACTGTGACAAACGAAAACACTTTATTTGATGAATCCTTAAAGAAAATTTTAATTAATATCAATCAGGAGAAAAGTTATTGCAAAAATATATGTTGATCCCTAGACACTTTTGATGTGTGTAGATTATTTTCATAAAAGTAATAATTCTACTTCTTACTAATGTAAACAGTTTATTTGATTAGATATTTATGATTTGCATAGAACTGATTAGAATGAAATATGACACACATGTAAGCTAATTTCCTAATAGGTTAATTTTTTTTATTATTATACTTAGCCCCTACTTGAAAGTATTACAAAGCATATGTTATGCAGTTGATTTGAAAGTAATTAAAATACGCAAAAGTTTATTAACAAATGCCTCAACTTTATTGATTGGTTGAATTCCACAAAATGTGTTTGATACCTGTTTCATCCATCTTTCTTTTTTTGTAGGGCTATCACGTAAATTTAATGTCGACTTTTTAATGGTTTTTCGAAGTACCAAGTTATTATGCATGTTATTTTAGTGATTCTATTGAAATATGCTGCAATAGGATTTGTTAATAAATAGTTAGCATGTAAAAGTCGATAATCATGTAAATAACATGAGATTTGTAAAACGTGAGTTGTGTTAACCCAAATTGGTTTGTTTACCTCTATTCTTTATGGTGCTTGGCGAGAATATAGTAAGACTTGTACGTCCAGGTTCGTAAGGTGTGTTACGCATTTACCCTGTTAGACGCAGTCTCATCTCAGCGAAAAGCTTATCTCAAAAACTTGTCAAAATATATGGTATTAGGCGTAATTTTGACAGATTGGGATGAGATTGTAAACGTTTTTTTTATATTACGAAAATAACTACTCAGTTTAGCTCACCGTCAAGGAGTTACCTACCTATGATAATTACTCAACTAGCTTTAACTCGATGCTTCTCCGGAATTGCGTCAGTTGCTGTAGGTAATTACTTACCCAAGTCACCCTAATCTGTTTAATTCTCGGTAATTCCCCTCAAACAGACTTAATTGTTCATTATTTACGAGGGTAGGAAAGTATTTTTAGCTTGCTGGTGATGATAAAATAAATGTTACAGTTTCTTAATGGTAGAACAATTAGGTAGGTAGGTTTTAATTAAGTAGGTACCTAATTACTTCGGATAAAACATACATATAAAGACTCATTTACAAGTAGCAAGTGTCAAGTGATTAGTAAAATCAACGTGAAAACGGTAACTTAACACTAATCGCTTAACAGCGCGACCGTTTACACGTTCATGTACTGGTTGATGTGATTGACGCCTTTAGTACCGATTCCCTTGTTAACAAACTAAACTAAATTTAACTTCATTGCATCTTATTATTTCTATTTTGTTAAGAAAAGGGTAGAAGATAAATGTAAGTTCAGTCCAGTCAAATTAGTCATTGCATGACGTAAATTGACGTTATTTTAGACGCCGTTTATTAATCACTTCTAAACTGTCCATAGGTACCTATATTTTAGTTTTAAAGGATTAAACAATCAACATCTTATCTTCTGACTATTTATTCTATTTCATTAAGAAAAGGACACCATAACACTTGCTTATTCCATAACGAATGCTGGTTTTGTATGTAAAAGGATTATTTTCAAACAAAATAGTATTTCGATATATTAACCAAAAATGTCAATGAGTTTATAGGATTTTTTTCGAAATTAATGAGTTTTTGAGAGCAGCGGTGGCGTAGTGGTATCGGCCGCGACTTACAAGCTGTACATAGGTCATAGGTTCGAACCCCATCAGGCGCTTTACTTTGTATAAATTATTTCTTCACCTGTGCTCTCAAAACGGGCCAGCGTGGTAGATTACGGCCCACTCTCTCTTACTGAGAGGAGGCCTCTGTCCCAACAATGGGAATATTATAGGCTGGCAATGTAATGTAAAAATTTTCTTTTGGGATACCTACAACATAGCATTTAGAGCAGTGGTAACACAGTGGTAACTTCATTTTCAACACATTAAGTGTTCCCCGCCTCGTTCAAGATATATTGTCAAAACCAGCCTTTATTGTTCCTACGTATAAGTTTATTGTAAATACGATTGAAAAGATACAATTAGAATTACCTTTGTTTCTTTATGATTAGTGCAATGTTTTCATAATATTAATTACTGTTTATCTTGTAGTAATATAATAAGGTCAGCTGGTTAGGTCGGTCAGGCAGGTGTACTGACTGACTACCCTATAGGTAATACAAAGTAGGTATTTTATTTTGTTAATGTAAATTTAAAAATTATATCTAGTTACAGTGAGTGAATGTATTATGCAATAATGCATATTATCTAATTATTCATAAGAGCTATGTATGTGTTGTTGTAAAAATACTTTAAGATTTCGACTGAAGGACTTGTCTCCATGGTCATGAAATAAATTAAAAAAAAAAACATTTAAAACTCTTAATCAATGGCCCCTGTGGGATAGACACCACAATATTGTCAATAACACGTGTAACAAATTATAGAAATTCTTGAAAATTTTGTTTCACAATAATGGCGGATATCGCCAATGACAATCGAAAAAGACGGCCGCGTGAATCGTCTACGAGGGAGGTTTGAGGCAAAGTCATGATGTGGCCACTATGCTGCGATATTTCAATTTTCTTTCATGAATTATATTTACTGAATGCACTTTTTACTACATAAATCACGCGCTGTTATTTAGTAAACGACACTATAAGTAATTTAAAAGACCAATGAAAAATGAGCGTGACTCTCATCCTAGCTTTCCCGACAAAACTCCGACCCAGTGGTAACGGCCACGAGACGTTTTATGTAATTGTAAATGATTCAATCGTCTCTAAACAATGAAGGAATACATCGTGAGGCAGCCGACAAGTCCAATAACCAAAAATCCGAAGACCACCTAAAATCAGAACCTACCAACCGAGACTGGGCCCCCAATTATTTATTACGTACAGACGACAGCGAATGAAGCTACTACAATCTTTCAGATTTCTTTATTAGGTTTTCAACATTATCTCTAAAGCATTAAGGCCCAAGGTAGATTGGAAATATTTGACAGATTCGGGTAGCTTAACCTGCTGTCGTCCGTACCTACACATGTTGGGTCTTTCAAGTAAAACTATTGGAAATTAAAAAGCAACCTTCATTTATTTTAACTTTCTTTATATTTCATTTTTTTTAAACAATTCGAAATAAATGATCAAAATAGACATGTAATTACATGTTCAAATTACATTTTTCAATAAAACTAATACTTAACTTTACATAATAATTTACACGTCATTTTAAACACAAATAATAGCATCATTCCTTTTAATTTAGTGGCAAACCTTTACTAATACATTAAAATTAAATAATTAATAAAAGATGTGGGCTTATTGACAGTCGGGCGTATAATTATTATACTCTTTGGGCGTATACATCGAGCCTGTCGCACAGGTTCTTTAAGTACCTATCATTCCATTTTTGTTTATGGTACCTATACAAAGACGAGGCGATCATTCTGCCAATGTTTAGTTCAAAGAGCAGAACAATATAATGGTTACGATACTCCCTAGATGCGATTTAAAGACATAGTGACTAGCGTCTATTTACGTCAAACGCGGATTAATGAAATTGAAAGAAAAAAATACATTAAATTAAAATTGAGTTTAATTTGTGAACAAGGGAATCTGGGAAAATAGGGTAGTTTAGTTGATGTAGAAAGTTGAGTGTTTTTGTCATTGTATGTCACGATTGGTTTTAGGACATGTCGAAAGGCTGAGAATCAGCACTTTTTGAACGTCAATATTACATAAGACAGTCCCCCAAAACGCCCACCCATCGACACTTCCTAGTGCTTACGCTGGGAAGAAGTGGCGCAAGAAACTCAACCCCCAGCAGCACAGCTGTCTGTTCATTAAAAAAAACAGATGACTTTATTCAATACTATGTATAGTGATGAACACAAGAAAATACAACAACAATAAAATTATTTACCATATGCCAGCTACCACGCCAAAATACAAGCAAAGCAAAACAATATATTTAAATGAAAATGTAAATAACTAAAAACTTGTTACTTAAATAAAAGCCCCAGGCGTAAAGGGCATGACAGCTTACATATTTATGTATTGTAAAAAAGTAAATTATGTGAACTCGTATAACGTATCAGTAAGTTAATTCCGGAGAAAGAACACAAACATTGTCCTGAGTTAATCTGAGCGACCAGCTATACTTATCATTTAAATAATCATTTACGGAATAGGTAATATGCCTTTGAGACAGAGCTTGGATTTGATTTGTGCTTTAAATGGCAAGGCAAGTCTAGCAAAGCAGAGGGTATCTTGTTATAAAAGTTATACCAAGCCCAACAAAAGAGTTATGAACCTTTTGAAGTCGGTGAAAAGGGGCTAAGGGAGCCGATACCGTTTGAAAGACTATTATTATTATTAAGTTAGTACCGTACCTACCCTAAATTCTTTACCTACACACGAATCTCAATCTGAATAATTTTGAAGGTTATTAGTAATCTATTGCTTTATGTTCCAAAAATATGTCTACTCAACAACTTAGATAACGCAATCAACGTTGTTGAAATATGAAATGCTTACTACTGATAATCAGTTGGTATTTATTCAACTTGAATTAATATCAATTTGAAACATTATTTTAAATAGGCTTTTGTTACTTATAGTTATTATTAATTTAGACTTATTGTTTGTGATGACATGACTAGTTCGAAATATGATGGGTAGATATTGTGCCAAATCTAAAAAAATCCGGAATTAACCGTTTCAAGCCCCTTTTTTTAATAACAGTAAGTACAAAATAATATTACAAAGTTGTGCGCCTTAACGTTTTATGCATGCAAAATATAAGCTTGGGATAACCCGCTCTTAGTTTTCATCATTTATTTTCTCTCGTATGGTAAACAGTAAACTAGTTACTTGATGCGATGGTATGTATTGTAGTTGTTAGGTAGCATATTTAAAAGGTTATTGTACACTATAAGGAAAAATTGTAAATTAAAGAACGTTAAAAAATGGTAGCAGGCATGATAATATGCAAATACCTACAGATAACACGCAAATAGTTATGATCAATTTGAAGAAAAATATAGGCATTAATTAGTAAAGTCTGAGGGGCATTTCGCAAGTATTTTTAATATATGTACGTGCAGTCTGATCTCATTTTCAAAAAACAAACGTTGCCCCACACTAGGAATTTCTCCTGTACCGTGAGTGCGTTTACAAACATATAACTCACATATACAAACAGCCAGACCCGGAACAATTATTTGTTGTAGGTCATACATATATTTGTTCCGTGTGGGAATGGAACCCAGCGACACGCAGCGCAGCAGTCAATAGCTTAACCACTGCGCTAACCGTGCATTCTATTCTGTCAAAAATATGTCCAATTTCTTTAGAATTTTAATAAATTTTTAACGCCGTGTCACTGAGATAGGTTTACGACTAGATTTTAAACGTTTCTAATTATGAGAATTGAAAGAAAATGAGCAGAGATACTGTTTTTTTAATGATATAGTTACCTCTTTTTTGTGTATTATTCTTATTTTAAATCGGCATGAAATGTTTTTCATTAAGTAAGAATTCAGCATGAAAGGGGTTTGTTTACACTTTCTCTGACTCTTTTGGAACATTATGGTATGTTCCAAGTGTCTTCGTGCAGTGACAGTCAATCACAGGCGTGTATTATATACTTTTCACACAGGCAAGTGAAGAAACACGGGAGGGTTTTAGGCAGTAAAAGTATTGACACGCCCTTCCGATCCGCGCAGAGCGGGAGAAGTCCTTGGATTTCCCATCCCAACAAAAAAAAAAAGACATCAGAGGGGCTTGTGGCTAATATAATAACAGCCGCACACGTCGATTGAGATATAAGTATTCAGGTTAAGCTACGCTTGCCGTAAATATATTTGAGATTTGGGTTTTGAAACTGAATATCTATTAAATATAAGTAGAAGCAACAGAAATATGTAACGAAGAAATGTAACCCATACTATGATTTTAAAAGAGTGTCCATGGAGTTTCTTGCACGTTCTTCTGCATCTACGCTTTGGAACGTGCAATTTAGCTTCACTGTACTTGGACTGACCGACATTGACTATTCAAAAGCACCAACGGATGGTTAATTTGAAATAAGTAAACACTTTTGATTTGATTTGAATTATATATATATAAAGAGAATATTTTATTATAATAATATATACTTTTACAACAAAATACTAAACATGTTGGTTTAACAGAATAATATTTCTAAAACAATGTGTTCTTTATTTGCATCTGCATTTTTGCATATTGCGTTATTTTTGTAGACGATCTTGCATATTGATAGGTACTTACTACACTTATACACTTCTGGACACATCTATTGGCCCACCTTGCATTTTCAGTTTCGTTTGGTCCTAGCTAAAATTTAAAAATTTTATATTAGGTCGAGCAAAAAGTTTTTATGCAGTTTTGAACCAGGCACATTCACAATTCCATTCAAGTCTTTTTTTGAATTTCGAACACAGAATTTAAAGAAACAAAAAACAATTTGGAGCCCGTTTGTTTATATCAAACAATCGAATACTAAGAAAACTTGATTTTATTGGTTTACTTGGATTTAATTCTTGAAAAAGTGATTGATATCTTTGGCTTTGCAACAAACATTACTTATTCTTAACATTAAGGTGAGGTTCTATCAAATCTATGGATACTTCACCTGAAGTCGCCGCCCAAGCTGTGGCACTTATTCAGGACGGACACAGCCAAAGAAATGTGAGTGCTCAACTTAATTTAAGTCGATCTGCGGTCCGAAATGTTTCTGAATCGGAGGTACCTAGAGACGCCAAGGAAGGCCACGATCTCGGATCACAACTGAAAGGCAGGATAGATTCATCGTGACGACCAGCTTGAGAAATCGTCACCTTACCTCCATTGAGATACAAAACCAACTTCGCGACTTCCATGGAGTATCTGTGAGCGCTCGAACTGTTCGGAGAAGGTTAAAAGAACGCGATATGGTACCACACAAGCCAGCTAATGGGCCCAAACTGACGCGAGCCCACCGAACAGCACGCCTTCATTTCGCACGCACTCATTTAAATTGGACACAGCAAGATTGGAGCCGTGTACTCTTTTCTGATGAGTCTAAAATTGTGTTACATGGCAATGATGGAAGGAAGAAGGTCTACCGATGTAAGGGAGAGCGTTTCGCACAATGCTGTTTTGAAGAGAGAGTTGCTTATGGCGTTGGCTCATGGACTGTCTGGGGCGGTATATCCGCGAGCGGCAAAACAACTTGAGGTTGTTACAGGTCCACGGCTGCCAACATTAAATGCTGAAAGGTACATTCGTGAGTGCTTAGAACCTCACGTGATACCATACGCGGACTATGTGGGCCCAAATTTCCTTTTTATGCATGATAATACAAGAGGCTATACGGCCGGCATCGTCAGGGAATATCTTCGGGATGTGAACATCACAGTTATGGACTGGCTTGCCAGAAGCCCAGACATGAACCCCATTGGGCACATGTGGGACGAGCTAAAAAGACGTGTTAGGGCTCGTCAGCCAGTTGTCCAGAAGATGCAGGAGTTGAAAACTGCCATAGAAGAGGAATGGGAGATGATCCCTCAAAATTTCATAGAGCGGTTGATAAACTCTATGCCTAATTGTATGAGAGCTGTGGTAGATGCCCATAGTGGCAACACGCGTTATTAAATTAAGCCTTTATTTGATAAAACATGTTTTTTATTCAAAAATCAATTGCCTTTAACAAGGCGCATATGCGACTTGTTAGGTGTAGCTCCATGTCGTATGGTATTCTGAATTCAAATTTAAAACATTACGATCGAAAAAGATGGTAAAATGTATCAGGTTTAAGACTGCATCAATAGTTTTTGTTCAATCTAGCAATAATATTTCGGTAGGGGCCATCGAAACCTAAACTCTAAGGTGGGCCAATAGATGTGTCCAGAAGTGTATTTTATTCATAATAGGGTATTTGACTAAAAAAGCTAATTAGTCCGTCAGTCAGATTCCAAAAAATACTATACACGTATTTTTTGTTTTATCAAAACAATAAAAAATTATGAATATAAAAGGCAACAAAGATCAGGAGTGGTGGCTGGTGACGTCACTAGTCGCAAAAAAATGTAGCGTGCAGTGACGTCACACGAGTTTTCAACGCAGTGTAGTCTTTATTTTTTGTTTATATGAAAAAAGAAAAAATATATAAGAATAAATATAAGTCTCTAGTATTTTTTGGAAATCTGACTGACGGACTAATTAGTTTTTTTTAGTCAAATACCCTATTAAGCTTTTTCCTGCGATTTTGACTTACGGCTATAAATTATTTTAACAGTCCTTGTGGATTATAATTAAGACGACAGTTTCTTGGATGGCAGGAACTTAATGCATTCACGGTATGGTTAATTGACAGAACATTATCCAGAAAAAAGTTCAAAATATAAAGCAATTATATACTTCTAAAATAGAAGGTAAATTTTCCAAGTGTACGTGAATTACTAAATCCAGATAGCCCATAAGCGTACAGTGCGATTAAAATAAAATTCAAATGTAACCATTATATTGAAAAAAAAAAAAATGCTTAGCCAGGATTTGAAGCAGACACGTTAATTTTGAAAACGACAGGAATCTACTTCCTATATTATATGTTATTGTTGATTTTAGGGGTTACTTTATTTCAGCTTTTGAAAAGGTTTGTCTGCAAAAAATACATACCTGCAAAAAATACATACTTACAAAATATTTTAACTAAATATTCAGGGCTTGTTGAATCAAGATGTAGAACATAATGTTACTATCTGCAAATTGAACTGTTGAGTTTTGTAGTAAAATAAAATAAATTACTAATCTTAATAAAGTGCCACTTAAAAAAATATATAAATTTGTCGTAGTGACCCGTACCACAATTAAACCCACTAAATAAATAGCATTTCTAGTAACAGAGTTAAACTTTTATGTTCAACAAGCTCGCAAGCAAGACTCCATACACACAACATAGTATAAAGCCTCCAGTAATAAATAAAACATGACATTACCAGAAATAAAATACCAAACACGGATCAATACTAGAAACTTTAGCAATAATTTTAAAGGCACGGAATACTATAAATGCTTCGGAACACAATACAGAATGTTTAATTTAATGACAAACTTCTCGCTTAAAAGATCATCATTCTGACGTCAGACATAAGAAAAAGATGAATTACTGTAAATGTAAATTCGTTATATATTTATTTTCATATAAACATTATATAAAAATCTAACTTGAATAGTTTAAACATTGACACCACAAGATATTGAAGAATAAAAATTTTGGATACTCTAAATAATAAATAAAAAAATTCATGAGACAAAGACCATTGTTTTTTAAAATATTTTCACAGATCCATAAATTACTTTAGGAAAAAAATCATTTGAAAATAAAAAATGTGTTTCTATCGAACTGATCGAGCCACAGAAACAATCTCGGTGTAGATTGTAAGAATCTTACCTGTAACTATCTTAACGAAAATGTTCCATCCAGGGTAAGCGTACCTACATTAGGCCTTTTAAGTACACGTTTTTCCTGACGAAGAACTACATCTCATACCCCAGACAATAAAAATTTTCAAAATTTTCAAAAAAAGTCTTATTTAACAGATTAAGACTTTTTTTCTTGTTCTATTAAATAAGGCATATTCAATAGAATAAGACAGACAGTATGTCAATAGAATATTTATTTTTGTACAAGACTTGGTTGGTAGGAGTATCTCCACTATTTTTTAAAGTTTAGACTTAGTAGTTGAAAGCCTTCTCCCAATAAGGGCTTAGAAGGGTCAGCTAGATAGAAACACATAAAAAGTATATGCCAGTATTCGTAAAACAAGAGTAAACACTGGTTCTTATAACAAAATATAGGCATTGAAGTGAACTTTTTAAAAATCCTGACCAGATTGGCTACGACTGCCAAACTATTTCGATGTAACAACTCTAGCTCACTACTTCATTTTTATTAGAAAAGGCTTGAACCACACTAGCGGTTTCAACTAGCATTTTTTTACTCTTATTTTATGCTACTACGGTGACTACTACAGCTCTACTCGATACTAAGATCCCACAGTTCATATTTTTAGACGTTATAATATATTCAAATAATACATCTATCTGGCCAGGCTTTTCCCAACTACATATTATAGCGTCTTCCTGTCTACTGTCGATGTCGAGGAAGGTTCATGTGATGTGATGGTCTGAGGAGGACGCCTATGCCCTGCAGTAGGATGAGCCAGTTTCTACAGGGTAGCGAGGACACCGACACGCTAACTGTAACCATGAGTTCAGCACATGATTCTAAACCCCAGCTATTTCATCGCAATTTTCAGCAATTTTCATCGCTAATAAAAAAAAAACAAATATGCATGAAGAAGGTATTTTTTACTTATACCACAAAAAATTTTAATCAGAACCATGTGCTGAATTTGGAGATCAAGTTGCACGTCGATGTTTGACCATTATAACGTCGCAGAGACAAAAAATATATCCTTCAACCCAGTAAATACCTACAAGCCCAGTTATTCCACACGCTAGTAAAAACCGCTAGGTCTTAGCACTAGATCTGATCCTCCAAAAAACTATGAACGCACTTTAAATTCTAATACTATTGGTCGTTACTAATTACTGACCGTACGCGAATTGGGACGCAGTTACAAAATGACGTCACTACTAAAATAATTGTCCTAATTGACGACTCGCAACAAAGCGACGGTGTTTAATTGATGTTTACATAATTTACCTAATTAGTTCCTCTTTCAAGTTTGTTGAATAAACTCGATTAATCTCAATTTTCGTGCAGTGGTATAAAATGGAACTAATTATAGTCGTATTGCCTAAACACGATGTCCGTATCTTCAACCAAGGTTACGTGCGTCTCCTAAACTTTGGGGCATAAGATTAGTTAGGAGCCCGATCTAAGAATGTCTGACATTCTTTTTTTGTCCGAAAGCAATAATTAATATGTTTTCACATATTAATTATTGCTTTCGGGTGATCCCGTATCTTCATAAATGCGGTAATGAGTCTCAATCTGTCAAAATTACGTTACTACTTTACGTTTTCGCCGAGATCAGACTGCGACAAGATTTTGATCGTTTTGCGGGAATTGGACTTCTGTTAATAAATTATTGTGTCCGACCCTTACAAGTAGAACAGGTGTCCACACGATAAAAAAGGGTCTTGATACTGGTTCCATGGAGAAAAATGTTCAATTTCATAGCCACGTCCTTAAAATTGACTGGTCTTTGAAAAATAACCTTTTATTTGTTAAGTCTCAATTTTTATAGCCGGCATTATGTGACTGCGTCCGTGATCTGTTACAATAAAAACAGCTTAAAATTACATTTTGTGCAATAATTTGATAATCATCTAACTACTCAACTGCTCATGGCACGTCGCGAGAAATTCTCATATTGTACTATAACGCTAAGTATTCACTCGTTGTCCATTTAATGACCCCATTAGGTACCTACTCGATACCTACGAATGTATTAGCACCTAGTATTCATAAACATTGTTTTAAGTACTAACGAATTCAATATTATAGCTCATTTACACGCTGTTAAGTAGCAAGTGTGGAAATGTCAAGTGATTAGTAAAATCAACGTGTAAACTGTCGCGCTTTTAAGTGATTAGTGTTAAGTGCGACGTGCAGGTGCAAAGAAAAATTATTAGAATGCCGCTCTATTTCTGCTGTTAAGTAACTTCCCCCGCACACCCGCGGAACCCCTGCACTCGCAACGTCGCCCGTCCTAAACACCGTGTAAACAGTTTTGCTTTGACAAGACATAGCATACATCTTAGGACTTAACAAGAATCGTTAAACACCGTGTTAACTATAACTTAACACTTGACACTTAACATTGTCAACTAATCGCTTCACACCTGCATTTGCTACTTATCAGCGTGTAAATGAGCCATTAAACAAAATAATTATGCAACAGTAATAGTACTATAGCATAATGACATGTTTTTCAAAGCTTAATTTACGATAATTTCGGTAGGTAACTTAATTTTCTTAGAACTCTAGGGTAGGCGAGATTTGTAGATAACTCTTTTCTAATTATGAATTTACGTTTCAATGCAATAAGCTCAAATAATTTGTTTTACGCATTTATAATATATATTATCTGTTCGTTTCTAAATAACAAATAAACTTGGTCCTTTATTCGTGCAGTTTTTTGAAGTGAAAACTTCGGCGTTGTGCACTTTTTTTGGTATGGGTATAAATGTTCTTTCTGTCTCTTTCTACAGCACGGCGAAAATGTATGCATGCTTCTGCTGTTTCATTCAAGCGTGCAGCAGAGCAAGCGCGTGAGTGTATGTTTGTTTGTACCACAGCAAACTCCGCGCATCAACAGATAACTGCTGATGGCTTAACCGTCTATATACTATACTATTCCAAAACCAATCCAAAATATTCAAAAATGCACATTATTAGTATGAATGTTTTCACTTCTGCCGGACCTCCCGGGGTGCAAGCAGTTTCTTTTTATCATAATCAGTACCCAGGCTAAAAACATGTGGTACGTAAAAACGACACTCAGACGCTAGATGTACAGACATACACAATCTTGAGTAAAATAAACATGCAAGGTTAAATAAAATTAGTCAGGTAAACTTCGTGGGCGCGATGGGAAGATAATAAAACTTATCGATTGCAGACATCGTAGTCATAATCTATTATTTTTTGTGTATACTTCACGCCAAATCACCAAATCTTTTAATTTATTTTATCGTGTTTATCGGAACACGCTGCGATCGCGCCTGCGAAGTTTAGCTAGCCAATTTAAAATAACCCTGCATAACGTCGTGATTCACAATTAGAAAACCAGTTTCTCAGGACACTTCCAAAGAATACGTATTCATAAAACACAGAGTGTCTCACTCTCCCACTTTGCGTGTAAAGATTTGAGATGTTCATACGCCCTCTTAGTAATATTTAAAGTTGGTTCTATTTCTAGTAGTCCGCTTTCGCCTATTAAACTGAGTCCCGCGAGTCCCAGATACGTGTGCATGGGGTCTGTGCAAGTGTCCGGCCATTTGGAGAACCCGCCTACAACAGTGTCTTGCGTCTCATAGACGTATCTTCTGTTGTTGCCGTAGTTTGAATATTGTAGCACGTCTAGCATTTTTAGCGATGCCCCCACCCAAAAACTGTAGCAAGTATCGACTGGTTTGTTAGGCCTGCCTTGGAAGCCGTCGACTTGTCGGAAGAGGAGCCATCTCTTCAAGCCCTCCACTTGGTGTTCTGATAGCTTGTCCAGTTGGTTCGTAAGGCTTAGTGTGGCTAGAGCGCAGAAAGTTGTGCCTCCGTGGGATTCCAGTTCGGGACACTGAGCGATACCGTAGTCATAACCCTGAAAATATATTAGTTTATTTAGTCATCATCATTCCAGCGTTAATCCCAATCGCATCCAAAGCTGTTTTTATTTTATCTAGAGTCTAGGGGCTGCTTTATTAGTCTAACTGCTGATTTTGGCTAAACTTCCATATTTTCCGTGAAGCGACTGCCGTCTGACCTCCACAACCCGAAGGCGATTTCGAAGCATTACAGTTAGACCACTTGTTGGACTTTTGAGGTCTCCAACAACCCGTAACAACTGAGATAAGATGTTTGTGAGTC
Organism: Sesamia inferens; assembly: GCA_037179545.1. Lineage (NCBI taxonomy): Eukaryota > Metazoa > Arthropoda > Insecta > Lepidoptera > Noctuidae > Sesamia > Sesamia inferens. Next base: position 19,343,341 of record CM073933.1, on the reverse strand, counting down.
AACCGGGACCAACAGCTTAACGTGCTTTCCGAGGCACGACCAGACCAGTGCAAATATTCATATTATCATACTGCGCGGGGATCAAACCCGCGCCTCCTTGCACAGCGGCCGCGTTCGCTACCGCTACGCCACGGAGGCTGTCAAAATTTGTTTATTTAGTATAATTCTTAAATTAATTTACGTCTAGAAGATTTCGCTAGAGTTCCTTGGCAAAACGTAGGCAAGATTTTTGAAAATGCATTACCTATAAGGGTTAAATAGGGATACAGTCTGTATAGAAGTTTATAATATTTGCCATCGGGCACATGGCTTGTATCTACTAACCTATATTGCTGCCATATCAAGTTGTTGTTTGTGTTTGTATGTGTTTATTCTTGTCATCGTGTATCTTATGATGTATGTATGTATCTTTGATACTTGAAATAAACTAAAATTATTATTATTATTATATGTATATTATACATGTACCTACGCTGTACTAAATATACTATACGAATTGATAGATGTTTTTTTTTTTGCCCCGGCGGACCATCTCAGGAATAAAAATTGACACAATACATGATACACATCTCTAAAGATTTAGGTTTAAATCGAGGAATTATGTACGAGTACTTTGTGTTTACTAAGAGATATATAGAATTATTTTTCGTGAAAGTATGCGTATCTTATAAAACTTGCTATTACCTACAAATACCTACACCAACTCTGAAAAACGAAGGAAAACATCGTGAGGATGTCGACATATCCTAGGATAAAAAAATCGAAGACCTGTGACCGTATGTGTGTGTATCAGACAGGAATCAGATAGGATTATATTACCCATTCCCTTTCACAGAGACAAGACCTGCGTCTCAGTAGTGGAAACGATATGGATCTGCTATGTACGGAAGACAAGCAGGTCAAACTACCCAAAACTATCAGATATTCCGAATCAACCTTGAGCGTTAATGCTTTGGATATAAAGTTGAAAATCGGATAAAGAAATCTGAGATTGCAGTAGCTTGATGTGGTGTCTTCTGTACTTATACTGTAGCTTTAAGCCTCTGTACTAGTTTTGATTTAATAAATTTGAACAAACATTTTACTTACAATAGACTTGATAATATAATCAGTAGCCTTTTCAATGTTGAATCCAGACCAATCATTGAGCATATAACTGATGCATGCAGCACAATAAACGAAACGCATATCAGATTCGCAACCCGAGAGCGTTGCTGCAAAGTTACCTTCCTCTGTTTGAAGAGCTTTAACACCTGGAAATGAAATAAATTATATTTGAATTATTAGCATCTCTTGAATGATCACCATTGTCATTTCAGCCGAAAGACGTGGACTACTGGAGGTAGGCCTCTCCCAAGCACCTCTACTTTGACCGGTTTCTGCTTCTCGCATCCAACAGGTTCTTGCGACCTTCACAAGGTCGTCGGTCCACCTTGAGGAAGGCATTCCTGCAGTAATACATAAAGTGCTTATTACTACTTGATGTGTACATATTGCCTTATTTATCTACATGATTTATAAATTTAGTTCCTTTTCACATCTTATTTGTTGTTTTTTAAGAGATTAATGTACACAAGTATCCAACGATGCAACTCCCATCGCAATGACATCAGATAAGACCTATAACTACGATAATCGTACCCTAAACAAACTCTAAGGACATGCCGGCGGTCAAATGCAAATCGTCGTCACAAGTAAAAAACCCGTATAAACTGGCCTTCTTTTTTTATTCCTATATTGTGCTACTGCTGGCTAAGGCCTCATAGCTTTTTACTCGACCCTGTGTGTTGCTTTCTCCCGCCAATATCCCATCAACACCTCGTAAGTCCTCACGTCAGTGTAACCTCGGCCTCCCTCGACGATGGCGCCCGTCACCATGGCTTTTTCCCAAGATCACCTATTGTAAAGTCAAAATATAGCACTGACATGCGGTCTGCTGTACAATAAAATCAACGGAACGTACCTTCAACTAAAGCTTTCCTATTTACTCTTGAAAGGTCATCGCCTAATGCAAGCAAGATACAAAGGCCTGTATACGTCATTGCGAGATGTCCGCAACGATAGTGGTTATTCGGAGGAGCCAATTCTATATTTACTGTCGAGGAACCTTGGAAGCCACACATTGACATGTCGCCATCTGCAATGAAGAAAAACCTTAATTAACTTGGTGTAAATCGAACAGTGCCTAGAAAATATACAGGACTTGGAACGAACAGAGTTTATAGACAACTGATATATATATATCCTTGTAAAGGATCTCCACATCAATCTCCCTCTGGCGCAGCTCAGGCGTTGGTCGTGTTGTTGGGTTTAACATTACACCACCTCGCTCAACTGCCGTCTTCCTTCCTATTCACTAAGTTTTTTAAGTGAATGGGTTTAATAAACTAGCGCGCTTTACCATCAATCAACGATTGCATCACTGCTTACCATCAGACGGGATTGCAGTCAAGCGCTAGTTTATAATTATTAAAAAAAAAAAATGTCTGTCATTCATACAACTTTAAAAGTCGCTACGGTTATTCAGAAGGCCTAAATTCCGATAACCAGTCTTAGAAAAGGATATCATGCTCATGCTACCTGTGGTGTCTGACAACCAGTCTTGACTAGAAGTATCGTGTCGCCCAGAAACTGAATGTATTTTGTATTTCATCAATTTGGATTCCAAAATACACACCGAATGAAAAGTAGCCTAGCCATCTGTTAAATTTCATAAAGATAGGATCATCATAAACCACACACAGCCCAAGTTCAAGTTGTTAGATATCACGTGTCTTAAAAGTTTAATTCTAGGAAAGTTTTAGTTCGAAGAAACCGTCACATTGCCGGTTTGGTCACGTTGTTTTACTTCACCGTTTTGAGAGCAGTGGTAATGAAATAATATAAATTACTCAAAGTATATTTTATATGCAAATGTTGTTAAATGCTTGACTATATTTTGGCAACATGAGTACATACTGCTCCTCGTAAACACCTCACGTAATTTATGGACGCCCCCTTATCTACGTATCAGGAATAAAAAAAATACATGTGAGCTTATGTATGTATCATGTATGTTAGTTTTACTGTTTAAACTATAAGATCATTATATAAAACGGTAGTACAAATTAATATCGTCTGTGGCTCCGTCCGTTTTAATACTTAACTGGTATTAAATCAAGGTGACGCATATAGGCGTAAATAATAAACACTACTTACAACTTCTTCATAACATTGAAAAGGTTGTTTAAGGTATTTACATCGCGATAAACCACGCAATAAAACCGCTACTAAAGTAAAAACGTGTTCAAACAAGATAACAATACTATTGCATTATGTTCTTTATGTATTTAAATCTAGACTACAAGTAATACTTACAAATTAATCTTACACTTTAACATAAAACCACAGAAACTGTTTAAACAGGTACCTATGCTACAAGCTTAAGTAGACTTACACTTTATTTTGTAACATTTAGATAGCAATAAAATGTATAAAAAGTAAACATAAAAAAAATTACGTAGATTTTCGTAGACGGTAAAATAAAGTACTTACTGAGAAAAAAAGTAGTTGTAATTCTAATACTTCACTTTTATCATGCTTGGAATAAATCATTACTGTTGAATAGAATAGAATACTCTCTATTATTTATATTATATGAATTACAGAACATAAGTATGAAGATTTTACAAATATGACACCAGGGGCGGTCTTATCGCTAAGAGCGATGTTTTACAGACAACCTTTGGATGGAATTCTAAGAGGAGGGAGAGACAAATAGACTTGATAGTACCTACGGAAAATTTTAAGCCAGTTCTCAAAAATCTCAATCTCATCTCATCTCAGCGGTAATCGAAATATAGAAAAATTAGAGGTAACTTGTATTTCTCATTTCTGTCAGATTGAGAATAAGAACAGACTATGAATGTTTTAATTCCGACTTGGAACAGGAATATTGGAGCAGTTGTCTATAAACTCTGTTCGTTCCAAGTCCTGGATATTTAGTCTTTAGTGAAATGGGGCTTGGTCCCCGGGGACATCGTTACGAACAGATAATTTTCACCAATTAAGGCTTGGTCTATGTGAGATGATGGTGAAGCCGCAGTGGCCATTTTCCGGGGTATAAAAAATTTTGATGATCAGTCAAAGCTTTTTCAGTTTTTAATATAAGGAGGGGGAGGGGTCATTCATCATCATCATCATTTCAGCCGAAAGACGTCCACTGCTGGACATAGGCCTCCCCCAAGGTTCTCCACGACGGCCGGTTCTGCGCCTCCCGCATCCAGCGGTTTCCCGCGACCTTCACCAGGTCGTCGGTCCACCTTGTCGGGGGCCTACCCACGCTACGTCTTCCGGTGCGTGGTCGCCACTCGAGAACCCGTCGGCCCCATCGGGCATCGGTCCTACGGGCAATGTGTCCAGCCCATTGCCACTTCAGTGTTGCAATTCTTCGGGCTATGTCGGTTACTCTCGTTCTTCTGCGGATCTCCTCATTCCTGATTCGATCACGCAGTGAAATCCCAAGCATAGCCCTCTCCATTGCCCTTTGAGCGACTTTGAGCCTTCTTATAAGACCCATTGTTAGCGACCACGTCTCAACTCCATAAGTCATCACTGGCAACACAACACAGGGGGAGGGGTGAATGTAGAGAAATCGGAAGCGGGTAGCAGGGTGTAGATGTGGAGCTGTGTCGCAAACTGTGCACAACTTTGTAATCTACCATTTGTACTGTAAAACATGCAGCCAAAGTGATCTCTGCCATTGACCGCGACGACGTGCCGCAGTGAAAGTGGCGAAGTTTTGAGCCACCAAAATTTTAAATACTGTCATACCCGACACTACGGAGATTAGAAGCAAGGGACTGCCAATCAAGTGCCTTTTAGCAATCTAATAGATCACCCAATAAATTGCATTTTTCTTAACTAATTTCATATATGTAGTTCTTGTCTACTGATATGCACTAAAACTGCAATTAAAACCCAGTTTAAAGCTTACATTAACACCTGTTTTATAGGCTTTGTGGTTTTATCAAAATAGGACGCAGTGCGATTACGAAAACAACACTCATTAAGGCAAAAAGCGGTCAAACTACTTACTTGTTGGAAACAGGCGACATAATTTGACCTCTGGCGATTTTTATAACGTGTTCAGGTACAACAGCGGTCAACCTTGTTGTACCGAAGACCATTTTTGAATTAAATAAACTCAAGTTTATTTTCAGTGTTACTTTTGGGTGTAAAAAGTCGCTTGTAAACCGGGGACCACTTGAAACGAATATTTTGGGTAAAATTTAGATTTGGGAATATTCACGGCTTTATTAAAGACGAGCTCGGTTATGTTTGATACCGGTGGGATAATCCAGACTGGTTCGAGTAAATGTGGCCGCAAATGCGGCTCAATTGAAAACCACCAATTAAAAAAAAATCGAATTAACAGTGGGTCCCAAACTAGGCACAGCCTGTATCTTGGTGACCCCAAAATTCCAGGAACTTTTGAATTTTCAAGGAATCCGTCAGTCAAAAAGTTGCTCATTCCAAAATGTAGTTGGCTCCTATGGCGAAGAACGGACAAGAGACTGTGGATACCCAGAACATTTTTTTGAGGAAAATCTTTTAATGACTTCCCTGCTCTGGGCGGTGCGAAAGGGCGTATCAGACTTGTACTGACCCAAACCCACCCGTGTTCCTTCACTTGCCTGTGCGCCAGGGATCACGTTATCTCTTTTGAAAAACCCACGGCCCTGGCAGGACACTACCTAAGCCTATGATTACAATATTAAAACCAGATGTTTTTGATACCTCATGAAACTCCACCTACAACCAGGGGTCGCTGATATTACATCGTGATCGCAACCCTGACCCAAGAGGCATCGTGGACCCCACGAAGACCGATGCCTCTTGGGTCAGGGTTGCGGGTTGGTTAAAAAAGAAACCGTGGCTCCGTTCCGCCCGGACGGGAGAGGTCTTTTGATGATTTTCCATCCAGAACAAAAAAAAAAAATATATCCCTCCCTGAAAAATATATCGGTCCCTGATATGTGTATATTAGTATCCAATATCACGAAATATCGACATCGGTTAAACATATTTACTGTAAATATCTTATTGTATGCAGCCCTATCTTATCCAAGACAAGGACCCAAGACAGTTGAATCGTTTCTCCGGGACTCGCCGAGTTTCATTGCTCGGCGTTTTTCTGGCGGTCTCCACTGTTGATTCTGGCTTTCAGGAGTTGCAATGGGTTGAAAAAAAGTGTGGCGGGTTTTGTCCCAAATAAATAAAAATAGCCCTAACTTATTTGTTAGTGACTGTAGTTATCTAGAACCAGAGTGTAGAGAATGGTGGGTTAAAAAAAAAACTTAATAATGAAAGTGAAAGAGAGCAAAAAATGACCTCAATTGACATTAGGTTTAAAAACCTCGTTGACCTTGTGGAACGTGGCGCAAACCGGTATCAATCTAACGTCGAAACGGGCTTTGATTGGAAGCATTATTAATAAGGGTACCTACTTTCATCGAGAGAAGTTTAATAGGTAAATCTTCCTGCTACATGAAAAATTAATTCTGTGTAAAATCTAATTTATGTAACTCTGAATAAAATCTTTTTGAGAACATTCTTTTAGGGTCCTGCCCCTAGAATGTTATTGCACACACAGACATAAAAAACAGGTGCATAATATTTGTTAAGTTATACATATATTTATATGTGCGCCTAGTGCTTACAGTAAAATGATAATATGTGCAAACAACTGGCATCGTATAGTTTGATACCTGTAGCAAATACGAGTATGGTGTATGCGTAGTAAATACTACATCAAATCAAATGTACCCACTCAAATTCTGCAAACAACGTCAATAGGGATGTATCCAAGGTATGAAAATTACCAAAAACTACTGAGATATAGCGTATTAAAGTTACGGAGTGGGGGCTAATTACATCACGTCGTGGTATATTTTGTACCACGGCGTGACGTCATGTGACATTTAAATTCAATATATCTTCCAAAGTATTTGAATGAAAGGAAAAATTAAAAATACGTGTTCAATATTTTTTACAAATCTATCTGATGGACATTAAATTATTTTTTAGGATACAACCCAATTATTCTAGGTTCCTTGTAGACCTGAATATCGCTAAAGACAAGTTTTTCATAGGCTAAGGCATTCTGCGAGCAATTAAAAAAGTAATCAAGTTCAACTTGGACAAACAGTTTGAACCCTAAAGAAACGCATGCCACTAGAACACATATTTCATTTACATAAGTATTATTTATAGATAATACGTTCTTTAACGTGAATAGCAAATTAACATAGTAAATAATAAATTATGAAAATAATGTTTTTATGAATATTGAATGTGTGGTAAAATGTTTTACTTGCATTTATTTATACTGCCATTGAAGGTACTCAACAGCCTATTTTATAAAATAATAAGGTTGAATAAGTTCAAAAGTTTGATGAACTTATTCAATTAATTTAAGTGATTTAGTTATGCTTATGACAGTCACACTTACATTTACTCTAAAATTCTAAATTATACTATACTAAAGTGTAAATCTCTATTTTTTTCACAATTATTAACTGTGTTTTTTTTTTAAGATCCGTGTGTTACCGGGCTTAAAATAGTATCATCCCATATTCCCCCGTGGGTGTCGTAAGAGGCGACTAAAGTTCTCACCAGGGGAGCGGGCAGCAGCGCTTCTCCTGTGGAATATCAAATTACTGCGATCCCCAACCCGCCTGTCAGGCGTGGGGATTATGGCAAATGCCCCCAACTAGGGGGAGGCTTTTGTCCAGCATTGGACCAGATGTTCTATGATGTCTTAATAAAACAGCAAATGAATACGAAACAACGGTGGTAGGCCATAACATCGGCTGCCAGCAGAAGTTACCACCCACCAGACAAAGTCTGCATGATGTCTGGTGAAGCGATGTGTGCCGGGAAGATGCGCCAAATGTGGCTGTGTCGGGAGTTTGGTCGTGTTATTGGATTTAACATTGCATCACCCCGCGTTCGCTACCGCTGCGCAAGGAGGCGCGGGTTGGATCTCCGCGCAGTGCAAATATTTGTATGCATGAATATGAATATTTGCACTGGCCTGGTCGTGCCTCGGTCGGTCCCGGTTGCCATACAAACATCTAGTGGCAGTCGTTATAGGTTGTTGGAGCCCTCAAAACTCCAAGAATTGGTCTAACTGCAATGCTTCGATATCGCCTTCGGGTTGTGGAGGCCAGTAGGCCTAGTATGAGTTTTCAATACGAAACTCGATCGTCAATATCGAGCGCGTTTGACTCAGCGATTGGCCCGATTCAAGGTCGTAAGAACTCTCAACCAATGAGAGCACCAAACGCGCTCAATATCGTCGAGCGAGTTTTATATTGAAAACTCATACTAGGCCTACAGAAGGTAGTCGCTTCACGGCAAATATCGAAGTTTAGCCAAAATCAGCAATTAGACTGAAAAAGCAGACCCCAGACTCCAAAGCTGAAAAGCTTCGGATGCGACTGGGATTAACGCTGAAATGATGATGATTGCATCACCCCGCTCAACTGCCGTTTTCCTTCCTATTCACTATTTTTTTGAGTGAATAGGCCCTTAATAAACTGGCGCACTTTACCATCAGCGGCCAAGCACTAAATTATAATAGGGTATTTGACTAAAAAAAACTAATTAATCCGTCAGTCAGATTTCCAAAAAATACTAGACACGTATTTTTTCTTTTTTCATATAAACAAAAAATGTAGACGACACAGTGCGTTGAAAACTCGTGTGACGTCACTAAACGCTACACTTTTTAGCGACCAGTGACGTCACCAGCCACTACTCCTGTAGGCCTAGTATGAGTTTTCAATACGAATCTCGTTCGATCGTATCGAGCGCGTTTGGCGCTCTCATTGGTTGAGAGTTCTTACGACCTTGAAGCGGGCCAATCGCGGAGTCAAACGCGCTCGATACGATCGAACGAGTTTCGTAATGAAAACTCATACTAGGCCTACTGATCTTTGATGCCTTTAATATTTGTAAATTTTTATTGTTTCGATAAAACAAAAAATACGTGTCTACTGTGTCTAGTATTTTTTGGAAATCTGACTGACGGACTAATTAGTTTTTTTTAGTCAAATACCCTATTATATAAAAAAAAAATAGAAACTATCGTACTAATATTACAAACGTGATGGTGAACATGAAGGGATGTCTGCTAATCTTTCACGCAAAAAATATGAACGAATTTGAATGAAATTTTGCACACAGGTGGTTTATAACCAAGATTAACATATAGGATAGTTTTTATACGAATATTCCAACGGGATCGAAACTCATACGGGTGAAACCGCGGAGCGCAACTAGTATTATAACAGATATAGTGGCTAAGGTCAGCCATCTTACATTCCAGTAAAGATAGGTACATATTAAATTCTTGTTGATTTCATGTATGCAATACATGCGTCAATTATAATCTTAGGATTATTTATCAGTGTGTTAAAAAAATAACAGGCACTAATAATATTGGTGCGAAAATTCTTGGATGTTCGATAATAACTCATTTTTATTTTATTTATTTTTAATAATTATAAACTAGCGTTTGACCGCAATCCCGCCTGATGGTAAGCAGTGATGCGATCGTTGATGGTAAAGCGCGCTAGTTTATTAAGAACCTATTCACTCATTGAGCGAATAGGAAGGCTCTAATAAAGCCTAAACTAACTTTTCAACCGCTAAATTGGAATAATCGATATTCGTTTGTTACAAAATGAGTTTCTGCTTTTATTTTTTTGAATTTCGAAAGAGGTCGTAGAGTAGAAAATATTTATACACAAACTTTTTTTTTTAATATGTAAATTGTTTTTAGGTTAAGAAGTCTTTCACGTAATATCTAAGGACAAACAACCAAATCAAATTGAAGAGCAGTGGTTGTGTTTGTCCGGTTTTGAGGGCCATGAATGTAGAATGTAAGCCATAAGGTTTACACCAAGACATGCTTGTTATTTTATCATGATGAAAACAACGTATCCTGGAACCAAAAAAGACATTAACATCTTTCAAGGCAATGCTGCATGGTGATTAGGGTCCACTCCCTATTACCAACAAGAGGGCAATCCCAGCTGTGGAAACATGTAGTTTAATAGAGGAATAATTTGTGAGTGTAGGATTAAACTTTAGAATTAACATATTGAAAAAATACATTAATTAATCACTACTTACATATTATTATAAAACAACACTTTCGCTTTCCCTATGTCCCATTGAATGATTAAATCTTTAAAACTTCGCAACGTATTTTGATGCGGTTTTTTTAGGGTTCCGTAAAACGGAACCCTTACAGATTCGTCATGTCTGTCTGTCCGTCTGTCCGTCCGTATCACAGCCATTTTTTTTTTGAAACTATAAGAGCTATACTGTTGAAACTTGGTAGGTAGACGTATTCTGTGAACCGCATTAAGATTTCGATGCAAAAATAAAAAAATAATAATAAATATTGGGGGCTCCCCATACTTAGAACTGAAACTCAATTTTTTTTTCATCAAACACATACGTGTGTCTATGGATAGGTCTTCAAAAATGATATCGAGGTTTCTAAAATATATTTTTTTCTAAACCGAATAGTTTGCGTGACAGACGCTTCCAAAGTGGAAAAAAGTTGGTAATATTTACATATTGAAAAGGTCTACAAAAAAAAGTCGGCGATGGTATATGTCTATCTCTTATTGATATCCCACAATAATATTTTTTGTCTTTTACTTTTTACGACAATTACCGGCTAATTTTGGAAGCGATTTTAAACAATACAGCATTAATCCTTATTCAATTTAATACAATAATTATAAATAATTATTAATAGTATAGATCTATATTAAAGCAACAATTTTCTACTGTATTACTATTATTTACTATTTTATACTGTAAAGAGTACTTTACAGTATAAAGGATGTATCTGACATCGACGCACAAACGAGTACCATGGATCCAGTACATGATTCTGAAACCCCTTTGGTGGAATTTCTCGTCGGCTATTTCATGATTTAAAAAAATATATATGTAGTTTTTATTTTCACTTAAAACCGTTTATAATTGCTATACTTTTATAACCCAATAAGATTTTAAAGTTAAAATTAATTAATTCGCTAATTACACAAAAAAGCGCTATGAAAGCAAAACTCGAAAAACTATCTTATCAGCTGATTTATTAGAGTTCACTTCAGGGATCAACATCATATCTACAAACCCGCACGGCGGCACGCTTGCAACGTTCAAAGGGCGAGCCGACACTTTTTTTTAATCACTGTGAATTCTGTAACCGTTCTTAACGACATAAATGACTATCATAATTTGTGGTGGCATGTGGCATGCAGTCTATATTTTTGTATGATTTGTACATTAAGCTATGAAAGTAATCTGACAGATATAATCTGTCAGATTTTTTTCATAGCTTAATGTACTGTCAAAAGATCAAAGTAAAAGATAAAAGTAAATTAGATTTTCAACTTTATCTCTAAAGCATTAAGGCTTAAGGTTGATTGGGAATATTTGACAGTTTTGGGTAGCTTGACCTGCTTTCTATAACTCTAGTATAGTGGCTTCAGAGTACAACACTGATTCTGATTATGAATTAATGACTGACAGTTACCCACTATCTAAGAAGATAGTGGTTAGGAAACCACTGGAAATTGTAAACGTTAGAATTAACAGTGAAACCACCATAAACGAACAAAGGCAATGATACCTGACAAGTCCCAAAGAATAAATTGTATAATTTATACTTTGACCTGCCAAAAAAAAAATCTGTTGCTTGCTGCGTATTATCATTCCTAGGATGTCAGTTAAACAGCAAGCAACAGTTTTTTTTTTGTCCCACACTAGGAATTTCTCCTGTATTGTGGGTGTGTTTCCAAACATATAAACTCGCATACACAAACATACAGACCCGGAACAACTACTTGTAGGTCATACAAATATTTGTTCCGTGTGGGAATCTAACCCGCAACACGCAGCGCAACACTCAATAGCTTGACCACTGTGCTACCCGTACTGTCAGCTTAAGCAGTTAATACTTACTATTCTTATCAGGGTGAACTTGTAATCTGTAGATCCATTCTATTATTCTCGTCCTTAGGTCTAATGAGACCGAAGAAATTGCACCAAGTACATCCAACCCAGATACAGAAAAATAGGCAATTGTTACTCTGAAATAAAAACATACTGCATTAATTACCCATGATCAAAAATTAGGAACAGAAAAAGGAAAAAAAGGGTTCAGAAAATAATTATTCAATATACAAAATCAGTGAATTTAAGAAAGCAATATTGAATATTATTTTAAATATGTTTTGTAAATAATCAACTTTAATCTTTTATGATGCACTTGCACAATAATTTGTTAATAACGGGAAATAATGATTCTGAATACATATGCCACATTCATTACATATTTTGGCTCTTAACTAAAAGTACCCTTTAGTCCTATAAAATATTTTTAAGCAAAATGTTAGTCAGCACATTTTTTCTTCTATTATAATTTGCAGATAAATCAGAAAAAAATGACAAGAGGTCTGAAAAATATAATGATTTTCTAATTCCAACAAAGCATCGATCAACTCTTCAAATAGCAAAGGCGTCCCTCCCCCTTTACATTCCACTCATTTTTAGATTAAAGGTTAGTGTAATAACAGGATAAAGCAAATGGTTATTTGAGCAAAAGGATATACAGTTAAATACAAATATAGTATGTATTTTAATTGATAATAATTTCTTGACAAATAATAAGATTTTCGTTTCTTTTATTTTATTTGGTTCTCATTCAGAAAGAAGCATCAACCATCTGTCAAATAGAAGATTGACTACCAATACTGTTTTAATCATTAAGACAGGAATTTAAAAAAAATAGGCATTCATGAGATTAACTTTGTTCTTGTTTATTATTTCACCTTGTACATGGTTATATACTTGCTACTTATGATTATATTACAAATGGTCTTTCATGAAAAAACTGCTGCTTGGATTTGGAGAATCAAATCATACAAAATGGTTGAGCCATATGGTGCTGAGCCCGGTGTCATCTTCATACATGGGAGCAAATGAGACTAATCATCTCTTAACTACCAGGGCTTATTTTAATGCATTTTTTTAATAGATTAATTTTTATATATATATTTTTTGTTTTCTTATAGATGCAACAAGGTTTATATACACAGGATTTTGTGATATTTCAGTTTCTTGCCTATTCTTCTCATAGAAATCTACTTTTTTTTAATAGGCTTCAACTTTCTGAATAACTAACTCTTTGAATTTTCAAAAATGCATGTAAATGATTTAATTGAAATAATTGCAGAGTTTGAGTTTTATCCTTCTCAACTTATCCTCTAGCCCCTGTCCTACAATATCAGCAGAAAACAGTGATAATGTAGCAATAAAAACTGAATAGATCACTACACTAAAAAACCACTTAGGTATCATGATAATGAAATAACTGTCCAATGTAAAATGTTAATGTTAATTTACTGTAACCAGTAAGCAAGTAATTACATTACATTTAATTGTGTTCTTTCAAAACTGTTTTGAAGGAGTCATCATTACTAGGAACTTATCATAAATGACAGAATGTTGAGTGAGGATAGATTTACTGTGATTATAAATTATAATAATTAAATAAATGCATTTCTTAATGAACCATTTAACTGCTGTAAATTACGATGCTGACTAAACAAGTCACTGTATTGACTGGAAATGTGATAAATTACTGTTAGCAATCCTTGTTGGGCCGATTAATAGGCTGTGTTTATTACCTGGTAGTATCATGGGATGACAACGATGATGGCAAAATATTCAGAAATCGCATAAAATACTTGACATGTTGCCGGTGAGCCATAATTTTATTCTCTTCGTGATTCATTTTTGTAGATTTCTAGTTAACTTTTATTCGAACGCTTCAAGCGATTTAAATAAATTAAAGTATACTCTCTAACCAAAAGTATATGAGAACGACGATATTCTTGTTACGAACTATTCATTAATGTGTGAGATTATATCATTTTTAATTTTATCCACTCAATAATTTGGAGAGAGACGAAAACGCGGACTTGACTTTACTTCTGTCTGACACAAGCAAGACAGAGACACATCACACAACCCTTTCAATTCAACGATTTATGAATAAAAGTTACAAGCAAAATGTGGCTGTTTCCAAAATGACATTCGGCGTTAACTTCAGAGTTCAGTCAGCGTCAGCGAAAACCACGTTAGATGACAGTTCGCATCTGTCAGTGATTACTTGCTCTGTGTCTGTCAACAGATGTGTATAACAGTTGACATTTTACAAATACAGTATGATAAGTATATTTATACGCAACGGCTATAATTCAAACTACAGTTCGCAGGATAATTCGTGTTTGACACGACATGAGCAGTGGTTTCTTGTATTTGTAAGAAGAAGACTTGTAAGTAATTGTGTGAATTTAGATGAAATTACAATTATATTGAATTAAAATCACATTTCATTAAATTACATTAAACTAACTTTACCGTAAGATCCCTGAGAAACCAAACAGCATGCTCAAACATTGGTGGTATGTTTCTCGACTAGAGCATGCTGTTGGTGTTAGCCCTCATTCTGTCTATTAAGCAAGCGGTCAATTGCCTCAGAAAGGCATAGAAGTCATTGTTTCGCGCTACAGCAAACTTTCGAGTCGCGCTCCAGAATGAGGCAGCCTAACAGCACCCTGAAACCATTATTGAATTGCACGCGCAGTACACTGTGCGTGCAATTCAATAGTGCCTTCCGTATGCAGTTACCCAGCTATAGGGTCCCATTTTACTCTTTGGGTACAAAATCCTAAAAATGAGTAAAAAATCTGAACCCCAATCAGTTCTGTTTTCATACTCATAAAAACAAGCGAATTTACTTGTTTGATTCATTTAGAAAAGTTAAAGTTTTCATATCGCGCCTATCAACTGTGAACGTTGCCATCGTTAGCATTATTATACATCGCTTTTTTTTTTTGATAGGGCATCTCGTAGTTGACCTTGAGAGGCCGTGACTACTTAACCGGACTTTCCTGTGGATGCCTTAAATGAATTTAAAGCCTCCAGCCAGGGCGACTAAAAAGCTAAGCGACTACACGCTTGCACAACGGTCACCACGTCTGGGGATTATTCCGTTACCGGGTAATCCCCCTTTGGCGCGGAAACCGGCCCTACAGGGGAGGGCCGGCAAGCCCTGAGAGTGGCACGGAGTACTTGGCCTTCGGGTCGGCCCCGTGACACTCTCAACACAGGGCCCGACGGTAACCGGGTGGTTTTAGTGGGTATTCCCGGCTTCGGCCGGGCGAGTCCCACACACGCTCGTCGCCTAGCTAGCGACGGGTATGGTGCGTAAACTGTCATTTCCACTCGAGAAAAAAAAAAAAAAAAAAAA
The DNA here is from genome assembly GCA_037179545.1 of Sesamia inferens. Lineage (NCBI taxonomy): Eukaryota > Metazoa > Arthropoda > Insecta > Lepidoptera > Noctuidae > Sesamia > Sesamia inferens. Next base: position 19,327,953 of record CM073933.1, on the reverse strand, counting down.
AAAAAAAAAAAAAAAAAAAGCGACTACACGCTAAGGTCACCCCCTGTGGGGTACGAACCTCGGCTTAGGGCGTCGCTGGAGAGAGCAGCAAGGGACGGCTGGATCGAATAATGAAGTGAAACTTCTTTACGCACGCTTGACTTGGGGAGTAAGGTGGCGAAAGCGTTACGGACATTGATCGGGCAAAGCGAACGGAAGTTAAGTGGGAGATATAAGCACAGAGGCGCCCGTGGCGCGAGCTTGGTACTACAAAGTCTACGAGTTTTTTTTTTTTTTTTCAATAAAAATGGAAGATGTATGCAATTTTTTTTTTTTTAATTTAAATTTTGAGACACGGATACACTTATTTATTTATTTATTTACACTTAACACTATACATTAAATTTTATGTTGACTGACAACGATTAAGGGGGTCAGTAAACATAAAATTTGGTACCGCCTACTTCACAGTCCCTCCTGTATCCCCACCCCTCACCCCTTAAAATAACCACGAAACTACCCCCCCACCCCCACCCCCTTTAGTTACCTTGCCCCCCCGTGGATTATCTCGGGAACCAGAGGTCATGGACTACCCGAGTTTGGGGTCCCCTGAATCAGGAGGAAGAGCCCGGCCTTTTGGCCCCGAGCGTATATATATTGTGCACACATTTATATTATATATATACATACAGATGGAACGAAAGAAGTTTCACTTCAGTCGTGTGGTCATAAGCACACTCGTTTTTTTTTTGTTTAAATTCGGTTTGATGACCGCGGCGTTTCCTAGTACTAACTCTGAGAAGAAACGTCCGAAACAAACTCAGAAGTCATGGTTGGGAAATTATATTTACTGGCTCAGCTGCGGCGCGGGCTGGCCTTCATCGGACAAGGGACGGGGGAGGGGGCTACTACGTTGAACGCGTCGCGATGGACCACGGCGGCGAGGTCGGTAGGTCGGTTTTTTTTTTGAGTAATGTACTATGGCCCTATTGGCCTCTTGGAGGAGGGTTATGGGGTCATCAGGGTCTGTAAGGGCATGCCTTGGGCGGTGAAGCTTGGAGATGGTGGAAGGGGTATAATTAGCAGCCGCTACTATCAGGGGATTGCGGTGCTTGGGGGCAGTGTCAAAGAAGCGTTTGGAAAGGCGCTTCATGAACTGCTGGATGGTGGGGATTTAGAGATCAAGGTGGAGGATCACGATCACACATTACGGACGAACCAAGGGGCATTTGTGGCTTTACGGAGAAAACGGTTTTGGACTACTTGCATCCTATGGATATGACGCGGCTTGCGACGACTGGACAAGCGTATGTCATAATCGGACGTATGCATGCTGTGTATAAGCGCATTTTGCACCTGAGCGACAGTTTGCTACGCGGGTTGAGGACGGGGTGGAGTCGACCCAGAGCGAAGGCGGCACATAAGCGGATCGCCTTAATGTGCTCTGAGAAGTTGAGGTTGCGGTCGAGAATCACATCTAGGTATTTGGCTTGCTTCTCCCAAGGGATCGGCTCACCAGACATGGAGATGGGTCGTGGAGTGGGGACATTGAGTCGCGGTTTCGAGTGGAGTACCGCTTGACTTTTTTGGGGGTTGACTTCAATCCTTCATTTCTTAAACCAGTCAGCCAGTTTGTTGACAGCGGTTTGGAGATGGAGGCGAATTCGGTCAGGGCTGAGCCCCGAGCAGTAGATGGCGGTGTCGTCTGCGAACAGAGCGATTTGGGCCTTACTGCTTTTCGGGATATCGCTTGTATACAGCGTGAAAATGAGGGGGCTAGTACAGAGCCCTGGGGAACACCTGCACGGATGGGGCGGGGGGAGGAGAGCGCTCCTTCGATTTTATAGCGGAAGGTGCGGTTTGACAGAAAGTCTCGTAAGATGAGGACGAGACGATCAGGCATTCCGAGTTTATACAGCTTATAGATTAAGCCGTTGTGCCAGACTTTGTCAAACGCTTTCGCTATGTCGAAGTAGACTACGCCTGTATACATACCACGCAGGAACCCTGCGTGTATATGTTCAGTGATGCGTAGGATTTGTTGCGGACAGGAGTGTTGGGTGCGGAACCCAAACTGTTCATTTGGGATGAGGCCCTTGTTCTCGGCGTAGGCTCTGAGACGCTTATATATAAGCCTTTTGCCGAGAACTTTCAGTAAGCTGATGGGACGGTAGCTAGTTGGTTCGGCCTTAGGCTTATCGGGCTTGGGAATGCCTATCACTGTGGCTTCTTTCCACGTTTGTGGGAAAATGTTATTCCCCATTGCACCATTGAGGATGGTGGTCAAGAGGAGGACCAGGTGGGCTGGGAAGAGGCGGACCACTCTGTTGGTGATGCTGTCTGAGCCAGGCGCTTTTCTGGGTTGAAGACCTTTGATGATGTCCTGCATTTCATCTGGAGTGATGGGAGGCAGGGGATCCTCAGGGTCGTCAACGGGCGGAAGGGGGGTTCTACGTTCGACTTCAGCGTCGACCTCTAGGAGGTGAGCTTGGTCTACTGGTAGGAGGCTGGGGGAGCACTGGGCTTCTAGGCAGGAGGCAAGGCATTCAGCCTTGTCATCGTGGTCAAAGACGATGGTATTGTCGGGGCGAACCAGGGGAGGCATGGTGACAACTTCTTTGGATTTTAATTTCCTCTGAACTTCCCAGAAGGCTAGATGGGTGGGCTATAACTCGACCAGCATCTTGTCCCAGCCAGCTTCACGCCACTCCGATATGCGTCTTATTACGGTTCTCTGTAAATAGCGCATATGGGCTTTGTTAGTCGTGCAGGGGAAGCTGCTGTAGGCACGGACAGCCTATACATCGCTTTGAGAGTCGAGACTACTAAATATCGTTATACGTAAGTATCGAGTGGACTTATAGCGCCAGATATCGATTGTAAAGTGTGTTGCCCCTGATAGTCGAATTGACCATAAACAAATAGCAAAAATGCGCTGTGAATGTCATAACCAAACAGTTTTATAACATTCCCAAAGAGTATAGTAAGTATATAATTAAAGAGTGCCAACTCTGCGGTAAAATATGCATGTATGGAAAGTGCTGCCGTCTTCAGTTTAGTAGGTGAACAACTACTAGTGAATGTAGGTGCGTAGCTATACGTATGTAGCTGAATGATACAGGTACATAGCTATACGTATGTAGATATGTATATTATAGCTACGTACCTATGCATACGTAGCTATGTATGTTATAGCTACGTATCTATGCGTACGTAGCTATGTAATGTATATTATAGGTCTGGGTTTTCAGATGATTAAAACAAAGTATTCAGTAATTTATTTATTTTATGAGTGAAAACTTCACAGCTGATAGTATGTAAACATAAAATCGTTATATAAAACATTACGTTAATTATGAAGTACACAGAAATAAAATAATATTACAAATTAGCCGAAAGTGTCAGAAATTAACAGTTTGGAAATTAGTATTTATGGTCTGTCTCCACAAAGGTACTGATTATTTGTTGAATACCTGTAACATACAATGCAAGGTTATTACCAGTTCACATTGTGACGGGGTCCACGAAGATCAATGCCTCCTGGGTCAGCGTTGCGGGTTGTTTAAAAAAGAAACCGTGGCCCTGGCCGTCACACAGGCAAGTTAAGGAACATGGGTGGGTTTTAGTCAGTAAAAGTCAGACACACACTTCTGCTTCTTCCACAATTTTCAGAGTAGGTACTTTTAAGTTACTGATTAGCAAAATCCAATTGAGGAGAGACTCTTCGGAAGGACTGCATTTTTTTTGCAGAATTCATACAGAAATAAGCCCTTTCACAAAGTCATAAGGGGCTATTTCTCTTTAGAGTTCACACAGAAATAAGTCCTTTTGAAAAGTCACCCCACAAATGATTGTAAATATGAATTGGAACAATTTGGTATGGTAATAAATGTTGTGTTCACACAAATATTGAGCTAACTTAATTCTACTTACGATTCTTATTAACTGTTGGTGCTCCTGAACAAATAAGACGACCTCCAGCTGTCTTGATTGATCAAAATGGTGATCACATATTCTTTTGAACATATTCTTATAAATCTTCATATGATCACTTTCTCTAACTTGGCTGCCAACAGCGGCTATCAAAGTAGCGAACTAATCAGGGTCCTTTTCAGGGTTTGGGAGTCGGAGAATGGGTACACCGTGTGCAACTGAAATTGGAATGAAATTTGTGAATAATTACTTATCAGAATTTGGGCAAAAAAAAAAAACATATTATAGAACATAAAAACCTTTTTACTTATATAGATAATACGGTAGGGTACAGTAATAAACACTTACCTAAAGCACCATAGTCAAAAATACAATATTTTCTTGGGAGTTGAAACATGACAACAAATCATGAAAATTGAACTTCAACTTCAAGTCTTGATCAATGGCCTTTGTGGAAGAGACACCACAATTTTGCCAATAACACGTGCGTACATCATATCAATATTTCATATATTCATTCAACACGAGTATAAATAAAATAAAATTGTTTGATTCTCTATCCGCCATCTTGCTTCCATAGCTTGAAAATTGAAATTAAAAAATATGACTTGGTATAAGATGGCTGCTTTTTTTTTTTTTTTGAAATTTTACGACCTGGTAACCAAGACCTTTATAGGTCAATAAGATGGCTGCCCAGTTGTTCACACACTTTTCTTTAGATGTCGCTGTCGACTGTAGAAATTCATAAAGTACTAAGTGTGCCCCCCCTGAACATTCCTTATACACAGGTTTACATTTGTCTTTGGTAGGGATGGCGATTCTTTTCGAAAAAAATCGATTTTTAAATCGATTCGAATCGTGACCTAATGAATCGATTCACAAAAAAATCGAGATCTAAAAGATCGATCTCCGATTAATCGATCTTTTTTCAATTTTTTTTTAAATAATATTTCGTTGAAAACAAGGTACATATTATAATCAAACGATCCCTTAGCAATAAAATCAGGTATTTCGATAATAAAAAATATTTTTACTACCATTGATATGGTAGTAAAAATATATTACGAACAGATAAATTATAAAACAAGGCATTTATTTTCTACAGTTAGAAAACACAGTGAAGAAAATTGTTACAAAGTAAAGAAAAAGTTAAAGTTATGGACAATGTAGCTTATAGTTCCCAATGCTTCATATCTAAACTTTTCAAAAACAGCAGTCTATCCAGTCTACAAGGATCCAAGCGATTTCGCTCATCTGTTGCGATGTTGCCGGCCATTGAGAAAAGGCGTTCACAGGGAACAGATGATCCTACGATACTCATGTACATCATGGCTATTGAATAGACTCGATGGTAAATAGAGTGTTTTTGTTCTTGCCAGTAGAATTCTTAAACCGGCAGCACACTCCCAATGCGGGTACATACAATTAATTGTAAATAGTTTATACCAAAAAAAAAATCGAATGTCGATTTTCAAGGTAGAAAAATCGATTCGCTGAATCGATTCAGTTCTACAAATCGATTTAAAAATCGATCTTTTTGGCCTGAAAAATCGATTCTTCGATTAATCGATCTCAGATCGCCATCCCTAGTCTTTGGTCTTTTTCATGGCTGACGTTCAAGGAATCTAACCGCGGTCATGAAGGTTCTCATAATGTTTTTTAATAAATTATTTATAATTTAGGTGAAATATGCTGAATTTGTGATACTATAAAAGCTGACGTACAACCGGATATATTTATTTGTTAAAAACTGATTAAGATTCTTGGGAAAATATTTGATAAGTTGTGGTGTATTGTGGAAAGTGAAATTATCATGCCTATTCCTAATGAAATAAGTGGTTTTTTTGTACCAAGATCAAATTGGTTTACAACTGAAATCTTTTCCAATACTATTGCGTTTTAGGGCTGTGGAAACTTTTATAAAGATGGGAAGTGTGATTGTTATTCTAACCTCACTTTGTGTTTGTAGCTGAACGTCTCCTTCCCGGCTACGGGATGCCAGAAGTTATTCGAGGTAGTTGATGAGCACAAGCTCCGCATCTTCTACGAGAAGCGCATGGGCGCGGAAGTGGAGGCGGATCAGCTAGGTGATGAATGGAAGGGCTACGTCCTCCGTGTCGCCGGCGGGAACGACAAGCAGGGCTTCCCCATGAAACAGGGAGTTCTTACAAACAGTACGTATATAGCTAATTTTCTTAACATTTTAAAATATTTCTATTTTCAAGTTGTTTCGTAGGATCACGTCGCCGTCGAATATAGTGGTCATTATCTTACAAATATCCCACATGTAGAATTAAAAAAAGTATCAGGTAGTATACAAAATATTTATAAAGTTTCGTCATGTTTCAGGCCGTGTCCGTTTGTTGATGTCAAAGGGCCACTCTTGCTACAGACCACGTCGTGACGGTGAGAGGAAACGCAAGTCAGTCCGTGGTTGCATTGTTGATGCTAACCTGTCAGTGTTGGCCCTTGTCATTGTCCGCAAGGGTGAACAGGTAATTATCATTTTTCAATAGTATTAAGGTTAGGTTTAAAAACCTTTTAGTAAAATCTACATAAACTACTTTTCTTAAGAAATTTACACCTTAAAGCAATTTATGTGCATTATTCTTGTCTTTGAACATTGTTTAAAGATTTTAAATAACAATATTCCCTTTGTTTGGGTGACCACATGGTCAATGATAAAAAAAATAACACAATTCGATATGGATAAAAGGGTTTCAATTTATTGATACTTCTTTTCTACCCTGTTCTTACTGTTTCTAAGATAACCACATCTTAGCAATTATATGCGCCAGGGGAGAACAACTGGTACTTGGCATAACCTTTGAATTACTTGTTCAAAGGTCTTTTTTCAAATACCATACATTTAATAAATTTAGAAATATCTAGTTCTCATCATACCCAACAATTATTGGGCAACTATAACAATAGCACCACTTTACTTGTTGCTAAAGACTGAAATCATAAGTCTATCTGATGCCACTTAATTATTCTATTTGATGTAAAATTAAGTCATTGTTAATGTAACTACAATATTTCAAATCCACCATAAATATCCACAGGAAATTCCTGGCCTTACCGATGGCAATGTTCCCCGTCGTCTCGGACCCAAGCGTGCATCCAAGATCCGCAAGCTCTTCAATCTGTCTAAGGAAGATGATGTCCGTCGTTACGTCGTGAAACGCCTACTTCCCGCCAAAGAGGGCAAGGAGAATGCTAAACCCAGATATAAGGTAAATTAATGATAAATGAAGAATGACTCAAAGGAAAAGTAATTTTTTAAAATTTGGCTGAGAATGGGCACTTTTTGGATGTCAATATTATGTAAGACAGTTCCTCAAAAGTCCTTAATTAAAGGAAAGAGTTAATTTTTTACCACCACCAGATAAGTACAAAATCTGTTATAACAATATTGATGGGACCACTCATATTTAGTCTTAAAAACCAATAGTTTTAACAACCAGTGACAGCTATTCTATACTCTGGCTCATTACATTTTCAAAAAATTCTTGTCATTAAGGATTTGAATTTTCTCCCTTTCTTTCCAAATGGTGGAAATAGAGTGTAATACATCATATTCTTTTGCCAGGTCTTTGTTTGGAATCTTCTTAATCTGTTTAAAACCTTTCTTTAGCTTTGCAATAATATGCGATTTTTCTTTGATATTTATTTATTTTCTTTTTGTTAATAAATAACAAATTAAGTTAAGAGATTTGACAGTATGCATGTGCTTTGTTTCTAAGAATAATAAAATATCCTAAATATTGTTTACTTTTACGATAATAGGCATTGACATTGACAATGTGCCAGTTGTGGATACTGTTACCTATTCATATTGCTTAAAATACAGCTGGTCTTTCTACAGATATAATTCTCCAAAAAATTAACCAAATGTGGTCGCTTAATGTGGTATGTCATATTAAACAATGTCATAAAAACCTATGTTTTTGATAAGGTGGGGATGGTGTTTTTGAAAATTTGATTTTGGTCATCTGGTATGTTGTAAACGATGTCACCATAAACGGTTTTGACTGTATTAAGTAATAACACCAAATTAATCCAGGTAAGTGTCCATATTTATGTAAAATGGAAGCACTAATAAATTTAAATTTCTTTTTCTAAAGAAACCTTGTTCCCAATGAAAAAATCAAGTGGATTTTTTTTGTATGAGAATTCAGACCTCTTTTATATCAGTATTCTTTAGAAAAAGAAGAAGTTTAAATTTGTTGAGTGGTTCCATTTTGCATAAATATGGACAAGTGGTCTAGAACTTTGGAAATAGGCTCTTATAAGTACTCTAGCTGACCCAACACAGTACAGAGAAAGCTAGGAAGATTATGTTGAGGAGTATCTGCTCAAGTATCCAATTGGTGGTGAAATAATAATGGTTAACTATCCATGTATAATTTTTTCTTCAACACTCCCAGTAACTTATTAACAATGTTACTACATGTCCTTATTGCTTCACCACCCCTGATTACAATATTGTTTGTAAGCTATCTTAGCTTGGAAGCAGCAGCATCAGGGCATATCAATGGCGCCGAGCAGAAGATTCAGGCTCATGTCTGTTTACTTTTACAGTGTGCTGAACATTATTACTTATTTTACAAACTTTTTATTCAGAAATATTTTGCATATTTTTTATTTATTCCAATTCTTTACTTAAATCTATACTATCCATTTGACTAATGTCATTTTTGTCCACTAGGCCCCCAGGATCCAGAGGTTGGTCACCCCTGTAGTTCTGCAACGCAGACGTCATCGTCTGGCACTCAAGAAGAAGCGTCTGGCTAAGCGCAAGCAGTCCGAGAATGAGTATGCTAAGCTGTTGGCACAGAGAAAGAAGGAATCTAAGGTAAAAAATCATTTTTAGTATTTACCTTTGAAATGTTCTGATAAAGAGAATTGTAACAACTACATACCTTTACCTAGGGTGTATGCAGGACTATGACCACATGTCAAGAAATGCTATATTATGATTTAACACCATAGTATGAAAGACAGAGCTACACATGATGCACCATCTCTTATTTGGACTGGCATTCTTAATTCATAATACGGCCCTGCTCCATGTGTACGCTGTTGTTTACCATTGTAAATGCATGTTCCTGTAAGAACGCTTTTACAAACCTCTAATACTATTATGATCTAATTTCGTACAGCTGGTATCATATGGCCACATTATTTGTGGAAATAATACTCGAGCTGTAAGAGCAATGGCTGTTTCTTACCCCTTGGCGTATTATTTATATAGACCAAGATATTAAAACAGCAACAGATATTTCACATATTTATTAAGTTACGAATGACGTGATCTAAAAAAGATTTAGATTTTACTAATTGTTTTTCTGTTTTACATTACAGGTAAGACGTCAAGAAGAGCTGAAACGCAGGCGTTCGGCTTCAATGCGCGACTCGAAGAGCTCCAACCAGAGTGCGCCACAAAAGTGATTTACTTTACACAATAAAAAAATGTAAAACCTATTAAAACAATCTTCTCATTTACTATAACTATGAACATTCAACACATTAATCCATCAAATCTGAATAAACATCGTGATCTGTTAGAATTGGCCACTATGGAAAAATCTGAATTCAAAAAAGATATGTTTCTGGTTTCCACTAAGACATGTCGAAATCGATTTTACAACCCTGCACACCGCGTCGAACCCGTAATTTGAACCCTTTAACCGCCGACAACATAATATTACGGGCTCTGAAATCTGTGCCCAAACCGCCATCACTCGTATAATTACGTTATTTTATCTAATAAGTTCTTATAGTGCAAACTCCATATAAAACAATTATAAGAAGTAGGGTATAATTGTTATTGAAATTTTTCAATGTTTTGAATGATAAATATTGTGAATTTTGAGATTTTAATACATCGTGATCACTGGTCTCCTTACCTGTATCGCCAATCACGTAATTTTACGAGTACTAGGGATGGGGCAAATTCCTAAAATATTTTATAGCTTGTCTAAGAATAAACAAGGCTATTTAGAAATCACTATCACTTTGCAATGAAAGTGGGTACTTTCACCACAATATAACCATAGTGTTACTCTGATACAAAATTCTATGCACAATAAAATGTATTTAAGTTCAATATTCTTTAATTTTTACGACAAAAATATAAAAATCTCATTACGCGGTACGTCACTAGTGCAGATATTCGCCGGTCGCCGTCACCATATTATTACGTGCGGCCAAGGAGCTTCAAGGTTAAATCGTTCTGTATTGTGAGTTGCCTCACCGCCATCCCCGTCAAATCACGGGGAAGCTTTATCGCTCAGTGCAACTAGTGTTGTAGGTAGGCCTTTTTCGTGTTCCGTGAAGACGAAGAGTTATTAAATATTTTGCAGTCATGAATTGCGAAGCGACGCCAGTTATCAACATAGAAAGTGATGTTGATTTGATAAGTTTAATTTATTTTTTAAATCGATATTTTAATTGGACAAGTATTTGTGTTTGTTTGTAACATATCATGGATACCCAAGATTGAAATAATACATTCATAGGATGGTATTATTTAATATTAAGAAGGTACCTCGGTAGGTAGGGTAATAACAGATTTTGTAGTGTTATTACGTTTAGGTATATACCTATATTTTTATAATAATGCCTCTATGTATGTATGAGCAGTATACAAGTAAATATTGTCGAAAGGTTAATATTGTGAATAAATAAAGAATTTATGCATCGATATTGAGTATCCCCAACACTGTTCCAGCTTATACCTAAAGTGACGTGGCGCTGGAGGTAAATCAAAGAGATCAGTGACATGGCGGTTAAAGGGTTAAAATTACGGGTTAACGTTAACGTTGGGCTCGCTAGTGCATCACTGCGCTAGTAGAATCTAAAAAAAAAAACCGGCCAAGTGCGTGTCGGACTCACGCACAAAGGGTTCCTTATCATTGATTTATGTGTATGAAAGATTACGCGGTAATAAGCGGTTTACGATTTAAGAGGTATTAAATAAAACTACTTACTAGATCTCGTTGTAAACAATTGTCATTGGTAGTTTTATAGTAATGTACATCATAGGTTTTTTTTTTTAGTTTTTACATTTCCTTATTTTAGAAGTTAGAGAGAAGGGGGGGCAACTTTTTTCACTTTGGAAGCGTCTATCACATCAAACTATTCAGTTTAGAAAAAAAAAAATTATTGTTATCATTTTTGAAGACCATAGATATCCCACACGTATGTGTTCAATGAAAAAAAAAAATTGAGTTTCAGTTCAAGTATGGGGAGCCCCCAATATTTATTATTATTTTTTTATTTTTGCATCAAAATCTTGCGGAGGCTATAGAGCGAAACAGAAGCTCTAAAGTGTTCGCTAGAGATCTGACTATTGGGCATAAGCAAGCTGAAGACAGACGACGGCAAGATCATAACGTCCGGGACCGAGCTTTTGAAGGAAGTCGAGAATTTCTATGGACAGCTCTACACTTCGACGACAAAACCCGCATTAAATCTTGCTGAAGACCCTAGAGCAAGATTAATCAGTGGCGTAGCTTGGGGGGGGCAGGGGGGGCCATGGCCCCGGGCGGCATATGAAAGGGGGCGGCGGATAAGGAAAAAACATTGCATGAATAAGAAAAAAAAAGTTATTCCAAATCACATCGAATCCAGACTGTAAAAAAGAGCTTATGAAGTCCGGCTCTCTGGGACTATTAAAATATATTATTGACTCCAAACTTGAAGATGGCTTGCCAAACATTGTAATTATGTTGAGAATTGTTTTAACGTCTGCCGTCAGCAATGCCAGTTGTGAGAGAAGCTTTTCTAAATTAAAGCTGATAAAAAATTATCTTAGGTCGACTATGTCTACGTTGAGGCTAACAAATCTAGCTATACTGGCAATTTAAAATGAGATACAATTTGATATTGACGATTGTGTAAAAGATTTTGCTTTGAGAAAAGCACGAAGAGTACATTTTTAATCTATTGTTTTTAAAGTACTTAAGCTTACTTACCCCTCTAAAACTAGTGCGACAGATAATCTATCGTGATTTCTCTTGTTACAGAGCGAAATAAAAAAAGTGGTTTGAAAATAGTTAAAGCTAAGCTACTTTTGAAACAGTGCATATATTATATTCTGCAAGTTCGAAATTCAAAATTACCTAAAAACGACAACTGTTAGCAGAAATTAAATCTGTAACTAGCAAATACCAAATGAATTCAAACAAATCATTTAAAAACATAGCTTCGATATATCTTATACATTTTTCAAACCACTTTGTTAATTTCGGTCTATAACAAGAGTACCTAATCAAGAAAAAAATATGATGACGCTGGTTCGCTAAGGTACAGCCCTTAATAATATTAAGCACATATTTTATTCCTTCTAAGTTCAATGAGCACTATGTATAATTTAAGATATTATTTACACTCATTTGACAAATAAATACTTTAATACTTGTTATTATTATGCTCAGCTTTATTATGTAACGCTAACGTTACATAATAAAGCTGAGCCGTTTAAGAAAATCAAACTTCCTGTGGGTTTCTTGCGCAATTGCTTCTCTTAGATGTACAAGGTTTTTCATTAAGAGCACTAGAACATTGAAATGAAATAAAACAATCTGTTTAAGTGATATTACCACAATTTTTATTACATTTTAAAGAATATTCAATGAAATTATGTGTGGAAAATAATATCAGCCAAATGGCCACCGCGACTCCGCTGTAGAAGGTTCTGGTGGACCAATTTTGAAGGACGTCTTCGCATAAATGGGGCTCAATTTCACGAAGAACGCAAGTGATGTTGGCCTTTAGGGCAGCAATTGACTGTGGTTTATCCGCATATAATAGACATTTCAAGTAGCCCCACAGAAAATAATCAAACGGTGTTAAGTCACACGATCTCGGGGGCCAGTTGACGTCGCCACTACGCGAGATGACGAAGCCCTCGAACTTCTCTTTCAATAAATTTAATGTTTCCCGTTCTGTATGGCAAGTGGCGCCGTCCTGTTGGAACCACATGTTTGTAAGATCCATACCACCTACCCTAGGCCACAAAAAATTTGTTATCATCGTCCGATATCGGTCGCCATTGATAGTGAGTGCGGCTCCTTGCGCATCTTTGAAGAAATAAGGGCCGATAATACCGCCGGACCAAAATCCACACCAAACAGTTACTTTTTCGGAGTGGAAAGGCACCTGATGAATCTCCCGCGGATTTTCATGGCACCAAATCCGGCAATTTTGTTTATTAACAGAGCCGCTTAACTAGAAATGAGCCTCATCAGTGAAGATGATTTTTTTTTTTTGCAAAAGCAGGATCAGCTGCCAGATGCTCTAACGCCCAACCAGCGAATACACGGCGCTGCCTGTGATCATTGGGTTTTAGCTCTTGAGTTAATTGGACTTTATATGGATGAAAACCCAAATCTCGGCGCAAAATTCGCCATGTTGATGTCGCAGAAAGACCCAGTTCTTGCGCACGACGCGGAATGGATTGTCTGGGGTTTTCTCGCACACTGTCTCGTATGGCAACAATATTCTCCAACGATCTTGCGTTTCTTTGACGTACAGGAACTGCTTCATCGATCACCAACCCTGTTGTCTCAAATTTTTTTATCAAACGACTGATTGTGGACTCTGCAGGACGGCCATAAACGCCATAAATTGGACGCAACCCACGGAATGTTAGGCGAATAGAGCACTGATTTTGATAATACATTTTAATAATTTCTACGCGTTGTTGAAGCGTGTAGCGTTCCATGGTGAAATTTCGTGACTATTTTTTTTTTTTTATATAATTATAAACTAGCGCTTGACCGCAATCCCGCCTGATGGTAAGCAGTGATGCGATCGTTGATGGTAAAGCGCGTTATTTTATTTATTAAGAGCCTAATCACTCAGAAAAACTGAGCGAATAGCAAGGTAGACGCCAGTTGAGCGCGGTGATGCAATTTTAAACCCAACAACACAACCAACGATGCTGGCCCAAAGGGAGATTGATCTGAAGACCCTCCACGACGAAACTCCCAACACAACAACATTAGGCGCATCGTACCCGGCACACATCGCAACACGACTGCTCAAACCCGTCTTCCGTACGGCTTCACCAGACATCTAAATATGTATTCATGCCAAATTTGACAGCTATCGCATAACCAAGATGGTCGCTATGAGCTGTCAAAGTTCGAGCGTCCCTATTAACAAACCCTTTATTTTTCTTCTGAAGCAGTGCATGGTAGTTTATTTTGACTTGCAACAAATAAGGTGAATAATGGACATGAAGCCCATTCAATATAATATTAAAACTTTAAATTATTTATAATTAAAATAAAGGGCGGCGGATTTCCGGACGGCCCCGGGCGGCGAAAAGCCACGCTACGCCACTGAGATTAATCCGACATTACACCGAAGATATCCCGGCCGTCAGCCTGCATGATATTCGATTGGCTCTTAAACAACTTAAAAACAACAAGGCGCCGGGCGATGACGCAATAACGGCTGAACCTTCCCTTTCCCCCTTTCCCGCCTGCCCTTCAGAAGTTATTTAATTCCGTCATAGTCAAGGGAAAAACGCCACAGAAGTGTGTTGGTACTCTTTTTCAAAAAGGGTGACAACATCCTTTTGAAAAACTACAGACCCATCTCACTTCTGAGTCATGTCTATAAGTTGTTTTCGAGAGTCCTCACGAATCGTCTCGCCTGCAGATTTGACGACTTCCAGCATAGCACCAGGCAGCTGACTCCACCTGGGTACGTCTATGACCACGGGCTATTTACGGGCCAGAAGAGTTTGTGAACGCAGAACATAAAAGAGCGTTCCCCAGAGTAATACTTTAGGCGCAATCGTCTTTATTACTGTGATAAACAATAAAACGGTAATTAATTGCATATAATATTTATGAATTTAAATAATTTATATGAAATAAATATAACTTACAAAACCACTAGACAATTTTCTACGACACGCAAACTATCCATAATTCAACAATGCACTTAAAATATTTTTTCAGTCGGCTTTTTTACCAGTCCCAAACCAACATAGCGTGCCATTACACGAAGATACGAGGGATTCAACTTTTTTCGCTTCTGCAACAGGGACTTCAGAAGCCTTACTGAAGAGTCGTCGAAAGGTTTATTGTAATCTGAAGCCTGATGAATAGAAAACGCTATATGTTACACATAGTTTAGCGAAAGTCTCCCTTAAGCTATGGGAATATTATAATTAAAAACATTAACCTCTCGCATGGATTCCACTAAGCACTATTTCGGGAACGTTACCACAGTTCAAATCTTCGGAAGCTATCGGACACAACTACTCCATCAATAAAACTAAACAACGACCGTCGACGTCGGTTGTCAGTTTACAAAACTTTTGGTTTATCATGATTTTGACGACAGAAATTATTTCAAAGCCAGAATAATAAATGACTGATTTTAAAAAAAAGTTCCAGTCCTGAATATCTCTTAGGCTGATGTCGGTATAATTTATGTCCTGGGCGCTCGCATAATTCACGGCACCATGCTCGTCGGTCGAACGACAAACGCGGCGCTGACGAACGAAACCGACGCGAGTGATAGGGTTGGCGCAAAGAGGCCACCGATGTATTAGTACACCGTATAGTACATTGAATAGACGCGCCGCACACTACAGTAGTGACCGCGACTCGCCACTAGTTGTCACTATCATGTGCTACACAAAACGCGGATACCCGCCACTGACGCATTGCTCCGCCCCCCACGCAGTTAACGTCATGGAGCACGACGTCTCAATGGATGTTGATACATTCATATCGGAAATCCATTCGCAATCCGCTATTTGGGGTTATAAAATGTGGCGGCTTCCAGACACCGATGGCTGTCGCTCGCTTCTGAGTTCTGACACTTTTAGAAATGTGGCGGTAGCGCGCGATAGACACCGGTGGATGCAGTGGTCGGTGGCCGATTTGCGCTCAGCCATAGGTACCCACTGACGACGGCGTCGAAATATGGTACTACATAATGTAGGTAAACAAAATATAATTATTTTTTCATACGCGTGACTGACATCAACGCAGCACGAATGGAAGCCTAAATACGAACTCTAAAACAAAAATAACCAAAAAAATGTCATACCGTAGTTTTAGCTATCCAGTACAACTCATCCAAAAGATTTTCGTAATCCGTGGTTGATTCCGGTAAGTACGTTATTCCTTCGAACTGCTACAGAAAAATAAAAAATAAACTTTTATATGGACTACTTAGCCACAATATGTAAGCGAGAACTACTGGAGATAAAATAAATACATATGGACAAATCACACAGATTGAGCTAGCCCCAAAGTAAGTTCGAGACTTGTGTTATGGGATACTAACTCAACGATACTATGTTTATAATAGATATAAGACCCAGGTCAATCAGGAAAAGATCGTTTTCCTTCATGAACTGGCCGGGGTTCGAAACTGGGGCCTCCACGTCGCAGGCAGGCGTGTAGACCGCTGCGCTACGGAGGATATAGAAATGAGGTATAATAAAAAAATTATTTACTTTTAGAATACCTCTTCAACATGTATTTGCTGCAGTTACCTGTGGAAACGTCTTAAAATTTTCTCTCTCAATTACTTCTATCTCCATATCTAATTCGGAAGCTTGAGTAATTCTGTTCATTGCGATACCTTGCAAAATAATTGGTCTAAATCGCAATAAATTTTTCGTATCTTTCTTATTGGTCAATAATAATATCAACAGGGCCTGTTTTGGATTTATCTCTGATATCCAGTTCTTCATCTGTACATATTATAATAATAATATTTAATAATTGTCTAAAGTAAACATGATCAACATTTATGTTTGAAATTTACCTCCATCACTGACGATAATATCTTCTTTGCAGCATTCCCATCAAATACGCTAGAAAATATTTTTTTCGGTCCTAACATTTGGAAAAAGTCGTCTAAAGTTGTTATTTTATCGAGTGGGGTGTTAGCAGTGCTAGTCCATTTCCCTCCTGACGGTATATTCGATTTCAATTTATATTTTCTATAAAACGTTATGAAACCTTTTCTTTTTTTAGGAGTGACTTGAGTCAATTTTCTGTTTCGTGATTTTCTTGCTACTGTGGTGTCAATGTATTCTATGCATTCTAAAGGAATATTATTTCTATTCATTTGGTACTTGTTGTCATTATTAATTTTAGGAAAGCCTTTGCACAACGAATCAATGTTCAAATTGTTTATAGTTACTGAGATGTTTTTCTGAACGCCGCTGTTGTTTGTCATCGACATTTTGAATTCAACAGTTTGTCCATTATACAGCAGTTTGAGCATATCGAAATATGAATTCAAATTGTTATTTATTTGTAAGTTATGACTGTGGAATATATTTTCAATCACACCCACATTAAGTTTAAAGGCTGAAGTCAATGTATTTTTGGTGCCAGTATAAATTTGCACGGACTTGCAAATTGTTTGATTTTCAGCAACTGAAATATGCTTGTTTAATTGATGGAAAGGTACTTGAGAATGTTTGTGTTGTACATTATAAAGTTCCTTTATGAGACCATTCTCTTGATATTTTAACAAATCATTAGACAAGTCCGTTGGTAACATTTCTTTTACCAAACATTGATCGTGTTTAATTTTAAAATAACTTTGATTAAATCCTGGCTTTTTGTAGCATGTATTTAAAAACCTTCCTTCAAGAATATGTTTAATTTCAGGTGAGATGGAAATCGTGGAATCGCCACTTTCATGGCGGGCCAATTCGGTTATGGTAGATAGCCAAGAATCCGTTTTTGTAAGACATGCAGCAGGACTTCCAATCGAGATTTTATTTGATTTCATTATACTACTAATCATTTTTGGTAGAATACTGCATAACTCAGCAGGCAACATAGCATTAAAAATTTTCGTTTTACATTTGTATACTTTAGTGTGACTTTCTGATATCGTGATTGGGGTTAATGACAAAGTTTTATTTAGCGCCGATGTACTTTTATCGCTCTTAGCCGGGATTGTAACGTCGAACTGTACCATAATGTTTGTTATACAGTGTTTCACAGCAATTTCTTTCATGTTGAGCGTTTGAATTTCTAGCAACGGCTGTGTATTATCGAAGCCCGGTATACATATATGACTATTCTGGTTTGTAATGCTGGGCTCACTTAACGTAAAATCTGCCTCTCTATCACAAGTATGACCAGAATCAACAGTATCACATAATGATCCCGCCTGTACGGAAACCTCCTTCAAATCTGCGGAAAATCATAACACGTTAGATACCTACTTAAATAATAAGTATGTCTAATCCAATAGTGAAAAACTTGCCAATTTGATATGTGTGACAAAAATCCATACGATCTTGAGTATAATAAACTCCGCTTCGTATCTTCTTTATAACGTTATCTATAAAATCACTCGCCCACTTCGCTTTGGCCCAAGGATATTTATTAAATGGAGCTTTTTTGTTATTACCATCAGTCGAAAAAGGTCTAATCTTGGGCAGGTTGTTTTGGACCAGAACATTACCTGATTTCAATTGACTGTCCGTTATAGCCGGAACTTTATTTACAGCCATGGCAGGGCAGGGAATATCGTTAAGTTTTATGGGTTTCTTTTCATTGCTTTCATAATTGTTATTATGAACATCACGATTCGAAGATTTTTTATACAAAAAGTTCAACATTTTGTCTTTTAACTGTATAATAGATTTCTGCGGCTTGTTACATTGAATCAACTTATCTGTTAATTCAGAATTAGGCGTTGGCGTTATTTGAGCTTTATTTTTTAATATAGACGAATCATTATTTTCCATCTGCTTGTCTTTAGAGGCCTGCTTGCATATACCTACGTTGGTGTTGGTTTTGCGTAATCTACTTTTAATTTGACTTTGTATAGGATTCGGGGACCATTTGATCATAAATGGCCAAATATGATCATCTAAGCCATTGAACTGCGGAGGATCGTAATCCTTAACTTCGATACTTGAACTGACCTGATCCTTCCCTAAAACAACTATTGGAAACCTCATATGTGCAATCCTCCGTTTTATTTCAGTTTGAGTTAATTTTGGTATCATACACTTGCTGGGCATTGTAGTTACTAAGCGGGATTTTCTTTGCTGAGAATTTAATAGTATATTTTCGATCGCTATATTTGCAGTCGATTCGTGTTTTTTGCTGGAAATTGCAACATCTACAGATTTACCTAGAAACAACACCATTACATAAAATATATGATCTATATATCATTTACCCACAAATCGAGAGAGCTATATATTATTTATTTACCATATCTGCTAACTTGTTCTTTAATTTTATTAGGTAGCTCGGCTTTGCTCGATCCTGAATGATCAGAATTTATAAAGCAAACCTTTGCTGGAAGCATAGTATAGTTTTCGGTTTTATGTACCAAAATATCAGAATTTGGCTGTAAATTGTCGGTACCAATTAAAGAATCTTTATTTTCGCTGCTAAAATTCGTCATTTCACTGTTACTTCGTACAACAATTGGAGTCTTCAAATTTATTTTCTTCTTCAATTTCAAGGGGATCATTTCTTTATTATCTTTAGCCACTGAATTGCCTATTGCTCTTACGTTGTTTTTGGGAAATTTGCAAAGAATTTTATTTTTCTGAATTAGATTTTTGGAATTATTTGTATCTTTAAGAAAATCGCTTGTTCCATGAAGTTGTTTTTCAAATTCCTTACATATTATGCTAAATTCATCTTGGTTGTCAATAACTGTAATACGATCAATACTAGATGATTGTGAGCAGTTAGTTGAAGATTTTTTGTCTAGGTCGTAACTTGACATATACGCAAACTCTTGAGTTCGACAAGTCTCAATCATACTGAAAGATTAAATTGATTAACTGCAAATATTATCAATAAACTTATAAATTATCGCAACTAAAGATAATTACCGTGCATCTTTGCAATTCGCCTTTCTTGGTCTCTTTTGTACTTTTCTTTTCATCGGTACAATATTCTCTTCAGAAATTGGAGGCGAAGGCCTAAAATGAAATCTATTTATATTTCTAAGTACGGTCCAGACATCACTCAGATTTTTTGACGCTGTGTGACCTTTATTAGAATTAAGTGACATTTTCTTCCTGTTGGACACGCTCTTGTTATCACCATTAAAATTTTTCATCATATCCGTAGAACTACAATCTAAGTTTATATTAAGCTGCGAACAATATTCAGCATCTCTGTCATAAAACTCATAATCTTTTTCTCTTACACGGGCCTTTCTGTGATTTTGAATCGGGGCACGCTTTTTAACAACTTTTCGTTTCCGCTCGTCATTGTTTTTTCCGCAATACTCCGAATCAGTCATGTCACTTACTGTACATACTTGAGGCACTGGAGCCGGATCATTTGGCAGCGTTAGCACAGATTTTTTAACTTTCTTGGTAGCTTTCTTTCGTGGTTTAAAGTCATCAGAATTAGTTTTGTACAGATTTGCAGCCAGAGGGAATGATGAAACAATATTAGTTTTGTGAACGAATCGTTTTTCCACTACTCTTGAAAGTAACTGAATCCTATCTCCAGTCAGGTATGGAGATCTACATTTACTATTATTTAGTTTTGGTTTGTTACACTTACTAGCAGCACTTGATAAGCTGCTTTCGGGCGCAAAATTTAATTTAAGTAATCGGCATGAATGTTTGGAGCTGTGAGCGGAAACAGAAGATTTTGAAAGTGCTTTATCACACGACTTATCCGTTAAAGTTATAGCCATGTTTTCAAGTTTATGTTATACTGGTGGTAAATAAACAAAATCTTCTAATCTGGAATAAACAGGAAAGTAATTCCCATAAGTTCCCATAAGTCTATATTCTAAGTATTAACTACCTACATAATTATATTATTATATACCTCCTCCTATACTCTGTGCCTCATTATACAGGGTTATCAAAGACCATCAAGAA
The DNA here is from genome assembly GCA_037179545.1 of Sesamia inferens. Classification (NCBI taxonomy): domain Eukaryota; kingdom Metazoa; phylum Arthropoda; class Insecta; order Lepidoptera; family Noctuidae; genus Sesamia; species Sesamia inferens. Next base: position 19,307,159 of record CM073933.1, on the reverse strand, counting down.
GACTAAACAATAAATTACTTAAATTCATTTTATTGGGGTTACGATACTGGTGCCATGGAGAAAATAGTTCAGTCTGATTGTCTGTAGGTTCCACACCTTTAAATTTGGCTGGTCTTTGAAAAATAACTATAGTGTCTGTAATGTGTGAGGTGAGGACTTCCATTAAAACACTACGCACTAACATATAACTAATTAAGTTTATACAAACGCGATTGACGTTGTGTACATACCCACACAACGCAAATCCGTGTATTTTATTTATGTCTGGGTGTCTACCTATTCCCTGCACCACATACGGTGCATAGATATAACCTTAGACTTATTTTATTATTTTCTTTTAGTATGGTTTGTTCGAAAGCGGTCTAAAGCTTCATTTTTCAGTACAAACAAAGACATTAAAATTATACAAAGTACATATATAATTAAAATGAAGTACCTACACGTGATAGTGCGCTGTGCGCACAGAAATGAAAGTAGGTATGCTGTTGCAGCCAAGGTTGTATAAATAAATAAGACAATATTGCAATATATTTATGATGTGAACCTTCTGTTCATTACTTACAGATTTTCTCACTATAATTTCGATTGTAGAGACCAAAATAAAACCACTCTCTACATGGAACTATACTAATAGTTATGAATTTATTTCAAAACCCAATCAAAGAAATTATAAAATAGGGCACTGACATTATCATGTTATTGACATTAATTCATTTCGAATACGTCAATCTCTTAAACGAGAATTTAAAAATGGCTGGTATTTGAATTACCAGTATTCATTTTTTTTCACTAGGTACCTATTTACTGCTCTTAACTTTTTAGTAAGTAAGCTACGTAATGGGACTGCACTAATAAAAATCTTCCTTTGCTCTTTCCACAGTAATCTTATAAAGCGGAAAGATTTATATTTTACAATGTAACGAAGAAATTCAAAATCTACTAGAACGATTTCAAAATCACCGTTTGCAAAAAATAAGAATTATGTTAAAAAAAATATAAATTACATTTTTTTATGTCAATAAATGGTCCTTTTGATGATAAAGCGTCATAATACTTGGTCATTTATTTGACTCATGACATTTTCCGAATAAATTGATACATATGGACTGAAATATACCTAATGTTGGTGCAACCAACAGCCTTCACTAACGCGTCGAAAATGTAAAAAACAAAAACAAAACCCGGTGTTGTTCTACGCAGCGTAACGAGCAATAAGAAATGCGGGAAAGGGGCATGCACATTTATCAAATCCCTACCACTATTCTTAGGTAGTATCTAAATATAGTTCCCAAGCGCGGAAACTACGCCGTGTAGGAGAATTTTCTTCTGAAAATTCAGATCGTCGTGCCAGTATGAAAGAGATGACTTGGATATTAAGTTAACATCTGGTCAAATTGAGTCTTGGACGTTTTGATTACCTAGCATATGTATGTACTTAATATCATGAGTTAAATTATGTTTATTTATCCCAAAAAAAAAAAAATCTATTCGAGCGAAGCAGTTTGTGTCTAGATCTCTGATGCCATCACTAAATGCTGACTCATGTATACGCTAATGTTTGGAGGCATCATGTAATACCATGTACCGCGTTAGTAAGCTCAAAATTCAATTTTATGCATGACAATGCTTGACCCCAGTGCCCACACAGTAGGAATGGTCAGTGATTATCTCCATAATTAGCAAGGTATTGAAGGCATTGGCGATGTTTGAGACCCACCAAGTCAACCCCACCCTGGGCCACAGCGTCATGGGAGAATATCCCTCAATGTGCGATTTTAACATGATTGAACGATGCAATTCATGATATAAGTTATTGAATAAAATGTTTTTTTGTTCGTATAAAGGTAAAATCAACTCTAAGGTTATTTATGTATGCATATTTTTAATTTGATTACCCAATTGCCGAAGAAAGGAGGATAATACAGCCTAAATGGCTTTGTAGCAGATGCTACACATGTTCTGTTACCCGCCGGGAAGGATCGCCTATAAATCACACCAGGACCGCGGAAGTCATGGCGCGCGTCGCTGCAACCCTGACCCCCGCAGCGAGGGTTCCTATAAATCTCACCCCGGAAGACATCTGTTGACCATCGTCAATGTGCGTGAGAACCAAACTGTGAGTTGGCGCGCTTTCTACACCAACCAATCACGCAACGCGGCCTGCCTCGATCAACGAATCAGCATCAAGATCGCACTCGACACCACGTGGTCATTCGCAGGACAGCAAGCTGACTTGCTATTGGTTACCCCACTATTGTTTAGTTGTTTAGAGATAGTTAGTATTTAAGTGAGTGCATAGCACACACTCCATGATATTCCATTCCATTATTAACAACATTACATTACAGTCCATTCCTGTTTACACTCTTGTGTATAATTATCTTACATCGCGCTATTGTACACATCATAAACATTGTACCCTTTTACGTGCAATACACAACGTTCGATTTATCTGAGTTTTAACCTTTTGAACGCCCATCTACATAATACGCGATGTGTCCTCCTCCTGCGCCATGCTACAAATGTATAACGTATCTATAGTAAAACGCAGGGATGGGATTAATTTCCTATCGACAAATAATATTATACATTTAAATTAATGTTTATTCACCAATTTTCGAAGCTAAATAAAAATTGTAACCGTATTTTCATATTTTATTTTATTTCATAAAAAAAATCAATATGAAAACTTGGATATATTTCCCATAATAAAGAAAAGAATTGAAAATTTATTAGACGTGTGTTCTAGAAGGCACATCCCTATTTGTCTCCAATTGTAATCCTTTTACTTCATATCAAGTACCTAGTTGGCGCTCGAGGCACGTCAAAATCCTTGCTGATATAAAGATGTCTATACTTCTATGGTATTTATTTTTATATTCACTGTCGTCGAGTTACACGTGCATAAACTCAACCGATTCCTGCATAATTTATTTCGTTTAGTTACAACAAATACAATTAATAGAAGCTAAATGCGTGGCTTTCTACATTTTTTAGAGTTCCGTAGCCAAATGGCAAAAAACGGAACCCTTATAGATTCGTCATGTCTGTCTGTCCGTCTGTCCGTCCGTATGTCACAGCCATTTTTTTCCGAAACTATAAGAGCTATACGGTGGAAACTTTGTAGGTAGATGTATTCTGTGAACCGTATTAAGGTATTGATGCAAAAATAAAATAATAATAATAAATATTGGGGGCTCCCCATACTTAGAAATTAAACTCATTTTTTTTTCTTCAAACACATACGTGTGGGGTATGTATTTGAATAATAAACTAGTGCGCTTTACCATCAATGATTGCGTCACTGCTTACCATCAGGCGGGATTGCGGTCAAGCGCTGGTTTATATTTTAATAAAAAAAAAAAAAAAAATATGGATAGGTCTTCAAAAATGATATCGAGGTTTCTAAAATATGTTTTTCTAAACCGAATAGTTTGCGTGACAGACGCTTCCAAAGTGGATAAAAGTTAGTCCCTGAAATGAAAAATCTAAAAAAAAACACATGCTGTAGATTATTATAAAAACTACCAACGAAAATTGTTTTGAACGAAACCTCGAAAGTAGTTTTTTTTTAATACCTCGTAAATCGCTTATTACCACGTAATCTTTCATACAAATAACTTTAATCCTTTAATTTCATAAATCAATGGTACGGAACCCTTTGTACGTGAGTCTGACAGGCACTTGGCCGATTTCTTTTTATTAAAATTACTGTTTTACACAGATGTTACAGACCTATTTTTAATGGTTTCGCAAAATACTCGCAATTATTTTTCTGGTTTGTACAAACTAATAGAAAACTGAAGAAAATTCCTGAAACGGAAGTTGACGACTTAACGGAATGTCAAGACGACGAACTATTTCAAAATTCTGATTCAGACTTGAACAACTTTCAATAATTCGTCATATTCACCGTCACAATTTTTTTTTTTTTTTGTAAAAACACGTTCGTCAACTTAAGATATAAACATTGCACTGCACTAAAATGCACAAAGTCACTATGACCTTGAAACCTGTCCGCTTATGACGTCACAGTGTTACATCTATACAAGTCGGTGGCGCGTGCGGGGTGACAAATAACCAAAGAAATTTAAATACCTATATAGAATTATTACGAGTAATAAAACATCTAAATAACAACATTCAAAAATAAACCTAAATCCTACCCCATAAAGCTTACATTGCCACAAAGCTTACGCATAAATACCTAAAGTTCCGAAGGAGAGGCATCGAATGACCCCTGTGTCCCTTTCCCGCAGACTGCCAGTGAGAAAAAAAACTACCATATGGTAAATTTGATACATAAACTTCATCCACTCGTTTTGTTATTTACGCTGATATACAATATTATATCAGTGACTCGTGATTGATTAAGCATTAAAATAACTAACTACTTAGCTCAACATTTAATCAATGCATTTATTGTGATTAAACAATAAATATAAATAAAACAATATTAGCAGATAGTATAAACTATAGAATGGCAACACCGACTACATATTGGGTTAAATAATCAATATGGTCGATGCAAATTTTTCTTTGTCGTATTTTTAAGGTATCACGCTATTTTTTCGAAGGTTGAGGTAAAAATCTAATTTAAAATGACAAGAATTTGTTGTGTGCGAGGATGTAATAGTTATTATTGCCCCGGTTGTGATCGTTCAATGTTTACCAGTTTGTTTACAAAATATATGGTGTAGGTTGAGTATAATATTCTGTAAAAAAGACGAGACAGCTGAACATAGAACCTCTTCCTTTTTTAAGTATGTTTAAAAAGTATAGACTTACTAGAAACAAATTGTATATTTTCTTGAAAATTTTTATACTTAATATCTACTGAAGAAAATGTAACAAACAGCGTATCAGTGTATGTCAACTATCCGTATTATAGCTATACTTACCTTACACTTTTACAAAAGTTTAACCTACTTGAATAACTAACCTAACCATTTTATTATTAATATATATTATATATATATTTTTTTATAAAATTATAAACTAGCGCTTCACCGCAATCTCGCCTGATGGTAAGCAGTGATGCATCGGGGCGGCATATTCATACTGGCGGGATGGGTCCGAGATTCGGACCAAGCGAATGAGGTTGGAGCCGATGTGTACCGTCTTTCAGGCGGAGCTGCTCGCGATAGCCAGGGCTACGGACCTGGTTGTCCTGAGAGGCTTCGACTGCGCGGCGGTGCTCAGCGACTCTCGATCCTCGCTCGACTTGATCCGGAACCCGGAAACGCACCACCCCCTTGCTACCCATATTCGTAAGAATATCAGGGAGCAAGAGGGGAGTGGTAAAGTCCTCCGGTTCTTTTGGGTGAAAGCTCATGTCGGGATCCCCGGCAATGAGCGCGCCGACGAACTGGCTAGGCAGGCGGCGGCCCAGTCCAGGGTCGCCCCAGCGTATGACAGGTGTCCAGTCTCATACGTCAAGCGACGTTTGAGGGAGGGCACAGTAGCTGTCTGGAACGGGAGGTACACCGGCGGGGCCACGGCTGGGGTCACGCGAATGTTCTTCCCCGACGTGGTGCGCGCGCGCAAGGTCCTGAAGTGCCTCGACAGGACGTCTATCTGGGCGCAGATCCTGACGGGTCACGGCGGCTTCGCCGCGTACCTGCACAAGTTTAAATTGAAAGATAGTCCAGCCTGTGTGTGTGACACACAGGCATCTGAAACGGTTCAGCACCTATTATTTGAATGCCCGAGGCACAACCGCGACAGGTACGACCTGGAAGTAAGTACTGGTATAAAATTGACGGAATCATCTATAGCCGACCTCATGGCGGACAAACACTCCAGGCCGTACCTGGAGCGGTTTTGCCTCAAAGTGGCTAAAATTAGTATAGAAAGAAACCGGACAAGGGCGGCACAGCCAAGCACTGTGCCGTCAAATCCGTAATAATAATAAGTATGTATGATATAGATATAGATATATAGATTAAGGATCGTATATTATAAATATTAAATGAAAGATGACAAAAAAGATGACAAAAGAAAACAAATATGACGTGGGAAAAGAGAGACCCCGAAAAAATGACAAGGCCAATGCCACAAAAAGAAAAGTGTGGAAAAAAAAAACTGAATTGGCAAAAATAAAATATGGTAAAAAAGGATCCTTGCCATGCAAGGAGGGAATTGACGGCATTCTAAAAAAAAAAAAAAAAAAAAGCAGTGATGCAACCGTTGATGGTAAAACGCGCTAGTTTATTAAGAGCCTATTCACTCTAGCCTTGAAGACACTCAAATTGTAGTGTGACGGAAACACCGACGCTGGCAAATTGTTCCAATCCCTCGATGTACGCGGTATAAAGGACGAAGCGAAACGCTTCGTCCGGATCGATATTGATTGATTGTTGGTGAACATAATTTTCTTGCAGTTTTCCAAGTGATGATGGAATTCGAGAATAATGGGCTGAAGTTATTCCAAACTAAAACAAGGTTTTATACATTTGCAGTATGATGGTAGACATTTTTTTGTCTTTCAAGTGTATTGTATTTGTTACGTCTGTAACACTTTGTATAAATAAATGTGTTGATTTCTTGAACATGGCTTTTTGTTATTTTTTAATTATATTAAGCAGCGTAGCGCGCCGCGTCGTTCACTTATCACAGCGGTGGGTGCGTGACTACTAGCTAGACTGCTAGCTAGAGTACCGAAATTAATCGAGGCGCGTGGGCGTGGGTATGACTTGCGTTCCAAGCGTTTCTATTAAGTCAATGTACTGAAAACTTTATTCACTAAATTCATTTTGCATTTTATATATATCAATATTGCTTTTTACAGCATGTAATTTAATAAATATTTTCGAAGATATTACAGAGACATTGAGGCTACGGCGCACAGGGACAACGCGAGCCTGTAACTGTCCCTATGTATGTTTAGATCTTTAAAACTTAGTAACGGGATGCGCTTTTCTTTAGTAGATAGAGTGATTCAAGATAAAGTTATATATACCTAACATAATACATTTATTCGAGCGAAGACGGGTCGGGTCGCTAGTATACAATATAAATATAGTTCATGTTTTGTTTTGTAGCTACCTCTTACTGTTATTAGTATTTTACTCAAAACAATTTTGATGTTTATTAAATGTCCCAATTTTCTTATGAACTGTGTACACCCTACTAGAAAGGGACACAGGGGTCATTCGTACGTTTCTCTTTCTAGGAACGCCTTTGCCGGTTCGTTAGCGTTCTAGGTATTTATGTAAATTCTTTGCAAATAACTAACTTTATAGGGATGGGTTTTTCAAACGGTGTTTCACTATCGATAATGATTAGAAAACCTATTTATTCCTGATTAAGGTGAATAAAACATAGTTTATAGTTTACAATATTTATAAAATATTATTTATTCACGTCATTTTCTTGCAATAATAGTATTTATGATCATTTCGACGAGATGAAATATAGCGAGGTCTTCATCGTGTCCCATCACTGGCTTACTTGATATGAAGTAATTGGCGCTGGGGGCATTAAAATATTTTCTGGTGTTTTTGTTTCTATTGAAAATAAAGCAAATAAGAACTTATTATGAGTGAAAAAATTAAAAATATGGTTGATAACAAGGCAATTTTCCATAAAAACAAAATAAAAGGTCTTGTAAACGTCGTAAATTTATTTGATACTGTGATTACTTCTAATCAAGTAGTGGCGCTGAGGGCACGAAAATCTCGAACTTGTATAGAAGTGATTGGTGTTCAAAAGGTTAATTATGTAACACGACCTACGCGCTACAGTTTGTATGAGTGACACAAGATATATTAAAATTTCTAGAAAATAAAAGTGCTAGTTTTTGGCTTGAAAATAATATCCGTTGATTTTCGCTATGCAGTAATATTTTTATTTTTTTCAGTAGGGTTTTGTGTTCTTAATAAAATAGTTCATCTTGTTTTTTTCAAATTCAGTAAAACAGTACACGAGCGCAATGTTAAAGTTTTTGACCAAGCATATGTTTTTTTTTTAATAATAAATTATGGACGGTACGTTAAGCTATGTGACTCGATTTAAGACCTGAGTCAATTCAATTCTTGATTAATGGCCTTTGTGGGAGAGACGCCACAAGATCTGACTATAGAAGAGTTCACATCACTAATCACAGCTGTGTTTGGCAGGATGACATGACACATGTTTGACACTGACAAATTGTGCCGTTTTGTATTTCATGTTATATTGTTACACACTCAAGTCAATAAGTCAATACACTCTTTGATTTCATGTTTGCGTCTTCGAATGATTGTAACTGAATTATAAATCTTAATAAACGGGAGTTAATTCGTAGGAAAATGTCAGCTTCAAGAAGTAATCAAGAAGAAATAATACAATATGTGCCGTTTATGTCTTTCGTGCACCCATCCTTTTGGCATGCCTTCACGGAGATGAAACTCGACGTCGATAAACTGGACGAGACTACAAAGCACATTTGGGGACGATTTGCTTTTGCCGGTGATCTAGGAGCTGTTTTTGAAGTCGATGGCACGTCTTTAAACAAGTAGGTTGCATATTTATAGTAATTTTAATAGTTTAGAACAGTAATGACTTCATTATATTCATCTACCTCCCATGCGAACTTATGTTGCCCACCGCTCATTGAAGGTGTTTCTCCTGAAGCCCCATTTTTATTTTACTTCTTTTCTGTCCTAACTCTGAAACAGCTAGAGCCACGATTTTATGTAAATCTATAATGTGTATGTGTAAATAAGGTAAGATAAGATAAGGTATATAATTTTCTCTGGGGTTTCTACTACCCCCAAAAGTTTTGAACATCCACAAACAAGATAGGTTCTAAAGGCCTATAGATGAACACTATTTAAAAAAATCGAACAATCAACAATCTCCTGTTGCTGTAAAAATACAGGAATAGAAGATCACTTTCACATTTTACACTTTCCAATTTTGAAACAGAACAAGCATGAAGAATTAAATTGAAATTAAATTTTCAGAATACCAGAAAGTGAACAGTTATACACACATGCGCGAGGCACAATAATGAATAAAAATACAATAGAAGAGTTCAAAACTTTAGATAAAGCTGCCTTATTGAACGATGTTGGAAAAAATATATGGGCGGGACTGAAGGAAAAAACTTGGATTTGTAAACCTAGTACTTTATTGAATTTTATCATAATATCATTTGCTGTGAGTTTGGATCAAATTTTAATAATATTTTAATCATTTGATAACTGTTTAAGTAGTTTTATTAAAGATGCTGTCATATATTATGTTATACTTATCACAAAGTAAATTCCATCCTTAGTAGAAGGTGTAGACAACCATTAAACTTAATTTAAATTCCTACTATTTGCTGAATACTGCTTCTTTCTAGACATACATAAAGTTTGAATACGGCATCCTCCATGGTGCAGTGGTCAACATGCCTGCCTGCAATGTGGAGGTCCCAGGTTCGATCCCTGGTCAGGTTATGATAGAAAGCAATCTTTTCCTGATTGGCCTGGGTCTTGGATATTTATTTATATATGTATGTATGATAAAATATAGTATTGTTGAGTTAGTATCCCATAAAACAAGTCTTGAACTTACTTTGGGGCTAGCTCAATCTGTGTGATTTGTCCGTATATTATATATATTAGAGTGTTCCAGCCAATAATGTGAAATTTTTTTCTCGAATTTAAATATGCATACCCTTTATATTTTTTCTAAATGACCCAAATAACCAAAATAAAAAATATCATTGGGCTATCTCAATGATACAAAAATAAGAATAGTTAATCACTTATCGAAGGAACACCCATCAGCTCACAGTAGGCCTAGTATAAGTTGTCATTACGAAACTCGATCGTCGATATTGATCGCGTTTGACTCAGCGATTGGCAAGGTCGTAAGAACTCTCAACCAATGAGGGCGCCAAACTAGCTCGATATCGATGATCGAGTTTCGTATTGAAAACTCATACTAGGCCTACTGTGAGCTGATGGGTGTTCCTTCGATAAGTTATTAACTATTCTTATTTTTGTTTCGTGGTCTACGCAGTCGTCAAACAGAGACAAAACAGCCACTTCATCTATTAAATACCAAAAATGCTGACAGAACTTCTGTAAAGCTGTTTTTGAGATAGTTTTATCAATTGTTTCGTAAGCTTTCATGGTCTTCAAGAAGCACAGATTATGGTAAGGTCATTTAACTGCTAAAATCCATTGCATCCAAAGTTTGACGTACCCTGTAACAATGAACAAGTTGACATCTTACAGCGCCGCTTTGTCTTTCTTAGAAATCTTAAATTGAGAGCTAAGTAATGCAAATTTTAATGAATAAATTGCTCTCGCCATCCATCTCGCTTGATGCATTGCACCTGGAGGCCGAATATTAAATTTTCTCTCTATATCTCCACCAAGAAATATGATTGAAAGTTCAATTAGTTCTCGATAGTCATCTCTAGTTATTTCCTTTGTCAATTCAGTTCGGTAAAACTCTAAGAGTTTCTCAATTTTTGAAATACCCACGCGTGAGAACAATTCTGTATGCGTTTGTATTTTATCGGGATCGATGTTTTCCGGTTCTCTCGGAATTTTTTGAATAAAGAAATATCTGGGCTGTTGGTCACTAGGCTAATTTTAGCTTCAAATATTGCTTTCAACACTAATTCGTAAATGTGATGGCGGCAAGCAAAAATAAGCAATTCTCTGTCCAATTTTTGTTCGAGAAGCACACAGGCTCCATTAATACGACCAGTATTTGAAGTAGGACCAGTGGTATCACAGCAAATAATTTGCACCTTGTCTTCAAGATTCCAGTCGGTAATTCCATCCCATACTGCGTGTGCCTGTTCAGTTCCAGTAGATCTATCCAACTTTGGCACCGCTAGAAGTTGTTCTTTATCGCCATATGAAATCAGTATCGGGAGGCGTTCCTCTTTACATTGGCGCACATCTAAAGCCGGCAAAAGTTTTCCATCCCAGTGGACAGTTACAGTATTCGGCACCTCGTTTTGGAAATCGATTTTTATAGCTTCTGCCCGCTCTTTTCGTTTCTCCGTTCGAATTCTTTGAATGGTGGACTTGCTAATGGGAAATTCGTCAATGTTGAGTCCAAGTGCCTCAATAGTTGCTTCAATAATAAACACAGAATTCCTCATACTTAACTTACACCTATCTAGAGCTGCTACTAACTTTGGAGTGATGAAATTTTTTCTCATTGAAGTTTTATTTGGATCTGACTGTGCGTTCTCGGTGTGGGTAGGCAAATTGAATCCATTACTTCAGAATCAGATAATGAATTTTCTTGATACGAGGACGTTGTAGCGGTTAAGGATGCTTCACCTTCATAAATAGCTTGACGTTTTTGATCCTTTATTTTTCTCAAGCGCGCTTTTTCCTCCTTGTCGGTTAAGTTTTTATCTACTCCAGCTAAGTGACCAGGTCCAAGTTTGTAACAAACACTTCTCTACGCTGTACAAATATGTCTTGAGTTTTGTTCGCATTCTTTTGTAGATATCACTAAACTTGGTATATGGCCACTAGTTTCTTAACACAGTTAGGTAAAGCCTTAATCGGAATACGTGCCTTTTCCCAATAAATAATGCACTCCCGAATAATAAGATTCGCGCTTTCATTTACACTTAAATTCACTTCTCGAATATTATAGAACAAAACTGCCAATAAAAAACTTACACTACTACTAAAAAACTTCTCTCTCATTAGAGGGAAGTTTTGAACCGGTGATTTGATGTTTTACATCCCCAATCAAAAAAATCACCTTTTTGGAACTGCGTAATCTCTCTGACATCTTGACCACGATAACAAGGAGTTAACTATTAAAACCGACATAGCTCTGCGAGTCGCTAAACTGAAGTGGCAGTGGGCAGGGCACATTGCTCGTAGAATCGATGGCCGATGGGGCAGTAAGTTTCTGGAGTGGCGGCCACGTACTGGAAGATGCAGCGTAGGGAGGCCCCCAACAAGGTGGACCGATGACCTGGTGAAGGTCGCGGGAAGCCGATGGATGCGGGCAGCGCAAGACCGGTCAGCGTGGAAAGCCTTGGGGGAGGCCTTGGTCCAGCAGTGGACATCCATAGGCTGAAGAAGAAGAAGAACTATTAAAACAAACAAGTAATAACAAGCACTACGATACGTTAACTCCGACACGCCATAGTATTCAATACTAACATGTATCGACGATAGTCGGCACGGGTTACTGTGGTTCTATATACATGAAATTTTATTTACAAATGTTTTAGCACCATTCGCATATAATTAGAGGGTATGCGTTAAAAAAAAACGTTTTTTTGGGACACCCTAATATATATTTAGGATCATTTTTACATGTATTTTTACATTTCAGGATCTCAAGAAATTCCATTACTATTACTGGTTTGCATTCCCCGCTCCCATGCAGCCCACAATATACGTAAAAGACAAAAGTATAGGTATCACAGCAATTTTCAGCACTAAACAGATTGCCGAGCTTGCACAAAGCTATAAATCTCTAGATCCGGAACAACGATGCTTCTTTGCAGTCACTAACGAGAATGACAAAATCAGTGTCAAAACATTATCAAGCATATTAGATTTGAAAGAAGGGGCATTAAGCAATGTTGACTTATCCAGTATTTATTTTGCCTTTAATGATCCGAGTAGCAGTTATAATCCTGGATGGCCTTTAAGGTTATTCTTGGCAGTTTTGTTGGATCACTGTCCAAGTTTAGCTGGGACTGTTATTAAAGTGATTGGGATCCGTTGCACTTGTGTTGGCAATGTTAAAAGTAGTCTATACTATACTTTGACAATACCAAAGGTATTTATTATTTTTATTAATATTCTGTAACTACTCTTCAAACAGACATTTAAAATTAATAATTGCTTGTAATATTTTAGGATGTGGAACCTTCTACTATGGGTAAAGTGTGGGTGGGGTGGGAACGGAATGACAGAGGAAACTTTGGTCCAAAGCTTGCCAACATGCAAGCATCATTAGATCCTGTGGTGTAAGTTTTGCAACAATAAATAAATATATATGAACACATTTAATTTCAGGTAAACAACAACAATTAATAAGTACACATATAAAATCAAAACAAATAACTATCAAATCAATATAGACATAATCAATCAATATTTTTTTAGTTATAGCAACTAAGCTCAATATACAACATTACTTTTTCTTTATACGAAACCTGAATATAGTTTGTTCAGTATAAGCAACTGAATTGACTCCATCATTCATCATTTTTACACTATGATATATTTTCTCAAATACATTTAGAAATTGTTACAGTATGGTTGCCGAGCGCACAACACAGGTGGCGGTAGATCATAATAATAGGGGAACAGTAAGACGGGGACAACCCGCGCTGCGCCACTGCAGGCGCGGGCTGGCGAACGGTGCGTTGGCCGTTGACCATAATTTTGTTGAGACAACCAGATAAAATGACAAGCTCATATAGTTCTTGCAATTCACGAACGCGCGTGGCTCTTAGTTGTGTTCAAGTCGTATCTGTATACGTGTAAATGTGTGCGTGAGCGTAGACGCGCTACGGTTAGCATACAAATAATCAATGTTAAAATTATTTTTTCTTTGAAACCAACAATGATAATAAAACAAGTATTTTAATAGTAAGTTTTATTAAAATTAATTATTATTCATCGTCAGAAGTGTCACTATCTTCAAACTCTTCAGTGTCGCTATCAGTTGATTCTACATTAATCGTTAACTCGAAGTCCAAATCGAAATATTTTCTATATTCTTCTTCAAGTTTTTCGACATGCTTGCAAGTTTTACGCCAGGTATCATTGTCGATATCGTTCATACACTCATTTATTAAATTTTGTAAAATAGTCATATTTTGCCCGATATTTTTAGTTGCAATTTTATTTTTTCAAATTCCCCAGATATTTTCGATACAGTTCAACTCGGGGTGATAGGGCGGCAAACGCCATATTTCTAAATTCTTGCTTTTAACTATTTCGTCGATTTTGAATCTTATGAAACGATGTTTATTATTTTTTATTAAATCATAGAGTTCGATTTTTTTTAATCGATTGTCACATAAAATTCTTCGCTCTTCCTTGAACTGGACGTAGGAATTTTACTGCTGCGGGCGTTATGATAGGACGCGTTATCCATCACAATAACTGCTTTTTCTGGCAAATTTGGCATAAGTTTCTCTTCTAGCCACTTCTTATAATTTTCAAAACTCATATTTGAGTGATAATCTCCAGTTGTGGAGGATGCTTTATATACCAATGAGGCATTTGGAATGAATCCATCTTTAGTAGCTGCGTGCACTATATTAAACCAGCTCCCAGTACCTAATTTCTTCATAACTGGAGTATCTTTATCCTTTATGCCCCATGTATTTTGTCGAACGTGTGACGTTAAAACATATGTTTCGTCAGTGTAAACAATAGGACGTCCTTCTGCACGGCACTGAGAAATCTTTTTCAAATATTTTAAACGCCATAGTTGTAAATCATGTCTTTCTTGTAATACTCGTCGGTTACTGCTAATCTTTCGCCATTTATAACCAATTTTATGAGCAATGAACGTAAAGTGCTTAGACACCCGTCAAAGTCTATCTTTTCTCTGAGAACTGACCGAATTTTGTTTAAAGTTGGAATTTCCTTGTGTTCGATGTGATAATTTTGAATTGTACTTCGAATCAAATTAGTGTCGAAATTATCAGAATCAAATTTGCTACTTCTTTTACGACGTTTTTTCATTGGTGATAGAAACTTGGCAGATGTAGAGGGCATCTCTTTTTCTTCTTTCAAAATAGAAGTTTCAGTACGTTCACTGACCCCTGTTGCTTCGGCGGTTCGTTTTCTTACGTTAGCCAAAGGACTCAAATCACAATTATCATTATTATTCGCCTTCATGAAATTATATTCTTCTTGAAGAAAATGAAAAACTCGGGCGATAATTGCACGACCCTACAAATAATAAAGATAATACAATGTTCATGATCGTTGATCCATACAAAAAGTTTAATATTAAATTAACGCCATAAATGCATATTTAAATAACTCACCTCACTACGAATAATATATTAAATTAACGCCATAAATGCATATTTAAATAACTCACCTCACTACGAATAATTTTTCGCTTTTTATCGGTATTTGACATGCTGACGGTACTTCGTGGCGGATAGCGACGTGAAAACAATAAGCACAAGTGACCTGAGCGGGCGACCGCTCGCTACTGAACGCTCCGTCAGGCACACACACTAACGCATTGTGCATGTACACAACATACCACAAGCAAGAGTCACGCGCGCTCGTAAATTGCAAGAACTATAACAGAAGAGGGAGTAAAGTTCACTCATCCTCCTTTGAAAAGGGAGGATCCTCCGACCAGACAGGTGTTGTGCCTGACGGGCACTTCCCCAATGGTTGAAATTGGGAAGTTGTATATATGCTAGTTGCACGGTAAACTCTGATTGCGAGATGTAGAATTCGTGTGACGTCAGTATGACGCGTTGTTTATTTGTGGCGTTTGTAGGTACCGCTACAGTTTCTTTACTTAAAAATACTGGACACGTGTTTCGGGTTTCGCGTATACAAAAAATAATGTTGTATAATATCATGTTCTTACAAGACTATTGTAACTAACAATACTTTTTAAGATAAAGTTAGGGAAGAGTGCTTTCATCCTCAGGAATTTCTGTCTAAATGTAGTCCTCTTGACATTCAATGATAACCAAAAATAGTTTTTTGGACAAAAACAAGAAGGAAATTATAAGGTTACCTGTGGTAAAATTCTGTGAGGAATTCTGACCTCCACAGCCTCTGACAACCAAGGTGGGTCGAACTTGACCATGCTCTTGAAAAGATGGAGTTTGTTTAAAAAAGTTTTATTTTTTCAACACTTAACAATGTCAACCTTTTTCTAAAACGCGATCCGCTATTTTATACAGCTCTGCAAATACTGTATTTGATATGGGAAATTATAAGGCGACTTTTTCATTTTTCCCTGCCAAATTCCAGACTGGCCGATACAGCTTCTGATTTGAATATAAAACTGATGAAATGGCGCCTAGTTCCGGACATAAACGTGGACACCATGAAGAATACCAAGTGTTTGCTGCTTGGAGCTGGAACTCTCGGCTGTCATGTTGCTCGGGATTTATTGGTAAGACAAAATAATCATTATTCTCTTGGCTAGAGCCTTAGACTAAACAGAGACATGCCTTAAACATTACAATCCAAATTAAACACTTGTTATTCTAAACTGATGATGTTGTAGCGCGAAGGTCGTGTCACGTAATTAAAACTCAGATAAATTAACGTTGAACGTTGTGTATTGCACGTATGTAAAAGAGTACTTACAATTTTTATGACGTGTACAATAACGTGATATAAGATAATTATCTACAAGAGTCTGTATCAGAGTGTGTACAGGAATGAGAATAATAATAGAATGTACAAGAGTGTGAACGGGAATAGAACGTCTCTGACAGGCTGTGCACTAACTTAAATAAACTTAGCAAAATGTCTACAGTAGTGGGGGTAACCAATAGGAAAACAGCTTGCTGTGCCGCAGAAATCCTCGGGGTGGCGCGTGCGTTCTCTATGTTGATTCGTTGATCGAGAGAGGCCGCGGCGTGTGATTGGTCGGTGTAGAGAGCGCGCCCATTCACAGTTCACGTGCAAGACAACTCGCTATGGTTTCCCACGCACATCGACGATGGTCAACAGATGTGCTTCCGGGTTGAGATTTATAGGCACTTCGCGATGGGCGGTCGCAACGTCCGCCATGACTTCCGCGATCCTAGTGTGATTTATTGCCAACCCTTCACAGCGGGTCGTAGAATATGTGTGGCAGCTGGCTGCTACAGTACTCCCCTTCTTATCGAAGCGTACGTAGCGTGCAGGCGTCTTGACGATTCTGCCTGATCTGGTACGTTGTTCCCTCGTATGCGGGTCTCGCTGTTCGTATGCTTGGGATCATCTTCTGTCAGGGGCGTAGCTACCGCCGTATCTGCCGTATCAATTATACGGGGCCCCCGGGCCACGGGGCCCCCAACTCGCGTAAGCAAAAGTTAATAAAAACTTCCCAAACTCTTTTTTTATTTCACAAATGACAAAAGTCAAAGCAATTTCTCTTTTTCCCGCGTAATGGCCTCTGCACATTGCGCGCGTCGAGTGACGGGAGACGAGCGATATCCAATGAGAGCTCTGATTTTCTGTCTGAAGTTCTCAAATTTTGGAAAAAGTGACAGACAGATAATAGGGATGTTTCCTGAGTAAAAAAAATGGATTCTGTTTAGGCCGTCATTCAGATTATAGAAAAATATTGGATACGTATATTTTGTTTTATCAAATCAATAAAGATTGACAAATATAAAAGGCATCAAAGATCAGGAGTGGTGGCTGGTGACGTCACTGGTAGCTAAAAAGTGTAGCAAGCAGTGACGTCACACGAGTTTTCAACGCACTGTGTCGTCTTCATTTTTTGTTTATATGAAAAAAGAGCAAAATCGTGTTAGTTTGTTTTTGGAAATCTGACTGACGGACTAATTTGTTTTTTTTAGTCAACTACCCTATTATGATTAATAAATATTTCTATTAATTTTATGCAGTTTTTTTTTCTTTTGTGAAAATTCTTTACCTTTCCTAAGGGCCCCCAAACAAATATTTTTATACGGGGCCCCGCTAAGGCACGCTACGCTTCTGTCTTCTGTGTTGATTGTGTATGCAGGTTTGAGGCGATCGATCGATATGTTGCTAGATTGTCCTGGTAGTTGGATTGTAAAGTACTTTTCTTTACGTTCGATGATCTTATATGGACCTTGGTGTGGATGCTGCAGAGGTTTGCGGACGGTGTCATCGCGTACAAACATGTGGCTACATGTTTGTAGGTCGTTGTGCACGAACATACATCGCTTGTTTGCATGCGATTTGTATGTGGGTGTGAGCTTCGTGATGACGTCGTGCAGGTGATTAACGTAATCGTGATCCATTTTTGGCGTGGCTGGTGAGAGTGATATGAAATCACCGGATAGGCGTATTGGTTGACCGTAGGTGAGTTGCGCTTGTGTTACAGTCGGAGCGGATGGCGGCTCGTAGATCCATTAAAACAGTAGGCAACTCGTAGATCCATTTGTTGCTGTTTTCTAGTCTAGCCATGAGTGTGGCTTTTAATGTTCTGTGCCAGCATTCGACGATTCCGTTACTCTGCGGGTGGGACGCAGTAGTACGGGTTTTTTCTGCACCGAGTAATTGAGCCAGGTCTTGGAATAGTCGACTTTCAAACTGTCGTCCTTCCTCCTTTCCTTAATCCTTTACAGCGGGTCGTAGAATATGTGTGGCAGCTGGCTGCTACAATATCATAATGTCTAATGAAGCCGTAAGGTGGCCGGGTCTAAGCAGTTGTGTTGCGATGTGTGACTGTTACGATGCGCCAAATGTTTTTGTCTCGGGAGTTTGGTCTTGGAGGGTCTCCAGATCAATCTTTCTCTGGCATAGCATCATTGGTCGTGTTGTTGAGTTTAATATTGCATCACCTCGCTTACCTGCCGTCTTCCCTTCTATTCACTCAGTTTTTTTTCGTAGCGAATGGGCTCCTAATAAACTAGCGCACTTTACCATCAACGATTGCATCATTGCTTACCATCCGGTGGGAATGCGGTCAAGAACTAGTATTCATAATAACAAAAAAAAAAAACAAAGCAAAAAACTAGTTGCACCCCGCGGTTTCGCTCGCTTTAGTTCCGATCCCATGTTCATATCGATCTCGATATGAACATGGGATCGAAACTACTCAACACAGGCGATACTTTTTTATCTAAAAAGTATCGCTGGGTTGAGTAGTTTTTGCATGAAAGAGTAACAAACATCCATCCATACATTCTCACAAACTTTCGCATTTATAATATTAGTAGGATGCTTCTTCTTCTTCTTCGAAGAAGTAGGATGCTTCATCTTCTTCTTCGAAGAAGTAGGATGCTTCATCTTCTTCTTCTTCGAAGAAGTAGGATGCTTTATCTTCTTCTTCGAAGAAGTATGATGCTTCTTCTTCTTCTTCGAAGAAGTAGGATGCTTCATCTTCTTCGAAGACGTAGGATGCTTCAATTTGTTATAAATATCAGCTTTATTTCCATTGCACGGACGACACCACATCAAGCTACTACAATCTGTCAGATTTCTTTATTAAATTTACAACTTTATTTAAGGTTGATTGGGAATGTTTAACAGTTCCCGGTAGCTTGACCTACTGTAGTCCGTACCTAAGAATTAAGCTTTTATAGTGACTACCTATCACTACTAAAAATTATATTAGGTATATACAGGATGTATCTGACATCGTAACGCAAACTTCGCGAAAAGGCTAGACCACCTGCCACTAATAAAATTATGATAGTCATTTATGTCGTTAATGAACGGTTACAGAATTCACAGTGTTTAAAAAAAAAGTGTCGACTCTGCCTTTGAACGTTGCAAGCGTGTCGCCGTGCGGGTTTGTAGGTATGACGTTGAATCCTGATGTGAACTCTATTAAATCAGTTGATAAAATAGTTTTTCGAGTTTTGTTTTCATTGCGCTTTTTTGTGTAATTGGCGAATTAATTAATTTTTACTTTAAAATCTTATTGGGTTATAAAAGTATAGCAATTATGAACGGTCTAAAGTGAAAAAAACTACAATTTTTTTTTAAATCATGAAAAAGCCGGCGAAAAATTCCACCACTGAGGGGTTCAGAATCATGTACTGGATCCATGGTACTTGTTTGTGCGTCGATGTCAGATTACAGCCTATATTTTTCGTAAATATTTTACGATTGCAGATTACAGTCTGCGCAATAAGTATTTTTCCTGTAGGATACTGCTCGAAGATTATAACAATCAGGCCTCGGTTATCATTTACACAGAGTGAAAAAGTGGGAGGTCTTATGATTAAACGCGATCATTGCTCTGTGGCTTCATAACTATTCCTAATTTCCTTGTGTGAAACTTTCTACATACACAGTATGTTAAGAAATCCCTGTCCGACCAGTGAAGGCGTTGTTAGGTGTCAATAACTGATTCTACTAATGGATACAAAACCGGCCGAAACTAAAAAAAAATCCCCCTAAAAAAATAAATATTATTTCGCAAAAAGAGGTAACTAAATAAATGTGCGATAAGCACCCTTCCGCGGGCGGCGGGCGGCAGGGCACGCGGCACGTGGTCGCATCGCTATTCGCTCATATTAATACCGGTGTTGTCACTTTTTTAAAATTTACCAAATTTCAGGTGGAATTAATTCGCGGGAAAAAATGATTTCGAAATTCATTTGTATTGGTACTGTGATGATTACGTGAAATTTTATATTATATTTGGTCATGTGTTTACCTAACCTTTATTATCCTTATGGGTCGGACAGGGTTTTCTTAAAATACTGTATACCTAAACTCGATGTTTTCTTCCAGGCATGGGGTTTCCGTCAGATAACATTTTTAGATAACGGCAAAGTGTCGTACTCTAACCCGACACGGCAAGTACTGTTCAATTTTAAAGACTGCCTCCATGGCGGTATAATGAAAGCTCAAGCGGCAGCAGATAACCTGGAACAAATTCTGCCTACTATTGTAAGTATTAAAACTTTTTGTTTATATTTAACTAAGCGCCTTGCCATGCTTCGCCAGGTTTTTAAGACTCTACAAAAAACCATCTGATTCTTTGTCAAATTATTAATTTTGCTATGTTACCATATTTCCTTCTTTGTTAATAACACGAGCGCGACTCGAATAGCGGCATGATGTCTGGTGAAGCCGTACGGAGGACGGGTCTGAGCAGTTGTGTTGCGATGTGTGCCGGGTACGATGCGCCTAATGTTGTTGTGTTGGGAGTTTGGTCGTGGAGGGTCTTCAGATCAATCTCCCTTTGGCGCAGCATCGTTGGTCGTGTTGTTGGGTTTAACATTGCATCACCTCGCTCAACTGCCGTCTTCCTTCCTATTCGCTCAGTTTTTCTGAGTGAATAGGCTCTTAATAAATTAGCGCGCTTTACCATCAACGATCGCATCATTGCTTACCATCAGGCGGGATTGCGGTCAAGCGCTAGTTTATAATTATTAAAAAAAAAACTTAATTGTAACTGTTTGATGAATTTGAAAGGGTAAGTTTCAATTGCCGCGGTCGGCCACATAATTATCAAGACCCATCCGTGCCTCGGAAAGCACGTTTAGTCACTGGTATCGGCTGCCGTTATGGACCGTCATAAGCCCGAAAGTCTGACAACTAGTTTTACGAACGGGTATCATATGACCCAGTAACTGAGTTGTGAGGTCAGATAGGCAGTCGGAGCCCAACATAATTGGGAAAGGGCTATTAGGCAGATGACACAACCTCTCCCAATAAATACCTACTTCAAAAGTTGATGAAAACTACATCAATATCCTTTGTGAAGTTTAGAATAAGAATAGTATAATCATAGATTTCTAGAGATACGTAGTATATGTACTTATATGTAATTTTTTTCAGGTTATTGGTTTGTCCTACTTAGTTAAATTCTAAGGAGTTTTTTTTTGTGGCAGTGTTGCAACCAGCTTCGTACTTTTCGAATAATTAAATTTGTTGGCAAATCGCGAACGAACTACTCTTTCTCATAGGAAATACCACATTTTTTTTTAATTGCCACCTTTTTCTTTCTTAATTATATTTAAGTAATTAATTAACGTTTCATCGGGTTTTGTAGATTGTGCTCCTTCTTGTTGTGTTCTATGTCTTTCGTGATCTCCACTGGATAGAATCTAGCAACGTAAACGCTTGCAGAATGCAGACCAACGCGCAACTTTTATTAACCTACGGTTTCATATTATGACTGATATTTTTCGTAAATTTATTCTATTTCATCTCATTTACAGGTAAGCAAAGCCATAGTAGCACACATTCCGATGCCAGGTCATCCGATAGGAGAGTCGTTGGAAGAAGAAACGATAACTAACATAAAAGTTATCATAGAGGCCATCGCTAAACATGATGTGATATTCCTTTTGTTAGATTCCAGAGAAGCACGGTGGCTTCCTACACTTCTAGGAGCTTATTACGGAAAGGTATAATTTTAATGTCTTGACATTTTTTTGTTAAACAGTACTTATCTAGTAACTAACTGATTCTGACGACTTTGTCCTGACCAAATGTAGGTGATGTTAAGTATATTTCCACAGATAGTGATAAATGCAGCGTTGGGTTTCGATAGCTACCTAGTGATGCGCCACGGCCTCGGTGGGCAGACTCCAGAAGAACCCACACCTGTAAACAATACCTGGATCGCTGGCGTAAACCTTGGGTGTTACTTCTGCAATGACGTCACAGCGCCCGGCAATGTGAGTGTGTAACAGCAGCAGGTAAATGGAATCGAGTCGACGGAGAAGAAAAAAAGAATTTTATTATTATGGGCAAACTTGCAAGGCGTATAAATAATTCTTACAAAATGATACTGGCTGGCTCGCAAAATAAATGGCTCATATACAAAGTAACAGTGTAATCTTAGGCTTGAATTTCCAAACTTTCTTCACCAAATTTTCCCCCAGTGAAATTTTTACAAAATCGATCGGCAGGTTATTGAAACGTGTCGATTGGGATACCAAAGCCTCTTGGATGTCCGTGTTGCAGGGTATTTTCGAAATTACCTACACATTAGGGATGTTTCTTGGGTTACAAAAAAATGCTTCTATTTAGGCCGTCATTCAGATTATTGAAAAATATTGGATACGTATATTTTGTTTTATCAAATCAATAAAAAATTACAAAAATAAAAGGCATAAAAAATCAGTGTGGTGGCTGCTGACGTCACTACTCGTTAAAAAGTGTAGCATGCAGTGACGTCACACGAGTTTTCAACGCACTATGTTGTCTTAATTTTTTGTTTATATGAAAAAGAAAAAATATATGTCTAGTATTTTTTTTGGAAATATGACTGACAGACTAATTAGTTTTTTTTTAAGTCAATTACCCTATTAGCGTGCTGATCTATGTATTTTGTTTTTTTTTCTATTACAGTCGTTTAAAGACCGCACATTAGATCAGCAATGTACGGTGACCAGGCCGGGTGTGGCAGCTATTGCAGGTGCGTTGGCGGTAGAGATTCTAGTCGGGCTCTTGCAACATCCACTAAAGTAAGTCCAACAAATTATCGATACTCAATTATACTCCACCCAGACCTTTAACACACTGAACGAATTAAATTTAACAAATAGTCGTAGTCTGGGCACTTACTTGTAAGGAGACTGTCTATTAATGCCTTGCTCCAGGCTGCTAAAAAAAAAACAACTCACAGCCCGGTAAGGACCAGGACAAAGGCCTCCCGCTAGGCTTTCATTCCACTGGAGGGCATTGCCATAATCCTTACGCTTGCAAACAACAAACACGTGTTCAAACAATAACTGACACTGGATCCAGGATCCTGCGCCCATCGCGTTGTTTCACGCGCGCCTCAAAGAGATGTCAGCACATCGTGACGGGGTCCATGCTTCCTGGGTCAGGGTTGCGGGTTGGTTTGGTGCGAGGTCCTGGCCATCGCACAGGCACGTGATAAAACACGATTGGATTTTAGTCAGTAAAAGTCTGACATTCCGCTCCGCCTAGAGCGGGAGAAGTCTTTGATGATTTCCCATCCCAACAAAAAAAAAGTATGCGCCCCTCCGAATTAACGGCCTGTTTTGCAACTTACACACTTCTTTTGCAGTATCCAGACGAATACTTAAACAAGTTCTGATCCCCTTTTTACCGTTTTAGTAACCAAAAAGCTTCACAGGCTTTTATAAAACATTAGGAAAATTATATGATAGCTAATTTTTAGGTATTATTTTTTTTTTCATGTTACTTATTTTGCAGGGCAAAAGCACCAGCCGTCTATAATCCAAACGGCACGGAAGACATACCTCCAGAGATCGAAGGTGTGCTTGGTCCCATACCCCACACTATAAGGGGTTATCTACACTCGTACCAAACGTTAACCCCAACGTGTGCCAAATTCAAGCAGTGCATAGCCTGTTCTGAAGCTGTGATAAACAAATATAGAGAAGAGAATATCGAGTTCCTGCGTAAAGTTTGCAATAGCGGGAACTATTTAGAAGAGGTGACTGGGCTACACGAGTTACATTTGTCAGCTGAGATGACTGATGTAAGTGGAATCACAACGCTATATTTTTTATTCTTTTCGCGCAAAGAAACTTACAAAGGCGGATGTAATGCCTTAGGCTTTCTCTACCAGTCAACCATGGATGTTGAAGAGAGGAGTTGTTTATAAGTTTTTGCGGCTAGCGAAAATTGGAATTAACGTAGTCATCGGTTTTGTTACTAAAATTACTGTCATAATCGTAAAAAATGTTACTATTAGGACTCAAATATGGCTACCATGAGTTTTCAAGTGCTCACATTCTCAATACAATATTCTTGTTCGAAGTTTAAATAGCTAGGTATTGGCTAATGTAGCAATTATGTATGATAAATAGAACCTTTTTTGTTCATGTGAATTCATTCAAATGTTTTTTTCTTACAGGTACTCACTTTTTCGGATGAAGATAATTAAAATGAAATAATTCCAAGCTCTGTCCCCCTTAATTATAAAAGCTGCTTAAAGTTGACTAGTGATTAGCGATTCTTTAAACATACATTTTTGACCTTTTAACGTTATTTAACTTTAATCATCGCTTATGGATAAACCCCTTAAACACTATGGTGTTTATTCATAAAGGATGATTTAAGTTAAGTGACGTTAAAAGGTCAAAAATGTATGGTGAAAGAATCGCTAATCACTAGTTAACTTTAAGCAGCATTTATGAATAAGGCGGTATGTGTGTTCAAAAGCTATGCTTTTTTGCCATACATACCTACTTTTTCTCTAATTCATTTGAAGTACTTACTAAGGACCCAGTTAATCATTTAGCAATGTATGAAATAATATGTAATGTTATGTTTAAGAATATTTTATTAAGCCAAACTAGCACAAAACGCAGCTTTATATGTTGTGATATTTATATCTAGATCGAATGCCGTAGGTATCGAGAAATAAAAGTCATTGAAAATATCTAACATTATTTTTATTTCTACAAAATATTATATTTATTAGGGATTTTTCAATGTCAGCTTGATGGCTGGCAGTGATTTAGGAGTGGCTAAGTGGATTTCTTTCACTGGTTTAGGGGGCTTGATCTTCCTCCCATGTTTGCCAGTCTTTCGTTGCCAAAGGCCGGAACGAGGTCTGTTTCCAAGCCATCTATTACGCTGTGGAGAACCTATCGGTGTATCGCCATGGTCCACATTTGAGAGGCGACCTGAGAAATATTTTTTGTTGAAATTCTATGCTGTAGGTATAAACATTTTTATTCGAACCTTGGTAAAACATAGTAATAGCCTGGCAGTCTTAGATGGTCATTATTCCGGTTTGAACTTTATTCTGACAAACGTAAAGATCTAAATCAGGGGTTCCCTAAGTGTGCGCCGCGGCGCCGTGGTGCGCCGTAGAAAGTAAAGAGGGGCGCCGTGAGTCGATCCTCTTATTATTGGACACCAAAAATATTGGCGGGTACCATTTTGAGTGTTCGCATAGGAAACGAACATAGCGTCGTAGAATTTTTTTTCGTCGTCGCGTTGCGTTCGTTCGCTCGCTAAAGTGCCTACTCGCTTGAAAAGTTGAAAGCTTGAAACCGTTGATGCCATACCCCTCCCACGTCTTCACCCGCCCGCGCTCGCTCGCTCGCATCGCAACGCAATGCCCGTTTATTTACCTACAAGTGTGCCGCGCGACGGACGTTTTGTTTGTTGTTGTTTTGTTTTCCTTTCTTTTTCTTCAAATATCTCACGCAAAATGAACAGATTTTTGTTAAGTAAACAAGTTGGTAGTTCTAATGGTAGTGATAAAGCATCTACTAGTGGCGGTGGGGAAGCAAAGAAGCGGAAATATCGTAAATACGATGATAGTTATTTGGACTTTGGTTTTACTTCAATAGAAGTAAACAATGAAGAAAAACCCCAGTGTGTGCTTTGTTTGAAAATACTATCATCCGAATGTATGCTTCCAAGTAAGTTAAAGCGACATCTCGAGACAATTCATCCGACTATGGCTGATAAATCGCGCGATTTTTTTCACCGGAAATTACAAAATTTAAATAAGACAAAAAACGTATTCACTCAGCAGGCCTCAGTACCCAAAAACGCACTGTTAGCATCATTCAAGGTGGCATACAGGGTGGCAAAATGCAAAAAACCTCATACTATTGCAGAAGAGCTTATTTTACCGGCTGCTCGCGACATGGTGAATATTATGATGGGAGAATCAGCTGAAAAATTAATTTCCAAGATACCCTTATCTAACAATACCATCAGTCGAAGAATCCATGACATTGCCGAGGATCTCAATCACCAATTAATAGAAAAAATTAAAAGCAGGGATTTTGGTTTGCAACTTGACGAGGCCACTGACAGTAATGATGATGCACATCTTATTTGCTACGTACGCTTTCTGGCTGACAATATCATCGTCGAAGACCTTTTATTCTGCAAAAGCATTACGGGAAGTGCGAAAGCCCAAGACTTGTATGAAATTTTAGACAAGTTTTTTACAGAAAATTGTTTGGATTGGAAAAAGTGTATCGGTGTATGTACTGATGGTGCTCGATCGATGTCTGGCAAGTATGGGGGATTACAAGCGCTTATTCGTAAAAAAATACCGAATGCTATGTGGACCCATTGCATCATCCATAGGGAAGCTCTTGCATCAAAAGCCATGAGCTCTGAACTGAACCAAGTACTGGAATGTGTAATTAGTTCGGTAAACTACATAAAAACTAGGCCTCTAAAAGCCAGACTTTTTAAAAAACTATGCATAAATATGGGAGCTGAACATACAGCTCTGCTGTACTACTGTAATTCACGATGGCTTTCACGTGGAAATGTTTTATTTCGTGTGTTTGAATTACGCGAAGAAATTTGCACTTTTTTACAGCAAGAACGTCAAGAAAATGCCAAATATTTTACTGAACCTGATTTTTTGCTAAAGCTAGCATATTTATGCGATGTGTTTGAGAAATTAAACAATTTAAATCTGTCTTTGCAAGGCAACAACACACACATTCTGAAGCTTTCGGAGAAGATTGCGGCGTTTAGAAAGAAATTGCAGTTGTGGATAACAAAGTTGAAGGAAGGCGGCGGTCAAGATTGCTTCCCGCAATTGTATAATTATGCGGCATCCAATGAACTGGTTGTTTCACAAGACCTGATTACCCTTTTCACGGAACACCTAGCGAAGCTCACCGAATACTTTTCGAAGTACTTTGCAGATGATGATGTTGAAAAATTTGCGTGGATCCAAGACCCTTTCCATGCACAAAGTCCACAAGGATTTACATCACAAGATGAAGAGTCTCATTGAACTCTCTTGCGACAGCAGCCTAAAAACTAGATTCGCGAGTGTCGATTTGGTGGAGTTTTGGTTATCAATTCAAAATGAGTATCCAAATTTGACTTGCAAAACACTAAACATTTTCATTCTATTTGCAACATCTTACCTATGTGAAGCTGGATTTTCAGCTGTAGCTGCGATAAAGAATAAATATCGCTCAAAGATCAATGTGGAGCAAGAAATGAGAGTAGCAGTGTCAAGTCTTATTCCCCGCTTTGAAAAACTGTGCGGAGATCACCAAGCTCACCCTTCTCATTGATTTGACTGAGTAAATGTCGTACTTAATTTTTGTTTTTTCTTAAGTCTTTCTTGTTGTTTTCCGTTTATATTCCTTTATAATAAAAAAGTCTATTTTATATTGTGGTGTTTTGATTTTCGCTACGATCAACCTAACCTAACTACTATTATTGTAGGTACCTATTTCTTTCGACAATTTTCCTCAAATAGATAACTAGGACAGGGCGCCGTGAAAAAATATTAAACTTGTAACTGCGCCGCGGGATACAAAAGATTGGGAACCCCTGATCTAAATGATTTAACCAACTAGTTAACAAGTGCATTTCATTTTGGTACATACCTACAACAGCCATACAATGTTGATTAAAGCTAAACAACCTCTTGGAAGGCATTTGAACTATGATGCGATCATCCTGCCGTCTTAAAATTGTTCCAAATGTACCTGCAGCATGAACATAAAGCCCACCTTGACCTGTAAATAGTTAAAATTAATATTTATTTAATTATTTGACTCCGCAATTACAAAGCCATTTAAAATATGTATAATATGTAATTTTAAGGATGCATCACACATGTAACAGGTATAAGAAAAATAAAACGTCCTATTTTTCAAACTAAAATCTCGTTCTTATTATTTTTTTTAAAGTTGCACTTAGCATCAAAACATTAACATGATCTTTTTTTAATTTTAAACATATGTCTTAGTTCAACTCAAAGGCAGAACTCTACCTGGTTCTTTTTCTATACAATGTACCACGGTTCCATTTGGGAGTGCTCCTAACACATAAGCATCTCCTTCATTTGCTCTTACTGAAATCAAAAACATATTTAGCGATTTGAAATGAATGGGAATATCTACAGAAATATATTAAACCTGAAGCGTTTCATTAAGCATGCTATACATGTTGAAAAAAAAATCATTGCATTTATAGCCCCATTCTACAGAAAGGACATTAGAAATCATGGTTCAATCCTTAGAAACCAGAAGGAAAGCGAAGCAAAGCAAAAGCAATAGCATGGACCAGAATGAGAGATCGAATGTGATACGATGGGGTAAATCAAGTAGTGAATGATCAAAGCCAGTAAATATATAAACACAAAAGCAGTTATTATTTTCTAAATATTTTGGTACTTAATTTTCTTTTACTGATTTTCAAAGAATATTTTATAATGTTTTATGAAATGTAAGATATTTACCTGGTATTCTAGGCAACATGCGAGAAGACTTGATGATATCTCCTGCCTTCATGTTGACCGTGGCTAAAATATATTTCAATTTCTCACCAACAGCAACTAAAGCTATATGAGCTGTTCTACAACCATCTTCCATTACCTGTAATTAAAGTAGAAAAAAGGATATATCTTTATTTAGCACAGACACACACAATACACCAGACACATGATCAGATTTAAAAAATTATCAAATAAAAAAGTAAAGTGGACTGTAAGAAACTAGCAGTAAAGTGACTCGCAACTGCATCAAGAAGGCTCATTTCAACAAAAATGCCAGATAGCTAACTAGCTGTCTGGCATTTGTCCATTTAAAGCCAGCAACAAGCAACTGCTTGATGCTGGCTTTGCACTTGCTTATCTAATCCACTCCTTAAATAATCGCTAAAAATCAAAACGACCGGTTTAAAGAAATCATATCTTTAAGCTGCTGCCCGATGATACAGTATGTTTATTTCCCACAAAAATATGTGTAACCCGTTTAATACTGCGATGCTGGCAAGTATGGAGCAACCAGAAATTAAATTAAATTAAATTCCATAGTCAAAATAGACAGTTCACGGTATTAAAAAAAAAAAAATGAGCAAAATTGGGTTTTGTGACGGGAAAGCTAAGACGAATGTCACGGTCATTTTTCATTGGACTTTTAAATTATTTATAGTGTCGTTTACTAAATAAAAGCGCGTGATTTATGTAGTAAAAAGTGCATTCAGTGAATAATTCATAAAGAACATTGAAATATCGCAGCATAGTGGCCACATCATGGCTTTGCATCAAATCTCCTCGAAGTCGGCTCACGCGGCCGTTTTTTCAAATGTTATCGGCGATATCCGCCATTATTGTGAAATATATTTTTTTAAGAATTCCTCTAATTTGTTGCAAGTGTTATTGGCAAAATTGTGGTATCTAACCACAGGGGGCCATTGAAGAGTTGAAGTAGTTTTCACTCTAAAGAAAAGAAAAGAAAAAGAAATACTCAAAAAGAAGGAGGATGATTCGTCGTAAACTTCTGGTGCACGTGTAATGTTACGAAGAAACGTAGATGTTAGTAAAGGACCGGTAAACAGATCCATTGGAAAAATAGGGAAGGTATATTGGGACATCGACAATAGCAATAGCGCACGTAAAATTACAATACAATTTGAACAAAATTTAATTTACGAACTAGAACGAGTTAAGACCAAGCATATGCTATTACGTACTATCCACAAATCACAAGGCCTTAGCATTAACAGTGCTCTTCTCGACATAGGCTTCTCTATATTTAGTAAAGGACAGGCTTACGTTGAACTCTCCAGAATTAAAACCTTACATAAAGTACATCTTACCAATATCGATACAAGTCAAATTAAGGCACAAGAGAGCTCTATTGTAGAATACAACCGTCTGCGCACGTTATACCACCCCGATTTGGCCAAATTAAGTATTAACAGAAAACGCGTAAAATATTTCGGGATACTAAATGGGCAATTCATCTGAACATTTCAAAGGTATATAATAAAGGTAATATATAAAAAAAAAACAAAAAGACAATTATAGGTACCCTGTAAACGTAAGAAAATACAGTAGTTGATCAAAAACTATTTGGTGTTATTTTTGTTATAAATAAGTACCTACTAATAATTTATGTACGGACGACAGCAGGTCAAGCTACCCCGAACTGCCAAATATTCCCCATCAACCATGAGCTTTAATGCTTTGGGGATAAAGTTGAAAATCTAATAAAGAAATGTGGCAGATTTATATAGTAGCTTGATGTGCTGTCGTCTGTACAAAAAGTAATGATATCTCATCAACAACATAAATGTGAAATAAGAGCCAAGTTTTTTACTCGTCATTGGCTAACACAAAACGTGGAGTGCCAGAACAAGAAAAAAAAAAGAGCCAAGTTCAATATTATGAAAAACATAGGCCTTTAAGTTGTTGAGATCAACGACAAAAGAAGTGAGATCTAAATGGATGTCAAGTTCAATAGTCAGTCCTGAAATTCATTTATTATTTAATAATTATAAACTAGCGCTTGACCGCAATCCCGCCTGATGGTAAACAGTGATGCGATCGTTGATGGTAAAGCGTGCTAGTTTCATCATCATCATCATTATCAACCTTTTATCGTCCCACTGCTGGGCACAGGTCTCCTCTCATCAGAGAAGGTTTGAGCGTAATCACCACGCTTGCTCAATGCGGGTTGGCGATTTCAGACTTAAAGTCCAGGTTTCCTCAAGATGTTTTCCTTCACCTTCAGTCTTCACCAGCCTCTCAAGTATGAGTGCGCGGGTTCGATTCCAGGTCAGGCAAGTACCAATGTAACTTTTCTAAAGTTATATGTACTTTCTAAGTATATCTCGTGCTAGTTTATTAAGAGCCTATTCACTCAGAAAAACTGAGCGAATAGGAAGGAAGGCGGTAGTTGAGCGAGGTGATGCAATGTTCAGACGGCAGTCGCACTTCTAATTAGCCAAATAGGCCAATCTACAATGGACAAGAATATAAGAGCACATATCACAGCTAGGACGCCGCCGCAAAATGGCGCGCAGGAGCCTCGTCCGACTCCTGTGACCTGTGGGCTAGGGCTACCATGACAGAGGCGGACACGGCTGAAGAAGCGAGCCCAAACTAAGAAAATCCGTTTCGCGTCGTGGAACGTTGGCACGCTAACTGGACGCACCAGAGAACTGTAGGCCTAGTATGAGTTTTCAATACGAAACTCGACTGTCGATATCGAGCGCGTTTGGCGCTCTCATTGGTTGAGAGTTCTTACGACCTTGAAGCGGGCCAATCGCTGAGGCAAACGCGCTCGATATCGACGAACGAGTTTCGTAATGAAAATTCATACTAGGCCTACGGGCCGAGACTCTCAACAGGCGGAGGGTGGCCGTGGCGTTCCTGCAGGAGATTCGATGGAAAGGCAGCAGATCCCGGCTTATTGGGAATGGCTACAAGCTGATCTACACGGGTGCATCTAGTGGGAGAAATGGGGTCGCCGTGGTGTTGTCTGGCGAGCTCCAGGATGACGTCTTGTAGGTGAATTGCATCAGTGATCGGCTGATGTCGTTGCGGGTGCTTGTCAATGGGGTTATAACCCACTTGATAAGTGCCTACTCTCCGCAGGCCGGGTGCGGTGACGCCGAAAGGACGTTGTTCTGGAACCAGTTCGAAGGATTGCTTCGCGGGATCGGGACCGTTATCCCAGGGAGTCGTTCTGGGTGGTGATTTGAACGGTCATTTGGGTGAAAAGTGTGACGGGTTTGATAGTATTCACGGTGGCTTTGGGTACGGTAGCCGCATCGCGGAAGGGAACAATATTCTCCGAACGTGTGCGGCCGCTGACCTTGCAATCGTGAACACCTACTTCAAAAAGAAATCGGAGCACAGTGATCCTACTACCGATTCGCCGCAAGTCTGTCCCACTTTAGTGTTAAAATCTCTCATGACAATGTTGAAGTGTACCTTTGTGGTATTGTGCAGGGCATTGGATATGTTCTCATACATATCTTCTACTTCCTCATCCAAGTGTGTCGACGTTGGTGCGTACACTTGTATTACCTTCAGGGTATATCTATTGGTTAACTTTAACACAAGGTACTCTACCCTTGTCGACACACTTGAGATATTGACAATGTTGTCACAGATCGATTTGTTGACCAGAAATCCTATACCTCCCTGTGATGACTGGCCACCCTCCCTGAAATACATAAGATGGCCCGAGTCCAATGTGACCATATCAGCCCCCTTTTTGGATTTCCGACAATCTCAGGGTATGCCATCTTATGTACCTCAGTTCCTTCTCTAACTTCTCAAGGTGGGCACTGCGCCGCAGCGTGCATCTGTTAAACGTTGCCAGGGTCAGTTGGTGTTGGGTTTGGTGGCCTGTCGTAACCTGGGGATTCTTAGCACCTCCTGCCCTGTCTGACCTTACCATGGCTGCCGGGAACTGGGGGCCATCAATTTGTTGTGCCTGACATTAAAAGTAATGGCCTACTACTACCACGCTGGCCAGACGGGTTGGTAGAAGGTTTTGTTTCAAGTTTTTCTTCTCTTGCACAAATGTTAGGTGCATAAGTGCCTCTAAGTCGCATCCTACGACATCCTAGACAAGTACTGAAGGGGTGACAAAATGTATTCAAAGGCCGTCACCACACTCCTTAAAAAATAGAATATTTTACTGAAATAAATCTCTGGTCGCTGATGGCCTGGTTTGGCAGTGTCGGCTTCTGTAGGGAACTTCTTGTCTGTGCATTTAGAATTAGATCTGGCCATATTCCAGTAAATAAGTTCCTTTCACTAATGCATGTAACTCAAACTGATTTGTGTACTTATTGTGGTGCAAAGGAAGACTTGATACATGTGTTGCTCGAATGTGGTCAATATGCGACTCTATGGGATCGGTTTTTGCTGGGGTGCCGCTGTGGGATGGTTTGCTGAACATAGCGTTGAGCAATCCATGTTCACATGCGGAAAGGGCCGTATTTTGTTTGGTGGAGAGAGATAATGAAGGAAAGATGATTCCTATTAATATTGGAGGTTCCCCATGAGGCTGGCATAGTTACTCCATGTGTACTGGAGCCTCATAAAAATGTAGATTAAAAAAAAATCTCTCAAACAATTATAATATTTGCAGTTAACTAGTTGCCATGTTAGCATTGCCATGTTGTATGTTAGTGTTAGCTGACCTGAATTACTTTCTCCTCCTGTGGTGGCCCTTCTGTAGGACCATCTCTGATCCAATCTATCCAGTGGTACTTATGTTTGATACCACCGCCAATGCCCTTTGCTATAACTCGACCTGTTAGAAGATGTAAACCAAATATGTAGGTAATAGGTAAAATAGGGTGGTGTCCAGAACGTCACAGGGTGTATTGTTTGCATACAGTAATACTTATATATAATATGGAATAAAAATTGTGGCCAGCAATAAATATGCCCGCAAACTGCAAAGCTATTAGGCAAAACCTTAATACCTAAGAAGCAAGGTACATAAATTACATTGCACTCACCACATACAGGATCTCTGCCAGCGAGATTTGTAACGTTTAAAGGTTTAACAGTATATTCTTCAGGGAAATGCACAATTCTCCTGTAACTCTTGCCTAATCCAGGTTTGGGCTTTTCAATGTCGGGTTTACTGGCGAAATTTACAGCAGCTACATGAATAGACCTCCTTGCAATCAAATTAGGATTGATGATTAGACTAGCAAACAATCTATTTAACGCCATTTCCTTTACTTTTTATTCAATAATATGGAAAATAAAACGATACTACATAACCTAAACAATTGCGATTGCGAATGCGATAGGAAATAGGAATATACCTAATAGGTATAGGATGGGAGCAAACGAAATGTCAAATGTCAATGTAACTGTCAGTTGTCACACGCCAGGGGATCTTTCGACATTCATGAGCTTCGTTCGGGAATTAGTTAAAACGCTTTTGTTTATTCGTTTTAGTTTTGCACTAAATAAATACACTACAACTACAAAGCTAAGATTGAACTCAAAACTTACAATACATTGTTTGTAAAATGAATTGGGTTTTTCTATAGTAGGGTTTTTGATTTCTGATATTTCCGAACTAAACTGTCAGTGTCATTAACATTTCCAATATTGTCGTACAAGTTTTAACTCATGTTGTGCAATTTATCTTGTAATTTTCGCAATAACGTCTATAGTTTACTTACTCGAAATTGTTAGTACACTCCAGTGGCACCAATCTACAGGAGCATTTAACAAGATTGCACTAAAAATTACAAAATGCGGCTCGTGGATCCAGCAAAACTTTTAGAACTTCAAAACAAACCTACAAATATTCGAAATATTTGTATCGTGGCGCACGTGGACCACGGAAAGACAACTTTGGCGGACTCTTTGATATCTAGCAATGGGATTATATCGCAGAGAATGTCTGGGAAGCTGCGGTATATGGACAGTAGGCCTGATGAACAAGAGCGAGGAATTACTATGAAGAGTAGTAGCATTTCGTTGTACCACTGTCTGGAGCAGCAGGAGTACTTGGTAAACTTAATAGACTCACCAGGCCACATTGATTTCTCCAGTGAAGTGTCCACCGCAGTCAGACTTTGTGATGGAGCTATTGTTGTTGTGAGTATTTCTTATTGTCTTATTAGTTTTTAATTAGAATTTTGAATAAAGTACTAGTGCTAATCATTGATAAAAAAGGTTGATAAAAGTACTTTATTCAGATAGATTTTCGAATGGCTGGGTAGATAAAAATATAGCTGAAAATAATTTTTTTGTTATCATCTACCCAGCCATTTGTATCATAGTACTGCCCAATATTGAAAATAATAAAAGCAATGATGTTTTCAGTAATTCAATCTGTAATTTTCTCTATATTCCCAATTCAAGTACCTATCAAAATATTATAAATTTCTTTTTTTTTTCTTTGTACATAGAGATGACACATGTCCTACCAAGATGTTCACTCACTCAATTTCAAATTATATATTTATTTGTAGCATTCAGTACCTTTTGTGATTTAAGAACTTTATTATTACTCATTAAGGATTAACAAAAATTCCCTTATTGAGAAATTAAATTTATTTTGTTAAAACTAAAATTAATTTTAAAGTTACCTTAAGTTTTAAAAATCAAAGAATCAGCTATATACACATGCTGGTAAATACAGATGCAGCATTTTCTGCACTTTCATTCAACTGATGCTTTTTTATTTTTGTCAAGTTCCAAATCACAATGTTGCTAAACAAGTACTCCCTTCAAAAAAAAAAAAAAGTGGGAAAAAAGAACTAAATAAAAAAAAAACAACTATGTATAACTAGCTACGGAAGTCATGAAAGTTGGTATTCAAAAAGTAGTGTAAATAAAAGACTTATTGATTTTGATTAACATAATCTAAATCATATAATTTGTGATTACAGGTTGATGTTGTTGAAGGAGTATGTCCTCAAACCAGGCTAGTGTTAAAACAAGCATACTCAGAGAACATCCGCCCAGTCTTGGTTCTCAACAAAATTGACCGTCTCATATTAGAAATGAAGCTGACACCGTTAGATGCCTATGTGCACTTGATGCAGCTGTTGGAACAAGTTAATGCGGTTATGGCAGAGCTGTTTACTACTGAAGTGTTTGAGAATGAGGAATCTACTATGGGAAAGCAGGTATGTTATATACAGAACTAGCGGCCCGATATGTGCTTTGCTATGTACATTATGTTAAGAAAACCCTGTCCGACATGTGAAGGTGTTGTTAGGTATCGATAACTGATTCTACTAATGGATACAAAACCGGGCTAAACTTAAAAAAAAATCCCCCTAAAAAAATAAATATTATTTCGCAAAAAGTGGTAACTTAATAAATGTGCGTTCACCCTTCCGCGGGTGGCGGGCGGCAGGGCACGCGGCACGTGGTCGTATCGCTATTCGCTCATAATAATACCGGTGTGGTCACTTTTTTAAAAATTACCAAATCTCGGGGAAGTTGGAATTAATTCGCGGGAAAAAACATTATTTCAAAATTCATTTGTATTGGTACTATGATGATTACGTAAAATTTTATATTATATTTGATCATGTGTTTACCTAACCTTTATTATCCTTATGGGTCGGACAGGGTTTTCTTAACATACTGTATAAGGTGAAATAATAAAAACAAATTTATTGAATCATCAAAATTATTTATTCAAACATAAAATATTTGTTTTAATTGCTAGCAATTTTAAAACTTAATCCATAACATTTAGACTCTCGAACAGGCAACATAAAGTTGGTCATTTGAAAAACATGATTCCTCCAAATTCAGACCACAAACGTGAATGAAATGTTTGCCTTAGGGATCATAGGGATACGCGGTATCAAACAAACTTCTCCTTTTGATTTATTAGTTAAGATCATAGCTTCAATGAAATTTGATAGCATTACACAGTTTTGGTGGATTATAAAATTACAAAGAAAGTGGCATTGATTTTTAAATATATAGATGAGATGATGATCCACCATTCATTGAATTCATTTGTTACAAAAAATGTGATAAATGAAGAACCGCTCGACCGATTCTGTTCAAAATTCACATAAACCATCTACTAATTATAATCAAAATAAAGCCTAAACATTTGGTTTGGATAGGTGAATCCGTTCTTGATTTATAAAATTACAAACAAAGTGCATTGATTTTTATATATATAGATGATAGATGAAAAGCAGGTGTATTTGTCACAAGAACATGTAAAAACCTTAATACTTTAGCGATAAAGCTGAAAATCAAATAAAAAATTAGATAGATTTTCTCAACTTGATGTGGTGTCGTCTGTACATACAAAAATATGATGACTCCAATATGCTATGATACACCATTTGTACTCACAAACAAAACATTAACTGCTGCAATATACTTTACTTTCCAATTAGATTGGAAAGTAAAGTAGTTTCTCGGTGGTAGGCCATAACATCGGCCGCCGGCAGAAGTTATCACCCACCAGACAAAGCCTTGCCGCCAAGCGATTTGTCGTGTTCCGGCATGATGTCTGGTGAAGCCGTACGGAGGACGGGTCTGAGCAGTTGTATTGCGATGTGTGCCGGGTACGATGCGCCTAATGTTGTTGTGTTGGGAGTTTGGTCGTGGAGGGTCTTCAGATCAATCTCCCCTTGGCGCTGCATCGTTGGTCGTGTTGTTGGGTTTAACATCGCATTACCTCGCTCAACTGCCGTCTTCCTTCCTATTCGCTCAGTTTTTCTGAGTGAAGAGGCTCTTAATAAACTAGCGCGCTTTACCATCAACGATCGCGTCACTGCTTACCATCAGGCGGGATTGCGGTCAAGCGCTAGTTTATAATTATTTAAAAAAAAAAAAAATTGTTTGCAAAGCATGAGGCAGTAAAGTCTTATGAATCTAACTGCATAGTTTTTTTTTTATATTCATCATTATTTTTTGTTTATGTAAAACTCGAAACACGTGTCTAGTATTTTTAAGTAAAGTATCTACCGGGTGCGGCGATTGAACTGTCCGTCTCAATCGAACTGTTTTAAAATTCAAACTACTCAATCAAACACATTCAAAATTTTACAGGGTGGTCTTTGACATGTTTGCTGTCATCATTTAAGTGATTCTGTTGTGAGAGAAACACATTCAAATTTAGAACAATGGATTAAAAACGTAATACAGTAATTGCTCTTCATTTGGAGGGAAAATCGATCATCGAAATACGATGAGCGCTGTGAAACCTGCAATTGAACGAGAAGTTTGTTCATCGCACTATTCAACGTTGTAATGAGACTGGTAGTGTTAAGAAACGCTACGGTGGCGGACGACGTTGTACTGCAACGGCGCCAGCAATTGTCGAAAAAGTCGTCGATTACACAGAAATCCAGCACGCTCGGCAAATCAGCTCGCACGGGATCTCGGGGTGAGCGACCGCAGCGTTCGTCGCATATTGAAAGAAAAGCTTATAGTCAACCCATTGAAAAAACATCCTTTCTCAGGAACTTAGGTACTGCTTTGCAACGTAGCGAACGATTACATCGATCGAAGAAGCGGCTTCGCTTGCTCGACTCTGACGAGCTTCCCAATTTGGTGTTTTCATATGAGAAAACTTTCTGCGTTGAGCAGTTTCTTAATAGACAAAATTAGCGTGTTTGGTTTAAGGGACGTGTCAGCAATCATTCAGATGAATTGCGAGTCACTCGAGGTGAAGCAGCCGATCAAATTATGGTCTGGGCGGCGGTGTGCGTAAAAAGCCGTTCTCCACTCTTTTTTTCGCCAATGGGTCGCAACAAAGTCAAAATAAACCAACAAAACTATCCAAACAAAGTCTTATTACCAGGGCTATTGCCGTGGACACGCTACACATTTGAATCTGAACGTTGGACTTTCCAGCAAGAGTCTTGCTGGAAAGAATCAAATCGCCATCGCACAGAGCAATTCCAAGGCAAAATTGGTTAAAAGTGAACGTTCCGGTGCTGATAGACCGAGATATGTGGCCGTCGTCATCGCCCGACTTGAATCCACTGGACTTTTGTATTTTGGGTGTTTTACAGGTCAAGGCTTGTGCTAAAAAAGACACGTCGGTGGAAGCGCTCAAAGCTACCCTTACGCGAGAATGGAACTGTTTAAGTGATTATGTCGTTCTAGCAGCGTGCGCTTCTTACAGAAAGAGACTCAAGCTTGTATTGCAGGCTAAATGCGGTTGTATTCTATCGGTATAAACCATAATAAAACTTTGAACCTTCTATTTTCACATTCTAAAATTGTATAAATACATATTCAAAATTAACAAAAATATTTCATTTTCGCATACGGACAGTTCAATTGCCGCACCCGGTATGTACAAAATTTCAAAAAGATATCATGTAAAACCACAAAGTTTTGAGATTGTTATCCTACTTGGTTGTCCCAACAAAAATATGGTTCACGCTTCAATATATTTTACGCGTTAGGTAGTTCAGACTGCGTTTGACGGGCGAACCGGGTACGTTGACCTGTGGCGTTAGCTGAGCGCGGGCATGCCCACGCGTAAACTGCGTAGCGCGCTCATTAACCACACTGCAACAATTTCTAAATGTATTTAGGAAAAATATAACATCGTGTAAAAATAATTGGAATCGATTCAGTTGCTTACTCTGAACAAACTGTATTCAGGTTTCGCAAAAACAAAAAATAACGTTATATTTCTTTTCAATTAGATTCGTAAGATTTTAATGTCTCATGTTTTGCAAACATAGCGGTCACTGATTAACTTCAGTTTTGTAATCTTAACGGCATAACATGCTCTCCAAGACACAAGGAGGTCACAGCATGTAAATATGGTCAACCATCCACAGACCAACCTCGGCAAGCATAACCTGATTTATCGACCTCACCAATTAACTATAAGAAATATCGCTTCCAGGAACAAAAAGAACGGCTTAATAAAGAAGACAACAACTTCTATGATTGGACCTCTGCTATGGATGATGCAGATGACTCTAACCTTTATTTTACACCTGAACATGGAAATGTGGTGTTTGCTAGTGCAGCTGATGGATGGGGCTTTACTATTCATACATTTGCCAAATTATTCTCTGATAAACTGGGTAAGTGAAATATGAACAAATTTTTAAAAAACGAACAAAATATGAGCCCCTTACAGATTTTTAATGCTGTATTTCTTTTGTTTTTAAATCCTATTTTATAATAAAAGTTATGGCAACAGCAGGAAAATATTTCTAAGCAATGTCATCAGCGTTTGCCTAAGCATGTTGTTACACTTTATTGGAGATTGGTGCAACATCTCTTTTTCTTCCATATTTGTATTATCATATCGGCAGTTATTTCCTTTCTAGCCATATTCTAGCTATATTTTCTTTTTCATCATCATCATCAACCTTTTATCGTCCCACTGCTGGACACAGGTCTCCTCTCATACAGAGAAGGATTGAGCGTAATCATCATGCTTGCTCAAGGCGTGTTGGCAATTTCAGACTTAAAGTCCGTTTTCTCAAGATGTTTTCCTCCACCTTTTAATCAGTCATTGGTGTCCAAGATATACTTAGATATTTTCTTAAAGAATTATATTTCTAACTGCTCTAAATGTAATTTTAACCCTATTTATTTCCAGGTGTTAAAGAAGAAATCCTAAAAAAGGTACTTTGGGGAGACTTTTATCTAAACACTAAAACAAAACGCTTCATGAAAGGAGCTCAAGAAAAAGCCAAGAAACCTCTTTTCGTTCAAGTAATTTTAGATAATCTGTGGAATGTTTACGAAACAGTCGCTATAAGAAATGAAAAGGAGAAAGTCCCAGTTATATGTGAGAAACTTGGTATAAAGCTAACAACAAGGGATTTGAGGCATACAGACTCCCGAGTTCAACTGCAGTCCCTCATGGTACAATGGCTACCATTATCAAGTACGGTCCTTAACATGGTTTGCGAAAAGCTTCCATCACCCAAAGAGATTCTTCCAGAAAAAGTAGAAAAATTAATGTGCTCAAGAATCCGCGACTTTGATTCTTTGTTCCCTGAAACTCAGAAGCTAAAGGAAGACTTTCTAGCCTGTGATAGTAGTGACGATAGACCAATAATTATTTTTATATCCAAAATGTTTAATGTTGATAAGAGTATATTACCAGAGAACAAGCCTAAGGTTTTGACAAGCGAGGAAATGGCTTTGAGGAGGGAAAGAGCGAGACAGTTGCGTGAAAAGAAAGAGAACAATGCCAATATTCAAAGTACTTCTCTAGAAGAAAACAAAGAAGAAGTTGCGGAAGTTGAAAAGGCAGCTGTAGAAGATATTGACCAGCCAGTATTTATAGCTTTTGCTAGAATTTTCAGTGGCAAAGTAAAGAAAGGAGATAAAGTTTATGTTTTAGGCCCCAAACATGATCCTTCCAAAATACTTAGCAAGGACTTCCAAATAGATCCTAATAAGAAATTGAAGGACTTGCTCAGTGATGAGCATATAACTTGTACAGAGTAAGTTTACTATACATTTTATTACTGCTGTAAGTGAAACTTTAGGTACAGACGACAGCACATCTGTCAGATTTTTTATTCGATTTTCAACTTTATCGCTAAAGGATTAGAGTTCAAGGTTGATTGGGAATATTTGGCAGTTTCGGGTAGCTTGCCTGCTATCGTCCGTACATTCTAAACTACTACGTACTATAAATTCGAAAGTAACTTTGTTCGTTTTATGGTACCTTTTGACACCTGAACTACTGAATGGATTTCGTAAAGTCGTATTGTTACGTGAACTAGTTTTAAAAAAATGTTTTTAAGTTATGTAATAATTGACATCCACGCGGACGAAGCCTCAGGCATAAATTAGTTTCTTCATAAAACTGTCAGGTTCCTCAATACGGGAAAGGAAATACTATGCCAATTTGATAGGTTTTAACTTATTATATTTTAACAGTCAGATAATGAACTATGTATTTTATTTCAGGATCAAATCTTTATATATTCTAATGGGAAGAGAATTAGAATTAATTGACGAAGCTGTAGCAGGAAATATCATTGGTGAGTCATTTATATTTTTAGAATTATTTTCAGTATTGTATTATGAAATCCATAATGAAATCCATAGGGGCCGTCCATAAATTACGTCATCGATTTTTTCAGATTTTAGTTCCCTCCCCCTACAATCATCCTACCGTCATTTTTTAATGACCCCCCCCCCCTTCTCCCAAAATTGACGTCATTACCAGTTTGACAAAATTAGAACATTGCAGATTTGAGAAAAATAGGGTATTATATGATTAAAACACTTGGTTATAGAATCACCTTTTATTATTTTTACTTTGGCAATAATCATTGATCACGGAGTTTTCACCCATTCTTTTAAATTCTGGATCACGGGTAATATCTCCGTATCCTCCCGATATCCCTTCCCTTAAGAAAGGTTTATATGTACGAATATAATACATGTATGTAAGTACCACGAACGAAGCCGGGGCGGGCAGCTAGTATAATACGTAATATTATTGTTAGAGTATTTTATCTGTAGTTATTACCGTATTTGTGTACATCTATGTTGCATTATATGTATATGTTTATTATGAGTTATTTTAGTATTGTACACTTACTAGGTGTGCTGGAAGAAATTTCTTTTAAGAAATAATATTTTTGTACGTGAACAATCAACTATAAATAAATAAATAAGAATGACGTCAATTTCTACTTTAGAATGACGTAATATATGGACGGCCCCATATAGGACCGTCGCGGTCCCATCGTTCATGACAAAATAAAGATTTTACAAATACTTACTTCAAATCTAAAGACGTCGTCAAATCTAAAGATAACGTCACGATCGTCTTTCGGAAAGCCTTGCATGAGTGCAGCCTACAAGGATTACTAATGTCTTATTTGAATTTTAAATACGTCTCGCAAGGTCACCGAAGCAGCTGAATCAGAGTTGCCGAAAACCGAATTGAGTCGCATGCAATTGGAGAGGTCTTATTTCCAACAGAGGACTGCTGTAGTATAATGATGAGGGTAATGCAGTCCTATTGGGAACCGAGTGCCCATTTCTTATGAAAACTTGGTTTATTTTTCCGCCTAAGCTATCCCACTGCTGGGCAAACGGGGGCAAACGCTTCCCCCAAATCATTCTAAGAATATTTTTCCCAAACCACGTCAAACCAGCAAAAACTTCCATCGTGGAAATTTTAGCTCATTGGCATAGTGCTCATATGCCTCAGGGCACACCGATCTGCACACAGATCATACCTAGATTTAAATCATTCATCATTCTCCTGCCCGAAATCCAATTTATTTGGAGTCGGTCGGTGGTAGCCCATTAACATCGCCTGCCGGTAGAAG
Source organism: Sesamia inferens (assembly GCA_037179545.1). Taxonomy (NCBI): domain Eukaryota; kingdom Metazoa; phylum Arthropoda; class Insecta; order Lepidoptera; family Noctuidae; genus Sesamia; species Sesamia inferens. The sequence continues at coordinate 19,264,074 of CM073933.1, read as the reverse complement.
TTACCACCCGCCAGACAAAGTCTTGCCACCATGCGTTTCGGTCGTAATGTCTGGTTAAGCCGTACGGTGGGCGGTGGCGGCGGTGGTGCAATGTGTGCCGTGTACAATGCGCCAAATGTTGTTGTGTCGGGAGTTTGGTCGTGGAGGATTTCCAGATCAATTTTCCTCTGGCGCAACATCGTTAGTCGTGTTGTTAGGTTTAAGATTGCATTACCTCGCTTAACTGCCGTCTTCCTTCCTATTCACTCAGTTTTTTTTTTTTGAGTGAATAGGCTCTTAATAAACTAACGCGCTGTACCATCAACGATTGCTTCACTGCTTGACATCAGGCGGGATTGCAGTCAAGCGCTAGGTTATGATTATAAAAAAAATATATCTTTTCTTTCATACTTCCCTCTTAGACGTTATCTTCTTTGTTACCCATTTCTTAACCATATAATCATGTACACAGTCCATCCAGTCATAGTATCGTTGGTCTTCCTCTACTTTAACTTACCTAGATTGAAATATGTATTTTAAAAACATCACAATCAACTACTGGAGCTAAGCGTTTCCTAAGCCGAGCCATAACATCCCGTCCTTTTCCTAAGCCGAGCCATAACATCCCGTCCTCCATATCTAGTAAAACTCAAGGATAAATAAATAAAAAAAAAAGTAATAGGTGTACAAATAAGTTTCCGCCGTTTTTTCAACATGGGGACGAGCATTATCACGTAGGAGAATAATTTTGTCATATCTGGACGTCGTTTTTCCTTTTCCTTGTATTTTCCTCCAATAATGCTTCCACTTCCGTGTCTTTGTACGATTTCTGTCTTCCATTATGTTCTTTGTGTTCACCATAAGCTTACTATAAACAGTCGATAGGCCTCAGATGCAGGCTTTTTTCAAATTAAAGAAGTAACAAAAGTTCCCACAAATGACGCAACTTTTTTAGCTCTTTCTTTATTCGGCACAAAACTTGACATCTTTGCATAAAAATAAATAGGTGATACTGATACAGAGTCACTAATACTATATATATATATATTTATGTTTCTGTAATCTATATGGTGTACATAATAAAGAGTATTCTATTCTATTCTAATGATCAAATGTCCAAAGTCACGATATCACATTTTACATCTGACAATTTCAACGAAACCTCTTTGTGAAGACATCTTTTCTAAACGGCGGAAACTTATATGTACACCTAATATATTTTTTATTTTTTAGGTATCGGTGGTCTAGAAGAGCATGTACTAAGAACAGCTACGTTATCTAGTACCATAGCATGTCCTGCGTTCAGTGAGATGCAATACTCAGTAGTACCAATATTGAGGGTAGCCATAGAACCTACATACCCGTCACAACTACCACAATTAGTCAAAGGTATTTTTTTATTTCTCTACTTTATAGACTGTTATTCTTGGTTGTTGAAAATTCGACCTTTATGTCAAATGAAATAAGAGCAAATTTACTAAACAGCTTTGTTTATTACAGGTTTGAAACTACTAAACCAATCAGATTCTTGCGTGCAAGTGTTACTACAAGAAACGGGTGAACATGTCTTGGTTACAGCTGGTAAAATACATTTAGAAAGATGTCTAGAAGATTTAAAGTAAGCATATCATATTTTTCAAACAAATTGTGTTGACAGGCACAGACGACAGCACATCAAGCTGTCAGCTTTCCTTATTAGACTTTCAACTTTATCTCTAAAACATTAAGACTCAAGGTAACTTGAACTGGTGTCGTCCGTACTTTAAACGTGCACGTTCACTGCCTCGTACCGACTGCAACAATGCAAAACACATCTGTTGCTTACCATGATTATGTTGCGGAGTAGTGGACATTCACCTTCTTTTATTAAAACCACTTTTAATATGTTTTAAAGAAGCTATTCTACATGAACTTGCTTATTTCTCTTTCTAGGAACCACTACGCAAAAATAGATATCTCAGTATCCGAACCAATCGTACCATTCAGAGAAACTATAGTACCACCACCGAAAATAGACATGGCGAACGAAGAAATTGACTCTCAAAACGTCATAGATAAGACTGTAGACAAAGACATAGACCCATTAATAACAGTATACTCAAACAACAAACAAAGTAGAATATTAATCAGAGCAAAACCATTACCAAATGAAATAACGGCATTACTAGATAAATCAACTGATTTACTTAAAGCAATTTCTCAATACATAAAAACACAACAGGGACTACACAAAAATGAAAAGTTGGAAAGTAAACTAGATGAATTACAAATCAACAGTACAAAAAATAAACTATCCGAACGCATGCTGAAACTTATCCAAGCTTTCAAAGACGAACTCCAAACTATTTGCGACAAACTTGGTCCCGAATGGAAAGACGTTGTCAAACAAATATGGTCTGTAGGTCCAAGGAATTGTGGTCCAAATTTGCTCCTCAATCAAACCGAGGATTATAGAACGAAATACTTGCATCACGAACAAGAAATAAAAGAAGATCCGCGCTTTGAATACGAGAGCAGTTTTGTGAATGGGTTCCAGTTGGCTACGTTAGCTGGCCCATTGTGTGATGAGCCAATGATGGGCGTCGCATTCTGTATTGAAGAATGGTCTTTAGATAAATCTGCTGGAGATGATATGTTACATTTTGGACCATTGTCAGGTACAAACTCTTCTAATTATTACAGTGAAATAGTATTTAACGGTTGTTTTTTAAGTAGGTCATAGTGTGGAAATCAGATGTATGGGCATGTAATATTGAGGAGTGAAGAAAATTTCGTAAGGAAAGTTTTTAGTATAAATATGGATGCTTATGATTACGATAGGAAGAATTTAAAAGGTGGTATGGCTAGAAAGGCGTGACGACTGATAGAGAAGTATGGGAGAAAAGGACATGTTGTACGGATCCCAAATAAATTAGAAAGGACAAGAGCTTGTTGATGACAAAGAAACCACGTGACCTAATTTACTGATTAAACGTTAATACCAGTCCGTTCTGTTGTCATGCCATGTCGCAGTTGTACTCTTCAATTTAGCAACTTATTAACGAATTGTAAACTTGTTGAATTGAGGAGTAAGATTGTGATGTAGCATAACAATTGAACAGAACTGGGATTACATTTAGTTGGTTAGCTGAGTCACGTGATTTTTTGTTTACTTTTAGTTAACTTTGACTGCAGGGTTAGCGCAGTGGTCAAATTATTGACTGCTGCGCGGCGTGTCGTGGGTTCGATTCTTGCACGGAACAAATATTTGTATGACCTACATACAAGTAGTTATTCTGGATCTGACTCTTTGTGTATGTGAGTTTATATGTTAGTAAACGCACCTACGATACAGGAGACATTCCTACTGTGGGATATAGTTTATTAAAAATATCTAATCCGATGGAGTATAGTGACAATTCGATTGATTTTTGTGAATTTTTTGATTTAGTATATTTACTTTTTCAGGTCAAATAATGTCAGCGGTAAAGGATGGCTGCCGGAAAGCATTCCAAGCGCAACCTCAGCGTTTGATGGCAGCAATGTATAGCTGTGACATTGTCGTCGACCAGAAAGTATTAGGTAAGTCATATTGAGTACTCAGATTTTTGCCATACCAATATACATCTTGTTACAGGGTGACAAAGTCAAGAATTCGATGTCGTTTGAACAAAGGGTGCCACAAAGTGCAAGTGAAAAATAATAAAAAATCGGTTAAATTTATTTTCCGTAATTACAAATATTGTAATTTTTACATCTAATATTTACAATTCACTATGCTAAGTATAAATATGGTTCTTAAATAAATATATTATCATTAAACTAAACGTACTTATATAACTATAAATGCACTGAAATGTTACACAAAAAAATCATTGTAAACTTATCACATATCTTTTGTGTACAATAAAAAAATGTTCTACCCTTTAATTTTATTATGTAATCACCGTCTATTGGTGGGGAAAAAAATTATTATTTTATTTTGAAATTATAATAATCCAAAACTTAAAAGCTAATAGTCATGGTTATTTCTATTTCTGGCAAAATTGTCATGCTTAATAATATCGAGAAATATTAAGTATTTTCGGGTGAAACAAATACAAGTTTTTAGCACTAGCTATTTGCTATTTTAATACAATCAGAACCCTAATTTCGTAATGCATTATTACTTTCAATTTGATGCATCATCCATTGCTCCATATGTTGGAAAAATGTATTTGCTCTACAACGAAAACAACGCAATGAATGTTGTTGAACTGTCAAAGTAACATCCCATTGCTACCGATAGTGTGTTACGCAACTACCCTGCAGATTCCATAAAGTTTCCGAAAAAATAGTTTAGTAAATATGCAATATAAATAATCGAATGGCTAGTAACATTCGCACCCCATAAATGACAGCTTCACTATTATATTTCAATAAATATAATTATTGTTATTATTCTAGTAAATGCAGTTGTACTGAGTATTTCATAGGTATCCAAAAATAAATTTCGCCACACTAAACAATCACGTTTAGAATGGGAAAGTTAGTAAGCAAGTATTACCTAAAAATTCGGATAAATAAGCGAAAAAGCGTTTCGAAATTAAATATGTTTCAAGTATAAGTTGAATTCAAAGAGGCGGATCCGATTAATATAAAGCCTCCATGAAGCCAACAAACTTTTTTCTATTCTATATTTAAAAAAAGGTCAAAGAGTCTAATTGATCCAATGTAGTGACCTTGCTAATTCGATTACTTTGTACCATGGGAAAGGGGGGTCTTCTGATGCTGATCGCCTGTATCTCGCGACTCGGGATCTCCGGTTGTAATATGGTTCTGTATAGCTATGTGTGTGATATCTGTTGTAGACGGGTTTGTTATCGGGGTACGCGTGAGACTGAGAATAGTCCACTTTGTAGGCGCCTGTAGTACTCTGAACGGTCAGGCCGCTGTATCTGTTTTTATTGTACGCTGCAAAAAGAAAATATTTTGTATGAAACAATGCATCCTCAAAAAGAAGCATGAATTAAGACCTATAATCGAATATGGCTACAGCGTTTTGTAGGTTCACATTTTCTAAACAACTTATAGACAATATTTTGGCAATATTTTCACACACAATATTTTGTATAAATCTTAGGATATTTTGCAATTCGTAAGTTCAAATTGGCTCTTGAATTTTATGGAAAAGTCGGTACTAACCGGAATGATAAGCAGTGGTGGGTCGTACGCACATCATTCCGTACACCCTGATACCAGGCACAGACGCGTAGGTTGGCTGGTCATGAGACATCGGCCCTTCTGTAAAATGAAACAATTCTCATTATTATTATCTCAACCAAATAAAAGCAATTAGTACTTCGTCTTTCCACAGGCTTACAGCTTGTCATTTAACCAACTCAAAACCTCTTAGATTTCCAAAAGACTCTTTCTCTTTTGTCTCGGGTACAAACGTACTAGAGAATTCAACCAATCAGCCACAATTCCATAATTGCGTATGTTTTTCTAAACAAAATCCCGTCCAAACTCAAATAACATTTGGAGAAGCCATAAAATGTTTTTGGACCTTACGTATGTTTCATTGGTCACTATCCATACTTATTTGGCTAATGCCGGACACTTTATAATACGGTAATGTACTGCATACAATGCAACACAAACTGTCAACATACATGGAATACAAGACTCCGTATATTGCAGCTGCAACCATGTGGGATCTGATAATAGAAATTCTTAACCAAATATAATGGACAATAGGAATTCACAGTTAGATATTTTGGAATGTACCCAGGACTGTCCCTTGTGCGGAAATGTAACATCTGACGTGACAATGATCAAAAATTCTTATGCAAAAGTATTCGATAGCAGGAAATTCTATACAGTCCATATTCACCAATTTCTAAATGTAAACATTCATTAAAGTATACCAACTTAATTTCTGGATAGTTTTCAATTGCCTTAATATGATTGCCAAAGATGAAAATGTTTTTATCTTGTTCGGTATTATTTATAAGTCACTTAATCCTAGAGCGTACATAATGTCAGAAATAAACATGGCTTACCTAATATATGATCTTCGGGACACCGACAGATGACCAAGTAGTGTGACTTGCCAGTTCTGATGTTCTGCAGCGCCAGTAGGGACCAGTCTCTGGGCGCTCGACACTCTCGCATTTCTTGTACTGCCTCGCATGTCTTCACTAGGGTCACGGCTTTGTTGGCAAACTGTAATACAAATTATGCAAGTGTTAGTATGAGTACACCGTACCTTATAATATTAATGCAATCTATATCATTTGATTGATGTAGATGTAAAAACGTAATTGGTGTAGAGGAAATACTACCTTATTCCAAATAAAATTCATTCATAATTTCAAATATAAATATAAGGCAAACATAATCTCAAGAATGGGTTGCGATTGTTGATGGTATTAACGATAGCTTAAAACTTTAAGGCTAGCAAATCTAGCATGTCCACAACTATTTTCAATTAATAGGATCATAGGTTTATATAGCAACATAGAATTCTTCAATTAAAACTAGCACGCGATTCTTTGTATCATGTAAATCTTATCACACACTCGTGTGTATAAGTTTTATTTGTGAATAAGAAGCGTTGCATATCTAGTTAGTAGGTTTGATTTGATCGTTTATACATTAGCATTCGTTTGAGTGACCTCAATTCGTCAATGACCAGCTTGCAGCACTGTACAACAGTACCAGAATCAATGTGTGTTACAAACATGTCAATTCTTCTACAAAACAACTAACTATGGTTATACGTAGAAGGAATTCAGTGTATCAAATCCAATTATTTCGGAGCGTTACCTTTTTTTTCGAGTCGGTGGTGAGGCGCGTAGTATGCAGGTCGTCGGCGTTGAGACTAGCGGAGCAGGGATCTCGGTACCGAGCGGGGCACGCGCACAGCGGCTGCGTATAGTTCAGACGCACGTAGACCGCGTTACATACCTGTAACGTTACCGCCATATGAAGCTAACGAACCAACATACTGCAAAGCGAACAGTGCCCGTGCCACAGACATGTGGAACGAGATTCTTTAGTATCGATATTCCTTCATCACATCTAAAACATAGACTTGGTATGTCATAATAGCAAACAGGGATGGACTGATCTTGGCTTGCTTAACTAACTAGCACGTAATTACTCTCTTTAATGAGTCCATCAAGTACATCATCTGGGAGCACTTGATATTATACTTTTCTTGGTAATGTTCTCTCTTCGCTACTTTTATTTTAATTGGTCTTAAGATTATATCAACACTAAATTCACCATTAAATTGATGTATGATATTTACATAACAGTGGTGGGTTTGGTATTACACTGTATTAAGAACAAAAGCAGACTGGATCGGCATTTTTCCTAACCGTAGATAATACGAAGAAGTTCGGAATCTTTACAGTATGTTCGCGTAGGTCTTAAAGATCAGTCATAGTGTTTGTAAGAATTTCATTTGTTTCAGTTCTGGTATTTTCTTTAGAACAAAAGCGTCTAATTACCTGTTGAATAGCGCATTCAGGCAACAAATAAATGTGCTGATTGTGAGGATAGTAGTGATACTTTGTCGGCTTCGCCAACACTGAAGTCGACCCGGCGGGTAGGGGCACCGTCTGGAATCAAAGAATAGAGTTGATTTATGAATCTTCATCCATTATTAGTATTACAAATGAAACAATCGTCAATGAAATGCAATTAGTTAATGAGGCTATATTCGCAAGCAACAAGAATGCAGTGTAACAATTTATGTATCTGTTGAAAGTGCGTCAATTTATCCGAGTTGTCATTAATTATAGTAACAATGATGGGAAATCGCTCGAGCTTGGTCTCGGATCGTGAACCACAATCTCATTCATCCCCGTTTGTCTTTCTGCCGCCGTGCCGCCTAGGGTTTCTGTGTCAACGCTCTTGCGTATACACCTAAGATGTCTTGGCTTGTGAAGTATTTCTTTATCTTTGCAAGGATTCCGCCAAATAAAGTGGCGGATAGAAATTTTGAAGCTTAGTGTTGGTATACGAAAGGAGTAATTCGTGCGCGTTGGTTCTTACTCATAACAATGCTTCACGGTCATGTACCCTGCGATTTGCCGATTACTTCGTCACGTTTGTTGCTGGATCAGGTTAATAAACCTGTTAAATGACGATTATCCTTTGTCGTTTTTTTTTTTTTTCAAAATGACCATTTCGTTTTACTTTTTGCGCCTTTAATTTAATTTTGGACATAAACTTGTTTGCTACGGAACTTATGCATTTAAGAAATCGTTTTTATTTGACGTTTCTCTCCTTTTAAATTAAGAAAGTATTCTTGAAGATCTTAATCTGAAATGGTAGTACGGATGTAAAAGTTACAGTAATCGTAATACATCGTGTTGAAGCGGGCGGTGGTCATGCAGTGGCATCGTCCGCGGACAATTACAATGTACACCTGCTGAGATCCAATTTGGATTGCTATCAACATAAGCTTTTCGACGTACTCACTTATCTGGCCCACTAACCCGTATATATTGACATCCGACTAACATACAACAATGAGCTTTTTGTGTTGAACCGCTGATCGTGTTTGTTACAATAATTTACCTTTTACTTTACACAAAAGAGCTAATACTATAATGGGTTCAGTTCAATTTTTGTAAGTACCAATCGTAATTTTATTTTATGGCGTTCAACGCATTTTCATATTCGACGTGGTATATAAAATTTAATCAGAATCAAATTGCGAAGCTATGTAGATAAAATAAAATCAGATGCAGGTACTACTCAAATTGTCGAGTACTTTTAATTCATCTTCGATTTTAGTTTTTGAAAGGTTTCTCACGGTAATATGGAAATGTAATCAATAGTTTTCCACGTGTAATAGAAATTCAACACTGAAAGCTGAGGGAATAATATTTTTATTTTTAAACTCATGAACGATGAAACTTTTACTAAAGAAGATCACACATTTTGGTTTAAAGACGGCAGATGTTCGTTACGACCAGATATGACTGTAGATATTCACTACGAACACTAATCTCTTCACCCGCGGTTCTCACTTAACAAATCAGTTTCAACAGTAACTTACAAAAGGAGCAAGTTGGAATTCTTGGAGCAACCATTATGTCATAACTTTCTTTTTTATGGTCTCGTCCGAATTTACTCATAATTGCATTAACAACATTAAATAATATACCGCCCGTGCTCCCAATTGACCTTCACGATTGTGCTCATAATAGAAATGTTTTATTACTGATACAACTCGCAAATTTTTGTTCTTATATTAATCGTATCAAACTTTCACTTCTTTCCGTAAATTGAGCGTTGTGATTAGCTCTTGCGTTTCAGATTCGATTACTTCCTAAACTCAGTCTGAGTGCTTCTGAACGTGAATCCGCTTTTCTTTTATGATTTCACTTTGCTTTACGCGCAACTATTTCACTGTTAATTAATTTTGTATTTGAATTCTCACCATGATCAAACACAGCACTTGCCGCAAAGCTCGATTGAGTCGAAGACTCATTGTGTCGGATGTTATCGTTGGCAAAGTTACTGCTCTTTTTGGCCGTCAGTACCGTACTGATTCTGTATTCGATAACAGGGTACCGCGGCTGAGATGACTCAGGAGAGGGTTACCGAGCCAGGCTTGATCCTCGAACTGGCATTTTTTCTACGAAAATAGCACCGGACGTCACGTTCAAGTTGAATGATCTAAATTGTCTCAACGGTTTTGGGATAGGCTTCACCTGTCATGCGTTGCTCTTTATTATGAGTTGCTTTTTTGCGTTTGTGCATTTTATTAGTTGGTTTCAATATGGACTGATTTACGAATGTGGTTGTGTATGATTTTCGTTGTATGTTTATAATACTCTGGACTCGGACAATTAATGATTGTATTGGACTAAAATTTTCACAGTTGAAATTGTACAGGATGCCAGGGACATCGCCTCGCTACCTGTTATTAAGAACTCAGTACATGATTCAGGAGCATTATTCGTGTGATTTAAAAAAAATGCTGTTGCACATTTCAGTGCATAGGTAATTAACAAAAAATACGTTTTTTTTATAACCTAAGAAATCATTTAGCGCCAATACCAGAATCTTGTACTGAATCCATGGTCTCAGGTTGTCCGTTGTATCGCCACTCTGTACGTAAATTATCATTCTCAATTTAAACATAAGCACTAGTTTATAATATTAAAAAAAAAACTTTAAAGAATCGTTCTCTACCGCAATTTAAGGTCAAACAATCCAAGTTTAAAAAAAATGTTGCATAATATTACAATCCGTTATGTAGGGTTAAGAGGCCAACCGTAGGGCAGTGTTGTTCACACGACATGTTTACCATAAGAGCGAATCTTCGGTTCGCGATCTTGACATGATCGTGACGTCACTGATCGCGATAACCGAAGGTTGTTAAACCATCAGAATAGTTCATGGTTGTGAGTTTAGTTGGAACTGATATTGTAAATTCATCTTTCGTTTTGGCATGAATTGTTTGTATAGCTCGTGCTGTGTCAGTCAGCAAGGTTTCTCTGCTTCTCAAGATACAGGCTTCCTAATTTAAGAGATAACTTTTTTTTATTACATTTCTACTTTTTACAAAGAATTACGTGTCATTTTAGTATAAGCTCACAGCTAACATGAACAAGGTAGGTAGTATATATATGCGTTTGAATGCCATTTACAAGTTTTCACCGATATATGTACATTGTACCTACAGTTGAAAACAAAGAAGTCAATAAAATATAGATACCTATAAATCTCTAAAACTGTGCTCAACCTGTGTTAATATATTACTTCCTTTAAATAAACATTATAAGATGATGACGAGATGTATGAATGCTAACGGAGCAAAAATATTATGGAAGTTTACGAATCTTACCTTATACAGTATGTTAAGAAAACCCTGTCCGACCCATAAGGATAATAAAGGTTAGGTAAACACATGACCAAATATAATATAAAATTTTACGTAATCATCATAGTACCAATACAAATGAATTTTGAAATAATGTTTTTTTCCCGCGAATTAATTCAACTTCCCCGAAATTTGGTAATTTTTAAAAAAGTGACAACACCGGTATTATCATGAGCGAATAACGATGCGATCACGTGCCGCGTGCCCTGCCGCCCGCCGCCCGCGGAAGGGTGGTAACGCACATTTATTAAGTTACCTCTTTTTGCGAAATAATATTATTTTTTTTGGGGGATTTTTTTTTTAAGTTTAGCCCGGTTTTGTATGCATTAGTAGAATCAGTTATCGATACCTAATAACACCTTCACGGGTCGGACAGGGTTTTCTTAACATACTGTATGTTATTAATTAGATGGCGTTCCGTATTTTATAACTGTTCCATTGGAAAAAAGGCATCGGTTTGACTAATTATGCATCTATAAGGTTGTACTGTGGTCACACTACCATACCCACTACTACGATACCCAGGGGTAATCCTATATGAAGGCTATTTAAATGCACTCTATAAATTGGTAAAAGTGGTGATTTTTGCACTTGCTAAACCTGAACCTGCAAACGACTTAACTGGAATATTTTCTGATAGGAAAGAAATTGCAATTTGTTCTTAAGTCTTGTTTTTTCTCGCGTTTAAAGTCATATCTAATTACGTAGACTGACATATCGATATAGGCTCTGCTAACTTCATTAATATGTGAATGAAGTTTAATTTAACTTAATGTTGAAGTGTGGTTGGTGGCCCCAGGCTTACGTAGGGTAGTTTTAATAGATCGTTCATTTAGTGTAGGCACAAAAAGACATAATTTACTCTATGAATGAAACATAAGTAGGTAAGTATCTAATGTAGTTTAAAAGGGATGCGCTACGGTAGCCTATGAAATTAAAGTTCTTACGCTTTTAACATTTTGCAGGCCAATGTCAACTTCAGTATGAAAACTTGACACTGCGACAGTAAAAAATATAACTACTTTTTATAACGACCAATACAAATAGATATCTATTTGTATTAAAATATGTCATTTTTTTTATCTGACTTTATTTTGGGGTTTTTTATGGGGATATGTCAGCCCCATCGTACCCTTTACACTGATCTTACTTAGTAAATACAGTATAAAATAGAAGTATAAATATAAACAAATTAATAAAAAAAGTAGAGCTATTCATATAGAACCTTAACTACACAACTTTTTCGTCATCTCTGATGATGCCGTAAATTTATGATTTCATGAAATTGAGTTTCATTAGGGTAATTTGAACTTAAACAGAATAATAATAATAATAAAACCATAGATTTAGATGATAATATAGCAGTCTATATATGCCGATGGATTCTGTATAAACTTCTGAAAACTGAGGTGAAGTAAGTGTGGAGTGAGCTGTCTTCTTCTTTTTTTTCTCAGCCTATTGAAGTCCACTGCTAGACAAGGCCTCCGCCAAGGCTTTCATTCCATTGGGAGGCCAAGCATGGCGATTATAGCAATGCCCCCCGCATTGCCATAATCCCCATGCTTGGCAGCCGGGTTGGGGATCACAGTAATTCGATATTCCACAGGAGAAACGATGCTACCCGCTTCCCTGGTGAGAGTTCCCTAAGTCGCCTCTTACGATACTCACGGAAGGATATGGGTTGGTACTATTCTAAGTGAGCTGTCACTCCCAACTAATTATGACTGCTCAGTCTAAGCAAACTTTCCCTAATTTTTCACGGTACGACGTTCTAACCAACTGAGCCAATACTTCCTTTTCTTAGTACGCGCGATTTTTCTGGACATTTCGACATTTCGTCTGTTAAGATTCGTATGCCATAAAATGTGGGATGAATAATTTTATGTTTTATTGAAATAGTTAACGAATAGTATGCCTACAGCCCCATGCTCAGGGGCGTGCACAGAGATTTTCTTGAAGGTATGCATAGATACACCTACTACCCAAATCTCTGTGCTTATATATGGTAAAACTTAAAAAACGTAACGTAGACGTAGTTTCAATTTAACATAGTCGCGTACTTTTTCGCATGTCAACATTGAATTGATGTTTGTGCGTGGCTACATAACAATGAACATCTAAGTATGTGATTGATGATAAGAACAAGTCAAATAAATGATATACGTGGGGTGTTAGGTATTTTTTTTTTGCCCAAATGAATACAATGAAATCATCATCTCAGGGTTAATACCAGTCGCATCCAAAGCTTTGGAATCTGGGGTCCGCTTTTCCAGTCTAATTGCTGATTTTGGCAAAATTTCGACATTTTCCGTGAAGCGACTGCCGTCTGACTTGTGGGCTCCAACAACCCGTAACGACTGCCACTAGATGTTCGTATGGCAACCGAAACCAACGGCTTAACGGGTTTTCCGAGGCACGACCAGACCAGTGCAAATATTCATATTCATGCATACAAATATTTACACTGCGCGAGGATCGAACCCGCGCCTCCTTACGCAGCGGCCGCGTTCGCTACCGCTACGCCATGGAGGCTGTCAAAATACAATGAAATTGTATTACTAACTGAACTGTAAATAAGTAATAATTTATTTCTCAAAAAACTAAAAAAATATATTTTACTATCTATAAATTAAATCAACGCGCCAATCTATTTTTAAATAACTCTGTAAAAATTAAATATATATAAGATCGTTGTGAAATCGCTAAAAGTTCTCTTAAAATGGAAATATAGACAAATCTTTCATAAATATGCGTAATGCACTACTCATTGGAATCATAACTATTAAATTTTGCTAATTTGTAAACTTCAGAAAAATTATTAAAATATAAAGTATAGTATTGAAATTCAAAAGCAAGTAGGTTGAAAAACTTAAGGTCTTTTAAGTTTTTATAACAACGAACTGTCAATGCCGTGTTTTAAAATAATATACCTACACGAGAAACAAAACAATTTATTTGTGTGTACACACTACACAGCCTGCTAACCACATATAATTATCATAATACTTTTTATAAAGACAACCTTTCTTTTGTGTTAAACCAAAAACTCTAAAATAAATGAATATTTAATTATAATAATTCCGCTTAAAACAACCAATATTGAAACAACATAAGCTGCTAAAATAAAAAGGTATTTGAACGAACAACAATCATGCTATATTTCTGAACTTCTTAAATTCGTCGCATTATTAGAAGCTGTGCTTATCGTGCCCTTAAAAGTCAATGAAATTTCACGCACACGTACACAACAAGTTAGGCACACAAGCAAATAATTTTATACACAGACAGATATGGAAGAGGCACATTTTGTTTGTGCCTACGCCGCTAAGAGAAGTGGCGCGGCCGTCGCGACGAAGGCCAGTGATATTTCGTAGTTAGCACTAGGCCCAATAGATGGCAGTGTTCTCACTAACTGATTAACAAAGTCTTTCAGTTTTAAGTTTGTAGTATATAAATTATTATATATTTTTTTAGAAAACTATTAGGGTATGCAGAGCTTTTCTGCTTGTATGGAGCGCACGCGCCTGCCCATGCTTGGGGCACGGGCCTTCTCGCGTTTTCGAATGCCCTTGTCCTTACGATGTTTCCCTTCATCATTTTGAGAGTATCGATTATGAAGTAATATAGAAAAAAGAGCCTGATTGCGTTAGAACCTATACAATATATCTACAATTAATAAGTCGCGACCGTTTTCTTTGTCCACCACCTTTCCTGTCAGTACCGTATACTTATCGTTTATGACTTACATAATCCAATTTCTTTGAACAGGAAAGCACTAATTGTGTAGTAATTTAATAGCTCGCCGGCACACAATTATTACTGAGTCAATTGTGGCCAACATAGGCGAGGTGCCTTAGAATTCCTTTGACACTCATTCAGTTCACACATTCTAACAGCAATTAATTGAAGTGAAACTCCAATCAACGAGCAATTGAAATGCATAGAAAGTCCGAGTTACCTTTTCATGTGTTGTTAATTAATTTACAGTACAAATGACCTAACGTCAATAACAGATCAATATGATACAGTGTTCGTAGGTATGTATAGCGCAATGATCACTTCTTGATACTGTTGAGAAAGAAAACTTTTTTATATAAAAAAGAGAAAGAAAGGGGTGAAAGGGAATTTTATTTTGGTACAACAGAAATTGATAATTAATTTAGTGCAATGTCTTATTTGTTTATTTAAAAGCCAATAAATTTTAAATGAGCCCCTCTATATTTAAGAGATTTTAGTAACCAGGGACTTTCTTACTGGCTCTTCTACGTGAGAAACTATCACAATCTGCGAAAAAAAAAAAAAAACTAATTTAGACACATAAGTGTCTTTTGTTACATATAAAAACCTATTGCCATTTGAGTCGGTTTCTTCTAAGACTGTAGCTAACGAAGTAACATTCCGTAATGAAGATAATTCTCGCCAGAAGTGACACATAAACATGTTATTTATTATTCAGACAAGAGAGTACCCTACAATAAAAATATTACGTTGAGTGTATTTTATAATTATATAACTGGTGCGATAGTTTATAGGATTATAATTGCTTAAGAGTGCTAAGGCTTACCTGCTATGTGCTTCCACGCTTACTAAGGAGTGAAATAGTGGTTAAATTATTATTACGCACGTCAAGTGCGTGCGTAATAATCTTTTAAACACTATTTACTGTTTTGTTCAACGTGTAGTGGACGTGACGTCCAACAAATGTAGTATAAAAGTAGGAAAATTGCCATGTTGTAACTGCTGTATTGATACATAAATAAGGTTTACTTCATTGTCTGATGAAACCTAAATTGTATTTTTGTTACCTGTGTATGTTTTACTGCGTTTCCAGTTACTATGATATTTTAAATACAATATGGATAATGTTTATAATACAGAGGCAATAGGTACACTATATCTATATACAAAATCTTAATTAAGCTCTAAATTCGATTACAAGTTCAAATAAAAACAAAGATAATCAGATTATTAAGATTTTAAATGACTTTATACCGTGCCTCCAAAGCTATCTAAAACGATCAAGTGCTCACGGTCGCACATTAGTCGCACGCAATCTGCGTTCGTTGGCCGCGACCAACCTCAATACAGGTTCAGGGCTGAGTTACATAACCATAAACAATGCGTAATTACTTCCGACTTTATCCTGATTTATTTGCATATTGCAATCGATGTATGAGAATATAATCGATACTATCGTTTTATGGAAATTTTGATTTACTCCCAAGCTCTATCAATGGTGTGAAGCAAAAAAAAGCATAATTGATTAATGGTTTTCTTAATGTGAATCTCAAGGAAATACAGTGATTATGTTAATACAATGCAGGAAGACGGTGAAATATTTCATTAGGCTGACATAATATCTACGTCTGTATAAAGACTGGTTCTCACGCGCCGACTGCTCGTTAAATATAGTATGCTCTCCTTGTGTGTCTACATTGTTTTTAGATACTAATACATGATACACGCATTATCATCTCGGCGCTTTCTTGTGTACACGGCTGTAAAGATCGAGTTTGATCGTAATTTAGGCCATTTACCTGCCTGGGTAAAGCTGTAATAGGTACTGTTTTTGCGTGCTTTAGCAAAATACTTCCGTTGTAATAGATGAGCCTAGTGTTAAACACGAGGCTTATTGCCAGATCCTGGGTAGTCGAAGGGTCTTAGATCTGGGTATTTTCTCAACTATGATGGGATTGCTTTCCAGTCTGACCCGGTGCAGCTGAGTATTTTATATAAGTTGACTGTCTATCTGAGCTACACAACTATATTACTTAGTAATACGGAACTCCTTGGGTAGATTGGATTTCCGACTTCAAAGCTTCTGCAGACCCTTAACGGCCGTCAAAGGTCCATGACATCCTGGACCAACGGCTTAGCGTGCTTTCCGAGGTACGGACGGGTTTTGGTATGCGAAAATGGTAACCCATCCACACATTATCTGCAGACGGCTTAGCGTGCTTTCCAAGTTACGGACGGGTTTTGGTATTCAAAGATGGTAACCCATCCACACATTATCCGCAGCAAGCTCATCGGTCGACACGTGCGGCTTTTATTCCGTAACCTAGCTATTACTAAACCTCTGAATATTTCCAGTTTATGTTAACAATAGATGTAACTGGCCCATCTATCGGATTGGTTTTCTCTATCGTTACTTTAGATATCCACTACGGATGGAAAATGTAATGGTTTATTCTTTTTAGTCGATTCTACATGTTTTCGCATGATCTGAGGGACAATTCAACCATTGTTAAGAACGTTCAAATTTCCCTACATTTTGACAAGTTTTTGACATTCATTTGTCGCCGAGATGGAACTGCAACTAGATTTTGAACGTTTTAAATTACCAGAATTGAGGCTATGATCAAGAATATGTTTGGACTTTAAAGTGGCTGTCACCTTAAGAGTTTATTTCGGCCTTTCTTCTCGGCCTTTTTTCTATTCAGATAGCAACCGCTGAAACAACTAGTAAAAAAAAAAAAAAAAAATTGTCAAAGAGTTGGTAAAAACCTATTTACAGAAAAAGTAATTTATTATTTACTGCAAAAACGACGGCGAACAATTAAATCTTCCTTCTAACAATCTAACGCATCCTTATAACACAATTATCTTTGGAACCACCAATCTATCTAGTCACTAAAGCTGAAGAGTTTGTCTGATCGCGCTAATCTATGGAACCACCAATCGTCTGGAATATTTGGCTGTCCAGCATCACGCTACACGTCCTCTAGTACAACAAAATTAGAAAAGTCAAAAGAACGTTAGCGTAAACAGAAATATTACGGGTGGGTAGGTCCCTGATAATGGGGACCGACGACCTGGTGAAGGTCGCGGGAAACCGCTGGATGGGGGAGGTGCTGGACCGATCGTCGTGGAGATCCTTGCAGGAGGCCTATGTCCAGCAGTGGACATCTTTCGGCTGAGATGATGATGATGTATGGTGATGGTGACGATACATTGCGATCGTGTGGTGGCTAAATTTAAAACGTTTAGAATTAAACAGATTTAAAATATAATTGTCAAAAGTTTATATCTACAATGTCTGACATTTGGCAAACTTAAAACGTGTACACCAAAAACTGTGATATTCATAATATTAACACCAGAAATAAGGACAAACTGCGAGCCCCTTTTCACCGACTTCAAAAGGTTCATAACTCTTTTGTTGGGCTTGGTATAGCTTTTTATAACAAGATACCCTCTGCTTTGCTAGACTTGCCCTACAATGCATTTAAAGCACAAATTAAATCCAAGCTTTGTTCGAAGGCTATTCCGTGAATGATTATTTAAATGATAAGAATAGCTGGTCGCTCTGATTAACTCAGGACAATGTTTGTGTTCTTTCTCGGGAATTAGCTTATTGATACGTTATATGAGTTCATATAATTTACTTTTTTACATTACATAAATATGTAAGCTATCATGCCCTTTATGCCTGGGGCTTCTTAGTTAAGTAACAAGTTTTAGTTAATTACATTTTCATTTAAATATAAATATATTGTTTTGCTTTGCTGGTATTTTGGCGTGGTAGCTGGCATATGGTAAATAATTTCATTGTTGTTGTATTTTATCGTGTTCATCACTATACATAGTATTGTATAAAGACATGTGTTTTTTTTTTTAAATGAACAGACAGCTGTGCTGCTGGGGAGTTTGTTCCGCCACTTCTTCTCAGCGAAAGCACTAGGAAGTGTCGATGGGTGGGCGTTTTGGGGGACTGTCTTATGTAATATTGACGTTCAAAAAGTGCTGATTCTCAGCCTAATTTGAATAAATGACTTTTGATTTTGATTTTTTGATAAACTTTTTTAGCCCTTTTTGGCGTAAGTGGTCCAGAAACGGATGAATTATTTCATGCCATGTTTTTAAGTAAAAATCTTATATTTTTAAAGATTTTAAAGTTTAAACAGAAATAAAACATAAAAGACTAGCGGCCGCCCGCGACTACGTTCGTGTAAATTTAGTTATTTCATCAAAATTTTAACCCCAAAACAGTTATTTTAGAATAGGGATGTTCCCTGTGTTAAAAAAGTTGATTCTATTTAGTCCATCATTCAGATTATAGAAAAATATTGGATACGTATATTTTGTTTTATCAAATCAATAAAAATTGACAAATGTAAAAGGCATCAAAAATCAGCAGTGGTGGCTGGTGACGTCACTGCGCGCTAAAAAGTGTAGCGTGCAGTGACGTCACACGAGTTTTCAACGGACTGTGTAGTCTTCATTTTTGGTTTATATGAAAAAAGAAAAAATACGTGTCTGGTATTTTTTGGAAATCTGACTGACGGACTAATTAGTTTTTTTTAGTCAAATACCCTATTGTAGTATCTTATAAGATGTTAATTGAAATTAAGTAAGGTTAAAGACAATTTTGTTCAAAGTGAAATAATATTAATTTATTTGGGTAAGGATTCATATTTGTTTTTATTATATGCTCCGCTCTTATTGGTCGTAGTATGATGTTATATAGCCTAAACCCTTCTTGGGTTAATGGGCTCATCATCATCATCATCATTTCAGCCGAAAGACGTCCACTGCTGGACATAGGCCTCCCCCAAGGTTCTCCACGACGACCGGTCCTGCGCCTCCCGCATCCAGCGGTTTCCCGCGACCTTCACCAGGTCATCGGTCCACCTTGTCGGGGGCCTACCCACGCTACGTCTTCCGGTGCGTGGTCGCCACTCGAGAACCCGTCGGCCCCATCGGGCATCGGTCCTACGGGCAATGTGTCCAGCCCATTGCCACTTCAGTGTTGCAATTCTTCGGGCTATGTCGGTTACTCTCGTTCTTCTGCGGATCTCCTCATTCCTAATTCGATCGCGCAGTGAAACCCCAAGCATAGCCCTCTCCATTGCCCTTTGAGCGACTTTGAGCCTTCTTATAAGGCCCATTGTTAGCGACCACGTCTCACTTCCATAAGTCATCACTGGCAACACACACTGGTGGACTGGTCGAATGGGCTATCCAATGCAAAAAAAATTTCAAATCGTTCCAGTCGAGACAGTCTTCAGCTTTATAATTATATTAGTATAGATTTTATTAAAAAAATCTCCGTACTTAAAGAAAAAGGATGCATGAATAGAGTTACACACGCACCACAACCAGAAATAGTTATCAATGCTTTCCTGTACAGCAGTTATAAACTTGGAAGTTAGCAAGTACAGTTGCGTTCACTCTTACTCATGCTTCCAGGATAGCGGTACAATTATTTACAACTTTGTTACCGAATGATTGGAGTGCCTACGAAGATATGAAGAACTGTGTAGTGGATATTAATAGGTTAGTGTACGTTTAAGGGAAGAATTAATGAGAGTTAGTGCTATTAGGTGTTTGTCTAATGAATCGTGGTTACAATTTTGTGTCACTCCTGGAGGATTTAATGAGATGCTTCGTCATGAACATGCAATGGTGTAGATGTTTCCGGTTTCTCCCATGAACATAATATTCACATTAAGAAAGTCGCTTTCGTAACTGCTTTATCATTGCTGGTTGAATGTCACTTGTACCTTATTTTAAACGATAATGTCTATCTGTCTATGCGACAGTTATGAGGGATTTATACTGCACTTTGTCTACCAGGTCAACTGTTTTTGACTGATGCCTTAGAACGTATCTATTCCAGATTACGTAAATGTTAACTTTAGTAAAATGTACTAAAAATAAATAAACTTCTTCTTCGTCTTTTTGACAGCAGTGGTGGGCAAGTGGTATTGGCTGCGACTTACAAGCTATAGGTCGTAGGTTCGAACCCCATCAGGCGCTTTACTTTGTCTAAATTATTTCATCACCACTGCTCTCAAAACGGTGAAGGAAAACATAGTGAGGAAACCGACATGTCCTAGAGCAAAAAAAAAAGTAATAATAAAAAAAAAATCTTTATCGTCACAAGTTTTTGCATTCTTTTATGGGCTAACTGTCACCCAAACTAAGCCAAGGCTTGTGTTTTGGGTAACAGCGGTCAGCCGCAGGAACTAGCGCATCATAAATGCGGAAGCACGTTACAGATTGACGTGTTGCTGTGGTAGGTTTAATGTTCTTAAGAATTTTTCTTAATCTAAGTCTAAGACATTAGACATCTACCAATACGCACTGGGCCAGCCTGATAGATTACGGCCTCTCACCAAGAGGAGGTCTCAACTTGCTCCGTGTCATAACATTTACCTATAAAAGATTCAATTAATAATAATAATAATTTATTTCGGACAGTAGGTATCCATATTCGGTTAGTACTACAAAAATTTTAAGCCTATGTTAGTAGTAATAAAAAGTAAGACAATATTAAATATATTTGCGAGCTCAGCCAGACACTCCTTACTGTCTAACTAGGGCCCGCATGAAACACTCCATTATTTTGGAGTCGGTCCTATCAGCGACTACTTTCAAAATGCTGCTAGTAGTACCCCGTACTCTACGTAGCAAGGAGGCGGTTCTCTTGCGTATAATGGCATGAAAGCCATCAACACGGGCTTCCGCAAACATGCCAGATGCACTACAGAAACGGGGCAATCCCAGCAACATCCTGAAACCGTTGTTGTATTGGACTCGCAGGGCACCGAGCGATCTCTGTGTATAACAAAACCACAGACTGCTCGTGTAAAAGGTCTGGCAGTACGCTTTAAAAAGAGAGATTTTGACATTCTCGTTGCAACACTTGCAACGAGCAAACCTGCGTGCCAGCATGTTATTCTTAACCGCCAGTGCCCTGCGCTCCCTTTCAATGTCCATTTGGTCATCAAGATCCTCGGTAACATAGTGTCCCAAATATTTAAAATTAAGGCAATGCTATTCTAAGCTTCAGCTTCTAACTTCATGTATGACGACATCAGGTCAAGCAACCCCAAACTGTCGAATATTCCCAATCAACCTTGAGCCTTATGCGTTAGGGATAAAATTGAAAGTCTAATAAAGAAATCTGATAGATTGTAGTAGATTGTTGTGCTGTCGTCTGTACCTAAATACATAAAACCAGTTATGAATTATAATGTGCAGACGCAACATACCAAATAAGTCCTGTCCAATAATTACTAAAAACCATAAAAAGATGGTAGACACAGAGGTACTTATTAAAGGACTACTCATAATTATACGCACGCGTAGTTGACAATATAATTAGCGATCCTTTATAAAGGGTGTCTCTGACATCGACGCACAAACGAGTACCATGGATCCAGTACATGATTCTGAAACCCCCACAGGTGGAATTTTTCGACGGTTTTTTCCTGATTTAAAAAAATTATATGTCGTTTTTTTCACTTTAAACCGTTCATAATTGCTATACTTTTATAACCCAATAAGATTTTAAAGTAAAAAAAAAAAAATTATGCGCTAATTACACAAAAAAGCGCAATGTGAACAAAATTCGAAAAATTATTCTATCAGCTGATTTAATAGAGTACACATCAGGGGTCAACATCATACCCACAAACACGCGCGGCGGCACGCTTGCAACGTTCAAAGGCCGAGCCGATACATTTTTTAAACACTCTTATTTCTGTAACCGCCCATTAACGATATAAATGACTATCATAATTTTATTAGTGGCATGCGGTGTAGCCTTCTCGCGAAGTTTGCGTTACGATGTCAGATACACCCTGTATATTCAGACGACAGCACATCAAGCTACTACAATCTATCAAATTTCTTTATTACATTTTCAACTTAATCGCTGAAGCATTATGGCTCAAGGTTGATTGGGAATATTCAACACAGTTTCAGGTAGCTTGACCTGTTGTCGTCCGTTCCTACCCATATATTAACTTTTTCAATTGAACGATGGATTCTGATAAGTAAAGAACTTGTTACAATTATATAACTGCTGTAAACTGTGGTAACATTATGCGTATGCCATTTATAGGGTTCTCCCGGGTTGACGGCTCGTTTTTTTCCACGCGCGTCTCAAAGAGATGTCAGCATATCGTGACGGTCTCCACTAGGGCCGATGCCGTGAGTTATTCTAAAGATCCGTGGGTTTAGGCAAAGGCACATGAAGGAAAGGAAGGAAGGGAAGGGGGAAGGTTTTAATTAGTAAACGTTTTGACACTCCTTTCTGCACTACCCAGAGCGGGAGACGTCATTTGACACTTTTTGTAACAAATCAAGTCATTTATTCAAATCAGGCTGAGAATTAGCTCTTTTTGAACGTCAATAATTATGATTAGTTAAGTGTAACATGTAACGGCCCTATATAGATTTATACAATGTGTAAAGAAAACCCTGTCCGATCCGTGAAGGTATTGTTAGGTATCGATAACTGATGCTACTAATGGATACAAAGCCGGGCTAAACTTAAAAAAAAACGATCCCCCTAAAAAAATAAATATTATTTCGCAAAAAGAGGTAATATAATACATTTGCGTTAAGCAATCCTTCCGCGGGCGGCGGGGGACAGGGCACGCGGCACGCGGTCGCATCGCTATTCGCTCATAATAATACAGGTATTGTCACTTTTTTAAAAATTACCAAATTTCGGGGAAGTTGGAATTAATTCGCGGAAAAAAAAAGATTATTTCAAAATTTATTAGTATTGTTTCTATGATGATTACGTAAAATTTTATATTATATTTCGTCAAGTGTTTACCTAACCTTTATTATCCTTATGGGTCGGACAGGGTTTTCTTTACATATTGTATATACAATATACAATATGTAAAGAAAACCCTGTCCTGTCCTGCAGCAACTGACGAAAACGGTCATAAACAACGGGTTAATTGATTCACTACTCTCTCTCTCTCTACTCTACTCACTATCAGTAGCAATCGTTTTCATTTTGACGGATTAACTACATTCATTACTTTATTTAACTTGATGAAAAAACAAAATTTTCGAACACAAAAGCAATGGATTAGCAAAGTGTGTGACGTAATTAGTATACCTACTATTTTTTAAAAATAAAATGTGATGTTAGTTGCTTTTAGGTTATGTGGTACTTTACAATGTCATGTAGAAATTTGTAAAGACATATTAAATTAATTAGTAGATTGTCTACAAAATAATTATAGACCCAATATCTCTGTTTACTACGTAATTAAACTTGAGTGTTCTAACAGTTATCGATGTGTTTTAATGAAGATATTTACGACTGCAACTGATATTATACGAGTAGCTAGTAAAGATTCGCTGTGTACATGTTTATTACTTGGTACTTGGCATAGGTACTCATTTTGGTAGTACATACTTGTAATCGGCAGAAGTCATCAACTAAAGGGGCCGATACACTTACAGTCCGCCTGCAGTCTCTGGTCCTAACGGGCGGCTTGCTGTCCAAACTAGCAGGTGGCAGTCGACAGTTTCACACGTTTCGTCATGGACACTCCGGCCGATATCTGTCGACTTATGCCTGTAACGGCAAGCGGCCACATACTATGGGTTCACAATGACCGTCGATACGAAATCGTCAGGACAACTGCGTGTCTGTGATCTTTTCCGGTTAACGGACAGGCTGATATCCACCGGTAAACTGTTAATGTTTGGGGGCCTTTATGACCTGAACCGATCTCCTCTGTAAAATCTCACCATAATAACCTAGGAAAAGAGAGCTGTCAATAGTGTTAATCCCTCAGCAGGGGACCTAGTCTGCTATTACAATAGTGTTAGAATAGTCGATCAGTGATCTTATAATGATCGATTTTGACAAGATCCGTAATCTACTAAAAAAATGGCGTCATTATGACTTACCAGTGGTCAATCACTGACACCGCACTCCATATTAAATGTTCAAATTGAGTATTGGTTTTTAAAAAAATATTTCTATTAACACATTTTATAATAACGGCAATGTCATTCTATCACCATTCCATTACGAGACGGCTGAAATAATTGATCGATCATTATGAATTAAGCAGAATACGAACTTTTAAGCACAATTACAATGGCCCCTGATCGAATGACAGTAAGCTAACTTTTCCTAAGTTTTCATGGGTTTCAGATCTATTCCCTATCTAAAACGGAAATATGAATAAGTGTTCCAAGTTAAGATCTAAATAGTCAAGTTCATGGAACTCATAAGCGTTTCTGTATAATTTAATATTGCGGAAAACGTTCTCGGGAGGCAGTTAATTTCGCTGTAAATGTGTAGGCTGCAAATGCATAACAGATTTAGAATAAACAGCACACAGTTGTAATTGGATTTGCTTATAGGATGGAGGACTGAAAAGTTTTCACCCTTTACGGAGCCTCCACGAATGATCATACTTTTTAGTTTATTTCCTCTATCATCTTTGCTAACTGGCTTATGTCACGACGATTTTATCCACGATATAAGTTATTTTACTGCTCGCGACAAGATATTGCTCATCTTCTTTATACTTTTTGTTTGGATACTGTTTGCTAGGCAGACTGAGACGAAGAAGATGCGATTTTCCACAACAGCGTAATTTTGAAAAAAGATCTAATGTTCTGAGTTAAAGTCGCATTTCAAATCTTGTGCATTCGGATTTTGAAGCGGTTGTCGCCATCATTTGGATAAGTTATTAAACTTACCTGTATTAGAGAAATCTCTGTTTTGTCAAAGTCATAAAAGCCGTGCATGCAGGGATGGATCGCTAGTATAGCTTTATAAATCACCATAAATCATAATATTATGCTCGTGAACGCTACGCATTATTCATAATTCGTAGCACTTTTTCGTAGCACATGACTACACGACTTTCACCCAAATAATGCCTATGTTGTACGTTTGCTACCTCTAAATATGTATACATATATAATACATTTAGTAGGTTAAGTCCAGGGGTCTTAAAGTGACCTTATGATCTTAGGCCATCCTTAATCGCTGATTTATTTCCGCATCTGTCCCATAAATCTTGGGCTATAGAGTACGCCAACAGCGGTACAGAGGTAAGGTATTACTTTCCGCTTATTATTATAATAATACTGTATAGAAAACGTTATTTTATGGCTTGTAAGATAACTGGGAATTTCAACTAATAATTCATTTTAAAAATGTTCAGCGTTATAGCTTTATTAGCGTAGAACATTATTAAGCGTAGGCAATTTAATGTTAATCATTTTTGTACTAGGATCCTATTATGCTAATGTACGGATAGTTAAGTTATGCATAGTTCTTGGATGTGTACACAACACTGGATTAGTGTAATATAAATATAATTAGAAATAGTAAGATGAGTATCGCGTAATTGAAGTAGTTTTGATTCTCATAGCGTTATGGAAATGTGCTACGAATGTTCGTAGTAGGTACAAACCGCTAGAGACGCTGCTAAGTTGAATATACATACATAAAATTTATACATTTATAAATGTTATGCATGTATATTCAACTTAGTTTACTTTACTTAGTTAATGGTTAGAAATAATAAAAGAACCACCACCACTATGGCCTACGTTGGCCTATGTTACCATAACATCGGCCGCTGGCAGAAGTTACCACCCACCAGAAAAAGTCTTGCCGCCAAGCGGTTTGTCGTGTTCCGGCATGATGTCTGGTGAAGCCGTACGGAGGACGGGTCTGAGCAGTAGTGTTGCGATGTGTGCCGGGTACGATGCGCCAAATGTTGTGTTGGGAGTTTGGTCGTGGAGGGTCTTCAGATCAATCTCCCTTTGGCGCAGCATCGTTGGTCGTGTTGTTGGGTTTAACATTGCATCACCTCGCTCACCTGCCGTCTTCCTTCCTATTCGCTCAGTTTTTCTGAGTGAATGGACTCTTAATAAACTAGCGCGCATTACCATCAACGATCGCATCACTACTTACCATCAGGCGGGATTGCGGTCAAGCGCTAGTTTATAATTATAAAAAAAAAATAGTAGCTCAAATACTACACCTATGATGTATTTATCTGTCTATTTTACTGTGTACATACTAATACAATAAATACAATCCCTAGAGCGAAACACCTCCACGCCGAGAAAGCGAAGCCTAAAGCCGCGTTAGCTTATAGTAAAAATTATAGTTCCTTTTCCACGCGTGCAAAGAGGCATCAACAAGTGGCTACATTGAAAAGTGGAATATCCACGTTCCGCCGACTGATATGGAGATTAGACAGCATTTCTCGCTTATTGACAATGAATTGTTTATTAGTTATAGAACTTTAATAGTCTCGCCACTTTTTTTCTTGTCCGATGCTAAAATACCGCAAACTTGTTACCTTCCAGGTGATACATAGTTTTGGAAATCAAAAAACAAAATTTAGGCGTTCAACCAAATTCCAGGGCTAAAAAAGTTTCGATCAACCTCGTTATATTTTTTTAGCAAATACAGAAATGTACATTTTTATCTCAAACAATTTATTGTACACTATACTTCTTTTTTTACTTTCCGCCATCTTAGACCACCTGAGGTGTGGCTACAACAATCTGTGACTCTGTGTACATTTGCCATAACCGCGAGATCACGAACGTTCAGACAACTGTGATTTCCAACGTTTTTTTTTTCTTAAACGCTTCACTATTAGAACAAGAAGAAGGATATTTTTATTCATGCCTGTTGTTTTCGAAGTTCTTTTTTTGAATTTTTCATTCAAGAATTGCTTCAGAGTTGTCCCGTTGAAGCATGTTTTAGTAATTCAAGGTCCGATCTGTCAAAAATACTAGAGGTATTATAGGACCATAATTGTCCCTACATTTTTGACAAGTTATTGACGTTTGCTTATTCCTGAGACTCATCTCAGGAATAAGCAAACGTCGTGCAATAGTTGCAGTCTCAACTGCAACTATGTAGATTTTAAACTTTCCAATTATGAGAATTGGCTTTACTTTTCATTGAGGTGGTATTTCCATAGTATTTATGCATACCCATTTAAACGAGTTTGTGTAACTGGCTCTATATGTAATTTATGCTGTTTGACATAACGTTCTACATAATTAAATCATTCTCTCTAGAGTTCCAATGAAAGCATTTATGTGTGCTAACATAGTAACTAATTGACGCTTTTCTTGAAAGGTTGTTACGAGGCTTGTTATGAAATTTCCAGCCCTAAGATCTAGAAATAACTAATATTCATTCGCACTTGGTTCCTCCTTTACTGTTATTGTAAGGTATATCATCTAAAAAGTCTTTAACGGGTCAATGCATTCGTAGAGATCGCATAATAACCAGTGATCGGAATAGGTAGATTGATTTTTGGTACTTCTAATCATAAATGTTCACAGAAAGAATAACGTGGATAAGCCATTTTCCCGGAATGTAATTCCGGATCCAAGTAAATATTGTAAATGTTGGTAGTGACATTATTACTACTCAATTCATTTAAAGGAAGGTAATAAAACTAAATTAATTTATTATTTACTTGTTGAAAAATAAAAATAATTAAATTCCGTAAATCCGGATAATGTCCATATTAATATATACGTTTCCGATCAATGACCCCAATTCAATCTACCTATTCCGATCACTGATAATAACAGAGACGTAGAAATGGAATGGCTGTAGTTAGTATAAGTTCCTTCCAGGATGACAGGTGATGCAGTACATCACAAAAAGCCTACGGCTACTGCCAGTATATGTAATATTAACAGTCATTGACTACTAAAAGATAAAAAGAGATACCCCCATAAAGACTTATCTCTTCCTGTTAAAGCTTTTGATTTAAGGGTTGGTCCCAGCAGACAGACGGCGCCATCTATCGTTATACAGATCAGATCTAAGATCTTTTGATTTAAGGGTTGGTCCCAGCAGACAGACGGCGCCATCTATCGTTATACAGATCAGATCTAAGATCATACATAAGCTTAGCTTGCTTTCAAGAGTTTCCGGGATTGAGTTACCACAGTAACTCAATCGCTTCAAGACTTTATCTTACTGCTCGATATCAATGCTAAATCAATGTGATAACGATCAAAAAACAAGTCAAACAAGTATTTACAACGCTAACCTAACAAACCTCTTATTGAGACATATGCAAGTAATGTATAAAGCATGTAATTTGCACATATACATCGTATATGTGCAAGTGGCATGACTAGAAGCCAACCTATGTACTCTACTGACGTAATCATCATAAAATTATATTAGTAACTGGACACCTGATTACTGACTGGTAATATACATGCAATTTATACTAACACCAGAAACTCAGTTGTCTGAAATACATATGTTGAGATGCTAATGATGTATATGAAGCAAACATGAAAAAATGCCATATTAACTTAATATATTTACGTAAAAGTGAAATTGCTGCCTTTTTAATGCCCACTAATTGTAACGGAAGTAACTTTAACAAAAATCGTCCGTCTAAAGATTAATTAATATAATCTCCGTATTTATGTAACAGGAATGATTTTTTCTACATAAATTTTATCCATAAACAGGAAAAAAACCTCCCACAGGTATAATGATTATTATAAAGATTGTAACATGGATAATAAAGATTATAAAATGGTCTTGTTTACAACAGAGAAAGACAGAATCAATTTACAGACGTTTTATCGGCATATTATCCTATCTAAATTAAAGTAATATTCACGCCAGCTAAACTGTAAACCAATTTAATATCTAGTCTATACCTATCATTAATATGAAGCTGAAGAGTTTGAATGCATTACTCTCAGTGTCGTTTTTTTTTTTTTTGTATTTGATAACGCAATGCTTGAGGAAGCTTATAAGTTCACATCAGAGGGGTAATTCTACTAAGTTTAAGAACATTCACAATCCTAGTACTTATCCTTCTGATTCCCCTACATTTTGTCAAATTTTTGTATTTTGTTTTCGCTGACATTTTAGACGTAGTCTCCGTCTAAATTTTGAACATTTTAAATTTCAAGAATTGGGGCCAGAAGCCAACCAAAAAAGAAAACAAGTCAGAAATAGCGCTATGCGAAAACGTTGTAATAGTGGAGGCAGGGGATGTGATGCGATGAGACGGGGTCTGTTTAATTTTACTAAAGTGTTTATCTCATGACCACACTTCCATGTGACCGAAGACGCAGGCAGAAGCTAATACAGTATATAAGTTCCTACTATTTTAACTCAGCCTGTGGTCAAACTAAGAAGGTAAATGTCGCATATTATGTCTACCAGGATTATACGTTAGTCAAGTGCTGATGGTGTTACGGTGGCTAGCAAAGTTTATACCTAGATTTATGAGCAGTAGGCATATTTCAGGTACATGTTATAGATTAGCAACTGTTTTCAGCTATTGCCATGGCATCCTGGGAAAACTTTCATATGTGTTTTTTCCGCCTCTCTGCAAACTCTGTGGCAATTTTCTTTGAAATTGGTCCAGTAGTTTTGTCACGAAGAAATACCAGCGAAAATATACACTCTTGGATTTATAATAATAATTAGGATCGCTTACTTTTCTGACTTGTGAGTCACCCGCTGATATAATATTGAAACTAAATGCAAGCCCTATAAATGGGAAACAATAAATCTTATTGGCGGCCTTTAAAGTTTCAATTATCTCTATAAGGTAAAGGTACGCACGAAATAAAGAATCCGCACATTGAGACTGGTTAAATAGGTGAACCTATTTCAATACAATATCCTTTGTCACATAATGCTGAACATTATTCCTCGTAACTATATAGATTTAATAAATAGTACACGTGTTATGAATGCGATGCATCCAATTTTTGTGGAAACTTATGATATCGCTGCAGACTTGTAACCTTGCCTTAAGGAAATATAAGTAAAATTAGACGGATTATAGCTTTGAGATTGCATCGAAAAAGTTTTGAGATGTCCAATTTCAAATGAAAATATCTAATTAGAAGTAAATAAATAAATATATACGGACAAATCACACAGATTGAGCTAGCCCCAAAACAAGTTCGAGACTTGTGTTATGGGATACTAACTCAACGATACTATATTTTATAATAGATACATATATAGATAATCATCCAAGACCCAGGCCAATCAGGAAAGATCGTTTCCCGTCATGACCTGGCCGGGGATCGAACCCGGGGCCTCCACGTCACAGGCAGGCGTGTTGACCGCTGCGCCACGGAGACCGACAAGTGTAGACTAGGTGCGGAGAGTGCACAAATTCTGTAGTCATACAAACTTGGTCTAGCTTACACACACTTGCACTGATTTCACAAAGGGAATAAGAAATTCGTTTTATTCTAAACAGTGTAAACAGACGCAATAAATCTCACACAGCAGAGTACTTGAACCACAGCATAGATTTCATACTTAAACCGTACATTGAATAGCCCACTATATCTTGAGGACACCGATTAGCATTAGTTTAGAACAATATTATTGTGAGGTACATATTTATCGTCTTAATTAGCATAACATCCGTACTCATACATAATAGAATACTCTGTAGGGTATATATTTAATGTTAAACGATAAATGTATGTTAAAAAGTTTCACAGTTATCATTTTATGAAGTTTTGTATTCCGTCATTAAGCATTTATATTGCTACAGTTAGAAATTCAATTGTTCATGCTAAAAGCGGAAAGTATTTGTAACTCATTCCAATGGACTAACTCTTAAGGTAAGTAATATTTATGTTAAACTAGTCTGTAGATATTACGAAATTCAGTTTATCAAAGTAGACTCAGAATTTATTGAAGGTCAATTGCACCTACGAGTACATAACTTAGCTTTACATTTAAAGATTGCTAACCGCTTTTTAAACGGTTAGTAATAAACCCTCTTAACATTTTATTTCCTAAACAAATAACCAACTCAAGATCAGCCGTAACTAAGGCGACACGGGTGATGTATCGATGCATCAGAACGTCGAACGTCACCATCGAACATAGTTACAATGGCGTGACATTCAGGAAACCAGCAAGATAAACAGTTCGGAGATCCCAAGCTACGTCCCCCAGATCGAGTTACAGATTGCCATGTTGCCGTCTGCCAAGGAATTTGTTACGGCCCGGTCAAGTAGCTAGATCACTTTAACAAGCACCAAACAAGGCGTGAAAACTACAACAAATAACATTTTCGAGGTGTGGCCCTCGAATGGTAGGTAAATTAATGGCTTCTGCTCCCAGTCGAGTAGATAAGGATGTGTGGCCACTTTATATTCGTAGAAGCTGAAGCGAGAACGCAAATAATTTATTAGAGATGAATGGTCTAGTAACGGCTCGTTAGATTCATACTGTATTGTTCCTGCTATAATTGAAATTTAAAACAGACAGAAAGGCTGGTTCAAATCTACATTTGCAGGCTGCCATCAAAGAATTGCCGCTAGCATATTAATAAATATAGTTTAAAAAACTAAAATAACATGCTTTTAAAGAATATCAAACTAAAAAGTTAAAAATAATTTTAAAATTTAATTTATGACAATAGTATATAAACAATACTAGTAAAATGAGAAAAAAGCGTGAGGCGCTTTGTGCCATAATTTTTGTATATTAAGCGCCTCACGCTTTTTGATGCCGCATGTTTTTTTAGTTTTTTAAACTATATTTATTTTCAACTTTTTAGTTCGATTTCCTTTTCTTAAATAATATACGGATGACACGAACGCCTAAGTGGTGCTCATTTGTTTTTACCAAACTTTTTTTGATCTCCAACGGACAGAGTAGAAAGTGCTGAACTTCGTAATGATGCGTTACCCAAGTAACTAAATCTAAACTAAATACTTTGCCTGAACAAATTAATGTAAGGTAAGGTTGAAAAAAATTTGAAAATTTGATTCCTTGGCTCGCTTTCAAATAATCAATTCCGTTCTAGTTGTTGATATTGATATTCCAACATATCAAAATCTAAGGCTCTGTTTGTCTCAAACATTAAACCATGCACGACTCAGAAATTAACATTCCTACTTATCATAGGGAAACGAGTTACCTACGCTATCTGTTACCATCTGTGATAAATAATTGGAGTTGCAGCGTCACAAAGAAATGGTAAAGTTTTTCAGAATCACTTACAGTTAGATGTACGAATAAAATCTTAGCATTTGCTGGAATAAAACATTTTTTTTTTCGGCGTGGCCGGGAGTAGAACCCACGATCGCTGAATCTGAACGCTGACGTCACTGAAGATGCGCGCCTTAGACCGCTCGGCCAACGAACGTATTGAAAACGGTGGGACATTTTACAGTAATGAGCCGCTCACTCGTAGTCCAAAGAGTTAGAGACGGACAAACAAACAAGCAAGCAAACATACAAGTGAAGCTAATAAAAAGCTTGTAATAAAGGAGAAAAGATAGACAAATAACCAAATAAATGCACAATTTAGTACCTACTTACTTAATATGTTGTCCCTACTTAAATAAACATACACTAGTCAACGCGTAGGCCGCAAGATAAGGAGAGAACGACGGTTGGGCGAAGCGAAAGATTTGACTTGCACGATAGAAGCCCTACCCACACAGGGTCTGCTACACAACCGCCACTCCTTGCCAGCCGAGATAACCCACCTTTAATAAGATAAATTGAATTTATCGTGTATTAAATCTGCTATTACCGCATGGTCCACTCATATTATGCCCTTGAGATACGGCCTGCGCTAAACGTACATAGATTTTCCTTAGATTGCCAGCTCCGACATTACCTGCGCAAGCGAACGGCGAACATCCCGCCACTAAATCGACACACAATAACGAGCACCGCTCTAAAACTTTAAAATCCATATTTCCTAATAAAGTTTCCTTACGTTATAAATTTATCCGCATTGACGTTTAAACGCTTACTTTCCTTATAAACCGCTCACGAAAGTTGGAGAAATTCGCTTGAATTGTATCGTTAAATAGAATAATGCGAACCATTGAAAACGAGTGGGTAAAGATTTACATCTGAACGAGAGGCAGTGGTCTTCATTGTGTGCGCGTTCCCAGCGGCCTCTAGGACGAACGCGAAGACACGACAATATTCTATGCGATATCGAGTATCGATGCAGCCACATCTATGTATGCAAAGGCACGCGCGGTGTACAGGGAACAGATATCCCGATAAGGCGGTAGGTACCGATCGTACATTACGCTTATCCAGACGCTGTTGGTGCTCCTAGCGCTATACATTTTCCTCAGCATCTTCCTATGTAATGAATACCTTGCCGACACGTAATTGGCTAGTGCAACTCTGCTAGACCTCGTAAACGGTCCTATTTGCCTATGCGGATAAATGCGCTTATATGCTACTGGACGGACGGTAAGAATGCCACGGCTGCATCCAAAACAATGCTCACGATTCCACATTCAGAAATATCTATTAGATATTAGATGCCTCGCAAACGCCATCCAAGTTTGTTTGCAAGCTTTTTGCTTCTAGTGTTCTGCAGTATTGCAAAAACCAAGTACAATACCTCTCCAGTAAGAAAACCATTATATCCATAAACAAGGCTACTTCGTCCCACCGTATTTTTTGTGTCCATCTTATCTAGCTGTCCGTGCCATGTATCTGTTGATCGGCCCGGGAAATGCCCACAAAAGCTGGTCCCGTTCTTAGAGTGCTTGCGGTAATCGCTGTCGGCATCAGTCTCCGTAACGATCACCGCTCAATTAATCTCTTTTTCTCTCGAATCCATTGTCTTCCCTGTTTATCAGTCTTACATGCCGTTTGTGTGTCACATTAACGGTGAGCGTGATGCAACTCTTCGTGTGACAACGTTGAAACATTTTTTGCAGCGCGTTCGATCATTGTCGTAATTGGATTTTTGTGTTGCTTACCGTTTGAACTCTGAAGATCTATTCCGTAAGAGGCGCCAAGCTCTAACCAATGGTTGATGCTCGAAAATAGTGTAGTAAATTACGGCTGTTATTTTCGAATTTTGCCGGTGTCATGGCTCGTGCTCTTTTGCTTTTTGTTACTGTTTATCGCAGCAACCAGTTCGCCGAAGTATTTGGTTTTGTTTTCAAGTAATGGCGTGTTCGTACCTTAACGAACGAAAGTTTCTCGCATTCGAGCCTAATAGTAATCGTATATCACCTCACGTATTGTTAGAAAGTATTTTAAGCAAAACTTGTAAAATAGCAAGCATTATTTATGTTATTTATGTACGTGCTGCATAAATTTTACATTTATGACTTTCAAATATAATTGCACTATTTTCAAAAACGGTGGTAAGTAATACAAATATTGCTTACATTGAAACGGGCTTTCACTTTCTTAACTAAGTTTTAAACTTACTTTAGGTTTCTACCGTGTAATTGTAGTATTGTTGCATCTGAAGTTTCTCAGAGATAAATTACATATTCTTGTGTAAATCTTACACGGAGAATGGACGTTGTCAGGTGTGTTCCGTCGTTTTGAACAACGGTCATTAGTTGATTCTTCCGCTAACTGCTATACTATGGTGCGAAACTTGTTCTGGGTACATGCGTAATGGCCGATCGGGCGTATCGGGAACCCTGCACGCACATACACCGTAAATTCCCTATTGACTTGCACCGTGAAACATATATAAAATTGTTTAAAGCCTGATAAAATGAAGTTTTGTGAATATTTCAATTATAACATTGTTGCATTCTTTCGATAAAAAAACAGCTATTATGCGGAAGCTATTATAATTTATATAAAATAATCTAGGGTTTCTTAAAGTAACCCTAACATATCAACTATGTATATGTAAAGTAATATGTTATATAAAATTAAAAATAAATTGGTGTTGTAATTGTTGTATAATGTTATATAAAATTAATAAATGTATTATATAAAATTCCAATTACGTTATCATAATTTTAATGACTCTAATGTTTACTTTTAAATTAATGATTCGTTTTGTTTTCCACGATGTTATTTGTAGAAAGTTCAGTACTGTCAATATATTAAATTGGCGAAGCATTCCGATCACGATTAGACCCGGCGCTCACAGGCCAATCCCTCGATGCAATAAGAAACCGACTTTAATTTCTATCGTGACAGCAGCGCTATTCCCCTATTATTAATTGATTAGATCGCTTACAACGTTGCTTAGTCTAAAACAATTGTTAATAACAATCGCCAATGTATCGTTGCCTTTATTACTTTATATGATTCCTAGATGCAATCACGTTTTATTATAAATCTCTGCTTTAGTTCACTTTTCTGTGTTGTTTCCTGGTAATGTAAATCTGTAGTTTGCCCCGACGTCATTGAATGCAATATTAAAACCAGTAGCAGATTGGCTACGGCTGATTTTGTATTAGATTATGTTTCCCATAGAGTAAGCGATCGTGACTCTATAGCTTTTATACATATAGTTTTTCCTTGTTGACTGTATTAGGTGTGCTGTAACATGCCACCGATTAAAACTTAGAGACTTGATGATTATTGATAGTGTGACAATAATTAAATCTATGATGTTCTTAGAATTTAAGTGAAGCTGAAATTCTTGATATATTTGGGTAGACATAGGTATGGAATGTTAGTTTTGACATTTTTATTGCTTAATTTCCAGAGTTAAGAAAAGGACATTCCTACCCGCCTTATTTTCTCGCGGCTGCCAATATGAATGACGTTAGAATACGATAAGCGTTTATTTTTCCGATCAATCGCACAAATCTGCTTTGATTCAAGAACTGGTACAGCCAGTTCTTTATCCATGGCAATATTGCAAGTATCTAGTTTGACTCAAAGGGTCTGCCGACCTTCGTTACCCTCAGGGAAACCAGGTTCAGTTTATGTAACGTTATCAGTTCACAGAAGGATGTTGCCACCAATCCACTTAAAATAATAACTAAGTCGATATCCATAAAAATGCATGGGAGGGCGTGAATCCCACGGCGCTGCTG
This sequence comes from Sesamia inferens, assembly GCA_037179545.1. Taxonomy (NCBI): domain Eukaryota; kingdom Metazoa; phylum Arthropoda; class Insecta; order Lepidoptera; family Noctuidae; genus Sesamia; species Sesamia inferens. Next base: position 19,227,650 of record CM073933.1, on the reverse strand, counting down.
TAGGTACAATATAAAATACAAATTCTTGTTTTTAATACCGCCATAACACTTGAAGAACAGAGGAAACTATTACCTGTGTCCATTATTTCAGTACTGGATCATAAGAAGTACAATAACATGACAGTTTTATGTCTTCTAACCGCACTATTAACAATAACTGACACATGAATTCGCAGATCGGTAATTATAGGCGTTATAGTCTAAGAATGAGAGTAGGTTTGCAGGCCTCACAAATGACTATCGCCTGCGGTGTTTCTAAGTGCTGGAGTATTTCAATGAACAGTCTTTATGCTGCATCATTATCTATTATAAAACGATTCCTGATTTGCTTCCATCTTTACGTTCTGGATTATCGGAAATGGCTGTAGATGTTTTGTGGTTTTCGCACTTGGTGCTGTTTTTCCGTGCTATTAGCTCAATTCGATCAAAACAGGTAGCATTGGAAACCATAGGGTTGTTAGAATTATTTAATGCTAAACGTGCATCTGTCGATCGTGAATTCAAATTAGAGGACATGCTCTCTCTGTGCCTACTAATTGCCTCACAAAAAAACTGACTAGAATGAATTTCTTCGTGTGCCCAGGTGCGAATGAACAACAAACAAAGGCTAGCGTTCATGTAGTCATTAAATAAAAGCTATTTATATTGCTCCATACACTTCGTGAGATCAATTTGGGACTAAGAATTCCACTGTCTCTTTTGAATTTAATGGCACCCATTTGATACATGCGTTTTACACTTGGTCACCTACTTCATTAAAATATCATCAATTTCTGATATTTATTGTTAAGTCATCTAAGTGTACCATGAACAAGGTGCATTGTTATAGTGGGCGCTTAATGCTATCTTTGAATAAAGGCCTCATTAAATCAACTGGAGGCCGCATTTGAAAAACAAATGAACACTGATACATTAAAGACATCAAGGTCCATTAATCACACTTGACCCCCGTCGGCTTTTCAAAACGTGAGCTTGAAATATTTACACTTCATACTGATGAGGTAATAGGAAAGTTGTGACCAAAGAAGGTAATACATCAGTCGAACGTTTTGTTGTTCATACTCGTTGATGTACAGCTTCATGTAAAACATGATCGGCTCTGAACGACGCACAATAAATCCTATCATATTGCCGTCATTATTGTGATTTATTATTTCATTGTTTCCGTAGACCACGAATATGAAGTTGTGCAGCTTTTCCTTACAATTTCTGGACTCGTGCTTAGAGTTAACAGAGTCTAGAAAATTGCCCTTTCGCCGGCAATCATTGCGGCTGGCTAATGCGGCGCCGCCTGTTCAAATAACACAGCAGTGGCTTCCGCGAGGGAAATATTTATTTTGAGAAAATTGATAGCTAACTACATACAGTCACTACTACTATTAACGAGCCATGCGAATCACAGCTTCTATAATTCCTTTGCTGAATTTTTATTTTTATAATTATAAATTAATGTTAGACCGCAATCCCGCCTGATGGTAAGTAATGATGAACTCCCGGCCACCGTAGGCGCGGGCTTGTGAGCAGTGGGCAGCTCGCCGCCCGGTAAGAATCAGACCCGGGTCGACGGCCCGTTGAGTTTCGCGCGCGCCTCAAAGAGATGTCAGCACTTCGTGACGGGGTCCACGAACACCGATGCCTCTTGGGTCAGGGTTGCGGGTTGGTTAAAAAACGAAACCGTGAGGCTGGCGCACAGGCAAATAAAGAAACACGGGCGGGTTTTAGTCAGTAAAAGTCTGACACGCCCTTCCACTCCGCCCAGAGCGGGAGAGGTCATTTGATGATTTCGTATACAGAACAAAAAACAAAATGGTAAGTAATGATGCCATCGTTGATGGTAAAGCGCGCTAGTTTATTAAGAGCCTTATCACTCTAGCCTTGAAGACACATAAATTGTAGCTCACTTAAATCTTTCTATGTCTATTTAGTGGTGAGACGCCTGCATGTTTTTCGCCTTTGTCTATTATTAGCAAACATCTGTATTCAATTATAATCTACTAGAACAGAAGTTCTTATTACGTATTCTATTTCTCTGGGAACAGCATGTTGTCTAGATTGTTGTCATGTTTTTCTAAGTTGCGTGTCTGTGCGCGGCACGCTGATCGTAACGTGCGGAGAGCAGATAATGAATGTTCCACATTTTGTTCCACATTCGCGTCCAAGACTTTTATTTAGAACTACGATGCGACTCGAGTTTTCTCAAATGATTCTTCCAATGTCCCTTACAGACAAGCCATTCGCATAGTATCAATTACAACTTAATTAAAGCGTTTTGCATAGTTAAATAGAAAGTCGCAATAACTATGAAGATTCCCTTAACGTTGCTTTCCATTTTGCCCTTTTAAAGAAACTCTTGTTGCACGTAGTGGAACGTTGTTCTCCTACAAGTTTTACCTTTAAAAACTCTTTGGTGTCTACGCTTAACCTACTTGGGTAGCGTTTTGATGACGCATCGGAATTTTGTACTACATTTGAATAATCGGCCTTCACTGTCTCCTTTGATAAGAAGTTCTGGAAAAACTGTTCATGTCTCCAAAGACGAGCGATGCGACGAGAAAAAAAGTAATCTTTTGTGACTCGGTCGCAGTCGTGACTTCTTAATTTTGTCAACGTTACAAAGTAAATTAATTTTAAGTTTTTATCAATTCATATACCGTATTCAGTTTGCTATCATGTAATGCATTGTTATGAATTCGACTTCAATTGTATATATGAACATTATGAACTCTCTCACTCACTCCTTTTTCAACGGATCTAGTAGTATTTTATAACTGGAATTTAATGAACAAGTGCGTGTATCCTGTGTTCATCTATACTTAGGCCACACGAATGCGCTACTAACTGCACATAAAACCTACTATCAAAGGCGACAAGCGTAATGCGACCCCATCATGATTGTGCACTCTGATGCTAATGTTCCGCGTATAAAAATAGTTGTTGTTGTGTTAAAAACTGTTGTGATGAACCCTTATATGCTAAATACTTCCACTACAAAAACGAGCCACTTATTGATCCAATAATAGACAATTTGTGTAACTAATTTAATAACCTGAAATATAGTCTGAACTTTTATAAGTACCTAACAATAAGGAGCGAAAAAGATATAAATCGACGAAAGTCTATAAGTAGTGAATTTCTCTTCCAATTTTCTCGTTTTTCTGAACAAATTGTCGTAGTGACACTATTCGATTTTTGTTTGTAAATCGTCCACTAAATGATTAAGGCCCGTTTGCGTGTACAGTTTTGTTTGATCGGCGGGTGTGACAACAAAGGCAGTGTTACAATAAGCGTTAGCGTCGAAATTGAAAGTGAGCCGGCAAGTGCGCGTGCGTGCGTCGTCCGAGCAACGATCATAAAAGAATAAATACGACAGAAGTGTAAGACCGTACGAAATTACACACGCTCGGATTCGTTGTACTACGTAATCGAGTTATGTAGTCGAATGCAAAGACTTTAATTGAATGACCTCATTGAAAATATGTGCACCTGAGCGTAACAGCAGCAACATAAATGAAACTGGTAACAAGATGTATTGAAATTTGTTGTATGAATGAAACCACGCGAACGCAAGTTGCTGGCACACGTTAAAAAGTTCTAACATAGCTTTCTTGTGATGAAGAAAGATAAGGCTTTGTATGACAAGCCTCGCTCCGTTTTGAAAAGACATCATTCATTACAAGACTTACGTGAGTTTGCGATAATGACGCGTAACTAAGCACAACCCTATATGTCTCTGACAACCAGTTTATTTCAAGAATGTGTTGATTAAACTACTGACCGCACTGCTTTATGAGTTGAGGAACATCTGTCATAGACACAGATTAACAGATTCTAAACGGAAATAAATTTACTGTGATGTGCTTGCTTTAAAGATACGTCCGTTCCCACTATTTGTTATGCGACCATGAATCTTCACGATTTAAGTAGCACCTTAACAAAAATAATTAAAACATCCGATTCACATGTCATTCACGAAGGAAATGTTAATTAGCACAAGGCTAGATAAAAAATCTTGGATATTAAACTTGGATGGATAAAGTCAGATATAGAAAAACTAGCTGCAGCCAACAAGCGGGTTAGGAGGACTTCTTTGAATAAAAAAAAAACATCTTAACGGTTAGTTTGTCAAAAAATTACAAAAATAATGAAATTGACTGATGCATTAATATTAAGAGATAATAAATTACCGGCAAAAGCCTTAATTATGGATTTACCCATTTAATAATATTAAAATCTTACCTCTGATTTTCTATTGTTATGATAGAGTACCGAGAAGTTCGATTTAATTTAATAAATAAACAATATGAAGGTCTAAGAAGCCGCAGAACACAAAAGTAGAAAGGTCACAGAGAAAGGGCCCCACAAAAAGGTGGAATACTTTTTTACATTACCACAAATTATATAGTACAAATTGTCATTGGAATTTGATTATTCATACGATTCCACCTATAATTTCGTGTCTAAATTATAGACTTGAATCAATTGAACCCCTTACATTATGTTCTTTATTTTATATTATCGTAGAGCTTTTTTTCAGAACAATTCCATTGTCGTGTTATTGAAGAGTAGTGAGAAATTTAACAATCTTGACGAGTTTGAACTATTGCATGTTAAAATACACGCATAAAAGTAAAATCAGTAGGAGACATTTAATTACTCAAGTAGTGACATGCTCCGGTAAAATCTTAAGGACGTGATGGGACATACATATTTCAAATACATTTCCTATAACCATAATAATGCTCTAACGGACATTGTCCGTCCATCCATTGTCATTAAATCGTCAACATCTGTTTTTATGCAAACGTTTAGGATTAAGCTCTTATAAAACCAAGTCTATTCAATTTTACACACGTTTCATTAGTCAAAAGCGGCGATTGTCTAACGTTTAGTTCGTTTTTGAACAGAAGTGCGCACGCGACTGCAAATCGAACTTTCTTCCGCGCATTCGGACAGCACCTGACAAATTGCTTTATAATGATAGCTAATTGATGATCATTTTGGGCTCATTTGTGCGATTTCATGTTTTATTTTTACAAGACTTTGATTGAGAAATGATTCATCAGTAAATCTAAGCTCACTAATTTACAACTTGTTTGATGAGCTTTGATCTAACATGCGATAAACGAATTATGCAAATTAGAGATGAAAGATATTTAGCCTTAATCAATGATGATTATGACACTACTAATAATCTGTTATGTCGTACACTCAAAGAAATACACATTAACATTTAAACTCGGTACAATGATGGAGGTCTATTAAGACAAATGGTAATGGATTCCAATCAAAACTCTTTGTTAGAAAGTTATTTCGACGATAGCGTGTAGATAAACACTTTAATATAATAGCGACGCTTCCGGGTTTCAATTTAACATTCCTCATTCATTTTTATAGTCAAGACATCTGCTCGCAATGTAGTCGACAATAATAACACATCATTATCATCTATTGCATCGCTTCTATCTATTACAACTCGTTAAGTTGAATCCAAATTGTTGACGTAAGAGACGTTTAAATCTAATTCTATTTGTCCTTCAGTTTCGCCAATTATTGTATGGACTGAAAATAGTATTAGTCGGCTTTAGAAAGCTGTATGTAATTAAATAATAATGCCTCCAACAGAAACTATTGTTGCTGTAGGAATCGCCAATACTTACGCTTATTCTGTATCAAAATCAGTTATTTTTTCTAATTTCATCTCTGTAATTTTGTGAAGTTCGTCTAAAGAATGCATCTAATGCGTAATAGTCGTTATTTATTTATATAAGACTGAGTGAAACTGATTGCTCATTGTGAGTGGAGTTATTACCATCACTGGAGCTTGTGGGAACTCGTTAGGAGCTACCCCGAGCACTGAACCCTTGCACCCGTTTTTCTACGCAAGTCTTGTGTGACTACTTTTTGTTCCTATTAATTTTATTACAACACTTCTTCTTCGCAAGCAGTCGCCGTATATTCTGTTTTATTAACAACTTCTATACTTGTTTTTGCGATATTAGTTGCAAAATTGCTAATAACCTAGAGAGATAATTGCATAATACTTTTGTGGGCATGAATAAGCAAGTGGCATTCTCAACCTCAAACTTCATGTATATATACAAAATCTGTATCTGGTTAAATTGGAACTTAATGATCGTTGACCCACCGTCTCAGTGTTCACCTCTGTTACCCTTCGGAAGTAATGCATCCCACATTCTAGATTATAATCTAAGCGAAAGGCTGTTATTTTGAATCTCCGATACATTTATTAGAAATGGCTGATTTTTGTCGAAGAAACGTGTATGCAATTTATTAGCGGGAATATTTCTCTTCAGATAAGTATCGTTTTCTATTGAACTCAAGTTTTGACAGGTGCTTGTCGTAGAATAAAAGTAGCAATGCTCGCCCCTAACCTTAACCGTACAATTTGGCACAACAATAAAACCGCTGTTACAAATCACAATCGACTTCTAAGATCTAAAGTAATGAACTGAGTTTGTTTTAAAGTTATATTTTCGGTCGATGTCTGATCCAAATTTTAAATTCACAGATCTTGAAAGCAATATTCGCAGCAATTACAGAATTCCACGGTACGTAATTTTGACTGTTGAAAATCATAATTTCTTGCGTTACTGGTTCATTGATTTCATCGATTAACTACACTTTAAAGCATAAGCGCAAGCCAAATTAACAATTCTTGATGTAAAGAAAATAAATGCTAGCAATTACAATTATCCTTAATTTAATTAGCAATTGCATTTAATTAACGTTTTAGTTTTAATTGTTGAAAGCTTCTTTTTAAAAGGTTGCGTAACCAGCTTTTAAAAGTAATTAACATTATTCAACATAATGTATTGTAATGAGAAATCTGATTCATAGTCATAGTGATAAGTAGATATGCCCCTGTCATATCTACTTCAGTCAGTCAACCTAAAGAAAAAATAAGCTTCTATTAAATTATGTATCGGCTAAAAAAGGTGTTCATACAGAAAACGCACTCTTACTAATTTACCGGTACATTAGCGCCGGTGACTCGATCGGTAATTATCGTCAGGTTACTGTTCCTCGACTTGTATTTCAATTATAGATTATGTCACTTTTACCTTCAGTATATTTGGGTTGTATACTGGTACTGAATAATTTTGGAACTGTAATAACATATTCTTTCGGAACCATAACTTCAGAAATATAATAAACAATAGATATAAATACTGATGATTTCATATTTTCAAAATAAATTGCTAAATATGGAAAGTAAAAGTAAGTGGTAAAATATAGAAAAAAAAATACAATAAAACGTTCGGAGAAGTACGAATGACCTAGAAAATCATGTCCTACAAGACTAGGCAGCTGATCTCGGCATCATTTTATTTTTTCCGAGCAAAACTGCCCACTTTAAACAAAGTGGCTTTATCCAGACCACAAACGCCTTTTTGCGAACTTTCTTATTTTACATATTTAGAGTTATTGTCACCTCTGGAATCTTAGTTTTATATTTAATCATTTTATTTTACGCAAGCACGTACTTAAAACAAAGCTATAAGAAAAGTGAGCTTAAGCTTTACTATCAATATAAAAACCTCTACGTCTACCGCGCGGACAAATCTCATAACAACGTTGATACTTAATAAACTGCCATTTCAAGATAAATGTATATTTTCATGAGATTATATTATATAATACTTATTTACTATGTTCGAGTAAATCATGCAATTAGAACTGTTAAAAGTCGTGCAAGCTAAGAAAGTAATAAACATATCAAGAATCAAATTACTTTAATTCCAAGTCAAATTATCTAAAGAGCTCACAATAAATTTTGTGTAATTGGCAATGTAAGCGTAGAAATCGACCGTCAGAGACGAAAGTCCCTCATTCGCAATTCAATTTAGCTCAATCTTTATTCGATCATATGTCAGTAGGCTGAGGTACTCAAGTACATATTTATAGCTATTATCTACAGATGTAAGGTACGAAAACTATCTTGTCATCAAATCAGCATCGGCTCTCTGCTATTGGTTGTTACCCGGTAATTTTCTACGTGCCATGCATCATATTCGCGGGTTAATCGTAGGTTGCTTGTTTCCAGCATAGTATGTAGGTTGTAGCACATTGTAGGTCAATAGAACGCGCGCGCACGCGCTGCGCTTTCCTGCAGTTGTCTTATGCAGATGAGAATTATTTATTAACCCCACGAGTTTTAGTTACCATGTTATTTGCTGCTGCAAGATGTTTACGATCAATTAATAAGGCTCCACTTTCAGATTTCTGGGTAACGAAATTAACCGTTTTTGGAATTGTGAAGTCAGTCGTCAGAATTTATAACTTTAAAATAATTACTCATTTAACAGTACATATCCTAATGTAATTAAGAATGTCATAAGTTTTTAATGGAAAACAGAATTAATATCTTATTTAAGTATGTTGTAAAATCCCACTTAATTGCAAATTTTTCTAGACAGTAACTTTCCAATATTCATTAAGTAGGTATTAAAATATTACTATAGCAGCAATAAGATATTTTGTTATAGTTGAATCCTAGATTAAATATAAAGATATTTTGTGAAACTTGCCGTCACTATTTATCTTAAACATAACAATTAATCTTAAACACTGATCTTAAGGTCTTACCTAAAAAGGCCGGAGTCTCCCAGGTGATATTAAACTTTGAACAATGCGAATGGTAGAAAAATCTGAACCGAATCCAATTGTACACTTCCGTTCCCAGACATTTCTAGACCAATCGAAGAAACAATAAAAGGAAATCTTGTAATTATCGGCTCGGTTGCCCATTATACGTTGCTGCAATTTCTTCCGAAAACAAGAGGCGTTATCCAACCAAATCGTGCTTTTATCGTAAGATTGATTTGTTCTATAGCCTACTTGCATTCAACTGCCAATGCTCTAACAAATTCAACTGCCACTGATGCGATTTAGCCACATTTACACGTCCCCAATAAACATCTACTAGTATTGTTTTCTTATTTACTAACTTTGGATCATTACTTTCAGGGCAATCCAATTTGCTATCGAATGGTCGCTTGAACGATGTACTTTCTTCTTGTTCAGCTTTAATCTGATCTCTGAGATGCTTATCGCCAGTAATCACTTCAAAAATGTTGGCATGTTGACCCTTACGGTGTTATAGCGGTTATGCTATTGTTTATCAAGATGTAGGTAAAGTTCGGGTGCCTCGGTAATTTAACATTTTTGTTTGTAGTTCCAAAAACCTTTCTTCTCTAAAATATCTTCCGGAATAATGTACAAATCAACAAATACTATTGGTAAAAACTTTTACGGTTCAGTTGACATGAGCTGCACATCGGAGGCACCTGTTAGCACATCTGGGTCAGTTTTTGTTCCTCGTTTTCACTATTCAAACAAACGCTGATCTACGTCACTTAAGTTCGTGAGCAGAAACGTCTTCGTATGTTTAATTATCTGAGAAGCGAATGTCATTCCGGTCATGTAATATTTGGAACAATTGTGCATTTCTCATGAGTTAATTTCGCTTTAAAGTGTTGTAATGTTTAATTTTATTGTTGTTGTTTGTAAATTTATTTTAATGATAGCTAATGAAAGTGTTTCTATTACGTTTTTCTTTATTCATGAACACATTATGTTTTTTTTCTGTCTTTGTTATCGCTCACAGCATGGATTTGAGGAGTGGTTACAAATTTCGCACATCATTTTGCAGTTTGTTCTTATATTTCTAATGTTGCGTGGCTTAGTTGGGCGTGACGCACCGTTTTGTCGGCTGCTCTTGCCGATACGGTCTACATGTGTTTGAGCATCCGTCGACTAACCCCTGGTTTTGGCTTCAAGTTTTCTTCTTCCATGGGGAAAGCTATCGATGTCTTCTCTGTATTACATATCAAACCGTACTTTCTTTTACTTACTTGCATTGGCGTTGTGTTGAACTATGTGGATATTTAATTGCCTACAGAGCATGTAACCACACATGTGTGAAAGCGTTGATTAACAACAATTATACAACAACTAACAAAAACAATTATTGTGATACAACACGTAATTAGCATTAGGTGTTATATCACAACCGTTTTTGTTAGTAAATATCCTTTTATATTTTAATGTATAAATTCAGTCAAGCTTTTCAATTGTGTTCCCACGGGCTATTGAATATTCAATTGTAAATGGATATCGTGGAATACTCTTACATCAGTACTAATTATTTAAATTGTGTACAATAATACTGTCGGCAACCTTTCTGTTTTTCCACGAAGAACATTACAAATTACTGTGTTATCATGATCGTGTTCTTAAATAACTTGCATAATGTGTTGTTTAAGTAATTAGTCTAAGCGCTTCCGGATAATTCGCTTTTTATAACACAATTATATTTTATAATCCAAAAATGTTACTCTCATTTATTTGCGTTTCAAAGGTTTTCTTAGTGAACTATAGTTTGTTGGAGTTCAATAAGTAGAAAATGAAGAAGCCGTAGAGTTACCATAGGTTGTTGTTTATACTGTAAATGATATCTTTGCCTTTAAAAAGAACCTATGTATTGCAGAGGACAATCCATCTCTTGTATCTAGAATTTTTTAAACTTTAATCACAATATTTGATTCTATGCCTAATCAAACTACTTCATCTGATTTTATTTCAGTAACTGTAAATTCGGTCTATGCGTCTTACCTAATGTCGTCTCGACTTCACGTTCCAATATTAATAAATTCAACTTTATCGTGTTCATTTTCTTTCATAACAATAGTTACGTCTTTGGATTAAGCGGTACTCAAAACGGTATTACAGTTAGCGATGCAATTGAAACGTTTACCGAAGTAGGATCTACAGGCACGACCACAGCCCAGTTCCGAGTGAAATGCAAGGTCGGGAACCGCTAAGTTATTGTGTTTATAAACTTTTTGTCATGCATCTCACCGAGTTGTATTGTTACAAACAACTGAACTACTCCATTGAGATAGATATGCCGTGCGATACTCGACTCGGAAACGCTCCTTTTTTCATCATCTTCCGTGATAGTTGACGTCGAAAGCCCCACTTATACTGACGCAAATATGTGTTGCAGCAGCGATTAACTACGATATGCATCAGTATGTAACGCTAATTAGCTTCTTGTTAATATTCATCTTTCCTTGCAGATAATAATAAATTATAAATACAACACTGAATAGTTGCTCTTAGGAAATTATAAATCTGTCGCTAGAGAAATTGTGACGCGAATATATTTTTTATTATAATTTTCGCTTCCGTATGTTTGCTTAATTTTTAAGTTCGTGCGTCCGTCAACAGCTTGGAACCGGCCTTTACGGTTCATGACAGCGACTGTGTGAAGTGACTGTGGTTTGCTTTAAATCCAAAGTGGAAATGAGCTAGCAGTTAGTGTCCGTATTCCCTCCTGGCTGAAACCGCAAATCGTCGAGAGGCGACGAGGCTTTATAGTCGCATTTTGTAATAGCTTTGAGTTTCCGCCGCGGATGATTGAAGTTCTCACCTGTCGCATGCCGTTAGAACTTCACGTATAAGTTTATCGTGCAATATTACGGTCGGTAAACTTATTGGAGTAATATTTACATAAACACAGACACTTGTATGCTCGTTTCACAAAGGACCTTGTCCATGTTAAAAAAACATTTTACGTGCGAATATCTCATGTTGTCGTACAGCACACTTTCAGTAGCTTGGTTGTTGCATTCCGTATTAGGACACTTAGCAGACTTTAAATACTCATTGTATGTAAATTTTAAGTAAACATCGTTGTTAGGCCACTATACTTACGTATTATCATATCTAAACATTTACTTGAAATTATAGTTATTTTATGGTATCCTACATCTTTATCTAACCTTTATTTGTTTAACGATTCTCATTTTAAATGCTAGTAAAAGCTGACTTGCAATGTGTGTACGTTTATAGGTAATAATAAGTTACCAAATGATCTCAAAAATGTGAATACAAAATTATTTAAAAATTAAATGTACGAATGGTTGTCTCTATATAGTTTTTATAGTGTTAAGGATTTCATTGACAAAAAATGTTAATATGTTAAATTTGCTTGCTTATATTATATTGGCAAACCATGTTCTAAATTTTATTTTTACCATCTTTGTATACCGTGTTTTTATTCAAATAAATATATCATTATTATAATATTATCTCATATTAGATTCACTAAGTCACAGTAAACTAAGTCATATATAAGAGGTGATAATTTATCTCTTGTCTTTTAGGAATAAATAGTCTTAGATGATAATGTCTCAATTTTATTGTTCATTGAGTATATAAACTAATTACAAAATCATTTTATTATCACAAATATAATATAACAATATTATTATTTAATATTACTTTTATCTTATTTACATCATATCGACTTCCAAGTTTTACGTTTGTTTATTCATTTTGATATCAACGCAAAAGGACTTATTAATTTGAACAGGAAGCGTTTATGACGGATATTAATAAATGTTTACTCCACAGATTATATTCTCAGTCAGAACTTGATTGCACCAATTCAGAACTTGATTGCGTCAATTCAGAACTTGATAGCGTCAATTCCCCATATTACTAACTGTAATACTTTATTATGTGAAAATAATACAGGATAAACTTTATATACGTGCATATAATTACTGCATTCCTTTAATTAACTTGATTAAAAATAAATTATTATTAATTATTTTAAGTATGTTTGAACGTAGTCATTTGGTTTTTTTGGTATGGTACGTTCACGATGATAATAATATTTATAATTGTGCTAGAGACCCTATGTATACATAAGTAGCCCGTAAGATATAACACCGTGCGCGAAATACTCGCCTTGACTTGGAAGTTACGAACATCAGCCGGTTTCACCAATGGGATATAACAAAATTTTTGTAGAAACAAACTCATGGCCATCTAAAATTATCTTCAAGTATAACAAATACCATTGATGGATCTTAACGCAATCATTTCAATGTATTGAGTTCCGTCTAGTTGCTAACATACCAGTATTCCCCCATACCGTCTGTTAGTATAATGATTGGATTTATATGGAGTTGAATTAACCGCCCATGTCGCTCTCAAATCTTCGCTATTGACGTAGATTTATGATGCATCTGATTGGAAATTCGCCACAAGCCATTGTAAATGTTGTGCATTGAAGAATTTGTTAAAAGCTTTGCTATAAGTGGTGAATGAGTTGCTATGCCCTGTTATAACGATATTAGAAGTGTAGCTTTGATAAAGAAGCGTATAGAAGGAAGAATGTTGATACATTGATGTCTATGTAAGCTTTTGTATATGACGCTGGTGTAGGAAGGGATGTTATCACAATAATTGTTCACTCTATGACAACGCTGGTAGTCTCTAAGAAGGAAGTGAAATTAACGGAAATCTTGGTAATAGTGTATATCATGTTAGTAGGTCAGGTAATGGTATATCAAGTTATTTTAGGCGTTGTTAAGAATCTGTTTTAGCCATACACAGGCGTTGGGATTTCCTAACTCGATGTTTTTTTCGTAAAATGTATACATCACTCTTTAACAATATTTAAGAATATTAATATGAATTCAACAGTAACAACACTACTACGTTTTATAGACAGTAAATACATAATTCACCCAGCGATTTAATATAATATTGTTCCTATCATTTTCCTCTCCGTCTGAGGTCACTATGAAAAGTCACCAGTCCCGATGATTGGTTTGTATAATTTCACGGTGCCGCGTGAACTTCGACTAACGGACTCTTCTCTCGGATAACTATAACCCCCTGACATAGTTACATTGGATACTTCTTCAAATTGATTCTAGACTGGCTCAACTAGCGCGCCTTAAGGTCTGACTTTGACCTGACTGACTAAATAATGATTGCTGAACTTTATTCGGAATCACGTACAATATTAACCTTATCTGACTTCTCAACACGAAAACTTTCGCTATGAACTGGATGTGATTCAAATGAAACATTATTTATTTTATCTCTAAGAAAGAGCATGAAATGAAGGGTCCATTGATAACCATAGCGTACTACAATTTGCTATTACAGTCAGATTTTCTCACCTATCCTGTTATACCAGGATTCCTTTTTTTCTCAGGTTTTCAGTACCTGTTTAACCCTCTTCTTTATCTTTGCTTTTCGCAAGCTCCAGTTTTCTTTGGGCTGCGTTCTCATTAGCGAACTAAATACCAGTTTATTAATCCCTGACATGCGAGCCTCGTGTTTTACGAGAACCAAGTACCGTGTGACCTTCACAACCTTCGGAAACTGGGTTTTCGCATTATGATTATCATTATACCAATGAATGTTGCTATTTGCCCACTACATAATATCTATCATCTGACGCTTATGATTACTTATAGGGTGGTCTACCCGAGGTTAAAGGCTCGAGAGCTTGTAGTACTTGGGCATATAATAAATGTATTAAACTTGAATATTTCTTCGTTGTTTTCACAGAGGCTTTCTTGGAATATTTCTCCAGTTTCGTGATCATGTCTAAGTTCTCGTGACTATAAAAGCTTGTAGCGACTAGATTAAAATGTTTCTGTAAAGATAAACAGTATTGTTACTGCGACATTGTTCTATTCTTTGTAGAAGATTGTAAATGGACTAGGCTCTTAGTTTACGGCAGTCAATCCGACATTCTGAATAGGGATGTATCCAAGGTATGAAAATCAAAAAAATAATTAGTCCGTCTTACAGATAATAAAAAAAATTAAGACCCGTATTTTTTATTTTGTCGTAATTACCAAAAATTACTGAGATATAGCGTATTAAAGTTACAGAGTGGGGGCTAATTACGTCACGCCGTTCTATATTTTGCACCATGGCGTGACGTCATGTGACATTTCAAATCAATATCTTCCTAAGTATTTGAATAAAAGAAAAAATAAAAAATACGTGTTCAATATTTTTTTATAAAGCTATCTGGCGGACATTAAATTATTTTTTAGGATACAACCCAATTGTACGTGTGGCTTGTCGGCGCTTGTTATTGACGAGATGTCAGTAAGGCACGTAACTTGACAGTTAAAACGCGTGGTGTGGCGTCTTTCAATAAAGTAATGTTTTTAAACGTCCCTAAGTTTATAATGAAGTCGTTATAACATTGCCGTATTGTGTTTGAAGATTTAAAATTCTTTTAATAGAGTTACATGATTCTTTTTTATATATATTTATAATAGGAACCTCGTCGGTTAAGTCCAGGTCTCTTATGTCAGGCATATTAAGTCATTAATAAAGCCCCGGTCATTATAACACTTTAAATTAACAGTAACAGTTAAGCTTACAGTTTGTCGCCATATCTGATGCAGTTAACCGACAAACATACATATATTTCATTGAATGTGTAATTAATGTTTCATTTCTCTATGTTTCATTCCTTATTAATTAGTCACACCGTGTTTATAACGTTTTAGTTTAAAATTACGTGGTACCTTGTGCTGACTCAGTTTTCCTTTACATTTTATTTTATTAACCAGCTTGAAATCACATTCATATATCTCTTATTTCATTTGTCTAATCTGTTCATTTAGTTGGACAACTTATGCAATGAATTTGTCTTTATTAGCATTAGGCTACCAATAGGATAGTTGACTAAAAAAAAAAAATTGTCTGTAAACTAAGTGTCAAACTCGTGTGACGTCACTGGACGCTACAGCTTTAGCGAGCAGTAGCGTCACCAGCCACCACTCCTGATCTTTGATACCTTTTATATTTTTCAATCTTTATTGATTTGATAAAACAAAATATACGTATCCAATATTTTTCTATAATCTGAATGACGGACTAATTGGGTTTTTTTTAGTCAAATCCCCTATTAACCCTTCCCAAAAGGCAGTCCTAAGAGCTATTTAAATCTTATGTTACCTTACTTTATACTCCTGTATAAATTTTCTATAAATGGAAGTAGGAGGACTATTACCATTTACAATGTCGTGAAAAGGGATTACTATTTACATATAGTGCATTTTTCTACGCACAATTTGCACGATATTCCTTAATCTCTTCCATTATCTCTGCTAATTGCGAAACATTGGTACAATATCAAGCGACACTCATACGCTCACGGTTCGTGACCTGTGCATTAACACAACGCTGACCCGCGGCGCGGCGCGGCTATTGACTCCTTTCTGGGTTGAAAACCTACAGCTTACCATCGGTAACTGTGCTTGCAGTGCACTTCCTACAAATTCAAATAACCTGTCAAATGTTCACTCATTTTTCACTGAAGTGATCTCTCGCTGAGGGCGACAAGGAAGTAATGAACTGCAAATAATTTGTCTACCTTTTATGGATTTATTCTTTGAGATTTACTACCCTCAAGCCCATATTATTCGTTATTGCTTTGTCCGGAGTTTAATTACCTTAAGACTGTATGTTAGAATAGAATAAGCGTTGTTAACTGCCGCTACAAAACTGGCTGTATAAATTGAAGTCTGATTAACACTATATTAGCTTAGGACTTGACAAGCAAGACGATTATGTGTATAAATATTTACCTCACTATGAAATTTCATGGTTAGTTCGGGCTTGCTTCCGTCATAATATTTGAACTACAACCCTAGTCGTTGAACATTATCGCCCATTTTCAACGAATCATTGATTTCTGGTTCGTTTGCGGTAAAACTGACAAAGCCGATCAATCTCTATAGAAAGCTGTATTGTACGAAGGTTGTAACGTTCCGTGAAGTTTCCGTGAAAGAACCACAAAAGATAGATTCTTTAGGGCACAAGCACTCGATTTTGGTCGAATAACAGTTTGTTCGGTGTTAGAAATGTGTTGGCTCTAATAACAACTGGTACCTATTTTGGAGCGAATGACACCGAAGGCCGTTTTTCCCTAATAAACCGTCTTGTCATTGATAACAAAAACGGCTCACTGGACGTTGACGTTGGCTTGGTACGTGAGGTATTTTCAATTATTTTGTTATGTTGGCATGAGTTGAACTTTCGTTCTCTATTTCGTCCGATGTGTGGAATTTGGAAGGTCATCCTAAAGACTTCACTTTTTACAATGACGTCAACAATTAGTATCTGATTGGCTACCGTTCACGAGTACCGAAATTTGACAACAACATAACAGAGAGACAAAATGTCAGACAAAGCCGTAAATCTGGAATGAACGGTACTTTCGATATTGAATTAGAACAAGTTCTTCCTTTTTTAGGCGTGTCGCGTAATTTATTTCACCGTATCGGAGGGGACACGGCTAATTCCATCTGTCTTATGTTTTTTACTAAAATTTCAATTAAATAGACGACGTGTTTCCGGTTCGTCGGTCATTTGTGTTGCAGCGCCTTTTCTTGCCCGGGGCCCTTTGGCTACACAATATGGACCCAAATTGCCCATCGATGATCTCTCGACGGCTATTGTGCCGCCTCCGTGGAATTTTTATCTAACGGGAGATAACTTGCACTCGACTGTGGCATAAATATGCGTGAGATGCATTTCGCTATGCCATCAATTTAAGGTTCGAATAGGTACCGATACTTTTAGACCTTAAAAGCCACCCAACCGTATTCAAATCGACACAAAAGGTTAATTCAGATATCCAGGAAGTTAGGCTGTTACCGTTTTCTAGCCTTCCCTTAGATGGTTTGGATAAAACAGTCGTATTTTATTACGGCATATCTTTTCTAAAAAGGAACATTAGTAACTGTTCTCCGGTAAGCATAAAACATGTTACGGTGACGGTTTATGTACGTGATTGACATAAATTGCGAATAGTTTCTCATGTCGATGTCGCTACGAAGATAATAATGCCCACGACCTGAAATGTGTCGAACGGTAAGTAATTTAATCATGATGTCGGATTTGAAATTCCAGATTTCGTTCCCAGATCAGAAAATTGTAATTGAATCATTATGGTAGAAAATTCATTATAATTATTCAATGTTAGTAGAAATAAGCAGACCAATAAATAAAGTGTATATCCACCATACCACTGTGATAGGATGATAAACACTTTATCTATAAAAGTAGGTACATCTATGCCCAACTGATCCATTGCTATGTATGTATCCACTCACCTAGTAACACCAAATGATAAGTACAATCAATATGATCTACGCACTGAGAATCACACAGACAGATCGCACTCTCGGATTCATAATCACTCGAATATTCAACGATAATTAACGTCTCGCCAGAAGAGTCATTACTACGTTAGGAGAATATCTTTACTGACAGCTCAAAAGCGAGCACAAAGGCCACGAGAAAGCTACCATTGTGGCAAACCACGTCGATGACTTACACAATGCTACCGACGACGCCTAATAACCCATCTGTGACTTTACAACCAGCAACTCATTTAGGAAAATGAAAAATCCGTTTCAATGAGCTCAACTCTCCCTTATTGTTATTCGGTTAGAGGTTGCTCGTGTACAATAGCAGCTCAGGTTATCAGACCGGATGATGAGGCCTTCAGATTCTATTGCTTTCACCCATTACGTAGCCTTTTGTGTATGCCTTTATGTCTTCGAACCGTCGATAAGTTGTTACGTAATCGTGTACTAATTGGTTTCAAATTCATCTTTCATCCGTAATAAGGGAGTCGAGTGTTCGCCTGTTGGACTTTCTCCCCCTTGTAAGGCTTTAATGACGCTGAGGATCCCGCTAGGCTAGTTTGAACCCGGGGTTAATTCCTGTTGATCGTGGCTGGTGTTGACGCTTTTTTGCAAATCACGGCCAATGAATTTAAACGAAAGGATAGAGTGCCTATTTACACAGCTAAATGTAATAACGTCTTGTTTTTTTATATTTAAATAATAAATATGAAAGCGTGCATCACATGTTACAGATTGCCTAGTAAATCTTAATAGAAAAATTCAACAACTTCCGTGCTCAGTTTAATTTGTTAACCAAATATACAGTTCTATCATCGTGTCGATTTTTCTAAAATCGGAACTTAATCTGGGAAATTAATAACTTTTAAATTGCTCGTCGCGAATGGTGTCATTTTGTACAATTTGCAACGGGCGATAGGTAAATATCCGAGGCATCTCGTACATGGAGTGATGCTTCAGATAAATTCAATCGCTGCAATTTTCTCTATGATGTGTAGTTTGAGCAGTTTCATGGTTTTGATATATTAAGCTCGATTACGGACACTTGCCATCAATTCACCCACGCTCCATAAAATTAAACGAATGCAATTAACCGAATATCTTTCTTCAGTCATAATCTTGATTTATAATATTTATTTTATATCAAGTATTGTACTGTACATTAGTATCTCACGACCATTAACGTTGGCCCGGTGGGCGTTTGACCTCATTTTCAAGGAATAGTACCTTAAAAGGGACCCACTAGTTCGGAGACACGAGAATAGACACAATTGTCCATAAAAGCTCGTTACTATCGAATTTGGAATAAGGTCTTTGCTGAAAAATCTTAAATCGCACGCCATTGAACTAAGGGGAATTTCAGTACCAATTTGTCAAAAATACTTCTAATTTTGTTTCATTTTGAGATGTTTTTTTATTATTTGATATTAGTTTGTCGCCGAAATTAAATCGCGACTGGATTTTAATCATTTTACAAGAATTGACTTTCTGATGTAATCTTAAACAGTATTTGTTAGTGGTATCCTGCTTTATATAGCGCCAGCCTTGACGTATTCGTTATGCAAACGTTGCATTACACGTAACATAAACGTTTGAGACAGGAAGCAATTCAATGCATCCTATCGGCATATGCAAAACGCTACAAATTATTCCGCTACACCAATTTTCTACACGCATACCTATATCACGAAACGTTGTCTTTTGTTTGCAAGGAAACTTATACACGACTCACGTTGTATTGATCAGATAAGAAATCACATCGGATTAGATTAATCGCAGGGGCGTAAATTCCGCGCTACGTGAGCGGCGAGCGGAGAAAGGCTTCCCATAGTCTCCCCGATTTGTCTATCCCAACTGTTCAAGATAGTGGCGTGCTGATATATCCCTAGCTGTTCTATCTTGTCTACAATGAGTTACAAAAGTCCTTTAAAGGCTTTGTTGGTGAAGTGCCCGAAGAAAGCGAAGATTTCTAGTATGTTAGTATTCTACAGACAGAACTAAAGTAGGAAGTTCGAAATGCTTAATTCAAGAAGCTTACGGATACAAGTGAATCTCAGTCTCATGAATGGTTTTGAACTTGACCGAGTTTTAAGTAAACAAACACATTTGTAGTCAGTGGCACTTGACGGCACGAGCCAATGGCACGCGAATTTCGCTTGCCGACGTGAGTTGCAAACTCGATTGCTGAGTTAACGTGATTCGCGGACAACCTTTGCATTCGTTCCACAATGCAACATACTGGCATGATTAAAGTGTGACCTGCGCCGAAGCAGGGAAATTCTGTCCACTGATACATACGTGCCTGACCAAATGTAGGTTGAAACTTTCGTCCGCTTACAGTCATAACAACCGCAAACCAAACAAGAGCAGCGGTCACGTTTCCGAGATCGCCACCAATGTCTGACTCTGCCGGATCATTTATACCGATCCGTATTAACAATGTGCGGCATAAGAAACCGACTCATTGTATAATTGTTAATCTATTCTGATTTCGCACTCTGCTCGGTTATTATAACTTCTCCAATGACAGCTTCCCACGTTTGTATGCTCCAAATACTGCTAATGACGTTTTCTCCTGCATCAGCTATCACTCACTGCGTTCATTAATTCTTCAGATTTGATAAATAACCGTAGGTCGAATCAAAATGCATGCCTGATAGAGTATTGCATAGTGCATATGATAATACAGCCAGTTCGTATAACAGTTCCGAGTTCTGTCAGAAGTGATATTGCCATACTAAGATTACAAGTTACAGTTACAGTCGTTAGTGAGAGGTTTCCATTTAAGTACATTGTATCTACTATCCGCTTTTTACTACTGTAGATCTCGCCATTTATCGTCGATGCTATCATTAAACACTCGAAACGAAAAGTGAACTTGTTATTTAACGCCTTTGTGTTTGATTTTGAGATGTTACTTTCTAAATTTACGTGTAGGGAAATTAATGACGCCTTCATGCTTTGTGTGTTAGCGGATGATCAATACAGTCCAGTGTTTTGTAATACCGAGATTTTGAAATCCTACTATCCTATCCTTCCTAATAACCCTTCTTTTTTTAGCCTATACAGGTCAACTGATGGACAAAGGCCTCCCCCAAGGCTTTCGACGATGACCGGTTTTGTGCTGCCCGCATCTATCTGCATCCCGCGGCCTTAGTGACTGTTTAAACATTCATTTTTGTCATTTGCACGTCACTTAACGTCATCGGTCGTTTATGAATAAAACATCTTAGTGTATAAGGGGTTTATTCATAAACGATGATTCAAAAATGTATGATAGATGTAGCGCAGCATGTCGCGGGTTCGATTCCCGCACGGAACAAATATTTGTATGATCTATAAGTAGTTGTTCCGGGTCTGGCTGTTCGTGACTATGAGTTTATCTGTTTATAAACGCACCCACGACACAGGGCAACTTCAAGTGGAGGCAACGATTAAAAAAAAACATATCTAGTCGTAGTCTCATCTCAGCGACAAACAAAAACTGTCAAAATGTAGAAAAGTATTATAATATAGGTATTTTTTGACAGGTTGAGAAAGATCAGACTGTGAAAGTTCTTAAAATACGAGAATTACTTCTCAGATGAGATTAAGTTCAGAGAGCTAACTCATGTAATTTAAGACGGTCAAAATCTGGTCGACAACACATATCAAAGATGTAGGTAAATTATAGGTATTTTTTCAGAGTAAACGATCTTAAAATTGCGACAATTTACACCTCAGATCGGCATTGTTGTTCGACCAACCAAGTTGGATTGGAAAGAAAAAAGTGCATACCGCTAGCTGACACAGTGCTTTATTGAACACAATTCCGTTGACTGGTACGCAACGGTAGGCCTTACCGAGATGGAGATGGCGACGAGTGAACGGGACAGATTAATGCTAATAGTTGACATAATCTTACCTCGGCGCGTCGTTTCCATCGGCGAAGGTATATGCGTTTACAGCTTCGCAATAAATTATAGCGAATAAATGGAAGTCGTTATACGACTTTGTTTTTGTTTGGTTGCTTTTAATTTGCAAATGTTATCATGATTTCTAAGCGGTAAATGGAGACCATAAATTAATACTTGAGATTAATATATCATACATGGATTCGTTTGGGTGTCTCAATGTTTGTGTGGATGTGTGTTAGTTACTCTTGCACGCAAAAACTACTGAACGAACTTTAACGAAATTTGGCGCACGGGTGGCTTATAACCTCATCCTTTTTCAAGTCGGTTAAAAATGATGATATTTCTAGGGGAGGATGCAGCTAGTCTTCTGTAAGTGAAGCTGAAGTTTCTGTTTGAACGTGCTAATCTCAGGAACTGCCAATGGGATTTGATAAAATCTTTTTGCGTTTCATAGCTCATTTATTCTTAGGAGTCGAGCAAAATAGTTAGAAAGAATACTAAACGAAAATGGAAGTAAGTAGAAATGGTGGGCCTAGGGAAAAATTAATTTCACGCGAAGTCTCGGGCAGAAGTTAGTAGGCTTTTTTATATAATTAGCGTTAGTTAATGACGTTCCTACAGATAACACAGCGAGCCTTCATGTCGGCTGTCAAGTTAACTCCGATAAGACCAGTAGCTGAACATTCTCTCCTAATTAAAAACGATCAGACATCAAACGTTTCGATTAACATCTATAGTTTTATCAACTAAGTGAATCATTTGGACGGTAAATATGATGTTTTCTTACCATATGTTTCAATGAAATGAAATCGTTTATTAAGCAAGTAGGATCACTGATCACTTTTACTCGTCATGTTTTTTTTTTTTTTTTTTTTTTAAGTAGATGAAGCCGGCATTTCCTAACTGACTACCTCTGAGAAGAAATAGTCGAAACAAACTCAGGGATCATCGTCTTTTTTCAAGTCCAGGCATTAATAATGATAATGTTTACAATAATTTACGTTATAATTACACATATTGCTTAATAACAATGCTTAGCAGAGCGAGCAGCTCAGTCTCAAGCTTTTTTGTCTTCTAAATAATCTGTGATTTTATAATACCCCTTTTTACAAAGTTTGGCCTTTATATAGTTTTTCAATCGTTTAATGGGTAAGTTTCGAATGTCCATGGGAAGCTTGTTGCAAAAGTGTATACATTGACCCATGAACGAGTTACCTACTCTGTGGAGACGAGTGTGATGTACAGCAAGATTGTGTTTGTTCCTGGTATTTATATTATGAATATCGCTTAAATTATATTTTCTTAAAATTCGATATATTTTTATGTACATACATATGATTTAATATTTACACCGGACAATGCTTATGAACCCATATGAGTTTTAGAAGTACATACCTAAATTAGAAGACACATAAAGGGCTTTTTAATAGGGACGATCGAACTTTGACAGCGCAAAGCGGCCATCTTGGTAATGCGATAGCTATCAAATTTGGCATGAATACATATTTAGTCGTGACATTTCACCATGGAACGCTACACGCTTCAACAACGCGTAGAAATTATTAAAATTTATTATCAAAATCAGTGCTCTATTCGCCTAACGTTCCGTGCGTTGCGATAGCGACCGATATCGGACGATGATAACAATTTTTTTGTGACCTAGGGTAGGTGGTATGGATCTTACAAACATGTGGTTCCAACAGGACGGCGCCACTTGCCATACAGCACGGGAAACATTAAATTTATTGAAAGAGGCGTTCGAGGGCTTCGTCGTCTCGCGTTGTGGCGATATCAACTGGCCCCGTGTGGCGCTCGATTATTTTCTGCGAGGCTACATGAAAACATTAGTGTATGCAGATAAACCACAGTCAATTGCTGTCCTAAAGGCCAACATAGCTCGCGTTCTTCGTGAAATTGAGCACTATTTATGCGAAGACGTCCTTCAAAATTGGCCCACCAGAATACACCATCTACAGCGGAGTCGCGGTGGCCATTTGGCTGATATTATTTTCCACACATAATGTCATTGAATATTCTTTAAAATGTAATAAAAATTGCGGTAATATCACTTAAACAGATTGTTTTATTTCATTTCAATGTTCGAGCGCTCTTAATGAAAAACCCTGTACATATTTATTCAGATACATATACATATTCAGCCTATATATAATGTTCCCAGTACTCTTGGTGAGGGGGAGTAGACTAAACGTAGACGTAATCAACCACGCGGGCTCAGTGCGGGGCCTAATGGAATAGGTATAAATTAATTGAAAACAAGTAGGTATAATTTACTATTTGTTGTAAACAGAACAGAATTGATGTTTTGTAGTTTCTTTGTTAAGCTTTCACGGTCAAACAGCTGAGTATATTTGGATGAAATTTGACATATGACCTGGATCAGCATACAGGATACTTTACATTTTAATATTACAACGAGATCGAGACTTATTTGAATAAAATCGGGGGGCCCAGTTAGTATAAATAAATAAAAAGCTCAGGTGCTCATTGAGCCACCCTCCGTAAAATCTTCACCTTTTCTGTACTGTAATTTACATGGTGTATACATATTAAAGATTATTTTAATCTATTCCAGAAGTTCTTAAAATAATGTAGTATATGTTATTATTTTTCATTACGTAGCACCAATGTTATTCCTACTATTAATTACGAGTCTAAGATCATTTGTTATTTAAACTGTAGCCTATCTTTCGATTACTATTACGGGCTTGATCGACTTCCAAGCAGAAAATGCGTGCTGTTTTTACATCAGATAGGGACTTAGATAAATCTTGCTATTTTCTAGCAGAGTAATTAATCTTCACTGGCACTGCCTTCACTTTTTCCTATTTATGTGTGAATCAAAGCGTTTTTTTATTTGCTTTGGAGGAGAGGAATGTATGGACATTGGGCATCAGACTTTCAACAATAGTTTTACGTAACCTGTGATAGTCGTTGTAAAATAAAAACTTTGATTTGAGTCAAAGTGACAATTCTCATTATTTTAAGGATATTTACAGTCTGATTTCACCCTCAATCGGCCAAAAATATATCTTAATGTCCTTTCATTCTGACAAGTATTTAGTATTTGTTTATTGATTTGACTAAAACAGACTGCGACCAGATTTTGAACCTTTAAGTTACGAGACTATTCTCGTAACTTAAACGTTTAATTAAAAACGAATAGGATGTGAACTGAGGCACTGACAATGTCTGGTGACAATGAGCACAGGAAAAATGATTGCAATTTTGTCTCAGCCTTGGCAGTGGTGCTACGGTAAATACCTAGCTTCCGTCCGCATCTTCGTCAGTGTGAAATTTCGTCCCCTGACCCACTGTGCCACCTGCGCTTTTACTCACCTAGTTATCTGACTTTTTGATTTTTGCTCGTAAAAAGTCTAATTTTTTTTTAAGAATTCGGCTATCAAATAGATTTTTATCAAATCCGACTGGTTATTAGTAAATATTTATTCAGAATTTAAATTTTTACATTAAAATATTCTGTATTTGTTTATTTTCTATATACGTGGGAGAAACTGAAAGTTCTTAGAACTGGCCAATTAGAAATATTGCCAATGAAAAGTTATTTTGAATTTGAATATGGAACTCATTCGTAACCTAATGTGATATTATATATTTTATTCATTCGTGACTTGTTTTGGTGAATTGGCGGTAATTTTTGATAAGTCTTTTTACATCGTAACAGGAATTTGCAGAGAGTAAATTTTCGGTGAATTTTTGCTGTGTTGTGGTCTGAATCAATAACAACGTTTCATGAGACTTTAATTGCCATTTAATAATGAAACCCCATATGGCCCAGGCCACAGTTTACAGCTGGTTTTATGAGTTTAAGCGTGGACGTAGAAATCTCAATGATGATATTTCTAAGGGACGTCCTTCAAATGCGACAACTGAACATAATATCGGTGCTGTGCGACGCATCATAAAGAAGACAAGAAAGTGACCTCCCGGTAGATTCGCGCCAGTTTAGGCATGAGTGAAGTACAAAAAAATTTACACGAACAATTAGGTGTCAGGAAGCTCTGTATCAGGTTCGACATTCCCCGTACTTTGACCCAAGACCAGAAACGTCTTCGCATGAACTAGTGTCGCGAAATGTAAGTATGATGGAGGTAACTCAAATGCGTTTGACATCGAATCTCAAATCTTTTGAATCTCAAACTAAAAGACAATTTCAGTGGGTTTCTTTTGAGGATCGGCCAACTAAGGTGAAAAAAGGAAGAAGTCAAGGGAAGAAGATGATTGCCTCGTTCTTTGGTTGGAAAGGTTATTTCGCGACATCAGTGCTGTGCACTGTTACAGTGATGTGATGAAATCACATCGAAGTCAGATTACTTCGCAAAACAGTAAAAGTATTAGCAACTTTCTACATTAAACGGTTTTTTATTTTCTGAAAAGTTTTTTTTTTTATTAAACTTTATACACCAACATTGCACAATGGCGGACTTAATGCCTTATTAATTTTCTACCAGTCTACCTTAAGGTGATGCATAGACATATCATGGTAGGTGCTAATAAATTAAAGTAAAAATAGAAAAAAATAATTATATACAGTATGTTACGAAAACCCTGTCCGACCCATAAGGATAATAAAGGTTAAGTAAACACATGACCAAATATAATATAAAATTTTACGTATTCAGCATAGTAGCAATACAAATGAATTTTGAAATAATCTTTTTTCGCCGCGAATTAATTCCAATTTCCCCGAAATTTGGTAATTTTTAAAAAGTGACAACACCGGTATTATTATGAGCGAATAGCGATGTGACCACGTGCCGCATGCCCTGCCGCCCGCCCCCCGCGGACGGCAGGCGAAGGGTGGTTATCGCGAATTTATTAAGTTACCTCTTTTTGCGAAATAATATTTGTTTTTTTAGGGGGATTTTTTTTTTAAGTTTAGCCCGGTTTTGTATGCATTAGTAGAATCTGTTATCGATACCTAACAACGCCTTCACGGGTCGGACAGGGTTTTCTTAACATACTGTATAGACAAAAAGAATAAATTACATGTAGGATGAATCTGCCAATTTCTTGCGTAAGTATTTCCGAGCTTTATCTTTAAATGTGTAATGACTAGTCAACGTCCTGATATTCTGAGGAAGATCATTCCAAAGGAAAACCGCCTGGACAAGAAATGAAGATTTAAGAAAACCGGTGCGATGAGAAGGACAACATAGAAGACAATTATTGTAAGAACGAAGATTTTTATTATGCGCAGAGCATAAATATTGAAAATGAGAAGTAACATAAGAAGAAGAACAGGGTTTGTGTAGTGAGAAATGAAAACAAGGTCATCAAAGCTCTTAGAACTCTGCGCTGCCTGACGGATAGCCATTTCAAGATGGACCGGTGAGAAAATACATGATCGTACTTACGAAGATTAAATACGAATCGAATGCAGTTATTTAGAAGTCTGTCAAGTTTATTGAGTAGATCTGCATTCAGGTCGTTATAACACACATCACCATAATCAATAATGGGGAAGATAAAGGCAATGCTCACACTTGCAACCTGCTTACGCCAGTCCAGGCATGTGTCAACATGCAGAGCCAGATCCTTGACGTCGGAGCTTAACGGAATGACATTGTTATCATAAATAAACGGTGGCACCACTAAACCACTCAGCCTACGTTGACTAAAGGTACTCCATATAATAAAGGCCTGGCATTTTGTAGGGTTAACCCCGAAACGATTAGACCAATCCCTCACCACTTCTAAATTCCGGTTCAGCTCCTCAATCGCATCCGATAAGTTGTCAACACTTGCCTGAGTGTAGAGCTGTAAGTCATCAGCGTAAAAATGATACGTACGACGACGTTCAGTAGTAATGAGATCAATAAAGATTGAGAACAAAAGTGGGGATAATATACCGCCTTGAGGGACGCCAGAAACAAGCTCACACCAGTTACAAGACGAATCTCTCGCAAGAACTGTTTGCTGACGCCCCCGAAGATACGAGGAGAACCAATCCCGAACCTCCGAAGAGACCATAACATAGGAAAGGATGGATAAAAGGACTTCGTGATTGACGGTATTGAAAGCGTTCGAAAAATCGATCTCGAGACTTTATGTTTGACTTTATGTGAAGTTTTATGTAGATAGCAATTTTTTTTTACGAAAAAGTAATTGTTCGAACAATTTTTAATGTCATTGGAGGTGATACATATTACTTAAATAATTTTGCTAATATGCAAGACGAATATTCTTAAAGGTACCTTGGTACCTAGGTTGGTAGCAGTAGGTAGGTAGATACCTTTTACCTAAAGAGTTCTTATATCACACTACACATAGGTACATAATTACTTGCAGTACTCCTCAGAAAATTGCATTTCATACTCAGCAGTGTCTGTCCACTCTTGTATGTATGTTGGAGAGCTGCGCTTGCGCATCGGCATAGTGTTTGCACTGACTGCTCGTTTAGACACGGTTCAAGTGTCAAGTCGTTCAGTTTGTCACTAGAGTGTTTGCTTAATAGTTTTAGTATGTTGTATGTTTGAGCTCGTTGTCGTGATAGGGTGAGCAGAACTTTATAATAATATTTGATAGTTGAGAAAATTTAAAGAGCTGAATATACAATACATAACTTTTATGCTTCTTATTTTATGAGCTTTCATTTAAGCTTGTACAGTCCTAAGCGATGTTTAACTGCAAATCTGGACTATAAGTCGAATATACCCTAAAACTCATCATCATCATACAAGACGCCTCTAGTGCCTGCCTATACCTACTATTTATGATAATAAGTATTAATATAGAATATACGTCCTCGCGTCGCCCAGAAGTAATTGACAGTTCATTAGGTCTTACAGCAATTCAGCATCGAAAGCGCTTTAAAGCACAAAGTATGTTAATAGGGCTAGAAGTTGTAGACGCCTAGAGGTTTTCTTCAGGTGCCTCTTAAGATTTATGCGGCAAAATAAACAGTTGATAGACATTCCAACTGATTTCTATATAGCCCCAATAGACGGCCATTCAAGCTGTTTGTGTCAAGACCGCAAGTGCCGTTTGTAGATAAAACGACAGTTTATTTGACCGGTCGTGTACGTAGGTTTGCTAGACAGCACAATTTTACACTTTGGGGCAAATTATCGACCTTGTATCAATCGTAGTTTATGTTGAACGTGCACGTGTATTTGAGTTTGAACAATTTTACTTTTTAGGCCGAATTGTCGACCGAGTGTAAATCGTGCTTTTTGGAACCAGCAAAACATATTTATTTTGTTGTTAACAAATTTGGAACGTGTTTAGAATTCCTATAAGGTCCCAGGTGTGTTACTTTTCGATTAGTCACTGAATTTTGTAGGGCAAAGATTTTAACCTAGTTCTTTAGTGTCGATTCAATAGTGGGCGACTAACACCAACTTCCCTTTGAGACCTTTTCGCACATGCTTTAATGCACTTTCTTTTTCTTTTATGGTCGACGATTGTAATAAAAATGCAATATATGGCCACATTCTTTTGTAACCTTAACTGTGGATAAGCTAAAATGTTTGGAATGAACTGGATGAGTTTGTTTAGCATAATTTAGTTTGTAAATTATATAGTTGGCTAATACTTGTTCATCGTAATATTTCCGACTCTTAATTAGTAAGGAAGAAGTTATGATGAGCGTTCTTGTTCTTACTAAGAGTGATTCGACCTGTTCATTCGTGAATATATAATACTTTTCTGGTTTAACATGAAGTGTCTCCAGCCTGATAGCGGTTTGAATAAAACCAGCTTTTCCCGATATAGTGGCTTTGGCGCCATTGAATTTACGTAACTAATATATGTATAATATATTGCTATCTTTTTCTAACAGCTAAAATTAGAAAAAGGGATAGATTAAAAAAAGAACTAAAACTGGATTTGGGCTTCAGTTTTTTAAATTTAATTAAGTAAGAAATTCAATCAAAATATGTAATTAAAATCGGAATGAAAGTAAAATTTTTACTACATTCACTCTTACCTAGTTTACGAAAAGCTAAAAAGCCGAATTATTTTATATCAATTTTTATGAGATAATAATGCACTTTTGTCGTTTACGTGCCCAGTATCTTTCCTCTCTTCACAGGATTAAGTTTTGTTATGCCCAGGACACCAGGGGTCCTAAGCAAAACAAAACTTAAGATGGACAGGTAATATGTCTGCTAAGAAGCTCTGCTCTGTATGTAAGGAAATAGAAATGGATGTGAAGTCATGCACGGTCATTGCATAGTACCTAATTGTCGCAATTAGCCTTTCAAGTAAACTTGGGCTTTGAGGTTAAGGAAATTGAATATAATTGGTATTCGCTTTTGCCTCTCCTGTAGTGAATTAACTATGGCTTGTCTGTACGTAATAGTCTTCTCCGCTTAATTTCCATGATTATTATTGTGCTTTCTATGGACCTGTCATGAATTAATGGTGGCTTTAACTTATTTAGTTGTAGCTACTGCTTTCAAACTAATGAAAAATATCTTGAGGAATCCCAATATATCAGAACTAGCGGCCGCCCGCGTCTTCGTTCGCGTGTAGTCAGTTATTACGCTCCGCTCCTATTGGTCGCAGCGTGATGTTATATAACCTAAAGCCTTCCTGGATTAATAGGCTATCAAACCCAAAAAGAATTTTTCAAAAAAAAACAAACTCTTCAGCTTTATATATTAGTATAGATAAAAAATAAATTGAAGACACGAGACTTTCATCAGAAAATAGTGAAAAAATCATAGGCTGATCATCATGCTTTGGGCACACTTCTGTGTTCCTTGACACCACGTTACTTGAGGTTGGTGAAATGATATTTTCTCAAATCTCGTAGCCACCACCTTATCAATCACTCCTTTGTCCTTCATAATATGTATGCATGTTGCCATCGAGAAGCTTAAAGCACCATTAAAATTCACATAAATTATCATTAATATATCCCCACGTTTAAATTTACCCGACCAGCCGTTCTCCCGTTATTAGATGAAATTATTATTAACATAAAATTTATCAGCGGATACGACTCCTTTTAACAGGTTGCTTCCTTCAGTCGCGACAAATCGCAGTGCATTAAAGGATAGTGTATTTAATAGCGCCCATGAATTACCATGCTGAGGGGGAAGTGAGATGTAGTCACTACAGCCATAGATAAATAACTAATACACTATGATCGGGTGGAGTCGAATCCCGTATTGCCGTAACGGGAATCATATGTTTTGCAACCTTATTCCGTTGACACAACACTTTTCATGACAGATTCCATGCAGCCTATTCAAAAACTGATTAATAGGCAAAGGGCAAAACAATAATAGTACGCAGTCCATATTAAAATTGAATCATAGTCATATTATGTATGTAGGTACATTAATTTTGCACATAAGGAAAAAAAAGTGCTGCGCGCCGACCTCGCTACAGTGTTTCACGCGCGTCTCAAAGAGATTTCAGCACATCGTGACGGGATCCACGAAGACTGATGCCTGGGTCAGGGTTGGGAGTTGGTTGAAAGAGAAACCGTGGCCCTAACGCACAGGCAAGTGAAGGAATATGGGTGGGTTTTAGTCAGCAAAAGTCTGACACGCCCTTCCTCTCCACCCAGAACGGGCGAGCACATTTGACGATTTCCTATCCACAGCAAAGAAGGAGACACAAAAGATTCAAAGAATGGAATTGATTCCACCTTAGAAACAAGTTTGCGCAATGCAGCCATTACCTTTTTACTCGGTGGTAGGCCATAATATCGGCCGCTGGTAGAAGTTACCACCCATCAGACAAAGTCTTGCCGCCAAGCGATTCGTCGTCTTCCGGCATGATGTCCGGTGAAGCCGTACGGTGGACGGGTCTGAGCAATTGTGTTGCGATGTGTGCCGGGTACGATGCACCAAATGTTATTGTGTCGGGAGTTTGGTCGTGGAGGGTCTCCAGAAGTCCAGATCAATCTCCCTCTGGCGTAGCATGGTTGGTCATGCTGTTGGGTTTAACATTGCATCACCTCGCTCAACAGCCGTCTTCCTTCCTATCCACTAAGTTTTTTAAGTGGATAGGCTTAATTAATTAGCGCGCTTTGCCATCAACGAATGCATTACTGCTTACCATCAGGCGGGCTTGCAGTCAAGCACTAGTTTATAATGATTTAAAAAAAAAAAACGGATTCTGATTTTTTTTTTTATTTATTAATTAATATAAATTCTGTCCGTACGGTCGATATGCTAGGCTATTTCTGTTCCCAGAGGTAAGAAACGGTTGTAGACTGCATGCATCTCAATAACAACTAAATATTAGTTCCGGTGATAAATCTTTGCATCTGTAAATAATAATGCGATCTGTATTTACAGTGCATTTGTATTCAAACAAACAATTGAATCAAAGTAGATTCGGAACTGATTTTGCAAAGCGTTTCTATTATTTTAGCATACGATTAGCATGAAGTAAGACAAATTGAAAAAGCAGTTGTGTGTTTATTGTATGGGAAACATTTTGTTGAGCAGCATTTTTTTTTTGTTTTGGGACAAAAGCGAAATTCATATTAGCGTGGTCCTGAGGTCATTCCCATTATAAACTCCTTATATGAGAAGCTAATCTATTGGTATAATATAAATCGTATTGGTAAATTGATATAATTTGAATCCCAGTATTCAATTTATAGTCTCAAAGTGTCATTCTGAAATTGTTTCTGTTATTATACATTTAATTTAACAAAACACGACCCTGAATCCCGCAAAACACAGCAAACGGTAGTTCTATTCCGAAGAGATTTTTTAAATTCATATATTTAAATAAATTTACTTTACGATGTAGAAAGTCACTTATTCAAATGAATACACATGTATAATGTCATAAATTAAGTTAACACCTCTCTTTACATATGAAGGTCAAACTTACACATTTCATATAAAAACAAATTGACTGTTTCAAAGAAAACTAAAACAAGTCGTGATAACATCGCGGCTCGGAAGGCCTCGTGTTTACCCAATTATGGTTTTATACGCATCACATATTTCGGCTTTATTAATTTTGTAACACACTTTGTTGTTATCTTTATCTTTCTTGTTGCACCTAAGGATACCCGTATCCTTTCATTATTGTCATGATCAGCTAGTGTTCTGTCGTGTAAAGGTGTAAAGATGGTGGTAGGCCATAACATCAGCCGCCGGCAGAAGTTACCACCCACCAGACAAAGTCTTGCCGCCAAGCGATTTGTCGTGTTCCGGCATGATGTCTGGTGAAGCCGTACGGAGGACGGGTCTGAGCAGTTGTGTTGCGATGTGTGCCGAGTACGATGCGCCTAATGTTGTTGTGTTGGGAGTTTGGTCGTGGAGGGTCTTCACATCAATCTCCCTTTGGCGCAGCATCGTTGGTCGTGTTGTTGGGTTTTACATTGCATCACCTCGCTCAACTGCCGTCTTCCTTCGTATTCGCTCGGTTTTTCTGAGTGAATAGGCTCTTAATAAACTAGCACGCTTTACCATCAACGATCGCATCACTGCTTACCATCAGGCGGGATTGCGGTCAAGCGCTAGTTTATAATTATTAAAAAAAAAAAAAAAAAAAAAAAAAAAAAGATACTTCTCTTCTTCTTCTTCTTCTTTAGCCTATAGAGGTCCACTGCTGGACAAAGGCTTTCATTGCTCTTGGGGGGTTGCCATAACCCCACGCTTGGCAGGCCAGTAACTTTATATTCCACTGGAGAAACGTTGCTGCATGCTTCTCTGGTGAAAGTTCCCTTAATCGGCTCTTACGACACCCACGGTAGGATACGGGTATGTAAAGATACTGATGTAATCTAAACTAACTAGCCTTCACTGCAGGGAATAGGCCTCGTTCTCCCGTTACCACACAATTCTGTATTTGACTAGTCCTTTGGGTAGGAATCTAGATTAGGTATCTATTCATATAAACAATGACTTTCTCGATCAAACGTTTCAAAATATTGGTTCAGCGGGTTGTCAGTGAGTAAGCATTCCAAAGACGGCTACCAATGATCTGAAATAAAGAGCTCATTGCTTTGAATATACCTACTTCCAGACTCCTTAATTGAGTCACTTTGCATTTTCGTATACGACATAAACAATAAATAATGAGTCAAAAAGAAAGTGATGGTGCAAATTTTATGTCAACATTGTATTTTGATGCATACGATTAAATAAAAAATAGTGTGGGTCGATTTTGAAATACGGAAATGTATTTGGAAATTTGAAGAAACTGTTAAGTGTGATGATAATTATGTTCTTATATTGTCTTCACATAGTCAAACCATTCAAGCATGATGAGTCTTCATATAGCTAAACCATTCAAGCATGTTGATAATTATGAACTCAACACATCCTAAAATGCCACACGTCCACGTATTTAACTGAATCTGAGAAAAGAATAACTATTAAGTTATTATCTGCTCGCAAGCGGTAATTATCTGCTGGTGCGAGTATTGGACAAACTAACGAGTATGCTTGACGGTTATAGCTAATTCTATAATTAATAGAAGTCCAAAGTAGTGACTGTTTCATATTATGTTTGTAAAAAGAAAAGTAAACTGTAAAATGGAAGTAACAAAAATGTAAAATCCTAATTATAAATACAGATAAAGTATCTATTTGCACTACAAAAGATGTACCGGTTCAACTAATAAAACACTGAATGGTGTTGAAGACATTCACTATCATTATGGCACCAGTATGACTCTGCTGATCCTAATCATTAGCATACCAAATATACCACAAACATCATAACACAACCATTAAAAAGAAAAACTATGCAATCACAAAAACCCACAAATTCC
Source organism: Sesamia inferens (assembly GCA_037179545.1). Classification (NCBI taxonomy): domain Eukaryota; kingdom Metazoa; phylum Arthropoda; class Insecta; order Lepidoptera; family Noctuidae; genus Sesamia; species Sesamia inferens. The sequence continues at coordinate 19,193,004 of CM073933.1, read as the reverse complement.
ATAAACATGTAATTTCCTTAGAAAGCCTACAATTAAGACTAACCCAGTAACCTTGGGGTCACCACTATAATTGAGTCATGCACCTTAAAGTACATTAGGTACATAAACCACTAGATACCGTGCCTACCCATTATATGAACGATCTATCGTCGAGATAGTAGAACTTTTGCGGTAACTCCTGATAACGGTTACGTGCAAATATTCGTAGATTTAACTTTATAACTTCAAAAGTAGGATAACAGCTTAGTACTTATGTGTTAATAGTCTCAAGTAATTCTTACAAAGTACCTTAGAATGTTCTAGACGAATATGCAGACCCAGTTGGTAAATTACCACGTGAAAACTAAATGATAATAATATTATACATGGTAGGCCAAAATCTAACTGTTTTAAATAATTCACACAAATATTAACTGTGTCATTTCCTATTTTAGCACCGTTAAAACAATTCAATTTTTGTGAATTGATATAATTACCGTTACCCATAGTTGACAATGTTGTTGAACATAATACAAGAATGAACCAGACAGGGTGTAACTACACGAGCAGACTTCAACCAAAACCATAAAACAAGAACGGTACCAGCAATCTTCTGAAGTGTTCATAATAAGAAAACTTTATGCCTTTATATAATAGCTTATAAAAGACTAGACAATTATGATAAATATGACTCTGAGAATATACCTCCTTCTACAGATAATGGCAGGAAGCTCCCATTTCCATGGTATATGTATATGCGCCTGAGCATATCACACTACTCAAGCCACCTAACATTTGCATTGTACACCGTATTTCACCGCGGGAGGCCATTACTCGACTTGGGGTCGTGATGTTTGATATGAAAACTATTGTATACAAAATACATGCTACGGGAAAGCTCATAAAATGTACTGAAATGTAGAAACCCGTGTCTTTGAAAGCAGCTATTTATTTGTGGTTATGGGCTAAGTAAACCATTGTTTTACTTGTTAGAGTGGGTAATGGTACAAGACTTATTTGTGAATTGCTGAGTTCTAGTGTATGATGAACAGCAAAAACTGTGCACTGATAAGTATTTATAGCTAAGTAACCATGCAATGATGAAATTTTGAAAAGTGCTCAAAGTTAAACTGAAGTCTTCCATTTATAAGAGGGGTAACTTTATGGCCGCTTCATTATGTCAAATACGATAATAAATCAGACACGTATAAATAAATGACGATCAAAGCACTCCCAATCACTATTATAATTTAATTATCAAAAATATTATCTAAATCCACACAGCAAATGATGGCTCTTAGATATTCCGAACCGGTTCCGAATCAATCAAAATCACTGAATGACTGCGTCATCAATGGAGCTTCCGTTTAATAAGCAAGCTACTACTAGATACGTCAGTATAACAACATCTCCAATCATCTGTAACCGGATTGAAGAAGCCATTGCGATTATATAACACGCATTTATTATGTTACTCAAACATTAGTTGGATTACGGTAAAATAATGATACAGACCGGTTGTTATCGTCAACCGTCTACCAGTTCCGACCGTCGTGGTCAGCCCCGACCAGACCCAATCGTATCACAGTAATTGGTCCAGTGACTAACTTCCGTCATCAGGTAGCATGTATTTAATCACTTCTAAGCGTTCATGATTTACTAATATCTTGTAATTCATCATTACCGCTTTATCTAAGTGTGTCTTTATGCACAAGTATATTTGAAGCATTTATACCACTAATTATGACGTACAATGCACTACCGGTACCATACACGATTTTCTTGATAAACCTATTTTTTCTTTCATTTCCTTTATTTATTCCTTAAATGTTTTGCTAATAGCCGGGATGCAATAGCATTAGAAACGAACGCATCTTTACATGTTTTCAAGTAATAAAAACTATATAATTAATTCCGCACATACTTATTAATATAAGTCGTGGTGGCCTAGTGGTTAAAACACCAGCCTCTCAAGTATGAGTGCGCGGGTTCGATTCCAGGTCAGGCAAGTACCAATGTAACTTTTCTAAAGTTATATGTATTTTCTAAGTATATCTTGGACACCATTGACTGAAGGTGAAGGAAAACATCTTGAGGAAACCTGGACTTTATAAGTCTGAAATCGCCAACCCCATTGAGCCAGCGTGGTGATTACGCTCAAACCTTCTCTGTATGAAAGGAGACCTGTGCCCAGCAGTGGAACGATAAAAAGGTTGATGATGATGATGATACTTATTAATAGCGATCTAGCACTTGATTTAATTGTAACAAGAGATATTTTCAAAATGAAATTTATAAAGGTATATACGTGTTGTTACAATCACGAATATACAACTGTAATAATGAGAGAATAGACGTGGAAGGACATAAATCAGAATGACAGGATGATAAACTGCTACTTCTTGCCGATGTCATAACAAAATGCAAAGTATTCATGATTGAAGCAATACTCGATAATTCGATATATTTTGCGGTCTATTCAAGAACGTTTAGCAGACATTTACGGGAACATATAAAAGACTGCAAGAAAGCAAAATATGAAGTTAAATGAACAGTAACAAAACAAATCTTAGCAATAATATCGACATTTGTTATGCACATAATATACCAAGAATTTACTAGTAGTGTTAAGAGTAAGTGTTCTGAAATGTGGAGGTTTCACATTTTTGTTTGGAGTAGAGGAATTTTTAATATAAGCATGTGTAATATTGTAAATTATAGTTGGATGTTACCATGTGATCTAGTTTAACAGAACGTTGTTAATTCACAACAATTTTGTTAGTGTAAGTGACGATTATTTTATTGTTAACGAAATCATTAAAGTTGCAGACCGTTATGCTTTCTTAGTCTTAAGATCAATAGCAAAAAGTAAGTAGGAAACTAAGTTTTCGTTTGACAAGTAGTCGAATACAACAAAATAAATGATAGATCTACATTTTAATTAAGATTGAAAATGGTTGCGGCTCAATTTGTGATGCTGCTTTGTTTAGATTTAACAGTCAAAAAAGGTAAATTATAGATGGTTAATTACGTTTCAAAGTGGCTGAAGTACTACCACGGAACTTCACTGATTTAATTACAGACTAATTGCCGAAGCAAATATCATAAATTTTTGTATTGTTCGAGGTTTTCCCATTTGGAAGTACAAAAAAATCAATTCTGGTCTTCCAGTAAGCAAAACATGTGTTAATAAAATCATCGATCTAATCTCGTCTCGATTTAATTTCACTTTCGATTATCTTTTAATGAACAGAGAGGTCAGTAGTGCCAGTAAACTTTCGCCCGAGGCTTCTAATATAATAGCAGCGTATTATGATGTATGAAAAGAATTCGTCATGTTTTTACGTCATTTGTTTGTTACATTTGTCTTTCATTGATGACTTTTTTTGTTTCAGGTATGTTATATCACGAGGTGCTTTCAGTAAGTCCGTTTCATTTTTTATTAGTTAGATTTTAATATTGATCTTTGTGTTGCTGTTATCGATGACGAAAGTTGGGTCTCTTGTTTGTTAATTTGCACTTCTCTTTGAATGTTTTTCTTGAATACATTCTGTCTTAGCGTCTGCATCCCATGCAATTGTTTTCTTTCCGTCCAGATCACGATTTGTGGTTGCACTATTAGATAGACATGAATGCAATAAAGTAATTGCATTCGTGCTTTGCCACTTTTAAAAGTAATTAGCCTTAATTCAAGGTGATTTGAATGTATTCAATCAATGTCAATAAAAACATTTAGTTAGTTCAGAAATTAAGATGATTTATTTATCTCATGTGGAAAGCTTTAAACGTTTCTGAGATTTGTCTTTCAGTCCCAACAATTTACATTGCCATTAGCAACACTGTATTACGAAGCACAAAAAACCACATCATTCTTGCAAATCATTATTCTTCAAAGCGTCTGTGAACGCAGACATTGCTCTCTTTGCCATACAATAGACGCTTATTTCCCATGAATATAAAAATCATATCGACAGAGGTCAAATACAGAGTATTAAATTCATCATTACACTCAATTTGATTTGCTTTATTGCTTTCGCTGCAAATTTGTTTTGCTTTAGTATTCTATTGTTAGAAAGCGAACGTTACATATGCTTTTGAACTAAGTTTCTCGCTCACTTCACACTTTAAACTTTACATATTGTGAGTACGTTGACAATTCGCTTGGTGCTCTGAATACATAGGTAATTATTCGCAGCTTACCGAGAGTGAAAATCATTTCTACAAATATTGTTCATCCATTTAACACACTTATTTCTGCTTTCTACTGTTTAAAGTAGTCTAATAATTGTAACGGATCTGTGGGAAAATTGATTAGCACAAAGTTATTATCTTCTGGAGCAAATTCCGCAACCGATCTCGTTGTATCGGTTTTGTTCCAGTAGCGCTTCATTAATTCCTATGTAAATAGAGGACAAAATTCAATTTCACTGAAGAAATTGTGAACTTAATCGCCTGTCAATCAATGGATAGACCATAATGACCTTCGAATCTAGTTCAATCAATCTGTTTAGCTGGTATACAATAAATACCTATCATCACATACAAAACAAGTACTTTGGTTTTTGTGTTCAAATACCCGTGAAATAGTTATCACACGTTCTTTTGTAGTATTACTATAACTTTTTATGATACATTTAAGCATCGTGGGTTCTTAGTGAATGATCAATAGGTAGCCTGCAGAGATTGTGTGCTTAGTGTCGCCGACAATAATACAAGTGTTGACTTGAAGTAAAATGCGTGTTATTAATAATTCATTGCTAACTCGAACTAATTTACAATCATCATAACATTTGATTACGGAAACGTGAACAAACATATTAGCTTTCTGTGTCATCGCTCCATTAATGAAATTAATGCGTAATAGGTATCTGTGGAAATGAGTACCGGCACATGTTCATGTTTGCAATCGAATTGTTATCGACAGTACATACAAGAAAACAATTTTATACACTTTCTACGATTATTTTCTTGTTAGCTTCGCTTTCTTAGTGCCCACTATTTATTTTATAACTTCTGATGACTGCAATGTTTCGGTAGGTGCTACTAATACCAAGAAACATTCGTCGTTTAAATAAATATTTTTTTTTTGCACGTAACGAAAAAGAAAGAAATACGCAGAGTAATAGCGGCCATTTATTGTGGGGTAAAACTTCGTTGATGAACCATAACAATCAGTAAACATAGATTGTACATTTTATAGGCCTTTGATCATTATGTTGTAGAGCACATAGTGGCTTTATTATTATTACTATGATTGCAAATATCTTTATTATTTACTTATAGTTTGTTCCACTTTTATGACTACAGCCTCTGAATGTTTACAACTTGATCGTAGTTTCACATACTGTCGCATTATCGAAGACGTTTGCTACATTTCTATTAACTCCACATTTTCCAACTTTATCACCTGCTATCTAAACTGTCAGTATGTCAGTAGTTGTTTACAAACGAAGCAAGGTTAATACGGTTAATGCAACGGACTTAACGCGATTTCGTACTTAACTGTCCAATTCGTAAACGGTTTATCTAAGTAGAGTTTCGCGTGTGGAATTCTCTTGATAAGTGTAGCGGATAAATGCATTTTACGCCGTCAATCGTGATGCGAAATGTCATCTGTAATTGGCTCCAACTAATCGGTTATGTCATATTGGACGGATTCCGCTCCCGGCCTAACAACATATAATTTTTCTAAAAATAAATTTATAAGCGGTCATAGCCCTGATGAATAAGCAACGGATTATAAGCACAAATTTCCTTGACAGGTGTGATATTCGTGACATTCGAAAGAATTAGTTCGTAATTTTTTGACTCTGTGAATATAACTGTATTATCAAGTGCAACAACGCTGCGGATAAATGCATAACATTGCGATTTTCCTGGTTCTATGATTCTAAAATCTCATAAATATGAAAAACTTGGTTGCTTGGAACTGTTCGAAAGTACAGTTGGTCTTAAACCATCTTCCATCTTAGCGGTATTTCTAACAGCACGCAAACCATCTTCTGCTATTTGTACATTTTACCAAACTATTTATACAACATCTCTTTATATCCTTTTATTTATAGTCATGCGTATTTGAATTCCACAATACACTAAATGTTTTTCCGATACTTTACGCTGCTAAATAACCAGTGAATAATTCATTGATGATATGCTAATATTATAGCGAGCTTAAAGCAAAATTATCTAAAGCTAACATACAGCTACGCGAGACACTTTATGCAATAAGAGATGGCCTTGAACGAACTCAATGTCGGTCACATACGAACGAAGAACAAATTACGACACGTCTGGGAAACCTGTATTTATTTACTATTTTCTTCTCAACATCAATGTTTGTTTCTTATACCCCATAATTAAAATTAAGTCATCCTTTCTTCTGAAGTACTACATATATTTTCTTGTCTTTTATTTTATCAGTATTATTTGCACATTTATAAATGTTCTATTCTATTCTATTTTTGTTTATGGCAATGGTGCCGATGTCGACTATTCTGCCAATGTCTAATGTGCTATGAGAAAACGTGCGAAGGCAAAGAAATAATTCATAAATGTATATTTATTTGGCGTCATGGCGGCAATATCTTTCTTACTAGAGTGTTATTTATCGTACTGATACTATTTAAATGAACCTTACTTAGATATAGAATTAGAGTAATGACAGCAGTTTAACAAATTATTTTTTTTTTTTCTATATAGATTTAATGGTCCGGGAATAGCCTTAATATGCAGTATAATTTGCCATCCAGAATTTCTAGTACATTTCACCGTACAGTACAATGGACAATGCAGTACAATGGACGCCTAAGAAGCTAACCTTTCACCAACTAAGATATCTAAACAACCCTTGCAGGATGTCGTGACTTCGCGTCGGTACACTCCCATGCATATTTATGTACACGTTTCAATCACGGTCAGAGAAAATAATGATGTACAAAAACTGGGAAAGGATATCATTAGCCAGTCCGATGCAACTAGTGGCCAATATAATAATGTGGTCAGTAATGATATCGGTAATAGGATCGCATCGATGTGGCTCACTCGATATTCTGATATGCACACGTACTCTCGCTCTATTAATGCGCAATGTATCACGTGTACTCTTTTAATGCAATATTTCTCATCACAATTATACTCGGTCTACAGGTTTATTTCAACCTTAATATAGTTTTTTTTTAATATGAAACTGGTCCGCGATGAAATCACAGACGGTGGTAGCGAATGTTTCCTCGTGAATTTCATTTCCAATTGATGCGAGGTATGTGTCTTACAGCATGATTGGAATTGTTAGTCGACTATACTTTTTTGAATTACCATTCACGGTTGCGATAGTATTCAGTCGAATGTTGTGCAATAAATGATTTAATCGTAGGAATGTCGAGCATGAAATTCAAATGCTATATATCTAATGATCGAATCCCGAATAAAAATGCCGCGAAAGAAAACAAAGATTCGATGCGCATTACATAAGAATGACATGCTTATATAAGCTGGAGACGAATAGTTTGATTATTTAGAAGAAAATACGTTTGGACACGGTAACGTTTATGCTGTTGTAGACAATGTTACATCAATCTCTCTTGCTAATGTTTATTTGTCTTATTCAGTTATGCGGTTCATGTTTTTCTTATTAAGAACGGTTACAGAATACGAATCAAATGTAAACTGGTTGTCTTTTTTATTTTGACGAAACTTCTAGAAACGTTAGCGTTTGTATTTTGTACGCTACGTTAGATTTTCTTCTTTTCTCCTTCCATCGTTACTTACTTCTTTTATCCTTATAAAATCGTAACCAGTCAAAGACCATCTAAGATGAATAGTCTTTAAAAATTCAAGGTTCCAAATGTTTATAGAATTATTAAACATGAACGGTGACTTTCATTAAATACGTTTTCTCTCATGAAACACTCTCGACTAAAGCGCAGTTTATGTTTACGAGTATTCCAACCTAGTTCCCTGTTCCTAAAGTACTGTTTGCTGCCCCTTTCTCTTCAGATCCGTCTATACTTTCTACAAGTAATGCGAACTGATTAATTAGACACGATTAGTAACATCGATACCTTTTTGATGATTCCTTTCGCTCGCGAAAGTGAGATTTGTTTGGTTTCGTCTCGTTTTGCTCTGAATTAAACAGGTAACTAAGCTTTAGTTACGTTGTGTTTCAGTGAAATTTTTTTCTTTCACTATTCATGCGTGTCTGACTGAATATTGCAATTGATTAACCTGTGTTCTAACGAATCGTCACAATTTATTTCTGTCCTTTTATTAAGTTTTGCTTCAGTTTATGTTTGAATTTTCTATCACTATCATTAATCAAAATTTCATTCGCTATAAAGTCTCTATAGAATATTTGTAAATTCTTCACTTGGGACGTTATACATGTTCTGAGTTCATAGGTCCAATGCATTGTCACTATGCCTTCCTTTGTCTCCATCTCAACAGCCACCTCTAAATTGAACAATACCTGATTTCAGACTCGCTCATCGTCATTAACTGTATATTTTGAGCAACCGTGCCACAGCGATTAAGCTCTTTCCATGAAGCCTACCGTATCTCCGCGGATAATCTTCCTAGTTCAACAAACACGGGCTATAAAATATAATAAAGCCACTGTTACATGGAATTCTAAACGACCTTAGTAAAGCCGTCTCTAAGACCTTTCCCAACATTACATTCTTTCACCGTGTATATCTGCATCACAATAGGCATACGTACATAGTGATTAGGTTATATTAACTATATGATTTAAATAGTTCACTTGATTATGCTTTATTAAACTTCAGTTTGCTAATGTTACGCTTAATTAATATCAAATTCTTCTGCCTTACATTTTTTTATTTTAAGTAATATCATTAATGAATTAAATAATGACTAGATTTGTGTATTTTTCAGAAATTTAATAATTTTGCTTTACTATATTTCATTTAAATGGACATCTAAACAAATCTACCAATCTGTCTATTCCGTTTAAAACCAAGGAAAGTAAAATATACATAAATGAGATGAATAAATAAAAGTATTGTTTCACACTGATATCATACAAAGGTGTATCGTTAAAGCAATAATTAGTTTTGGTAATCGTAGACGCTTAATGAAGTAAATCCACTCCTCATTAAAAATGTCCTGTATGCTGAGCATCAGGATATTTAAAAGCTAACGATGTTGCTCCACCGGTAGATAGGTGCGTTTATTATGGAAAAACGACACTAAAATGCAAATAGCTGAACGTCAAGCGGCGCGGGCGCATCGTATCCGCGAGTCCGTTAGAATTGCCCGGTGGCGCCTAACAAACGGTGAATTTGAAACCCAAGCTTGATGTCTTCATGAAAAAGGATGCATATTTCTTAAAATATATCTATGTTATTTTCATCTTAATTATTAGTCTCACTTATTGTATGTTAGATACGTAAAATATTAGCAGCCTTCAATAATATAATAATGCACTTAGATAATTGTTTTGCCTTTCTATCCGTTTGATGCTCGTTCAAACTTATCAATTAGCAGATCTATCAGATGCTAAACATTACTATTCACCATTTGTGATTTCCTCAATAGCTGCACGTTACATTGTCCATAATATATTTTTACTTTCGAATAACAAAATAGTTAACTAAATTAACGCTTGTAATACGATGCAATTTCTATTCTGAATAGCTTTTGTTATTCACTAGGAAATCATAAGCCATAATGAAGTTGAAACATAATGGCCACAGCTATATCATGCCCAAGAAATGAAGGGGTATTATGTGTTCATGGATAAATTTTGCAAAACGATTTGCAGCTAACTCCAATTCATCAACGGAACGTATTAGAAAATGTTCATTCATTACCGATGATGGATCAGACCGTGTAGCAGTGAAAGTTCACATTGTGTCTCCGATGAGTCCAAAGTAAATTTGTTTCTATCCAAAAATTTGCGGGCTTCCACCACTGTTGGAACAGACCACAAAGTCGCTAATGATAGGAAAGTACCGCCACATTATGATTTTGGACACTTTTTTGTGCATTGTCTGAGATTTTTCTTCGTTTCTGAATCTAAGTGCTTTCTCTAATATCTTTTTTATTATTCCCATATCCACAAGAACGTTATTGGATCTGCTTTTTTATTTGGGTCGTGTTGTTACACTAATAACAAAAGGTCTTAATCGGAGACATTGCCGTAGATTCCTGTTTTTTTTAATATCCGCTAAAAACTGATCAAATAATAAGTTTTTATTTCACTGTAATTTGTCACCCGACTGTCCCGTATTGCTGCAGAAATTCCTTTTCGCGTCCCAGCATATTTTGTTGAATCTCTGTATGTAGTAAATTACTGAAAATACTTGAATTTAATCAAAAATTGCTTCGTTTCTTATTCTATATTAACTCAGTGGAGTCCATTGTTAATTTTTTGTGCAATAATTATAACTTGATGGATTTTATGCAAAATCATTTTTTGAGTGTCGGATGTGTTAGGACATTTGTGGATAATGGTTTGTACGAGTACATCGGTTGAATCTATTTAATGCAGCAATTTAAAATAAGTAGAGTTCATTCGAAAAATATTTTCCACGATTTATGACCTGTAATTATGAAACTTTTATATTTAGTTCAGAGCAGTGTTGGTCCAGTGGAAATAACCGCGATTTACAAGTTGTAGGTTCGAACCTAGGCAGGTGCCTTACTTTGTGTAAATTATTTCATCAACACTGCTCTTAAAACGGGAACCAACACGTCCTACAAGCAAAAATTCGATGACATGTGACATTCTACCAAACCGCACTAGGCCCGCGTGGTCGATTACGGCCCACTTCATCTCATTATGAGAAAGAAACATGCAGGGCACTTGTTATTTAGGAAAGTGTTCTTCTTTTTATGCAAGCGTCACGGTGAAAATACTTTCTTATTCGGGTACTAAAATGAAATGGTGTTGTGATTTGAGTGACAAAGATTTCTCTGATTGCGTATAAGTGTGTAAGCTGCCATTTTAAGATCTAAAGCACTACATTGACTTTTCCTGCTTAGAAATTTTATTAGTTTTAACGGATTCTATCGGTGCCTGTCATTTTAATAGCAATGAGTCAAGAGGCAATTTATATATACCATGTTTGACGATTCTGTTTAAGAGGAATGCTATAAGGGATTGTAAAATTGATACAATTCATACTGTTTAAAAGCTTATTTATATATAAGAAAGAAAAAACAATAAATTACGGTGGTTTAATTTAAGTGCATTGCTCGAGTTTTTAAGTTCATTATCAACAATATTACTTCTTTATGCTTAATTTATTACCTCGTGATGCTTTCTGTAGGTACAGTAATTAAAACCAAATGTTCATCAAATAAAAGTAGCTACTTTCCTTGCAACGCGTACATTATTTTTTTACTTCGACGTATTACTTAGCATTTAATTCGTGAGATGATTAGTGGCGATGATTTAAACGGTCATTATTAACCATTACTGTGCAATAGAAACTGCCTAACCACTAACAACGTGTAATGATTTCGTTTACATGTGATCACAGGGCGTAACACAATGTGTTTTTGTTTCTATCTTTTTACAGTCGTAATGCACTTCATCGAGTTTCTAGGAAATAAATAATTCATAGCAATTTGCACGGCTAATGTGAGAACATGCTTAGAGCTGGTGAATGCACAGCAACCTTTCCCTAAGGGCTCATTAGCTTGAATTTATGTGCTCTCCCGTCTTCCGACGAGCTGTATCACATAGAGCTTTTATGTCACATATTTTACATCTATCGAAGCTCAGCGCTACGAATATTTATTATATATCGATTGGTTTTACCTCGCCTAAAGAAATTTACGATCTCTTCGAGAAAACAAGGCGGCGACACAAACTAGGAAAGTTGTAGCTATTAGACTGTGAACAATTTAGAAAAAAGAGAATAGTATTAAATCACTGACCTCTTTCTTGGTCTGCTCGTTGATCTTGACGTGGGTCTGTTGAGGCTTGTCGCGGAGTGGCAGGTATCCTTCGCGGCTATCGGCTGGCTCGGTGCTGTCCGTCGGCGTCGTGGACTCCACGGTGGCTGTACTCGCGGTACCAGCGTCCGTGGACCGAGTCTCGTCAGCCGTAGTCAGCGTAGGCGCCGTCTCTTTGGAACCATCAGCCGTCGTTCCCACGGTATCAAAATCAGACACTGTCTCCGTACTGTCGCTGTTCAATGTAGTTTCCGTATCCTGAACCGTGGGCGTATCCGTGGTTCGCACAATCGGCCGGATCGTGTAATGTTTTGTCGGCGGTTTGTATGTAGTCACGGTCGCGTCTTTCGTAGTCGACGGCGGAGCGTCGGTTTTAGTTTGCGTAGTTTTTACCTCGGTCGTCGTAGCCGCAATAGGCTTACGTGTTGATTTTTTCATTTTAGGCGGCGTCGTAGCTGTTGGGTTTGTCACGGGTGCGGTTGACTTTGTTTTAGTGGATATTTTTTTCGCGTAAGTAGTAGAGCGTTCCTCAATAGTAGTGGGTGCGGGGGTGTTTTCGACCGTATGTGATGTGGTTTCAGGGGGTCTTCGGTCAGCGGGTGGGTCAAGACTGGACTGTTTGGGGGTTCGGGATGGAGGAAAAAAATAATCCATTATCGATGGAGATCTATTTCGGTTTGAGGGAAGCCATGCCCAAGGGTTAAAGTCTATGAGGCGGGGTCGCGGCGGGTCATTGGCGGCAACGATGGTTGCAAAGGCGGCGAGCGCAAAGACTACGATCAACGAACGATTCATGGCGCGTCGTGCGCGTGCGTCCGCGACGACGTTTTAAGCGGGACTGCGCGCGCGCCACCGCTGAAGAGAACCCGCTACCGCTCACCTAGTTCATTCCGCCCTACGGACAACGCAGTAGATGCAGCCGCTGTAGTTCCTGTTCAATTTTCTTTTTCTATTATAGTATCTTCGCTTTATGTAAACGTGATTACGTAATGGGTAATTATTGAAATAAATTGCTGCTAGGGTGGTAATTTTAAATACCGTTACTGAAATGTCTGTTTCTATACCTTCAACGCATCTATTCGTTTTTGTAAGCGTTAAATAAAGCTTTATATGATATAAAATGGTAATAAGTCGAAGAAACAGACTGCACATCGATGACACATTGATGTTGAACATTAAAATCTTTGACTTCGATAACAATCGAACATTTCTTAGAAACTTTCATAGGAAAGTTGTTAAACTACGTCTTATTTCATTGAAAATCTATAAGAAAGTTCTTCGATAAACTACTCACCACATTTAACTAAGCATGTTTGTACATATATATTAGGTGCCTATCGTCTAGGTGACATATGAGGTAGAAGAAAATAACTTCGCAGAAAGTAATTACTTAAAATACGACCTAATAAATAGCTTAACGAAGATATTGCACGAAGATGCTAGTTAATAGTATAATTAATCTTAGTACTGGATAGCCAATATACTATGCCGTTATATGAAAGTGCAACATGCGGTATTATAATCTAGCAAATGAGTTCAGATTCTGAATTGATTTTTCGCGTATATTTTCCCTGTGGTTTATCAATATGGCACCCAGTAAGTACCGTTATCCAATCAGAGGCGTTGAAATTCACTTTGGGTACAGCGATGCACGTCTGTCCCCAGAATTTGTATCAAAAATGCTTTACCGCAAACCGTGTAACGCTCGACGAGGCCGTTCTGTACGCTCCATTTAATTTCCAATATTGTTTCGTCTTCCAGCTTACCCAGCCAATCTATTTTTAAGGTCAGCGGTCAATTTTGTAGTGAGTCTAGGCTAGGTCACGGTGTAGACCTCTTGTAAACCAAAGTAATACAGAAATTAGACAAACATTTGGATGGGATACTTTACAAGCAGTATTGGTTTTATTTGCAGCCTGATAATCCTATTTAGCCTTATTGTACTGTACAATAAAGCAATTGGGTATCGAGACGGTTAGGTATTAGTGGCAGTAGAATAGATATAATACGTTACGGATACAAAGTCTTCACCCAGCAAAGTATATTCACACGAACCCAAGTATTTATTAATCAATTACAGAATGCACTACGGAATCTTTACTAGCGTCATACAATACCGACTAAGTTATGCTGCTCTATGAAGATAATAATACCCTAGCCTTAGGAAAGGCTATATGGAAAATTTACACAAATGCTCTTATTTGCTGGCAAGCGATAAAGACTCTTCTAACGATCTTTATCTATGGATCATCAGCCAACGCTCTCTGCACCGGCAACGACGATTTGATATTTAAATCAGCTTTTCACATACTTTCAAAGACTCATTTTAGTCTTAACTCACACATTCGTAAATAGTTCACTCGCTTAAGTGTGTAAAATAAGTACATCATCTAGATAATTGAGAGAATAAACATAGGAATAAACGGTTGTTTTGGTCTATTGTGTTAATGTTTTGCGATATATGTATGGGAAATGTTCTTGTGTAAGATAGATCTACCTGTCATTAGTTCAGAAGCTCAGTAATTGAAGTACATCTTGATCTTACGTGCGGATCAGATTGATTAACGCGAACTGTAAAAAGTGTGGGCGTGAACTTGCATTCAATGTGTGATAAACTGATGACAGCGGCGTAATTCTGTAAGAAGTCTTAGAAATGACCGAAAATGAGACTGCACAATCTGTATTGAATATAATCATTTCCCTTAACCTAAATTTTAAACCGGCCTAGTTTTCTTCAATACATATCCATCTGCTGTCATCTCATTTTATTTTCATTCTTTACCATACTTCTTCTATCATCTTTTGTACTGTGTATTAGTTTTTTCTAAGGTTCCGTCCCTTTTAGTACAGCTGATAACATTGCAATTTTTTTAAACTTTCTTGTATACATTGTCCCCATTTTTAGTTTCTTGTGGACGAAATAAATACTAAATTAGGCAAAGATGAGGTCTAAAAAGTAGTTAATCTTGATGTCAGTAAAAACCAGTTAACCGTTTAATCAAACTTTGGTGTAAAAAAAGCAAAAGTGTTGTAAATTCTTTGCTAATTTATTTACTTTTCACAAATTTACAGTCATGTCTTGATTAACTCTCACTTAGTACGTGATGTCACTAAGTATGATGATGCGATGCTTTTCATCCACTTGATTCACATAACTGATCACCTGATCAGTTATGTGAATCAAGTGGATGAAAAGCAACCTAACCTAACCTCTAATCAGTTTTCATATTTTTTGTTGTTTTCAATAAGCCCTTCCGGAATGAAGGACTAATTACTACGAGGCGGCTTATCAATAATCAAGTGATACCTACATTATTTCTTTAAATGATGTGGTTTGCATTTTCTTCATAGGATTCTTGCCTTTTGTAACAATGTTTTTCATTATTTCTTCCTATAACTCTATTTGAGCCCTCTTTGCCAATCTTATTTATAATAATCATTGATCGTAAAATCGTCTCATTAGCGTCGGGCGTTACTTCAGCCTACTTTGTTGTTACTGTAGTTTTACGATAACTGCAAAAAAGCTGTTTTGCTTCTACGTTTTAGTGATGATCCAATTAATCAAAGTTTTTGTTTTATTTATAGGTTTTTTTAACGGAAATTTATACTGTACCTACCTTAATACTAATTGAAGTCACCGTTGGTTAAGTGTCTACAGCAGGTGTAGATTTTCATATTAATAAATATCTTAGAATCAGTCACATCCCCAACATTTCATTCGGTAACTAGTCTGATTTTCTGAGCAAAAAAGCACAAATAAAGTAAAATAATATTTGAGTTTATGTAAAAAGATTTAAATAGTAAAAGACGTTTTAATGTAAAAATAGATTTGGTTGTTGAAAAGCTAGATAGATGCAAAATCTATTCAGCTCGCTCAACTGACTGGCAGTCAAATCGAGAAGCAAAAAGAAATTCTAGAGGTCAAAACTCAAAAACAAAAACTAAAGATGAACATTACATAAAAGCAGATAACAGCATGTCCAAGATGACGGATTGCACAATTAATGCCAATAGCGACCGTGCCAAGTAGTGACTGATTTACCCGGCAGTCGCTCCACTTGCGACGGATAAATGCGGTTAACGGAATTTGTCGTTTTCACCGGACACCGGCACCATCCGAATCCGGAACACAAACGCAACAAAATATGCGTGAAAATCTTGTATAAACAGACTCCTTTTTATTTACTCGTTTATGTTATAAACTTACCGTTTCGCACATGCTTTCTGTGCAGTGCACTTTTCTTTCACGCCATTTTAACCTTTGCTTCTTACACAATTGAAACTATATTAGTGTGCACGTTTTTGGCAATCGAACCAGCGTTTCGGATCGAAAGTTTAAAATTCGCATCATGCTTAAACATTGGTTTTGGATTCGTGCGTAGCGTACGAATGCTAAAAGGATGCATCAAAGAGTTCCTTGTTCACCTGTACAATGAATGAGGTTTGTGTGCTAAAATTTAGACAGAATATGAATTAGAATATTTAATATAATTAACGAATGTACGCACTGTTTTTAAGAATACGATACAATATAAGTGTCATTTCATTTTATTTTACAAAACAATTATATATTACACTTATAGATAATGTTGTTACAAAATGTTATTGAAGGCTACAAATTGAAACAAAATCTTGGCACGATCCTCATTTTATCCACAGCTATGACTCAGTCTAAAGAAAGTAAAACATACGGAGATAACTCAATAAAGATTACTTCAGTAGGTGTATCAGTCATATAAATCGTATCGTCCGATCGGCTTGCGAAAAGACCTCCTTTAGTCAGCGAACATTTTCAGTAGCGAGAAAGTATCTACTTAAGATTACTGGGGCGCCAACATTCCGCCAACTAAGTGCCTTATAATATTCTACCAATATTGAAAGTTTTAAACAAATACTTAGCGAAGTGTTTTATATTTTCATGGTTAATGCTCGAATTCGAAATTCGGGAAGTGATTTTGTAGACAATCGCATCGAAAGCTGGGTCAGTGGTAGCCATTACCATTAGTCGTGATTTGCTCAATCAATTATCGCTATTCAGAAATGCATTTTTGTGTCAGTGGGTAAAACTGTACTGGCTAACAAGCCAGAATAATACAATAGATTGTACTATGGACAAGTTTCTCAGCCGGTAAGCAAATGACGGCTAATAGTAGCTTCTGAGCAGTCTTTAAGTGGACTACTTCGGGTTGTCACTGAGGTGTCAGTGTGTTAATTTGCTTGATGTAATAATGATAAGTAAGATTATGATAATCTTGGCCTCGCAATGTTGGAAGCCTTTGAAGATGGTGTGTTAAGCTCGGGACAAGTTTTGTTCTATTTGAACCAGAAATTTTGGAACGGGATTTTTGAAGCAATGAAGATTAAGGCCTACAAGTTATTAAGGCGACGCGGTTGATGCACTTTTCACTTTGGAATTTCAATTATTTTTGGGTCATAGCGTTGATTGTAGCTAAAGGTCAGAGAGCAGCTGTATGTTAAATAACGTTTCTTCTCCATAGAGAACTACGTTTTTAAAAGGCCAACTAGCTTCGACTCCCTGACTAACTGACCAAGTTTATATTTGCATATAATACCCAGTGAGAGTACGGTACCTCTTACCAGACCATGCCCCACTACATGCCCTAAGTACCCGTTCACTTAGACCTTGGATGCCATTGTGAATGCCACTGATGCTGAAATCAACGTTAACCACGTTGATTGCATTGTAGCCACTTTTTGAGCACATCAGGTAGGTACTGGGCTCAAAAAATTTAAAGTTTCGTAGTAAGTATATGTATATAGTAGAGTACCATCACACGTAAGGAAGAAAACTGACACCAGGCTCAGGTCGATGGCGCGTTGTGTTTCACACGCACCTCAAAGAAATTTTTGCACATCGTGACGGGGTCCAAGTAGACCGATGCCTCCTGGGTCAGAGTTGCGGGTTGATTAATAAAGAAACCGTAGCCCTGGCGCACAGGCAAGTGAAGAAATACGACTGGGTTTTAGTCAGTAAAAGTCTGACACGCCCTTCGATGACCCCGCTCCGCCCAGAGCGGAAGAGGTCATTTGATTTTCCATCCAGAACAAAACAAAAAAAGGAAGAAGACTGACTGACTCTTAGACAATTCAAAAGTGTATTTAAATAGTTTTAATTGAAATGAATGTTTTGTGTTTGAATGTTTGTGGGACGGGATATTTTTTCGAGGTACGCTTGAGAGGGACAAGCCAAGCCACGGCATTGAAATATAATATAAAAATTTAGAAAACGCGTCAGTCACTAATTGAATCACTACGCAAGTCCGTATCATTTTTCCGGCGGTCTCAGTGCTGACGTCCGGATGCAACACATAGACCACTCCGGTTCCGTATTTTTACCGCGATAGTATCTATCCTTCTAGACGTGTTACAAAGAAAGTTGAATGTTATAAAAAAAACCGTTGCGTTCCGCCTTACGTATTTGAACAGTATTTTCCCGTCAATTGATTGACGGATAAGAATAACAACATGGAAGTAACCATGAGGTTTTTAGGTTGGAACCATAGATATCAGAAACATAAGGTTCGAACGATATCGTTTTCGTGACTTGTCCGCGTGAGTTATTCCAGGCGGAACTCTCGCTGTGTGAAAAGGATCCTGCCGGAATAACTCGAAATTTCGGCCCTCGACTCAGTGCGTCACATCCCATCGCCCGCTCGCGCTGTTACTTCGTTTTTGCTTAGCGTTCTTTTCTAACTTTTTTCCTCGGTCGTAACGTAGCGTTAAATAGCCAATTAGCTTTCCTCAAGAATTGGGCTAATTCAAATCTGGTTGGTAGTTCTAGAGATAAGAGTGTCTAAACAAACAAACTTTTTAACTTTATTTTTAGTATAGATCGAATCTAATATCTATGTATACTACTATACCTGTGTTGTAAAATATATGAAGACATCAAGATATTATTTTCCTAAACGTGAGTTAAACATCAAGACCATAATAACATTCATAATCTATTACGTATAATAATGTAGTGATCTACAATATTGTTATAATATGTTATTATTATGTGTAAATATTTTATATTGAAGCTGTTTATTGTTCTATAATAAATAAATTAAACCAATAGTTCCCACTGTAAGGACACAACTCTGTTAATAGGAATCGATTGTAATAATAAGGATAGTGTTATTATACTGCCCTTATTTATGGCCCAGAACGGCGAGGCGAGGCGTTTTGGGGGACTGTCTTATGTAATACTGACTTTAAAAAATTGCTGATTCTCAGCTTAATTTGAATAAATGACTTTTGATTTTCATTTAATCTAACACGCAGGCCTAATGCGGGTTTGGTAAGAACACTATAAGCTTTTAAAGTAATGTGTGTATTAACCGAGGAAATAAAAGCAAGAAGGTTCTCAAATCGACACGTGTTTTTACATTTACTTTTGAAATAATGTAACGGAAATATTTGGTAGGTCAAGTAATACATACACGTACATATTATAGTCTAAGCGAAAGTATATTGCTCATATTGTAGCCATAAATAACATACCGCAAAAGGTCCTTAGGTATTGGCTTACAGTCTCCCCATGGATGTGCCTTTACAGGTATTGCACAAGAACGGTTTCGGAATTAGTCTTTTAAGAGGAACCAGGACCACCCCTATATGCAGATGGTGATCATCGGGGTGATTTTAATGACGTAAAAACCCATAATCCTTGATTTCGTTCCTCGAGAGGTCGGGTGACTTTTGAAGGTTTCTCCCCGAAACAAAAAAGGTATAGCCTACATCTTGTAACAAGGATTACTAAAAGCTCAAATTAACAGGAAAATGACAGTATAAATAAAATGTTATATCTAAATATTCTTTTTCAGACAGATAAAATTTCATGTGTTTATAATTTGATGTAAAAACACAAAAACAAGACATTCTGCTTGGTTTACAAATTGAAAACAAAACAAGGAATGATTTTTAGATACACTCGCCATAAATTATTTCATTGTTGTTGTTGTGTGTTGTATTTGAGAGCTACATACAAAACTCCATTAGCATTAAAATTAATATCTTTATTATGTCTTTAGGAATACTATAACGGAAATGGTTTTAGGTCAACTCTCAAGTAATTACATGTATTGTGAGCGAAAGTATATTGCACACACTATACCGAAATACCTAATCATCAAAGCATTAATTTCATTTAATCCATTTATACATATATTTTGCTTTTGAATTGTCAAAGAAAGAAGAAGCTCAGTAGTACTATCGAATACCATAGCATTTAAACTCTTAAACGTAAGTACTTACAGCAACAGCCTATAACAGAACGTACTAAAAAGTATCTACACATAGTGCAGTAGTACTAAATAGCTCAAATTCAGCTACCTACACCGAGTACATCTAATACACGGGACTAAAAAGTTCAAATTTAGCAGATATTCACATTGGAATTGTCAAAGAGGTGATCTATCAGGAAGATGAAGTACGATGCCATCGAATACCATTGCACATTACCTAAAGCTGGAGCCTACAACATACTACTTAAATTAAACAAAAACCTTCGAGGACTAACACGGAGTGACTCTATGTCAAATCATACGGATTTATATGACAATTTACCAATAGAAACCCGATTATATTTTTATGACTTGGTCCTGAGCTGAAGACTTACTGGCATTAAGCACGAAAGACTAAAAGGTTCACTAAATACTCTACATCCGTCGTCTTACTGAGGCAACGAAAGAGAAAATAGAATATATAAACAGCTTATCTCCTTCGTAAATTGCGGACACTGGGCGTTAAATAACAGATTTCTCTCAGCTTAGGGCTCAGATACACGAACTTGATTTGGCCGATTACCTCGATTTATTAATACCACGTCTAGTCTAGTCGTAGTGGCCTAGTGGTTAAACCACCAGCCTCTCAAGTATGAGTGCGCGGGTTCGATTCCACGTCAGGCAAGTACCAATGTAACTTTTCTAAAGTTATATGTACTTTCTAAGTATATCTTGGACACCAGTGACTGAAGGTGAAGGAAAACATCTTGAGAAACCTGGACTTGTAAGTCTGTAATTTCCAACCCGCATTGAGCAAGCATGGTGATTACGCTCAATACTTCTCTGTATAAGAGGAGACCTGTGCCCAGCAGTGGGACGATGAAAAGGTTGATAATGATGATGATGATTAATACCACAATACAATTCATATGCACGTCAGGGGTACTCTTAAAGAGAAACGGTGGCCCTGGCGCACAGAAAAGTAAAGGAACACGGGTGGGTTTTAGTCAGTAAATGTCTGACACGCCCTTCCGCTCCGCCCAGAGCGGGAGAGGGGGGTGGCCATTTGATGATTTCCCATCCAGACTAAAAAAAAACAGTCAACCATGCTACCACGATGCTGACTGGCATGATATGACTCTCATATTGCATGCCATTTAAATCGAATTTAGGCAATTCTCCTCCAGCAGCAGGGGGTTATTCTAGACACGGCTGGGCAGAGATCAGGCGTAGGATCAACATCTTTGTGTTTTCCGAAGCCATGAGGCTTGCACACCACCAACATCCAAACTCCGTGTTACTACTGAAAATCTTTAATGGAATAAACCAAAAACAGTGTCTGACCACCTGAGAATCAAACGCAGTAGTTGCGATTATATGTTTGTCACATTTTTCTATTTATTGTTTATGTTTCCTATATGTTTGGTAAGAAAACAATTAAACAGTACCTACTTCTCTACTAGAAGTAAACAAAGAAAACTAATTTGTTCCTATGCGCAATTACAGTGCGGTAGCACTATAAGTCCGAATTGCGCATACAACAGTAGTTGTTTTGATTAATGTATATAAAGTTACGGATACGCATGAAAAAGCAATAGGGTAAGGTCAGGCGAGCTAGTTCATCCATTCATAAGCTTGTAAGTTTTCCATCTGATTTTTCATAAGAACCAATTAATTCAATTAATTAACTAAATATAAAAATGCTTTGCTCGGATCGCAGGACCTCAGTTTCGTGCCAAATCTAAATCTAACAACACACTAATTTCAATATAAGGTAAAGAGACGAAATTATACTGCACCTTAGGACGGTCGCAGCCTACATAAAAATATCAACTGAATAAATAATCAATAATTCAAGAAAAAAATATAAATATTCGGCCCTTTACTACTTTGTTGACAAAACACGTTTCAAATTTCGATGTGATTTATTTTATAGTTTCATTATAATTCTATTTATTGCTAGTGTTTTCATTTATTGTCCTCTCCATATCGTATGTAATAGATATATACAAATTTACCTTCAGTTTCTATATCGTAAATGATAACAAGTTTTGATTCGTCAACCCAGGCCTTTACAAGTCCTGATCTATACAAACGTGTCAAATCTTGCGCACAGCCGCTATGTTACAACCCACTATGTCGTTCACATTTGCGTGCCGATTCGCGAATGTAAGAGAAATTGTTTTAATGCTAGTTGCAGTTAGTTGGTACTTTATAAAATAGGGTATTGTAACGTTAGTAACCTAACATCCTTTAAGTAAATATGCACTATTGTTATCTGATGTTGAAATGACTTACACGTGCATGATGGTTCTTTAGCGGTCATGTCATGTGTTCAATATTCATAGAGATTGTAGTACTGTGAATGGGGCCATGATGATTTGAATGTTAAGGAGATATTTGCGATATTGCAAAAAATGCGTTTAATTTTCGCAATTGTTTCGTGGTCTAAAAGTTAATCAGCATGATTAGCTTATAATGTTCCCATTGTTGGGACACAGACCGTCTCTCTCTGAGAGTTCATAATCGGGTTGGTTGATACCTCATGTCCAAAAAAAAAAAGAAGTATTCTTCTAGGACATACCGGTTTCCTAACGTTGTTCTTCGTTTTACAACTTCTCTAAAAAAAACAAAATTAATTTGCGTCTGATAATTTGGCCTTAATACTCTGTTCAGAAACATTGCCAAGCTTTATTTTCGAGAAATTTTTGAACCTACAGATACAAAAAGATTAACAGGTAAAAAACTTAGCCTTATACGAACAGCTTAGCACTGCTATCAAAATCAATTAAGGAATTACACCTCGGCTGTTCCCGTTTTTTACACTGTTACGGTAGCGGTAAGCTCTCACGTTACACTCAATCCATGCTATCTCTTATCAAATCTCCTGTGAAAATATCTCTCGCTACCATACGGAACGTAAGATTCAGGTTAAGTCAAGGAAATTTATTATTAAGCAAACTGACTACGTAATTGAATTTGTCCGTGTACTCAAATTGGCCGACAAACAGTATTTGTTAAATTAATCAGCCCTTACAAGATCCGACTTTTCAATCTACAGATAATTTTATTTGCGGAATAAATTGACTTTTGACAGTTTTATACACAAAAAAATAGGCGTTGGAAATATAAGCCCTAGGAGAAATTAATTTTGTTATGTAAATTGACTCCATTTCATGAAACTACCAAAGAAATGATATGGCTATTACGTACGGTGTCATTTCGCTTAAAAAATATTTTCCCTTATAACAATTAATTTGACTTTACGTTCAGGTAACTGCTTGTGTACTGTAATGTAAAAAAAACCGAGCGCCATTGATTTTTTTTCGGGTTATCATTTAAAATGTGACAGTGGTTAATATTTTCCTCTGACAATTAATTGGCTGTGCTTAATGAAATTCAAGTAGCCATCTCAACGATTTTAATTATTTTAAATATTTACAACATTTCATACTTCAAAGCATTTTGATTATTATCAAAATTGGCGATATTTGTGAAAATATAAAAGGCAACTAGTACCCAAAAATGGCTGTTACCAAACATTAATATAAAACCAACCTAGGGAAGAAACGACTACCATGAAATACACAATTTTTCACACTAGCATATAATATTCGCAGATCATCTGTGGAAACTGGCAACTTCCTGCTATTAGTTGCACTAAAGTCACACACGGGTCCATTCTCATCACAATAATCAATGGCCACTGGGACTAACTGAACATAATGATGCGAGCCATAAAGTAATGGTGCGAACATAGAGAACACTTTTATTTTATTCCTGGTCAGGTACGGATTCGGTTTCGCGTGAAAAGTATGGATAGGATTGTGACGCATAAACAAAAAATACTAAACGAATAACCTAATAATATAAAATTTGTATATAGTTTGTTCAGAATAAGTAACTGAATCGATTCCAATCATTTTTACAACATGTTATATTTTTCCCCCAAATACATTTAGAAATGGTTGCAGTGTGGTTACCGAGCGCACACGGTAGATCATAGTACTCCGCGCTCGCTCAACAGATGACGCCAGAGGTCAACGCATCGTTCGCCCGCCCGAGCGGAACGAGGACCATATTTTTGTTATGACAGCCAAGTAGGGTAACAAACTCATAACTTTGTGGTTTTTCATTATATCTTTTTAATGTACTTTGTTTCGGGTTTCGCAAAAGCAAAAAATGATGTTGTATATTTTTGCTGATAAATGGCTTTTTTTATATATAAATGTTCCATCTGTAATTTATTTGGTCCTTCTCATCGGATCAACTTGTGGTGTATCAAAACAGTGCAGTTCCGTGAGACTCGAAGGACCAAAATTGCAAGCTAAGACCAGTCCATGTTTTTTTTTATATAATATGTACTTAAATATAAAGTAGATTCCAGTTCTGCATAATAATAGTGTCCACACTTTAGCATCTTTCTTCATATAACTTGTCTATAAAGTTGTGAAAATGGATGTTTCCGAAAATAACAATTTTAAAAGTAGGTCAACCCTAAATCTTAGTAAATACAAGTACGTCGAATGTCATAGCTAGTCATCGATTTGTTTTATGACTTGTTATTTATTGAAATTTATATTAATTTTCAATCCTATTTAAACAAAACATCGAAGAAATGTGTTAAATATTAGAAAAACAAACCGGAGTGGAGCTCGGGAAATTATTTTTAAAGTTTATCATCAATGTTTGTTAGTACACCAAGGTGAACAAATTTTATCAAATGTGGATGATATTTATGCTTAAACTGTTGCTAAAACAGGTATGTAATCATTTTACTGTTTGTTTTTGTCTGAATGAATCCTAAGTCCATACCTGTCGGTTATTGAAGTCATTATCAAGGAGCTGTCCGTAATTACTGTTTAATGATTATTTGTGTACTTGCAAGTTACGCGAATCAGTCGTGATTGAGGTTATATTGTTTACGTAGAACACACGACTGCTGTGAAAATAAACAAACGGGAAACTTTCCAATTGCGTAACCTTAAGAAGTACACCATTGGATGCGGTTACGTAGGAGACGTCTTAATTTAAAGCTTAAATATTTCTCATTAAGGCTTTTTTAGATAATACACAATTCGAATTCACTAGTCTTCTCAGTTTAATTTCACCTTAAACCGTAGTTCACGTTTTAATTGTCTTGCTATGAAAATGTAGCTGGGACCTTAGAATATCTCAAACTCATTCATGTCTCATGTCCCAGAGATATACAATATGTAAAGAAAACCCTGTCCGACCCATAAGGGTAATAAAGGTTAGGTAAACAAATGACCAAATATAATATAATTATTTAAGTAATCATCACAGTAACAATACTAATGAATTTTGAAATAATCTTTATTTCCCGCGAATTAATTCCAACTTCCCCGAAAATTGGTAATTTTTAAAAAGTGACACGTCAGAATGGTGTCGGTCAAATCGCTTATAATATAAGCGATTTGGCCACGTGACGCGTGCCCTGTCCCCCCGTCGCCCGCGGACGGATTGTCTACTGCATATGCGTTAAGTTACCTCTTTTTGCGAAATAATATTTTTTTTTTAGGGGATTTTTTTTTAAGTTTAGTACGACTTTGGGGGCATTAGTAGAATCAGTTATCGATACCTAACAATACCTTCAAGGATCGGACGGGGTTTTCTTTACATATTGTATATATAAAGGGTGTATCTGACATCGACGCACAAACCAGTACCATGGAGCCAGTGCATAATTCTGAACCCCCAGTAATGTAATTTTTCGTCCGCTTTTTCATTATTTAAAAAAAATATATATGTAGTTTTTTTCCACTTTAGACCGTTCATAATAGCTATACTTTTATAACCCAATAAGATTATAAAGTAAAAATTAATTAATTCGCTAATTACATAAAAAAGCGTAATGAAAACAAAACTGGAAAAACTCTTATCAGCTTATTTAGTAGATTTCACATCAGGGATCAACGTCATACATACAAACCCGCACGGCGGCACGCTTGCAACGTTCAACGGCCGAGCCGACACTTTTTTTTAAACACTGCCAATTCTGAAACCGTTCATTAACGACATAAATGACTATCATAATTTTATTAGGGGCATGCGGTCTAGCCTTTTCGCGAAGTTTGTGTTACGATGTCAGATACTGTGATGTTTTTTTGATAAAAAATGTATCAAAATCTTCTTGATTCCAAGATTCTGATAGTTTATATATAGTGTTTCCGTCGGACTACAATTTGAGTGTCTTCAAGGTTAGACTGAATAGGCCCTTAATAAACTTGTGCTCTTTACCATCAACGATTGCGTCACTGCTTACTATCAGGCGGGATTGCGGTCAAGCAGTTAAGTTAAGCAGTAAGTCAAGCGGTAGTTTGTAATCCATAAAAATAATATATATATAAGTGAAGGTTTGTAAGGATCCCTAAAACGCAAACGATACTTTCTCCAACCTTAGATCCATAAACACTACTAAATATCAACTCTAGATTGACACGATAAAATTTGCATGCTGACTCTGTTGCAAGAGTGAAAATTGATTGTACGCCGTATAATTAAGCAGTGGAACGCGGTCGGTGTGACAGGCAGTCAACCCGTGGGACCTACTCGACCCATTAACACGAATTGTGCGACTGACAACCTTGTTGTGAATGGAGTCATGTTAAATTAACAAACTAATGTTGGGTTTGGAGTTGTGATTTTACGGAGGTAGTTGACGCTTGGGACGCCCATTATTTACACTGCTACTGAGATGAGTGGTACCGACCGCGACTTACGGTTGTTGGTTCGAACTCTGGCAGACGCTTTCTTCTACTTCACAGCCTATATAGGTCCATTGCTGGATAATGGCGTCCCCCAAGGCTATTTTAGGGATTGCCATAATCCCCACGTTCGACATGCGGGTTGGAGATCGCAGTAATTTGATATTCCACAGAAGAAGCGCTGCTGCCCGCTTCCCCGAGAATTCCCTTAGTCGCCTCTTACGTCACCCACGGCAGGATATGGGATGGTACTTTTCTCCGGGTACCACACGGCGACGCTTTACTTTGTCTAAATTATGTCATCGCACATTATGCGTTCTCAATAAGTCAATGTTCTCAATACGGTGAAGGAACAGAAACCGGCATTTCATACTTTGTCGTATACATACATTGTCGTCCTCCGTGGCGCAGCGGTCAACACGCCTGCCTGTGACGTGGAGGCCCCGGGTTCGATCCCCGGCCAGGTCATGATGGAAAACGATCTTTTCCTGATTGGCCTGGGTCTTGGATGTTTTTCTATATATGTATCTATTATAAATATATTATCGTTGAGTTAGTATCCCATAACACAAGTCTCGAACGTACTTTGGGGCTAGCTCAATCTGTGTGATTTGTCTATACCTACATTATGTTAAGAAAACCCTGTCCGACCCATAAGGATAATAAAGGTTAGGTAAACACATGACCAAATATAATATAAAATTTTACGTATTCATCATAGTACCAATAAAAATGAATTTTGAAATAATCTTTTTTTCCCGCGAATTAATTCCAATTTCCCCGAAATTTGGTAATTTTTAAAAAGTGACAACACCGGTATTATTATGAGCGAATAGCGATGCGACCACGTGCCGCGTGTCCTGCCGCCCGCCCCCCGCTGGCGGCAGGCGAAGGGTGGTCAACGCACATTTATTAAGTTACCTCCTTTTGCGAAATAATATTTTTTTTTAGGGGGATTTTTTTTTTAAGTTTATCCCGGTTTTGTATGCATTAGTAGAATCAGTTATCGATACCTAACAACACCTTCACGGGTCGGACAGGGTTTTCTTAACATACTGTATATATTTATTTATACTACCAATCGACATTCGGCTCCCGTGATGTCTCACTACCTCCTACAGAGAGGAGGTTTGATACCCAGCAGTGGGAACAGTAGGTATAAGCCGATTGCGCTATAAGGGAGTAAACTGCTGCAATGGAATTTTAGGGCTCGAATTACGGTTACAAAGGGGTGTAACGTAGGGTAGTGCGCTGAATGCTTATGCGAATCCCACTCACCCCTGGTCATAGGTAGAGGTGAAACACACCCTCACGATGAGTCCGTGAGAATTTCCAAAGCGAAAGCACAAACAATAAGGTTAACGGAGCTATACAAAAATAGAACAGTTGTTTTATGAAGTGTATTAAAAAAACGACAGGTCATAATTATAAGTTGGTGTCATCTTCGCATTGGCAGGCCATTAGAAATGAAATAACCAAGTACCTTTGCTTTTAAGGACATATACTTACACATACATTACGCATGGACAAATTAGCTTTGAATATGTTTAGGTTTTCAAAGCTTATTTGTCTACGTAAATTACTTTTGTAATAATAGTTTAAAAATCGAAAATTGCTTCCATGTGTAATAAATACAATATGTAAAGAAAACCCAGTCCGACCCGTGAAGGTATTGTTAGGTATCAATAACTGATTATACTAATGGATACAAAACCGGGCTAAACTTTAAAAAAAAATCTAAAAAAATAAATATTATTTAAAAAAAAAAAGAGGTAACTTAATAAATGTGCGTTAAGCACAGCAAGCAAGCAGTTATTCGCTCATAATAATACCGGTGTTGTCACTTTTTTAAAAATTATCAAATTTTGGGGCAAGTTGGAATTAATTCGCGGGAAAAAAGATTATTTCAAAATTCATTTTTATTGGTACTATGATGAATACGTAAAATTTTATATTATATTTGGTCATGTGTTTACCTAACCTTTATTATCCTTATGGGTCGGACAGGGTTTTCTTAACATAATGTAGGTATAGACAAATCACACAGATTGAGCTAGCCCCAAAGTACGTTCGAGACTTGTGTTATGGGATACTAACTCAACGATAATATATTTATAATAGATACATATATAGAAAAACATCCAAGACCCAGGCCAATCAGGAAAAGATCGTTTTCCATCATGACCTGGCCGGGGATCGAACCCGGGGCCTCCACGTCACAGGCAGGCGTGTTGACCGCTGCGCCACGGAGGACGACAATGTATGTAATGTATGTTCAGTTCCTGACTCTGGATGACGTTACGAAACGAAATAGATTCACGGGTGGTCGCCCTTAATGATAGCCGGCCACTAGGATACGTACAGTCAGCTTCGCAGATAAGGCGAAGCCAGGTTAGTCCTAAAAAATCAATTGTTTTGGTTTTTTACGAAAAAAATAACAAATATTCATTTAACAAGTCGTTGTCAATCAGCAGGATAATTGGTAACACATTATAAGTAGTAATCCGATTCATTTTGACAGTCAGCAGCATTCGTTGCGTTGTTGAGCAGATACCTTATCGAACATAGGGAGCAATGGAATAGCAATAAGCTTCAAAATTATTCCAACTGATTTTAATGTTGAGTTACGCAATAGGGTATTTGACTAAAAAAAACTAATTAGTCCTTCAGTCAGATTTCCAAAAAATACTAGACACGTATTATTTCTTTTTTCATATAAACAAAAAATGAAGACGACACAGTGCGTTGAAAACTCGTGTGACGTCACTGCACGCTACACTTTTTAGCGACCAGTGACGTCCCCAGCCACCACTCCTAATCTTTGATGCCTTTTATATTTGTCAATTTTTATTGTTTTGATAAAACAAAAAATACGTGCGGCTATAAATATTGCGGGTTATCTTAACGCATCCCCTTAAGGACTGGGCTCAAGAGACCCGCTTCGGTGTAGCCGTCGACAATAAGTATCGGGTTAGACTTCAATTTCGCGAAGGTTCCTAGGAAATCCTAAATTATAGAAGGCATAAATTTCTCTAAAGCATCCGATTCAATTTACTGCGATTTATTGGGTGAAATGTTACCGTAATTTTTGCTTTTTTATCACCGTATCTTTGATAAATCCGTCCGAATCGTTGCATAAACAACACTTGACTAATTGCTATAGCTGTCTCCTTCCAACTAAGACAGACTTGCAACTAAGTAACGGGGCTTCGTTGAATAATTAAAGGCGTTCCCTTGAACTTGAGGCCATCGCCTTTGAACCTGCGATGTCCTGATTTGTTTAATAGCAGTCAGACTTGGAAATGTTCGTCCCATACATGGTCTAAATTGTTGAGCGTTACTACGGTCGTTAGAGCTGTTAAAGCTGCATGATAGTAAATGCAGACAAATTCTTGGTCTGCGGTTACAGATGCACTGAATCTCAATATCTACCTAGGCAGAAAATAATTTACGTCCGGCTAAGCCATTAGCGATAATTTTCCGTACGTTGCAATTGTTGAAAGATCTATGCCGATTTCGCGAGAAATCTCTATGTTGTAAATATGTTGGTAACAAAAAGTAAACTAGTATAGTTTGCATACATTTTAAATACATAGGAAGGTCTTGGAATCTTATAAGGCTGCGTCTTCTCTGCCGCAAGTTCATTTATTGCCCTGCGCCATACCGTTTCTTATACCTAAAAGACCGTTAAACCTGGTACGATATCTACGGAAAAGTTATTCGAGTTTACATTCGATGTTCATCGTGTTCGCTTATTTATGTTATGTGTACCAATGTGCAGTAAAGCTTCACGACATCAGTTTGTCGTCTTATATGTGTAGCTGACGTTACTTTAGTCACAAGTGGTGTTATTCGCTATTCAATTTCTCTCCGCAATGAGATATGGGTAGGAATATGCTGTGGCTGAATTAAGGGCGTGTGCTACAAAGATAATAATGTTGAAGTAAGCTGTCTGGTTGTAATTAGATCCCATTGGAATTGGCTTTTCAAAATGTAATTTTTCAATCAACCTTAAAATTCCACTTTTATTTACAGGTAGGTAACATTTATTTTGGAACTTACTAACCTGCAATTTACATTTGCCTCTTGTGACGCCGGTTTAATTACAAAGTGTACAATAATTACAAAGCCAGCCATTCTATTGTGGAGTTTCTAAACAGTTTTGCGTGGCGTCCTATGAAGATGTACTGTCAAGATCATTGCTTCGTATATTAAAATTTAAACCTTGTGTCAAATGCAACAGAGGTAAATAACAATCATTGACTGCTTGTTAACTCCGAAATCCCAATATTTTCAAACCTTTTTCTGTAGATACCACTAGTCATTGAATAGTATTGAAGACTGGGAGTTTTAGGTAAGAATCTTCTACTTGAGCTTAGGCTTGTTACACGTCTCTGATCTCTGATAGTTCCTCATAATGACAAGGATGTAGGCATGTCTAGGAATAGATCTAAAAGCGGCCTTAAGCTACACTTTACTGACTACTCTCCAAAGGACCACAAAATGAAACAAAATAACTTGCATCCTCACTAAATATTATGGTTTTCGTGTGAAAGGGGTATTCCTAAGCCACAACCAGCAATCTAGAAAAATTATATAATAAATGTTGCAAAAGAAGAAAGAAAAGAGATTAGCCATAAGTACTTAATATAATGTTGTAAAGGTACTTAGTGATACCACAACACTGTTGCAGCATTCACGGTACCTGGGATGTTGTAACTTTAATTTTATAGCGAAATGATGGAGTCATACAAAAATGCACACGGAACTGACCACGGTATACGCATTTCACTTTCGACAAAAAGTCTAGTCGTGACAATAATAGAATAAACTGATTGTGTAAGCGAGAAATTCGATTAGTTTTTAAGAACTAGATTTACCATAATTCTTAGGCTTTTACTGTACAAGAAAAAAGTTGCCAATACTGCGAAAATAGCACAATACACACCAAAAGTGCTTGCCTACTAACCCCAAGGTCCAATCTCGTTACATTTAATGCCATCATCCAGAACATGAAACGGTACTAAAAATAATGTTGACCAGACACAGCTTAGTCTGCCCCCTATGTATCTATTGTCGTCGTAAAATGAAATCAAAGAGCCAAAATAGTATGTCAACCCGTCCGGGCCGTAAGAATCAATTAAAGAAATTCAATTTCTTTTATGTACGTCGCCGTAATGTTGTAACTAGGCGAAGGAAATTGCAAATCGCCTCATCATAATGAACCTAACGTATTGAGTAGGCTGCAAAACGTGAGGAAAGCACGTATTTTTGACATTATAGGAACATGTTATCCTGATTCTGCGTAACATAATATCGTATCAGTTGCTTATTATTAAGAACAATTGGAGTCGTAGACCCCATAGACTACTGAATAGCTACATAGTAAGCAGCGCTTTGTACAGACTCGCAAGATTATCCAGTATGGTTCCTTTAGGAATACAATTGAACCTATAAAGGTTGTTTATACTCGTGATTACTTTGAAAGCCTGGAACATTGCCAATTAATTCAAAATTAGCCAGTGTAAATTAACTCGGCCTCTGCAAACATCACTGCTTATTTCTTAAGAAACTTCTGCTGCTCTTTTCTAGCTCTAAAATTAAATACCTATATCCCGATTCCTAAAGACCGACAAACGATTATTTTTTACCATTTAAAAAGTTACTGCACTTTAATAAATCTCTCGTCAATGTTATGAAACAAGTCGAAGAAAGGGCTTCGATTCGTCACCGCTCTAACGACTAAATGTCAGTTTAGAAACTTCACGAAAAGAAAACTAATTGAATCAAATTGCCATTTGCATGTCGATTGGTCGGCTTGGAAAAAGGAGGAGATTCAATTGGTTGTATGCCTGTGTGATGCTTTTTATGTATGTAAACCGATTACACAAGGCGGTCGTGACCAATTTGCAGAGTTCTTTATTTTTTATTGATAGAGTATCGTTTCCATTTGATCGAAAAAGGCGTTGCATTTTAATCAGATTTTTCTTCTAGAACTCTCATAAAACCTCAGGCTATTGGTAGAACATGTGTTTTGTTCAACCTGATCAAGAAAATAGATGCCAATATTCTTTTGAAGAATCTATAAGAACGAACAATGCCTTGAACTGTTGATATACACCGAATAACTTCTGAAAATTGGTTTTCCAAAAGGAATAAATTTCCAGATGAAAAAATTGCCGCTAAGTTGCCTTACCTTGACCATTTGCACACTTCATTATTATAACCAACATTTAATCCAAAAAATTTAACGCAAAGTTTATAAACGTTAAAAAACTCATTTATATTGCTAATTAGTGGAATAAGGCGGGCTTTTCCTTAGTCATTTGTTACGTTATTATATCGTAATTTCTGATTAGTTACACTCCATGCTGCAGCCCTATTCGGTGTGATATCTTGTCTTTACTAGCCCAGTCGATTAACAGTACTTCTCAGGTATTATAGTGGCAATTTTTAGGTTATGTCCTACCGTTGAGCGAATTAAATAATTTGATATGTAATTTGAAGAGGAAATCTTTTTCAGACAATGCCGTTTTGACCTAGTCGAACTTTTGTACGGTACATTACATTACAAATATTTAATTCATGATATTGGTTCGAAGTGCAGCCCACAAGAAGTTAGGACAGACCTCACACATTTTTAATATGTCTTATTTATTTCTTCCACTTTTATTATAAGTGGTAACATGCGGTTTTAGAGGTATGAGGAACAATGTGTAAAGTTCACTCATCCTCCATAGAAAAGGGAGAATCCTCCGACCAGACGGGCGTTATGTCTGGCGGGCACTTTCCAAACGGTTCTGTTAGGAAGTTGTATGTATGCTAGTTGAATGGTAAACTTTGCTTGCGAGATGTAGAATTCGTGTGACGTCAGTATGACGCGTTGTTCGTATGTGGCGTTTGTAGATACCCTACAGCGGGCGTTTCGAGGGGACTGTCTTTTGTAATTTTGACATTCGAAAAGTGTCGATTCTCGGTTATTTAAAGAAAGAAAGAAAGAAAATACATTTATTTAGCACAGATTAAAAGACACACAATACATCAGATAAAGACAAACATTAAAAAGTAAAAAAATAGTAATAATAAAATAAAGTAAATTGTGATAAAACAAATTAATATAGAAAACTAGCAGGAATGTGTGCCTCCCGGCTGCGCCAAAAAGGCCCAGTTCAGCAAAAATGTCAGACAACTATTGCCTGACGCTGGTTTTCAACTGAACCTGATGTGTGAAGTGACGGATGTAAAACAGTTTATACATAGCAACGTGACTTGTGTGTGTGTGTGTTTAATAATAGTAGTAATAGTAATTTTTTTTTGACAAAATTGTAGTATCTACTTCACAGAGGCCATTGATCAAGAGTTGAGGTTGAATCTCACCTTGAAAAAAGAAGAAGAAGAAGACACTATTTATTTTGCGACAGCTTTCGCGTGGTTGTCAGAAAACAATAATGTACCTACTAATTATTTTTCTCTTTCTTACATATTTGTTACTTTAGTACTTCTTATAACATGAGCTACAAACCAGTCCAAAGCGGTCCAGTCGTTTCGGAGATTAGCCGGAACAAACAGACAACCATTTAAAAAACATATTTTGTTATGAGTACCGTATACAATTTCATAGGCATTACGGAAAAGTTGGTTCTAATTTTGACATTAAAAAGATACTTTTCCTTTTCAATTTTATATATTGTAGTCTCCTGTCTCTAAATGGTTTATTTTCCCCATAGACTCGTAATTTTAGCTAACACGTACACCACTTCCAGCTGTTTATTCGCTTAAGATAAACTAAATCGTGACCAGATACTTTAACGCCGTAAAAAGCATGATTGGATCTTTATTAGCAAAATGTATGTCGATTCTTTTGACGATTAATACGTAATTCAAAGAAAATATAAGTGTAAAGTGCCGTTTTGGTAAAAAGGTAACTAATCTGTCACAGTCACGTTTTGGATTGCGAAATGATAACAGACGGGTGTTCCGTAGTTTAAGTCATAAATATAAAAATACCGTTTTCTTAGTTGTAATGTAGAAAACACTTAACAGGCTAAAAAAATATACACTTACATATTATAACTCTACAATAGTCAAAAAGGTTCTTTTAACGCCTAAGGTTCAATTTCAGGGGACTATAGCACATATTATTTTATTTATTTTTATTTATTTAGGGACAATAAACAGCAATAATATAAACACACACACAGGGAGGATACTTCATATTAGCAATATTGTAGCCCACTGCATTTTCCACATGTTAACAAAAAAAATAATGATAATGAGTGCCACTAGATAAGTTATTACTTATCTAGTGGCACTCATTATCATTATTTTAAGTATCGTAAGTAATTAACATCACATTAATATTAAAAAATAAATAGAAAAATAAATTAAAAATGATTAAATAAATAATCTAAAATATTAATTGTATCATGCAAATTAGAAAATACAAATTCGATTGCTTGGCAATTAGAAGATAGTAAAAATAATTAACATTAATAACAAATAAATAATAATAAAATCTAGCCTAGCTTACATTCACATACATTATAAAGTGTTAATATGATAGAAATAAAAATAGAGAAAATAATTTATGAATCATGATCATTATCAGCCTAAAGCACTGCAAGGCATAGGCTTTCTACTATTGCATGTTCCGATTAAAATTATTAAAATGATAGCTACGAAGAAATAACTAATGATTTTTATTGACCTCTATATTGTTGTGTAAAGGACTCCTCTCTTTTGTGCCATGCTTCCCTGATGTTTACGTGCCTCATCCACGTTTTCATTGCGATTTTCTTTCTGTCACGATGAAATTCCATCTGCATCTGTGTATGCACTTATGGTAGGCGAGACTTGGACCATTAGTACGAGTGGGGACCTTGTTAGCCTCCGGAGGATCTCAAGGAAGACAGTGCATTGTGGACAGGTGGTGACTTGCACTCTAGCATAGTTAGGTTTTGTGCAGACCCCTTTACAGTCTGCAGTCTCCCAAAGAATGTGGCCTAACAGCGTAGGGGTTTTGGATCGGTCTTTTTATAGGTAACTATGTATGTATCCCCCATGCGCGCTGGGGTAGTTTTAGTGAGGCATCCTGAAGAAGTAGCCCACGCACCATCTACTCACTAACTGTGCCCTGTGGTTTCACCTGCGTAAGTTTTGACACCGTGGAAATATCGGATTTAAAAAATCTTATGTGTTATTCCTGGTTATAAACCATCTGTGTGCCAATTTTTATCCAAGTCTGTTCAGTAGTTTTTGCGTGAAAGGGTAACAAATATCCATCCACCCATTCTCACAAACTTTCGCATTTATAATATTTGAATGTGCTACTAGTCTGTTAAAGCTCCTACCGTTTCTCGGCCAGCAAACATGATCAATGTTACGTCAAAAAATGGAAAGAGTATTGTATCCACGAAATAAAAAAAAAAGTTGCTAGTATCACATACTGTTTTTTTTTGACTTTATATGAATGTGTTTGTCTATAGCAGTGGTTCCTAACCTTTTCAATGTCACTACCCCTGAACAAGT
Source organism: Sesamia inferens (assembly GCA_037179545.1). Taxonomy (NCBI): domain Eukaryota; kingdom Metazoa; phylum Arthropoda; class Insecta; order Lepidoptera; family Noctuidae; genus Sesamia; species Sesamia inferens. The sequence continues at coordinate 19,156,616 of CM073933.1, read as the reverse complement.
CTAGGAATTGAGTTTACCCCTAGTTAATTTAAAATAATTAATGATTATTATAAATCTCGGAGTTAACTAATGTGAAGGTTGAAATTGCTTTGCATTCGAAAGTTTGACAATATTAGGTTCGGTTTAACTAAACGCGCATTTCATGTCATGCCCAACATTCAGACGGTGTCTGGCTTTTGTGCGATTGTGGTGGTTTGTCATCCTCTGTTACCCCCCTAGAATCTCCGTTTACCCCTGCGGGGGTAATTACCCCCAGGTTAAGAACCACTGGTATATAGGATTAACGTTCATAAATCACGTATCACGCGATAATGTCACAGATCATTAATTTATTGCTATACGTTCTTTATGCGGCGCAGACACTTACGCATTTCACAATCTCAATTTCTTTAGTGCTGTCGCCTGCAGAGATCTCCTTTTTCCGACAGATACTACGGTAATAATACATAATTTGTTAATTTTAAGCTCACATTTATTAGTATACATAAATATGTACATATTTATGTATACTAATAATTATAAATCTCTGATGACGAATCGGAATTATGACGATAGTGAATTAATTCGAATAGTTTTTCTTGATAATCCTTTAAGTAAGTTATAAAATTAATCAAAAGGAAATAAAATATTCCGGAGAGCTGTTGAAGTGCCATCTTCTACCTCCTTCCAGGTAAAGATCCAAGTATATCTACTAACTTCCAAATTAAATCAGGCATGTAATTGCGAATCCAAAATGTTCGCAAAATAAGTCCACCCAGTACGGATCACTATCCAATAGCGTGCCCTTACGTATCCGCGGCATACGCCCAGCCGCGTGGACGTAATTATTCACAAATTGGTGCGTAATAATGATGAAAATCTCGCCGGTACATTGTCCGTCCCCTGCACTTGCATGTTGCATGTCAATGATCCCGTATCCGAACGATCTCGGAACAAAAAAGTTATTAACAGCTTGTAGTGATTGCGTATTTCAGCACATATTTCGCACGTTAGAATGTTTTATCACGCCTGCATTGCGCACGCGTTGATATCTACGATCTATTGTGATTTACTGGCTTTGTGATGCCGCTTCGATATAGTTTACTAGTATAATGTATTCGTTCTTTATGATAAACTATTCTTAAAAGTGCCTTTGGATTGTATGAATATTTTGCGTCTTTAGGCTCAAGAAAGAGAAGAATGTAAAAATACAAATAGGCGAAAAATATCTGCATTACGCCAGTGGTCGGCAACCCGCGGCCCGCGGGCGGCATGAGGCCCGAGGTCCTCTTTCTTGTAAACCGTGACTTTTTAGTAAAATAAAGTACAATTCTAAAAAAAACAAAAAAATAAAGATATTTTAATACAATTGCAAAATCATTTCAGTGACAGATTTGGCGACTTTGAAAAGGTTTCTAATGGAATGAAGATTTTTGCAAATCCTTTTTCGTGTGACATTGAGGATGTACCGAGTCATTTATAAATGAACGTGATTGATCTTCGATCTAATGACATTCTCAAAAGCTCATTTTATGAGATCAATGATCGTGTTAAGTTCTATGGCAGCTTGCCAACTGATTTTGACGATTTGAAAAGGTTTGTTCTAAAGTTTATTACAATTTTTGGCAGTACTTACTTATGCGAGCAAACCTTTTCTATCCTCAATTATAGAGAAAAAAAAAATGCTTCCCGACTTACAGATAAGCGTTTCAAAGCCATTCTTAGATATTCAACGACAAATATGAAATCTGAGGAACAAAAAATAGCCACTCAAATACAGCCTCACACACACTGAAAGTATAAGTACAAGTTAACATTTATGTTTTTTTATCTTTCCTCATTTAATATCCATTTATTATTGATTTGTTGTTAGTATAATACAAAAAGAAAAGTTTTTGGGATTTTAATATCACTTAGTAGATAAGTAGTGTAACTTCTTTTCACTCATTTGAGAAATATGTATGTCTGCACAGTATTATTGTGTATGCAATATTAATAGGAATGTTTCCTGGGTAAAAAAATATTCTATTTAGTCCGTCAATCGATTATAGAAAAATATTGGATACGTATATTTTGTTTTATGAATTCAATAAAAATTTACAAATAAGGCATCAAGGATCAGGTGGTGGCTGGTGACGTCACTGTGCGCTAAAAAGTGTAGCGAGCAGTGACGACGAGTTTTCAACGGACTGTGTCGTCTTCATTTTTTGTTTATATGAAAAAAGAAAAAATACGTGTCTAGTATTTTTTTAAATTCTGACTGACGGACTAATTAGTTTTTTTAGTCAAATATCCTATTGATAGAACTGTTATCAAAATTATGTAAAAACGCGACCCGCCTCTACCTCATTTTGTCGCCATGTGGCCCGTAACTGCCAAAAGGTTGCCGACCGCTGCATTGCACCATTGGCTCTCAACTTATTGAGAATACACATTTTTCTCTAGATCTTCCCATTTTTTTTTACTTACCATTTGTCACGAATCTAAAACAGTTCGATAAGAACAACATAATCAGCCTACAATGTTCCCTGTGAGACGGAATGGGCCATAATCTACTACAGCCACGGGTCTAAAACAATTATTGCCGTGATTTTATTTACTTTATAATCTTGTACAATCATAAGATAGGATATATAATATCTCTGAGCCTTCTTCCCTATAAAGTCTAAAGCCCGTAGGGAGCAAAATCCCCCACATAGAGAACTTATGTGTTAGAGTCTAACACATAAGTTCTCTATGTGGGGGATTTTTTTCTAACAGTTAGACCAACAATTTTTGGCTATTAAAACCAAATATCTTTCTTATTACTTTATTATTAACAAGGAAGTCATGTTAATTCTACATCATCAGCATATCTTTCCGGTAGACCGGTAAAAAGATAATAAGTAGGTACCATAATGATTACCTTTTTTTTTTTTTTTAAAGAGTGGAAATGACATTACGCACCATACCCGCCGCTAGCTAGGCGACGGGCGTGTCTGGGACTCGCCCGGCCGGAGCCGGGAATAGCCACTAAAACCACTCGGTTACCCTCGGGCCCTGTGTTGAGAGTGTCACGGGGTCGGCCCGAAGGCCTAGACGCCGTGCCACTCTCAGGGCTTACCGGCCTTGTCAAGGCCGGTTTCCGCGCCAAAGGGGAATTACCCGGTAACGGAGTAATCCCCAGATGTGGTGACCGTTGTGCAATGCGCGTGCGGGGGCTACCCACACGCGCTGGTCACACTCTGGGGCTAAAGGAGACGGGGGTTCGTCCCCCGCCTTCTTCGCCCCACCCGTCTACGCCGGAGGGGAGCGGCAAGAGCATCCTCTTCCCGCTCCCTCTCCGCAGCCTCCTTCTGCGAGAGGACGGTCTCGCAGAAGGAGGCGACAGCCTCCCATGCACTCTCGCTTTCAACCATGGCTCGCACCATGGTTGCCAAGCGGAGGGGACGCACCATGGTCGCCGCCACCGAGCGCCGCAACGGGGTCGCGGCGCTCGTTTCGCCAGGCCGGGCACTCCACAAGGGTGTGCTCGGCCGTGTCGTCGAGAGAGTCGCACCGCGGCGACTCCTCCCGACGGGCGACCCTTTGCAGGTAGTGACCAAAGCAGCCATGCCCGGTCAGTACCTGCACCAAGCGGAAGGTGAAGCTGCCATGCCGGCGCCCAACCCATCCCTCCAACACCGGACGAACCGCTCCAATCGTCCGGTGGCCGGCAGCTGGTGTGCGGAGTGCCTCGCTCCAGCGGACAGCTATTCGGACCCGCCTTACCTCGTCTAAGGCGGGTCGCTCCCCCCGTTCCCGGGCCGCGACACGGTGTTGATGCACCTGGGAGAGCACCAGGGCACCACTCCCTGGTACAGCCGACGGCACGCCGAATTCGGCCCCCCCAAATTGGGGAGGAGCCGTCCGAGTGCGGCTGCGAATGAGCACAGCCGCGCAGCGAGGAGCCTAAAGTGCTCCTCGAAACTCTAGCGGGGATCCAAGATCAGGCCGAGGTACTTAATATGCACCTCGACGGGAACCCGGACCCCCTCCACTCGGATACGGAGACCCGGTGGGGTTCTGCGTCGCGGGGCGTGGAAGGTCATGGCCCTCGTCTTCTCGAGGGCCACTTCCAGCCCCCCATAATGATTACCTACGTTAACAGTGGAATTTGTTACCGCTGTTTGGTATTTGAAACGAATGAAAGTCCGACTACAGAGGCCATTAGAGAATTGAGTAGACATTGGATCAAATCATGAAAACACTAAACAAAACAATGATTGAAATTGATATCGAAACATTTATTCATTTTCTTTCAATAATTTAACTTATTGTATACCTATACATACTAAAACAAAAAGGAAGACATACTACATCGCAGGTATAATTTTACAAAAACCAACATTCTATCATATTTACATAGATACAGCGTTATTGAAAACTTCTAGAAGGTTCCTTTACACAACTCTAGTTAATAGAAACCTTTCGCCAATAACATTATCAAACATTTCGTCACTGGTATAAACCCATACATACATTTTTCATTAAAACTATAGATTTATTTTTAAAAAATAAAAAAGGTGATTCACTTGTTCACAAACTAAAAGTTCAGTACATTTTTTTCTTTCTGTTTCGTTATGAAAAGGACAAAAATTTAATATTAGTGTAATCCTACCAATTAGGGATGTATCCAAGGTATGAAAATAAAAAAAAATATAATTAGTCCGTCTTATAGATAATAAAAAAGTAAGACACGTATTTTTTATTTCGTCGCTATACCTCAGTAGTATTACCAAAAACTACTGAGATATAGCGTATTAAAGTTACGGAGTGGGGCTAATTACGTCACGCCGTGGTATATTTTGTACCACGGCGTGACGTCATGCGACATTTCAAATCAATATATCTTCCTAAGTATTTGAATGAAAGAAAACATAAAAAATACGTATTCAATATGTTTTACAAATCTATCTGATGGACATTAAATTATTTTTTAGGATACAAACCAATTAGTAAGCGTCTAATGTACAGTGAAGAAGGACATACTTCTATCTAAAGTAGATAGAAGAACGGCTTGTAAAGTAGATAGAGTACGGCTATGGAGTAAGTTAAATTCACAATATTACGATACTATTGTTGTACAAGCCAATAATGCTCGTACAGCAAAATGCTATTGTATAATGAACTTGAACACAATGTAATTCAGTCGTAAATATACCTCCGTCATGCGGTCAGGTGTAAATAAAACAAGTGCGGCTCAAAACTGGTGGTTTTAGTGTTACTCATTAATTACCTACAACAACTCTGGGGTATCGTCAACGGCGAAATAACCCCAACAATTGTTATATCTTCTATCCTTTTTATAAGAAAATAGAAAGAAAAAGATTCACTGGACTTAAATTTAGTTTAGTATGTAAAGAAGAGAATCTGTGCCAATGTCTCACTTAGTTATTAGTGATGTGTATGAATATGTGTATAAACTGGCATCAATCGATACTAAAACACAGTTTTAATTCTATTAGTTATTTTAAATTTAATTTAAAACTTACAACCTTAAGATATGGCTATTAAATAACTCGTTTCCGTATAACAAAAAATTTTATTATACAATTTGTTAACATAAACAAAAACAATGAATATAACGTTGCCTTCTTGACTGGAATGGAAGACTCGGAACAAACGCAACAAACTACGTAAGTATGGCAAGTAAATACATAATTAAAATATGAAAAATAATAATTTAAACTAAACGTTTGGAATGATTCGACTTACACTAGCATTATTTACACGATTATAACAGAAACAGTGCGTAATACAAATTACTTAAATAAGATATTTACAGTATTCGAATCACTTAAATATCCTTGTACATTACAATAAAGTTAGAAGCTTAATGTTTTGTTCGTTAATTTGATCGTGTCACATGGACTAGCGTACGAACAAAAGTTTCTAATCGATATCGGTATCCGAGACCGTAAAACAGACGTCACTGCCATTTAAATCAACAAGTTATTCATTCTTTTTAAAACCAAACATGCTTTACACTTTTGTACTAAACAGGTAATGAGCAAAGCAAACTTCGTTGTGTGCTCGTGGAAGCTGTGGAGCGCGTTCGATGTACAATTTTAAGTACATTTCCAGCTGAATCACACAATGCTGACGGTTGGTGCTGGTTAATTCAATCTTTATCTCCTACAAATCTGTAGGCGTCGGGGGGAGGCTCGGGCATGCAGTACCCGTGGTAGGTGCGTATGTCTTCTGCTGCGTACGTGATGCCAGCCAGGACTCCCGTCTCCGTGTGATGCCTGGGGCAGGTATGGCCTCGTGGACATTGACAGATGGTGTTGGCATTCACTTCATCGATTTGTTCATGTCGCCTCCTCGCGCTGAACAGTTTGCATGGCTCCTTTCTTGAACAACGTAACCTCTGTGAACGAAGACAGCGAGGATATTAGTAAAAAGTTTTATACCTAGTTAACTTATATTTAATTATTATTAGAAATTAAAAAAAAAATATCACCAAGTAAAGAAAAATGACTTAAAAACTAACTTTTAAACTGACTTTTAGAGAAGCTAAGTCATTATAATATTCTCATATATTATAATGACTTAGCTTCTCTAAACTAAACACATAAAATAAACAATTTCATTATACTAATTGCACTATTTTAAATAAACTTGTAAAAATACACAACCAAAGGACTACTACCACCACCTAACGTCGCTAACTCGAACTAAAATCGAAAGTCTTTAATAGTGAAGTAAGACAACTTACGCTTTGCGGCGAGCATGCAAACTGATATTGGTTTCCCTGTTGTCCGCTAGGTGTCGTGTACGGCAACTTTTTTAACAGATACGTCACCGAGAGCTTCGGACAATGACAGTTGACAATCTGCTGTGTCGCATTGCTGTCAAGAAATGAGTAAATGATCCAGGCTGCATCTTTGAAGTACTTGCACTTTGGCAAGCGTTTGACAGGTTCACACGTCTTGTAGAGCGTTGTCTTGTCTGATAACGTGTGATTGTCATCACTCGTGAGGTCACTGTAATGAGAAGGGTCACAAATTAGATGTTTTTTATCTATAAAAATACATACACACACACGCGTGCGCACACACACAGAGCACAGCACAGTTTCTGGTATTCGGTGAATTTAAGCCCGTTAGAAGCGGATTCGTAAAACCAAGCTACAGACACCAATGACTCAGGGATAATTATGTTTTATGCTTAATTCTTAACAAATTGGAATTCCTTTACAGACTCGTCACCCTTTTTATTAGATTAGATATCAAACCGAGTTTAGAAAGTAGACGATATAAATATATTGATATAATCGAGCTTAGAAAATCTTAAGATTTATTTTGTATAATCCGATAGCGCGTACAGTTTTTCTGTAGACTTTTTTCATCGAATCTTAGCTTAGCTCATTGACAAATGGCGACGTACCTAACTCAACACCGTCACAAAGCCAGAAAAAACTCAGACCATCATATTAATAATACGATATAGCCACCCTGGTGCACAAAAACTAAAGATATCTGAATAACGGCCTCGAGCGCTATCCATTCACTATAATTTGATATCTTTAAAAGGAAAACCCTGTCAAAGGTTGGAATAATAATCAAGAACCATTTGAATATAATCTGCCTTTTAAAAGGGTCAATATAATCATTTTGCTATTGACCATTTCCATCATCTAATTTAAATAAGATGTAATTTGATAAATGTAAAGAGTAAAGAGAAAAAGGCTAATTTTACTGAGACAATGTTGATGCAGACCTGGATAGAACTTCTGGGAGCATATAGTCCTTGACGCAAAAGTCGTGATGGCATAATGGTTAAAACACCAGCCTCTCAAGTATGAGTACGCGGGTTCAATTCCAGGTCAGGCAAGTACCAATGTAACTTTTCTAAAGTTATATGTACTTTCTAAGTATATCTTGGACACCAATGACTGAAGGTGAAGGGAAACATCTTGAGGAAACCTGGACTTTAAGTCTGGAATCGCCAACCCGCATTGAGCAAGCGTGGTGATTACGCTCAATCCTTCTCTGCTTGAGAGGAGACCTGTGCCCAGCAGTAGGACGGTAAAAAGGTTGATGATGATGAATGTTGATGCATTTAAATGATTCTGAACATAATATATCTATAAAAGTTAATTCAGTTAGCTTTGTGACGTATGAAGTTATGCAAAATGTAATGCAGCTAAACTGTCTTGAATCCTCTTAAGTAGTCGGTTAAAAGTGTTGTTCGAAAATGAAGTTAAATAAGAAGTACTTTTCACTTTCAAAACGTTTTTGTATAAGTAATAAACTGTGACCACGTGCACACATAACAAGTCAATATAGCAGGGTCTCGGATAGACGATAAAACAAAATTTTATTTGTAAGTTCTTTTAAATATTTGCCTTAACAACAATACTGACCTAGAGCACGGCCTATGCCCCAAACAGCGACACTTCCTCTCGATCCAGGGCTGCGTCGCATCATACAGGTCTACTTTACTGCAGACTTGTCTTGGTCTGCAATCTGGTAGATCATCCTCTGAACCCTTTAACAGAAGAAAAAAATAATAATAATGTTTATGGAACAATTAATTCTAATCTGATTTCTACCATAAGAGTTTATTAATACCTTTCACACAGGAACATCTAATAGGAATTTCCTAAAAAGACAGGATGAAATTAAGTACCAGCATTAGCAACCACGATTGGCCAAACAATAAAACATAACTTTAAAACTGGTTTTGCGTGTTCCAATAAACATATTCCCTAACAGAGTAATCAATAACGCAAAAGAAAGCATAACTGAACACAATAACATACAAATATGACCCAATGATTTCACCAAAGTTTGTACGATGTTCGGTATGCATGGAATGATGGAACCCATCAAAATTCGCATGCATTCTTTACCATTCAACTCGCGTCGTATAGTAAATCAATCGATACATTCATACAATTCGACACGTCGAACAATACGAAAATTTTAAAAGTATCAATCATTGCCACGAAAGAAGTTGCCGTGGGAAAAATGGACGGTGTTTCAGGGCACCTGTCTAAGAAACATAATGAAAAAGATTATGAACGAGATGTTAATCATAACGTTCCGTAAAGGAATCACAATGTGAACATGTGCTCTGGTCCTTTTAGTTTTTTGCTTCCAAAAGGACCATCGGCCGTACTTCCGGCCGGAAGACGTGCCATTCGGCAACCTGTTAGCTGTGGGAACATTTTTTCCGCGAAGACTTGCAGGGCTACTGCTCACAGCTGTAATTAAGCTATTATTGTCCGTAATAAATTACTATGTTTAATTGGAAACGGTCGACATCCTATGAATGGCTTTAATTTCCTTCGCTTTTTGTTTAAACACGGCTTAGTGCCAAAGTGCAATTAACAATGATGTTATTGATAATTTTATGCGAATGGCCTTCTGTGTGTAGTAATCATGTTTTTAAATTGTAAAACAATCGTACTTATACCGACTTTGTAGAAAAAATGTAGACGTATTCTGAATATTGAATTTATTCAATACCAATGATATACCTAATCAAGATATAATAGAAAAAAAAAACATGTTTTTATAGACTTTACTAAAGGTACTTTTGAAAAATCGAACAAATACATATAATATAAAACACCTCTTTTGTTTCCAATTGAATTCTGTTCACAACTTCGACAGCCCTGTTCACGCAAAGGTGTGAAAAAAAGTATGTATATATATTTTTTTCGTTGTTCCGGATATGCTTCCCGTTTCTTGTGTATTGCGATAGATTTCGCGGAAATGGCCTCAGTTGGATCTCCTAAACACCGGATACAGCCCTTTTGTGTAACAAACAAAAAGTACAACGCATCTAGACACAATGTACGGGTTGTTGACTTATTTCGTCAAGAGTCTGCCTTTATTTAACGGAGACTTATTGTCGTACCTGAATGCTAATGCCGGTTGTAAGAAAATTACGTTTCGGACGGTCCTTATTGAATTCCTAATAAGGCGGACAAAAAAATTACAATAGTACGCACTACGTTGTACTAAACAGCTTTATTACTGTTGTGAGTTTCAAGAAATGAGGATGTTTTGAAAGACATTTACACGATTATCACTAAGTGGTCGCATGTTGCTGATGTATTCAAGAATATACGATCAACGATCACGAATTACACAAAAGAATAGCTATTTGTAATGCCCGGGGAATCATCGGATGTTTATATAGATTTTTTTGGAAACGATGTCTGAAACACACAAACCGCTTAAGGCTTTACCAAAAGTCGTTTTGCTTATATACTATCTGGAATCAGAATTAGCAAAAGTTACTTATAAAATTGTGACTCTCATCCTGTACTTAAGGTTTAAATGGTGTGGAAGGTTCTTTAAATAATAAGGTTCTACTATAAATGAAGAACGATAAGCGTTAAGCATAAGATATTCATTTTTGAGTATCCTAAATTACAGTTGTTCTCAATGACAAAACTCTCCAGTCTTTCAGTTCATTAAAATGTACAAAGATTTTTCCTGGGCCTAATGATTGCTATTTGTTGTCCTCTTTAAAATTGCAATGTAATTTTAACCGTCAAAAGTTAGCTAATATGCAACTAAATTAGACTTAAAAACTCTGCAAATCAAGTCAACTTTGTTCAGCAATGTAAGCACCAAAATGGTGGTTGTTACATAAATTGCTACACTCCTCTACGTTTAAACCCTAACAACGCGATACTCTAGCTCGCCGGTAACCTAACCACTGCCTAAGTCCCTTAGCGGGTGTGAGGTGTGGGGCCGGGGGGCGCGGCATCCGGTCCATCGAACAGGTGGCGCGCGCGCCGCGCCCACACTAATAAAATAATTTGTTACCACCGCCGACCTTCCACAACCTTCTCCGTATAGCTGGCCCTTTCTAGCGTAGGCGTCCTGTGTATTGCTATCTTGTTCACACTGTTTCAGTTTAAGATGATGGGTTCTGATGGAAATTGCGAAAGTTTTGGACTATTATTGTGATGAAAATACAATTAAAAAGCTTGCATGTAAATGTTGATTTTCGAGTTACTATTGATCATAGTGGCTCTTGATAATCATAGTCTGCTTATTGTGCATTAGCTATGTTATATAAGTAAGTACCTAGTAGTTAACACTTCATGTCATCTCTAAAATCTAATTGTAACCTGTATATGACACAAATCTCTATGAGTCGGTTGGTCGATGCATTCGGAATCAGGACTGATAGTATCTTTATAATATTTTCGTTCGTGAATTCATTCATTTTATTTCAAAATTAGAGAAGATGGTCGCCTAATATTTGCTAGAGGGACCAAATTATATAAACTGGTGAATAGTGACCATTGATAAATTATTCAACATGTTATTTAAATTTATTAAGTTTTGTCTTCGTTTGTTATTTAATTTTGTATAATATTCAAAGTTTTTGTTCTGTTTTGGTTTAGTTTCTATTTGCGTCCTCAAGGACCAGAAAATCAACTGCTTTATTTTTTTTTCAAATTGATCTTTCTTAGGAGGCCATAATGTCCCTGTCATGTTTCTGCAGTAAAATATCGCCTTACACCTTAAATTATTGGCTCAAGCAAAATAAAAAAAGGTCGTTAAACTTCGAGAAACCCTAATCAAATCCGACTTCCACCTGTTATAATTTAAGATATCCGTTAAAATCGCTTCCGAATATTGTGGTCTAATATTAATATCTTTTCTCATATAATTATTCGTCTAAAACACAGGTATATGTTATTTACATTTCACAAATTAAAGCTACTTTTCGGGTCTACTTGTGTGACTACATTGCTCTAAACTACTCAATAGATTTTGAAGCAGTTTTCACCATCATTTAGAGATTTTTTTCCGAAAGGTTTAAGTGCATAAAACATTGACATTGACCTCAGATATAATACAAAATTCTCGATGTGTTGATATGTCTCAACTGCATCAGTACGAAGCAAGAATGGGTTGTAGTATTCAATAAATTATTATATATAAATAACGATTCATTAGCCGCCGGCTACAGGTCCGGATGCTGACCATTCCGGGAACACAGGTAGCCGAGAAATTACTAATCCGAGTAATTAGTCTATAGCCAACGGTCACGTGTTATTTATTACTTTTGTAATTAGTGTTTTGCTTTTAGTTAAGGATTTTAGCGATCAGATAAAATGGATGGAGCGTCAGATATGTTTTTAATATGATATTTTGTTAGCTTGAAACAAATATTTTCACTTTCTTTAAGCCTTGCCAATATTTTACACGGCTAAAGCCTACTTGTTTGGCATAGCCATCTGATCAATTAGGTAAATTTGTGTCAAGAATTTCAATCAGTAGGTACAAAATCAAAGTTCATAAACAACAAGCCTGAGCATTAACATAATTAATTTTAATAACATAGTATTATAAGCGTTTTATTTTTTATTGAAAGCTCATCTTTCAATAAAAAATAAAAGCTCATAAAACTAATTTAAATTGCGAAAATAATTTTATTGAGCAATAAATCCTAGGCATTTAACCGACACATATAATCAACATATTTATGTTATACCATTTTAATTTGACTAAAGTCCATAAATCAGTTAAACGCGTAATTAAAAGTAAAATTATTCATAGGCCGTGAGCGCGGTCCAAACCCGCGTTTAAAAGACATCAACGGTTCACGTATCAGAAATGTTGTTAGCTTGTAGTATCAATGAGTGAACGCACGCGCCTCCAATCGTTACTGTGGTCGTAATGTTGTATACAGCCATACACACATTGTCATACATATGTGTCCAATGACACCGGCAGTTATGAAACAACTTGTATAATGTTCATACGTTATTATGCCTACACGAATGTAAACAATTTTATTTAAACGGCAACTTGCGGTAAATAGAATTGGAATCGAGTGCGACTACCATTGCTTGTTTTGTGTAGTTTTCCGCATATTATTCAATGAAATTTAACTCGAAGCTGTTTCTAATAAAATCGCTACCGACCGTGATTTATATTTGAGAGTACATTCAGTGTCATTGTTGGCTTACGCATGCCTTATGAGATTTCTAAAGACGTAATTTTCAATGGGATTCACCTCCATTCAACAAAATTAACATATTCATCTGAATGTAACCCTCTGAATCCACAGACAATTTTGTTCAAGGGGAGCGTCGTTTAAGGAGTACTGAAAAGCAACTCTTGAACGAACTTCCTCAAATTACAACTACAACACACATCCGCAACGGTTGCATCATTTCGTTAAAGTCTCAACCGCCCACATGAGGAGTGTACTTGCGACGTTCTGGCCCGGAGGTGTTGGTATAATGTCTAAGCATACAGGCGTCCCCATTGTGGGCCAGGGCATCCGGAGCGGTCCATTGACGACACACGTGGTCGCCCCTTGAGACGGAAGCCGGGCCCAGTTCGTCTTCCACGGTAATCCCGCTCGAGTGTCGCCTACTTTAGTCTTATGTTTGACTTGAGTGGGGATTGTCTGAAGACCTTCGATTTTTAGGGCACTGGTTATATCTTTATATGTATACATAAGTACTGATTGTTGGGCAGCTTTGTGATTTAAAACCGATTTCATATTATTTTCTAAAGATTATTTTTCCAAAATGAAATCATTTGGGATTTTGTTTCATGAATTAAGCAATCTTAAAGTTTATTTGTGAAACGTAGGTCATACATATAATTATACACGCTATGTTTTGTCTTAAAACATAAAAAAACTGTAACGTGTAAACTGCTGGTATAAGTACTTAATTTTTATATATAAATAATTATAAAGCTTTTTTCTAAATACAGCTTTTCTCCAAATTCCGTTTTAAAATCGAATTTTCTGGACACTATATCATCTACGTCTCTAATTACATTAATTTATCAACTTTCTTCATCTCAATACTACCGACCGAATAAAACCAAGCCCGTGAAAAAAGTTCGATCTAAACAAAAACTGACAAGATTCGACCCGTGTTTATTTTTTGAGCCACGGTGAGGGTGTTTAGTGTTTTTGTGGCGTAACGCAGGTGCCTTGGGTTGCCTTCTAAAGCTTATTGGTCTTTTTTCTTTAATATTCCCTAGTGCTGAGTGTACAGGACAGTACACATAAGATAGGCATTGATTTTTAAGTCTTTTATTTCTGTTAAATTGTCATGTTCTGAACATTCTTCTGTGAGTTTTGAGTATCTAATTGATACTTTATGATTTATGTATTTCATAGCTTTTGAGAACTTTCAGGTCTTCAGTATTAATTTCCAGTCCAGTCAGTGCAATTATTTCAACATTCGAGTGCAGCAATCTTAATTGTGTTTGTTTCCGCTTCATTGTTAAAAAAATATCTACATAGATTAGGTTTGAAAAGATGGCTGCAAACGAGATTTAAACTCTGAGCTTTAACTTTCCCAACATTGTATCCCGGCTTTACTTGCGTCCCGGCGAGGTCATTTTTTACCAACGCTTTTCTTTGTTGACGCGTGTCCCACTGTCACGCTTTTTGTCCGTCCCAGCCGTGGCGAAGCGTAAATTATCTCATTATTTCTATTGATTTTGTTTTTCTTTAAATCCGGCTTGTGGGATGACTTTATTTTATATTTTTGTTGTAAGATCAGTTCATCTGGAAGTTTAACGTGTCCAAATACCGATATTATATTATAGTGTTCTTTACCCTTATCATGGCATTACACAGATATTTCATTTTCACTTCAGTAAGTACATTATCATGGTTTGCAAAAACTGTATTTAAATTCTTCGATCTAAATTCCAAACGTATGTCGCTGCAGTTTGCATTGTAATTTTATTTGAATATCGTTACGTGCAAAAGTGTTATTGTACGGATTACTTGAACTTTATTCCCTTTGCGTTTGCCCCATCGCATGCTTTTCTGTGTCCCTTGCATTAAGTGGAGACCTTACAATGAAGAGGCGTTATATGTGTTGCTACTTTCAGTTATTTTCATTCAAGAACTGCTATTGGAGAAATTTTATGTTTACACATCGTAAGGCTGCTTTAAATATTCTTGTATTTTATATTTTTCCCTGAATATTTACTGTCCTTAGAATTTTGTCTTCAATGAAATTTGTCTTGAGAAGAATTGATAATTACTATTAATATCGGATTTTTGATCGGATGAACCCTAGTTCTCATACAATTCTGTGCTAAAATGACTGTAGACTTTACCAAGATCATTAAGGATTATGTTATTAACATCGCAGTCGCCAGTAATATGCGAGACGTCATTGACACTCATCGTTTAATTATGCTAAAGCAATGCGTTTTCATTTACATAAATGTTTTTATTTAACTTTATACTTTTCTTCATATATTCATTTCTTGTTGGTCGGTTTACTACTTGGTGTTATAGGTTTACTTTGAGTATTATTTCTTTATCTTTAAATGACTTTATTTAGAAGAAATTCATGCGAAATCACCACTTGAACAGATATTCATAATTTAATCATCCGAGCAGAGAAGAATTTTGCAGCACCAAAACCAATTAGCTAATCAAATGGCGCCAGAGAATTCAAAGCGTATAGAAAAAACTGGTCGTAAACAATATATATGTTAGCTGATTTATTCAAGTTTTTACGACGTTTTAAATATGTGTCAGGTATTTTATTTATAATAGACGTGTCTTTATCAATAATTTACTTCAGTGCGCCTTCACTCCGTATCTACCACGTTATTATGAATATTTGATGAATAGTTGGGTTTTTATACTTATTGCCTTTATCAAATGCAGTTTAAAAGACAATTTTTTTATGGCTAATTTATAAGAATTAATTACTTACCAACACAAAGTATCGATTATTATTATTGAGCTAATGTCAGCATGACTCTTGTGTCATTTTCAAACTAACAATCATCACAAAAAAAAAAATATTTCGCAATACTTTCCGTGCGACCCTATTTCACACCTACACGGAAACATCTATTGTGTAATGGAAATTTGTGATAGAGCACAAAAACGGGGCGGCTCCCGAGGTCGACGTCTAATAATGTTTTAATAATGATTGATGATACGAGTAAGCTGGTAATATCCTTAGCAACATCGATGACGTCTGAATTTTGGACGATACCTATCGCAACGGCTTTAATTCAGAAATTGACGTAATCTATCTGGTGGTAGATATAAGTTGTAGTTATAACAGATCTTGGAATGACCGGTAAGGTAATATTAAAGGAATAAATGAACATATACTTATGGATCCATGAATTATGGTGATTAAGAACATTAAAAGCTTTCTATGGGTAATGATAACATTTTCGCTATAGGGTTTCATGTGAGTCATTTACATTCCCCTACAATATTTACTACCCTATTCGAGAAACAGTCATACAATGCGTCATACCTACCCCATAGTATCTAGGTACAGAACTCCCTAAATGTAGTTTGTTTCTGCAATTTCGCTTACATACTGGAGCTTTTGCTTTAAATATAGATGAATCCATGCTTGCACCATATTTGGTATTTCTTCCATCAAATATTTTGACCTATGTTTACAATAAAGTTTCCGCGCTAGAACAATTCAGGTCAATAAAACACGACACCGTTATAAGTCTCCTGATTAGATGTTTATAAGCAAGCTGCAGTGGCTTCACTTAGCATTTGAGATAATTTTCTAATTATTATTATTGGAAACGAGCATTGACAAACTATTGATGACATATATGAAATGGTTTTCTTCAAAACTAGCGCCCTCATTCTTTTTATCGGTAACTCCATTAAATATAGTCACACCTCCAGCACCGTTTGTCTCAAGAGCTGATGCAATTTCCTCAATAGAATTCATAAATGTAATCACAGTTGCGAGATTCTCACTACTTCTCAGTTATTCACGTCCTTTGGTAACTTTATATTTACATAAGCGATATGACTGTTTCGTTTACTCTACCGTCAATATGTAGTAACTGTCTTCAGAGAAAATGCAAATCGGTAGAATATCAAACACACGGGCAACAATTGATTCGTACGGTGCGACAAATTGCAGCGCCATTATTCTATTCTGGATTGTAGCGGGATTGGTCTGAAATTCAATTATCCTTTATATCCTTTAGCACTTACAAATTGCTTCGAGTCTTATCACTTGTCATGTGGCAAGTGAGGATGATGATTTATATCCGCATGTACTGATTGATAATGGTTTTTATTTGCATTGTTTTGAAAATAAATGGCAGTTTCAACAATATGCTGATACTATCTATCTAATATCTTTTCATGGCACGTGTCGCTACAAACAGAACCGAAATCTAAAGGCCCAAGCTTTGAATGCGTTTGCATTTCTTAATGTCACATTATATGAAATGAATCTATTCAGATGTTATCAATGAAATGTTCAAAGTGGCCCGCGCAGGATTCAAGAGGTGTGTCGCGTCGGAAGAATACAGACACCCTCTCATAGTTTTGTTATTCAAATCTTGGGAGCACTAAACTCAAGCATTATTTACCAGTCGGCACTTTGACGCCCGCTGTGAGACTAAACGGTTGATTACTCCCAACAGTGCTACATCTCAAACCTGCACAATGGCAAGACTGCCCTTTCTGTTAAAGAAACTTAAGAAAATGGCACGCTGGTTAATACCCGTACATCTGTCAATATTTAAGACTTCCCATAAAACGAAATATGAATGAACGGCGAGATAACTTTAAATTCCATTGCTTAAAGAGACGAACGATCGAAATGACGCTTACCGTTATGAATGGGCTTAAAGGCAATGACATAAAAAAACATATTTTTTATACCAAATAGCACACACGGGCCGGGAGCGAAGCTCGGCCCGTAAGTCATCGAAGCTGTCAAGATAAGAATGAGTGAATGAACACCTGCCGCCACCGGTGTTACGCGTGCGCCTACGCACCCGCGCAACGCTCCCATTTTATAATACCATTTTCAAAATACTCGCGATGACTTATAATTTGAATTTTATTTCACGATTCTTACAGTTGATATTCCAATAAACAAATTCATATTTTAGGTCTATTATTGAGCAACGGTAATTACGGACCTAGGTTAGAGCGATTATCTTCTTGAATCGACTTTAAAATTAGATACAATAATGATTATCGTTGTTTTTTCTTTTTTTTTAATATAACTGAGAAGACTTGACATCCGGAACTGCTTTTATTTTTATTAGCTTATGGCCATATTTACTGGTTTTGGACATTAACACCGCATGAAGAATTTTAAGACAGATATTTGATGATGTATCTTTTGATTTAAATTGCGTTTTTTTTCTGCATTACTTTTTGTTGTATTTACGATTTCCTGGTAATGGTTTAGTCACGGGGACTCTCCGTGCTTATAAAAATTAATATATGGCCGACGTACATGTGCTATTTGTCGGTTTTAATTGGTTTAATTGTTGGGTGGAACCCTTCGTGGAATATCACAATTATCTTCTCATATAGCCGCAGTGTGTCACCTATGGCGATATTTATGTGATACTACTCACATATGATTATATTTATTATTTATTAGGTACTCCTAAGGATATCTGCAATCTATTGTGTTAAAAAATAAATATTGTAATACAGCGCAATAAATATTAATCCTGAAAATATTTGCTCAACTATTTTATCAAAAGTTATTGGATTTTTACAACAGATATGGTTTACAGTTTTACAGTTCGTGTTCTATTTAAAAAATTAACAAACTTAAATATTGTCTTTGGAATTTCAAAAACAAGCAATGATTTCCTTTGAAATTCACTGTTCGTGACAATCGTCACGACTTTGTCGTTTAAATATTAAACTATACAACAATGATCCAATAAGGCATTCACTTTGTCCAAGCCTACTTATCTTGCATCGTAAACATCTACTAATGCCTCCATTAAAATTTGTCATCCTGTCTCATTCAGAAACTTTTGGCGCCAATTTCTTAAAGTAATCCTTTTTTGGTCTACAAAACGTAAATTAAGGTATTTTTTAACTGTAAATTACAGTGTTAATGCTTATTCTTACGACAATCTTGATTTCTCGAAGGTTGACTTCCAAATATTCAATGCCAGCGTAGTCACAAAGCGGTAACTTGTTATACCTACATTTTCAGACAGATACGTGTTATTTTAAAAGGTTATACTATAACGATATGTATAGTTATAACCTTTTTATCGCATTATTTTAGGTTAAAAGAGTCCAGAAGCATTATTTTCGCAAAGCAAGAAGGATCACAAAAATTAAAACTTACCCCAGTCTGGTACAATATCCTGAGATCGCTCTTCGATGGCACCGGTATTCTCTTGTGCGGCAGGTAAGGCAGTTTGTCTGGCCTCCTCAAATGTATTTCTCCTGAAGGCCTGAACGCTTCCAACGGTGTTCTTATCACACCACGGACCCCGCAGAGTGTCCACGCCACCAACAAGGGAGTTAACACATGCATGTTCGTTTGCACTTACAAATACACACAAATAAAGGTAACTGTCAGTAGTAACGTTCCAATTGTTTAAAAAAGTTCGAATTGTGAACGGTGTTCGATATTCGGTGTTCGTGCGTGTTCGGGTCGCGTGCGCCGTGTCGCGTTGTGGTCGGGCAAGCTCGGACTGGCGGCAAGCGCGCCGAGTCAGGTACGACTTAGCCTACGCGCCCGGTATAACCACCTCCGACTACGACCAGTAAGACTTGATTCTTGAAGCTTTCCTGAGAATTTGGCGCGTGAACATTTCTTTCAACTTTATCATATTTTTTGTTTGTTTTTGGAAGAATGTAAATACGGCATGAAGATATTTATGTTTTTGCTATTTCTTTTAAATTATTATTACATGCATATACAGCGTGTTATATAACCTGTAGACATGCCACTATTTTACTCGAATAGGACTTAGGGAGGCCAAGTCTGTAGGTAAATTCATTGCTAGTTACTCTAATATCAATCCTACAAACACCAAAGAAAAACATAATAATCGACTAAATAAGAACCCATTTATCAGAAAGGTATCAATATCAAACAATTCAATAAATGACCCATTCAACTATAAGAGTTTTAAATAGGCACTTAATAAATCCCACATGGGCAAACGGTTCTAAGTGTCAAATTTCCAAGTCGTTATCGTAAAGTGACGTAATAAAATATATTTTTTTAAATACCTCAGCGGATCAAGAGTGTTCGGTTGGGACGGGTTGACTTCCTACCGACGATGTTTTTTTACACAATCTTGTTGCTCTGCTGGCAAGGGTGTGTTCACAGATACGGAGAGATTTAAAACAAAGAGCTTTTGTTATTGCAGTATTCCTGAAAATCAGGAAGTAGACGAGACCCATAGATAATTCAATTTTCAGGTTGTTCAGTAATTTTTGAAATTGTTCAAGATATAATTTGATGAGCAAAGTAATTTTCTTTACTATTCAGTTTTACTCATATTTCTGAACATTTTTTTTTTATATTAACAAAGCTATATTTTTGCTCCAATTTCAACTTTTCGAAACTTGTATTTACATTTTCAAGTGGTTTCACAATTTCGGTATGATATCGAAACCAAAGCGTCGTCTAAGTAGTCCTTTTTCAATATAATAACTTGAAGTAAACAATAAGAACAACAGATAATTCGAGTAATTACCGTAACCGGGGGAACTTTACTTCCAGCAATAGCCACTCGATCAACAAAAGCGGTTGCATAGTGCATATTCAATTGTTTTAAAACAAAACAATGTCATTCATGTATTCGTAGAACAGGATTTCAACTCATTCATGTGAATTCAAAAAGAATCCATTGTCAGTGTAACGCGACCTTATATCTTCTGTCTCGCTCGCTCCCATTCACCGTCGTCGCAGCCGCATGAATGAACCGCTTCTTATGAATGGACACAGTCGCTATAGTACTATACGTACCTGCCGATTGTTATATATGTGTTGTTTATATCAAGTTATATGAGTGTCGAGAAATACTATATGTATGTGTATATATGATGGCACGTGGTCAATCGTCTTTTTATTCTATATGCGTAATAAATGTTTAATGGGCGAACGTTAGCTTTAAATTAAGTTCTGTTAAGAATATTGTCTATGAAAAAGTTTCGTTGTGAAATATTGTACTATGCTAAATAGAAACATAACCAGCATTTATAATGGGAGTTGGCATGGTTTTTTTTTTTTTGTTCTAGGATATGCCTATTATCTCGTGACGTTTCCCTTCACTGTTATCAGAGCAGTTTGTGATGATATAAGTTAAACGATCTAAACCACGTCTCAGAGTTTGAACCACTGATCTGCTAAGTAGGAACCGTTGCTAGTAAGTAGGTAGGTGCACCTCCACACTACACTTTTTTAAAACTATGTATGTATTTTCTTTTGAAACCGAGGGTAGAACACCAGCAAGGATTTAACACTTAGTTCTGAGAGATCTCATTAATAACATATACTATCTAACTTTAATAAGTTTTGTGTAAAACCTGTATTTTTTATGATTTCCCTCGTATTTTAGAATAGTCGTACAGTTTATGTGTTACGTTTAGCTATACCTAAATTTAGCATGTTTCGTCTTGCTTATTATTTACCTTTAATATCTGACAAAAAAAAAAACTGAGAAACGCTCAAGGCAGTCACAATGCCGCACTCAAGTGCCTATATGACTCAAATTTATCATCCTAGCGTAGGGCTACGCCGAATTTACCACCGTCGCGTAGGCATCATGCCTACGCTACGGTGCGTCTACGTAACATACCTACGATAGAGTTACGTTTAATTACTCACTTCTACTTCACGGATAAACTACGGCCCTAGACTTCAATGCACTTACGACAAATGAGTCGCAAGCTACAAGTCCCAGGTCAAGCGCTCTTCGCTACAAGTAACCCGCGGGCTGGACTAAAAGCGGCTTTCTTAAAGATCATTGAAGAAAATCTTCTGTACGTTAAGCTATTCTGTGAAATTTCAAATTTTCTACCTTATGCGTTAACTTATAACTTATGGTATGATATTGATCTATAGAACATTAAATCTGTCTTTTAGGTTTCTTGAGCGAAATTTCCTAATTCCTAAGACTGCAATAATATGATTGGTTTCACTTTCGCTGATCACCTCGGTAAATACGTAACAGTGAATTCGATTTTCTCATTTTGTACCTAATTGTTTGTAATTGTCAAATCAGCCAGAACGGAAAGTGGTGTCGTTTGCATTAAACCTGATTAGGCACCAGAATTTATTTCTTTGGAAGAAAACTCGTAGGTATTTTCCCCCTTATTCATAAACGCTGCTTAAAGTTAACTAGTGATTAGCGATTCTTTAACCATACATTTTTGACCTATCGACGTCACTTAGCTGTAATTATCCTTTATGAATAAACCCCTTAAACTCTGTGGTATTTATTCATAAAGGATGATTAAAGTTAAGTGACGTTAAAAGGTCAAAAATATATGGTTAAAGAATCGCTAATCACTAGTTAACTTTAAGCAGCGTATGTGAATAAGAGGGATTGTCGCTTCAGAAATCCTACCTACCGGTGCTATGTGTGAGCCTACTGCCTACCTACTATGTGTCTCATGATCTTGTAACAACGCGTCTGTACCTACTTCGAATTTTAATTATAGATACGTGTTCAGGAACCACCACAGGCACCGTTGAGGGGTTAATAGTTTTTGACAAAAAAGAAATGATAGATGAAAGTATGATACGAAATTGAATGACCTAAAATATTGTAAGTACTTAAATTGAAACTTTTTTTTTTGAAACGCTATTAAAAATTTTAGAATTTTTCATAGGAATGTTTTATTTATCAGTAGTTCAACTTAGAATATATTGATTTATATTATAATATAAAGGTCTTTTTCTTCCAAGACATCTTGGGATTAGTTTAAATTATTGAATTATTCAACAAATTACGAGAATATTACGAGTATTTAAAGTTTTATTTAAATATTTTAATCATTCGTTTTCTAAGCAATGTCGTTCTCTACCCCAAACACTATAAGTTTCAATATGGTACCTAACAATATCTTTCTTTGAACTGTCAAGTTATTGAATACAACTAACATGCCTACTAAGTCTAAGCGGAAAGAAACGTGCCAAAAATATGGCAAAACCAACGCCATATTATTTTAAGTAACTTTTTTGAAACAAAGGAATTCCGAACCAGCCAGTTAAACATATTTCAGTGAAAGGACACGTCATACATTCGTGAAACCTCCCCGCGACATAGCTTTCGTCTGACGTCACAGTCTAGCCACAAATCAGGTTGACAAATGAACTGTCTCAGCCTCAGCTAACGTCATTAGATGCCTTATAATGCCTATGATTTAGATCCCCTAGAACTTGAAGGCGCGTAAAGAATATTATAAATTTATTATTATTTTTTCAGATGACAATTTCAAGGCAGTCTAATAACTACATTAGGTACAAATCTAATATACGTATGTATTAGCTTAAAGTCTAACAGACTTACTAATACTAACATATTCATGAGCTATGCGTTACACTATGACTATGTTGACATGGCCACCGTTTCTGAAGTGTTTGGAATAGATATTTAAAGTACAACAAATCGACATAAACTTGGTGGCAAAGCAAGGTAACCACGATATCAGCACGGGAGTGAAGACAATGAAATTTTTCTTAAGATTTCAAAAAAAAAAACCTTTTTTATAGAAAAGTACAAAACAAGAACAACACGGTCAAAATGCATGGAACTCAATTACATAGTCTAACTTAATTACTACAAAACTGGACAGTTTTACAATTGAAATAAAAAATAAACACTTAAATCAGACACTCGTGTCATATTTAATTAAGATATTGCTAAACATTGCTTCAAGTTACTTAAGTATATTTTTACTCAGCTAAGTGCCTTTTCCGTTTTACATAAAGATTACAAATAGTTTATTTTTATTACCTATTAAATTGTTCATAATTTTAATAGCTTTAACTAATTATTATATATATTGTTTCTCTGACCTTCTTTTAAGTATCGTAGGACCATAATATTCTTATTTATTTCCAAAACAAAACGAAAATAAATTATTAAAACTATTAGAGGCTTACACCTTAGATTTAGATCGGACATTATTC
Source organism: Sesamia inferens (assembly GCA_037179545.1). Classification (NCBI taxonomy): domain Eukaryota; kingdom Metazoa; phylum Arthropoda; class Insecta; order Lepidoptera; family Noctuidae; genus Sesamia; species Sesamia inferens. The sequence continues at coordinate 19,132,714 of CM073933.1, read as the reverse complement.
AAAGTTCTCGTAAATGAATAATTGTACCTATACAACAATATAATATATATTTCACTAGCCACTTAATAGGCAAAAAAGCTTGGTAGGTTTTTGGTTTGATGATGCCAAAGTTGCCACTGCTGAAAGGGAGTGGGCCGTACTTAATCCACCAGCCCGAGTAGCGTGCAGCGAGCCCAGTGTAGGTTGGTAGATATAACATGTCCTTGGTTTTTTTGAAGTTTAGGACACACCAATTTCCTCTATTATTTCGATAGCAATGGTGATGAAATAATTTACTCAAAGTAAAGCGTTTGTCGCTCACAATGGACCTCAGGCCGGATACGAAGGCTCAGAGAGTCACACAAAGGGCAATGGAAAGAGCTATGCTCGGAGTTTCTCTGCGTGATCGAATCAGAAACGAGGAGATCCGCAGAAGAACCAAAGTCACCGACATAGCTCTGCGAGTCGCTAAACTTAAGTGGCAGTGGGCAGGGCAAATTGCTCGTAGAACCGATGGCCGATGGGGCAGTAAGGTTCTGGAGTGGCGGCCACGTACTGGAAGACGCTGCGTAGGGAGGCTCCCGACAAGGTGGACCGATGACCTGGTGAAGGTCGCGGGAAGCCGATGGATGCGGGCAGCACAAGACCGGTCAGCGTGGAAAGCCTTGGGAGAGGCCTTTGTCCAGCAGTGGACATCCACAGGCTGAAGAAGAAGAAAGCGTTTGTCCGTGTGGTACCGGGATTAGAATAGTACCTACCAACCAATATCCTGTGGGTGTCGTAAGAGGCGACTATCTATCTAAGGGAACTCGCACCGGGGAAGCGGGCAGCACCTTTTCTCCTGTGGATTATCAAATTATTGCGATCCCCAACCCGCTTGCTAAGCAGTGGACCTCCATAGACTGAAGAAGTAGAAAAATGTAGCGTTTGTCAGGGTTCAACTTTACGACCCACAACTCGTAAGTTGCCGCTGTTTCCACTGGTCTGTATGTACGGTATTCAAAAAACGTGGTAATGGTACATAAAAATGTAGGTGCATCTTCTCGAAATCACATAAATTAAGCTCATTACAAAGATCTTGCATTTTTAGTTTTAAAAATTTAGCATATATTCTAAAAAAAAAATATACTTGATCCAATGTTTATTTATTTAGTTTTTTAGAATAATCTATACTTATAAAGCTAAAGAGTTTGATTGTTTGTTTGAACGCGCTAATCTCGAGGACTACTTGTCCGATTTGAAAAATTCTTTTTCCATTGGATAACCCATTAATCCAGGAAGGCTTTAGGCTATATAACATCACGCTGCGACCAATAGGAGCGGAGCATAACTAACTCCAGGCGAACGAAATCGCTGACGGCCGCTAGTAAAATATAAAATATTGACATCCTAGCATGCGATGAAATATTTACAGTATAAAATACTTGGAAAGGATAAAAATAACTGCATAGAAATAACGAAAAAATCAAATAGTTGTCCTCTATTCCAAGTCACGTACTTAGGGTAGTCACAAGGGTTTGGCACGGCATGCGGCATGGCACTCGAGTGCATTGTTGTAATAGTGCAAGACAATGCGCTTCTAAGCACCTACTTCACTATGAGTGGTCAGCGTTTTTTTTTTCGCCTCCGCTTCGAGTGGAAGGGGACAGGTAATTTAAAGTGGTGGCACGCGCATTTAGCTATAGGGTTGTAATAGCTTGGATTGTATGTAAACTTTATAAAAATTTGTAGTATACAATGACAGACTAAATTAATATTACTGTGGTACGAAATAGAAGCGAATTTTATGGCATAGCAAAATGGACTTTATGTCATTAGTGTAACGCACAAATTGGACACAAACTTTACCACAGGTCACGCAACTTCTGAAGAATTATCGCGCATTCTCGCGAGTTCCTGTAGTAACAAGCTTGTATCCAGTATAAAACTAGAACATTACACAATTATTGCCATAAAGTTGATTTTGCTATGTAGGTATAATATCGCTACGGAAACTCGCTTCCACTTTGTTCCACTGCAATGTAAATTGAGTCTTAAGTATATGATCTCAACTTTACCAAAACAGTGTAAGTATTTTAACAAATATGTAAACATTTGATTTAAATGGCTACTCGAATGTACACGTAAGTTATTGTGGCGTATATACAAGTGTAAATTTTAAACAAGATAACTACCGCGTACCAATGTAACTTTTCTAATGTTATATATAGTTTCTATGTATATCTTGGACACCAATGACTGATGGTGAAGGAAAACATCTTGAGGAAACCTGGATTTTAAGTCTGAAATCGCCAACCCGCATTAAGCAAGCGTGGTGATTACTCTCAATCCTTCTGTGAATGAGAGGAGACTTGTGCCCAGCAGTGGGACGATAAAAAGGTTGATAATGATTCACTACCGCATGGGTCGATCGTTCAAGTTAAATTATGCTTACCGTGGTTGGTCCGTGAATACGTCACCATCTTTAATACATATCAAGACCCCTCTGTGTTTCGGAAAGCACATTAAGCCGTTGCTCCCGGGGTGTTGTTTGTGGATCTTTAACTAACGACGAAAAACTTAGAGCCTGGGGTTTCGTACTACCCAGTAACTGGAAGTGCAAGTTTACTCGGTGGTAGGCCATAACATCGGCCGCCGGCATAAGTTACCACCCACCAGACAAAGCCTTGCCGCCAAGCGATTTGTCGTGTTCCGGCATGATGTCTGGTGAAGCCGTACGGAAGACGGGTCTGAGCAGTTGTGTTGCGATGTGTGCCGGGTACGATGCGCCTAATGTTGTTGTGTTGGGAGTTTGGTCGTGGAGGGTCTTCAGATCAATCTCCCTTTGGCGCAGCATCGTTGGTCGTGTTGTTGGGTTTAACATTACATCACCGTGCTCAACTGCCGTCTTCCTTCCTATTCGCTCAGTTTTGAGTGAATATGCTCTTAATAAACTAGCGCGCTTTACCATCAACTATCGCATCACTGCTTACCATCAGGCGGGATTGCGGTCAAGAGCTAGTTTATATATATTAAAAAAAAAAGTCAGGCACCAGTTTCCTGTAAAATAATGCTACTGGGCTGGAAGCCGATCCCAACATATGTACTTTCGAATAGGCTAGCCAGATAGAAATCAACTAAAGAAAAACTTCTACTTTCAAAGTAATTAATGTAGTTTGTAAGTTTCAATTACTTTCTGGGTATTCTCCTTCCCATAGTATCAGTAACTATACTAATTATTTTTATTTATGTATTTAATTCAGACTCAGTAATCCATATTCATGTTATGATAATCGTAGAAGAAAATGGACGATACTATTTTAATTCAAAATATGTTCCAATTTTACGACGTAAATAATAATACACTTGATGCTGACAGCCCTGCTGTCAGTCTTTGTTGTCTTTGAACATCCCTTTTAATACGATAGGTTTTGTTCTTTACTTAAAAGTGAGAGATTTGCTTAAGTTTCGAGAGGTTTTTTTATGACCGTCCGTATTTAACACGATTGACTGATAATAATGGACACCATGTGCTGTTAGGTTCGAATTGTGGATAACTGTTATTAATCTGGCTTATGAAGTGTTTTTATTGAAGAGAAGTAAGTTAAAGCAATGAAGATAAAATATCGTCAGGAAACCGGCATGTCTTAGAACAATAAATTTGAAGATATTTGACATTACCAGCCTGCAATGGGCCAGCGTGGTGGAATTAGAAGCTGATTGTGTCAATGACAAGTTGTTTTCTTTTTTTATAATTATAAACTAGTGCTTGACTGCAGTCCCGCCTGATGGTAAGGAAAACGGCAGTTGAGCGAGGTGATGCAATGTTAAACCACCCAACTACACGACCAACGATGCTGCGCCAGAAGTAGATTGATCTGGATCACCTTCCACGACCAAACTCCCGACACAACAACATTTGGCGCATGGTACCCGGCACACATCGCAACACAACTGCTCAGAACCGTCTTCCGTACGGCTTTTATCACTGAAACAATATTTTGTTTACACTCGCAAATCTTTAAAGTTGTACTTTAACTATGGCTCTCAGAACCTACTCTTTATTTAGTTTCAAATAGTGTATGGAAATGTATAACATTCCCTAATTAATCTTCAAAATTAATGTTGGGATCGGTCTCCAGTCGAATCAGATGCAGTACAGCAGAATACCAGTTTACATGGAGCGACAGCCTTTCCTCAACCCAGTTACTGACCTGAGCCGCTTTTGGGCTTCTGAATATCGTAACACAATTTAAAGATTTACTAGTGAGGACCGAGTGGTTAACGCGCTTTTAGCAGAACGGGCTTTGATTTGTTATGGTTATGGACGGTCATTCATTCAGGTATTGACCGTGCTAAACTTAGTTGAAACGACTGTTCCGCGCGGGTAGCTATTATTTTGCCAAGAGCCTGTAGTTATTGCACATAGACCATAGCATTAAAATTATCAACATAGAATGACTCAAAAAAAAAAACCCCGGTAGACAATGGTGAAGGCCGCAGGAAGCCGATGGATGCAGACAGCACAAGACCGGTCATCGTGAAAAGCCTTGGGGGAGGCCTTTGTCCAGCATTGGACAAAGGCCTGTATCCATCAGTAGGCTGAAGAAGAAGAAGAAGATAATAAACCTTCAACACCCCAAAACATTGCTGTTTATTTCAAATAAACAAAGAAATATCTCTTATAGAAAATGTCCTTTTCAACTACAATGACGGCGATAATTTTGTTCTTTATTCTAGCCGAGTCACGGAACTCAGCGTGATTCGTGCTACAAAATATTAACTTCGAGCTGTCATACGTATCTTGATGAAGGGAGCACGATATTAGGAACACGAATGATAGTGGGTAGCTTTAATTACGTAGCAAAACTTAGCTCATTTACAAGCTGGTAGGTAACCAACTCTCAAATAGGTCGTTAAAACTTTAAATAATTATAACTATTGAAATCACGCGATGCTTAACTACAGTTCTATAATAAAACATGGCACAGGACTTTATATTATGTATATACAATAGGTGAACAAACTTAGAAACAACAATGTTTTAAATCATATCATAGTCAACTGTGAAAGTAACAGGACTAAACTTTTGTATATTTCTGAACTCGATTTTAGCTTACAGTAGGACGATGTACTTGCCCCAGTACAGCACGTACATTTACCGCGATCAGTCACGGCTTATTCAACAAGAGATCTCCGACCACACTCCACAGCAAAACTAAGGAACTTACCTTAGGACACCGTGTGTCCTTACGCAGAGTTTTTGGCGCCGTTGGCATCTGGAGTATTTGCACATTTTACAACAGCGCGTTAAGTGGTCAGACAAGACGAACCCACCAAGAGTCGGAGACCTCGTTTTGTTAAAGGACCCAAACCTGCCACCCTTCCGATGGCGTCGTGGACGCATTGTTAAATTGTATCCGGGGTCGGATGGTGTTCCCAGGTTTGCCGAGGACCTGGTGGGGGCAGGGGCGTGCACAAAGATTTTATTGAGGGTATGCATAAATATACCTACTATCCAAATCTCTGTGCTTATATATGGTAAAACTTAAAAAACGTAACTTAGACGTAGTTTCAATTTAACATAGTCGCGTACTTTTTCGCATGTCAACATTGAATTGATGTTTGTGCGTGGCTACAATGAACATCTAAGTATGTGATTGATGATAAGAACAAGTCAAATAAATGATATACGTGGGGTGTTAGGTATTTTTTTTTTGCCCAAATGAATACAATGAAATCATCATCATCTCAGGGTTAATACCAGTCGCATCCAAAGCTTTGGAATCTGGGGTTCGCTTTTCCAGTCTAATTGCTGATTTTGGCGAAATTTCGACAATTTCCGTGAAGCGACTGCCGTCTGACCTCCACAACGCGAAGGCAATATCGAAGCATTGAAGTTAGACCAATTGTTGGACTTTTGTGGGCTCCAACAACCCGTAACGACTGCCACTAGATGTTCGCATGGCAACCGAAACCAACGGCTTAACGTGCTTTCCGAGGTACGACCAGACCAGTGCAAATATTAATATTCATGCATACAAATACTTACACTGCGCGAGGATCGAACCCGCGCCTCCTTACGCAGCGGCCGCGTTCGCTACCGCTACGCCATGTAGGCTGTCAAAATACAATGAAATGGTATTACTAACTCAACTGTAAATAAGTAATAATTTATTTCTCAAAAAACTAAAAAAAAATATTTCACTATCTATAAATTAAATCAACGCGCCTATCTATTTTTAAATAACTCTGTAAAAATCAAATATATATAAGATCGTCTTGAAATCGCTAAAAGTTCTTTTAAAATGGACAGATAGACAAATCTATGAGTCTCCTTTGGCTTTTCATAAATATGCGTAATGCACTACTCATTGGAATCATAACTATTAAATTTTGCTAATTTGTAAACTTCAGGAAAATTATCACAACATAAAGTATAGTATTGAAATTCAAAAGCAAGTAGGTTGAAAAACTTAAGGTCTTTTAAGTTTTTATAACGTCGAACTGTCAAAGCCGTGTTTTAAAATAATATACCTATACGAGAAACAAAACAATTTATTTATGTGTACACACTACACAACCTGCTAACCACATATAATTATCATAATACTTTTTATAAAGACAACCTTTCTTTTGTGTTAAACCAAAAACTCTAAAATAAATGAATATTCAATTCCGCTTAAAGCAATCAATACATATTTAACCCAAATACACCAATAATGAAACAACATAAGCTGCTAAAATAAAAAGGTATTTGAACGAACAACAATCATGCTATATTTCTGAACTTCTTAAATTCGTCGCATTATTAGAAGCTGTGCTTATCATGGGCTTTAAACCCAAAGAAATTTCACGCACACGTACACAACAGTTTAGGCACACAAGCAAATAATTTTATACACAGACAGATACGGAAGAGGCACATTTTGTTTATGCTTACGCCGTAAGAGGCGCGGGTGTCGCGCCTAAGGCAACTAATGTGTCTCGTTAGCACTAGGCCCAATAGATGGCAGTGTTATCAATAACTGATTAACAAAGTCTTTTAGTTTTAACTTTGTAGTATATAAATTATTATTTTATTTATTATTTTAGAAGACTATTAGGGTATGCAGAGCTTTTCTGCTTGTATGGAGCGCACGCGCCTGGGTGGGGGACTCTGTCTTGAAGCGCGCGATCGCCACACTCTCTCGCCTGCCCTTAGATTGAATTGTCGGACCGTTTGTTACTGTCCGGGGCGGGGGGATGTTTACGCTAGTTTATCGATCGGGTCCGATTGTTAGTTAGTCGAGTGATAGATGCCCGATCGGTACGGGCTGGCGTAATTAGTATTGTCTATGGCGACGCGCGGCCGCCATTTTGAACACAACGTTTTGGGACCGCGCCGGCAGCGGCCGTTGCTTGAACTCTTAACGAATAATCATCGCGTGCGTGGCACGTTCGGTCGAATGATTTTCGGGAAATAAATGACAACGTGTTGAGACCCCACCGCGTACGGCGGGCCGTTGCTTGAACTTCTTGACGAAATCCTCGCGTGCGTGGCGCGTTCGGACGAGTGAATTTCGGGAATAAATACCACCGGCCGCGTTTTGTATAGTTTGTCGCGATTGTTGCCCGTGTTTTGGAGTATTTACTTGAATTATAAAACGTGCTGCCTGTAAATTGAGTTGAATTGAATCGGAAACGTGGTTTCATTGGCGATCTTTGTCGGGCGTGATTGACACTGCTAAATAACTTCTTACGTTGGTGAGCTTTGGTGCCCTATTAAGGGAACTTTGGTGTGTCGACTGGTATGGGACAGTCAGTGAACTGAAGACATCGGACGTCATCGTAATCGACGCGCGCGCGTCGATTCTCCGGACTTCGCTTCGTGACAGAGCACACTGGTTCCCAGCTAAGTCCCGTAGATTTACTAGAGTGTGATCGGAGATTGATTTTACTTGTGGTGTAAGCCGACCTTGTTTGTTGGATAAGCCGTGACAAATGCGCGGTAGATGTACGTGCTGTACTGGGGCGCGCCTATACATCGTTTGGTGTAATACCGGAGAGCCGACGCGCGCGTCGACTTACAATGCTGTCCGGATGGCTTCCAACACACTGATTTGTCCAATACCAGTAGACACATTAAAGTTCCTCCAGGAGGACAACCAAAGCTCACCAGCGCAAAAGACCGTTATTTAGCAGCGTCAATCCACGGCCGACAAACAATCAACCATGAAACCACGTTTCAGATTCAAATTCAACTCAATTTAAAGGCGGCACTGTTACGGTTTATAATTCAAGTAAATACTTCAAACACACGGGCAACAAACGCGAAAACTGTCCAAAACCGCGGCCCGGGAGTATTTCCCGAAAATCAATCGTCAATACGCAGCCCCACGCGCGCGATGATTCCTGTGTTCACAAACACAGGAATCCTACTTGCATTCCGGCAGAAGTAAAATCTAGAACGTTAACGATGAGAATTTTTTCCGTATTTTAGTGTGGGTTAGGGAATAATTTCGTAAGAATTGCTTTCTTTATTTATGTGCTAAAATATAATTTATTGCGCTATCGTACACAGAAATGTCAATTTTACATTAAAAAGTTTACGCATATGTACTACCTATTACTATGGGCGACGAGCTGCTCACTGTTCGCCGCCCGTAAGCCCGCGCCTATGGTGGCCGAGAGTTCGATGTTATCTCCCGGCCAGGGCGTCTCCTGCGTCCAATCCAGGCAAACCTCCACCATGTCCTTTGGGCGATCCCCACAGTGGTGACACCCTGGCGTTTCTTCCCGCTTTATCCGGACCAGAAAGGTAAATGCCCTTGGGTCCCGGGAAGTGTCAACCGACTGAAATAAATAGTCATCCTAAAAAAATTACTAAGCCAAAGGATGCTACATTCCTTTCTAATGACTTTTCGTGGTGGCCTAGTCTGTCGTGGTGGCCTAGTGGTTAAAAAACTAGCCTCTCAAGTATGAGTGCGCGGGTTCGATTCCAGGTCAGGTAAGTACCAATGTAACTTTTCTAAAGTTATAGGTATGTAGGTACTTTCTAAGTATATCTTGGACACCAATGACTGAAGGTGAAGGAAAACATCTTGAGGAAACCTGGACTTTAAGTCTGAAATCGCCAACCCGTATTGAGCAAGCGTGGTGATTACGCTCAATCCCTCTCTATATGAGAGGAGACCTGTGCCCAGCAGTGGGACGACAAAAAGGTTGATGATGATCATGAATGATGACTTTATAACCATGTCAGAAAGACGAACTAAGTTTTTAATTTGCCGACTCAAAGAACCAACATATTATGATTATCATTTTATGATCAGTTTTCTATTATTCAGAATTAGTATTAGTGATAATTAAATTTTAATAATCGACATTAACATAATCTATCCAATGTCGTTTTGTTCTAATGAAATTATTACAAAACAAGAACATCATTAACCCATTACGCATTTAACTCGGACACGACTAGCTTGGAAATGAGTTGGTAACGAGACTGCCTAAATCCGACCACTCATTTTCAATAATAACCCTCCAGAAACGTGTAACCTTTTATCCCTTACACGAGCACTAGCGCCCACGTGCGACCTCCGGCCTAGCCTTCGTACCGCTTCGATGCCCATTTGACACACAAATAACCCCTAAATAACAGTACAATCGCGCTAACGATGTTATTTTGATATTTTTCCACTGCATGGTGCGTGACGTCAGGAGACACGTTCTCTGTATCGATTCTGTTTCATTGATTGCAATGTTGTCTGATTTGCTTACGTCAGAACTTTGATTGGTTGCGAATACAGTTCTTTACGATTTTTTTTTTAAATTTGCTTATTTAATAAAACGGTCGAATTACAGTTGGAAATAACACATGCCAATTATGCTTTGTTTGATTTCACCTGATATTTATAGAACCTAACTAGTGTAAAATGATGTTTTTGATGAATCAAACAAAGTATCGGTTGATTACTTAAGCACGTGTATTCCAAAAGCTAATTTTATCATATCAACAAATTTCTTGTATGAGAAACTGTAAAACCAATTTAAGCTGAATAGTATCGTAATGAAAATTAGGCTTTCAATGCAATTCAAATTCAAATGTATTAATGAAACAAGTTTCATTAATACATTTATAGAATTATTTAAGACAAATAGGATTCCATAAATAAGATAATTATATTATATTAATTGGCTTGTATCCTAAAAAATAATTTAATGTCCATCACATAGATTTATAAAAAATATTGAACACGTCTTTTTTAATTTTTTCTTTCATTCAAATACTTAGGAAGATATATTGATTTGAATTGTCGTATGACGTCACGCCGTGGTACAAAATATAGTACGGCGTGACGTAATTAGCCCCCACTCCGTAACTTTAATACGCTATATCTCAGTAGTTTTTGGTAATTACGACAAAATAAAAAATACGGGTCAAATTTTTTTTTATTATCTATAAGTCTGACTATTTATTTTTTTTTGATTTCGTACCTAGGATACATCCCTATTCTGTTTTTCCACTAGATTACATTATAATTGTCTTGTTATGTTAAGTTAACGAGGTCGCTGATAATCCAGTAACGATTTTATACTAAGTATATTCATGAATACGCACATTAATTACTCATCATCATCATCTCAGCGTTAATCCCAGTCGCATCCGAAGCTTTTTTCAGCTTTGGAGTCTGGGGTCAGCTTTACCAGTCTAATTGCTGATTTTGGCGAAACTTCGACATTTTCCGTGAAGCGACTGCCGTCTGACCTCCACAATCCGAAGGCGATATCGAAGCATTGCAGCTAGACCAATTGTTGGGTTTTTGAGGGCTCCAACTACCTGTAACGACTGCCGTTAGATGTTCGTATGGCAACCGGGACCAACGGCTTAACGTGCTTTCCGAGGCACGACCAGACCAGTGCAAATATTCATATTCATACATACAAATATTTGCACTGCGCGGGGATCGAACCCGCGCCTCCTTGCGCAGCGGCCGGTTTCGCTACCGCTACGCCACGGAGGATGTCCAACGCACATTATAATCGCTGATAATCTTGATTTTATACTTTATTCATGAATACGCACTTTCATTATTATAGTAGGTATAAATCATTAACTGAAAATCATATGACAAAATGGTTTTGAGAATGAAGACTATCAATGCTAACATAGAAATGTCAAAATAGAAAAGGCTGACAAAAAAGAAGGGCGGGTGTTTGGCTATATGGTGTCAGAAAAAGATCTCTAGGAAATACAGCATCTTATTATTATGAGGAACGTCATTCGCGGGTAAATTGCGGATATTATATGCCGGTTACCGCTGAGAAGTAGTAGCCGTAACTATAGCATAACCAGCCTATAACATTCCCACTCCTGGAACACGGACCTCCTCCGTGTAAGAGAGTACGCAATAATTCAACACGTGGGCCCAGTGCAACAAACTTAAATCAAGAACAGTTCCGTGCAGAGTGTAGCTTTCCGTGGTCCACTTAAAAGTCTCTGAACCATCTCTGAACACAAGTGGGAGGATGTAAAACCAACCTATTAAAGTATCTGTAATTTCTGTACCTTGGCGGCAGTAGGCAGTAGCACCTACCCTTTGTGTGATAAAATCATGCAGTCAAACTGACCTCAGCGCTGCCACCTGTAATGTGATGGACTTGGTAATGATTCAGGAAAACAAGATGCGACATGAGGAAGAAGTTCTAGAACATATATTTCCCAACGAAGTTTTTCTTTACTTAATACTCAAATTTATAAAACTATCACATAACAGACAACATCGCAACATCTATAAAGTTACCTTATCCAGTACGGAGTTACCTACATAAACGTGCCTTTCGTAACAATGTTATGTAATTTGTTTACACCTGCCCACGTGTGGGTTGTGGGCCCGATCCAGCCCACTCCGTGATACCCACAGTTTCCTTTACAGACTACTTATATGGATACTTAAACACTCCAAGAGGAACCTTGGTATAAGTTTGCACAAATTGTGGTCAGAATGTTTATTTTTTTAATAAAATGTGTTACATAGGTATTTGTTGTTGAGAAATTTAAATTACCAATTGTTGAACTTACGTTTGATAGTTCTAACAAGTGTGCAGTATTTTAGCGGCCTGATTCGAAACACTTGCCTAGCCACATATCGTGTTGTCAAACTATGTATGTAATGTAGGTTTTTATCCTTGCGTTTATATTTCTACCGCGAAGTCATCATCATCATTTTAGCTGAAAGACGTCCACTGCTGGACATAGGCCTCCCTCAAAGATCTTCACGATGATCAGCAGTTTCCCGCGACCTTGACCAGGTTGTCGGTCCGCCTTGTCAAAGGTTTACCCACGCTGCGTCTTCCGGTGCGTCGTCGCCCCTCGAGAACCCGTCGTCGGCTCCATCGGGCATCGGTCCTGCGGGCTATGTGCCCGGTCTACTAGTCAATTAGTGTTGCAATTCTTCGAGCTATGTCGATACTCTCTTTCTTTTGGTGATCTCCTCATTTCTGATTGTAATAAATCTTAAACTTAAAAAAATCATGAATTCACTGATTAACAAGTTACAACGTAAAGCGCTGGGTCTAAAAGAACGTTCTTTTTTTCAATTGTTTTTTTTTATTTTATTTATAAACTAGCGCTTGACCGTAATCCCGCCTGATGGTAAGCAGTGATGCGATCGTTGATGGTAAAGCGCGCTAGTTTATTAAGAGCCTATTCACTCAGAAAAACTGAGCGAATAGGAAGGAAGACGGCAGTTGAGCGAGGTGATACAATGTTAAACCCAACAACACGACCAACGATGCTGCACCAAAGGGAGATTGATCTGAAGACCCTTCACGACCAAACTCCCAACATAACAACATTTGGCGCATCGTACCCGGCACACATTGCAACACAACTACTCAGACCCGTCCTCCGTACGGCTCCATCAGACATCATGCCGGCGGCCGATGTTATGCGAAAGTAAGCACCTAAGAAGGATTTATGAAAAATCCTATATAAATTATAAATCTCTGCTTACGTATCCATCTAATTATTCTAAAATAACGTTATGTCATACTTTGACCAAGTACTCTACAATTAAAAACGTTTATCTATAATTTTTATAATTAAAGACTCTTTTTTCAAAAAATCGGTCCTATTTTGTTCTAGAAAATATGAGCCGAGAAATAAAAAATGTCATGTTTAACTAATTAATTACGTAACCGACTGTACACGCATGCATCACCCCGCCCACGGCCGACACTGCTCTAGTTCACTATATTTAGAGCCTACACATAAGGCTCGCGATTAAAACATATCGCCGTGTGCGCGACATATCTCTGACTATAAGCAGTAGTCGGTGACTCAGCCTTATTTTAACTTCCAGGCGATTATAGTTTAATTGCCACCTAGTTGACTTATTAAACGATATAAAGCGTTACTAGGAAATCAATGCAATGCTGGATATCGGTAGTTAAAAGTACACAGGGTATGAAAATTCAAGCTATCTTTTAATGTGATTGATGAAAATTGACTATTATTAATTATGTTACGGTTACTGTAAGCCTACATAATTAATACAATTTTTTTTTCCGGGTGGAAATCCTCATGGGATGTCCGCCGCCCTGGGGTGGGCGACGGGGTCTGTCAGGCTTTTACTGACTAAAACCACCCCGGTGTGTCTTCTATCACGAGCGCGCGTGTGGCCGCGGGAGTCTAAATTCTTCCACGGCCCCACACTCTCGTGCTGGCCTGGTCTGTCTGGGCCTCGTCTCCTGCACGGGCTAGTCCAACCATCTTCTAAGCCCTAAGGCATCTGTCGCGACACCTTTTTACGACTTAAACGTTTTTCTTACTGTACAGCCTTCTACAGCAGGTAAAACCCCTAGGAAATCTACAGACGACAGCAAATGAAACAAATTTATGGGTGATGCATTAAGGCTCAGGTTGATTGGTCGTCCGTACAAACAAAGTACAAACGTTTCATAGTCAAAATTGTCCTGAAATTACCAAAAAATATTTTTTTATTATTCCGAAACCTACTCGTATATTTTAATTTAATTACTATGTTGAAAGCAGTTTTGAAATTATTTTATTACGAACACGCTTTATTTGCATTAAAAAGCGGAAAACTTACTTTTGGTAAACGAGACTATTATTTTTTATGCCTTATTATAAATTTACTAACTATTTTCACAATGCGTAGTATTTCTTTTGGGAGTAACCGACCTTGACATTTATTTAAAACTAGCTTTCCGCCCGCGGCTTCGCCCGCGTGGAATTCGGTTATATTTGGCTTTTTAGATTTTCCTCGGGAATATCAATTTTTTCAATAAAAAATAGCCTATGTCCTTTCTCAGGGTCTAAAGTTTGTCTGTGCCAAATTTCATCAAAATCGGTTGAGAGGTTTAAGCGGGAAAGCGTAACAGACAGACAGATAGACAGAGTTAGTTTCGCGTTTATAATATTAGTATGTATGTAATGGTATGTTAAAATAAATATATCAATGAACACCTTATTTGATAATAAGTATTAACTTATTACGTTTTTATTTTTAGCACGTGAACACATTCATTACCAAGTTTATATACTGGTTTATAAATGTAGATACTTAATTAGGCAAAAGATTGTTTTTATATACTATAAAAACTATGTTTACATGTCAAAAACCGAATTACTGTCTTCTCGCCTGTTTACACTGGTCATCGACGAAGTCTTTGGAACTCTCGAGAAAGACACCTTTGAGAGAGTTATCATGAGAGACAATGCATGAAATGTTAGGCGAAAAAACAGTAACCGAACGCATCTATACGTAGAAACACAAGATGTATTACTTTCTTTTTAGGGTTACGTAGCCAAATGGCAAAATACTGAACCCTTATAGATTCGTCATGTCTGTCTGTCCGTCCGTATGTCACAGCCATTTTTTCCGAAACTATAAGAGCTATATACTGTTGAAACTTGGAAGGTAAATGTATTCTATGAACCGCATTAAGATTTTAATGCAAAAATAAAATAATAATAATAAGTATTGGTGGCTCCCCATACTTAGAACTGATCTCAATTTTTTTTTCATCAAACACATACGTGTGGGGTATCTATGGATAGGTCTTCAAAAATGATATTGAGGATTCTAAAATATTTTTTTTCTAAACCGAATAGTTTGCGTGACAGACGCTTCCAAAGTGGAAAAAAAGTTGCCCCCCCCCCCCCCCCTAACTTCTAAAATATGAAAAAGAAAAATCTAAAAAAAACATATGATGTATACTACTAAAACTATAAAAACTACCAACGAAAATTGTTTTGAACTAATACGTAGTTTTTGTTTATTACCTCGTAAATCGTAAACCGCTTAATTACCGCGTAATCTTTCATACAAATAACTTAAATCCTTTGCCGGTTTTTTTTGGGATGGAAAATTATTAAATAACCTTTCCCGCTCTGGGTATAGCGAAAGGGCGTGTCAGACTTTTACTCATTAAAACCCATCCGTGTTTCTTCACTTGCCTATACCCCAGTGCCACGGTTTTTTAAGATGTGCTACCTTGCACATGTTTACAGGCCCCAGGTACCACATCTACTACATGCAGTATGGCATTAAAAGGCTAAATCCAAGAAGGTCGGAATTACCTAAATATGGAACGATAACTTAGTACAGGACATTGAGTACATCGTCAAGGTAATCATTTTACTGGATGGATACGACGGAAAACAATAACAAGATCAAGCTTGCAGCTAGTGAGAATAAAAAAATATCTGAAACGGATACCAGTGAGAACTGTAATGATAAGACAGAGCAAATTCTACGAGTAACATAACACAGCAGATTAAAGATATAACAGCAACTAAAAAGTAGTAGTTTTCTTTATTATTTTATTTTTAATAATGCTTGACTGCAATCCCGCCTGATGGTAAGCAGTGATGCAATCGTAGATGGTATGTTGTTTTGCTTTGCTGGCATTTTGGCGTGGTAGCTGGCATATGGTAAATAATTTCATTGTTGTTGTATTTTATCGTGGTCATCACTATACATAGTAATGTATAAAGACATGTGTTTTTTTAAAATGAACAGACAGCTGTGCTGCTGGGGAGTTTGTTCCGCCACTTCTTCTTCCCAGCGAAAGCACTAGGAAGTGTCGATGGGTGGGCGTTTTGGGGGACTGTCTTATGTAATATTGACGTTCAAAAAGTGCTGATTCTCAGCCTAATTTAAACTTTTGATTTTTGTTTTTTTTTTTTTTCGATTTTTGGTAAAGCCAGCTAATTTATTAAGCATATTCACTTAAGAATAGGAAGGAAGACGGCAGTTGAGCGAGGTGATGCATTCTTAAATCCAACAACACGACCAACGATGCTGCGCTAGAGGGAGATTGATGTGGATACACTTCACGAGCAAACTCCCGACACAAAAACATTTGGGGCATCGTACCCGGCACACATCGCAACACAACTGCTCAGACCCGTCCTCCGTACGAACCCGCCAAAAGATTCACTAATGAAATTCGACCTGAAAACAGCCTTTTTTGTGTGGGATGGAAAATCATCAAATAACCTCACCGCTCTGGACGGAGCGGAAGGGCGTTCAGACTTTTACTGACTAAAACCCACCCGTGTTTGTTCACTTGCCTATATGACAGCCAGGGCCACGGATTCTTAGCTGAAAACAGCCTCACTGTGACATTGTTAAAAAATTGCTATACATAAATAACCAAATCTCCACTAGTCCAATGTTTACTCTATGATGATAACCTTTCCAACAGGCACGTCTTCTTTACAAAAATGGCGTTTCTCGCTCTATTCCCTGATATAAAATAGTCGTTGTAGTACCATCTACATTAAGCTGCAGGACGCAGTGCGTATAATTTTTAAGCGAATTGATAGTCCATTGCTCCTTATTTTGAAAAATATGTTTGCTCACCAATATAAATAACGCAATGAATGTTGTAGTAGACCTGTCACAATGAAATCCATTGCTACTGATTGTGTGTTACGCAATTTTCCCTCTGGTTAAACCACACTGGGATCGGGTATTCGTTCTCATACTTTTTTTACATTTCTCGGTGGTAGGCCGTAACATCAGCCACCGGCAGAAGTTACCACCCGCCTGACAAAGCCTTGCCGCCAAGCGATTTGTCGTGTTCCGGCATGATGTCTGGTGAAGCCGTACGGAGGACGGGTCTGAGCAGTTGTGTTGCGATGTGTGCCGTGTACGATGTGCCTAATGTTGTTGTGTTGGGAGTTTGGTCGTGGAGGGTCTTCAGATCGATCTCACTTTGGCGCAGCATCGTTGGTCGTGTTGTTGGGTTTAACATAGCATCACCTCGCTCAACTGCCGTCTTCCTTCCTATTCGCTTAGTTTTTCTGAGTGAATAGGCTCTTAATAAACTAGCGCGCTTTACCTTCAACGATCGCATCACTGCATACTATCAGGCGGGATTGCGGTCAAGCGCTAGTTTATAATTATAAAAAAAAAAATACACTTACATCATAAATTTAATTACTTAGTTTGTTTGAAACTTTAATTTATTTATCCCTCAGATTAAATGCAATAGGAATTTGTGTGGGCGCATTATTACACCAACAAAATGTCACTAGTAATTAAGGATTTCCAAAATCCATTCAAGAATTCGTAATTGATTCAATGCATGTTCTCTAACTGCTCACATTATCATACAGATATCTGGGTAATCAAACGAGTCTTGCTAAATCAGATTAGTTTTGTTAGCAAACGTTAATTAGGATGAATTTCAGTTATGGTATAATGATGTTGTGGTTCAGAGTATGTTTGTTGTCATGTACTAAAGTTATCTACTTAAGTACTTCGGCATTCCTCAGACAGGCGCGAGACCATGAAGTTTTCATAGAAATCCTTATACTAATCTTGTGGCGTGATGTCGCATCGCGCCTACCAGCGGAAGCCTTAATGTTTGGATTGGTTGTTGACTACACGTTGATATGAATATTAATTAATGTTTTAATAATTGTGCACACGTTACCATTACTACCTACGTTACATGTTTCTTCGTAGGTGCCCGAGACCAGATGTAGGTTTATCTAATCTTGCATGCATAATCAGCATAAAATGTTCCCACTGCTGAGGCTCAGTCCTTTATCCCGCTAAGGGGAGTGGGCTGTAAGCTAACACGCGGGCCCACTGCGGATTGATAGATGTCACAATTCTTAGAAATTTTGGTTCTAGGACTAGGCAGTTTCTTCATGATGTTTTCTTAACCGTTTGGGAGCAGTGGTCATGAAATCGGTCTGTTGCCACAAAGAAAACTGGCTCTCTGGATTGGAACCGTCAACCCTAACTCGACGTTTGGCTACTGCTGTTCTAGACTGCGAAACAGATGTGGTAGGGCATGTAAACATGTGCGTAGAGGTATAAATGTATCACATCTTGTGATTCTTGATGCGTTTATGGTCACTTTTTCAGTCTTAAAATTTCGTGCATTTCTGTATCTAGCATGCGTTAAAGTAATTTTAAAAACACATAAAAAAATATAAGTATTTTTTCGTATTGTCTAACGGCTACGCGTAAAAGGACAAATAATTTTACGGTCCAAAAAAGGTCTCCACGATTTTAACTACACTTCATAAGCACAAATCTCACCTGTCACCCACGAACAGTGGGCGCGAAACATGTTGTAACCCATTGAACACTTGGCCTTAATGATTTGAGGACGCAATGACAGGTGTCTAAGAGGAAATAAGTTCTCAGCGGCATCTGTGGGACTGTACCACAGCATCCCACGGCCTGAGAAAAACTTCTATATCCCTCCCGAGAAAAAACAATTGCTCCCATAAATGGAACTCGGCTTTTAAGTGTTCTAATACTTGAGAGTTATTTTTAGTTTGTGGGATGAGAGGCGGGTTTATCTTTAATTTGTATAAAACGCTGAATTTGCTATGTGAACAGGTTGAAACGATGTTCGGAACTTACTGTCGCATGTTTAAAATGACCATAAATATCATATAGATCATAAATGTTTAGAATGATCTAAATCTTTAAAACAATTTATAAGAGAATTTAGAATAGCATTTCTAATGAGCCAGGCGTATTCGTAGTCAGATGCAGAATTCATTAGTACAGAGTAGCTCGCGTAATTCAAAATTTCTTATGTTTTTTGTAATTTGCTGACTAGTATCTGCACCCTAATTGCGTTACAACTAATCAACGCAAATAATACAATGAGTTTTATTGAATTGAAACCCATTACTTCGACTATTGTGTGACAGAATTAGCCTATACGTTTTACGTTAATCTAAACATGATTCGCCGCCGTAGCAAATATTTATTTACAGAATTATAATCATGGCATTTAAGGCCCATTTAACTCAAGACATCGTATTGCTGATTCTTATTATTGTATAAGGTAAAGTTGTTACGGTGGCGAATTATATTTTTATCAAAATAAAATACAACCTGGTGCTGATTTGCTAATTGAAAAAATTTAAGTCTTTATTTAAATCTGAAGTTCGCGGGTTATCTGAGCGCACAAGGACTCTGAATCTTGCCTAAATACAAACTTGTTTTCTATGGAAAACTAGTTTTGAATATCTGTTCTATGCTTATTACAATCAACACGTCAGGATTCCCCCAACACGTATTTACTGTCATATCAACATCAACCTTTTTTATCTTCCCGCTGGTGGGCACAGGTCTCCTCTCATATAGAGAAGGTTTGAGCGTAATCACCACGCTTGCTCATGTATGATTGTTCGGTTGGTAAATATTAAAGACTTTAGATAATTAGACTGGTTTATTACACTTGTAGAATTATTATATTGGAAACGACCTCTTCTAGGTCAGATCCTAAGTTACAATGACAAGACTATAGACTATATTCATAGACACTAATACATAGAGATGGTATTAGTTACTCGACTACAGAGTAGTGATGTATGATACAACAGCTCAATGCGGATTGGCAACTGTGGACAGGGAGGCGCAGTAAAACATCAAGTTTGTCTGTTTAGCAGAGTTTACTGAATTAATTAGTGCTCACAAAATGGCGTTCACAAAAAGCTCGGACGAACAAGGGAAAGATCTAGAACTACCATAGACGTAACTAGATACAAACCATAGTGTAACAATGTTGCCATAGTTTAACATTGCATTCAACACCCTATATTATACTAGTCAATATTCAACACCTTTGCCGCATTGGCTAGCTAATACTAGAACAGTTAATCGACTCTTACTTTTCAACGGAAAGGGCAACTCTTGTCATTATCGAATATCCTCCGACATCCGATCAGATTTAATTTGTTCTTATGTTATGCGTTATCGTGACGGGAAGTTGTCGGCAGGAAGCGAGTAAAAATGTTATGTCGGCCGAGTAATGGCAAGCCGACATGGATCGGCTTTTTACTTCATTCGAGTAGGGTTGGTGACTTCGTTTTGTACGGAATCTTCGCTGGATGAGTGGTGGTAATGCCTATAATATTTTAGTACAGTATAAATAGTGTGGGGTACTTACATCAACAGGTAGAACGGATACACCCCGTACAATTTAAAATACAAACCTTGTAAACTTGTTCTGTATCCGTTCCAACACGACGCTGTATTTGACTTCATGTGGTGCCCAAATGACCGCATTAACACATTTAACACAAGAACAACTAGACCGAGTTTGCCTTGCCCTTCGAAAATTACCGACGTGGTTATTTTATGTTTCACTTATAGCATAACATTATGCTTGTTTTGCGCAAAGGGTAAGACAGAGGTGACCTATCGTAGGTAATTTGTAATTTAAAATATTTCAGTTTTTTTGAAAATGTTGTGTGACATAGCTTCATCAGTGGTTGATGAAAAGTTTCACATTAGGTCGTTACATATGAAATTGGCGTTTTGTCGTACTGGCCACTTTGATCTCAAATATTTCCTCTTTGGTTTAGAATTCCAAATTCAAATTTATACAGCCATTTAATTTACTCGTCAATTTGTGTCTCGAAAACCGTATTTCTTTTTTTGTTTTTTTCTCTTTTGGTTTTTTCTCTGCGTCATTAAGTTTACAAAATAGAAAATTTTAAATTTCGCGTTATTTACGAACATAAGTTCCGCCGTGGCACCAGTGCTGCAGAAACAGCTCGAAGAATTAATGATAACTATAACAGTAATATCGCTAGAGAAAGCACAGTACGTTTTTGGTTCCAACATTTTCATTCTAGAAATTTCAACCTACATCCCCGGACCTTGCTCCAACAGACTACCATTCTTTTAGAAATTTGGATA
This sequence comes from Sesamia inferens, assembly GCA_037179545.1. Lineage (NCBI taxonomy): Eukaryota > Metazoa > Arthropoda > Insecta > Lepidoptera > Noctuidae > Sesamia > Sesamia inferens. The sequence continues at coordinate 19,111,559 of CM073933.1, read as the reverse complement.
ACTTTTTGCAGGGGAAAAATTCAGATCCGATGAGGCAGTCCAAACCGCCTTCAAAGATTTTGTTGCTTCCCGTCCTAATGTTTTTTTTAGAAAAAGCATAAACGAACTACCTATGAGATGGCAGAAGTGCATAGATAGCAATGGATCATACTTTGATTAAATAAATATATAAAATAAACGACTTTTATTACCATACAAAACGCTAATTTCATATGTAAGGACCTAATATTCATATTCCGAGTTCATTGCTTCGAGCTCCGGTTTCAAGATGCCATAGGTGCAGACCCTGTTCGGATGGCCGGTGACAAATTACGCGTCAGCGATCCGGGTTTCCGATTTGATGGAATCTACGGTGTTTTTAACGTGAGTCGCGTTGCCAAGTTTTTGTCCACAATAATTGCATGACCAAACAATAAAAATTGAGTAACATCTCACAAAAAACACCGACAATTTAGAAATCACTACCGCCGGAAAATACTTATCGTTTTTGAGGTCTTCTGTTCCTCTGCGGAATTTATTTTTTTGTGGTTAACGAAAGTCTACGAAAATTGAACTTTAAAGACCAAAAGTTTGGTCCCATTGTTACTTTTTATCTCCTAGAGTTATAATCCTAGTACCCTAGGATTTACGAGCATTTAATTCAAAGATGCGTGCCTGCTGTGTGAATCTGTCAAATTTCTTTAATACTTTTTCAACATTGTCGCTAAAAATAAAGGTTTAAGGATTTTTGGGAAAAATTTGACAGTTTCGGATGGCTTGTCCTGCGTGCATCTGTAGATAGGTACTTACCTATACTTTTACGGAACTTAAATACAGATTCAATAATTACGCCACTATTTCTCGCAGGATTTTTTTTTTGTTTGTCCTTTCAAGTAACCGTATTCTCTTTGGCACAATGAATGAAACCGCGAGCAATGAACACGAAGTCGCCGTGAATAGGTAAGAAATTGACTTAAGGTGTCGAAGTAAGGTATCATTAAGTGGTCACTCTCACTGTGATTCCTTGTTGTGATTTCAGTCGTCACTTCTCTCACCATTTCATGATCTGCCGAGCCTTTTCTTTTTTATATAGGTGTTGGCTTCCAGTCTAACCAGATGCTGTTGAATACCAGTATTTTAGCGACTGCCTAACTGACTTACACAACCCAGTTATTCGGCAATACGATAACCCTGGGTATGACTGGTTATATGTATTTCAGGCTTCTGACTACCAGTAACGACTGTCTAAAATCCAGGTATAATAGACGGGACCATTGATTAACCAGGGGGGCAATCGCGCTAAATATACATAACTGTAGAAATGAAACTCATGTTCGTATCGAATCCAGTTAAAGTTGTTGTTTAGTTTTAATCCCATTTCGTATCGCGCTAAAGTTTTAGATTCGAGTGAAGTAAAATTAATGTATGAGTGATACATTTCGTCGGATAATAAATAAAAAGCAAATCCAATCGTTTAGACGAAAGTTGTCAAATGGCACAGAAAAAGTTAGCTTTGTTTGAACTTTTTCATTTGACAGCGGTAAGGTTCCAGTTGTGATCTGTCAAAATGTTAGCGCAATACGACACATAACTTAAATTTTTGTTTGGTTACGATGCAATTTATTTTTAATTGAATTACTTTAGCGTGGTTGCCTCCCTGAAAAAACGAACCGTTCGAGGCTGTTGTTATTTAGCCACGGCCTTCTCCATATCTTACCAGAAATCCATTAAAAAAATGTTGTCGGATTTTGGATTGGAATTGGATTTTCTTCTTTTCCCCACTCCATTAAGAATATTCTATCTTAAATCGTTAATGAAGTAATCTTCCGTTAGCACTTAGGCTGGCCGGTGATTACACCCGTTCGGTTTTTATATGCGGTCTCGCGGTCGGCGGCTACGCAGCCGGACGGACGGCTAACCGTATTGGTTATCATTATCACCTTCGAGGGAACTAGTGATCTCGTAGTTATTTCATAGCTAATCTGTCGCTTGGTGTAATTAATTCTTGTAAAGGGTGTGTTGTTTTAAAAGTAATTTTATTAACTCTGTGGGATTCTGCAGTACCCCTTGTAATAAAAAAATAGTCAATTGGATGAGCGTGACGATTTTCCCGTGACGTCTACAAATCAGCTCCTATAAAGAGCTTACAGTTTAAAACAAATGTTGCCTGGATTGGATTTCTTCTGCGAGAATGTGATTTACTCGGCTCAAACAAACATGTCAAACATTGTTTTGACATTATTCATCCTTTTCTCGCAAATGTTCTGTCAGACGTTCAGTGTCAAGTTCGGAATAAGAACTAACGGTATAAAACGTTATTTTCTTCAAGAATGTCTTAAATTTTGTGCGGAAGTTTATCATCTTGTTTATTTTCAATAAGTGTATATCACATCGTAAAGTCACCGTGACTTGGCCGGTTTATTTGACTGTAACATGCGACGTAATTAGCACACGAGTGAAATAAAGATTTTTTTTTTTTTAGAATCATATAAAGTCACAAACACAAACAGCCTGACCCAGAACAATTAGTTGTTCTGGCCATACAAAATATTTGTTCCGTTCGGGAATCGAACCTGCGATACGCAGTGCAACAGACGATCACGAGGCTTTGTCTGGTGGGTGGTAACTTCTGCCGGCGGCCGATGTTATGGCCTACCACCGAGAAGATATGTCCAATATGGGTTAGTAGTGGGTTGTATGTTGGTGGTGTTTAAAGGCGCTGGAGTGTGAGGAAACCTCTGCCCCGAGTTATCAAATTCGACGATCTGAGCTCCACTTTGCCCCGAAAGCGCCATAGGAGACGCGACTTGTGGCAACCCACTGCAGTGGGCCACGCCGTTATTGCGACAGTAAGACCCGTCAAGGAGGCATAAATGGAGAAGTGGCATGGTGCTCTCAGATTCCACTCTACTCTCTGGCCAAGACTGCTTTGAGACCACTGTGCGGTTTGCCTTGAGGATACGGCGCAGCACAGGTTAAAGGCAAAGCTGCGTCGTGACTTCATCGTGGCAATAGTCGACAACGATCTCTCGCTCCCGGCCGTTGTACAATCGATGGCAGAGAGTGAGAGCGTATGGGACAGGGTTGCCTCCTTTTACGAGGATTTATGAAGGAGGCGGCCTAGTGGAAGAAAGATGTCGCATCGTCCCTCCCTTTCGCAGGAGACACACTGGGTGCAAGTAGATCTGCGACCTCCATGTGAGGTGGCCTACGGGCGACAGCAACCGTACTTTTAACAGACAGGCCCATTATGGCTCCACACTTAAGAGTGTGACTATTGGTGGTATACATATATATAAATACGGGCAGCACAAGACCGCAGAACTAGTACTAGGAAACGCCGTGGTCATCAAACCACTAAAAGCGTTTTCGATCCAGCAGTCCCTTGTTGTCCTCTCTAGCGACGCCCTAAGCCGAGGCTTTTAAGTGCCCCTGGCTGGAGGCTTTAATTGTAATTAAGGGATCTACAGGAATTCACAGGATAGTCCGGTTAAATAGTCACGGCCTCTAAAGGTCAATTACGAGATGATATCAAAAAAAAAATAACAGAAGACCGGTCATTGTGAAAAGCCTTGGGGAAGTCCAGCAGTGAACCTCTATAACCTGAAGAAGAGAAGAAAGAAGTGAGACTTTCTTTTGAAAGATTTTTTTTTTTAAATCGCTTGTTCTGCACAAATAACATAGGTATATATTATATAAAATTCACACATACAATTTTGCCTTTTGATTTAAATTTTAAAATTCTAATATTTTATTTCAGATAAATTCATATAGCTAGCTTAGCCTAATGTAAGTATTATTTTAGGGCAGATCATAATTAATAATGTTGAAGTTGGGCCCAACAAAATATTCTGGTTCATCTCAGTTGAACTTCCAGTTACCCCGAAAAACTATAAGTAGAGTAATAAATAATAAAAAAAAAGAAGGAAAATCTCCAAAAAATACCTCGCCCACAACAAGATTACAATGTTAAAACAATTTACTAGAACAGCAAAATAGTGACAAGTAAAATTAATACACGACTAGAGTTATAATTTATAATTATCCCGTGCTTAGTACCGCGGTCACGTTTAACAAAATAATATAATAATTATGCACATTATGCGTGATGTTGCTAGCGACGTGGGACGAGGTACCGATAGCAAAACAAGGTGGAATTTTTCATTACATTTTGCCTTAACGAGTCAAATATACCTCATTTTTGAGAGCGGAGAGAGCCAGAGAGCGTTCGGCGATATTGAGGCAGCCCCAGGAGAAGATGGCGGGACGAGACCCGCAGTCGGGATTGGTCCACAATAGCTTAAGACACAGAGGAGTGGAAAGGAAGAAAGTAAAGCCTTGTCCTCCAGTCCTATAAATTAATTAATTATATAAATAATTATTAACATTTTGAATTTAATTATAATAATTATTAATTAATTATATTTATCATTTTGACGTCATTGTTGAGGACATAAATCTGACAGTGTGACTAAAGCTAACTTAAAGTTAAGCTTAAAGTTTAGGTATTTTGTAGTTCTTATATACCCGGTATAAAATAGTTTGTTCAAAAAAATTATTAATAAAGACCTATTCAATAATACCTAATTCTAAGGCTTTAATGAACCATTCTTCCACTTATAGTTTTTTTTTTTATACAAAAACAAAACATTTAGCCCAATTCTAAACAAAGTACTTCGAGCTATACCAATTTTAAAAAACATCGCGAAATACCTCAACAATTTTGCAAATAACGTTCACAAAACCCAGTAACTTGACAAATATGAACAAAAAAAATTAAATCTTCAGATATAGTTAACTAAACAATTTAAAAGCGTTACATACCGATACACAAAGTTAAGAAAATTGGGTATGGTAATTATTTTGCTGTCGCTACATCCGTGAGACGTGGGAAAATAGTAAACTACGCGTGGTACACGACTGAGATGCGAGTGCGCATGTGTGTAGCTGGATAGTTGGGAACTAAGGGAAATTGGAGATATACTAGCGATAAAAAGATGGGGTACCCGCACTACCCGCATTGGAGAATCCACCATGGATTACAGCCTCCCCGGCTCGGCCCGGCCCGCTTCCACCTGGAGCTATAATAAAACTATACACTGGTAGGGGGAAAACTATAGTCTGATTATTCTGTGTTTATATACATATACAATATAGGTACAGGGTGTATCTGACATCGTAACGCAAACTTCGCAAAAAAGCTACACCGCATGTTAGTAACAAAATTATGATAGTCATTTATGCCGTTAATGAGCGGTTAGAGAAATATCAGTGTTTAAAAAAAATGTCAGCTCGGCCTTTAAACGTTGCAAGCGTGCCGCCGTACGTGTTTGTAGGTACGCCGTTGACCCCTGATGCGAACTCTATTAAATCAGCTGATAGGATAGTTTTTCTAGAATAGGGATATTTCCTGGGTAAAAAAATTGATTCTATTTAGTTCGTCATTCAGATTATAGAGATTATTATTGGATACGTATATTTTGTTTTATTAAATCAATAAAAAATGATAAATATAAAAGGCATCAAAAATCAAGAGCGGTGGCTGGTGAAGTCACTGCTCGCTAAAAAGTGTAGCGTGCAGTGACGTCACACGAGTTTTCAACGCACTGTGTCGTCTTCATTTTTTGTTTATATGAAAAAAGAAAAAATACGTGTCTAGTATTTTTAGGAAATCAGACTGACGGACTAATTAGTTTTTTTTAGTCAACTACCTTATTGTTCACATTGCGCTTTTGTGTGTAATTAACGAATTAATTAATTTTTACTTTAAAATCATTTAGTCAATTATAAATTTATGTTTTTGTTATTCGCGTACTCACTTACCTAGTGTCCATAGGATGCTTTTAATAATCTGTAATTTATAAGTGAGGACTTGTTATTGGCTGTCAGTCTTCAGTCACTTACAGCTAAACAAATCAGTTAAGAAACTGTTTCTTAACTGATTTGTTTAGCTGTAAGTCCTCCATGCTTAATGAATAAATAAATAAATAAATTAGGTAAACACGTGACAAAATATGTATAGTATAAAATTTTACGCAATCGTCATAGTAACAATAGTAATGAATTTTGAAATAATCTATTTTCCCGCGAATTAATTCCACCTTCCCAGAAATTTGGTAATTTAAAAAAGTGACAACACCATTTTGACGGTACGGTATAAGCGATGCTACCACGTGCCGCGTGCCCTGCCCCCCGTCGCCCGCGCAATGATTACTTGCCGCACATGTATTAAGTTACCTCTTTTTGCGAAATAATATTTATTTTTTGAGGATTTTTTTTTCCGATTTTGTGGGCATTAGTAGAATCAGTTATCGATACCTAACAATACCTTCACGGATAGGGATAGGACAGGGTTTTCTTTACATATTGTATAAAGCGGCAATAAGGCAAAATTGACTGTAAAATGAAAATGAACACCTTGAACTTGATTTTTCAGTAAGTACTTTAAGGAAAAATAAATTACTGAGACTTTGAACTTTGGCCAATATTGAACTCCCTTAATAAATATAACAAAGCTATTAATTTTTTCTGAACACCTATTAAAGCCCTAAATTCCTGCCCTTAAACCTTTTTATAAATTGATGAACTTTGTTTATAAGAAGCTCATCCTTAACTCAGAAAATACTTAACTAGAATGAAACTAAACTTCAGGCCCGAATAGACTGTGCAACTTTAGGTTCACATGCAAACCTTAGTTTATTAGCGTTATGTTAAGCTTCTCTGTTCTAGTTGTAAAATGCTGTTTTATACTTCTACCGATTTTCCAACGTTTCCTGCAAGCCGGTCACAAAACAGCTCGTAGACTAAGCTCGTCTTTATCATTAGCGGTTTACAAAATGGGATTAGCTTGTATTAGTATTTTGTATGACATAACGTAGAACAAAGTAAGATGTTGAATGCTCAATCGAACTATCCTGTGGATGACTTAATAAATTCGACGAGCTACGGCGTCCTCTTCTGCCGCCTGACTCAGTTCCTCACCGAGAACGGCTATTCCGGGTAGTTTCTGTTACTGATAAGGCGGCAGGAAACGCCAGGAGTCACCATTCTGGAGATCGCCCTGAGGACACGGTGTAGCATACGGTAGAGGTCTGCCCTGCTTGGACGAAGCACCGTTGTGGCCTCGCGGCGGCAATCGATGGTGATCTCTCGCGTACGCCCCTGGTCCAGGCCATGGTCCGAAGCCAGAGTGCATGGCAGGCCGTCGCCTCCTTCTGCGAAGCAGTGATGTTGGCAAAGAAGGAGACGGAGCGCGTGAGGGAGTGGGAATCTCAGCACACTCACGCCTCTGGCCGCCGGAGAAAACGTCCTGGTCGGACGGCAACAGCGCACTCCCGGCCACCATAGACGCAGGCGACGAACAGTGGGTAGTTCGCCAGGTTAGGACCGGCCCGGATCAACGGCATGTTTTGTTCCACGTGCGCCTTAAAAGAGATGTCAACACATCGTGAAGGGTTCCACGAAGATCGATGCCTGCCTGATGTTGTTCGAAAGAGATACAGTGACCCTGGCACACTGGCGCACAGGCAAATGAAGGATCACTGTTGGGTTTTAATCAGCAAAAACCCGGCACGCCCTTCCGCTTCGCTTCGAAGGTATAACATTTATAAACTAAGCAACTACACGCTGAGGACATCCGTTATGGCGCACCGCTCTCGACTTAGGGAGGGTAGCAAGGGATAGCCTAGATTGGATCATTTAGTTGTAAAATATTAGTCAATCCTGACTTTAACCAGTATCATCACATTTCCCACTACGTAGACACATGCAAGACGGTCACAATACAGCTCGCATGCTAAGCTCGTCATTAACATTACCTGTTTACATAGTTGAATTAGAGATGTGGTACCTTTCGCCGTGAGTGGGTGGCTACGAAGTGCTACTGGTCTTCAGTGACAATTCCACATGAATGAATTAATGTTTTAGTGGTTAGGAAAATAATATTTTTATTTAAATGAGTCTTGTGGAATTAAAAATAAGAAACATTTTACTGTCTTTTATTTTATATTTTGCGGCAAAAGATGAACACATATACTCTTAATTGGAATTCGGTGTGAGAGAAGTATCTAACACGCAGATGATGTCATTCTTTTTGATTAATATAAAGGGAATCTATCGTTTCTACATTCTCAGATTATTGTTTACGTAGCAAAATATATGAATCTGAAAATTCAAGAAAGCTGAAGAAGAATCCTGAAGAAAGAAAGGACCAGTAGCTAGATTAGCGCGTTCAAACAAACAAACAAAGAAACAAAATCTTCAGGTTTATAATTATATTAGTATAGATTTCCTTATGACATTGGATAAAACAAGGCAGTAATAGATACATTATTTTCCTACTATAAAAACACCTAAATCGTCACCATAAACCCTGTTTTTTCTCACAACTTATTATAAAACTCAGTAACCAGAGTCACACAAGCGCAAGCGCATCCCACAGACGGATGTCCTCTGTAGCCCGTTACTAACGGATAGAGATATAGGACACAACGGTCCGCAACGAGGCTCTCTTATTATATGGTGTAATATAACCGTTTGATTGCTAACAAGGAATATAATGATCTCGTTTTCTTTGTACGTTTTATTTCACAATGTTTTATTACAAGAAAACAAGATGAAATCTTCATTATAAACAAAGACTACGTATCTGTCTTCTGAACAGGTCTGTGGGATTTTGTTTCCGATGAAGATCTTTTCATTTTCCGTGACTACATTCCTCAAAGCAAAGAACCCTATAATATTAAACCAGAATGAAGTCTTTAAATAGGTTCTAACGACTTTCTTAATAAAATCTTTAACAAATCATCAGTAATCAGCTTGCTTTTTTTAATAATTATAAACTAGCGCTTGACCGCAATCCCCCCTGATGGTAAGCAGTGATGCGATCGTTGATGGCAAAGCACGTTTATTAAGAGCCTATTCACTCAGAAAAACTGAGCAAATAGGAAGGAAGACGGCAGTTGAGTGAGGTGATGCATTGTTAAACTCAACAACACGACCAACGTAGCTGCGCCAGAGGGAGATTGATCTGAAGACCCTCCACGACCAAACTCCCAACACAACAACATTAGACGCATCGTACCCGGCACACATCGCAACACAACTGCTCAAACCCGTCCTCCGTACGGCTACACCAGATATCATCATCGCTTTGAAAGCAACTAAATATTTTATTGATCTTTCGGAGTTCGGCGAATCTAATCATGTTTTTAAGTGCAAGAAAAACTACGTAGGACACACATATTTATAAGTTAGCTAACAGTTGTGGTATTTTCTGATCGATGGCTACATTCCATTCGAAAGATGTTCAAACCAACCTTAATTGTATCTACCTCATTCAGCTATTCGCTTGCATGTTGTACACTCAAAACTAACTTTCTCATAGCAGTGGCTATACCGAGAACCATTCATAAAGTATAATTATTATTTACTGAATGAAAACCACAGGAAATGGTCTACCCCGGCCGCGACCAATTGCAAGCCTTCGGTTACGTCAATATCGCTATAACGCGAGGCTTTGGAGAATTGTAGCTGAGATGCGTGTACGTTGGCTGCGATTTATAAAGACGAGTTTCATAGGAAATAGCAGAAATTTATCATATTTTTAAATAAGATATTTCCATTAATTAACTCGTAGAAAATTATATATGTATAGTATATAAATAATTACATTCAACGCTTTCGCGGTTTTTGTTGACGAACAATTCGCATTATCAGGGTTCCAAGGTTCTTGGCCTACAGCTTAACCAGCATCCGCCAGATGTGTTATAATTTATATAGTAACTAGCTTTCTGCCCGCGGCTTCGCCCGTGTGAAAAAATCAAATTTTTCCAGGATAAAAGTACTCTATTATTTAATCCTGACTTCTAACTGTACGTCTGCAAAATTTCAAAGCAATCTGTTCAGTAGTTACGGCGTGAAAGCGGAACAAACAAACAAACAAACTCACTTCCCGATTTATAATATCAGTAAGGATTATAAAAGCGACAGCAGTTAACTAAATTAATCTAGAGGCTAGCCTTGTCAAGGCTAGATCAATCAGTGGTGTTTCAGATGAGATCAGTTTAATAGATAGATAGATTATACATATGTGATAGACTGATCGTCATTGAAGATTAAATATTCTCGTATATTTATTAATCGATAGATATTATAAACTAGATATTTTTTCAATATTATATGATATTAAATTATTATTCAATATTAGAGACAAACTTAAGTTAAAGACTTCGTCATGTTAAGGGCATTGGAAGGAGTTTCTGCGCGATTGAATCAGAAATGAAGAGATCCGCAGAAGAACCAAAGTCACCGACATAGCTTTTCGAGTCGTCCACGTGCCGAAAGACGCAGCGTAGGGAGACCCGCAACAAGGTGGACCGCTGACCAGGTTAAAGTCGCGGGAAGCCGATGGATGCGGGCAGCACAAGACCGCTCATCGTGGAATGCCCTATAGGCAGCTCTATAAGCTGAAGAAGATTCAATATTAGATCGTAGTAATTATATCTAGTAATAATAAGTAATTCGGTTCTGTATAATATATGTATTATAATACATATGTCGGATGGTGGTTTACCAGTTAAGTAAGTCAAAAAGTTATTTATTCCATTTAGTACACCGATAGCAGGGCTGACCGCCATGACCTGTGCCTTTTACAAGCTTTCTGTAGGTATGTAGAAATTCGAAAATTGAGAAACAAACATTTTGCAATGCATTGGTGTCGCCAGAAATGCATCGGAATTGTGACCTTCGCATAACAGCAGGCTTGTAGGTGTCGCGAATTTGATACCTACATACAGTTTACCTTGGAGATGCTCATAATAAGCGTGTAATGTTCCCAGCGCTGGCCCACAGCTCTCCTCTTTGTGTGAGAGAGAGAGTGCGCAGCAATCCACCACGTGATCTCAGTACAGATTGATGTCACACATCTTTAAAATTTATGAATTCGAAGTTGTGGGTTTTAAGAGCCGCAGTATTAAAATAATTTACACAAAGTAAAGAGCCTGTCCGTTATCGAACCCACGTCCTACGATTGATACGACTCATAAATCGGGGCCATTACCACTGAGCGACTAGGTACTGCTCTATGGAGATACTCATGTATTATAATAAATCTCGAATAACTATTCAGATTCTCTTATAGTGTTACAGTCATACACACGCAGTGCGTCAGCATGTCCAAATCATGACCTTGACTTCAACAACAACATTGTTACATTTTACGACCTCAAAAAGTAAACACCGTGGAAGCAGCCTTACATTCCAATCACGCGTACACACACAAAAATCGTTTGTTTTTATCTACAACCTCAACCAAATTCCGTAGTGCGGGCAATTATTGTATGAGTATTTCCCGTTACAAAATGATATTATTTTTTTCGTTAACATTCTTAGCACGGCCGCCTCAAGTTTCTGTGTCTACAAAAAGCTCCCTTATTGACTTGACAAATACGAGTGTAGTGGGCAAGATCACAAGATGTCTTGCGACGTGACCAATTGAACCGGATGCACGCCCGTGACCGGAAGTCCCCCTTTCATCTCAAAATGGCCGCGTCGAATCTGTAAGAAGCAAGGAATTTTTCTAGGCTGCTGGCCACTGAATATTTGTCAAACAACTCCGGCGATATCACGAAGCGAACTTTTTTGGTGACAGATTTTAGGCTTCCCGCCGACTCGCGGATACTTTTTCATTGATCGCTGGTCATCAGTAATGCTGTGCGTTGCAAGAAATAAGTAGTTTGTAGCAAGGTTCTGTAGATTAGACATCGTTATTTTAATAACACATATAACAAGATATCCAGTAATGCGCTCGAAATTGTGTTAGGTATATCAGTTAGGTTAGGCGTACACACAGTTCCCACATTTCTGTCTTTTAAAGCTTCCAAATTAAGACCTGTATTTTTTTGACCTTACAGGAAAGCTGTACGCAGCACTGGGTCGTCGCGGCGGCCGGGTTGTCGGCAGTGACTTACAGAGCGGATCAAACCAGTTCAGAGTGGAAGCTTTGCTGCCGGTCGCTGAGAGCTTCAAATTCGTGCTTGAGCTGAGGACTCACACGTCAGGCCTCGCCGCGCCTCAAATGTTGTTCAGTCATTGGGAGGTGTGTGTAATTTTGTTTATAAGGTGTAACTATAGTAGGTTAGTATTGTAAGTTCTCTCTTGAGTTGAGAACACACATGTCACAGCTCGCTGTGCCGCAGATGCTGTTCAGTCAGAGGTCAGTACATATTATAATTGGTGTCCTAGTACAAGCTTAGCTCACTGTCACCGAGAGCTTTCAAATTCGCGCTCCAGCTGAGCCCCACACATACTCGTATACTGTATCTGGACTAGTCGCGCCTCAGACGTTCAATCGTTGGCACGTAGCAGTAGTAGTCGGCATCATTCAGAATGCATTATTTATTGCTGATTGCTGACTGTTTCATGTTCGCGCATGAACTAAGGACCCATATATCGCCGCGTATTGGATTTTATTTACTTTTGGGAGAAGTATAGTACTAGGCCAATACTGAACCCCTCAGAAACTTACGCAACGTTAATAACTAAAACCTAGGGTTGTAACGGAGGCCTTGTTAGCGGAGGCGGAGGCGGATGCGAAGGCGACGAGTGTCACGTCCGCGGATGGGAAGGTTAACGGAGGCGGAGGCGGAGGTGAAAGTAGATATAGAAAAAATTGAAATTTATGGTGTATTAAAACATTTTTTTTATTTTAAAAACGTACATTAATAGTAGTACTTTTAGTAAAAAAATATAAAATATATCCTTCTAGTTATAAAAAGCAAGGAGAAATAAATTGTATTTGCCGAATTCCCGTCTCGTACTAGTTGATTCTTGACCATTTCGCGCTCACACGCGGCCGGACGGTTGTCGAGAGTCGCAGCTTACGCGTTAATTTGTAAATACGTAAATAAACCTCCTTTATAACTCCATAAAAATTGTGCGGGGTCAGAGGCGGAAGCGAAGATGCGGTTTTTTGCGGAACTTCCGCAGTAACGGAAGCGGAGGCGAAGCTCCGTTACAACCCTACTAAAACCAACGCAGTATACACACTTACTAAGTAAAGTGAGTTAACGAAGCAAAGTCAGCAGTCAATCACCATTAATACTGTAATTACCCTCTATCCGGTCAGGCCAGGTCTATTCGTTTGTCTATTAATCATAATACCAAAAAAAATTACCATAATCATTCATAGCTGTTTGGAACTTCATTTCATAACTTCAAATATCTATTATTCTGTTACAGGTTATAGACATCGATCCGTTCTGGAAGCCTCGCACGGAGGAAGAATACCTGCATTGGGGTGAGAAGTGGGACGGAGTAAATAGAGCGAAGGCATACATGGACTCAGTGCGAGACAGGAAGGGACTGGCCACCGACAAACAGCTGGTCCAACACGCCGAGAAGCAGAGGACACTGTCCAAAAACAAATAGGATATAAAAAGAGTGTTACAGGGAATCTTTTGACGCTTTGTTTAACACGTTACGGGATACTTAACGCATGTGTGAAAATTTGAAAAAATAAGATGACCGCATTACTTCTTATTTTAGACACGGGTCAAAAGATCTTTGTATAACTCTATTTAGTTTTATAGACGACTATACGTTACGAACTGTACGGACGATAGCTATGCGCTAAGTTTATTGATATTACCTTAATTTCTTTTCCTTATAATCATTGTATCAAAGTAATAGGACAGTTCTAAAAATATAGCTGAATTTATGTAAGCTTTTGGCAAAATAAAAAGTAAGATTTTATTCGGTTTGTCTGATAAGTTACCGAATGGAGTAAAAGCGGCTAAACGAACCGAGATTAACACATGGGGTACATTATTATTATTACATATTATTATTATATATTATTACATATTATTAATGTATATTATTATTACCACACCACGTGGGATATTTTGAAACAAACGCGGAAAAGTCGAAGTCAAAAGCAATACAAGTAAGTTGCTTATGTATTTATATCCATATTCTTGGATTTTTTAATTCCTGACGTGACGTATGCTATACGTATATTATTCCCTCGTAGCACGCACTACAGCAATTCTAATAGCTTCGACAATTTCACTCTATTTATAACTCGAGCTTTTCGCAAAGGAATTAATGGAAAATATGAACTTGATGAATGGAAACAGCATTTCTCATGCGAAACTCGTTATTAACTAAAAATAGCTTGTGACGTCTTAATGATGACGTCAAAACAAACTATAAATAACGTATCCGAAAACGCAGAATGCTTATTCCGATAAAAAACAGAGGGTCGTTTACTAGACCTGCTAAAATTATAACTTAATTTTACTATCAAATAGAAAAACTTACAATTAGTGCTTTGTACTTTACGTAGGTTATTAATTATTACATTACCACTACCCTCAAAATTTGCGAAGGAAAATATAGGAAAGAAACCGGCATGTCCTGGAGTCAACAATTCGAAGGCATTTAACATCTACCAATCACATTGTGCACGCTTGGTGGATTACGATCCAATCCCTCATAGAATCTCCCAGAGAGAAAAAAAATCTACAGAGTTTTTCTTACATCAAATTTGACCATAATTTACAGAATTTGGGACTAAAATTTGCACCTCACGGAGAAAGCATTCGGTATAATAAAAATAGTTAATATGGTAAGCAACGTACTTACTAACGAAGTCAAAAGTGCAAGTGCAAGGGCATAAACAAATAATAATGAATGTACACCTGTGCTGAGCTCTTCAGTGTATCTACCATGAGTTTACATTACGAGACTCGATCGTCGATATCGAGCGAGTTTGACTCATCGATTGGCCCGCTTCAAGGTTGTAAGAACTCTCAACCAACGAGAGCACGAAATGCGCTCGATATCGACGATCGAATCTCGTAATAAAAACTCATGGTAACACTATCGTGATAGTTTGTTATGTGTAGTTAAATAATAAAACTTGTGATTAAACCATGTTGTGTAATTAACTAATGTAGTGGTTATAAATACATAGTATTTATTGATAGCAGATTGTTTAACAATTTTGTTCGATGTACTTTTCTTACTCCTATTTTTAATATAATGTTAAAAAATATTGTTGTTTTTCTTATAGTTTAACTACGGATCAAAAGAGCAGCCTTAGAACCGGTTTTTGACTCGTAGTTAACTCAACCTATTGTTAGAAATAGTTAAATACCAAATAATTTTTGCAAAATGTATTTTATTTCTTTATCAATCAGTGGTTTTTTCTTTAAAGATTTTTTTTATTAAACGTTGCCCCATGCTAGGAATGTCTCCTGTATCGTGGGTGCGTTTACCAACATATAAACTCACATACAGAAACATCAAGTCCAGGAACAACTACTTGTAGGTCATACAAATATTTGTTCCGTGCGGGAATCGAACCCGCGACACGCAGCGTAGCAGTCAATAGCTTAACCACTAGATAAACTAAAAATAGACCTAAATCACATTTTTCAAAAAATTAATCATTACTTTAATACTTCAGCTACTAGCAACCTCTGAAAAAGCATAAACCAGCCGCTATTGACACAAACGTCTCGCCAGTTGATTCAATGTTGAAGACACCTACTGATATATATGAAGTTGACTTTATTATAAGAAAACTTAAACACCTGATCTAGATGGTCTTTTTATCGTCACACTGCTGGGCACAGGTCTCCTCTCATACAGAGATGGATTGAGCTTAATCACCACGCTTGCTCAATGCGGCTTGGCGATTTCAGACTTAAAGTCCAGGTTTCTTCAAAATGTATTCCTTCACCTTTTTAATCAGTCATTGGTGTCCAAAATATACTTAGTACATATAACTTAGAAAAGTTACATTGGTACTTGCCTGGCCTGGCACGGAACCCGCGCACTCATACTTGAGAGGCTGGTATTTTAACCACTAGGACACCATTAAGCTCTCCCTAATGAAAGCGAGGGTCATTATTTTGGAACCTTTCACGTACATTTCTGAATTTATCGTCAGCAGTTTTCCCAGAATATTGGAAAACAGCTCTAGTCTCTCCAATTCATAAGGACGGTCCTAAGAACTTCCCAGATAGTGACAGACCTACTGCTTTGCATTTTCTCAAAAATCGTGGAGAAATTAATGAATAACCGTTTAGTGAATTACCTAAAAAATAACTCACTTTTCTCAGAAAGGCAATTTGGTCGAACTGCTGAAAAACATAACATTCAGACATACAGATGGTGGTGGACGCAGTCTTGTAATATTCTTAGACCTTACCAAAGCTTTCGATACCATCTCTATACCTATCCTTCTTAGAAAACTCGAAAGGTTGGTTATAAGAGGAGAAATATTTGACTGGCTTCGTAGTTACCTGAAAAACGGCGTTAATGTATCAGATTTGACAATCAAGTCAGTGACGAACAGGAAATCAGCCCTGGAGCCCGTTAATATACTGTTTTATTTTATTTTTTCGTTCCGGGGTGGAAAATCCTCATGGATGTCCGCCGCCCTAGGGTGAGCGACGGGGTCTGTCAGACTCCTACTGGCTAAAAACCACCCCGGTTACTTTCCTCTCACGTGCACGTGAAGCCATGACTTCTGCCGCGGCAGAATCATGACCTAGCGCGGCCCCACACTCTTGTGCTGGCCCGGGCTGTCCGGGCCTCACCTCCTGTACGGGGTAGTGTGTTTAATTACCCCGTGCATCACCTCTGAGTTACGCGATTGTCGGCGTGCGTTTCAGAGGTGATGCACGGCCTCCGCCTCGGGTCTATCGGCGGAGACTTCCCCATGTCCCTCGACCCTGGACCCATTCAAGCGGGCCGGAAAAGGGCGTTGATCGCCCTTCGCCTACGCCTGGTGCGCCTTCTGCGGCCCGGAAAGGGAGTAGAGATCTCCCACTCCCGTTCCGCAGATTCCTTCTACGGCCTCACGTCCTCGCAGAAGGACACCACCGCGTCCCACGACTCTGCGTTACCGACCATCCTCCACCCTACGGCCGGTAGCGTCAGCTCGCCTCCCACTTCATTTGTGAGGACACGGCGCTGCTCTTCCCAAGCTACACACTCAGCGAGGGTGTGTTGCGCCGTGCCTCCCCGCATTGGACGCAGTGGTGGCACGGAGCGTTCGGCTCCACCAACAGTACCTGCGTCATCCCGAACGACAGGGAGCCGTTCCTACTTCCGAGCCAGTAACATCTAGTAGTGGTCGGATCGCCTCGACGGCAGCGAGGCAGGACACAAAAGCCTTTGCTGCCAATCCGTCACCAAGACCTGTCGGAGCTCTTCTCGGTGCAGTTCAATCTGCCGCTGTACCGGAAAGTTAGTATACTTGACCCAACATTATTCATACATGAACTACTCAAAACTCCTGATCTTATTTGCTACGTAGACAACACTATAATTCTATTTCGCGGAATCGATTGGGAAGATATGTAGGTACAAGAAAGTTGAAGCAGGAACGATCAGGATCGCTAAATGGCTCAACAAGAACTTGTTAACACGAAATATTAAAAAGACAATGCTACTGCAATGCTGCTGCAATGATACTTGAAAAGTTATTATAAACCAACTCCTCTCATTCAAATCACAGATTAGAGAACTTATTAAATGCGTTCGGAAACAAACCTACATAATGAAAATGGTACGGAACTGTGTACAGTCGGATGTATAAAAAAAAACGAGTGTGCTTATGACCACACGACTGAAGTGAAACTTCTTTCGCACCATCTGTATGTATATATATATATATATGTGTACAATATATACATATATTAATTTTCTATAAATATTTAAATTTATTTCATGCTTTCATTTATAAATTAATATTTTTGCATAGACCTCCAATTTAAAAAAAAAAAATTGGATTCCCTCGGGGCCAAAAGGTCGGGCTCTTCCTCCTGAATCAGGGGACCCCAAACTCGGGTAGTCCACGACCTCTGGTTCCCGAGATAATCCACGGGGGGGTGAGATAACTAAAGGGGGTCGGGGGGGGGGGGGGGGGGGATAGGTTTCGTGGGGTTGCGGGGGAGGGAAGGGGGAGAGGGGGCAGTGGATTCCCTCAGGGCCAAAAGGTCGGGCTCCTCCTCCTGATTCAGGGGACCCCAAACTCGGGTAGTCCACGACCTCTGGTTCCCGAGATAATCCACGGGGGGGTGAGGTAATCAATGAGGGGGGTCGGGGGGTGTTCACAGCGTCATGTTCTCGAAGAAATTCATAGTTCTTAATCAATCAAGGTACTTAGTTTAATAATTGAGCTTATGAGGCTCGAAAGCAATTTGTACTTTGTGTCCAATTATCGTATTGTGACGATATCTTCTTCTATACTTTCAATTATATCAGAAATGTTCAGCAAAAATATATAAAACAATATAAAAGCCAGAACAGAACGAAATTTATAAATTATTTGTGCTCTTAGATGATCAATTGTTAACAAATCTTAAAAAGATTCAAAAAATATATATTGCCTTCGGCGAGATGCGAACTCACAACTTCATACTCGACTCAATTGTTAACAAATCTTAAAAAGATCCAAAAAATATATATTGCCTTCGGCGAGATGCGAACTCACGACTTCATACTCGACATGTCATGCAATATTTACATGAGTCAACTTCTTGGTTGTAGTACAGACGAAATAGGACTATACTTTGCTTCCGTTCGCCTTGCCCGATCATTTTTCGTAACATTTTTCGTAACGCTTTCGCCAGTTTACTCCCCAAGTCAAGCGTGCCTAAAGAAGTTTCACTTCAAAACTCGTCTATGATGGTAAATAGTAATGCAATCGATGTTGGTAAAGCGCGCTAGTTAATTAAGAGCCTATTACTCAAAAAACTCAGTCATCGGGAAGGAAGACGACGAGTTGACCGCGGAGTGCTGAAGTTAGGTTAATGTTAAGGCGCTCTACGCCCGGCGGCATATATCGGCAACATTTTGGGTTAGTCTGTCATTCAATCATGTCAGTCATTGTGGGTCTAGGTTGGCGGCTTTAGTCATTGCAAGTCGTAAAACTTCGCCGGCGACATGTGGGATCAAAATCTTATTTGACAGTTAAAATACTAGCAGGTCACTACAGCTGAAATGTCGCCGGGAAACAGCGCTTGCGTACGCTGGCCACCGACAAGACGCTGACATGTCGGCGGGAAACACGCGCGTGCGAAGCTTGCCGACATCCTTCATTCAATATATATTTTTGACACATTCATAAACCACATTGTTGTCCTACAAAAATCCTGTTCTCAGAAGCGAAATGTTCCTGAGCGTTAGAAAATTTACTAAACGCAGCAACAAATATTCACATCAAAAATTTCGAAAAGGCGTGATTGAAGTAGGTCACAGGCGAAACGTAATTTCAGAGTTCCAAATACTTTCCTTCCAATAAATTTTACATATATTAATTATATAAATATTTGCATATAAAAAATAAACATTTAAAAATATAAAAAATAGTAGCCCACCAGTTTCGGGAACAGAGTCCAAGCTACCAAAGTTCAGGGCTCCAAAGAGAAGAACCTCCTGACAATGCGACCCGGCTTTCACGAGGTTCTCATAATGCGGGATGGTTATGTCGACGCCGCTCTGGTCGATCTACCATCACTATATCAGGCTTATTGACAACAACAGTCCTCTCAGTGATGATGGGTCGATCCCATTACAATGTGATTTTGCCATTTTCAAGAACTATGTCGCACGTATACCTACCTTGTAGTAAGGCACCTCGGATTCCATAAGGTTGTATTTGAGAGCAAGTTGCTGATGAATTATCCTGGCTACAAGGATGTGTCTATGCAAGTACTCTCCGTTAGCTAGACGAGAACATCCGGAGAAAAAATTGCCTTATTGATTCCCACGACCGGTGACCCCACAGCCGCCCCACAGATGTCAACTGTGGTGCCGTCTTTCACAATAAATCTAATTGGTAATTGTTTGTCATCATAACTTCGTCCATAATTGCACAGAAAAAACCTTCGATTTCCCCAAAAAGGTCACCGAAATACAGCCAGGCTACGAACGCTTGGGCTCCTTGTTCTGCCATATCGCCATGCGATCATTAGTGTCAAGCACTACCTACTAGCTTACGCCAGCTTTCTTTAGTCAAGGATAGCGGAGTGAGGCCCTTGTCAACCGCGACCACATCTTGATGCATTTCCTAGAAGTCGTGTGGGGACACGGCTTCTAGGAAATATTCCCTGAGACTGCATATCTCGCGATTGTTCACGGTATTAGCGTTTAAAAAGCCTCGACCGCCATCCTCCTTGTTTCCTGACTTCAGAGAAAGGAACCTCATCACGATGCGGGCCGTATCGAGTACTGCCTTTTAAATCAGGCCTTCCGTGTTTATTTAAGCAAGCATTGGCTTGCACCAGTTCTCTTTATCCAAGAGAGCGGGGCGAGTCCCTTGACCATCACGACTACATTTCGATGCAAGCCGCGTAAGTTTGTAGGAAATATTCCGTAATACTACATATCTCGCGATTGTGGAGGTTCTTTGCCAGGTTTTAGGTTTCGACCTCCACATTTTTGTGGGACATCTTTATAACCGATTACCGTAGGTGATGCAATCGATTTTTAGTTAGCAACGTCGACGATCACGATGTCTGGTGAAGCCGTACGGAGGACGGGTCTGAGCAGTTGTGTTGCGATGTGTGCCGAGTACGATGCGCCTAATGTTGTTGTGTTGGGAGTTTGGTCGTGGAGGGTCTTCACATCAATCTCCCTTTGGCGCAGCATCGTTGGTCGTGTTGTTGGCTTTAACATTGCATCACCTCGCTCAACTGCCGTCTTCCTTCGTATTCGCTCGGTTTTTCTGAGTGAATAGGCTCTTAATAAGCTAGCGCGCTTTACCATCAACGATCGCATCACTGCTTACCATCAGGCGGGATTGCGGTCAAGCGCTAGTTTATAATTATTAAAAAAAAAAAAAAAAAACGTATGGACCCTCCTATACAGGGCGTACAGTTCGGTCAGTTCATTTGAGTATGCCGAAAGAGTACATCAAAACGGGCATGACCCAACAGTTGAAGATGTGCACCTTGTTTCCGCGTGATAGAGACCATCAAGTACTTTATTATTGTTTAAAAGGGATATGGGAAGTCCCATTCCCAGAAGCTCAGTTTGTTCAGTTCAGTCTGGATGCAAGAAGTAAGAACTAAAATTGGTGTTGTACTTATGGCTTTTAGTTTGAGCTAAATAAATGTACATATGATTACTATTTTTAAAAACTGCATAATTACGGATCAAAAAACCGGCATTAAAGCTCTCTGTTGTGTACATGGGGAACGGAGCAGCGCCGTGTTCTTGCTTGTGCATTCAGCTCTAGTCCAGGACATGCTCCGGAGAGTGCATAGCAGGCTGTCACCTCCTTCTGCGAAGCAGTAGACTGATTTACACGGTGCAATGTAAGCATCGTCTAAATGGTGTTTAGACAATGAAATTTTTATTGTTGCTTCAATTTAATTAAGGACATAGGCATTGCACCGTATAAATCAGTCTTAATGCTCGCAAAGGAGGAGACGGAACGCGTAACGGAGGTAATCTCAGCGCCCTCACTCCGTCGGACCGTAGTTCCTGGCGCACAGGCAAATGGCACGGATAGGTTTTAGTCAGTAAGTCTGACGTTGCGAGCGACCAGCGTTGTGGCTATTGTCAACTGATGGTCGCCTTGTTTTCGTGTAAAGTCTGATCCTCAGTAGCGGAAAAGAACAGAAAAATATAAAGAGGGTTAATAAAACAACTTTTTTCATGTTCAATTAACTCATCTATCTATTATTTACAAAATCAACAAACGAATCACAACTTCAAACAAAAATATACAAAACAAACTCTGAAATCATACAACATACGCGTCCATAACAATTCCTACGTGTTACAACTTAAAATCACTAATAATCAGTTCTATCACCCATTGATACAATTACACTATTTTACTTTTACTTCCATTATACACAAATGTAGCATTACTTAAACATCGGTTTAGGATTTTACCGACAGTTCTGGGCATTTCATTTATTAAACTTTCGCCCTTTCATTTTGGTCATTCCACACAAGCATAGGTACTTCAAATGATGTGCATGTTGATGTTTTTACTGGGCTGTAACCTATTAAAACTCTTTTTGGACAACTAAATATAATAAAACAATAATAAGTATGCTTGTTCGTCAACATAATTTTGATTAAATTAAACTCTGTCACATCTCACTGGCTATATCATATTGCACCAGAAAAATACAATTTACTAAAATAATAAAATTACGTAAAATCATCATATTTACATTGATAATAATTCAAAATTAACAGCACGATCCTACCTAAAACTAACTATTGTACAAACCTACTATCTCTACTTTTGATATTCCATTTAATCTAGTGTTTTTGTCTTTGGCAATATTAATTATTTCCGATAAATGACTCGTATAGGACAGGGTAAACAGCCTTAAATAACATGAAATATAAATCACGGAGCAAAGATTACTGTTGCTCCGATCAACAGAACTGAGCAATACAACACTATAAGACTATTTAAGCGAACATTTGACTCTGCAACAATTCATTTGGTCGACTGCTCAGTAAGTCAATAAGCCTAAGTCGGTACGTTTATAAGGATACATATAAAGGCCTAATTTGTCACTTGGAATACAGTGATAGAGCACTTTGGCACAGATGGTAACCTAGCATACAACAATATTAGGCCCCTATTACACAAAATATTAACAACAGCCAATAACCTACTTGATACAACGAACATATTTGTACATAATACATCGAGTGAATTGTTCGAGGAAAATAATTAGCTAGCATCATCTAATTATTGTGTTGTAATGTGCTTAAATACATCTCATATATATTCAACAAAAGCTTTTCGTCCTTCAATATAAATTAACAAACTGTAACTGGATCTACAATAAATAAGAAAATGTGTTAAAACTGTATTTATATAAATATAATTTATGATTGCACAAACATTGCGAGTGGCTGTAACATAATTCCACAATTACAATAGTTTTAAAATCATCCTAAGTACATACTAACCCCAATAGAACTGTATAACAAATCCTTGAGCTTGACCAAAGACTAGAATAATAAATTATTAATTACATAAACTTTACAAGTACACAGTTACTTCTATAAACGACACTATATTAGAAAACTGTCTAAACCTGCTTGTCGCATCTGTCAGTTATTCCGTTCATCTATACGCGGAAAGAAGTGTTCGAAAATCCACCCTAAAACTAATTGAATAAACGAAATTTATGAGCTTAGTATTAATTCGCGGACCTAATTTTCCACGTATCCATCTTAGGATGGATTTTTGGGATAAACAGAATAATCTGCATCTGCATGATACGGAATATTTTTTCTAAATTACAAAACGTTAGCCTTACTAGAAGTTATTTAAATCATATTAAACTTCAAACCTAATACTTCTTGCATCGATAAAAATGTAAAAAACAGTATGAATATTGCAAACGATTCTTTAGTTAGACTAAGTATTTATTATTGTCAAAATAGCAGTTTGCGTAATTTTCAACAATTGCATTTTGGTTTTTAAGAAGAAATGTGATCTATTTGATAGATATGCAATCGATACAGAAATATTAGGTGCACACACACGTATGTTAGCGTAGTCTACAGAATAAACAATGTCATTACATACTGGCAAGAATTATTAGAGAACTATTTGGCAAACGATCTATTGAAGCATTGTGCTCGACCGGACGCACTCTCAAAACATATTGTGGATACTTTCTCAAACGAGGAATGTTGCTTTTATATTAACCCTTATCTAAATACTAGCACCTGCCTTCTGACACTATCACATTCACAATTGTATAGGTACTCTCCACATACCAATCTACAATTCTTTTTCTGTTTGCAGAATCGCATTATGTTCATCCACACATATCTGGGCCTTGCAGGGACGTTCTCCGTCAACGGCTCAAAAATATCGGCGTGTACATTTCATAATTATGAACTCGTCCGTTCTCGGGCCACCAACGAAACGAGCCCGAAGTTACGGAACCAATTAAAAAGAAATTATGTATCTCATGAATGCACATTCCGAAGGGTTGATTAACTTTTTCGGACGGGCAAAAATGCATCGAGGGTAAGTAACTATTCTTATATCCGCAGCTAAAAATACCTGTGACTGACCCGGATACCGTAGAAAAGTGCGAGCATGCTAAATTAATTGAATTAATATGGAACCTCTGTGTCGTCTCTTATGCGGCCCCGATATGTGCGACCTTAAAAGGACACATACAATATAACTGATCTACTTCTGACAAAAAATTTGAAGAAAATTAAATACAATTTCTTATATTAATGTACGCAGTAATACAAGAATAATATATTAGCAACATTGGACTAAGATTATTCGTTTCAGCATCAAGACTACGCGTTAAATACAATTTAATGTTTTACAAATATATCAAAGATTGCCCAAGTAATAGAATTGTGAGTATGAAAATATCTATCGAAAAGCCGAGACGAAGGAACGTTATTGAATTTTACATTAAATTTCTTTTGATGTCATACCGCGAAGGATTTTGAAGTAAAATGCGGAAGATGGACGTAAAAAGTCAAAGAGTGAATTGTGCGGAATATAAAATTGATATCACAAGTAAATAAGACCGTCCAATTAGAAAACGAGCTTCAAAACACTACCCAACGAGTCAGTTATTGTTTTTTGAACTTTAAACCAATTTAGGTAAATTTCTTTATACAAAATTGACAACTTAACGATTCTATTTATTGTTAGATTTTGTAGTTAGAATTTTATTTTGTCGTAAAAAAAAAAATCATAGTTGAAAAATGCCCCAAACCTTCAAGCCGGTTAATGTAATTTGAACTTTAATTGGACATGCGTAAAGTTAACAAAAAATTACAAACCAACTTAAAAAATTACAATAGAACTTTAATTTTATCGGAATAAAGTTCCAAATTCAATAAAAGACCAATGGTTTGAGCCCGGATCTATGAGCCGTTTTACAATAAGGCCGTGAGTGAGAGTTTAAATGCCGTTTGAAGCACAGAACACTATCGGTTCCCTGGAGGGAATATGATGTGTTAAAACCATCATAGTTTTTGTGTCAGACAAAGATGGAGGTATCATCATCATCATTTCAGCCGAAAGAAGTCCACTGCTGGACATAGGCCTCCCCCAAGTATCTCTACGACGACCGGTCCTTCCCCTGCCGCATCCAGAGGCTTCCCGCGACCTTCACCAGGTTGTCGGTCCACCTTGTCGGGGGCCTACTCACGCTGCGTCTTCTGGTGCGTAGTCGCCACTCGAGAACCCGTCGCCCCCATCGGGTATAAATGGAGGTATAGAGGATGAATATCGCTATCCATCTTCCACAATGATGGTTTTAACACGTCATAGAAGGACCCCGGTTCTGTGAACTAAACAATATCTCATACATTTTCACGGTGTACTTATAAATCGTGTATTAATTACTAAGTGACAAGTTGATCGTTCATTCATCTCGACACGCATCCTATCCTAAACGTTTGTGTTTGACACAAATCAATATGACGTAGCAATGCCTTATAGACATTACGGCTAACTGCCGTTTATATACAAATCACATACATGATATACGATTGAAATGTTTAATATCAACTCGTAACTATAGCGCCGATAACACTCCAGCGGGCTATCTGAGTAACACATCAATAGCAATGGATTTCATTTTGTAACAGTGCAGCCACATTAATTGCGTTATGTACTTTGCTGAACAGACAAATACGGTAGTTGACTAAAAAAAAACTAATTAGTCCGTCAGTCAGATTTCCAAAAAAATACTTGACACGTATTTTTTTCTTTTTTCATATAAACAAAAAATGAAGACGACACTGTACGCTGAAAACTCGTGTGACGTCACTGGACGCTACACTTTTTAGCGAGTAGTGACGTCACCAGCCACTACTCCTGATCTGTGATGCCTTTTATATTTGTCAATTTTTATTGATTATATAAAACAAAATATACGTATCCAATATTTTTCTATAATCTGAATGACGGACTAACTAGAATCATTTTTTTTTTTACCCATTAAACATTTTTTTTTTTAATTTATAAATCAGCGCTTGACCGCAATCCCGCCTGATGGTAAGCAGTGACGCATTCGTTGATGGTAAAGCGCACTAGTTTATTAAGTTTATTAGTTTATTATTAACATCCCTATTGTTCGAAAATATGAAGCAATGGGTAGTTCATATTGAGATTGATGTCATCGATAAAACAATTATCGAAACTGAATTTGAATGGTATGTCACCAAATTGACTTTAGCCATAGTGTCTTTGTAAAGCTAATGTCATTAGAGCAAATATAACTTCCGTTTCCGATAAAAAAAATGGAGCGGTATCGGCAGCATAGAGCGAATTTGAACTAAATCATAGTAAATTTAAGAATATAAATAAAAACACATATTTTAGCAAGCATGTGAATTTACGTTTTGCAAAATAAACGTTTTAAACGTCTTTGTCTAAAACTTGAACTTCATAAAATATTAATTTTCAACAAAAAAAAAATCTAAAACGTTTCATTATAGACATTAATACTTGTGAAGACGCGATTATTATTTGGTATATTCATCATGATTACAATTTTACATTAAAATACTTCCAATATTATCAATGAAGCGAAAATTATTTTTAAAGATTAATGCAAAAACGACATTAATTAATAAAAATGCAGGAAACAGAATTCATTTAAGATTTAAAATTCTGGTCTGGAATTTAAATATTGTAAAATTATTGTTGAATGTGCAAAGTATGACATTTGGTGAAAGTAGAGGTGTACCCCAATATCCGAAAATTACTTAATTTTGAGAAAAACTGTCGTATTTATACAGAAACAGTTTTTTAATATTTTGGACACCTACATTATTATATTTTATCCAGATTTAAGAACAAATGAAGTAATAAAAATAATTTCTTCCTCGCTTCACTGAGGTATCATTGTTGTGAGACCAAACTCGGCGGATATATCCGAAACTATAAACAATGATACAAACTGATAAGTTGTATAAATAAATAATAACTAGTATCACTTCCGTCTCACTGAGACATGGAAAAGCGTTTCCTTGTCGGATATTTGCGGCAGCATAGCTGTCTAACTAAATACAATCATATATTTTCCTCGGAGAGATATCCACTTAGCGATAACCCTAACTAGCATAGTAACAATAATACCTCTAGAACTGAGGTGCTACATAGTGAACCTAGGGTTGTCGACTTTTCGGATACTTTCGGATATTGAGCCCAGTTTTATCAATTTTAGTTGAGCTTTTTGTAGTAATTAAGTGACTCTTCTTGAGCAAGTGTGGTGTTGAGTACTCGTGCCTGTATGACAAGAGCCTTTTTCCCTGCAGTGGGACAACAATAGACTGGTATTATCTTTAGTGGACAAAAGTGTCTCTAATTTTGCGTAAATCAAACTTCTTTCACGAAATCCGACATGTCTACCCAATCCTAGATTCACCCTGCCATAACAATAGCATGGGCTGGGTTACCAGTCGTTGGTCGTGTGTAATACCGCTCTAGTACAGTTCAATGGCTGCTATTTACTCGCTAACTGAAGACGGTGTCGTTGGGCACGTCCACATTAAGATGTACGGTACCAGCCTGCGCCATGTCCGTTAGAATCACACCCGATAACGCTTCTAGGGATTGTCGTACCTGGAAGATGAAGAAATAATTTATGTATGGTCAAAACCCAAAATATTTTCAATATTTCTTGCTGCTTGTCTATGCTATTAGAAGTTAGTATCATTTTTATATTTTCTCAAACAAAAAAATACTCCCGTAATTTCTGGTCTTATGTGGTTTGGTGGGTGCGATTCCAAACATTTAAACTCATACATCTCAGTCAAAACCTCATCATGCTGAGGGGAAACCTGAGGAGAAACTTCGACCCCTGTCACACAAGGTGTCATAATTCAGGAATCCAGACCTCATTGAAGTAAACAACTATTGCAACTCACAGACGTCCAAAATTTTACTTTTATCTCATTGACAAAAAGTTGAATTCCGCTCTCTCAGGAATTTTTCTACTATACCTAAAACGATATTACTATGGAATACCTACTGAGTAAATTACCTTAGTAAGTAACAGTAGGTTGGTGGTTAGGAATGCGTGAAGTTCGTTAGCGGCCCGGCCGTGTAACCGCGCGCGCCATCTCACAAGCTCCGAGTACAGCTCTTCTCCCGATAACTTCACTAGGTCCTCCTGTAATAGGAACTATGTATCATTATTTTACTTTGGGCGTAAAAAGACGGATAACAAAGCCAAGAGATACCTTGTGTGGCTACCATGAGCTTATACTCATGGTAGCCACACAAGCGTCTCTGACTCGATCATCGATTGACTCATCAATTGGCCCGCTTCAAGATTGTAAAAAGTCGATGCGTATGATCACGTCTCGTAATGAAAACTCATAGTAGCCACACTGTACAGTCACGGGTACTAACATGTTCGTAACATTTTCGAGAATTAATGAATGCAACGTTAAAATACTACATTACATAAATATATAGATTCCGAAATGATATGTTCCTAAATTATTTTATAATATTAACAATAGAAATCTTTATCATGCAATAAGTACAATAATCAAAAGCATAATTATCATTTTGTTGTGATTCCGCTTATGTCTCTCTGTATGACCGCGTTGTTTTTCTACTACGCAATGGATTAAATTTCTTACCTGCACATGATACGTAGCCACATACAGTTTGTACGCCAGGAAAACAGCTGAGAATATAAGCAGCACTGTAATTATTGCAAATAGAGGGCGCCACCACCGTGTCGCGGCCCGCGTGGCGGCCCCACTGCCTGTTAGTAATGCTGGCTGAATTACGGCCGCGCCTCCTGCTGAAAAATATGTTTAAGATTAGTTTTACCTTAAAAAGCTGTAATCGAGAGAAAAAAATTTGTTCGTCAATAATAACAACAGTTTATTGTCCATTTTCTTCAAACGGCTATGCTCGGAGTTTCAGAATCAGAAATGAGGAGATTCGCAGAAAAACCAAAGTCACCGTCATAGCTCTTCGAGTCGCTAAAATTAAGTGGCAGTGGGCGGGCACATTGGTCGTAGAACCGATAGCCGATGCGGCATTAGGGCATAAGGTTCTGGAGTGGCGGTCACGTATTGGAAAGCGCAGCATAGGGTAGCCCTCAACATGGAGAACCGATGACCTGGTGAAGGTCGCGGGTAGCCGATGGATGAGGGCGGCACAAGACCGGTCATTGTGGAAAACCTTGGAGGGTAGTTAAGTTGGTTAATAAGTTTCATTTGGTGTATGGGTATAGATTTAAGTTACATATTATTTTTATCTTTGTTGAGGGGGGAAAAGTGTAGGGTTTAACGATAATAATTGTGTATAGATGTGGGTAGTTTACTTTATTGTAATAAACAGTCAGCCATTAGCCGCCTTGTTTCATTGACGTTACAAAAGGGACAGAAGATAAGTGATGTTTATTCCTGTAAAATTAGTCAGCTCCTGACTTAAGTGTTATTGATGGCCATGTTGTTTTTTTTTTATTGCCATGTTTTTTTTTTTTTTTTAATTATTATAAACTAGCGCTTGACCGCAATCCCACCTGATGATAAGTAGTCATGCGATCGTTGATGGTAAAGCGCGCTAGTTTATTAAGAGCCTATTCACTCAGAAAAACTGAGCGAATAGGAAAGAAGACGGCAGTTGAGCGAGGTGATCAAGGAGGAGGGCTTTGTCCAGCAGTGGACCTCTATAGGCTGAAGAAGAACAAGGACTTCATTGAGGGTTAAGATATGTTGGTTAATTCTGTCAAAGTGACACCTTAATTTCAATAAGTGGTATAGGCGCTTCGCCCACGACGAACAGATGAGCGACGGAGCGACGAGAGAGAGAGAGAGAGAGAGAGAGAGAGAGAGAGAGAGAGAGAGAGAGAGAGAGAGAGAGAGAGAGAGAGAGAGAGAGAGAGAGAGAGAGAGAGAGAGATATGTCGCATGTGGTAGAAGTCGAACGACATGCACCAAAAATTGGACATAGCATACGTACAGAATCGTACGTGTCTTTGAGTAATCTTGGCTAAGTACCCCTGGTTAAAAAAATAAACCAAAGAGCAAAGACGAGCAGTGGCGCTGCTTCTGTTGTTCATAAACTAAACTAATTTTAAGATGAGTGCATCTTTTTCTTTTCATTTCTATAAGAAAAGGACATACGATAAAATGTCAGTTTAGACCTGTCAAATTAGTGCGCTCCTGACGTAAACTGGCGTATTTTTAGTCGTCATGTTTATAATCGCGTCTAAACTGTCTATGGAGTTCTTAATTTGACAGGATTAAATTAAAATGTTATCTTCTATCCTTTTCTTAATGAAATGGAAAGAAAAAGATGCACATAACTTCAAATTAGTTTAGTTTGTGAACGATAGAATCGGCGCCAGTATTTACTTTTTGGGCAGTCTATTTTATCAGGTAACATAGCGTGATTATAGACTAATATAATCCGTAAGTATTGTATACTCAGGCATAAAATTATTAAGCAGTAACAAACCTGCAGCTATGATGGCCTCCGAGTCTCGTCTGACGGGGGGAGAGGGTGCGTCTGGTTGGTCGCCGCCCGCAGAACTGCTGTCATCTTCTGGAGAGTACTCCGAGACTTCTAGATCCACTTCTGATGCTCGGAGATCCTGAAATTAGAATACGAAATTTTATTATTGTTACTAACAGCTAATTGTTTCTTTTTTTGTTATCAAAAACTTTTTATCCTTTTATTAAATGCGTTTTTTACATTTAAGAAACTGTTCAAATACAGCCAAAACATTTGACATGAGGAAAATTATTACTCTTTTTGCCCGGTCAGATACCAACTATAATTATTATTCATGTTTTATACATTGACCAACACCACTTATGTTGTTTGCTTTTAATCATAACAAAAAGGCTTTCCTAACTTATTGTACAGACGACAGCAGGTAAAGCTACCCGAAACTGTCAAATATTTCCAATCAAACTTGAGCCTTAATGCTATGAAGCTATGAAGTTGTAAATCTAATAAAGAAATCTGACAGATTGTAGCAGCTTGATGTGCTATCGTCTGTCCTTAAAGCTTTTGAACTACATCCAAGTTTTTTTTTTTTTAATAATTATAAACTAGCGCTTGACCGCCTGATGGTAAGCAGTGATGTGATCGTTGATGGTAAAGCGCGCTAGTTTATTAAGAACCTATTCACTCAGATTGAGCGAATAGGAAGGAAGACGGCAGTTGAGCGAGGTGATGCAATGTTAAACCCAACAACACGACCAACGATGCTGCGCCAAAGGGAGATTGATCTGAAGACCCTCCACGACTAAACTCCCAACACAACAACATTTGGCGCATCGTACCCGGCACACATCGCAACACAACTGCTCAGACCCGTACTCCGTACGGCTTCACCAGACGTCATGCCGGAACACGACAAATCGCTTGGCGGCAAGGCTTTGTCTGGTGGGTGGTAACTTCTGCCGGCGGCCGGTGTTATGGCCTACCACCGAGAGTAATTTTAGATTACGACGCTCTTAATCCAGCAAATACATTAGAATTTAGATGCTCTTGTCTAAAAATCTGCTATGGTGTGTAAAGCTTGTCTTTTGCTCGCTTCTTGAAAATCCTAAGTAATGCAAAAACTACGTATCACCGTCTGACGTTTAAACAACGCTTCCTTTCGTCATCTTCTACACACGCATTTGTTATTCTAAATAAACTGAATGGTGAAAGTATACCACATACACTGTCTTTTGCCATACCTATTATTGGAATCAATTGTAACAGCTAATACCTACTTAGGACCCATTAACTTAATCAAATTTTATTCCGTGGTGTTTGGCAATCTGGGCTTCTCCCAGTTGCAATAATGTCCCTTTGTGCCGTTTGGCCTAGTTCTGTTCTGTCTCCTGCTTGTTATGGAGGGAAGTGGAAAAAATATCTTTTTTCTTACTCCTCCGCTATTCTTATCTGATTAATTTCGTTGCGGGACCCAAGACAGTTGAATCGTTTCTCCGGGACTCGTCGAGCTTCATTGCTCGGCGTTTTTCTGGCGGTCGCCACTGTTGATTCTGGCTTTCAGGAGTTGCAGTGGTTGGGAAAAGTGTGGCGGGTTTTGTCAATACACTGTCTTTCCAGTCATGCACCATCAGCTTAGATGTTCCTTTGACACTCAAACCCTAATGGCATTTGCTTTAATTTGAAACAGCCTAAGATTAGAGAAGTCTAAAACATTTAAAGTATACTAACATCACCCACCTGAGGTTTCGGCACTGCTTGCTCAGGTGCTCGGGCCGCCTTCCAGACGTGCATCATCAGCTTGTAGGTGGAGTCCCTAGACAGTAGGGAACCGAACACGTGCCGCTCATCACGAGTGCACACCCCGACCGCGTTCGGAATGATTCGGGCCACCTTCTCCTTTGTTATCCGGAGGACCGATATCGTCGGGATTAGTAACTGGAAACAAGAGATTGAGGTTTTATGTAAATGGAAATTAATAATAATAATTTATCATTTATTCTCTCTTCACAAAGTTGGTAGTTATTTAATTATTGTCGTTATAAATGGTACTTGGTGAAATTCAATAAATTTGAACTTTTTAATTTTTAGGGACTTCCTAAGATAATAGTTTATATCACGCGCATTGGTACAAAATAATCGACCATTTTACAAAATATAAAGTGTAGTAGAAATTCAAAACCGATTGTATCAAAAACTTCCTCAAAATTACTTGTACTTACAAGGTTTTTATTACGGCTAGTTTAACTACGTTACTTATTTACAGCACCTTTACCAAGATAATTAAAAACTATTAAAATCTAATCTCCGGCAGCTAAACCTTAAAACTAAACTAATCAAGAACTAGTTCCTTTCGACATACATACGTAACACAAACTCGCTCACCTTGGTCACATAACCGAACACATTTGAGTAGAAAGCGAAATAGTTCTTTGTGATGTACAGGTGACCTTGAAGCAGCAGATCACCCACCAGCGCACATGAGTAATCTGGAATAGAATGAGACAAAGATTAAAAAAATATCAGAAAAGGTTAGTATTTGAAGGAGATATTGCACAGCTTTATAGCGAGTATACGTGAAAAGGCATATGAATACCAAATATTTAAGGATTGTGGGAAAATTATATATTAGGGAACTAAGGAAGTGATACTTAAAAAATAAGACATACATTTGAATAGTTTAAAGGATCCTTTTCAATCAGTTCTAAAATAACTCGGATGCAGTCGCCTTATGAAAATCGCTGTGCAGAAACGAATGAAGATTCTAGTTGGTCTGAACCCCCAGTCTGTATTATAAAATGAAATTTTGTGGAAGAATTGTCAATTTCTTACACACAAAGGATAAAACTTCAAATGCAGGGGTTTCTTCCTTTTAAAAAACCTCTGAATGTCACGTGTTTCTCTCCTTCATTGCCAGATACATAAATCAATGTTCCTTGGTGTATGACCTTCTCCAAAGTTTACTTTAGGAATATATTAACGGTATTACAACTGGTTTAAGCCTTCAATGTTTATGCAAACATCTTTTGAATCTCCTCAGGGATCATGTAAAGAGGACACTTGGAACAAAAACAGTTTTATGTAAACGTAACCCAGATTTTAAACATTATCATAATATTAATAGACCAGCATCCCGTTCGAAGTTGTATTTATTGTTTTGCCCTGATTACCGCTGTTTATATTCTGATACTAGACCCAATACTCAAATAATACCTACTTGTAATATTCCACTTTGCCTATTTATTTGCATCTTTTTGACATTTACAAAGTTGTCAAAGAGTTCTCCATAGTAACAACCAAGTGCTATTTATTATAGGATTACATCATTTTTTAACTATGACCTCTATGGCCAGACCATATTTTGAAAGATGAAAAAGAATATTATAAGGTGGAAAATAAACCTTTGGATTTGAAATTTCTAATTTGTATTTCTTTTGCCAATAATATTTACTTACTTATTTATTGATGTTCGATCTCCAACAAAACAATTACTTAAACAATATATGACACAAATAAAGAGCAACATTTTAAAAGGAAATTTTTCGAAATTTAGGTAATGCTTTTAAAGTCCTAAATACGGTCAAAAACTTGTCAAACTTGACTTAATATGTAGATAATTTGACAGTTTGGGACTAAGGCAGTGAAAGCTCACAAAATTATGAGAATTGTCATTACGTATTAAGTAGGTTTTTTGCTTCACTTATAGGATATTGCAATAAAATTAATAACCAAAAACAACAAATTTAAAATATTAATAATAGGTAACGTTTGGAAAGTTACTTAACATACAGGAACATGAATTTAACATTTTTAATACACTAAAATGAAGTCTGTTACAAGTGAAATATTATTAATTTCTAAAGGCTTTGTGTACCGGAATCTTTTGACGCGATCCCAAGAGAAGGGAAACTCTCCAGTGCGCTAAAAGCAGTTTATTATTTAGTCCAGATTTTATGTTTTAGAGATGCATCATATTTTTAAATACGTGCGTAGTTCCCGTAGTGTTTCTACGATCTCAATACAACGACGTATCGATATTAAGTTTCATTAGACAGTTGATTGAGCTAAAATGCCTGCCAATGAATGTGAAAAATGAATGCTAATATCTAGGACATTATACTACATAATAACGGGGATATCTATGTAGTCAATTAATTACTATTGTCATAACATTATAGGCGTATTTATCTAAGCAAATATTGTATATTATACAGTATGTTAAGAAAACCCTGTCCGACCCATAAGAATAATAAAGGTTAGGTAAACACATGACCAAATATAATATAAAATTTTACGTAATCATCATAGTACCAATACAAATGAATTTTGAAATAATCTTTTTTTCCCGCGAATTAATTCCAACTTCCCCAAAATTTGGTAATTTTTAAAAAAGTGACAACACCGGTATTATTATGAGCGAATAGCTTAAGTTTAATCAGTTATCGATACCTAACAACACCTTCACGGGTCGGACAGGGTTTTCTTAACATACTGTATATGCCACGTGTACTCTAGTATAGAGATTGATAAATATATTATCGATTGCTATACAACGTGGTAATTCTGTCGGCCTTTTAGGCACTGCTGTTGAGAGCCATGCGTACGATGTTTTTTGGTACCGCATGAATTATTTTTGTTTCTAGGGTTCCGTAGCCAAATGGCAAAAAACGGAACCCTTATAGATTCGTCATGTAGTCCGTCTGTCCGTCCGTATGTCACAGCCATTTTTTTCCGAAACTATAAGAGCTATACTGTTAAAACTTGGTAGGTGTATTCTATGAACCGCATTTTGATGCAAAAATAAAAAAAAATATTTTAAATATTGGGGGCTCCCCATACTTAGAACTGAAACTCAAAAATTTTTTTTTCATCATACATAAGTGTGGGGTATCTATGGATAGGTCTTCAAAAATGATATTGAGGTTTCTAAAATATTTTTTTCTAAACCAAATAGTTTGTATGACAGACGCTTCCAAAGTGGGACCCCCCCCCCCCCCCCTCTAACTTCTAAACGAAAGAAAATGAAAAATCTAAAAAAAAAATGATGTACATTACTATAAAAACTACCAAGGAAAATTGTTTTGAACGAGATCTAGTACGTAGTTTTTTTTAATACCTCGTAAATCGCTTATTACCGCGTAATCTTTCATACAAATAGCTTAAATGCTTTAATTTCACAAATCAATGGTACGGAACTCTTTGTGCGTGAGTCCGACACGCACTTGGCCGGTTTTTTTTTAATTGAATGCTATGTTAAGTTAGGATTTACGCGGACATGTAAGATACAGAATATATCCTTCTTTTTTTTTTTAATAAACGTTTCCCCACACTATAAATTTCTGCTGTAGGAATCATGGGTGCATTTGTAAACATATAATCTCACATACACAAACAGCTTAATTCGGAACAACTACTTGTAGGTCATACGAATATGTGTTCCGTGCGGGAATTGAACACTCGACACTGCGCATCAGTCAATTACTTAATGACTGCGCCAACCGTGTTGTTAATTCCTTCTAGGTATGTAGTGTTTTTGGAACTTCTTTGATCATATGTAATGGGGTCATAGCATCGCCCTCAGCAGCATCGCTATGAGGTTCAGCGACTTGTTATTGGTTTTAAAATCACATATTATCATGATGAAACTCCCACTCAGAATTTTATATTTCGGAAATCTAGGACGAGGCATTGACTTTGAAATGGCATTCAGAATTACGAAACGACTGTATATTTTATGTAACCAGATTTTAACCTAATAGGAAAACTCGATACGGGAAGGTAAGGGAATTTTTATTGCTTCAGGAGGAAGATGAGGTCTGAAAATACCCATGATAACCAATTTCTATTTCGTTCACGGAATTCAACAAATGACGTAATACTTTTCGTATTATCGAACTTTTTTTTAACGAACATAAATTTGCGAATTGATAAAGAGAAAAACCTCAACCATAATAAGCTGCTCAGTCGTCATAATCAACTCAATCAGACTCAACAATAGTTGCTCAAAACGTTACCTAAATCAGTGCCAGACGGTTAGTGATGTAAGTAGTCCCATTATGACGAATTGCTGCCTAGCATTACGATAATATCATTATCTTTTGGCATAGGCACTGCAATCAGCCGTGTTCCGTAGGCGCAGTAGTCAAAAGACAGATCATTAGTTGCCCATTACTATCTAGCTAGAGTGGATAATATCTCGTTTCGGAAACAGTGCGGATATTGGATAAGACGGAATTGTCTGCACGGAGAACCTTTGCAGTGTTATATTATGATAGTTCAAACATTTTTTCCGTACTTTTGATTCATCATTATCCTATCCTCAACCTAATTTACGACACGGTTGGTGCAGTGGTTGAGTGATTGACTACTGCGCTCCGTGTCGCGGGTTCGATTCCCACACGGAGCAAATATTTGTATGGCCTACAGGTAGTTGTTCAGAGTCTGGCTGTTAGTGTATGTGAGTTTAAATGTTTGTAAACGCACCCACGATACAGGAGTAATTCCTAGTGTGGGTTTTTTTTTAAATTTGAAAACAAATCACATGCAGAAACAAACAGCACGCAAAAAAACAACACATGCACATACACGACAACCTATTTCCAACACACCTTTTTTGTTACCGATACTAATTTCAAACCTACTTACTCCAATATTCGTGTAACAACGTGTGTTCTATTTCAAACCTCCTCTAATATTCTATTAATTCGTGTAACAACGTGTGTTCTATTTCAAACCTCCTCTAATATTCTATTAATTCGTGTAACAACGTGTGTTCTATTTCAAACATCTTCTAATATTCTATTAATTCGTGTAACAAAGTGTGTTCTATTTCAAACCTCCTCTAATATTCTATTAATTCGTGTATCGACGTGTGTTGTATTTTAAACCTTCTCTAATATTCTATTAATTCGTGTAACAACGTGTGTTCTATTATATCCGTGCACATATTTGCTTCTTATTCGTTGCCTTTTGTGGCCCAACATTACAATATCTAGCTATGGTGAGCAAACACAATGCCTAATTAACTGTGAGAACTATACGTTCCAGGAGGTCTACTCCCAAAGCATATAATCCGTGGTTTCGGCTGAAGTTAGGGTTAACTCCAAAGATCCAAAATATCTCTGGGCAGCCCGTATCTTCGTTGACCGGCTTGGGGACTAGGCTCCATAATATTCATACTGAAATACAGGACCAGTGACCTCCCTTATCTTCAGACTTGCACGACAACACAAAAAAAAAAAAATGAAATCTCTTGACGTTCTAGTTTATAGTAAAGCAAATTTATCTAACCCGCCCCCTAATCGGCGAAAACATTTTTGTCAAATGATTGCGACTAGTTGGGATCATTTGGTCCGTTCGGTCCAAACGATCCCAACTAATCGCAATCATTTGACAAAAATGTGTTCGCCGATTAGGGGGCTGGTCGTTATAATTGGAACTATCGAAATCAGTATGAAATGTGAAAAGTATTAACTGTAATTTTATGTTCAGCTCTGGCGACACCGCTACCGGACCAAATAAGCTTGCTGCTCTATAATTTTGTTTCCTTAAGCAAAAGTTACCACCCACCAGACAAAGTGTTGCCGCCAAGCGATTCTTCGTGTTCTGGCATGATGTCTGGTGAAGCCGGACGGAGGACGGGTCTGAGCAGTTGTGTTGCGATGTGTGCCGGGTACAATGCGCCAAATGTTGTTTTGTCGGGAGTTTGGTTGTGGAGGGTCTCCAGATCAATCTCCCTATGGCGTCTTCCTTCTTATTCACTCAGTATTTTTGAATGAAGAGGCTCTTAATAAACTAGCGATCTTTACCATCAACAATTGCGTCACTGCTTACCATCAAGCGGATTGCAGTCAAGCAAAAGTTTATAATTATAAAAAAAAAACCGTAGGCACGTTCGATGGATTATTACGAAAAACTGTTTAAGAAGAAATTCGTGACATTTCCAGTTTCTAATTTTTTAAAGAGAAAGATAGCAAATTGGCGTAATAAAGTTCATAGATTACTCGCTTTAATCTTTATACCTTCTGTATATGACCATATGCCATGTATGCCAACATCTTATTAGCTTAGGGCTTAAGTAATTGTAATGTGTTATAATAGAATTAGCCAAGACACTTTTCCTGACTTGACGTTGGAAAACAGGCTAATGACACACCTGATAGAAAGTTGTTTCCGCCGTTTATAGGCACCTAGCATAACCAGGAGTTAGCCAATGCCTTGCTAGCGTTTGCCAGCATTGCAGACAAAGTAACTATGGATGAGAAATATGGTGAAACGTTCACTCATCTTGAATAGAAAAGGGAGGATCTTCCGAACAGACGGATGTTACTTAGTGGGCAGTAGCCCGACGATTAATGTCGGAACACTGTATATGTATATGCTACAGGTGCGTAGTAAACTCTGCTTCCGCGATGCAGGATTGTAAGTGACAACAGTGACAACCTATTTTACAAAGAGATTCTACAATTTTAGGTCCATGAGTGAGTTTTCTTGCAGAAGTTAAGTGATGTGTTCAGCAAGCGTTACTTTTAGCGTCAATTACAATTATGAAACTTTTTTTTCCTTCATTGGTATTGGTATTGGTTGCCATTGGGACCAATACAACTTAATCGAACAATAGGACGAAACAAGATTGAAGTTGATTTTATAAGGTGACACATTTAAATAGTGTCAGAGGAGAACGGAAGAAAAAAAATAAGATATTGCGCCTATTAATACTAGCCCATAACGGCAGAAAGACGATGGTAAGGTGACATTTTGAGCCGATCAAAATGGACTCGTCGACATCCGATCTTACACTTCAAGAATTCTCTCGAGTTCTCGATTAAGCATATTTTATTCAGTAACAAGGTACACTTACAATTGAGCACCCTCTCTTCCGGTCCGACCTGCGGGAAGTGCCGCTGGAACTTTTTCTGCCGCGACTTGCTCGGCTGCTTGCCATCGGTCGTGTCGCCCGTGCCCGACGTGCTCTGCGGTGTCCGCACCGACGGTGCTGACCCTGAGAGTGGCTTTATGGCCTGTCTGAAAGAAAACAGATGATGATATTTAATTTCATGGGTCAAAATAGCAGCGGTCTCGTTTTGGCCATTATTGGTGAACAATCGTGTTCTGAAACTTGCTTGTCGTTTGAATTTATAGAGAATGCTGTCATGCTGCATAAAGTCGAGAAATATTTCAACGCAACGGGGTCCAGAAACAAGTGCAAAATTCATAATTACCTTTAGTGTGACTACGAATTCTGCACTTGATTCTAACATACAACATTATTTTTTCCAGTATTTTAAAGTAAAGATATGTACAAAATTTGAAAATATCACGAAAAACAACAAAGTTATGAGCTTGTTATCTTTCTTGGTTGTCCAAACAAAAATATGGTCAACGCACCGCTCGCGACTGAAGCGGCGCGGTGCGGGGGGTAGGGGTGTCTCATACTACTATGATCTACCGTCAGCTGTGTGTGCTCGGTAACCACACTGCAACAATTTCTAAATGAATTTGGGAAAAAATATAACATGGTGCAAAAATTATTGGAATCGATTCAGTTGCTTATTCTGAACAAACTACATATATTCAGGTTTTATATAAAGTAAAAATAACGTGGTATAGCGCCGAAATATTTCTCAGTTATTTTCTGCATTTTTTTCCTTAGTAATAGGAGAATATCAGCAATCTTAAGGCGTTGATTCAGTCAGCAGACACAATATAGAACCTAGTGTTAGCTGACGGACACCGTGTGACCGCGATAGCAATCAATGACTTATTTAGTAAATCATGGGTATCTCGGACTCTCAACATTATAAAAATCAATACAAACATGTTTTCAAACAAAATAATATATGGCAGACAAAGATCATGGTTATTGCAGATACTCGTATCTTAATTGCAGTTAATGACTGATACATCTTATGGCAATAAATCTGGAGAATATGAATCTGCTCTTGTTAAACAAAACTCTCCGAATTCAATAGGGATAAAAGATAATTCTATGAATATCACATAATGTTCAAACCAATGAAATCAAAAAAGTCATTAGTGAAACATTTGCTCCGAGAGAGGAAACTCACGAGGTAAACCTCACCAAGAGACCACGAATAAACATTTGTCACGATAATATGCAAATAGGTAATACACATGCAATACCACAGAATACATATATGTAGAATACATGTAGCTAGTTGCAGAATATATGTAGCTCTTTGCAGAATATATTTAGCTATTTAAATGGTTACAATAATAACATTATCATACTTCATCTTTTACCGTCTAATGGCTGATACCTATAATTTGCAACCCGTTATTGGCTAAAATTGAGACTTATATTTTGACCAATAAAGTAATAACTTCATAACTTTGCATAGTAGACCTTTCCATATGAAAATAGCTATCAAAGCTAAAATTTGCTTACGTATCTATTTATATAGCCTTTTTTCAATAAGAAATGCTACCACTGATACGCAGAACGATTAGATTTTGTTCATAAATAGGAAAAATCCATAACGTTCCTCGCATAAAGAACTGAAACCCTTGGGAGACCAAGATCTTTTGCAGAAGTTCTCAACAAGTCAGGAGACGCAGTAGGCTTCTGAAGGGTGGTGGGATGATTGGAATAACCACCAACGGCCGCCATGGCCCATGTACAATTACCTTCTTGAAGGACTTAAGTGCGGAAAACAAACCCGTAACATAGAACATAGGCCCGGTACAGATCACCGCAGGTTGATCTTCGGAAAGATATGAATCCATGTTTAGATGCTTCTAAGTTGACATGGAGCTATTTCTTTTGTTTTTACGGGTTACCGGCCTCATGCATGATGCAAGATTCCTATTCCATTTGTTTGGAAGTGGGAAAACGGAATGGAAATACAGCAGTGACATTAAGCAACCGAGTTACCAAAAACCTGAACGTATGTGTACGAATCAAATGAAATCAACACTCGTCTAATACAACCGTACCATTTCCTGAAAGTTTTAAACTTTACGACTAATAAATAGTGTATTATTACGGTAATTCTGTTCATACGATGTTTTACGATACACGAAACGATCCTTTAAACCTATTATAATAAATTACCGGTAGTGAAACAAGTCAGTAGGTAATCAAAATGGCGGGGAACATAAATTAATTCGTATTAGTAAATGTGTCTGTTGCGGCATGGTCTCTGTATCATTTCGTTGCTGTAACTAACGACTTCGTGGTAGGTATATTTATCGGGGCTGTGCTTGAATGACGCTGAAATGTGCCAACGTATAGAACACTATAGTTCTGCATTTGTTGTATATTTTGGAAAGTGGACCCATGGACGTAAGAATTCTTTATGTATCCAAGAAAATGCGGCAACTTACAAAATATTTAACTTCTTGGAAAGTAAGGCTACTTTATTAAATATGAAGTACAGAGAAAGTGTTCCAAGAAAAAATATTCGCACCTTATAATACTTCAGACGAAGTTAAGTGAAAAGTAAGAGGACCCTTCCGCATACCTAATATAAAAGGTCCATATTTTAGTAGGAGACCTTTTTAGTACACTTGCAGGTTTTATGAAAGAGGATAATGGAATACCATAATCAAACAGTACAGGATTATATAAGCATCAATCAACATTGAAAACAAAATGAAAACAGAATGGCAGGTACACCGACGCGCAAACTGTGACAATGAATTCAGAGATGTATTATTCGTTGAAAGAAAAAATCTACTTTTTAATGGAAAGTACAATACCTACGCGGTAAGAATGTAGGCAATTGCTATTTTTTTTTTTTTTTTACCACTGACCCAAAATTTCAGCTTAGTGGAGTCCATAATCATGTACTGAATGATTTAATCAATGGTAACGATGTTCCTGCCACCATGTATATTTAAAGACAAACCCCCTTATTCATAAAAGCTGCTTAAAGTTAACTAGTGATTAGCAATTCTTTAAACATACATTTTTGACCTATTAACGTTATTTAACTTTAATCATCGCTTATGGATAAACCCCTTTAACAGTATTGTGTTTATTCATAAAGGATGATTTAAGTTAAGTGAAGTTAAAAGGTCAATAATGTATGGTGAAAGAATCGCTAGTCACTAGTAACTTTAAGCAGCGTTTATGACTAAGGCGGTAAATCTTTTACTAGGAGACTTTGTAAAGGAGAAAATCTAAAGTACTTAGCAAAGATTATAACTTATTTAATTCAGGCCAAGGTTCAAACACCTTCCATTCGTATCCAATTAACACAGTTATCTAGTGGTTTTATCAGTTTCCTTGCAGTGCTATAAGTGGTACCTTACTAGAAATCAAGCAGTCATCGATTTGATCTTGGTCAGATTAATCATGAGATAAAGTGGCTTCATGCTCAACATTTGTTTAAAAGCGGAGTAAACTTAAAGCCCCTTCAAAGGACAGGGAATTAGAGTAGAGTACTTACTCTACTCTAATTCTCTGTCCTTTGAAGGGGCCATATAAAGAGCCCATAATGTTCCCAAAGCTAGGCACACCTCTGCCCCGGCCCCTGCTGTACTGTGTAGTGTTTTTAAGACATACCGGCTTCCTCACAACGTTATCCTTCACGGTTTTGAGAGGGGTGGTAATGAAATTATTTAGAATGTAAAGCCTCCTCTAAGTCCTTACCACAGGGCCACTACTGCTTTCGGAATGATAAGAAAAAAAATAATATATTTTGAACTTTCTTAGAAAAAAATTCATCAGGTTCTCTTAGTTTGCGTTTAAACCGTAGGTATTATGTAACAGACATAATTATTTTCCTCGCGAAAAATTTCAAAGGTCAAGTTAGGGTCGACTACCTCCTACAATATTCATTTCATTTTGTTGGGTTTGTATATATACTTTTATTTTCGCC
This sequence comes from Sesamia inferens, assembly GCA_037179545.1. Classification (NCBI taxonomy): domain Eukaryota; kingdom Metazoa; phylum Arthropoda; class Insecta; order Lepidoptera; family Noctuidae; genus Sesamia; species Sesamia inferens. Next base: position 19,068,260 of record CM073933.1, on the reverse strand, counting down.
ATTAGACAGAAATAGCGTATGAAATGATTGTAAACTTCATTCGTTTTTGGGTAGAAAGTTGACTTTAATTGTAAAGCTTGCTTATTTCATACTTATTTTCAGATCTTACATAATTTTTACTTTCCGATTCAAAATCGTTGTCGAGATCACATGTCTCTTTTCTTCAGACTATTTCAAACAATGATCGCTGAAGCGATTTAAGGATTCGTTCCAATAAGAGCCACCCATGTCAATATGTTCCACCACCACACCACCACAATATTCCTTTTATCAGCAAAATAATTATGTACAAGTCCCAGTCGAATCGCAGAATATACACACGACTTATTAAGTGTTAAGCTCCATATTTGTTATCCATATTACCACAATCGACTGTACCATAAAGTTCATGAAGAGCTGCAGTGTTTTCCATAATGCCATGATTACGGTGCACGTGATGACCTGTGGCGCGGCTCACAAATTGCCGCGGATCCACGTGACCGGCACTTGAACAAGTGTTGATACGTCAGACTCAGACTTGGACGAATAAATACATACATTCACGTTTTGTTGTTACGTTTCATCCTTATGGCTTTTGAAAGGAAACTGGCTTTGTGTAAACGGGTGTAAAGTTTTCTTATGTTCTCAATACTGGGATATAAGTCTCCACACTATGAGGCGGCTCAAAGGCAAGTGAAGAAATGTGGGTGGGTTTTAGTCAGTAAAAGTCCCGCTCCGCCCAGAGTGGGAGAGGTCATTTGATGATTTCCCATAGCAAAAAAAAAATGAGTGCCGTTATGCATCACGCGGACTCAGTATGGTGCAAGATATCAAATGTCTTCCAATTTTTGGTACACATGATTTAGGTTCACATTACATAAGGTAGGTTTTTACTTATTTTCCGTGTGCAGTTTCTGGCCTGCCATCGGACGCGTCCCCAGGTGGCGGATAGGGGAACGGCCCCCAGATATGGGGGTTACCGGTTTACCGGCGCGGAACAAAACCAGAAGTGGGGACCGCTTCGGCGGTCACGCGCGGCGGGTCGGTCACCGTCGGGCAACCCGGTCTCCTCATTGAGAGGAGCTGGGGGCCCCGTTTGCCTTCGGGCAAACGAGTGGGGCTAAGAGGAAGGACACCTCGCTAAAAAACCCTTGGCTGCTGCGTCTTCTCGCACACGAAGACGTACCCAGCCGGGCCCCTCCCTACGGAGGGCCCACTGTGGGCCCGCCTTCTGGCAGGAATCGCCGGCGGGGGATTGGTTGAAAGGCTCTGCCATTTCCCATGACCCCGCCACTAAGGCGATGTCGGTGTGCCGCTGTTGGGTTTAGTGGGTATTCCCGGCTTCGGCTGGGCGAGTCCCACACACGCCCTTTGGGGTATGGTGCGTAAATGCATTCCCACAGCGTCAAAAAAAAAAAAAAAAGTTTTTACTTATTTGTTGGAAGCATATCCTGTCACATAATGATGTCTAAGATATAAACACTTTCAAATCAATATTCTTCATGGAGTCCCAATTTTTTATTTTTTAAGGAATACTGTTTGGGATTTCCTTCACAGATTAAATCCATACCGTGCTTGGTACCTACGATAACATTTCAAATCTTCGAAACACACACTTGTTTTGGCTCTTGCGTCCACTACTATACAGTATGTTAAGAAAACCTTGTCCGACCCATAAGGATAATAAAGGTTAGGTAAACACATGACCAAATATAATATAAAATTTTACGTAATCATCATAGTACCAATACAAATGAATTTTGAAATAATCTTTTTTTCCCGTGAATTAATTCCAACTTCCCCGAAATTTGGTAATTTTTAAAAAAGTGACAACACCATTATTATTATGAGCGAATAGCGATGAGACCACGTGCCGCGTGCCCTGCCGCCCGCCGCCCGCGAAAGGGTGAACGCACATTTATTAAGTTACCACTTTTTGCGAAATAATATTTTTTTTTTTAGGGGGATTTTTTTTTAAGTTTAGCCCGGTTTTGTATCCATTAATAGAATCCGTTATCGATACCTAACAACACCTTCACGGGTCGGACAGGGTTTTCTTAACATACTGTATACGCGGTCTCTCTTTCGTCCTCCTACACGTAATACATACACTGTAGGCTTCTAGTTATGACCGGGAATTCAAAACTAAGTCCCACTAACGACCCATCTTCCACGCGCAAGGAATTCATTAATAAGGTCGATTTCTATAGATCAGAGTAATATTAATTGCCTAACTGTCGATTTCTATAGATCAGGGTAATAGTAATTGCCTAACTAAAACGCGATGGATCAATTTTACAGTCAGGTGTTTTCAGTCATATTTACAAATCACGCACCCACAATCAGAAGTCATCTAGAGCACAAACGTGTAGAGTTGAAAGACCTCAATGGCTATAATAAAGCTACACTTCCAAGGTCTTGGTTAAGAATAGAGCGACACTTCCCGCTGCAAATATCTACGACACTCGCGTGGTATATTTGGACTTTGGAGAATGGGCACCAATATCCTTTTAAATACTTCGCAAACTGTTTCAAATATATTTATTTGTTGAACGTAATTATTCAGGATAAAATTCCTGAAATCCAGGATAAATTCTAGGCTAGATTAAAAACAAAAGTGGCTTTTCATTGTATACTTATAAAAGTGTACACTTAATAAGCCTATTACCGGTAATAAGTGTATTCCAAATCGGACTGTCATAAAACTTTGCATGACGTGGATTAGCAAAATCGGGTAGACAAATTAATGTTCATTTAAATATCTAAAACGAGAGCCCCCAATGAAATCTTGGTTTTGAGAAAATGTTATTTTATATTTATAGTATATACCCATATAAAATATATTTTTCTCAAAACCAAGATCAACAAGATAAGGCATTGTTACTCGTAATCTTGGATCATAATATCTTATCTTGATTTAATCTGTTTGGATTTTTATTTTAGATAGATTCTGTTGAGGGAAAAGTTACCAAAGCTCCCAATAATACATAAGGTAGATATTTATTTGTGAACATGAATCATCACCACTATGAATTACACATAAATGTATGTAGGTAAATTACTAAACTACCAAGTGACAAGTCATTTATCAGTGGACAATATCTGGTATAATTGACGACGTCTGATAGTTTAGCAAACGGAAACATTATTTACGATTATGGGGGAAACAAAGACTACAGTTTATAGTTCACCACGCTTGCTTAGTGACAAACGAACATACAATGATCGATTCACTATAAACACTGTTATGAAAGCGGAAACCGTTATCGCGAACCTAGAACCAAGTTTGCAAAATGCCTCAATAATGAAATAAAATTGATTCGAAAGATTTTAGGTCATTTTTAATGAGTTCCAACGTTGAAGACAACGTTATGTTTAATGATCTGGTCTTATGGTAAACATAACATTTAATTAACATCTCTCTTGCTTAACTACTTTCCTATTTTCTAACCCTCTTGTTCATAAACTTTGCTTAAAGTTAACTAGTGATTAGCGATTCTTTAACCATACATTTTTAACCTTTTAACGTCACTTAACTTTAATCATCACAGTATTTAAGGGGTTTATTCAAAAACGATTATTAAAGTTAAGTGATGTGCAAACGTCTAAAATGTATGGTAAAACAATCCCTAATCACTAGTTAACTTTATATAAGCAACGTTTATGAATAAGGGGGTAAATGTTTAAATTTAAAACTACCTACAAAGGGTTCATATTCCATCTCCTTTATTGGATTGGTCTTAAGGGGTGCAAGTGGCATCCCAATTCGAAAACATGATTGGATAGGTACCTACCAAAACGACTGTGGTTTAATTTCCGGTAGAAACACAGGTACAATGACTTTAATATACCTCTTCTTCAATGTAGGGATCCAACGGTTCACAAAAATATAAGTTTCGCAGTAAAATACAAATAAGTTATACACAAAGGTTACATTCATTTTAATCAGTCTTTCAGTTCTTTCAGTTAGGCACACTCATGAGGAAAAGCAATTGAGAAACGACAGAACCGTAAGGATCCTTATTCGATCAGAACTGTTAGATGTCGCAAAACCTTATTAGGACAATAGTTTTGGCTGCCAAAACTTTTGTCATGAATGTATCCACCCATTATAAAACGTAATGAAAAAATTAGATAATAAAAGAATACGGATGAGAATGCTAAATAAATACCAGATCTTCAACCAAAAAAGGATGTCAGGAAACCAACAGACCACAACAATATCTTAATTATTGACAGCTGGATGCTGCTTACACGCAAGAGAAGGACCAGAAATATATAAAATCTCACCTCTTTAGAAAAAAGACACCCATTTTCGGAATAAGTACAGGAGGACACTGGCTTCAATACGACAACACATCCGACTGACCAACAGTCGTATTTGTCCCAGGTTATATGCATTCGAAATTTAGGATCCCGGCGCAAAAAGCGTCTGTGATAAATATGCCCCCTACGATAAAGATAAAATAAACCTTATTCCAAGAGTGATAAAGAGTTATCGATGCAAGATGCTGTACTAAATACATAATACATTTTATGACGCATGAATCTACGCAAGTTATTGAATTTTAATATGCCACGGATAACAGGGAACAGTATGATATCGTGTTTATCATTCAGGGCATATGGAGAACAGTTCGATGCAGTTTAATATTCCAAGTTTCAATGTGAAATGTAAATGATAAAAATTCTGGTTATTACTACGTTTTTCCTTTTTAAGTAAGTATCCATTTTAACCTTTCGTATGCTCCCGTTTATATATTTAAATTACATTTTAGGTTCACACGTTCATAATCTGAATGATTGAATGCATTCAAACTGATTTAAGACTCGATTCTACTCAGAAAGTTAATTTTTAATATCAATTTTTTTGCGCAGATACGCTTCGGCAGAGTACGATAATTTATTTATATACGTTCATACGACAGGTTAAATGATAAACAATTTTGGTGTATTCCATATAAGTATTTCTAATATTTTTTACTGCGAAAACAACGGGATATTTTATCATAAATACAGTATTTGGTTTTGAAACAAATAGACACTGAAAACGACAAATAAGTACAGCGTATTAGGAATAAAAGTAAAGGAGAATGTCAACTTTCGGCCTACACAACTTTTATTATTAAACTTACGTTTTCACTAAGTTCTTACTCCCAACAATTTAAATATAAACTACAAACTTAAAAAAACATATTTAGTACTTTACGGAATCGTGTCCAATAAAAAATCATTATAATAAGTAATTAATTTAAGTTCTTGAATTCAAGATTTGAATACCAAAAATGTTGCCAATCTTGTTACTGTAATCGATAACTCTAAATAAATAAAATCCTGCTACTGTAATCGATAATTGTATTGTAAAAATTTTTTTTTATTGTTTAGATAGTTTTAAATAAAAAATATACTCTTTACTTATATTTACCGCCTCAATATTCTTTTTTCTTATTTATATTTTCGTCATTCGTCGTATTTTACAGTTAATAGTTTCAAAAATCGATTTTCCATCTGTGATCGATAACATCTTGATATGGCAATGATAATCGTCTTGTAATGGCAACCCTGTTAATTGCATATCTGTCAAAATCTCTTATTGTTTTCTGAGAACTCAGAACGGTGTTTTCTTTTCGTATTCCTCTGCGTTTGCGTAAGTAACAGACTTATTGTGTTGAATCTGATGATGTACGAGCATTATTACGGCAATGGACTTCACTTTTTGAGGTAAAGTACGATTCATATTAATAGAATGTCAACTATTTTAGCCGATCTAAATGTTGAATTGTAACATAACTGTATTTTGTTTGTTTTAGATTCCAAATAACAGTGTAATCCAACAAGCAGCAATGCCAGCAATTCATTGTGTGGTCTCGTTCAGAAAGAGAATACGCTATCAGATGCTTGATATAGCAACAGATCGAATCACTACAGGTAAGCAATATCCTTCAATGATTTTATGTGTTGCTGCTGGTTGATGTTTTATTCTGATTGCAATAAGATATTTTTGTTTTTGTTACAGCTTAGATCAACAAATAAGATCTGTCACCCATGTTGGCAAAGAAGTTACCGTTCTGTTCAACGGAACTTAAACACCCCATATCATCAAGTATTTATCAATCTTCTACAGCCTCTGTTGTATCAATGCCAGCAAACTACACTAGGGCTTTTAATATCTGCAGATGGGTGATTGAAGTTGTGAATGGGATTTTTAAGCAACAGTTTAAAATATTCCGACACGAGTTCAACAACAGAGCTTCATCACATGTCATGATTGACTTTTCTATAGCTGCTGCCCTAATTAATAGATTTCGACCACCGCTCACAGACAGGTTTGATGCTGCCCAGATATTAGAAATCATCCAACAAAAAATGTTCCAAGCAAATACTTTAAGTGAGTTTATTATACAAAATAATTATAATAGAAGAAGGGCACAATTCTCAAATATAAATGTTGATAACAGCAATGTCGCTGAGTTTCCCCAGCTAGATTTTCATGATTTGATTTTAATAGCTTGTGGTACCTACCAACTCCGTCAAGCTCGATCTTACTATGGTGAGCATATCCGTTTTAGTGGCCAATATAAGATAGAAGTGTGTAGGGAGGCATCAATCGGTAATCTAAGAGAGCAATTGTCTCTCTCTCAAAGAAGAGCAAAAATTCAAAGTCGCCATATAAGAAGAAAAGAATATTTTGTGTATGTTTTGATTGATAATAATTGAAATGGGAGAGAGGCAATAAGTCAATATTATTGCAATTGTAAGGTAGGCAAACGAACTGTGGGATGCTGTTCCCACATTATGACCATTTTATGGTATTGAGGGTGGGCTCGACACCAAAACAATATTGAACCCCCTGCACAGTTTCTTGATGAATTGTTAATCGAATTTGATAATGAAATTGATGATGATGATAATGAATAATTATGATAAAAAAGAATAAAACTATTCATCAGTTTATTTGTTCTTTAATTTTCTCTGCGTAGAAATGCATAACCTCCAATTTAAAATGTCTGAATAACTTCTTTCTTACAAGTTCAATTTAAAAATGGAAATCACAAACATACTTTTGACATTAAACCACACAAAAAAACGTAAGAATATTCAGTGCACACAACAAATTCATATTGAGCCAAAGTTACTATGGAGACTGGGCAATGTCCTTTAAGAACAAAAGTCAGACTAATGTAAAGACTACAGAAACGACTTTGTAATTCAAATAATAAGGTCTTATTTTCCAGTAAAATGTTTAAACAGAATAACTGATCATTAGAATTAATGAGACCGTTTAATAATTTCATTTAGACAGAATATTTCATAATAACATACTCCGTTTAATCAAATTGCAACTACATTATTTCTGTGCAAATAAACATATCTAAGCAAATAATAACATTGAGATGACTACTTATAATGACAAAATAACAGATTTTTACTAAATGCATTATATGAAAGTATAGTATAGTAAGGATAAGAAATAAAAAAAAAAAAAAATGTCTGTCAGTTTTATCGGACTAAACTCTGAAACGAATTAAACGATTTTGACGTCACTGTTATCGACTAATTTAGGCTATTTTTCTTTTAGGAAAATATTTAGGGATATGCGCAAAAAGAACCATGAAGTTAATTATGTTCCAGCATGCACGTCAATGAAGTCGCGGGCACTGGATTCAGGTAGCAATAAACCCCCTTATTCATAAACGCTGCTTAAAGTTAACTACTGATTAGCGATTTTTTAAACATACATTTTAGACGCTTGCACGTCACTTAACTTTAATAATCGATTATGAATAAACCCCTTAAACACTGTGGTGTTTATTCATAAAGGATGATTTTAGTTAAGTGACGTTAAAAGGTCAAAAATGTATGGTTAAAGAATCGCTAATCACTAGTTAATTTTAAGCAGTTTTTATGAATAAGGGGGAAAGTTGCTAACGAATATTAGAAATCATGAAACATGAGACTGTGGTAATTTAGTTTTAGTAATTAAGTAGTAGGCTAGATCTAGATCTTACCGTCCATCGACATCGTTCACATAGATGCTTTCCCCACTAGACTCATCAGAGTATTCAAACGAAGCGTTATCCACCATTCTTCACTGTTTTCAGTTCACACACTTAATAATTTCACATCTTTCACTGTTAATTCCAGTTCTAACACTAACCATTGATCAAAGAATGGAACATTAATAAAACAGTTTTAAGGAAAGTGATACAAAATAGTATTAACATGTAGACATGATAGAAAAATCACGATTATCTTAAGGCAAAGATTAGTGATGGACACATAATCTCGTAATTAGTAATTAATGGTTTATACGTGGCTATGTACAATCACGATACTATGGCGCAAAACAAGGTCAGTAAACGTGAACATAAACTATGAAAATTTTCGATATCTACTCTGTGAAAATGTTTGGAAATTCTCCACGTTATACGTTACAACGAAGAGCATACACAATTTTGGTGAATCGTAAATAAACTGTAAATTCCTTTCCATCAACAGTAAGTCTACTTATTTTTTTTAGAACAAGATCAAGATTTTGTACTGAATTCTAGACACGATTTTCTAGGCAATTATATGGAACTGTTTAACATAGTTACTTCAAGTAATGAACACGCTACTTGTACTGCAAAAGGAGCAACTCAAAAACGAAAATATATATTACTCATCAACCACACGATTAGCTTTGAGTAAATAAACAGGTGTGCGAATATGGGGTGGTAGATAAACAGATTATACAAGTGATAACATTACAAGCTACTGATACAAAGATATTTTTACAATTTAAGGTATTTTAACACTGGAGACGCTGTAACACCTGCATTGGATTAGTTTGTTCTAATCTACTGACATTATCCCCCTTATTCATAAACGCTGCTTAAAGTTAACTAGTGATTAGCGATTCTTTAACCATACATTTTTGACCTTTTAACGTCACTTAACTTTAATCATCCTTTATGAATAAACACCACAGTGTTTAAGGTATTTATTCATAAACGATGATTAAAATTAAGTGACGTGCAAACGTCTAAAATGTATGTTTAAACAATCGCTTATCACTAGTTAACTTCAGCGTTTATGAATAAGGGTGTGTATGTATTAATAAAATTTGTTAAGAAATTCATCAACAAGATAATTTCAGACGTTCTGATCTAAGAGGCAGAAGATACCGACAGTCTCTAAACATTTTTATAACCACATTGAAGATAAGCTGATAAGAAAACGGATGTTAAAAACATCGAATATGTATAATGAAGATGTTCAGTGTCAAAATTTAATATTAAAACCTTGTTTCATTATAAAAGGTAAAGTCAATTGTAAACTCTACACACCGCGATAAAAATAAAGTAGTAACATAGAACGATGACATAAATGATCACGATGCCATGCAGTGTGAGGTCAGTGGAAAATGTTCAGTTAAGCAAAAGAGGACGGTTGAAACCGGTCGAGAAAACATTAAATGTAACGCGAAAGATTTACTTGCACATTATCCGGTTTAAAGGCAATATACTCGTAAATAAAAGTAACAAAACATGAGCGAATGATATGTTAGTTTTTAGTCAGCTCGTGATACTCTTAAACATATTTCTATACATTACACTGATATATAAAACCAAACTGGGCAAATCTTGACACAAAACACACACACACACACTTTATGCTTCTTTTGGTTTCGGACACACTAAGATAGTGAACACACTATTTTACGAACGTGGAATAAATAATTAAGAATTAAAAACAGCGTACAAGACACCGATGTAGCGGTCTGTCCGCGCTCTCGAGAATAACTGTTGAAAACAGTTATACACAAACGTATCTAGTTATAATATCGATTGTGTATCGAGTACGAACTAATTTATCGCCGCCGATAAGATACGAGTTACGAGGAAACCAAAACATAATAATATCACACACCCGTAGAGTATTTTTCATTTCTGCCAAAGTTCGAAACATGGATTTTAAGAAAATAATTTCAATCATGATTATGGAAGGACTGTGCATCGGTTTTTGAAGGAAGCTCAAGTCAATTACGCGTCCCAGTCCAACGACCTTGCGAATCGGGACATACAAATATAATAATAAAATATTTCGACCGACGTGACCACTTGCCGTGAGATCAAGTATTATTGACTTCGAGGATAGTCGAGAGAAAGGTAACACCAGAATCGTACGATCGGAAGACACGAATCACCTGAGGCCCCCATTCACTCACTCATGCCACGGCTGTACGGTTCGAATGCTACGCGAGAATACACTGACTGGAAATATAATGCTTGCAAGCAAGTAAAGCGACTATGTTTATAAACAAGCAAAGTACTCGTACGTATAGAAGACAATGGATTATAAAACTTAAGAATTTCTTTTATAAAATGCTGTGATATTTGGTAGCACATACGAACACATCATAGAATTATTGTTTTGTGGTATGATTCTATTAACAGCAATGCCATGTTTTATGGTTAAGCGACACGAGAATAGCATCTTTGTAACTAAACTTATGACCAAAATCGTGAATAAGATAAACCGGTTTTACCTTATTGGTGCTTATTCGTAATCAACTGTCGATTTGTTTCATTTGGATATAAAACGCCACTTATTTAGGACCAAACGACTTTAATTACATAGAAAACCTAGTTGATACTACGGAAAACACATAGGTACATAAGAAAATTAATGGCTACTTTCTTAAATAACGTTACAAAGCGCACAGTTTGAGAAACTGCTAACTTGTCCAACACTGCAAAATTTGGCGAACTGTAACACAATCTAAAATAATTGAAAACTTTGGTACGGCATCTCACGGTCATTTTTTTTAATTAAATCAGAGTGACTCAAATCCACTAGCTCAGCGTCCCCAAACTATATTCTACTGTGACCCGGTAAATTTCATACTCCTCCTTCGTCGCCCTAAAATCGGTATTAGATAAAATAAAACACAAATATTGCTAATATGTACGTACTACACGCCTTTAGTTACAATACATACAAACCGACCGCCGAGCGATCATCATGTCTCGTTAAAGTCAAGAAATAAAATTGACAATCCTAGTACTTATTTAAAGTCGCAGCATTGCCTCCATAATGCGATATTTTTTTTTGCGACCCGCTGAATTGTCGCGACTATTGAGTGTCTGTTGAACCAAAAATATTCTTCAATTTGAAAAAATTGTATGTTTTATAAATATGGGAAAGATAGGTGGATAAATCAGCAATATAGTAGTATAGTACAAGCAAATAAATTCTGTGCTATCGCTACAACATTTCGCGCGAAACGAGGGCAAGCCGGGAACATCAATATCATCTGCGTTGATTGGACAAATGGGCTCAACAACTGTATTGCTGTTCACACGTGACAACAACACGTACTTTGTACAAACAATATTTAATCCTAATCCAGCAAGGTTAATTCTCGTTGATTGAGGCCCACTGTAGTACACCAGTGGATCCACAGGCCTCAATCAATGTAAATTAATCGATACTGAAATTCTCATGTTCCAAGGACAAAAAATATCTGACTTTAGTAAAACAAGTTCTTAGAACTAAAGATAACGCTCCACAGGTGTAATGTCATCAAACCGAAACTCAAGCAGAAATATGAAAAGTTAAAAGCGTGCAAAAATGAATACCCAAGTTTGTCAATACTGTTGACATTTACTTTAAATGTGTTGTTCCCGGAAACAGCCATGGTAGGTTGGTACTATCACAAGAGATGGTACTAAAGGAATCGTCAGAAAAAAATCCAAAATCAACAATACTTATGGTACAAGATACCATTTTCTTTTCTAACTCATAATTTACTCTTTGATGTGAGCAATGGCTCACACAGAGGGACAAAGAAAAACTATGCACTGACATGCAAGATCCGGTATTTGATTCGACGAGTCGGTCAAAGTCAAACTATCCTGTTTTTACCATTATTGTAAGCTTTAAAACTGGTCAAGGTTGCTATCAACTTGTGTGCCAATCAAACCGCATTTGGCCGGTTTACTACGCACACAGTTATTGGAAGCTTTAAAATCTGAACTCCGGTTCGGATTTAATTTTATAGCTTCCAATAATATAAACAGGGTGACATAAAACTTGTCATACTTTAATGTCAAGGAAATTTTATACTGCATGTCTTATCGTAAAAATGTTGCCAAGGACTTGTTAAACACTCCTGCCTTGCGATAATTACACATACTTCCGTTTCAGGTAGTAATTAATTATACTGCAACTACCAATTTGTAATTTTGATTAAGCCTATCATTTTTAAGGATTGAATCGTTCTATGGACAAATTGTCGGGTCGGCAAATTCCTTTCGAGTAGATAGAATGTTCTGCGAAATGCTGTAACCAATATTGTTGATATATTGTTGTTATTATACTTGGTAAGTATTCATATAAATTACTAACTTGACAAGCATTTCTTGTCTTTTAGTCTTAGATGAAAAGGCTTAATGTTTTTCTCAAACTACCAATTAGATACAGCAGTGTATTTTGACAGCAATTTATAGACTATGATTAGTTAATAGGTGTGATGGAATTATGTGTAGATTTTCCTCATTAGTTATTTTAGTTTGACCTCAGCGAACTCTAGACATGTATGAATATTTACAAAGACACGCTTTGTGATAAAAAAATGCGCGCTTATGGAATATCATGAGGAGTATCACGTATGATTGTAATTCTGTATGACTATTAATATTGAAAAGTATAGGAATTAAGGAAAAGGTATATTAGGTCACCTTCTAGAATGCATAGGTTAATCAACCTATAATGTTCCATTGCTGGATTACTAGCCTATGCTCTTGGAGAAGGAGTGAGCTAAATCTATCACGCCATAATATGACATTTACCAATCGAACGGACATCGCCCAGTGCGATGTCTTAAACTTTTTAGTTCTGAGACGTTGCTTCCTCACGATGGTTTCCTACGTTTTAAGAGCACTAAACTGGATTAGTTTAACAAAACAAAATTCCATGCTGGAAAACATTGGAGAAGTTGTATTCCATAAAATTAAAAAAGGGCACAGCGTGGGATGCTCCAAAGATTATCAATCAATTCAGTTTTATGGAAGATTTTTCATAATCGGTGTTAACGCTTTATCCGATACTTAAATGAATGCCATTCAATATCGCCGCATTACCCTAATCTTCATATAGTATGTATAATATACGTATAGATTTATTAATGCAGCAATATAGTCTATTTTTATGAGAATAAAATAAGCTCTATAAAGTACAAAGATAAGAAGTACCAGTAAATCACGCATGATTGTACGTCCTCGTATGATAATAGTGTTCTTAAATATACGCAGTTGAAAATGGACCACGTTGCCGGGCACAATGAACTATACCTGAAGAACCTATAAACTTCCTAATCAAAATTGTTGGTGTAGCTAATTGTTGGTATGTGGATTTTTTTTACGAGGTCTTAGTGAATTCGAATTAAAGTAGGCATGGGTTTTATTGCCCGTGTACGATAAAACCAAAAAGGGCGATGGGTAGCCATTAGAGCTATAATCAGGGTGGCAAGAATAGCAACGCGCAACCTGTTGTTTTAGTACGTGAATTTGAATCCTCCCTGAGTTCATATTTTTTGTCGGTTCTTGAGAAAAACAGTTATAACATTTTGACCGCATTTGTAGGTTGCACTTTTCTATAAGACAGCAGACTTTCAATCTACGAAATATTTCTTTGCTGGGGCTCTAGAGTTGTGCGCTGAATTCAATGTTTAGTGAACCTTCACGACATCCACACAAATTGCGTAGTAGTGGTTTATTCACAGATACTACGGTATGCGAGATGCCATGGTAGAAAGTAAAGCCAGATTTCTGTATTTCATTTTGCCTTTAAATTATTATCAAATATGCATGAGTATAGAATAGGTATACATAACAGAACGTAAGTACGTAATACTGATACCATATACGATAAAATAAAATAATTTTCAGTAGCCTTCAGCAGTATAATACAAGTTAATCGATTAAACCAAAGAGCAAACCAACCATAACATGGAAATCGGCTGTCGAGTTTAATTCTAGATGGCTTTTTAGGATGCCCTATATTGTCATTTTTATTATACACCAAATCAAGGTCAATATTTACCTAAATCCATCAGTAACATACGAAGCTATCCTCCAAGCAAACGGATAATTTTCATTATCAGCAGGCGTTATCTCCACAATCATCACGAAATACACAAAGACAGCACCCACACAAGGGTTCCTTAACCCATTATAACTTAGGATCAAAGGAGTCAATATCCAAACAACGCGTTTGCAAAACAATAACAATAGAATTTAGTAAATGTGTATAACGACACACGCTTAGTTGAATTGACGTCGAAAACCAGACTGATTAATGGAACAATAGTAATCATTTTTATAATCACCGATAATGCGCAATGTTAAATAACAAAATGATTATTACCCACAATGTCGTGTTCTGGGTTGAACAGATTTTTGAAGACTGATTCTTGGGTGCATAGTTAAATTTGATGAATAATGGGAATATGAAGCCAGCCTAGGCAAGATTTATTGTAATCGGATCGAAGGACAAAATTATACTAGGTATGCCCAAAAATTGTTATTATCAACCAAAAAATATATGGTAGCCTATCTTAAGAAGGGCGTCATCTGTTTTACAATACTCTGCTTTACAAAATGTTACCAAATAAAAGCTTGTTAATGCTGCGCACATAAGTGTTGCAATCATTGTGGCATTGTAAAGCTGCGCGTCCACTGCATAGGAATCGGAGCGTACGATGCGGACGGAGCGTCGTCATTTACGAAATGCCGATGGGGTGCGTCCACTGCATTCGGATTCAGCATCGGCAATTAAGATTATTTTAAAGCAACCGTCATCACCTGCTAACGTGCATTTACATTATGGAGGATAGTGACGGGGAGATTATTGTAATTAGCTGTATTTTATCAGAAGAGGAAAAGAGTGACAACAAGAAGAAACGAAAGATATGGGTTCATAACATAAACTCAAAAAGATTAATTTTCGGAGAGTTTCATACATTATATTCTGATTTATTAAAAGATGAAGATAGATTTTTTGGGTACATTCATATGACACGAAAAAAGTTTTTTGAACTTCACTATATTCTACAATCGCATATAACTAAGCAAGATACTAATTTCAGAAAGTCAATCGGAACAAAGGAAAGGCTTCTATTATGTTTAAGGTAAGTACTTTATTGTATAGTTAATAGTAAGAAAAGTAGTACAAAATTTAATACAATTACAAACAACAGGGGGGCTGTTTATTTATGATATCATAAGTATTTTTAAACTAAAATTATAAAAAAGGTGATACATTACAATTTTCTAACATTAAGAATTGGGTGTGTTATTGAATACGACATAATTGGCCAAATCGGATTCATTTACTGTTAAGGTATAGGTATTTTCTGGAAATGTTTTATCTTGTAGCACCTGTATTGTATGTAAAGGAGTTGATGAGTTCATAATATCATTTTTTGTCACTGAAGGTTGAGAAAGCATTGCAGTACAATACTCTACTGCTTGTATTGTCTGGTGAGTAGATGAAGTCGCACTCACATTACTCTGGATCAATTGAGGTTGGTAGTATGTAGTAGTCTTTTCACGACTCGTCCCATGAGAAGATGCAATACTTTGAGGCTGGGATAGTACAGTTGTCTGCTCAGTCTCGAGAGCAGTTAATTGCATTGCCAACTTTAATTCAGCTTTATTTATGATTGAAAAAATTTCATTTTTAATTTTTATTTGTTCATCGATAGGAAAACCCTTTACTGTTCTTGCCATATTCATAAAAAATCCCATGAGAGGATCGTTTTCATCTGAATAAGGAATAGGGATTTTAGTTATTTGAGTATTCTGAGCTCTTTCTCTGCGTTCTAAATATTCTCTCAACACTGATGCCGTTGATGTGACATCAGAATTTCTGGATCTAGCTCGTCTAGTACTACTTTGAGATGAACAATCCTGATAATCGAACGATTCACATTGGGGAGAAGTTGGTGACAATACAGAAGACAATGGGCTATTTACATCTGATCGCTCTATTGTATCATCAATACTTGGATCATAACTTGGTATATTTGTAACACGATTTTCGTCATCTTGCAGATATGGTACCAAAAAACTTAATTCTTTATTGTATTTAGGTGGTTTAATTTTAGACGCAGCTTGGCCGCTCTTAGTTTTACGCAACTGCAATGCTTTCCGGTGATTATCTCTTATTTTGGTCCTACGATCTCTGCAGGTTTTACCTGTAAAATTAATATGTTAAAAGTTATTATTATTTTTTTCAGATATTTGGCTACTGGAAATGGGTTTCGCACTTTGGCAGAAAATTATAGACTAGGAGAGCGTACAGTGAGAGAAATTGTTCAATCAACTTGTCATATGATTTGGAATGTGTTACAACCTATTGTGATGCCAATGCCTGATGAAAATATCTGGATTGCTTCAGAAAAAGTTTTCAGGGAACGTTGGAACTTTCCGAACGCGATAGGGTCTCTTGATGGAAAACATATACTAATTGAAGCACCTCCGCACAGTGGTACAAATTACTATTGTTACAAAAAACATTTTAGCACTGTGCTGTTAGCATTAGTTGATGGAAATTATAAGTTCATTGCTATAGATGTTGGGGCATATGGAAAAAACTCTGATTCTACAATATTTCGAAACTCAGATTTTGGCAGAAATTTGGACTCAAATACATTGAATCTACCTCCTCTTAAAATACCACCTGGAGGAAATGTGGCATTGCCACACGTAATTGTTGCAGATGAGGCTTTTCCGTTAAGCACCAATATAATGAGACCTTACGGGCGTGATCAAGCTCGAGGAGATGAAGAAAAAAAAATTTCAACTTGCGACTAAGCCGTGCTAGAAATACCGTTGAAGACACATTTGGACAATTAGTAAAAAAGTTTAGACTTTTTGAACGTAGATTGTGCATGTCTCATGAACATACTGTTTGTATAGTATAGCGGTGTGCTGTTTGCACAATTTTTTAAAGGAAGACGTATGTTATTGGCATGCAGGCGATAACATTTCTTTAGAAGATATGGATGGTATTCGAGACCTAAATCGATTTGGTGGAAATGCACGGACTGCTGCCTTGGATGTTAGAGATCGCTTCAAAGAATATTTTTGTAGTGACGCAGGAAGTCTACCATGGCAATTGCGAAGAGTGAGGGCTGGCAGATTGATGCAGTAAATTACATATTAACAGTTATATTACCTAAGTGTTCATTCATTCATGGCAAGACGAAGGATATTTTCCCCGAGCAATCAATGCATTTTATTAAATGCTTTCAAATATATACATATTTTATCATTATTACTATTATATTTATTTATTTATTTATTTTGGCACACCAACGACATATTTACAATAATGTTAGCATAAAAAGCAATCACAGGTCTTCAGTTTTGTGTAAATACATCACTTATAGGCATACACAACATTCACAATAAGAGATCTAATTATTACTAATTTCATTCAACAAAACATATATATTACAATTAAACTAAAATTGAATTAAAATTAAATTATAGTGAATAATTATTCATAAATGAGATAAAATCAATAAAATAATATAAAATCAATAAAATCAATATTAAAGTGGTTAATATTTATTAAAGTGACAGTTGATGTAGGCAGCTGATTACAGGACAATCCTTTTAATTTTAGATTTAAATATTGTCAGACTATCAAAGAAAATGTCGATGCTTCTGTCGATCGAACAAGCTCTGTTGTAGCAAGCCAACATTCTGTTTAAGGGAGCATGGTGGCCCAGATTTAAAAGGAGATGTGTTTGTGTTATTATCAGATCTATTCTTTTCGTGAAGTACCGAGACGGGCTGCTAGTGTTGAATAAATATAATAAAGGTTACACTTATTATTATACAAATTTGTATTTTTATCCAAAAATCTCAGCAAAATAATTTAGTTATGTAATCTAGCTACTCAGACAAATCATTACTGATTACGATTACAAAACTGCTAGCCGATACTGTAACTCAATCGTAATCATTTGACAGCCCAAAACGTACGTTTGGGGCTGTCAAACGGCTAAAAATGTATGGAATGATAATCGTTATCGTAAGTCATTTATCGTAAATCGATCGTAATAAAGTTAGTGAATCAGGCCCCCTGTATGTCATACCACCTGTCATAACCAGGGTTCCCAACTTAGGGGTAAATATTTTTGAGAGTTGGTAACACTGGTCATAACCTGTCATAGCACGGGTACTAACAAAAGAAACAAATGAAACTTGATTAGGTACATTAACATGTTTACAATCAATAACAAATTCTATGTGGATTATTAAAAATATTAATAGTAAATAGGTAGGTATTTACTCACCACTTTCATTTCTGATTAGGTACATTAACATGTTTACAATCAATAACAAATTCTATGTGGATTATTAAAAATATTAATAGTAAATAGGTAGGTATTTACTCACCATTTTCATTCATTATTTGCCCAATTTCTTCCCATATATTATCTCTCCGCAGTTGGTTATGATAATGTTGATGTTTTAAATTGTAAATTTCTTGATATCTTTCCACTAAAGTAATCAAAATTTCGTCGTTCATCGTGAATAAGTATTTATATGCAATATAGCTTAACGTTGCAATGTAAACAAACACGTCAGATCTTGAAACTTCTAAATCCGAATGACGCGTTCACTGCGGGTGACGTCATCAGCACAAATACCGGTCTCAGGCGCAGAAATACCGATCGAGTGCACGCAGTACCATAAAAATCAATACAAAGCAACAAATCCTTCCGCTCCGTACGCTCCGATTCCGATGCAGTGGACGCGCAGCTTAAAACCGCACTTCCGCAATTTACTCTTTACCGCATTACCTTCCCTATAAGAGCAGTTGTGGATGAAAGCAAATAGTATCTAGCAGTGGCGAAGGGTGAAATTTTGACAAAGGGAAGCCGGTCCAAAAAAATAAACACTTAAACACTTACCTACTGCAGGATATCTTGGAGGAGGTCTTCAGATAAGAATAATATGAAAAGCCCCACCTTCACCATACAAAAAAGGACTGATGATTTGATAACAGTGTCTTTCAAGTATGATAAAAGCGGCTTTGTGAAAAGCCTTTTTCGACGTGCATCTCTATACCACACATGCATGCTTGTTAGTAAGTACTAAGTTAAGTACCTATTGTCAGGGAATAAGAGTCAAGAAAAAATAAAATAAAAAATTACAAAAATAATAAAGTGTTAAAAACCGAACCACACAAACACCGATCCAAAACCAACAAAAATATTAAGCAAAAGTAGTGGCGTGGTTTCTTTGTCTCTTTCTAATAGAGTAGAGGAGAGTACTATAAGCCGCCCGCGAGTAGCCTCATATTTATCAAGTTTTACCGATGGTTAGCGAGCATTAGAAAGAGATGGTCTGACACGCTCTCTCTTTACGCCGCATAGTAAAACGTTGATATAGGTAAGCTGAAATTCGTCGGCTTCCTTCAAGAGAACTACGAAAAGAATTACGAAAAATTGAAGCGCTGATTAATTTACGACTATAAAATGAAATGTGATACTTAGGGTATTGCTAAAAATTGCGATTGCTATTGTAAATCGCGCCGGTATTTGATTAATAATATACTTTGTTAATGAAATAGAATGTAAATACTTTTGTATGAATATGGAACTGATTTTTGAAAGGTAACCCGGTGGGAATCGGCTTGTATGGACTCTTCGCCACTGGTATCTAGGAACAAGTCTTCGGCTACGCTATCTCGGAAAAAAACCGGCCAAGTGCGTGTCGGACTCACGCACAAAGGGTTCCGTACCACTGATTTATGAAATTAAAGGATTATGTTATTTGTATGCAAGATTACGCGGTAATAAGCGGTTTATGATTTACGATCTCGTTCAAAACAATTTTCGTTGGTAGTTTTTATAGTAATGTACATCATAAAGGGTGTCTCTGACATCGACGCACAAACGAGTACCATGGATCCAGTACATGATTCTGAACCCCCCACAGGTGGAATTTTTCATCGGTTTTTTCCTGATTTAAAAAAAATATATGCAGTTTTTTCACTTTAAACCGTTCATAATTGCTATACTTTTATAACCCCATAAATTTAAAGTAAAAAATAATTAATTCGCTAATTACACAAAAAAGCGCAATGTGAACAAAACTCAAAAAACTATCCTATCAGCTGATTTAATAGAGTTCACATCAGGGGTCAACGTCATACCCACAAAGACGCGCGGCGGCATGCTTGCAACGTTCAAAGGCCGAGCCGACACATTTTTTTAAACACTCTTATATCTGGAACCGCTCATTATCGATATAAATGAATATCATAATTTTATTAGTGGTATGCGTATGTGTAGCCTTCTCGCGAAGTTTACGTTACGATGTCAGATACACCCTGTATAAAATAAAAAAATAACAAATGAGGGTACTTACTTCTCATGCTTAGTTGAGCGAGGGGGGTGAGGTTCGAGCTGCAGCGGGGTGGCGGGGGCGGAGCGCGGAGCCCCGCACCCGCCACCCGCCGTGCCAGCCGCGAAATTGCCGGTTGACCTGGAACAAGCAAACATACAGTCAGTCAGGCTTGAAGAATGTACACGTTGCACATGGTATTCGGAACAGGAGCCATTAGTAGCTATGTTTCTGCAACATTTTCTCTTATAGCTGACTAACAATTTCTGAAAACGGGTTTCCCTAGACAGCGGATTCGTCGGTACACTGATGTCGTGCAACAATGCAAGGAAGTTCTAGCTAGTGTAGATAAAAAACAACGCTAATCTTTAGATACTTTAGCAGTTTAGCTGATACTGAAAACTATCTTATCTAGTCATCTACTCAACACCGTAAATTAAAATCAACTTGTAATAGAGTAGTAGCACACATAGATAAAAATAGTGCATATGTAATCGCCGCTGTCATGTTCAGCATATTACTCAACTGCTTTCATTGTTCGTTGACGTATTCCATTTACAATAATTCCAAGGAACACTGTGTATGGTGCCATAAAAGCTATGATTATTTTTGTTATGTCCATGAGTAATCAGTAATTATGTATAGCACTGTGTGACCTTTACATATAAATAGTAGCTATTATAGTGGTAGGTGTGTAAAGTAAGGACGACTTTTGCCAAACGTGACAAATATCATCCTTCTCTAGAGAGCTGTGAAGTGTCAGTCAAACTAAGGTGCCACTGTGGCGATTAGGTTACCATGTTAATAGAAACCAATAATTTTACTCTTCATTGCGTATACTAATCATACAGAATTAAAATAATACACACTACTACATTATAGAAACCCTTTCTTTTCGCTTTAGTATTAAAATTGTGAATTTGTGATTATTTGGTAACAATACCATACATTTTGTGTCGCATTGTTGACACAATTGACCAGCGCATGTGCCTTATTATCAAAAGGTTATTATTTATATTTATCAGATATACAAAAAAAGAATTAGGACCACGTTTTTCTGTTCAATACTAAGATTAGTATTTAGATTAGAACGTAAAAATAGCGTCGGATATCCATCACGCACAATCCGCAAGGAAAATATCAGACTCCAGGAATTGCGACATCTAATAGCAGTATACCTACCACACGCACACAAAAGAAAAAATGTCGAAACGAACCAAAACATATGGATTGAATATTATACACTTATGAAATCAAACACTTGTCATCAATAGTAGAGATTTGGAATCGGTATAAACACCACAACAGCTGACAGTTACACATAAACAATAAAAGTAGCAGATGTTGAAACAAAACAATCTCGAAAGTGATACAAAATGATTGCTTACAAAAACTAATTCAAAATAAATACAGAACACAAAATAGAACTTTGATCGCAGATTACTGATCGATCTTTGAATTTCAATTATGGATAAAAACTAAACGATAAACCTAACACATATAGTAAAAGTTCTTTGTGTTCATGACAAGGTAATCTAAAATAAACAATTCCCATACCCACCTTTTATACTTGTAACTCCTACGTCTTAATGCAATAGTCTGAGTTGCCACAATATATGAAGGATGAGGTCGTACCTTTTTGTTAACCTTTTTTCTGACCATGATTAAGACAAGTAACTTAAACAAGACACAGTAACTGTTGACAATACAAACGCTAATGGCTAAACTTCAAAAGAACCACATCTTATGAACTTATTGCCATTTGAGAACAATGAAAGCAAATCCAAACATCATTGGAACAATCACTATAATACAATGCGCGTAGGTCTACTAATATTATACACAAATATTATGGAGACATATTTTTCACTTTAAAAACAACTAACTATAGTTAGTGGATTTATAAATCCGATCTGATTTCATATCATAAAACTCAGGCTCTAGCTTGCACACAACCGGCTGTGCCATAAAATACAATGGAACTACGAATACATGAGCACATTGTACATTTGTACAAATAAATGACTTTGAACGTAAGCGCTAAGCATATTTTGTGGACAGTAAAATTTCTTATAGCAAATATCAAGTATCCGCTGATTATATTACAAACATCTACAGGTACGTTTCTGTTATACGAGTATAGTGAGCAGAATGGTCCGTTCATAATTACAGCAAATGATTGTAAAAACAACATTTACAAACGCAATAGTCATCATTTTAGATGAGCCATACGGATTAATTTACATTGTAACAAACACCGGTGAGGCATACTTCAAGGGCACAAAAAAAATATATCGCAAATATGAAAATAGGAATTTCTGGAACACTAATATAAACAGACCTCATTATTACTGTGATACCTAACTTAGTAGGTATATTTGCACATCTAAACAATACGATTGGAAAAAGTGTATTAACAAATTAATCAACCATTAGCTTAACCGTGAAGAAGTTCACTGATATAAGAATGGAGATGACAAAATTTTACAATTTCCATTACTAATGCTTGCCTTGATCCCATTAAGTTGATTGCCTGGGAGTGCCTAAAGGGACAAAACGCACAAACAAGATATTTTCTTGTACCCAAGGACTACATTCATGATTGCGTCGTACCATTCAAGGACAGTAAGGAAATACGCGCTATCTCCCGATTAACATGTCTAATAAATTGTGCTAAGCAATAGCTTAGCAAACTTGAATGAATGTGTGAAATGAAGTATTAATACTTCATCTAATATCGTATCCTCGCAATTCTGAAACGTACATAATCACATTCGACGAAACTGGCAATTTTGGCATTGGGGATTTTACCTCAATAATTTGTTATAGTACACTCATAACTTAAAGAGGCAAAGCACCTCGGAGGAATTAAATCAAGGAGGAAAACAGGAAAGATTATTGCTCCTTACCTTGGAGAGACCTCTATCCATACTGGCGATCGGTTACCTATAGATAAAATGTTTAGTAACAAATACTTTCACACTGATAAGTAGTATGTCGAATATCGAAGGAGCAGATGTTGTTTCTCGTCGTAGGTTTTGAAAGAGATATTTTGAAATACAATTTAATTTTCCGATACTATACTACTACTATTGGTAACTTCCAAAAAGTAAAAATAGATTTCTAGATGATAAGGGCTCAACTAGCTACATGAAAAGCAATAAAGAAATAGGCAGGCTAGCCGAACGAAAATAAACTGAGCAGAAGGCGCCCGACAGTCTGTCGATATAATACCACGTGCTCTATTAGAAGCACGAGCGGATACTACTCATGTACAATAAACTCTAGCACTAACATCTTATATCTATCAATTGCAAAATCTTATTCCACTTTATCAAAATAACGTTAACAATCCTTGGAAAACCAAAACAATTTCAGCAACCGCGTAGATAATAAAAACAAGATCACTATGAATACTAATGTTTCATAAAAAAAAGAATAAGAAATTAGTTTCTATCAATTATAGGGCAAAGTGCCAATTGTATCTTAATAATCATGGTAACTTCATTAATGCTGAAACCTAATATTTACATTTGACAACGCAACAGCAAATTGTAATTTGATCGTGAAATAACAAAATTTGCTCTTTGGATGTTGGTAGGCATAAGCTTAAAGAATGCGAGGATCACAAAGGCACTCAAATATGTCTACGAATGTAGGCGAAGAGCGCCATTCCATTTAATTATTAAATATAAGTATAAAAGAAAACAACTCGCAAAAAAAGTCCTTTGACATTTAAATAGAGAAATAAATGACAAAGACTTTTCTTTTAGTCTCAACGGTTGTCTCAATTAATTGCATGTTGATTATTTTTCATATCATCATCATCATCATCAACTTTTTTATCGTCCCACTGCTGGGCACAGGTCTCCTCTCTTACAGAGAAGGATATATTTTTCATATAGTGCGACCCAATTTAGTTGGAAATAGGCTGCCCGAGGCAAATCATGACTTGTTTGCTTGATACATGACGTACGGTCGCAAATCATATTAAAGGGACAAAAGATGGACAAATCAATTGAATGTTCCAAGAAATATAGGTAAGTTCTTGGCCTTCACAGTGTGGTGCAGTTGTATGTGAAGAATTTCCCATGTGAAGAAGTACACATGCTATGCTTCTACGCCTTAACAATTACACTTACTATCAAGAACAAAAAGCGAATGTTGTATCTAACAAACTCACACTGAAAATGTCTTCCGTATCAAGTTATTCGCCAACTGACGTGACTTTTTCAAAATTCAAATAAGTTCTAGCAGAAAATTAGTTACAAATGTTACCATTACTTCTGGTTTATTTAAAACTTACACTCATAACACGACGTGGTATTTGAAGAAAACATCTCATATTATAAGACACTTGAGGTTCTGTTTATAAACTATGGAAAACCTATCACGACCATCGTAATCACTTCATTGGCAGCAAGCAAGTGAATCCATCATGAAGTTTATTGGAATTGCTGTAGTGGTATTTTTAAAGATTCTTTGTATCCAAAGTGTAAGTTTAAAATTATTTCTGTGATGTGTCTTTTTGTTCTCTAAACCCGGACGGTTTAAGCGATTCTGTGATTTTAGAGAATGCTGCCGATTGAATTTATCACCCATCGTCCAACATCGTCGACCGTTGATGATCTCAAATCAATTG
Organism: Sesamia inferens; assembly: GCA_037179545.1. Lineage (NCBI taxonomy): Eukaryota > Metazoa > Arthropoda > Insecta > Lepidoptera > Noctuidae > Sesamia > Sesamia inferens. Next base: position 19,043,225 of record CM073933.1, on the reverse strand, counting down.
CAAGCGAGGAGACCGCGAATGAAAAAGTCATTGGTTTGCGAGCACGATACGATGATCAGGAATCTGAGGAATATCCCGACTATGAGAAAAAACATGGTCCTGAAAAAACCAAAAAGGTATGTATCGAAAATAGATGTTTGAATCAAGAATGGTGTGCCTTGTTTATTGACTAATCAATAACTTGTGTTTTTAACTAATTTACAGCCATGTGCCATTATAGTACTGTCCAACATGCAAAACCCGAGCATGCAGTCTCTGTTACGCAAATACAGATATGACGCAAACGGTTAGAGCATTTAGCATAATTTTGAATTAATATATGTGCAATATGTCTTAGTTTTACCGTTTTCGTTCGATTTCCGCTAATTTCTTTTTATTTATAGGTGTATTGATACCGAGCAGTGTCAAATACTTCATGAAGTTGCCTCAAGATCTTCAGTCGTCGCCTGTTCTCGTGCCTTTGAACGACCAGGCCTTTACACCTTTAGGTGGATTTGTAAGGTATGTTAATCCGTCATAACCAAACTAGAATGATCGCCACATTAACTCCCTTTTCTAGGCAAGTAGTTTGACCACTTTGCCTTTTCTTAATAACATGCAGACGCAACGCTTGCACTTGCTTGTGCTGAACAATTTTGCATGCTTTATTTTTAAGCTAAACATGTGTGATCTCATCTCTCTCATTATTATTATTATTAACATTAACGACCTGACGTATAAATTGTGATAATTACAGGTACTACAAAGAAGTTCCTCCAATTCCTCATTCCTGGTAATATATCAATGATCATTTTAATTGATTGCAATCAAGTAAATATACTGCGTTTTATTATTTTTTCAATTATCTTAATCTCCATTACTTACGGGTATTATAATTAATTATTATCATACTTATCAAATTATATAAATACAAACAAATAATGTGCATTTCATTTTTCCATACCATGTTAAGTTAAAATATTCTCTACTAAACTATAATGAAGGGGAAATCGCCTATAGACATGTAATTGAACCCGTCCTTAAAATTTTCTGTCAAGTCATTGAACACGTGTAGCATATGTTGTTTCTCATATGCCAACGTCAACGAAGATCGCAAACAACGAGATCGTGGGAACTGAACTAGTGTGGAAATTGTTTGACCTTCATAAAGAAGGGGAATACATAACAAAAAAAAATCTGATTATAATCGTAAGATACGAGACGATGAAGATGTTTACAGATTTCTCGGCAAGAATCACCGATGTGGCAATATAGAATGGTCCAATAACTTGATTGAATTAGGCCACCTCTTTAATAACCTATAGGCATTGAATGAGATCAAGTGGTAGTTGAGAATCCAGAATGACGTCAAGCGAAACGCGTTAGTTTTATTTTAAGTCTTTCTCTTTGAGTATCAATTAACGCCTCATTATCGATTTATACAAATAAGAGCACTCAAATATTTGTACCGTTTGAAATCAGAATAATTATATGTGTAATATCAATTTACATAATTTTAGCAACATGATATTACGAATTTTTTTCCATTACGTTACCTACCAATCAATATAGTTAAATTGTAAAATAAATTATTTCATTTCCGACTTTGTTGTCCACAGCGCGACGTTAAATTCAAAAAAGTCACGGCTATCATGGATGTTCCACTCCAACATCTGAACTTTCCTTCTGACTTCCATATTTAACGTTATTGTGAACTTGAATAAGTTCTAAAGACAAAGATTAATGACTTATTTCAGTTGAAAGTTTTCCGTTGTTATGGCTTCCCTTTCTGTATCCTGTTCTTGCGTTACGCATACATCTCCAAGGACCAACAATGTTTTCCAGAGCTATGTATACCTAATGGGCGATGAGTTACGCACGCTTCTTCGGTGGACAAAAACTTTACTGCTTCACTGAGCACTCAGCGAAAGTTCAAGGCTAAGACGAAGAACAAAAACACTCCATAACTAAACTCTCGATATTTATCGGCGTAGAAACTATGACGCCCGTAGGACTGGAGCCTTGGGACGCCCACGTCTGTTCACATAGATCGCATATCGTTATTAGAATACCTACCATACACACTGAAGGATGTGGCAAGGAAAGGTTAGTTACATGATAAAAGGAGCAAATATGTAGTCTACTTGGCACGGTGACGTTTTTAAGGTGAGGCTAAGTTCTCAGGATACGGTAGACGAAATTATAATAAGGGCAGGAGGAGTTAGAAGACCCACCATACTTGTAATCAATCATATAGGTATTGAATATTCATACATATTGAAATGATTACAAACAGGGTATTGTCAGAAACTAATCTACTTATTGGTTTCAAATGAAATTTATTAGATGGAATTTATATCCGTGCGGTCTATAATTCTTCACAAACGCTTAAGAACTACGAGACGTGACGAAAGATTAATCTTTATGTTCAGATTTCGTAAATCAATATGAGGTATGTATTATTGTCCTATCTGGGTGTTTACTGGATTAAGAAGAGCACTGACATGATTGGATGAATCAACATACATCAGCTTATCATTCAAGAGCAAATGTTGCAAGTATCAATAAAGTCAAGAGTTTATTAACTGCAGTATTAGCAAACCAATCTAGAGCAATCAGAAATTCAAGTGAAACGAAATATTCTTCCCATATTATTAATGAGACCTAGAAGGAATTGGCTTAGCAATTGGCAGACATATTGTGAGCCGAAGTATGGTGTTATTGGCACAGAGGTAGAAGATGACGCCGGATTTATTATTCTACCGGTCGTCTTGCTGATCATCATTTTATTGGCGTTATACGAGTATTAACTTGTTTTCTTTAATTAGACTAGTTTATAATTTTTGACTTTATGTAAACAGAACCCAGCAATGCACAAATATAGAAGCTGACACCTTTTATGACGGAGGAGGTGGCGGTTTATGGAAGTTTTTATTTAGATAGTAAGTTTTTACTTACATTTTATTAAATAATATAATATCTTGTAATGTTAGTTACTTTACATGCCCAGCATTGTATACAGTCAGGTGTCTTCTTACCTTGAATAGGCAACAGTGTGGCTGGAGAATTAGTTAGGCCACTTCTTCCCAGTAAAAGAACTAGAAGTAGTGACGAGTGGACGTTTCGGGAGGAAATTGATTTCTGGATGCGACATTCTCGTAAACACTAAATCTGGGCATAACGTAACTCGTATTACATTACAAATGATGACACAAAATGGATTATTTGTAAATAAGTATTATTACTTCATAATGACGAATGTGCATTGTGCAGGCATTAAATAGTAAATTGTGCAGTAACATCGACTCAATCCCATAAAGCAGTTCCATCGAAACGCAAACAAAACTAGTTTTAAAATGGTATGGTCTATTTGAAACATTATAGGTACACTGAGAAACGGAAAAAAGCATAATAAAGACAGTAAAAAAATTCATTTGTTTCCAATACTGAGTTATTATTACCTACATACTTAATCGTAATCGATCAGTTATACCAAATGTAGTATGTAATGACTTGTACCTGATGGAAAACAGTACATATCAAATTACTTATTAAACACTATCATAATACAAACACCTTCCACTGACAAGTTAATCACCCATGAAATATGAACTTAAACCATATAGGTATTTCAATGAAACTAGGCACTTTTAAACTGTCAAGGAGTAGGTCAGTCAGAAAGAAGAAGCTAGTTATGCATACCAAATTCTAGTAAATTCCTATGAAGACAAACGAGTAAGAGACTCCATGGAATTTCAAGCCAACAACACGACCAACGTTGCTGCAGAGAGGAGAGAGATTGATCTGCCAAAGGGAGATTGATCTGGACAGCCTCCACGACCAAACTCCCGACACAACAACATTTGGCGCATCACACCCGGCACACATCGCAACACAACTACTCAGACCCGTCCTCCGTACGGCTTCATCAGACATCATACCGGAACACGACGAATCGCTTGGCGGCAAGATAATTTCTGGTGGTGGGTGACTTCTGCCGGCAGCCGATGATGTTATGGTCTACCACCGAGGATTTCTAACCAAGAAGCTACCATACCAAGATTATCTAATCAAGAAGAATACCACTAGAAGTTGTTTAACATCCCGGCGTCATATACAAACAATCGGTAATGGAACTAATGAAAGATAACATAACTAATGTAAGCAATAAAAGATAAACTCATCTTCCATTTCTATTGCTTATACTTTATTATTGTTAGTTTCAAGTGCTCGTGTCTCGAATCGACTAATGTGCAGTTACCATGAGTTTTCATGACGAGACTCGATCGACGATATCGAGCGCGTTTTGCGCTCTCTTTGGTTGAGAGTTCTTACAACCTTGAAGCGGACCAATCGATGAGTCAAACGCGCTCGACATCGACGATCGAGTCTCGTAATGTAAACTCATGGTAGCTACACACTTGTATTTACCATGAGAATGTGAACAATACACATTCAATAGTATCACTTTGTAACGGTAAACAAATGATCTTGCTTCGTTCAGTGTGCATTATTGAGCTGCATTTGATATCTGCTCGCGTAGCGTGTCCAATTCTATCTCTATTGGCGACCCACCATATGAAAACAAAATTATTTATTCCTTCCATAGCAATGGCGAGCAAATTTTTAAATAAATAAAATAAATAAATAAATATATACGGACAAATCACACAGATTGGTATAATGATTCATTAGTCATTACATTGCCACCCAGTAACGATCATACACCTCAGTCTCACAAACAATAGGAAGTAAAAGACTCCTATTTAGAGTTGAAATTACATGACCAATTCAGTCAATTTTTTTTTTTTTTTCAAAATACCAACTTGGTCCACAAGGTCCCATAGTGGCGAGTGAAGAAACAGTGCATTTGGTGAACGAGACATCAAAGTGGTCCTTTCAATATATCCTGCACAAATGCTCGGTTCGAATAAATAAAACCGAATCGTTTTGCTTACCAACGGTAGTAATTTCTAAACTGGATACATAAATAGACTCGCAATCTAATTCTACCTGTGTTAGTTATTTCTGTATGGGAATACGTCGACCCATTATGAAAAGCTGTGATGTCTTTGCTTCTTTATTGGTCAATATGCAAGTCTAAATTTTCACCAATAACGCTTCGTACAATAAAGGAATCTATCGCAAACGTTTTTCTAAAAACAAATGATATTTGCACGAGACATTAGTTCTTTTTTTACGCAATCGTGGTTAGCATCCGGTAGTTTAGCTACTGGCGAGCTCATAAAATTACAGTTAACGTCTAGATGACGATCAACACGAATATACACTAAACAGATTAATAGTACCTACTTTTGTTTTGAAGCATATAAAAAAAACAAAAATTGAAGTTCGCAATGTATGACTTTCCAAAAGAAACGTAGATCGTTAAGCAGTCTCATAGGCATTTAAAGACTGCAATTGTAGAAAGGAAACAAGGCAAGTAAATAGGCGAGTTCCTTAGCACATCACACGTGTTACACTTATATCAGGAATAGAAAGAGCAACCGTTGGCAACGTGCCAACTTCCATACCCGATGTAGATAAAGCTCTATAAGAGGAAACAACATCTATAACGAAAATTGTCACAACCGACCAATTTCAGTTGTACAGGCACATAAAGGAGCAGCGAAGCAACTATCTCGTGTTTAATTCAGTTGGTTTTTTGGTCACGTATGTGTGCGATGGCCTTGGCACTGGCTTCATATTCACTAAGAAAATGGTCACGTGTGATGAAATTTGGTGAGGATACGTCATGATATGGCGACGACCGATGACTAAGTCGTAAAATCCTTACGCGATGACATGCTTGACTTCACCGAACAACCATATTAAATTGAACACTGCGAACGATCAACGGTTCTGTCAGTGGTAAAGCTGACTTCAAAAATGAGTCCAAATAAGAAAAAAACTTTGAAATAGGATAGGTATGAGCCAAATGGTATGATAGGTATGGTCCAAATGTTGTAGCCAGCTGTTTAAATTAGCTAGTAATAATGGTTTAATTAGGTAGTGCTCGACTCGCTTGGCTCTCTCGGCTCGCACGCGGTTTATCATAGTTCTAACCTAACCCATTTAGGCGCGCTAACTAAGCGCTTAGCACAACACAACAAGAACAGCTTGATTGGTTACAGTTCCAACCTAAACGATAACTTATTGAATAGCAATTATGACGTTAGCTAACGATCGCCGTTTAGTTCAAAGGCTAGACGATTAACTAAACAGCTAATCCAGTTACCTACGGTAGATATAATTACAAAAACAAAACACACAGCTGCGAGAAAATCAGAGCGGTACGAACAGCCAGAAAAAAAAAACATTATACTTAGATATAGTTCTTGCAATTCACGAACGCGCGTGGCTCTTAGTTGTGTTCAAGTCGTATCTGTATACGTGTAAATGTGTGCGTGAGCGTAGACGCGCTACGGTTAGCATACAAATAATCAATGTTAAAATTATTTTTTCTTTGAAACCAACAATGATAATAAAACAAATATTTTAATAGTAAGTTTTATTAAAAATAATTATTATTCATCGTCAGAAGTGTCACTATCTTCAAACTCTTCAGTGTCGCTATCAGTTGATTCTACATTAATCGTTAACTCGAAGTCCAAATCGAAATACTTTCTATATTCTTCTTCAAGTTTTTCGACATGCTTGCAAGTTTTACGCCAGGTATCATTGTCGATATCGTTCATACACTCATTTATTAAATTTTGTAAAATAGTCATATTTTGCCCGATATTTTTAGTTGCAATTTTATTTTTTTTTTAATTCCCCAGATATTTTCGATACAGTTCAACTCAGGGTGATAGGGCGGCAAACGTAATATTTCAAAATTCTTGCTTTTAACTATTTCGTCGATTTTGAATGTTATGAAACGATGTTTATTATTTTTTATTAAATCATAGAGTTCGATTTTTTTTAATAGTTCGTCACATAAAATTCCGTTATCAGTTAGCCATTTTATCATATCGCTCTTCCTTGAACTGGACGTAGGAATTTTACTGCTGCGGGCGTTATGATAGGACGCGTTATCCATCACAATAACTGCCCTTTCTATAAGTGGCTAGAAGAGAAGCTTGCTATAAGCTTCTCTTCTAGCCACTTCTTATAATTTTCAAAACTCATATTTGAGTGATAATCTCCAGTTGTGGAGGATGCTTTATACACCAATGAGGCATTTGGAATGAATCCATCTTTAGTACCTGCGTGCACTATAATAAACCGGCTCCCAGTACCTAATTTCTTCATAAATGGAGTATCTTTATCCTTTATGCCCCATGTATTTTGTCGAACGTGTTACGTTAAAACATATGTTTCGTCAGTGTAAACAATAGGACGTCCTTCTGCACGGCACTGAGAAATCTTTTTCAAATATTTTAAACGCCATAGTTGTAAATCATGCCTTTCTTGTAATACTCGTCGGTTACTGCTAATCTTTCGCCATTTATAACCAATTTTTATGAGCAATGAACGTAAAGTGCTTAGACACCCGTCAAAGTCTATCTTTTCTCTGAGAACTGACCGAATTTTGTTTAAAGTTGGAATTTCCTTGTGTTCGATGTGATAATTTTGAATTGTACTTCAAATCAAATTAGTGTCGAAATTATCAAAATCAAATTTGCTACTTCTTTTACGACGTTTTTTCATTGGTGATAGAAACTTGGCAGATGTAGAGGGCATCTCTTTTTCTTCTTTCAAAATAGAAGTTACAGTACGTTCACTGACCCCTGTTGCTTCGGCGGTTCGTTTTCTTACGTTAGCCAAAGGACTCAAATCATAATTATTATTATTATTCGCCTTCATGAAATTATATTCTTCTTGAAGAAAATGAAAAACTCGGGCGATAATTGCACGACCCTACAAATAATAAAGATAATACAATGTTCATGATCGTTGATCCATACAAAAAGTTTAATATTAAATTAACGCTATAAATGCATAGTTAAATAACTCACTACGAATGATTTTTCGCTTTTTATCGTTATTTGACATGCTGACGGTACTTCGTGGCGGATAGCGACGTGAAAACAATAAGCACAAGTGACCTGAGCGGGCGACCGCTCGCTACTGAACGCTCCGTCAGGCACACACACTAACGCATTGTGCATGTACACAACATACCACAAGCAAGAGTCACGCGCGCTCGTAAATTGCAAGAACTATACACGATTCAGCGTTAATGTTCATATATATGTTGCCCAGGTCATGACGTACTTAGAACTTGATTTAACAAAAACTGGACTAAGTTATTTAAAAGCCGGTCTGGCAAAAGGCCTTCCAATACCACCAAGGTGTTAGTTACTAAAAATCCAATTTGAGAAGCGCTTTAAAATATTCCAGAACATTTAACTAAACAAGGTAGTGAAACCTTACAAATTTAATCCAATTCTCTCTCATTTTAGTTTTTATTTAGATTTACCGTTATAGGATTATGTCACTAAACACGGAAATAAATTCTAAAGGTACCGCAATCCAAAAATAAAACTCATTGCTCTCTTACATAAGTAATTATTGGGTTGTAAAAATGCCTATATTCAGTATTTCTCAATACATTTCCTTATCCCAAATATTCACTTGAAAAATAAACGAACATTTCTAAGGATTCAGTGTTACGAATTTCGAACTTGAAACTATGGAGGTATGAGGAACGGGGAGTAAAGTTCACTCATCCTCCATAAAATAGGTGATGAGATGATCCTCCGGCCAAACAGGTGTTTTGTCTGACGGCCACTTGCCCAACTATTGGTGTTGAGAAATTGTATACCTACTAGTTGCACGGTAAACTCTTGTTGCGTGTTTTTTTTTTTTTCAGATGCCGCTACAAAACAGTCGCTTTTAGAACAAAAAAAACGATTATCATAATTAAAAACGTACATTTAGTCATGAATAATCTCACCTCAGCGACAACTCCAATGCCAAAACCCTGTTAGAAATTACAAATATTTTTGACAAAATGCGACTAAGTTCGTTATTAAAATTATGAGAATTACCGCACTAGGGTTTCATTGGATATATAACGATTACAATTTCTTTCATTAATTAGGTAGGTAACCATCCTTTATTTCATTAAAACAAGTTCCCTTTGTGTTTCACATTTAATACACAACTTATTTCTGTACCACATTGATTTGCAGATACCGACACGTCTTGGAATGTTGAAATCTCTGTGATTTCGTCGTATAAAGCCAACCGGACTTGCTATGCTCCTGAGTTCAACAAGACGCTCAATTGGGTTTTCCAGTACTAAGAATTCCAGTTTTAGCGCAATCTTGTCCTTGCTTTCGATATACTGCCACTCTTACTGTTTATGATGTAGTTATGATAGGATCCGGGATCAACTTCGGCGTTACGCCGAAATGTTTTGCAATCATATCAAATGATAATTTAACTTTAAAGTATATTATACTAGCGACCCGCCCCGGCTTCGCACGTGGACAAATGATATAGGTACCTAAACCTTCCTTAAGAAACGGTGGCCCTTCAATAAAAATAATGTCTACTGTGCCGCCCATCAGAAAATATCTGACTCTGCAAGATACATCGACCTTATTTTCCGTGGATAGCCAGTTCCACCACCTTCAAACAGAATGAAAGCCTACTGAGGTAGCAAGTTTGTTCGAAATAATGGTCCCCCGCTCCGGCCCACTCACTCCGCGGTTTAGGCAGAGAAACACTCAAGTAGCAGGCGGCCGGCAGGGGCGCGAGCAGCACAGTGATTTTTTCTGGTGTTTAGTTTTGAATAAACTGTGATATCTTCTGAATGAAACAACAAATTTCAATAATTCAAAAAGAGATCTGCTGCTACTAAAATTACCTTTGATATCATATTAATTTATTTGGATAAGGATTAATAATAAGGAACAAATAGTGGGCTCTGATTTCGACTGGCATTTTAATTAACTTTTCAAACATAAAAAAATAATATTAGGAGGTACCGAGGTAGACATATTCCCCCTTATTCATAAAAGCTGCTTAAAGTTAACTAATGATTAGCGATTCTTTAAACATACATTTTTGACCTTTTAACGTTATTTAACTTTAATCATCGCTTATGGATAAACCCCTTAAACACTATGGTGTAATTCATAAAGGATGATTTAAGTTAAATGACGTTAAAAGGACAAAAATGTAGGGTGAAAGAATCGCTAATCATTAGTTAACTATAAGCAGCGGTTATGAATAAGGCGGATGGTGTCGCAGACCTTTTTGTGGGTATTTTTAAGGTCTATAATACTGTAGTACATTATTTTGATCTATGTCATAGGGTTCAGCCAGCGTTTGCAATGTAAGTTCAAAAAAATGGGTTTATTTTGCGACATGTATTAGAAACCTCAAAAATGATCAGTGTTCCTCTTATACATATATTATGCATGTTATATATAGGGTTGCCAACCGTACTCTAAAATACAGTATTGTCCTCTATATCATGTAGGCGTACTCTATAATCTATAACATTAATAAAGTACGCTAAAATACTCTTTTTACAAAATGTTTACTAAAACTAGTGCACGTCTGTAATAATATGCAAAAATCTTTAATCAGAATAAAAAAGTCCACTCATCATCATTATCAACCTTTTTAATCGTCCCACTGCTGGGCACAGGTCTCTTCTCATACAGAGAAGGATTGAGCGTAATCACCACGCTTGCTCAATGCGGGTTGGCGATTTCAGACTTAAAGTCCAGGTTTCAAAAGGTTTTAAAAAGTTGGCAACCCTAGTTATATACATGAAAACCTTCCTGTTGAATCACTCTATCTATTTAAAAAAACCCTATCAAAATCCGCTGCGTAGTTTTAAAGATTGAATCATACAAAGCGACATAGGGAAAGTAAAAGTGACTTTGTTTTATAATATAAATATAGTGATAGTGATGTACATGAACATACGGATAATAGGTACCTTGTATAGTGGTCCAAACGGCAAGCTGTAACAACTCACTTAATGCGTTAACACCACTTAAAGGCAGGTCTAGCAGAACATGTAGTGTATTAAATTAATTCAAATGAAGACGGCGCAAGAATTCTAGAAATACGATTACGATGCAGAGAAGTTTCTAGGAGGAAAATCTGCAGTCATCATTGTCATCATGTTTATTACGTGTAACAGTGATCAGTGATCCTACTTGTATGATTAACCGATTTCATTTCATCAAACACAGAAAATAATCAAAATTGTCATTTAAATACACTTTCTAATTAAGTAGGTACCTACTTTCAGGGCATTTCATTACCAACGTGGCGCGATTTGTTATAAGTCATATTGCCACAAAAATATAGCTTAATAAACTAATAAATCTATTGAGATAGCATTATTATTAGTCGAAGAGGCCACAAACGACAAATTAGGTGCTTCCTTTTATGCTGCACTGAGTACAATGACATCATCCTCATGGGTCATGAATTAATATCCCAGCCTAGTTATATCAGTAGTTTGTTTGGCACAGAAACATAATTAGGAAGTAATTATTTTGGGTTGAACCATAAAAGTTGACTTAACGTGCTGAAGATTTGCAGTTGGAACGTTCTGATTAAAATACCAAATATTTTGGATAGTATCAACATTAATCGTGATCGTAGTTTATCGTCATTACTCAATACTCAATACTCAATACTTTTATTGTTTTCCACATGTATTCTTAGATGGTAATACTTAAAATTAGTTCACGTGGACCCTGTCGGGCACAAACAAAATAAGTGAAGTTAGGAGAGAGGAAGCACTTTTTTACAATTTACTACGTTGCTTGCTAACGGGTGCGTTTGTGGGTGTGTGTGTGTGTGTGTGAGGATGCGTGTGCGTATGTGTGTGTGTGCGAATGTATGTATGTCTATTTAAGTTTGTGTCTTTATATTTTTATCATTGAGGTATTCGTTGACAGAGTAGTAGCATTTATTTATAAGAAATTGTCTAAGTTTTTTTATAAATATATTTATTTTATCTTCTTTTTTTATTTGTGCGGGTAGTTTATTATACAGTTTAATAGACATCATTGCTGCCGGAGAGTTAATTGATGTTCTATTAAAAGTCTTATAACTTACGCAATGAGCACGACATGTCAAAATAGGATTTTATATTACTATAGAAATTGAGTCATAGCTTAGTATTCAATTACGCTAGAATAGAGAAAGTTTCTGCTCAACGCTGACCATAGATGTCTTCCACTTATGCAATGACATGAGCGACTGAAAATGTCAAGTGAATATTTTCTACGTATCATTACGAAAGAAGTGGAAACCTTACATATTCACGAAACTGGGTGAAACTAAAAATAAATTGATGGTTTAACTCTGCGTAATCATTATTTACGTCAACCTAAAAGTGTTTTAGTTAAATGTACGTTTAACAGAATAATCGACAGTAGATTCAGGCCAAGGATTTTGGAAAATCACAATAAATTGTTAATATTGGTGACATGATATGTCAAGTTATCCAGAATTGCCACGTTCGTTTCTTGGCCTTAACGTACCGGTTATTTTGGTATCGCTGTTCAAAGTAGGTCGACAGCATATGGTAAGAATCTATCATAAAGTTGCAACACTGCACCGGTGTTTACACATATTGTAATTAGATGTGTACCAAAACACACTTTTTATGGGCTTACGTCCCGGTTTTGGGTAGTAAAAAAATACGTATGTTTTGTAAATTGGAGAAATTTCTGTTAGAAAGTAAGTTTTGGGCAAATCTAATGGTAACTGACGCAGAACTAGAATTATTATTTTTAAAAAAATACAATATTTTCTTTCAAGTATGCAAAATTGAGTGACTTTATGAGTGGTTTATTTATTTGTGTTAAAAATAAAATCTGATTAAATATCTCGCAGGTGTCCATAAAGAAACAGTTTTATTGATATGTAGTCTTTCTTATCTCTTATCAATATCATAAAATATATTTATTTACTAAACAGATATACAAAATAATATTGATATTACTTGCCATATTATGACTTTGACAATTTATGATTATAACATTTTTAGAGTGAGTAATCTTTGCACGCTATAATAGGATGTGGTTTTTTGGCAATTACACCTTACATTTTGTCAGTGTCAACTGTGTGGTTTATTTAAAAGTTAGTAGTTAATAAGTTTTCGTTTATAATTTGTTAATAGGACGGGGGAGGGGGGGACGGTAGCCCCCTCGAGTGTACGCACATGACCGCGCCTTTTTTTAAATTGGCGTTAATGTATGAATCCTATAAAAAATCTTAAAAGGCAGCTAAGTAGGCATACCACGGACTGTCAAAGTCCTCAGCAGGATGAAAACGGAAAAAAAAATCATCTAACACGCACAGAGTACTGAAAATGGTCAACAAAACAGCTATGCAAATCAATTAAAATGCAAAACAAAGACCATGTTTCACACATGCTACATAATACCTAATAAATAAATAATTCCTGATTAAATATTTTATAAATAGAATTAATCCTTTACAATGCTACGCAAAAACCACATCAATATAAATGTTAAATCAGTATTTAGACTTGTAAACTGACACCTACAAGTTAAGTAATGAGTAACACTGTAAGACTGCAAAGTGAAAGTCATGAACATTTTGTCAAGGTCGCACTAACCCTGACTTTGACGAGGGTTGTCAGGAAACAAGGGTTCAACAAATGTTACCAGTTACGTCAATATGGTATTGTCAGAGTTTGTTAAATGTCATTATCATTTATGTTGATAATATACCGAGTGTCATTGCAAGAATTTAAACAGTAATTTAGCAGGTATGGAAGTCACATTATATATATAACTAGCTGACCCGGCAAACGTTGTTTTGCCATATAAATAATAGATTAAATTACTAAAATGGCTATTAAAAAATAGTGGTTGATCGTAGAAGGGTGAAAATTGGGGATTGTATGTATTTTTGTATGTTGTATTATAAAAAAATAGAAATTAAAAATTTTGTCTAAAAAATAAAAAAAAATTTAGGGGTGTACCCCTAACATTTAGGGGGATGAAAAATAGATGTTGGCCGATTCTCATAGATACCGGATAAGCACAAAAAATTTCATCAAAATCGGTCGAGCCGTTTCGGAGGAGTTTAAGTTCGAACACCGTGACACGAGAATTTTATATATTAGATTATATGTATGTATTTTGAAATATTATTTTGAGTAACCCACTTATTTTGATTTGATTAATGTTAGATGTATCATAAAACAATACACTACTTAATAGTGATACAATAATTTTATCTTAAGTACTCAAAGTCTGGTAGATATTGGTGCAGATTCAGTTGTTCACAAACTAATCTAATTTTAATTTATGTGCATCTTTTTCTTTAAATTTCGTTAAGAAAAGGATAGAAGATAACTGTAAGTTTAAAAACATTGCGACTAAAAATACACCAGTTTACGTCAGGAGTGCACTAATTTGACAGGTATAAACTGACATATTATCTTCTGTCCTTTTCTTAATGAAATAGAAATAAAAAGATGTACTGAACTTAAATTTAATTTAGTTTGTGAACGAGCTATTTTTTTTTAACATTGCTTCACATTTAAACTCTTAGTATAAATGTTTAGATGATGTGTTAATGTTAAGTGTTGTAGTTTAAATATTTGTAAGCGCACCCCATATACAAACAGCCAGAGCTGGACCAACTAACTGTAGGCCACACAAATATTTGTTCCATGTGGGAATCAAACTAAAATAGTATACTAGATAACTTATTTGAACAATATAATTAATCACTCTATGAGTGAAAATTTAATAAGATTTAATGAAAATACAAATTCTTATATTAAGTAATTACTGAATGCAGCAATGACACATTTGCAAATAATTAATTTCATCACTTTGAAGCCTATTCAATTCAATGAATTCAAATTCCTAAATGAATACATTTTAATAAAAGCTAAGATTTAGAAAAACATATGTATATTATGTATATATAAATTTGAAGACTGTTATGGTATGATTAGAAAATCTACACAAAAATCACAAGAAATAAACCTTTTGAAGTAGCTTATAATGTACACATAGAATCATACCTCTATTTCACAAAGTAACAGGCAGAACCTTTAGCCAACTTTAGTTACTTTAGACTTGTCAACATTGGCTTAAGAACCATTTTTCATCAATATTGAGGTTGGCTTAGAGTCTAACAAGGATGCAGACAAATATCAAAGTGGAATCAAGTCTTTAGATTTGAAGTAGATACTTAAAATGAAGATGAGATTGGGATAAGAAATAAGTAATAGACAAGTTTTATCAAATCTGTAGGTATACTATTAAATTGAGTTAGGAAAAACTTTTTAGGGTTTTATATAATTACATTAACATTTGGAAGAGACAATTTACTCCTAAGTATATTATAGTGCATAGTGTATGAAGTATTCCATCTGCAGAGTACCAGGTAAACAGAAAGCTAGGAGCTTGCAATAGAAAATGTTTATTGCAGTAAACCTCCAATTGTAATATTATGGTTTATAACAGAATTAGGTACTGAAACTTATAATAAAAACTGATGTTCCATTGTTCTGTTATAGGTAATTTGTAGAGTAATGCAAAAAAAAAATCTCAATAACATTGGACTAAATTATTAGAATAGAAAAGGATGCAATATAAATGAATGAGGATGGCCTTGCATTGAACATTTTATACAGTTGTATTAATAATATTCAAATCAACTGAATAACTTTATATTTTAAAATTAATCTGATTATAAGTAGGTATAATACTTAAAGGACAAATATATTGTAGGCATTATTTAGGAATTGAATTTTACATAATTGAATTTAGTACATGAAACATGTACAAGCCAATAATGCTCGTACAATAATATTTAATGTGATAGTTACCAAGTCTTCCTTATGGTCAAGAGCCCTTTCGCTGGCCTCTTCCCTCCTGCATCAGTGATGACTGAGAAACGGTCACTCAAACTTCTTTTTACCTCTGGAAAGCGGCCTCCTGATGACAACCTCAATGACTTTCCAGTCACAAGTCCCTGTGGCTTCTTAGCACGATAATCAACGGAATCTTCGCCTTCCCCGCCTTCTAAATGCAGTGACACTCTCTTGGCTTGCTTCTTATACTTCAAAGCAGCCTCTGACACATGGCCATCGAACTCACGGTTCCTATTAAACCCACGCTCACTCTCACCAAATCCTTGGACGAAACAGAGCATAATTTCATCAGGATACGACTCCTTCATCTAGAAGGTCATAACTAATATTCGATTAACGTGATCCACTCGCATAAGGTCACAACAGTCAACGATTCGTTACATCAACTTTAATTCACTAAGAAAGCGAGTCACCGGACATTTTCAATCACGAAAACAGTACAGACTTCTCTGAATTTCGATTAAAATTTATTTTGTTATGGTGTACGCAACCGGGTTACTAAAACACATTCAACATCGATAACTTTGCAATGAAATGGTAAATCACACGCTCGAGATAACGGAATTCGGTATATATCAAATTAAATTCACAGTTTCACTGTCTTTTTATTATCACGAAATCACTATTGTTCAAAAAATCGAAGGATTTATGTAGGCCGCCGAAAAATATCGGGGTAAACTGACATTAGTTTCACGTTCGGTAACCGCCCGTAAATCCCGATGCGTTCGGAAACACAATCTTACACGGCCTCGGCTGTTTGCGAACTGACACCGGTTTAGCCGCCCCCACTCGGCCTAGCGTCCACGCGGCGACTCACAAAATGTGCGCCGCGTCGCAAACTCGCAATGAATGAAGAATGTGACGTCGTTTTCTCTGGCACCTGACAAGTGCCAATTTTTTACACGACAAGTATTACGTTGAGTTATATTAAATTGGAATTACACCTCGTAATGATCATTCCGAAGTCTGAACCTTCATTATAGTTTCCTAAATAACAGCCCAGACCTCTAAATACAATACTTAGTTAATTAATACAATGATTGCTCCAGGATCTTTCTGATGGATATTATTATGTTTTCATAATCATCATAGGTAATTATTATCTTAAGACGATTCAACATCCTTGAGAACACACGAACCGTGGCCTTGGCCCTGTAGGCTTCTACGGCCGCCTCAGTGTACTGACGCGAGGGAAAATTCCCTTGCTCAGTTACATCGCCTGGCGTACCTTCGCCTTACCTATGTAAGTTATGTTGTTAATAACACGTAAAAAAGTTGATATCCTCATCCCTATTGTAATATTTACACAACTACTCTTTGATGATGAACATACAATAGATAAATCTTGTTTTATTTATGGCACCCATGAAGCTCGAGCCGCCCCATCATAAGCTAGGATTCTCTTCTATGGCTCTAAGTACCTAGTGTTAAGCACTAGGCATAGGTTGCTTTGGAATATATCGTCCTTAATTTATAACCAACAAAATAAGCACTTTATGTTTTCAGTTTTCCTCTCGAATTTTTACTATTTTTTCTCGGTAGACAAGCATGGCACGTACATACCTATATTGTAGTACTTACATAAAATTAAATGTTGTCCTATTGCGTGACGGTCCGTTTGGATCGATAACGGGAAAACAAAGCAAAGTGAGGGATCGTCAGGGTTACCGGGAAGCAAACTCACTTAAAAGGCTGAAAGATGTATTGAGTACCTAAGGCTATTTAAGTACGACATTTTCCATTATATCGTGTTTTACTTTTCATAGAGGAAAAATATTTTATTTACTTCCTAAAAAGGCTATCCTAAATCGATGAAAAGTATAACTTCTACTTTACGCTTCTTAACCACAAAGTTTATTTCTTACGGAGTGTACAGCCGCCAGCAGGTCAAGCTACCCTAAACTGTTATATTTTCTAGTCAACCTTGAACCTTAATGCTTTATTGCTATAGTTAAAAATCGATTAAAGAAATTTGACAGGTTGTAGTAGCTTGATGTATGTATAATGGTAGAAAATAATAATTGATATTCGGCAACTTGTACGTATGGAGTATGGACGACAGCAAGTCAAGCTAACCGAATCTGTCTAATATTCCCAATCAATCTTGAGCCTTAACGCTTTAGCGATAAAGTTGAAAATTTAATACAGAATGATTGTAGTAGCTAGGTGTGCTATAGTCTGTATATGTATACCTATAAGTAGGCCTAGTATGAGTTTTCATTACGAAACTCGTTCGATCGTATCGAGCGCGTTTGACTCCGCTATTGGCCCGCTTCAAGGTCGTAAGAACTCTCAACCAATGAGAGCGCCAAACGCGCTCGATACGATCGAACGAGTTTCGTATTGAAAACTCATACTAGGCCTACAGCTAAAGTTGAATAACACTCTTGTAGAATTACAAATCAATCTGTCCCACTTGATTGATTGAGGCCTTGAAAAACTGAGATGATCACGAGATATTATCTACATTTCTCTGTGAAATCGTGCTTCTTCTAGGAATGCAAAACCACGTCAAATCGCAATAAACAAAGTGTACTTAGTACATAGCCCATAGGTAGATAAAGGTAATCGACGGAATTTTGTATTTCACTTAAGTTCGGTTCCATAGGTATAAAAGCGATGAACACAATAATCGCTGTCTAAATACAGAAATACAGAGCATTATTTGACACCTTAAATGTGGTCTTTGCCTACCGGTAAAAATGACAGATTCTTATGATGGCCGTTTTATTATGACGGGATCCCTTTTCTTGAAAACTAAAGCTTAAAGGTGCGTAACTGCGCTTTTTTAGTTGTTATAAAACAGTTCAATAGTTTGAATTGGTGCTATTGAACTGTCTTCATTGCCAAAACTGGTAGTATTTCGGCGTCCCAGACATTTTGAGAGCCGAAGTTTTGCGTCAGACGTTGAATTTTTGCAATTCGCATTTGAACATATCTCTGTGGTTCAAGGGCCACTGTCTGTATAGTTTTGGAAAAACTAGTTCTTATAAATTTTGCTTTTAACCTTCACGTTGGAACCCATGTGATGGACAATCCTCCAAGTCTCTTAAACTTTACCTATCAACGATTCAACACTGAATGCGTCAGGAGAACACTCGAAGGAGAACGCATTTATAACACGCAGGCTTAAATGAAAAGTGCTGAGTTAATAGTACCTAAAAGCAATATCGTTTGTAGATATATTATTGATTTGTAGATTAAAATAGATCATTGAATCAACGAAAAGAAAATAGGGATTATTAATGTCTGTGACTGTATATTTATGTAACTTCTTTGGACTGTATTGAATTTATACAACAGAGTATGTATGGACAACAGCAGGCCAAGCTACCCGAAACTGTCAGTTATTCCCAATCAACTTTGAGCCTATTAAGGTTTTAGAGATAAAGTTGAATATCGAATAAAGAAATCTGACAGATTGTACCTAATAGCTTGATGTGGTGTCGTCTGTACCTACATCAAAACCAAATTTTATGAAAATATAATTAGGTAAATAATATTACTTTCTTGAAAACGTTGCTCTTCACATCCCAAAGCTTTAAGTACCTAAGTACTAACAGGACGCCAATTCCAAAGTCGTAATAGCGACACGAACGATAACAGGGTTGTCGCTGCAAACGATCAATATAATCCGGTACCTACAGGAATCTCCTAGGATACGGGAAAACCAAACTTTATGCCGTAGGCAAACAGGATAGGAAGTAATAAGGAAACAATGGTTGTTATCGTATACGTAGGTAATTACGACTCATTTTTCTATCGTACGTAGGCGTGTGTTATCGATTATGGTTTTAGGACTTAAACGGGTTTCCTGGCAAATAATAGGACCAAACTCGACACACAAAGGGCCTTATTAAAGGGAACAAAGTCAGTAAAAGGTCAATGGAGAGGGCTATCCTTGACTTTTCTCTGCGTGATCAAATCGGATATCAAAAGCTTCACAGGAGAACCATTATCGGTTAGATATACTCCGAAGAATTGCCAAACTTATGTGGTAGTGGGCAGGGCACTTTGCTCGCTGAACAGATGGACGATGGGACTGAAAGATTCTGGAGTGGCATCCGCGTACCGGTTCACAAGTTGGACCGATACCCGGCGTCGGAACCCGGCGGATATGAGAAGCACGGAACGGGATGTGCTTGGGTAGATCTTTGTCCAGCAATAGACATGGGCAATTTAGACAGCATTGATGATGATGAAACTCGAGACACTAAAAGGGAACCAGAGAGCCCAAATGTCAATCGCTTTCTAAGCGTTTCGTCTTGCTAACGATAGGGGAAAAGTGAAAAATATGAGCATGATCCTGTTAAAAATTGTTGTAGCGAAACGAAATGCTTTAAAACATAAGTAGTTTAAAAAACTAAAAAAACATGCTTTTAAGGAATATCAACCTAAAAAGTTAAAAATAATTTTAAAATTTAATTTATGACAATAGTATATAAACAATACTAGTAAAATGAGAAAAAAGCGTGAGGCGCTTTGTGCCATAATTTTTGTATATTAAGCGCCTCACACTTTTTTCTCAGTTGACTAGTATTGTTGTTCTTTAAAAGCATGTTTTTTTTGTTTTTTAAAATTTTATTGTTATTTTCAACTTTTTAGTTCGATATTCTTTTTATAAATAATATACGGATAACACGAATGCTTAAGTGGTGCTCATTTGTTTTACCAAACTTTTCTTGATCTCCAACAGACAGAATAGCATGTGCTAAAATTCGTAATGATGCGTTACCCAAGTAACTACTTAAATCTAAACTAAAAAATACTTTGCCTGCACAAATTAATGTAAAGTAAGGTTGAAAATTTTTTAAGTTAGACGGACAAACAAACAAGCAAACATACAAGTGTAGCCAATAAAAAGCATGTAAAAAGATTACCACTTCTACAGGCCCTCAGGCTATTCCTGGGCTGTAGTATCTCCCTATGTTTTCCTTTCTCTATGACAGTTCATTAGGACCAAGGAGGCCCAAGTTCATTAAATCAGAGCTATTTCAAAAATATTATTCGCCATATTATAATGTTTTTCGTTTTCGGTTGAGTTTCGGCAAAAACAGGTATTTCGGTGTAGTTTCGTTTTCGGCGGCAAACTTGCCAAAACTACAACCGAAACTGAATATGCAATCGGAAGTATTCACGCTGTGAATATTCGGAACTTCGTTCGGTTTGTGTATTCGGAAGTATTTGGTCAAGTTCGGCGCATTGAATGAATTCCATCGGAACCAATGTCGTCATTGCCTCGGTGGCGAGGCTTTCCAGTGATGACCTATTGTGCATATTTTTGAGTCACAACTAATATTTTTTTCTTAAGTGAAGATTCCTATGTTGATTACCTACTAATAAATGAAAATGTCGATCACTGCTTATCTTTGAGAAAAGAAAACAGTAACGACTGACTGGTTATAATAACGTTTCCTTTGCTTTTCCTTCAAAATATGATCCTTGTAAAGAAGTTTCGGTACCGGAATCGATTTCGGCCGAAACAGAGATCGTTGCCGAAATGCGGTTTCGGTTTCGGTCGTAAGACTAGTTTCGGTTATTCACATGTTTTTCTTTTATAAAAAACTATAGAAAAAGTTGTCAGATTACCCAATTCTTAAGGAACCATGTAATTACTGCTAATAGGCTGTAAACTAGCAATCCTTAATTACTTATCCGCAAAGTACTAACTAGATGCTAATCTACAGCTACTGCAAAGCAGTCTGCTAATGATTGAGCTGCGGATAAGTAACTGAGAAACGTGTCGTTTTCCTACTCCTGGTAATTGATTAGAAATTGGTAGAATTTCTCATCATTGAGAAATCATATAAATCTAAATTATCATAATCAAAGTCGGCTTCTAGTGTAATCTGATTTAGCTTTTGCATGTTTTAATTCCCCCATCTCCGTTCCAGCATCGGACGACCCGTCGTACGGCGAGTTTCCACCCTTACGTTGTTACACCACTACTATCTGGATGAAGCGTTTTACCTCCTCTTTTATACGGTGTATATCGAGGGACTGGAACAATTTGCCAGCGGCGGTGTTTCCGTCGGACTACAATTTGAGTGCCTTCAAGGCTAGAGTGAATAGGCTCTTAATAAACTAGCGCGCTTTACCGATCAACAATTGCATCACTGCTTAACATCAGGCGGCATTACGGTCAAGCACTATTTTATAATTTATAAAAAAAATAGCTGAATGCCAGTACTTTACATAGGGCGAGTCCTGTTTATCTGACCTCCATAACTATGTAACTGGGTAAGAAGATACCCTATGTTCTATGCTGAGTACCCCTACACTTTGGTAACGCTGGTGGACAGACTTTTGGATTTCTGAGTACCTATAACGACTGTCAAAGATCCACGAATTACAGTCGAGACAAACAGCTTAAAGTGCCTTCCGAGGCACGGAGGGGTCTCGGTTTGTAAATATAGTTACCCATCCATAGAAAAACCGTAGCAAGCGTAGCTATGTACATATTTGTAAGACCTATGATATTTACCTGTGTATCACAAATAAACGATTTGATTTGATTTGACTAAACCTGGTCGATTGAACTGTGCGGCTGTTAATATTTAGTCATGTGAAATCAACCAATTCAAATCTTGTATACACTATACGATATTTAGTAGGAATTTATACGTTTACAATGATTATTGCGTTCAGATTGAGATTGAAAATATTTTATGCAAACAGGTTCTCTTTTTCAAAAAATCACGGAGTCTAGGCTAAGATGGTACGGTTATATACAGCGAAGTCCAGACGACTATGTCTTGAAGAAGTGCCTTTCTATGGCT
This sequence comes from Sesamia inferens, assembly GCA_037179545.1. Lineage (NCBI taxonomy): Eukaryota > Metazoa > Arthropoda > Insecta > Lepidoptera > Noctuidae > Sesamia > Sesamia inferens. Next base: position 19,020,614 of record CM073933.1, on the reverse strand, counting down.
ACAAAGACGAGGGGAAGGCCCCAACTAAATGGATGCCGAATGTCCGCAAGAATATGAAGCAGTTGGGGCTTTCAGGTGACGACGCATACCAGCGGAAATGGCGCTTCAGCACAAGGAAAGCCGACCCCGCGTAACGGGAAAAGGCGAGGCCAAAGAAGAAGAAGCTGCTCTTTTTCCAGATGATAAGCCTATCTGATCAAATATTCACATTTGTCATATATGCTGTAGATAGATTATATTGACAGCCTCCGTGGCGTAGCGGTAGCGAACGTGGCCGTTGCGCAACGAGGTGCGGGTTCGATCCCCGCACAGTGCAAATATTTGAATGCATGAATATGACTATTTGCACTGGTCTGGTCGTGCCTCGGAAAGCACGTTAAGCCGTTGGTCCCGATTGCCATACAAACATCTAGTGGCAGTCGTTACGGGTTGTTGGAGCCCTCAAAAGTCTAACAATTGATCTAACTGCAATGCTTAGATATCGCCTTCGGGTTGTGGAGGTCAGACGGCAATCGCTTCACGGAAAATATCGAAGTTTGCCAAAATCAGCTTTTAGACTGGTAAAGCGGACCCCAGATTCCAAAGCTGAAAAGCTACGGATGCGACTGGGATTAACGCTGAGATGATGATGATGCTGTAAATCGATTATATATCTATGTTGTAGACAGATAGAATCATCATCATCATCATCATCATTTCAGCCGAAAGACGTCCACTGCTGGACATAGGCCTCCCCCAAGTTTCTCCACGACGACCGGTCCTGTGCCTCCCGCATCCAGCGGTTTCCCGCGACCTTCACCAGGTCGTCGGTCCACCTTGTCGGGGGCCTACCCACGCTACGTCTTCCGGTGCGTGGTCGCCACTCGAGAACCCGTCGGCCCCATCGGGCATCGGTCCTACGGGCAATGTGTCCAGCCCATTGCCACTTCAGTGTTGCAATTCTTCGGGCTATGTCGGTTACTCTCGTTCTTCTGCGGATCTCCTCATTCCTGATTCGATCGCGCAGTGAAACCCCAAGCATAGCCCTCTCCATTGCCCTTTGAGCGACTTTGAGCCTTCTTATAAGGCCCATTTTAAGCGACCACGTCTCAATTCCATAAGTCATCACTGGCAACACACACTGGTCGAAGACTTTTGTCTTGAGACACTGCGGTATTTGGAACGAGAAGATTCTACGTAGCTTCCCGAAAGCAGCCCAGCCGAGTTGGATACAACAGACAGATAGAATACTCTTTATTATTTACAGACGACAGCAACAATCTGTCAGATTTCTTTATTATATCTGCAACTTTATGACTAAAGCATTTAGGCTCAAGGTTGATTGGGAATTTTCGACAGTTTCGGTATTTTTTGCTGTCGTCCGTACATGGTGTACATAACCGTACCGTCTACCTACAAGTAGGTACTTACCTAAGTATGATTTTCACCAAGTAAAAATGATTTAGACACGTAGATTAATTTTAATTGAACGCAATGTATTCCAGGAAATCTAATTTTATTAACTACTATGTAAACTTCAGTACATATTATCAATATTTCTTCCATTAACAATATGTAAACAATTCCCGAAGATTTTCGCACAATATTTACAGGAGTGCTAACAACTGAAAACAGGATCATACATCAAAGCACACTATACCAGGAAGCATGGTCTCCTGTCATGGCTAAATATAACCATGAGGATTACTTACCATCCTTAAGCCGTGAGTTTGTTTATTATAGTTTGCCAAAAACAAAAAACACGAACACCCACGAAATTTCGTGATCATCGATAATTTTAATCGAGTTGTTGACGGAACTTTGGATACCGAGAGATGAAAACAATCGATATCCAAAGCTTTTCAAAGTGTTATTAACGTCTGGAGTTCAATAAACTGCAGATTTGTTAGTGTAACTTGTAAACAAATTTCGTTATGCTGAGAATATGGGTTAATTTTTATTCTACGTTGTTAGAAATGAGGAATGAGTCAATGTTTTTATCACGAAATGACGACTGAAACAAAAGAGATCTTAGATTTATTTGGAACCCCGTCAGGCGCCTTACTTTGTGTAAATTATTTCATCATCACTGCTCTCAAAACGGAGAAAGAAAACATCGTGAGGAAACCGGCATGTCCTAGAGGCAGAACTTCTTAGACGTGAGACATCTACCAACTGGACCCACGTAGTAGATTATGGCCCACTCCCTCTGATCGAGAGGAGGCCTGTGTCTCAGGTGCGATCATTATAGGCTGATTATCTTTATGTTATATATCATATCAGAAAGAAATCGAAATATATTTTTCTCGGTGGTAGGCCATAACATCGGCCGCCGGCAGAAGTTACCACCCACCAGACAAAGCCTTGCCGCCAAGCGATTTTTCGTGTTCCGGCATGATGTCTGGTGAAGCCGTACTGAGGACGGGTCTGAGCAGTTGTGTTGTGCCGGGTACGATGCGCCTAATGTTTTTGTGTTGGGAGTTTGGTCGTGGAGGGTCTTCACATCAATCTCCCTTTGGCGCAGCATCGTTGGTCGTGTTGTTGGGTTTAACATTGCATCACCTCGCTCAACTGCCGTCTTCCTTCGTATTCGCTCGGTTTTTCTGAGTGAATAGGCTCTTAATAAACTAGCGCGCTTTACCATCAACGATCGCATCACTGCTTACCATCAGGCGGGATTGCGGTCAAGCGCTAGTTTATAACAATTAAAAAAAGAAAGAAAGAAATATTTCCTTCTTTGTCCAACGCGACCCGAAGGGAAATTGCTTAGTACTATACAATATGTAAAGAAAACCCCGTCCGACCCAAAAGGATAATAAATGTTAGGTATACACAAGACCAAATAAAATATAAAATTTTACGTAATCATCATAGTGACAATAGTAATGAATTTTGAAATAAACTTTTTTTACCGCGAATTAATTCCAACTTCCCCAAAATTTGGTATTTTTAAAAAAAGTGACAACACCATTTGTGACGGAGCGAATAGCGAAGCGACCACGTGCCGCGTGCCCTGCCCCCCTACACCCGCGCATGTACGTCTAACGTGTTGCCGACCGCACATGCATTAAGTTACCTGGATTTTTCGAAATAATATTTATTTTTTTAGGGGGATTTTTTTTAAGTTTAGCTTGGCTTTGTTGACATTATTAGAATCAGTTAACGATACCTAAAAATACCTTCACGGATCGGACAGGGTTTTCTTTACATATTGTATATACTAATGACTAAGAATTGCAATGCAAACGATTCGACGGCATTTTCAAATACAAAGCATTGGATTAGGGTCGTACATAAATCCTTTGATTTGTAAATGAACGCATATTACCACTGAAATAGACGTTATTTTATTTATTTTTACATTTTAAGGAAACTTAGAGCTAATATATTGTACCCGGACACAGCAATATCTACTCTTTTTGTTTTGTTCTGGATGGGAAATCCTCAAATGACCTCTCCTGCACTGGGCGGAACGGAAGGGCGTGTCAGACTCTGACTAAAACCCACCCTTGTTTCTTCCCTTGCCTGTGTATACAGGTAGAAGATAGTTAGTGAAAGAAGGCCAATTAAAAGGTTCCACTGACAATTAGGTTAGCACAAGAAACAGTAACCACAGGACAGGAAAGTGAAATCATGAACAAGTAAGCACTCGGAGAGTATTTAGTTAAGACTGAAACTATTTTAGTGATTTACAAAGAATATTTTTAGTTTAGGAACACTGGTGAAGAATAAATTGACATCATCAACCCTCTGACACAACAAGTTATACATATGCTCTGCTAGCTCTTATCATATAAGACAGAGGCTGATGATTCCTCAAAGTGAAAGATGGAACAGACAACCCAATTTTGCTCAGTAATTCAGAATAGTCAATTGAACTATTAGCCAAATTGAACTGGAATACCATGTCGGCGATATTTCTCCGCTCAATTAGTGGAAGGATGTGAAACTTTCTGCCCCGATTGTCTAAACTGAATGCACCTCAAAAACTTCCTTTGGATACTTTCGATACGATTGACGTAGGTATTGTAGACAGAATTCCGTACTGGTGAGCAGTTTTCGATATCACTGCGCACAAAAGCACAGTACAGAATTTTGAGTGTTTTGATATTTTTTAAAATCCGCTGATAGCCTCAAGATAAAATCTATGTGTTACAGACAATTGGGAGCGGGCCTTCACCATAATATAGACCCACTTTTTTCATCGGTTTCTCTGCTTATGCTAAATGAAGTTCAGTGAGTGTAACTATTATAAACCATACATGTCTAATAAAAGCGGCTAACTGACAGTAGAAAACGTATCATTATGTTAATAAAATAACGAATTTCCATTTGCTTCGAAATTATATCGTAACTGTTAGTCCAAACTCTTAAAGGGAGGTAAAACTACCAGTTCTAAGAACCGTTACCCTTTAGTCTAAAATTCTATACGATACTATTACTAGATCGGTAAGTAACAAACTCTGACGCATTCAGGTCAGTCGTAAACCTAATATCTGAGAAACCTGGTTTGTTCTATAAAACTACTTAAAATTACCTATTAAATGAATTGAGTAAATCAGTACCCGTATTTCTTTAAACCAAATATTTCTTCGTGTATATTTTTCTCGGCTCAAACGTTTCATCAGCCTTTTTATCGCCCCACTGCTGGGCACAGGTCTCCTCTCATACAGAGAAGGATTGAGCGTAATCACCACGCTTTTCTCAATGCGGGTTGGTGAAGTCCAGGTTTCCTCAAGATGTTTTCCCTCACCTGGTAATCTGCAGTCATTGGTGTCCAAGATATACTTAGAAATCGTTTCATAGAGCACATAATTTTGCTGAGCTAGATCTAAATAGTAGTCCACACACAGTAAAATTGCTACATAACCGCCAAAAATGTAAACAATAACGGTTTAAAAGGAAAATTAACTTTACTACTTTTTTTTAAATTACTTTTTCCTTTAGTTTAGTTTATGCTACAATTTCATAACTTTGTATAGTAGTAGTGATAGTTACTCTGAAATCAACTTAATGGTCATTGAAATAAAGTTGTTACTGCTTTAACATGATATGGGGTAGGAGTGCCCAGCGCCAGATTTCCTTAATCGGTCACATACCTTAGGATCACACATTTAAACGTTATTTTTTCTATGTACGAAACCTGAATATAGTTTGTTCAGAATAAGCAACTGAATGGATTCCAATCATTTTTACACCACGTTATATTTTTTTGCCAAATACATATAAAAAAAATGATGAAATGTGGTTACCAAACGCACGACACAGTTCACAGCGGATTATAGTGGCCTAAGGAACCCGTCCCGCCGCCGCGCTGCTGCAGGGGCGGCGCGTTGACCATATTTTTGTTGGACAACCAGGTAACATAACAAGCTTTTTTTTTTATAAATTATAAACTAGTGCTTGACCACAATCCCGCCTGATAAAGCATTGACGTAATCGTTTATGGTAAAGCGCACTAGTTTATTAAGAGCCTATTCACTCTAGCCTTGAAGACACTCAACGGAAACACCGCCGCTGGCAAATTGTTTTAGTCCCTCGATGTACGCGGTATAAAAGCTCATAACCTTATTATTTTTCATGATAGCTTTTTGAACTTTTGTACATACACCAATTCCTTACATAAAAATACCTACTAGACACGTGTTTCGGGGTTTGATAATACATAAAATATCGTTGTATGTAGGTACTTTAGAAATCATTTCAGAACGTAGATAACTAAAGTGTTAATTAAACGTGGTATGAAAAATCTAGGTAGATTATATAGTTATAATACTACATATTACTATAAAGGATGTATCTGACATCGACGCACAAACGAGTTGCTTTCAGTTGTGGAATTTTTCATCGGGTTTTTCATGATTTAAAAAAATATATATGTAGTTTTTTTCACCTTAGACCGTTCATAATTGCTATACTTTTATAACCCAATAAGATTTTAAAGTAAAAATTAGGGGAGATGTAGGCAATGGGAGTCAGTAGGCAATGGTGATCACCTCAAAATAACAAAAACCGAACGCGACCGACCGATTCAAACATAAGTACACGCTAGCATGACGTCACACCCGTGCGCGAGCGGCGACTGGCTCAGTTCGGCCGACGTGTTGGCGAGTAATGGGTGTTTGAAGATTTCGTGCCATTTACATCTAATTTTTCGAGTTAAGAAATACGAAGGTAAGTTACAAAATAACAAATATTTATTTCTGTACTTGTAATGTGTAATAGTCGTAGCATTTTAGCATGCAATTCAACAGCCATATTGTTATTATTACCTATAATTTCTCGCCAATTTTATTTTTTTCGTTTTATTACCTATGTAGGTAATCGGAGTCGGGTGATCCCGATTACCTACATACTGATCCCCATTGCCCACACTACTTAATCTCGGTAAAACAGAATTTTTTTTGTTTGTAGATGCCGAAAGTTCGAGCTAGAAAGACTAATAAAGCTAACTGGACTATGGACCACCTTGAAAAAGCTGTAAAGCTCATCGATGAACAAAATTTTTCTATAAGAAAAGCCGCGAAGACAATGAATATTCCATTTGGCAGTCTTCACAAGAGACACAAAAAAGCAGGATTCAAATCAACGGGCATATTTCCTATAAACCCAAATGTTTTTTCAGATGAAGACTTTATAGCAGCTGAAGTCCTTCAACCAGAGCCAATCCCTGTTCAAGATGTTGCTGACTCTATTTTTGAATCGACTTCTGCTGGTGGTGTTGTCCCTACATCATCCCTAACGCCTACTTTTGAGCTAGAACGAAACATTCCTACTCCAAGTACATCCACATTCTGTCCCACTACTTCTGGACCAGCGACTGTATTGTTGTCTCAAATTGATATACAATCAACTTCTAAGGATCTGTCAAGTATTCAAAATTTCATTCAGATGCCTCAGAAGGTAGCTGTTGTCAAAACAAGACAAGGAATGAAAAAACAGCATGCAACGATTTTAACATCCACAGCGATCAAAGACGCCCTAGTTGAAAAAGAAAATAAAAGGAAAGCCAAAGCTGTGAAAAACGAAGGAAAAAGAACAGGAAAGGAAATCAAGCCACAGAAGGGTAGTCGTGACAAGGTTAAGAAGAAAATTCTGCAGTACTCCAATGATACTTCGACGTCAGACGTGAAAACGGATGTGTTATGCCAGGAAAATGACGATGCAGAAGATGCAAGCAGCTTGTGTCTTGTATGTGGTGAATTCGGCCGAAACAATGAAACATGGTACCGATGCACTTCTTGTGGGCTCTGGGCTCATGCCGACTGTACTGGGTGGGATACTGTGCACAATTATGTTTGCGATATGTGTTGATCACCATTGCCCACATACTGATCACCATTGCCAACCCAAGTTGACAATCGGGATCAAAGTTATTATTTTTTTTTAAATTCTATTGTACCAAAACTAATAAACCAAAGTAATTAAAGTTGATCTCAATCGATAGTTAGTAGAGTAAAGTTTATAATAAAAACAGAATAATAAATAGTTGATTCATAGATTAGCTTTTTTTTTCATTTCCGCTTAAGTGATCCCCATTACCTACATTTACCCTAATTAATGCGCTAATTACACAAAAATGGCAATGAAAACAAACCTCGATAAACTATCCTATCAGCTGATTTAATAGGGTTCACATCAGGGATCAACGTCATACCTACGACCCTTTTTTTTAAGCACTGAGAATTCTGTAACCGTTCATTAACGACATAAATGACTATCATAATTTTATTAGTTTGTATGCAGTCTAGCCTTTTCGCGAAGTTTGCGTTACTATGTCAGACACACCCTGTACAATTTGCTGGGGAATCTTGAACAACTACTTTCAACTACTTTCTTTCAGTGTACATTTGGCATCTCATTAGGTAGGTACATGTTGGTTCGACTTTCAATCATGACGATATAATAACAATCAATGATAAATAAATTAATCATGACGGCTTTGCACACTTTAAAAAAAAGGCTGAATGTACACGTATGCACACAGCCTCATGTATGCGCTCAAAATTTCAGCTTTGTGCTAAACTGCAAAAATGGTAAATATTTACGTGCATCTCAGATAGCCGATAGGGAACAGCACAAGGTTATAATTAAATTTATGCTTCAGAATGCGTTATTTATTACCTAATCTCCTATTTAACTTATAACACTATTGCACATATTGTGATCACGAGAAATTAAAGTCTAAAGAAAAAATAGCAGACCTAAATAGTATGTGTACATATGTATGTAACACAAATTCTACACACAACTACGGACGACAGCAGGTCAAGCTATCCGATACTCTCAGATATTCCCAATCAATTTAGAACTTTAAAGCTTTAGATATAAAGTTGAAAATCTAATAAAGAAATCTGACAGATTGTAAGTGCTTTCGTCTGTACTTAAGATTATTGTGCACCATTCAGGAATTAATATCGACGCAGCAGGTGCAGATGACGTCCAAAATATTTGGCAAGCATGCGAGGGAGTGTCACGACGTCATCCTTGATAAAAATACATTGGCGGCAGTCTGCTTACCTCACTGTTAGTTCGACACATTCAAAACATGAGTTTCCTACGTACCGGATCAACACAATACACCAACGGGCTGTTCACCTTGAATTCAGGTACAGACGACATCACATCAAGCTACCACAATCTGTCAGCTTTCCTTATTAGATTTTCAACTTTATCTCTAAAGCATTAAGGCTCAAGGTTGATTGGGAATATCTGACAGCTTAGGGTAACTTGACCTACTGTCGTCCGTACATAATACAATTCACTGCCCGTAATGTATCTCCTTGGTTAATTAAATTTAATCTTTATTTGTATCGTACGATATTTTCTAGAGGGCGAGCAACAGTTAAAAATGGTAATGTTTATCGCATCGGTTCCGCTTCGTGTGGCATATGGCAGTCGGGCGGAGCAAGCATAGAAATTTCTATGTTAACGATCTTGATAACAACAATTTTACTTTCTTTTAAATATATTTTACATCTCTCATATTTGGTAGGTAGGTCCTTATTAACCCCAAATGGGGCTTGTAGGTGACCAATTGACGCCCTAGGGTAATAATGTAGCTAGAAAAGCCCTAGTGCGGTAAGTAATTTAAAAAAAACTCTTCACTCTTTCAAAAAGTTCGCGTACATCTAACCATCATACTGGCAATAGACATCTCAAGCATTCAGCCCAATGACAAAACAGGTCGCTTCGCTATTCAGCCTTGTCTTCGTATGAGTACCTAGTCATCAATTTTAAATATCGAACGGCGAAGCTCAATTTCGTTCTTGAAAATATAATTACAAAAAAAGATGAAAAAAGGCGGGAACAGAAAATTTTTATTTTAAATTTAGTTTGTTTTTGGGATATTTTTTTATCATTACGTGCTAATTCGGAAAAAAACATGAGTTCTGCAAGTGGTGAAAATATAAACTGCATTCCCGATTCAATGAAAATGAAAGCTGAAGCAGCAATTAACAATATTTTGCCTGAAAGTTCTAAAGAGAGCAATTTGAAAACTTACGACGAGTTCATGAAGTGGCGAAAAGAAAAACGAGTAAAGTCTTTATCTGAGACTGTATTCTTAACATACTTTAGTGAGCTATCAATAAAGCTGCAGCCATCTAGTTTGTGGTGCATTTATTTAATGTTAAAAGATCAAAAAAAATCAAAATCAAAATCAAAGCATTTATTTCAAATAAACCAGTTACAGGCACTTTTGAATTGTCAGAAGGTCGGTCAGTCAGTAAGGTGAAGCTAGTCGCCCATTCCAAAGAGTAGGTACCTATGGAGAAGAACGGGCAAGAAACTCCATGGACACTCTTTTAAATTATCAAGCTATTGATACAAATATTTGATTACATCATTCATTTTGAAATCAATCGTGTGAGAACGATGCAGAAATATATTGTACGCTGAGAGCGTCCATTATGGAAAAAAAAAAAACAACAATTCAGAATTTAAAATACGCCGTAGCAGCTAAGAGATGACCAGTCCCCTCTGAAGGCGTCCGTTCACGAACATGACGTATGGATCAGCATCATTCAGCTCAACCATATTGAAGGGAACCTAATGACCCAACACACACGCCACCACCAGCGAGACATTTGAGTGAGCATGACATACTCTCAACAGCCATAGCACTATCAAGTCAATAAACGACTAACCCAACAAATAGATGCTTTACAGTAAATAGATCGTGCTCACACGTGTTCCATGCAATTATACAATACTAGGAAATTGAATCTACACAATGCAAAGACAGTTTTGTCCAAGGTTCAGCAGCTCCAACGGTGTTCCCGAATGCTAAGTTTAGCTCCTGTGTAGCTGCACCAGTGCCGAATACCCCTGTCAGCGATGCAATTCCGTAACGTACAATATGCCTGGCTACATAGTGTGATACTGGCTTTGAGTTAAAAAAAAAACAAACAATTGCAAATTTAAACTACAAGAGGAAAAATCAAAGAACAATCAGTGTAAGCATAGAAATCGGACGCAGCTCAAGCCCAAGCCACAAGCAACTATGACTACTAAACACGATATTATTATATTTTTTTTTTTTTTTTAATAATTATACAATACTATAAATTAATTAATTATATCCTACTTACTTAATAAACGATTTCATTTCATTTCATAAACTAGCGCTTGACCGCAATCCCGCCTGATGGTAAGCAGTGATGTGATCGTTGATGGTAAAGCGCGCTAGTTTATTAAGAGCCTATTCACTCAGAAAAATTGAGCGAATAGGAAGGAAGACGGCAGTTGAGCTAGGTGTTGCGATGTTCCGTGCGCAGTTTCTGGCCTGCCATCGGACGCGTCCCCAGGTGGCGGATAGGGGAACGGCCCCCAGATATGGGGGTTACCGGTTTACCGGCGCGGACCAAAACCAGAAGTGGGGACCGCTTCGGCGGTCACGTGCGGCGGGTCGGCCACCACTCCAGGTGGCTGACGTGACCCGAACTCCGGGTCACCGTCGGGCAACCGGGTCTCCTCACTGAGAGGAGCTCGGGGCCCCGTTTGTTTCCGGGCAAACGAGTGGGGCTAAGAGGAAGGACACCTCGCTAAAAAACCCTTGGCTGCTGCGTCTTCTCGCACACGAAGACGTACCCAGCCGGGCTCCTCCCTATGGAGGGCCCACTGTGGGCCCGCCTTCTGGCGGGAATCGCCGGCGGGGGATTGGTAGGCAGGCTTGCTATTTCCCATGACCCCGCCACCAAGGCGATGTCGGTGTGCCGCTGTTCGGTTTTAGTGGGTATTCCCGGCTTCGGCTGGGCGAGTCCCACACACGCCCTTCGGGGTATGGTGCGTAAATGTCATTTCCACAGCGTCAAAAAAAAAAGTGTTGCGATGTTAAACCCAACAACACGACCAACGATGCTGCGCCAAAGGGAGATTGATCTGAAGACCCTCCACGACCAAACTCCCAACACAACAACATTAGGCGTACCCGGCACACATCGCAACACAACTGCTCAGACCCGTCCTCCGTACGGCTTCACCAGACATCATACCGGAACACGACAAATCGCTTGGCGGCAAGACTTTGTCTGGTGGGTGGTAACTTCTGCCGGCGGCCGATGTTATGGCCTACCACCGAGACATTATTTATTATTTCAAAAACTATTCAAAATTAAAATAACAAATCACATAATTGAATACTTTATCATTTATCTTTTAAATTCTTACAATCCTATAAAACATACTTACGCATTTTTATATTTCGCTTGTTTTGAGAAGAATGAATAAGAGAAGAAGAGTCCCATTCAATATAAAATCGAGAAACTTCGAAGCAAAACTCATATACTAAGCTAACCTTGTTGAGCACTTTCAGTGCTATTTAAGGAGCTAGCAATCATTGCCAAAGTGAACGCTTATTTAACTGGAAACGTCTCACCTTAATAGTCGTTAAAGTCACTAAAGGCAAACTTGATTAAAATGAAACATTTCTCTACAGGCCACCCATTCCACATAAATTAACCTTGATTAAAACATAAGCACTCGAGTAAATTGCATACGAAAGATGGTATTTCAGTAAATTGACTTAGATTCATCAACAGAAAAGGTCAGTCTGCAGTGTCAATTGGTCAATCACACTCCCTGTCGTATATTGCGCAAAAGGTAACCTATGTATATTAACATATGCACTTTTGTCATGTAGCGTCAAGAATAAAACTAAACTAGAAAATAATACAAAGGGTAAGGAATCAATTAAACATATATTTACATAATAAGTGTACATGCTATAAAAACGAGATTACAGCACTGGCAGCCTCCGTGGCGTAGCGGTAGTGAACGAGGCCCATGCGCAAGGAGTTTTTGATCCTTGCGCAGTGCTAATTTTTGTATGCATGAATATGAATATTTGCACTAGTCTGGTCGTGCCTCGGAAATCACGTTATGCCGTTGGTTCCGGTTGCCTTAAGAACATCTAATGGCAGTCTTTCCGGGTTGTTAGAGCCCTCAAAACTCCATCAATTGATCTAACTGCAATGCTTCGATATCACCTTCGGGTTGTTGAGGTCAGACGGCAGTCGCTTCGATGTTTAGCCAAAATCAGCAGTTAGATTGGTAAAGCGGACCCCAGACGCTGAGATGATGATGATGATTATAAAAAAAGAAATTGTCATGGTGACGTAATAAACAGCGTTGTCAAAAATTGTCACAATGTTGTTACAACGAAATCATATGTTGGGAGTTTTGACGGGAAAGCTAAGATGAGTCTCATGCGCATTTTTCATTAGACTTTTAAAATTATTTATAGTGTCGTTTACTAAATAAACGCGCGTGATTTATGTAGTAAAAATGTATTCAGTAAATAATTCATAAAGAACATTGAAATATCGCAGCATAGTGGCCACATCATGACTTTGCCTCAAACCTCATAGACGGTTCACGCGGCCGCCTTTTTCAACTGCCATTGGCGATATCCGACATTATTGTGAAATAAAATTTTCAAACAATTTCTATAATTTTTTACACGTGTTATTGGCAAAACTGTGGTATCTATTCCACAGAGGCCATTGATCAATATTTGAGGTTGAATCTCACCTTGAAAAAAAAAAGGAAGAAATCGTAAGTTATATCAAAAAAATAATAAGTAAAATAATTAAAAACCCCAACTGCGCAAAAAGTAAACCAAACTACGTACCTACCTAATAAAAATAAAACTGAAAAGACAAAAACAAGTACTGTAATCTGATATTAACTTGGACCTATTAAACACTAGAACGGCTCACACTCCAATAATGAGTTAGAGTACCTACTTTAGGTAGCATAAATTCACCCACACCCACACTTACAGTCATGCAGGCCAAAGAAAATAAATAGATGGTAGAATGTAAGTAAGTGCACACGTGATGGCCTGAGTTTCTGTTAATAATTATTAATTATTTATAAATAAATAGTTAATCGGATTGAAAAGTGATAAAAGGAAACTATTATCCAATAATATTTTTATATACCTATTCGACTATACCACACTTGAGATTTCCCAACGCTGAGATGACGCTAAGTCGTCGAAATTTAGCGTTAAAGTTGATGACCGTGTCTGTGGGCTGATTGTGGATGAGTGCTGAACAGCTGGTAATAATGGAATGCTTATTCTGATCGGCAGGAATGAATGCAAATAGTTGTAAGAATGCACGTTACATTGCACTTATTCCGTAGGTGCGATTATTGTATTATTTGCTCCTATCAAGATAAGCTAGGGGCGAGGTCATGCGTAGGTTTTCTCCATATTTATGATGTTAACTATAAACGTACATACCTACTATGTTATTTTGTTGGCGGCTCTCGACATTAGTGTTAAAATTACTTGTTTTAAAAGCGTGTTCATCATCATCAAGCTTTTTATCTGGTAGACACTCCTCTCATACAAAAAATTATTGTTCTTAATCACCACGCTTGCTTAATGCGGATTGGCGACTTCAGGCTTAAAGTCCAGGTTTATTCAAGATATTTTCCTTCACCTTGTAATCAGTCATTGGTGTCCAAGATATACTTAGAAAGCACATATAACTTAGAAAAGTTACATTGGTACTTGCCTGGCCTGGAATCTAACCCGCACACTCATATTTGAGAGGCTGGTGTTTAACCACTAGGCTGTCTAAGGTAGAAATAAAATTGTTAACAGCCTAAAATAAATACTTTCTTCCAGAGAGCTTCTGTCCAGACGTTATCCGACAGGAACGTTCTACCTGAACAAAAAGTAGCCTATGTCCTTTCCCATCTCTATCTCCTTCTCCGTTCACTGTTATAAGCGTGAAATGATAACATGGAGTAGAGTCACTTTTGAATTTATATTTTAGTATGAATTGAAATCCTAAGGTAAGTTTTGACGACGATCCGTATTATTCAGTATTCGCCCGGAATTGCAGTAGACCATGAAAATTGTAAAGAGATTTTGCTCTGCGGTGGGTCAACACATGCATAAAAAGTTATAATCATAATAAAGTAAGTACCTTATTAGAGTCAAGTAGCATCACTTCGTCATTCGTTAGTTTTCTAAACAAGTTTATTTGAGGCAGCCTTGGCGCATACAATACTATTTAAGTTTTTAGCAGCTTCCAGTTGTAGTTTCTGCTTTGGACTTTTTTGGGATGGGTAAAAAATATTAAAAACTCGTGTTAGCAGCACATGACTGGTCGCAAATTCGTTAGATGGAGGAAAAGTAGACCGTCGTCGGCGCAGCGTAGTAGAAGAAATAATATCCCCGTCTCTTCCTATAGCACGGCGTAAATGTATGCCCGCACCTGCTGTTCCGTTTAATCCAGCCCCGATCATTTGTGCGAGTGTGCGTGTATATTTGTAGAGCCTGCTCATCGTTTTAAAATTGTCATGTTTGTGTACGATAGCGCAATAATTGAATATTTTATTTTACCACATAAGTGATAGTACTTTTATACTACTGCCCATTCCAAAATATTCAAAAATGCTCAACGTTAATGTTCAAGTTTTCACTTTTGCCTTATTTAATCTGGGTCAAATAGATTTATTAACTGTCTTTCACTTTCAGCATAGCTATGGAAAAATCGTAGAGCTAAAAAAGACTTGCACAGTTGCGAATGCAGTATAAAGTTCAATTACTCATCGCCGCCATATTAGGTCAAGTGTGTTGTAGCCTCACTCTGAATGGTTATTTTCTGTCAGCGCATTTCCTATACAAGTAAAATTATGGTTCTCCGTTAAAGATTAACAGGTTTGTTTAATAATATGTAATAAATCTATGCGGGGCCTATCAGAACACCAGCGGCGCGGTGTCTCTTATTTGTAAATGTCCCTGGAAACAAAATTGACATGGGTACAGGTAGTTGAAATTTTAATACGTACAATTATAAACTAAATCTATTGTCCAATTATAATTGATTAAAGTGTCTTCAAGGCTAGAGAGAATTCAAAGCCACAGACTATTGAAAAGTGATTCCGTGGTCCTAGCAGAGGCAAGTAAAGGACCACAGGTGGGTTGTGGTCAGTACAAGTTTCATACATCCTTCCGCTCTACCCAGAGTGGCAGAGCTCATTTGATGGCTCAAATTTATTGTCCCTACAACAAGGCTCAAAAAAATAGGTGGCTCTTAATAGTGTTAAGGATTATATTGACGACAAAAAGGCTTGGGCTTGAGCTGCGTCCGATTTCTATACTTACACTGATTGTTCTTTGATTTTTCCTCTTCTAGTTTTAATTTGTAATTTTTTTTTTTTTTTTTTTACTCAAAGCCAGTACACACTATGTAGCCAAACATATTGTACGTTACGGAATTGCATCGCTGACAGGGGTATTCGGCACTGGTGCAGCTACACAACACAAGAGCTAAACTTAGTATTCGGGAACACTGTTGGAGCTGCTGAACCTTGGACAAAACTATCTTTGCATTGTGTAGATTCAATTTCTTAGTATTGTATAATTGCATGGTACACGTGTGAGCACAATGTACTTGCTGTAAAGCATCTATTTGTTGGGTTAGTTTTTTGTTGTTGTTGTTTTTTTTTTTTGTGAGTTTTCCATGGACGCTCTTAGCTTACAATATATTTCTGCATCGTTCTCACACGATTGATTTCAAAATGAATGATGTAATCAAATATTTGTATCAATAGCTTGATAATTTAAAAGAGTGTCCATTGAGTTTCTTGCCCGTTCTTCTCCATAGGTACCTACTCTTTGGAATGGGCGACTAGCTTCACCTTACTGCTGACTGACCGACCTTCTGACAATTCAAAAGTGCCTGTAACTGGTTTATGTGAAATAAATACTTTGATTTGATGATTTCTCACTCCCAAAAAATGCTAGAGTTCCCGTTAATCACCGTTTACCATCAAGCAGGATCGCAGCACTAGTTTCCAACATAAAAAAACCTACATGGAAGCAGCGTCATGGATACCTTACATAAGAGGAGAATTTCATACATATTTAATAATAGATACTAATGCCATCGAAGCGTCGGACGACGCGAGACTATCATCCTCGTCCTTCAAAACTTCCTCTCCCCCTAATAGCGTTTCTTGATCAAATATTGAAATACTTTTCAAAGACGCAATCTAAATCTATATTTAAGTATCTCTGGAACTACCAACAACCAATCAGATTTTAAAAAAATACTTTTTTATGTATGTTCACCGATTACTCTAAGACGCCTTCACCGATTTGCAAAATTCTTTTTTTGTTTGTAAGGGAATACTTTCCAGGTGGTCCCATAGTCACCAGCTCAGGTTCTGATGATGGAAGACCAGAGAAATCAAGGGGTACTTTAAAAAATAGTAAGGTTGACTAGTACATTTCTAAGTACTATCATTAAGTTTTTTAAAGCACTACAATTTAATAAAGGTCTGAAGGATGAAGGAGCCGGGAGACAGTCGAAGGAACTCCTGAACGATTCACAGCAGCTACCTAGTGTTTAGAATAGAATAGAATACTCTTTATCCTCCTTCAGTTCCAGTTTCCGTAGGAACTCCTCAACGGTTTACAGTAGCTACTTTGTGTTTCGACTTAATTCATTTATAATGATGAGAACTTTATTTATTTATTTATTTAATCTGTCGCACATTAAATGTACAGAGGCGGACTTAATGCCTTAGGCATTCTCTACCAGTCAACCACAGGTGGTGAAGAGATAAGATGTTAGGTGCTTTCGTTTGAAAAAAAATTGTGAAGGAAGATAAAAAAACCTCTTAACACTATTAAAAAAATTACTTAAATATGCTAAATATACATACATACTATTACCAAAATATATACTTATAATATATACATACAAAACTAAAATGTGGGACAGAGGTGTAGCAATAACTCTACCCTAATTGTTGCGAAAATCACTCTGCAATTTCCGCTTAAATGCAAACCGAGTGGCGGCCATCCTAATATCAAGAGGAAGCGCATTCCACAGAAGAATGGATTGAATATGAAATGGGGATCATAAGGGTTAAAATGATGGTTTACAGTAAATCTGATGATGGAGACCATATGCAGTGGAGAGAATTCCTCAAAAATTTACAGTATTGAAGTTTAACTTAGGACAACTAGTACCTACATGTCACGCTTATGCAACGATCAATAAAATCAAGAGACTGAATTTACGTTGCGTAATCGTCGTGTCTAGCATTGCTCATACTTTAATTTTGGTCTCATACGAATTTTATAGAAATCGGTACAGTGGCTTCGTTTTTAAACCAAAATAACGGGTAAAAATTACAGTAAACAAAATTACGTTGTTTGCTTACAGGCCTTTTCCCAACTTAATTAGCGTCAGCGTCCAGTCTGACCGGATGCAGGTTAACAGTACTCTTTACAAATAAAAAGTATAAAATAACAACTTTTTTCCAAAAAAAAAAAAACAACCGATTTCCAAAAAAAACACTAGAAAGTGAAAAATAAGTAATTTCGGAAGTCGGTGGCAAAAACGAATACATACGTTTACGATCATGGCGTCTTTGATTTTTGTATATTCCGTAGTAGTTTCGTTTGTAGTAATCCGCGAACAAACATAAAAAAGCATATATACGGTCGAATTGAGTAACCTCCTCCTTTTTGAAGTCGGTTAAAAAGAAAACAACCGACTTCCAAAAAACACTACAAAGTAAAATGACTAGTTTCGGAAGTTAGTTATTTTTCACATTGTAGTGTTTGACAGTCCAATAGCCAGGGCATCATCACGCAGATCACGCTAGAACCCTAAAGAACCGAACAAAAAGAAATAAAGTCAGAAATGGCGCTAAGCGAAAACGAAGTAAGGATGCGACACGAAGGGCGGAGTCGTATTTGGTTATAGTCGGCGGGTTTCATGGAATGAAAATTTTAAGTTTTCTTAAAAACCTTCAAAATTCACAAAAACAGAATGTCCTCGACTTTCTTCTTGAATTTTTTTTATAAACTCCAAACTATACCTATTTAAATTTCGTTGTGTTAACTCGTTTCTATAAAAAATAGGTTCGAAATGGCACGCAATACATTTCTTATATAGGGAATTTAACCTGGTTTCCAGCCAGTAGGTCGTCTTATCGTTTAGGCGTGTTCCCACCTTAATGCGAATGCCCATTGGAAATGGGACGGGGTTATCCAATAAAACGTCGAATGGCCATTTATAGTAGAATGAACGTGAGGACAATGCCTGCATTGTGGCTTAAAGGAGCGGCTGTTTTTCCAATAATTATGACAAAGCAATAGTGGCTCTTAATGAATTCTGTTTTTAACGTTGAGGCTTGACAGTACATCGTATAATACTAAATTATAAGGTTTTGCAAGTAAATATCAATCTGCCTAGCTCTTCCCACATAATGGATGCTATACTACAACAGTATTTTAAATTGAGCAACTGCCTAACTAACTGCAAGACACGACTAGGGAAAACGATGACCCCTTAGCAATTCTAATGATCAGGCTTTCGGGCTTCAGACCACCCGTAACGACTGTCGAAGATTTACGAATGACAGTCAGGACTAACTGCCATGGTTACCACCAGATAAAGTCTTGCCGCCAAGCGATTCATCGTGTTCGGCCATGATGGCTGGTGTAGCCGTACGGAGGACGGGTGTGAGCAGTTGTGTTGCGATGTATGCCGGTTATGATGCGCTAAATGTTGTTGTGTCGGGAGTTTGGTCGTTGAGGATCTCCAGATCAACCTCCCTATGGCGCAGTATCGTTGGTCGTGTTGTTGAGTTTAACATTGCATCACCACGCTCAACTGCCGTCTCCCTTCCTATTCACTAAGTTTTTTTGTGAATAGGCTAAATAAACTAGCGCGTTTTACCTTCAATGATTGCATCACTGCTTACCATCAGGCGGGATTGCGGTCAAGCACTAGTTTATAATTATTAAAAAAGAAGAAGGGTATTATTCAGCCTTATGCCTTGGTGATAGAGACAACCCCCCTAGTGACCCCGATAAGATAATACTTAAGCTAACAACTGTGGTATACTTTTTGAACACCTAGGCATTAGACTTTATTAAAGAAACCGATAAAATTTTAATATGTACGATACTGAATCTATTGTTACATAATGTGCAAATTTGTCGCCACACTGACATATAGACCAATATTAATAGTAATCAAGATTCATCACATGAGAAAATCTTGATTAAAATCAGATCTTTGAGTGCATGGACATGGAGATTATAAAAAAATATTTTTCAGCAATATCCACTGCTGCAAAGTTGCTCAACAACGTTAAAAACGAATGAATGTTGTTTAAATGTCAAAAATGACAGTATTTTATGTAACTACTCGTACCCCTAATAGCTAATAGGTGAAGGTTTAATTAATTCCATTCATTAATTTGTCATGTAATTCCATTTGTATTCTAAATAGCCTTAAATAGAGTAAACACAATTGTACTATAGGGGCAATACTCGTAACTTTTTTATACCTTTAATTTCTCCACATTTTTTATACAGAATTCCGTTCAGATTACATTACGACTAATTTTGAACAGTCAGTTTTAATTATAGGTATTAGCCTTCTCTAGACTATGTTTTAATGCTAATATATGATTGAACTTTTTTGTTTCATGGAATTTCGAGGCTTGACACCAGACTGAAATAAGCGAATAGCAACAGAACTTGTGGAATGCTTCTAAAATCAGACGCGCCTTATTGGTGCTGAAGTCAAATGATTGGTAATGGAATATTTGTTTATACAAATAAATGTGTTTAAGATTAGTCACCGCTCAGACATTTCATCTTGTATTATGGATTCTGAAGATTCTGTATAATTTTAGATACAGTATGATGGCTTGTGGATGTCTTATATCAGATTATGTACATATAATGATTTTGCAGCTACAATCCCTTAAATATCTTACCTTAAACTTCAACTGTCTGATACGATCTGATCTGATCGAACTGTCTGATGTTCTACTGTGTAATATCGTACCTTAAACTGTCGTGTAAACGACAAGAAACTAATAAAAAAAGAACAAATCAATTCAGATGAAATTATTTTACATTAAAAAGTTATATACAAAAAAAAATGGGATGTAGTTAAAAATAATAATATAAGGTGATAGGAAAAAAAACAGAAATAGCAACAGGGGATCAGAAAACAGCGGCAACAACGGCCACTCTTAGAGGCTGCAGGAGGATCGTGACGACTGCAGCAAATATTTCATTAAAAACATAACAATAGAGCAGACAGAAAGAAGGATAAAGCAGTAAAAAGCAAGGATACAAAAGAGTGATACGACAGAAAGAAATTAGGATCCAGTAGACAGAAATAGGGATAAAACAAACAGAAATAAGGACAAAGCAAACACAAAGGAGAATACTGCGGCCAGTAAGTAGAATACTGCAGGCAGAAAGCAGGATAAAGCAAACCGAAAAATGAATAAAGCAGACATTGAGAAGGATTCATCAGACAGAAAGAAGGTTTAAGCTGAAAAAGTGATTAATTTGCAAACATCTATATTATCTATATTATATATCGTATTATTATCTATATTAATTAGCTTTATACGGACAATATAAGTCGAAAATCAATTCGATAAACAATTAATTGTAAACATGGCAATCATTTATATGATTGCCATGTTGGTTTAAATTAACTGGTATTTCATTATTTTATTTATCTTTTGTATAGACCGTTTTTAATTTTGTAAATGTGAGAACGACCTTTTAGATTGTAGATGTGCCTGGTACTTGTTGACAGGCCTACACCACAGTGTCCTCACTTCACTTGAAAACGTTGTATTTAAAATCTTTTGTTCATTAGAGTATACAAGTTACTTGTATATTCACGTGCACCATATATTGTGAATATTCAAATGCCATATAATATAAAGTAGGTGAAAATCTATGTATACAGGGTGCCAGGGAAACGCTTCCGAAAACGAAGACAGGTGATAAGGCTAGTGATTCTCGATACGATACCATCAAAAAATGAGGATTTTTTTTTACAATTTTACTTAAGCATTTTTCGTACACTATGCTGTGGGAACAGTTAAATGAGTTAAATGAAACCATTATTTGCGATTAAACATTTTTTTTTTCTTTACAACTCTAACAAGTAATGTATTCGTAAATAAATAATCCGCTGACAGCTGACGCTCGCGCATACACTCGAGTTCAACGACCGCGTGCGGTCACCGACATCGCGACGCGGGACGGGCGATGCGCCGGCTAACTTAGTGCGGCGGGGCCATGTGATCGGACTATCTTCCTAAACTACTAACCTTCACTCGATCGCTTGAAGCAAATGTCTTTTCAGTTCACTTCTACCTAGTTGTGGGATATCTGCTTACGGGTTCCATTCGTGCAAGGATCGTAATGATTTTCCCCTTGAACAGGGTTACAATTTTATTTTGATCTGAACGTTCAAATTTACAAATCAGAAAAATCCAGTTTACTTTGCTTAACCTTGAGGCCCATATCGAAGGTACTTAGATACCTACAGCCGGCAGTGTGGCTGTAAGGCCATAAAAATCCTTTGTAAAGCGCCGCTAAAATAAAGAAAAATAAACATTACAGAGGCGTCAACAGTTTTAATTGATTGATCGTGAATTTAATAACAGTTTTGTATTATGTCGATAATCGCTAGTAAATGAAATAAAGCAAAAGATCGCTGACATCAGCTGTAATTGACTAAAATTTTTTCATCGCATGTGAATCAATTGAATTTGAACTTTATAATAATGTAATTAAAGTCACACGATGCGTGCTCGTTTATTGCAAGAACTGGATCCTTCATTTAGTAAGTAAACCTAATCAATTTAAAGTGAATAATTAAATTAATTGAATCTAAGAAACCAGTTAAATCTTATTTAAAAGTTAGAAAATGAAAACAGTTTGTAATAAAGCATAAGTACAATTTCCTAACAATTAAAATGAATTGATTTCTGATCTCGTAATTATTCTTTTAGCATTTTCGCCTCTGTAAACACACCGCTTTAACCTACGCGACCGCCGGGAACTTCCCCAAAGCGTTTGACCTTCATAGTACATCTTTAGTTAATAATTAGTGTTCCTTGCGACTCGGTTCGTGAGCTTGTGCGTTACGTTTGTAACCGATTATTTAATTATTGTTTTGTTAGTTTTAAATTTGTGTTTAGTTATTAGGTATTGTTACGTTTTTAGTGCTGTTTTATTCTTTTTAGTTATAACTTTTTGTTGTTTTAAACAATGCCTGAGGCATACGTGTACAGTGCTCGTGAATACGGCAACATGTTGATGTGTTTAGGAGAAGAATTCTAGGACCAGTGTTTCTACCGCAGCGTCTCAATGGATCAGCATATCTTAATTTTATAAATGGACATTTAAATGATATGCTAGAATGTGTCTGTGGCTGAATTTCGTCGAGCATGGTTCCAGCACGATGGAAGCATGCTCGTTACGCGTCCCGTCCGCGAGCGTCTCACTGAGCTTTTTAATGACTGCTGGATCGGAAGGCTGGGGCCGCACGCCTGGCCGTTCACCCGACTTAACGCCGTTGGACTTCTTTTTATGGGGGTATGTGAAAGAAAGAGTGTTTGATCGGGAATGTGACAGTGCTGATGAAATGCGGGGCAGAATAGTGAGTGTTTTTAATAAACTACGTGAAGAATGTGTTGAGGAATACTGATGCCTCGTGTTCACGGATCGACACAGCGACGGGCCCGGCTTTGTATTGAAATGAATGGAACTCAGTTCGAGCCAAACCTCATAAGGTCGCAAAGGATTTAGACAGGTACGTAAAATGCCTCTGTCAGCTTTTTACAATGGACTACAATTGCGATTTTGAAAGTGATGTTTGTAAATTGCGTATAAATCGGCTCTTTTCGGCGGCGGCTCTTTTAAGCGCGGGCGCGGTAGTGCGACGTCGCCTTGCGTGTCAGTGACCTCATGTTTCGTACGCTATCCAATGCTTGTTTACGAAATATGAAGTCTTGAAAATAATCAATTTAAAGCGAAAGGTTATTGGTATCCGTTTGCATTTAGGTTGTATATAATCTACGTTCTGGCTTCGGAAGCGTTCTCCTTACACCCTGTATAAAAATCAATGCCACTTTCTTTGTAATTTTATAACTCAAGAACGGACTCACCTATCCAAACCAAATGTTTAGTCTTTGTTTGGACTAATTAGTAGATGGTTTATGTGAAGTAAGAACAGAATCGGTGAAGCGGTTCTTCATTCACATTCTTGTACATCACATTTTTGTAACAAATTAATTCAATGAACGGTGGGTGGCAACTTTATGTTGCCTGTTCGAGAGTCGGTACCCCCAGTCGTTTGTTTGATAATCTAAATGTTTTGGTTTTAAAATTACAAAATTAAAAAAAATATATATATTTGAATAAATAATTTTGATGATCCAATAAATTTGTTTTTATTGTTTCACTTTATACGTAGCGAAGCACGTATCGGGCCGCTAGTACTATATAAAACAAATTTAAATTTATAGAAAAAATAACTTTAATTTGTAAGCAATAAAGTTTATGCTTAAGACTTTATGCTACAACTTCAAACATTTTTATTACTGTTACAAAGTACTTTGTAATCAACTCAAATACCATTAAAATAAAGTCCATATTTGTTTACTCTAAATAATATTGGTTTGAATTGACTTCACATACACATACGCTGACTATATTCATTAAGTTTATTTAATCTCTTAGTATAATCAAACAATTTTCATATGTTTTCTTCTCAGAACGCACTGAAAGATAACCGAGTAGATATGAAATGAAAATATTTATTTAAACTATTCAATACAAAACGTAAACTTTGCTTCTGGCACGTACGCGGTACGCAACGTAATAAGTAAGTTAAGACCGGGCCCACATGTGGGAGTGACGAGAGGAGGCAAATCGCGGTACGGCGGACAGAGCTCCGGCGGGATCTCATGGCGACATAGAGAGTCCCATTGTCGTAATGCAGTGCAGGGCACGCCACAATAGCGGCGGTAAGTCCCCTCTTTGAGAAGTGGCTAGAGAAGCGCCACGGTGCTCTCACCTTCCGCCTGACGCAAGTCCCGACCACGGCTGTTTGGGCCTCCCCAAACAGGAAACTAACGGAACTGGAACCTCTCCAGTTCCGTATAAAGCGGGATGAAACGCCAGGGTGTCACCACTGTGTGGATCGCCCTGAGGACACGGTGGAGGTCTGCCCGGCTTGGATAGAGCAGCGCCGTGACCTAGTGGCGGAGATCTCTCACTTACGACCCTGGTCAGGCGATGGCCCGGAGCGAGAGTGCATGGCAGGCCGTCACCTCCTTATGCGAAGCAGTGCTGCTGGCAAAGGAGGAGGCGGAGCGCGTGAGAGAGCGGGGATCTCAGCGCCCTCACGACTCAAGCCGCCGCAGGAGACGCCCTGGTCACAAAATCGAACTCCTGGCCACCGTAGACGCCGGTTTGAGGGCGGCGAGTGATGGGTAGCTCGCTGGTAAGGACGGGTCGACAACGCGTTGTGTATCACGAGCGCCTTAAAGAGTTGTCAGCACATCGTGTCGGGGTCCACGAAGACCTCCTGGGTCAAGGTTGTGGGTTAATTAAAAGACACCGTGGCCCTGGCGCAAAGGCAAGTGAAGAAACACGGGTCAGTAAAAACCGCCTTTCCGCTCCGCCCAGAATGAGAAAGGTCATTTGATGAATTCCCACCCAGAACAAAAAAAAAGGTGCTAACGACGACTCGTAATCAAACAGGCGCTTTGCTTTATATAAATGATTTCACCACCACTGTTGTCAAAACAGTGAAGGAAAACAGGGTGTCCAAGAACCAAAAAATCGCAGATATTCGGCATCTATCAACCCAAACTGGGCCTGCGTGGTAGATTACAGCCAAGTCTCTCGCATAGAGAGAGTAGAGACCTGTGGGCCTGCGGGCTAGGTACATGGCTAATTATGCTTACCATTTAGTAAAAAATGTACCTATTATGTAGGTAGACTATTCCAAATTTTCAATAACGTGATGATTTGGGGAGACCAAAATTAAACAGTAAAAGCCAATCAACTTAGGTTATTATGACCTAAGATTTAATTACATAATTAAAATGGTAGCTGGGGTAATTAAAATGTTTCATTGGATGATAATTTCAACCAAGTACAGTGGTATTTTTATACCAAAAACGAAAGAGCGCTAAAATGGCATCTAATTAATATGTTGCCAATATAAAACATACCGCTGCGTTTGGTAGAATTCATCATCTAACTAATACTATCGTAGGTTTGTAATTGCCCCAGTAAAATAAAAAGTAATAAAACAATATAAAACAGTAAATCATATTTTCAAAATACTTAAGATTCATGTGTTGGAAAATCTGAAACATACACATATATGCTTTCATAAATATATCGTGGTATAGGTGATAAACCGGATCAACGGATTTGTGGAAGAGAAAGCATCGTGATCCAATAATTATTGTGACCAGCGATTTAGAATCCACATTGATAAACCCACTAGATCAGGCTATCAATTAAACGTACCCAACTGTGAACATTACATAACGGAACGGGTCAAATGTAATAATAGATGTTGATACTTAGATAATCTTCATTCCCCGTTTGATAACCTCTCTACTGATAACAGGAATGTCAATTTACTTTGTAGCTAACATTGTTTTGTTGGCCTTTTCGTGATAACAATGTAAGATTTCAAAGTTTTTGAGAAAATTGGGGCGGAATGATCAATTAGTAGTTGGAAAAGTTAATTTATTGGCAACACTGAACATTTTAGAGAGGCTTTGCAGAGTTTAAAAGCAATTAAGTTAATTGGGAATTTTGTCTCCTTAAATGCAGTCTCTGTTTAACTAAAAAATATCGTTTTTGAAGTTTATTAAGTCTTTTATTCTTATTGGAACCCTTGACGCTAAAACTTAAGATACGTTAGCCAACTAAAAGTAATGAAGACAATTTGATTGCTGCTATCCACGAATATAGTAGATAACCACGAAACCGTCAATAATTATGACAAGTAATAATAAAAACACAGTCTTTTTAAATTACGTTACTGTAAGAACAAAAACAACATTGAATTTGAATATGGAATACTCGAATAAAAACAAATGAGGCAAAGAAAACGCCCACTTCTCATGGCATATTAAAATTATTTAAAACTATATACCTATTTAATCACCAAAAATACTTCAATAAAACTTACCGACGTCTCCAAATTAATTTATCTGGGGAGATACTCCGTCTGCCTTTTAGAAAAGCCTGTCTAAATTGGGCTAGAGGCAAGCTCTCCCGACGCAACGACCATCGTACAGTGCGAACATTTTTCTCAGCATTGTCTTCCATTAGCACAACTACATTACACCAAAACCTTAACAGATCACGATTAATCATTTACTTTGAGCCATTTTTTTCCTAATTTTAGCAACAATTAATAGAATTCCACGTACAATTTCATTATACGATCTAAATGCGATAACACCAGGTTGGAAACTAAATGAATTCTGCGCCCTTATCATCACCGTTTCTATTTCATATTTACGTTTTAAGATAATGGTGGAAAATGTGTAAATACGTACTGTATTTGTTTAAATTATATTATGACTGATGTGAGTCGGCTTAAAGTTTTTTTTTTTTTACAGTTCAAATGTTTTTATCGCCAAGCGCGTGTTGCGAGAAGTTATTACTAACGTCATGACTTCGAACAATACAAGTTTTGTTTATTATATTTTTAATTTGTTTCCTGAGTCAGCTAGACCTTCAAACGCAGTGACTTAACATAATACTAGCATTACTAGCGAAACTATTAAATTCTAGGTTTTCCCCTTGGCGTCACCCGCGTGGAGGTCAAAAATTACCTATCCCAGGGGAATATTCTATCGGGACAAAAAGTATCCCGGTCCACCCGTTTGCCAAATTTCATTGAAATCCATTCAGCCGATAAGGCGTGAATGGTAAAAACTGAAGGAACAGAAGACAGAGTTTCTTTCGCATTTATAATTTTAGTATGGTTCTAAAGCCTTGAACTAACCTACAATTGTGTGTTTAGTCTGTAAACGTAGTTATTGATTAGAAAGGTTGTTAAAACAACTTTCAGTAGGTAAACGAGGAACAACATTTAAAAGGTAAACGAGTGAATAATCTGTTCCAAAAGTTTCCACAGACTTTCAACGCAATTTGTTCAAGCAATAAAAGAAAATAAAAGTTTGGACTAAATAATTCAACTCACTTTGATGGCATAGCTGTATAGCTATGCCATCAAAGTGAGTGCGAATTGCGAATGCAGCAATAATGGGTTTAATTTTGACAGTTCAACAACATTCATTGAGTTATTTACGTTGTTGATCCGACACATTTTTCGAACATATGGATCAATGGATTATCAATATGCTTCAAAATGATACCAATTGATTTTGATAGTAACAGTGAGTTTCGCAATTAGGGTGCAGAAAACACGTTACATCCAAACCCTTTAGTGTTCGGAATTGATAACAAGAATATAATACTTACAGTTGCATCTAAGGCTGGACTCAGAAAGCGGTACTTCTTGAAACGGCTCGCATAGCTAGGAGATACTTTTTTTTTTATAATTTTAAACTAGCGCTTGACCGCAATCCCGCCTGATGGTAAGCAGTCATGCGATTGTTGATGGTAAAGCGCGCTAGTTTATTAAGAACCTTTTCACTCAGAAAAACTGAGCGATTAGGAAGGAAGACTGCAGTTGAGCGAGGTGATGCAATGTTAAACCCAATAACACGACCAACGATGCTGCGCCAAAGGGAGATTGATCTGAAAACTCCCAACACAACAACATTTGGCGCATCGTACCCGGCACACATCGCAACACAACTGCTCAGACCCGTCCTCCGTACGGCTTCACCAGACATCATGCCGGAACACGACGAATCGCTTGGCGGCAAGACTTTGTCTGGTGGGTGGTAACTTCTGCCGGCGGCCGATGTTATGGCCTACCACCGAGGCCTCACTCTGGGGCTTTTTTTAGTTAATATATTTGTTTAGAAAGATATTTAAAACAAAACAGCTGATGAATCATGGCGAGTCTGAACATAGGCACTTCGATCTGTCGCGTATGTTCTCTCACTCACACTCCTCTCGTGTTACTATTTGGTTCCTAAACAAATATTATTGCACAACGGCCGTACTATACGCATATTTTGTGGCCGACTGTCCCAAAAATCTATTAATAGCTAACTAAGGTATCTGACCTGAATAAAATAAAAATAGTAAGGGGATCTGACAAAAATTAAAACCTAAAACCAGCAGGATATCCGACGAAACTCAGAAAGTAGATCACAATAATAACTATCCAATTATCCATACTAAACTACTTGTATCATGATGTCTTGACTACCACAATCAAGGTTGCTGATAGAAACTAGGCTTAGCATTTTGTATACCTAGTAGAACAAATTGATTTTCCGTTGGATTACCTATGGGGGAAATAGCCACGAAAGGCTACAAGCGAATCGTGTTGAGATCTTGAAATGCATTTGAAACACTTGAAGCCTTGTTCGTACTCAATCATGTAGCGTCACATAACATCAGGTGATCGATGGTGATCTTAGACGACCATCAATATCTATTCTTTTTTTAAACCTATTTGTATTTCCATAGATCCAAACGCGTTCAAATAAACCTTCTTTATAAGAACCTACAATTATGCAATTAAAGTAGAAGATAGATTACACAAAACCAAATAAAATCAGACTTGATTCTATTGTAAAAATGTAAGTATCATAATTTATGACGATGTTTTTAAAAAGATAAAATCCAACAAGGGGCGATTCCTTCTTCTTCCGGGTTTTACAATTTCCGCGCCAAGGCACCAGCAAGGTCCAGCGAGCTGGTGGCTTTATGGGGGTTTTTGTCCTTTATAGTAGGTACGAGTATAATCTTTAACTAGTGCCTAAACTAAAAATTCAGTACATGATATTAAACCTACCGGAGTAGAAAATGTACGCCAGTTGTGAAAAAAAAATAGGTTTCCCATACATATTGATGGAATTGGTTTTTCAATTTTATATATAGTTAAAACACTTGTTTTTCTTTTTCATAGCACGAATTACTCTTACGCTAGGCGGTCTAAAATTATGTGCTGATTTACAATTAGTCACTGATTAAAAATTAATTCTGCATAACGAAATCACTGCGAAGTGTAGCCATTTTAAGTGATGATGTTGCTAGCAACAAACTAATAAAAGATACAAAGGGATCTAGGTAGGTAACTAAAAAGTATCTGGTGGCTATCAATAAAGCTTGGAGATGCACATATTCGAAAACATGTCAAACGTCACGCAACCCGCACTGGGCACGCGTGCGTGGTAGATTATATATAGGCATTCCCATTTACAGAGATGGCCTTTGCTTAAGCTATCAATTTGGCTGTCCAAATGCACTAGTACTTTTTAAACTGTTACCTAAAGGATAAAGCTAAGTACTCACTGTGCGGGGGCCGGTGTAGGGACACGGAGATGGTGTCCTCTGCGGGGTCGCTCAGCGTCGCTGCCGTCACTCGCCTCCTCTGCACCGACGCTGCTCGACCCGCCCGCCGACCTACACAGAAGGATAGCTTACTCTTCTTCTTCTCTCTTATCGGCATGAATAGTTAAACCAGAAATTTATGCGCTTCGATAACCTTCGTGTTTCCGAATTAGCACGACCGCGCACTCTCCACAGAGGTAATGCTTCCGTGCTGCAACGCTTTCGAGTCAGGCACTTATCATTATATCCCTCTCTCTATTAGGATCTCGTTTAGGTTTCCAAAAATAAACAATGACGAAGATTCCGAAACGCATACTTCTCTTGGGATAACTGTACATACCTAAATAATTATAACATCTAGCAATAATAGGTATATACATGACATGAAAGCAAATGTGCAATCATCGAGCGTGTGCAATAAGAACACGATAACTGCTTAATAGGTATGTTTCCTGGGTAAAAAAAAATGATTCTATTTAGTCCGTCATTCAGATTAGAGAAAAATATTGGATACGTATATTTTATATCAAATCAATAAAAATTGACAAATATAAAAGGCATCAAAATGGTGGCAGGTGACGTCACTGCTAAAAAGTGTAGCGTGCAGTGAGGTCACACGAGTTTTCAACGCAAAATACGTGTCTAATATTTTTTGGAAATCAGACTGACGGACAAATTAGTTTTTTTAGTTAACTACCCTATTTTGGATATTACATTTACAGGATTGGTTCCATAGCGAATATTATGTATGTCGGTCATGTAACACCTAAAATCGTGCCTTTATTCCAAAAGGCTTAAGCGGAGGTCTACCTACAGTAACGTAGCTTAGTACATAGTTCATATTGGTCATAATCATGAGTAGGTAAGTATCATACCATCATTTCATATAAAATTGTAGCCTGTTTATTGACAGACATTATAAGAACACAGTGCGATTATGTAACCATCTCAGCTTTAAAACTTAGGTGAAGTGACCTGTCATTATAACTAATGCTAGGGATTGACACTATTGGCTCAGCTATTGACTCATCTAACTTTTCACGGTGAGTTTATTATAAAATGGATCGGCAGCATATAGCCTAGCCGTGACAAGATGGTGTTAGTCAGCGAGATGCTGGTAGCGGAGCTGATTGATCATATATAATCATCCTATAATGTTCCCACTGTTAGGACGCAGTCTCGGGCCTCCTCTCGATGAGAGGGAGTGGGCCGTAATCTACCACGCTGGCCCACTGCGGCTTGGTAGATGTCACATGTCTTCGAAGTTTTGCCTCTAGGATATGCCGGTTTCCTCACGATGTTTTCCTTCGCCGTTTTGAGAGCAGTGGTAATGAAATAATTTACACAAGAACCCTGATGATGGAGTTCGAATCTACCACTAGGTTACCGCTACTCTCTTTCGCTCCTCCACTGCGATTGATAAATTGATTTACCATAAATGTATTTGGGGTCTATTAGGTAATGGTAACACTTGGTGGCAGGAAAATGACACGCAACTAAAAGACCAATTAGCATTGTCAATTAAAACGTTCAAAATCAAGTCGCAGTCTCACCTCGGCAACAAACAAATGTCAAAAACTTTGCCGCGATCCCGCCTGTTGATAAGCTCACTAAGGATTGTTGCTGGTAAAGCGCACTAGTATTTTAAGAGCCTATTAACTCTAGTCTTGAATACACTTAAATTTTAATCAGAGGGGAACACCCCCGCAGGCAAATTGTTCCAGTATAAAAGACGAGGTGAAACGCTTCGTCCGGGTCGTAGTGGTGTCAACAACGGAAGGGTGGATAGTCGCCGTACGACGGGTTGTCTGATGATGGAACAGTTGGCTACCCTACGCCTTTCTTCCAGGCTTTGGAGATTGTTATTAACCAAATCAGGGTTGCCAATTAACCTCTTCGCACGCCTCTCCACTGAGCTCAAAGTAGCCAGGTAGCCTTTTGCTGCAGCAGCCCATTTGTGGCTGCAGTACTCCACACACGAACGGACCTGCGCTTTATATAACATTAGAAACTGTCCCAGTGTGAAATACCGCCGGACCTTTACAATAACGCCTAGTTTCCTGGCCAGCCATTTTGACTTTGGACTCAACGAACTACCCAAAGTTTAGGTTTGGAGGTGCACTCCAGGTATACATTCCGAAAAGCAGGAGCCAAGGTGAACGGGCTCCTTTTGGAGGTGAACAGACACGCTTGTTTTGACGGCGTTGAATGTCACATGTAGGGAACGTCGAGGCTTTTTTGACAGATTGAAACTGAGATTAGAATGTGAAGGTTCTTAAAATTAAGAGAATTGTCTCTCTGTTACCTTGGATTCAGTTAATTTGGTTACTTAAAAAAACACTCGTAAAGCCGCGTTGGTTCCAGTTGTCACTCGTTATGGGTACTCAGGAGTCGGAAAGTGTGATTACTGGTCTTTCCAAGGGATAAGTACCAGTAACTGACCCAGTAACTGGGTTGTGGAGGTAAGGTAGGCAGTATCTCTATGTGAAGTACTGGTATATTGCTGAAGGGAGACGACCCCTACTTAGTCGTGAAACGCTAGGCGAATAACGTTTTAACCGCGTAAGTATATCAGTTTAATATGATACAGCATTTTTTTAACTGGTGAAAAATCTATGTGGTGCATAATCATGTGCCGGATGCATGATAAATGGAAGCGAGTCTTTTCTAGAACACTTCATCACGTGCTGGAAATATTGGCAAGTTAGCAAGCTGGTGATTATATTGTGCCATTCAATTAGAAAGAACAGTGGTGGTCTAGTGGCCGCGACTTCAATTTTAAGCTCGTAAGTTCGAACCCCGTCTTTACTTCTATCTCGTACTTTGTGTAAATATTTAATCATCACTGCTATCTCAAAACGGTGTAGGAAAACATAGTGAGGAAACATGTTCTAGAGGCAAAACTTTGAAGACATGAGACATTTACCAGCGCACGCTGGGCCCGCGTGGTAGATTATGACACAGGGATACAGGGGGTGATAGGCCATAACATCGGCCGCCGGCAGAAGTTACCACCCACCAGACAAAGCCTTGCCGCCAAGCGATTTGTCGTGTTCCGGCATGATATCTGGTGAAGCCGTACGGAGGACGGGTCTGAGCAGTTGTGTTGCTATGTGTGCCAGGTACGATGCGCCAAATGTTGTTGTGTTGGGAGTTTGGTCGTGGAGGGTCTTCAGATCAATCTCCCTTTGGCGCAGCATCGTTGGTCGTGTTGTTGGGTTTAACATTGCATCACCTCGCTCAACTGCCGTCTTCTTTCCTATTCGCTCAATCTGAGTGAATAGGTTCTTAATAAACTAGCGCGCTTTGCCATCAACGATCACATCACTGCTTACCATCAGGCGGGATTGCGGTCAAGCGCTAGTTTATAATTATTATTTAAAAAAAAGGAGTAGGAACATTATACGCTTGATTATGTTATGTTATGTATTGTATTATAGCCACTTGATGGATTTGATGATAACTCCTTAGTTAGCATTTATCCTTTCAAAGTGACGACATTTAAGAATATCCGCTCGGGTGTTTATTTACAAATCTGTTATCGATGAACAGTTCCGATTTTATACGGATCAAATCAAATTAGGTGAGGAAACTCAGACGTGACGCGTTTCGTTAACTAAGCACGATAAAATAAAGCACAAAAAAAAGATTAGTTGGCTTGTTTTCTGGGTTCCGGACCACTGGGAGTTTAGTTGTTTGAAGTGATTGAGAAAATTGGTTTTGATTATTCACTTTGCCGTATTTAAGTAGATTTTGACCCAGATTTCGTTGTTCACAAACTAAATTAAATTTTAGTTCTATGCAATTTCCTTCTATTTCGTTGACAAAGACCGAAGATAAAATATTAGTCTAGTCCTGTCAAATTATGATATTCCATAGACAGGTGTACTGAACTTAAAAGTTAGGTGGTAGGCCATAACATCGGCTGCCGGCTGGAGTTACCACCCACCAGACAAAGTCATGCCGCCAAGTGATTCGTCGTGTTCCGGCATGATGTCTGGTGACGCCGTACGGAGGAAGGGTATGAGCAGTTGTGTTGCGATGTGTGCCGGGTATGATGTGCCAAATGTTGTTGTGTCGGCAGTTTGGTCGTGGAGGATCTCCAGATCAATCTCCCTGTAGCGCAGCATCGTTGGTCGTGTTGTTGAGTTTAACATTGCATCACCTCGCTCAACTGCCGACTTCCTTCCAATTCACTAAGTTTTTTTAGTGAATAGGCTAAATGAACTAGCGCGCTTTACCATCAACGATTGCATCACTGCTTACCATCAGGCGGGATTGCGGTCAAGCACTAGTTTATAATCATTAAAAAAAAAGTTGTTCGGTGCATCTTTCTCTTTCTAAGAAACGGACAGAAGATTAATTTAGTTTCATTCAGATTGTGAATAAGGGAGTCGGGGTATTGTATAATATTTTTTCGATTTTTGGTACCCACTATGTCTTCGTGCTATTTACACACACACAAAGTGAAGCAACATATTTTTGGTACCCACCATGTCTTCGTGCTATTTACATACACAAAGTGAAACAACATATTATTGGAACCCACCATGTTTTCGTGCTATTTACATACTCAAAGTGAAACAACATATTATTGGTACCCACCATGTCTTAGTGCTATTTATTACACACACAAAGTGAAACAACATATTTTGGTACCCACCATGTCTTCGTACTATTTATTACACACACAAAGTGAAACAACATATTTTTGGTACCCACCATGTCTTCGTGCTATTTATTACACACACAAAGTGGAACAACATATTTTTGGTACCCACCATGTCTTCGTGCTATTTATTACACACACAAAGTGGAACAACATATTTTTGGTACCCACTATGTCTTCGTGCTATTTACACACACAAAGTGAAACAACATATTTTTGGTACCCACCATGTCTTCGTGCTATTTATTACACACACAAAGTGGAACAACATATTTTTGGTACCCACTATGTCTTCGTGCTATTTACACACACAAAGTGAAACAACATATTTTTGGTATCCACCATGTCTTCGTGCTATTTATTACACACACAAAGTGAAACAACATATTTTTGGTACCCACCATGTCTTCGTGCTATTTACACACACAAAGTGAAACAACATATTTTACTCGTTATATCATATCTAAGGTAAATTAAAATTGATTATTATTCAAGCAAACAAATGTATAAATTTTATTTCAGTTCAAATGAAATTGATTTTAGAGTGACCAGCGCGCTTTAAAAAGTTACAAAGATATTCGTAATAGGGATGTTTACTGGGTAAAAAAAAAATATTCATTAGATTTATAGAAAAATATTGGGTGGTACGTATTTTTTGTTTTATCAAATCAATAAAAATTTACAAATATAAAAAAAGGCATCAAAGAACAGGAGTGCTGCCTGGTGACGTCACTCTTCGCTAAAAGGTGTAGCGTGCAATGACGTCATACGAGTTTTCAACGCACCGTGTCGTCTTCATTTTTTGATTATATGTACTATGAAAAAAGAAAAAATACGTGTCTAGTATTTTTTGGAAATCTGACTGACGGACTTATTAGTTTTTTAGTATTTTTTAGTCAAATACCCTATTGTAGCGTACACTAAATTTTATGATGTAAGAGTTAAAGTTAACTAACTAGTATTACTGCATTAGAAATATGCAGACTAACATACTGGCGTGTTGTCATTACCACCTTGCATAATAATTGTCAGCCTGTATAATTCTTAGCTTTACTTTAATTTCTGCCTGTAATAAAGGATGTATCTGACATCGACGCACAAACGAGTACCATGGATCCAGTACATGATTCTGAACCCCCAGTGGTAGAATTTTTCGTAGGCTTTTTCATGATTTAAAAAAAATATATGTAGTTTTTTTCACTTTAGACCGTTCATAATTGCTATACTTTTATAACCCAATAAGATTTTAAAGTAAAAATTAATTAATTCGCTAATTACACAAAAAAGCGCAATGAAAACAAAACTCGAGAAACTATCTTATCAGCTGATTTAATAGAGTTCACATCAGGGATCTACGTCATACCTACAAACCCGCACGGCGGCACACTTGCAACGTTCAAAGGCCGAGCCCACACTTTTTTTTAAACATTGTTATTTCTGTAACCGTTCATTAACGACATAAATGACTATCATAATTTTATTAGTGGCATGCGGTCTAGCCTTTTCGCGATGTTTGCGTTACGATATCAGATACACCCTGTATATTGGCCCCGATTCCCTCGTTCACAAACTAAATTAAATTTAAGTTCAGTACATATTTTTATTTCTATTTCATTAAGAAAAGGACAGAAGATAAAATGTAGACCTGTCAAATTAGTGCGCTACTAACGTAAACTGGCGTATTTTAGTCGCCATGTTTATAATCGCGTCTAAACTAGGGCATGCAATACCGGTTTTTCGGTTTCGGTAAAAAAAAATATAAATCCGGTAATTTAACGGTTTTATGTTTTTCGGCAACATTGTACATTTATTCACGGATACGTCAAACTTTCCATTATATGTAATGTTTGAAGCTTAACAGTAGCTTTGGCGTAAGCGTTTGTGACGTTTCGTGTCATTCATTAGTTTGTATAACTTGTACAACGACTATCGAACTCATGTCAAATTTTCAAATGACTCCAGAGCTAGACGAATGTAACCAGTCTTACTATCTTGGGACTGCAGGATAGAACGTCGTATTGGAACTCAGGACTCCCCGTGTCAGGAAACATATCGACTTCCTGAAGCAGAAAGTGTATGTACGGTACACCCAGAATTGCACTTTCCAGAACAATGAAAGGTGGGTTTATAGGGGCTGGGAACGACCAGACCAAGGTGTGGCTGATACGTACATACTGGATGATGATGCCATATATTTATTCTGGCGCAGTATCTAATTAGTTATCTGCCGCTCAAAATTGTTGTAGGAGTGTTTCCCACGGTACTAAGGAGCTACTCCTTAATAACATGGCCATTACCTAACAAGTTCGTCGTCCCCGAAAAGATCTATCGACATGTTGGATAGATATAATAAGGCCTATGACTTGATGCCATATACATAGCTCATGCGTGTGTTGGAGTTTTATAAAGTTGATGCAACTCTGCACACCATCTTGATGACGTGTATGGCTTATAGAGGACGGTCCTTCGCTATCCTGAATACATTTACGCTTCTTCGGACGCCTGAAAAAGTAATAATAGTCTTCTATCAGGTGAAAATAAGGTGGGCGTCTTCAACGGTTGGATCATGCCGGTTTTGATGTACTCTTCGGCGTGCTCAAATGGACTCAGACCGAAGTCGACGCTCTGAATAGGAGGGTCCATACGCTGCTGAATACAAATCGACTGCATCACCCACTGTCATCGGTGATCACTGTTATGAGGCTATGAGGCTGTATACCCTGCGAAAATGTAAAGGTCGAGGCTTTTTGTTACATATTTTTGAAAAAATACCAAAAATGACCGTTTTTACCGGTTTACCGGTAATATTATTTCTACTGCCGTTTTTTTTACCGGAAAAAAAATACGGTAATTGTATGCCCTAGTCTAAACCGTCTATGGAGTATCTTGATTTGACAGGATTAAACTAAAATAGGTATTATCTTCTAACCTTTTCTTAATGAAATAGAAAGAAAAAGATGCGGTTTACATAAAATTAGTTTAGTGTGTGAACTAAAGAATCGACGCCATTATCACCAGCTAATACGTTCATATAACTGTTTGTGCACTATTAATGTGAAGACACTGGCTCCTAAGATATAGGATCTTCCTAGTTTAGAAGTAAGGACTAAAAAATTTTTGTATTTGACCGTTCTTTACTTCTTGCTCTTAAACTATTGTTGCTCTCAATTAATTGTTTTCCAAATCGTTATGTTGTCAGACAATTATTTGTATAATAAACGTATTATTATCATTAGTTATTTTTCCATAAACTTACATTTGTTTACATTTTTGGAGAATTTTTCTCGAATGCAGGTTAGATATTGATAGCCATCATGTGACCTTGTAAACTCAATAAGCATTATGGAGGGCAACTGAAAGATGTAGGTCAATGTATACATATGTTTTATGCTAGTAGTTGCCATAAAATAGGATTATTTATGAACATACTATTGGTAAAGTAATATTGAAAACTTACGCTCCGAGTTTTTTTTTAATAATTATAAACTAGCGCTTGACCGCAATTCCGCCTGATGGTAAGCAGTGATGCGATCGTTGATGGTAAAGCGCGCTAGTTTATTAAGAGCCTATTCATTCAGAAAAACTGAACGAATAGGAAGGAAGACGGAAGTTGAGCGAGCTGATGCAATGTTAAACCCAACAACACGACCAACGATGCTGCGCCAAAGGGAGATTGATCTGAAGACCCTCCACGACCAAACTCCCAACACAACAACATAACCCGGCACACATCGCAACACAACTGCTCAGACCCGTCCTCCGTACGGCTTCACCAGATATCATGGAATTTTCCAGACTATTGTAACATTTTTATTGAATTCTCAATATGTTATTGTCTATTAACTATATCACCGACTCAGAGTAAAAGTACGGTAGATAGATAAAAACAGAAAAGTTGGCAAGGTCCCTGAATTCCTTGTTTACCAACTAAACTTAATTTATTTTCCCTGCATTTTTTCTTTCTATTTCTCTAAGAAGATAATAAGTACTTACAGAAGATAATTATTAGTTTTCTTCAGTGAAATTAGTCCGCGCCTGATAAAGAAATAAAAAGAAAAGATGCATCAAACTTAAAATTAGTTTGTGAACAAAACATAATGTAAGTTCATGGAAAAATTACCTTAACTCCTACATAATAAAGTCTAGTTCACGCTACAACTTCAAACATTATTTTATACCTATTCAATAACGGTAGTCACTCTGAAATCAATTTCATTAAAATAAAGTTGATATCTATTTATTTTCAAAAGAAATGGGGGTGTCTGCTGTGTGTAGCACTGCGCTCTTTTATTATACACAGGTATCTATAGACTACAGAGAAGAGCAGGTACCCCAACCTACTCGAATTGTCTTTTCAAAAGTGGAAGCCAAATATTTTTATGTGCCTAACTAGCCTGACATTAACCTATGTTGAAAATAATACGTGGTCTATCATCCATCAAGATTTGAAGACAGACTAAAAAGTGGCTGTCAAGTGGAAAGTGGAACATTCTAGCAAACATCAAACAAGTAAAAACGCTAGTTGTAAGGAGACAAGTGGTTTGCTCTAATTGCGAGCTGGAAGACAAAAGATACGATGTGAGCATCAACATACAGACGCTATGTGAATACATAGTGCCTGTATGTTGATACTCACATCTACATGTATAAGAGTGTCTCTGACATCGACGCACAAACGAGTACCATGGATCCAATACATGATTCTGAACCCCCCCATAGGTGGACTTTTCCGCCAGTTTTTTTCATGATTAAAAAAAATAATATGCAGTTTTTTTCACTTTAAACCGTTCATAATTGCTATGCTTTTATAACCCAATAAGATTTTAAAGTAAAAAATAATTAATTCGCTAATTACACAAAAAAGTGCAATGTGAACAAAACTCGAAAAACTATCCTATCAGGTGATTTAATAGAGTTCCCATCAGGGGTCAACGTCATACCCACAAACTGCGCGGCGGCACGCTTGCAACGTTCAAAGGCAGAGCCGACACATTTTTTTAAACACTGTTATTTCTGTAACCGCTCATTATCGATATAAATGACTATCATAATTTTATTAGTGGCATGCGGTGTAGCCTTCTCGCGAAGTTTGCGTTACGATTTCAGATACACCCTGTATACTTATAGTTGATGAGATACATAACCATGATAAGAAGGAAATGGAAAAGGCGGATAATACGTAATTAATGACCAATAATGCAATCGATAGAATAACAAATAATAAAATAAAAAATCTTTTATCTTTTTGTTCACCAAGTAACTGAAGTTAAAGAAGAGGCTTGTGCATATTATTCGTTTAAAAAAGTATGTGTATTTTTGTATGTTCGTTTTTTGCCACGGACTTTCTAAATTATGGTTTTCACTTTGTAGCGTCTTTTTTTCGAAGTCGGTTTTTTTTTTTGATAAATGTGTAGATTTATCAAAAAAAAAACCGACTTCCTTCCTTTGTATTTTTCACTTTTTAGTTGTGAGACGCACATCTTTTCCAATGAGAAAAGCATCATCGAAATCGGTTGGCGTGATATAATCGTCCATTTGACGCGCACATATACCTACGGGAAGCACCAGCATTCAAATAAAAAAGAAACATGAATATCCGTTCAGTTGAATTCGTTCAGTTAAGTTACAACGACAAAAAAATTAGTCGAATTGAGAACCTTCTTTTTTCATGTCGATTAAAAATATCAAGATAATATCCATAATTAATTTATATCAAAGTATTAAATACACTTCAGATGCTAAAAGAAGATTCTATCATCAAGGTGTAGCTATATAACAAAAAAAAAAAGCGTTGTGTAGATATAAAAAAATCTGCTGATTGATTTACATATTAAATAATATTTACAAGATTGTGCTGAGAGTAAAAGAAGCTGTTGATTGATTAAGTAGTTATCAGGATCAGTTTCAAAATAAACCTAATCGTTTATCAGCTCAAACTAACATCAAAAAAATCGACAATCAACAGTAAGACAAAGTGCTTATGAAGGTATTATTTAGTTATTTATTTCTGACATGTCATATTTAGTAAACAATATATAAAATTCACGAAATATTCGCAAAAATAGTCATAATATGAAGCCCGAAAGTCTAAGGAACAGTTTTTCTAAGGAGTGTCGTCTCATCCAGTAACTGGATTGTGGAGGATAGGGCTGCCACAACTAAAGTATATTATACAACTGCATCATCTGGTTATACTGAAGCAGACCCCAACATTACAATATGACTAGGCAGATGATGATAGGAGGGTATCATCATCATCATCACCAACCTTTTTATCGTCCCACTGCTGGGCACAGATCTCCTCTCATACAGAGGGAGAATACACAAAACTGGTATATTTTTCAATTGTATATAAATAGCATAAAAACGAATGATCCATCTGAAGGAATCTAACGCCATATTGTTTACCAAATGGGACAAGTAAAAAAAACACACACTATACAGCGTAACTACTCTCTAGATATACATAATAATGCATGCATATGCAGTTACTCAGTACCTTCGCATTATAAGCTCTCAAAAAGCCGCAAGCAGGCACTAAGTCTTGGTTATATGGTAAGGGATATACTTGTCACACGCCATGCCGAAACCTAGAAATAATAAGGGCATGAATGGCGGAATAGGCTGGCTGCAGACAATGACAGATCAACCACAATTTGAAAGGTTTTAAAGGTTCTTAATCCATGGCTTCAAATGTTTAGGGCAGTCGTCTGCTCGATAACGTAAATGACGCTATGCATGTAGTTTAATTGTTAAAATTAATGGTATTGTCCTTGTAGGTAAGTTACGGAATTACCACACCAGTCAGTAAGGTCCAAAGAGTACAATAATATACCTAATAGTATAAGATATCTCGAGGTTGTAGGAAGTGTTTTTGTTCCCAGTAAAATTAGTTGGACAACTTTTGAAATCCTTTCACATGAATTATGACTATTCTGATTTTGATTCGATAAGGTTAAATTATGCTTGCTGCGGTTGGTCCGTGGAGGGGTGACCATTTGCATGCATACACAAACGTAATTTTAATCTTCTGTCCTTTTCTTAATGAAATAGAAAAAGAAAAGATGCACTTATGTTTGTGAACTAGGGACATATTTTTAAACACATTATCCCTTGAAAACATGACCGTCTCCAGTGTTTTTATGATAGTTAAAGGAGCCTATCTACTTATACGAATAGGAACTCTGTGATTGATAGCCCGCATTTTTACGAGCTATCGACTTTCCCTTCATATTATCTACTAGCTGACTGCTGACCCGTCCCCACTTCATTAGGCGGTAAACATTTTTACTTGCGATGAAACAACTACCATGAAAAAGTATTTTCATTTTTCGGGCTAATTTATAGCCTATGACACTCACAATTAGCGTGGTTTTCTATTGGCAAAATAATTTTCAAAATCAGTTTCGGCGATTTAGAGATTACTCCCTAAAACCTCACAACCTTCACCTCTTTATAATTGTATAGTAAATATAAATATTAGACTGTTAACAATAAATAAAAAAAAAAACACTATTGTGGTGGGATTTTTATCGAACACCAGCTTCTGCCAGCACTTCTTCTTCACAAAGGCCAAATGGGCTGGATATCCTAATCGTCCAAAAAGTCTTGCCGCCAAGCGATTCGTCGTATTTCGGCATAATGTCTGGTGAAGCCATACGGATGACGGATCTGAGCAGTTGTGTGAAGTGTGCCGGGTACGATGCGCCATATGTTGAACTGTGTCGGGAGTTTGGTTGTGAAGAGTCTCCAGATCAATCTCCCTCTGGCGCAGCATCGTTGGTCGTGTTGTTGGGTTTAACATTGCATCACCTCGTTCAACTGCCGTCTTCCTTCCTTTTCAGTCAATTTTTTTGAGTGAATAGGCTCTTAATAAACTAGCGTGCTTTACCATCAATGATTGCATCACTGCTTACCAAGGCAGGATTGCCATACCTATTTATATTTTTAAGTATACCTAAAAAAAGATAAATCTGTGCAATCAGATGGTGTATTACTTAAATACTTTCGTCTGTACTTATTTGATCTTTTTAACAATGATCATAGATCTTCGACATATCTTTTTAACACAATTCCAAAGCACCTGTCATATAATCTATTCACAACCCTTGGTTAACTGGTAGTGAATGCATAATAAGGCATTAAGTCCAAATTTGTATCTTTCCTGCAAGTAGCTTAATGTATAAGTACGCACGACCATGTTTAACTGACCGTTTGTTTGCTAAGAGTTCTCTTTTGGTGGTTGAATAGATTTGTTTGACGTTTTATAATGACCTACAAGATAGGCGATAGGTAAATCTAATTAATTGCCTTGTGGAACTCCTCCTTGATATATTATTACGGCAAAAGTGCTGGTAGAAGTCAGTCTACGATAAAAAAAAAGTTTTTTTTATAATTACAAACTAGTGCTTCATCGCAATCGATGGTAAGCAGTGATGCAATCGTTGATGGTAAAGCGCGCTAGTTTATTAAGAGCCTATGGACTCAAAAAAATCTGAGTGAATAGGAGGAAAGACGGCAGTTGAGCGCGGTGCTGCAATTTTAAACCCAACAACACGACCAATGATGCTGCGCCAGAGAGAGATTGATCTGGTGACCCACCCCGACCAAACTCCCGACACTACAACATTTTGCGCATCGTACCCGGCACACTTCACACAACTGCTCAGACCCGTCACCCGTACGGCTTCACCAGGCATCATGCCGGAACACGACGAATCGCTTGGCGGCAAGACTTTGTCTGGTGGATGGTAACTTCTGCCGACAATACTGTAACTTCTCATTAATGAAAGAATTTAAACAAAGAGGTTAAAATTCACCTTATGTTATAT
Source organism: Sesamia inferens (assembly GCA_037179545.1). Taxonomy (NCBI): domain Eukaryota; kingdom Metazoa; phylum Arthropoda; class Insecta; order Lepidoptera; family Noctuidae; genus Sesamia; species Sesamia inferens. The sequence goes on along the minus strand of CM073933.1, from coordinate 18,977,302 downwards.
CATTATTAGTGTAGAGAGATATGTCTGCAGCCGCCAAAGCTTCTATTAAATATACATATAATATAAACTATCTATAACATTATTGTAACCTACTACGATGTTAATTAGTTACAAATAGGTACCTAAGTACTGAATTACATGATGCCTTCATGAATCATAATTAATTAATGCATTTAATTAATTATTCAAGTCAGCGACTTCCCTCAAGTTGTTTTCAGTATTTATGGCACGTGCTAGGTAAATACATAATGTAAATAAATAAACAATGACAAAATGTAAAGAATTGCGCTAGGTATATCTAGACGGTTATCTAAGACAAAATCCTGAGGGAAATTACTTTACTGTTCATATAACTAAATAATTTAGGTAGGTATTTAGGTATTTTATGATAACTTTATTAAACAGTTTTTTTAAGTACTGAAAAATTTTAACAACTTACACAATATATAAAGTAATTTTTTCTATTTACGTCTTGTCTGACCTTGAAATTTTCTAGACAAGGAAGTGCTCGAGCCAAGTTCAAAACTAATTTAAAATTAAAAACTATTCACTAACTACTTACCGAAATATTCTCTTCAGCCGACTAATGACTTGGTATTTTATATACACGTTTCTCACACAATATTATGCTATGGGCACACTTGCGTACATTTGTACATAGTTCAAATCACTTTTCTTTCGAATAAGCCGATTCCATTATGCTGATTAAATTTTACCGTACAAGATACCTGTGGCGCAGTAATGAAAATTTATTATTGATTAACTTAATGCTTTCATTTTATGTAAAAAAACTGCCCTCATAACATTTTTGACTCTTTCAGTCCGGCGAGGTAATTGCGTAACAAAAATTACAATCGATGGCAATAGGTAGAAATTCTTCAGCCCAATATCTTAAATAACAAACGTAATGTGCGCAACTGAACTGTCAAAATTGTTATCAATCAGCCAGCCTTTTACGTCAGTTATCCCGGAGATGTAAACTTTACATTAACTGATAATGCCTAACCGAGGTTTCATTACAGGGAATATGAGTGCAGCATGTCTGTTTTAAAATCTTCTTCTTCATCTCAACGTCAATCCTAGTCGTATCCGAAACTTTTCAGCGTTGGAGTCTGGGTCAGCTTTACCAGTCTTTCGGGTTGTGGAGGTCAGATGGCAGTCGCTTCACGGAAAATATCGAAGTTTAGCCAAAATCAGTAGTTAGACAAAGCAGACCCCAGATCCCAAAGCTGAAAAAGCTTTGGATGCGACAGGGAATAACGCTGAGATGATGATGATTATTATTTAATAAAATGTCTGTTATCAAAAATATTTCAGTGCCAGATATAGTTGACGCGGTGTTATTTTTGGCAAGTAAAAATAACCCTTCAGTAATTAAATGTCACTCAACGAGCAAGAACTTGCCAATGTTTTGGTAGTTTATTTTAATGATTTTAAAAATACTCTTTAGTTTTTTCATGAGTGGTAACTTAAAACTGTTTCATCATCATAGGTAATACGAAACCTCTGACTTCATATGAACAATTAAAAGCAATTACAACTTTGCGGAAATTCTCATGGAATTATTTCCCGTAAGTAACTCCCATGAAATATGAACTGTTTATATTTCTATAAAGCAGGCATTTTGTGAACTACATACCGGAAGACGAGCATATTAGTGTTAGAGGACTGTCTAGAGTCAATCTGTAGGCCTAGTATGAGTTTTTAATACGAAACTCGATCGTCGATATCGAGCGCGTTTGGCGCTCTCATTGGTTGAGAGTTCTTACGACCTTGAAACGGGCCAATCGCTGAATCAAACGCGCTCATTATCGACGATCGAGTTTCGTAATGAAAACTCATACTAGGCCTACTGAGTCTCTAGTCTGAGTCTCTCACTAGAGATGTCTTACAGTTTCATTCGATAGGTAATATGCAATGACGATACATTCAATTTCAATATTCTCGAGTCTGGCGCGAGCTCCATCCAATTAATAAAATTTTTGTTTGAACTTGGCCGTGTCATTCTTTTTATATTATATAAATTATTAATCTTTTTTTTATAAAAATATTTAAATTTATTATAAAGCTAAATTTTAACCACAAGAAGAATTGTATTAGGTATGTGGATGTGTTGTATTTCCGCATAGGTAATCCAATTTTATACTAAAAGATAAAGTTTCTATGATAAAAGATTAACTATTGTCTTTTACTCACTAGCTCCATAATATAGCAAGTATGTTCAATGGAATATTAATTTAATACCGTTGTGCAATTAGAAGAATACGGAAATCATAATGATCGATACAAATCTAAACAATGTTGATTATTTCGCTTAATTATTTGTTATAGTAAAAAATTACGAAAGGAATCTTTGAAAATCCTGAGGCATTATTATTACATATGTAGCAAATATAAACCTTGAAATTATTTGTCACTAGAAGAAATATATGTATAAAAGTAAATAATGCGATGTCGCATTTCCGCATGGTAGGTAATAATTAATTATTCACTTACATGTAATTGTTAATTTATTTATTAAGTAAGTCAATGAATAATCATGCAAATTACCATCATTGTGACCAGTAATTAATATTTTTCGAAAAGTCAGTATACTATTTATTTGTAAGTAGCAATAACAAAGTAAAAATTGTACATGGATTGTATAAATAAGGCATACCCTCTTTTATTTTAATATGTCCTTTACAGTAATAATAAGCCAAGGATAACCGGTAATATAGGCACTGAAAATGAACCTACTTTTTATTATATTTATTTTCATCAAAAATACATCAAATTTCAAACCATAATTTTTAAATCGCGATATCATACCGCCAAGTCTTTAGAAGTAAAGAACTGAAAGTAATAAACGCCTAATACCGACAAATTAACGCACTTAAACCAGACGCATCCAATTAGAGATATAAAGGAAATTTTACAAAATACAATGGCACACACACACGGAATCACTGAAACACACGTTATTTTGTTTGAAAATCCAATGCTTTGTGTAATACAACGACGAGGCTACCACTAATATTAAATTAATATTACGTATTTTGTACAGACTACACAAAACAGCCAGTGCAAACTGTCCATCCTTTCCATACCACGAGCTGTCATCTGGGGTTTCCCCCTTTCCATGCAAACCTGACCCTTATTACAATTTCTATAAAGTTTTACTTAGCATGTTCATAAAACCCGTCCTAGGGAAACATGCGCAGTGGTGCATTGCGCACAATATTGATTGCAATCATATGTATGATGGAAAATATGGCGGAAAATTTGATTTCGTTTGGTTTTTATTGTCATTTTACATAGATATAATTTTGGGATTATGGCCGTTTATTAGGATCCGGAAATTATGCATACATAGATACGTATGTACTATATTGAACACTACATAATGTTACCGAAATATTATTGTGAAGTGAAAGACTTATAGCTTTAAGCTTAAATATTTTAAGAAATCCTATTGTATCTAAATTCCAATGAATAAGTAAAGTAATTGTTTATTTATAGTTTCCTTTGAACGGTGGTTTCCTACAGAAATATATAAAGCTGACTTTTCTACAGAGGTCATTACCGTTCCTAAATTTTATTTATTCGTCGTTTTCTTAATGAAACAGAAGAAAAAAGATACTCTGAACTTAAATTTAGTTTAGTTTGTGAACTAGGGAAAAGGGGCCAATGTTTAATTAAATATGTTTAGTTTGTGAACTAGGGATAAGGGGTCAATGTTTAATTAAATTTAGTTTACGTTTGTAAACTAGGGAAAAGGGGCCAATGTTTAATTAAATTTACTTTAGTTTGTGAACTAGGGAAAAGGGGCCAATGTTTAAATAAATTTAGTTTAGTTTGTGAACTAGGGAAAAGGGGTCAATGTTTAATTAAATTTACTTTAGTTTGTGAACTAGGGAAAAGGTTTCAATGTTTAATTAAATTTAGTTTAGTTTGTGAACTAGGGAAAAGAGGCCAATGTTTAATTAGGATGATGGTCTGTCACGGAGAAGTCAATATTTGGAAAATTTCACGTTTCAGTCATTCTTCTCATTAATAACATAATTTATAGAATAACTATTTTTTTCTAATTATATTTATTTAACAAAATAGTCTTATATATCTACCTATGGTGGTAGATCCAATAAGTAAATTGCAAAAAAAAAAAAATTATTTAATTAATACATTTTTGACCGAATTATATTTTACAGTAGACTCGAACGATAATTTTTGAGTGAGTTCGTACAAATGTACCGACGCTTAGTTAATATAGGTTTTATAATTGCGTAGGAACTGATTGATATTATCAATTAGCATAATTATTTTATTACATTAATTTTATTGTCAATTGTTATACAACGTTATTTTTACTTTATACGAAACCTGAATATAGTTTGTTCAGAATAAGCACCTGAATCGATTTCAATCATTTTTACAGCATGTTATATCTTTATTCACATACTTTTAGAAATTGTTGCAGTATGGTTACCAAGCACACAACACAGCTGACGGTAGATCATAGAACTAGTAGTACTAGGAGGACTATTTATGTTAGGACAACCAAGTAAGATAACAAGCTCTTAACTTTGTGGATTTCATGATATCGTTTTGAATTTTTTTTAAATAGATTTTTACTTAAAAATACTGGACACGTGTTTCGGGTTTCGTATAAACAAAAATTATGTTGTATATGTATGTATGTATCAAAAATTGAACCTATTAGGAAATTAGCTTACACGAGTGTCATATTTCATTCAAATCTGTTAAGCGTTCTATGCAAATAAACATAAACATAAATAAACTGTTCACATTAGTAGGAATATAGTATTATTACTTGTATGAAAATCTTCTATGTAGAAAAGGTTGTTAGCATCTTCCTTTTAGGTGTAAACAAGTCGTTGCCTAGCTACAGTTTGTTTACCTTTTTTTTTTTAATAATTATAAACTAGCGCTTGACCGCAATCCCGCCTGATGGTCAGCAGTGATGCGATCGTTGATGGTAAAGCGCGCTAGTTTATTAAGAGCCTATTCACTCAAAAAAACTGAGCGAATAGGAAGGAAGACGGCAGTTGAGCGAGGTGATGCAATGTTAAACCCAACAACACGACCAAAGATGCTGCGCCAAAGGGAGATTGATCTGAAGACCCTCCACTACCAAACTCCCAACACAACAACATTAGGCGCATCGTACCCGGCACACATCGCAACACAACTGCTCAGACCCGTCCTCCGCACGGCTTCACCAGACATCATGCCGGAACACGACAAATCGCTTGGCGGCAAGGTTTTGTCTGGTGGGTGGTAACTTCTGCCGGCGGCCGATGTTGTGGCCTACCACCTGTATTTTTTATGGAATTTGTTTCAAATATAGTTACTGAGGCATACGATTACGATCTTACCTCTTGGTAAGACTGGTCCATTTTCAATTAAAGTATTATTATTTTTAGTTCTGAAATCCCGCGAAACATTGGCAGCTCTTGCGGCCGTTACAATCTCAGGTGTAATTGTTATAATAATTTCTAATGAATAAAAAGTTTTAAATTATTTTCGTGGCTGATGCAATAAGACACTACATTCTGCAATGACCCGCAATAAAAATCATGCTGCAATTTTTAGCATCAGATAAAAAGTGCCGAAATCTCACACACATCCGCCGGACTCCCCAGTCAAAACACAACAGTTTTTTTTTATTATTATAAACTAGTGCTTGGCTGCAATCCCGCCAGAAGATAAGCAATTGTTGATGGTAAAGCGCACTAGTTAGTTTTCTCTACGTTTCAAAATTAAATTAGCAAGCCAAGACCACAGACAAAACAAAAATATAATTCCATATCCGCCTGGATAAGCCATTAGCTGTCAGAGTCACTCACGTGATAAAAAGCGTGGGCACTTCATTTGATTCCTTGCCAAACGTCTGCAGCGAGCGACGAGGAGACACCGCATGAATGTCCAGGTACGCCAATTCTGGGCCTGATCGGAGGAAGAATTTATGAGGTTAATGTAGAAATATGGACACACGTCGGCGATAAGTAATGTAAATGGGTCAGTGGTACAAAAATGAAACGCGAAAATAGGTATAGGTAAACTTCCATTCAATGTTAATGCAAAACTTTTTACAGGAGCAGTCTGTGGTTTTGTTATACACAGAAATCGCTCAATGTCTTGCAATTTCAATATAACAAGTTTCTGTAGTGGATCTGGCATGTTTGCAGAGGCTCGTGTTGATGGCTTTCAACGGCCTCCTTGCTACGCAGACTGCGGGGCAGCATCCTGAAGGTAGTCTGTGAAAAGAACTACTCTAAAATGATGCAGTCTTTCGTGCGATTTTTAGTTAGACAATGGCGCCGATTCTGTTGTTAACAAACTAAACTCATTTTAAGTTATGTGCAACTTTTTTTTATGAGTATTTTATTTATTTATGGTGATCTAGTCATAGAAATTTACAAGAATAAAATTTAAAAAGTTAAAAAAAATATATTTACAAGTATATAAAAGAGGAGTGGAAATAACTAGAGGGCATCAAAAAATTCAACCGCATCGCTGTCAACAGGAAACGTGCCCAAAAGGCTGGCAGCATTGCAACGTTGTATGGCGATACTGATTCTTTGGCCAAAAAATAGCCCAGCCCTCTGGTCACGTGAAGAGTCGATTAGACGTTTGGTGATATCCCGGAATAACAGATGTGCACTCGGACCCCATGGCCCTAGTGTTTCAACCCCAAACGGCTCGAACATATAGTCTCCAATGAGATTGGAGTATTTCCGCCGTTTGAGGTTTTCCGCACTTGCAGCAGCCGCTGCAGCTCAACTCACCGTATTTGGAAGATGGGATGGCGCAAGGGTGTCGACACACGTTGCATCCCATACCAAAGGCCTACCTACCTTCCAAGGCATTACAGTCATTCCGTCTGGTCTCTTCCCGTCGTCGCGTGTCATCTGCATGTGCATCTTTTTATTTTAATTTCGTTAAGAAAAGGACAGAAGATAAAACTTCAGTTTAGACCTGTCAAATTAGTGCGCTCCTGACGTAAACTGGCGTATTTTTAGTCGCCATGTTTATAATTGCGTCTAAAATGTCTATGGAGTATCTTAATTTGACAGGATTAAATTTAAATGTTATTTTTTTTTTAATATTATAAACTAACGCTTAACCGCAATCCCGCCTGATGGTAAGCAGTGATGCGATCGTTGATGGTAAAGCGCGCTAGTTTATTAAGAGCCTATTCACTCAGAAAAACTGAGCGAATAGCAAGGAAGACGGCAGTCGAGCGAGGTGATGCAATGTTAAACCCAACAACACGACCAACGATGCTGCGCCAAAGGGAGATTGATCTGAAGACCCTCCACGACCAAACTCCCAACACAACAACATTTGGCGCATCGTACCCGGCACATCGCAACACAACTGCTCATATCAGTCCTCCGTACGTACGTATCTTCTATCCTTTTCTTAACGAAATGAAAAGAAAAAGATGCAGTGAACTTAAAATTAGTTTAGTTTGTAAACAAGAGAATCTGCGCCATTGGAGCCGATTCTGTTGTTCACAAACTTATTCAGTCAAGTTCAGGAGCGCACTAATTTGACAGGTTTAAACTGAGATGTTTTTATCTTCTGTCCTTTTCTTAATGAAATAGGCATACGTAGGTGGTGGTATAGGCAGGCGTAGAGTAGCCAGCCTTTCGGTCTTCTATAGGATGCATTCTGGTGAGTGTGCAAGGGAATTGCATGATTTAATTCCCCCATCTCCGTTCCATCATCGGACGACCCGTCGTACGGCGAGTTTCCACCCTTACGTTGTTGACACCACTGCGATCCGGACGAAGCGTTTTGCTTCCTCCTTTATACCGCGTACATCGAGGGACTGGAACAATGTGCCGGCGTCGGTGTTTCCGTCTCATTACAATTTGAGTGTCTTCAAGGCTAGAGTGAATAGGCTCTTAATAAACTAGCGCGCTTTACCATCAACGATCGCATCACTGCTTACCATCAGGCGGGATTGCGTTCAAGCGCTGGTTTATAATTTATATAAAAAAAAAACTTAAATTTAATTTACTTTGCGAATCAGGGAATCTAGGCCAATATGGAATGTCTGGCTGAAGTCGCAATTACTACAGCATTTTTTATTTTACCAATATTATTGTTTCACTAATTTCTACTAACATGGTTTAAGCTTTTTGTAATATTAACCAAATATGGACACTGTCTGAAGTAAATAATTTGACTTGTTTTTAGGGTTCCGTAGCCAAATGGCTAAAAACGGAACCCTTATAGATTCGACATGTCTGTCTGTCCGTCTGTCCGTCCGTATGTAACAGCCATTTTTTTTCGAAACTATAAGAGCTAACTGTTGAAACTTGGTAGGTATTAGTAGTATTAAATTAATTAATTAATTTAAAATAGTATTCTGTGAACCGCATTAAGATTTTGATGCAAAAATAATAATACTTAAATATTGAGGACCCCCCATACTTAGAACTGAAACTCAATTTTTTTTTTCATCAAACAGATTTGTCTGGGGTATCTATGGATAGATCTTCAAAAATGATATCGAGGTTTCTAAAATTTTTTTTTCTAAACCGAATAGTTTGCCTGACAGACTCTTCCAAATTGGAAAAAAGATGGTCCCTCCCCTCTAACTTCTAAAATAAAAAATGATAAATCTAAAAAAACATATGATGTACTTACATTACTATAAAAACTACCAACGAAAATTTTTTTGAACAAGATTTAGTAAGTAGTTTTTTTTTTTAATACCTCGTATATCGTAAACCGCTTACTACCGCGTAATCTTTCATACAAATAACTTAAATCCTTTAATTTCATAAATCAATGGTACGGAAACCTTTGTGCGTGAGTCCGACACGCACCCGGTTTTTATAGGTTTTCTATCACGTCTGCTTTGTCGTCGGAAATTCGAATGTCAGTTACAGTAAATAGCGGTCTGTCTTGTATAACCTGATAGGTTGAGACTAAATAATGTTTCAAATGTATTTTTCATGCATTATGTATGTAGGTATAGAAAACCATCTACTCGACTTTTCATATCGCTTACCCACTGGTTATCTGACTGCAACTTGTAGAAACCCAGGTGTATGTAAACTCTGTAATTATTTGTTTAAACTTTCTAGAACTCTATACAAGAGTCTGTCAGTATTTTTAGGGTTCCGTAGTAAACTAGGAACCCTTTAATAGTTTCACCAAGCCTGTCTGTCTGTCCGTCCAAGGATAATCTCAGTGACCGTAAGGACAGGAGAGCTGTATCCTGTAAGTTTATAAACTTGGAGTTGTCTTGCCTAGTTTACATTTATAGACAGTTTTAGGATTCCGTACTTAGTACGTCAACACAATGTAAAAAGAGACCATTTTTAACTCTTAAGCCTACGCCAGTCAAAGGCAAATATTTGTTCAAATATATGTAGAAATTTTTGCGCGTGTGTAGCAGGTTACGCAAACATTTGAACACAAACACCTTTGAACGCTTTGATGTGCGCTCGAAACCGACAAAGAATGGCAAGGAACAAATGTTTTAAGTTAACAATGCTTTGAATAAATACTCAAATACCCGTGCTACACATATGTCCAAACAAGTGTACAAATAAGTGATCAAATGTTTGAACTATGTCTGGCGCCGGCTTTAAGTGGGGTCACTTATTTTGACGGACGCGAAACTTCGGAACCCTACACTGAGCATGGACGAACACGTTCTTGGCCGGTTTTTAAGTGAAAATTCGACCTCTTCTAAGTACCACTAATCCTATTTTAATTCCTACTATCCTACCATTACCAATATTATAAATTCGAACGTTTGTGAAGATGTGTGTACGAATATATGAATGGATACCCACATTTTTGTTACTCTTTCATACAAAAACTACTGAACGGATTTAGATGAACTTTAGTACACAGATAGTTTATAACCAGAAATAACACGTAGGATGCCTTTTATCTACGAATATGTAGATATATATTCTCGCGGGATTGAAACTTAGACGGGTGAAACCGCGGGACCCAGCTAGACATTCGTAATATTGCTTTTTGTCTGTCCTTCTTCGTTTTAATTTTAAATAACTTTCCAAACGATCGATTATTGTTTATAGTCACGTGTTATGCAGCAATCTTTTTAGATATTTCTTTCTTTTTGTTCGTGTTTTTAATACATCATAGTGTCTTATCAGAAATTAAATTTTATGTGCTGTTATTAAGACCAAAAACAAAATCAAAAGTCATTTATTCAAATTAGACTAAGAATCAGCACTTTTTGAACATCCATATTACATAAGACATTCTCCCAAAACACCTGCCCTTTTGCTATATACATATACTATAGTATCTACTAACATTTGAATTGAAGCTATTGTTAGTAAATTACTTTATATGTTCGAAAAATTTGTCAGCTCAACAACGTAAATAACGCGATGACTGTTGTTGAATCGTCAAAATAAAACCCATTACTATTGATAATGTGTTACGCAATTACCGTTCTAGTTGAAAATTTGAAATGGGAATGACTGCCAAGAGACAACTAATAGGGGAGTGTGGAAGATAAGACATGTTTTTTTTTTTTCTTGTTTTGGCACTCCATCCTATCCTGACTATAATCTAACTTAACCTGACCTAAACCTACTCCTTTCGTTTCCCGCGTGAACCGACTCGGAGAAAGATTTGAGACAAAGTCATGATGTGGCCACTATGCTACAATATTTCAATGTTCTTTATGAATTATTCACTGAATGCACTTTCTACTACGTAAATCACGCATTTTTATTTAGTAAACGACACTATAAATAATTTAAAAGTCCAATTAAAAATGAGCGTGGCACTCATCTTAGCTTTCGCGCCAAAACTCTTTGCTATTGTATATTTTACCGTATTGTGTATGCATTTACCGTAGAACCGTCAGGTCATGGGCACTTGTCATGGTCCTACTGACGGAAGCCTCTTTGTAAAGTCGTACTGCTATAGAATTTTAACCTTTGATGTTTGATGCAGGTATCTACTCCCCTTTACTTGCAAGCATGCCTAGAATTTCTCAGTGTTCAAAACACGAAATAAAAAACTATGGTTTGAATAGAAATCGAATTTGGAATAGAAATAATGTCACAGATTAATAATAATGTCCTAAAAGTCGTGAGATATTTGTAAGGTTATTAGTAGAAGTAGGAGGAGAACCTCAGCCCATATCTGTAGTGATATACTGCACTACTGATAGACGATAGTTATGGCAATTTATGGGGAGGTTTGTTATAGGTTCGATACTTCGCGAATGAAATATTGCGGCACAATGAAGTAGGTAAGACACGCCCTTTTCCGGGTACTTGTTAATTGCTGTTCCACGCAAAATGCTCATAGAAGCAATATCCATTGCGATGTTTACTTTTATTATTATTATTTATAGTATTTTTTTTAACATAAATGAAGCAAATGGATTAGCAATATGCTTCAAAACTATTCTTCAGGTACTTATTTAAATTCGTAAACGTTTACCAAGTGGTAGCTAGAAGTACCTATATCTTATTTTGTCAGCACATTTATCAATTGGCGTCATGTTGTGTTATCCTTTTTGCTCAGAAAGGATAACACAACATACCTTTACGTAGTTAAAATAATATTAGGACAATACAATAGTAAACAATGGGTAGCCTTGAACTTCTAAAACGTCTGATTACAATTTATGTGTCAACGCTAGAGTGAATTTGCTCATAATATACTAGTGCGATTTACCATCGGCGATTGCATCACTGCACATAAAAAAGCCAGCCCGTATAACCTGTACCCATAGAAATTAATTACGTCTTTCTTACCGTTCTCAACGATTTCACAAAGTCCTGTGTCGGACACGGAGCGTCCTCTTGACCTGCCGAGAGCCGATTCATTGTTCCTCTTGAAGTAGGACCAGTGTCTTGCCACAGAAGTCCGTAGAATGCGATTGAACCTGGATTAAATAAAATGTGTTAATTAAAATCCACCTGCTTCTATTTGTACTCTAACTAAATAGTGGGCCTGATGGCTTAATGATGTCCATTTATTTAGTTAGATACCTAGCTCCTTAGCCTTGTTCTAAATTCATCAACATCATCATCATTTAGCCGAAAAACATCCCCTCCTGCACAGAAGCCTTCTGGAAGAGTCGCCACATCGAATGGCTTTGAGCTTCTTGCACCTAGGGGACTCCCGGGATGGTCATTAGTTCATCGGTCTACCTAGCGGGGGCCTACCTACCTAGGGATATTTCACTTTTACCTTATTTTACAAAATTCTGTAAATATTTTGTTAAAACACCTCAACATTTCGGCCGAAAGACGCTTACTGCTGGACATAGGCCTCCCCCAAGGCTCTCCACGACGACCGCTCCTGTGCCTCCCGCATTCAGCGGTTTCCCGCGACCTTCACCAGGTCGTCGGTCCACATCGTCGGGGGCCTACCCACGCTGCGTCTTCCGGTGCTTGGTTGCCACTCGAGAACCCGTCGGCCCCATCGGGCATCGGTCCTACGGGCAATGTGCCCAGCCCACTGCCACTTTAGTGTTGCAATTCTTCGGGCTATGTCGGTTACTCTTGTTCTTCAGCGGATCTCCTCTTTCCTGATTCGATCGCGCGATCGCTTGTAAAATATAAAAAACGATGCATTAAAATTATTTAATTTCTTACTTATTTTTCGAATTTTATTTTTGGGTGTAATTTTTACTTTATACAGACGACAGCACACAAAGCTACTACAATCTGTCAGATTACCTACTTTACTAGATTTTCAACTTTATTTCTAAAGCATTAAGGCTTCAAGTTTGAGTGGGAATATTTGACAGTTTCGGGTAGCTTGACCTACTGTCGTCCTTACATAATATTTTTTTTATAGGTAATTATGAAAATTAAAGTATATCAGTGTAGTTTCAAGTGCAGGAAAAGTTGTTCTTCTGTCTTCAGAGTTGGAGAAAAATAATCATAATCATAAATCATGCGTGTCCATAACCCTGAATTCATGTTCCCTAGGCACAGTTGATATTAGCTGAACCGTATGGGCACGGGCATTATCGTGCATGAGTTGGAACTCCTGACCTATTTGTACTTTTTTTTTTTTTGAACGCACGGAAATTGGTTCTAGTTTTTACAAGGTCCTTATAATAAACGACTCCGGATGTAACTTGTACACTATCCAACATAATATTGCGTTCATTCTGCCAAAGAATACACTCCCACAAGATATGATGTGCGGACTGTTCAAATTCATAGTTCGATGTAGAACATTGACATAAAGGCGAAGGAATAAGTTTAAAAGAATATAGTTTACTTTTAAAATTGCCATGACCTGAGAGAAATTGGGCAACGCAGTGGTCAACCTCCAGCCATGTCTTAGCCAGCCGATCGCCAACGGATGGAAAGAATAGATGGAGGCCCTTGATGGAATTATCCCACCTACTTTGCCATTCGGATAAGAGGTCCTCTCAGACTTCAGTCTGAGGTTTAAATAATCTAGAAAAGCAGTTTACGTCGTGCCGCCCCTATGCTGGTCCTATCGGCCCAAACAGGTGCACCGTAGCACATACATCCTAAGTAGGTAGCTCCATATATAGTTTTTAAAGTTAGGAATGATAGACCACAAGTTGCTTTGGATATCTAGTTAGGGCATAAAAGTTCCTTTTAGCTTTTTCGCCAACTATTTTTTCTAAGATCATACCAAGGTAGCATACGGATTGCTGTTTTTTAACGGGAACGTTATTAAATTTAATAGTAGGCAATGATTTAAGATTACCTTTTAGTAGAAGTTGTAGGTTTTATGCGGCGCAAACGCTAGGCGGTTACGATCACCCCACTGAGATATTGAATTTAGGCAAGTATTGGCCAAGTTCTCAAGTCCAGCTCGGGTACTTGACCGAATAAGCAGTAGGCCATCGTCCACGTAACCAGTAAGTGAACAGCCGCAAGGAAGCGGGATGGCGAGGAAGTCATCAAAACCCAAATTCCATAAATAAGGACCGACAACTGAACCCTGAGGACATTCCATGGTTAGTGTTTTAGTACTAGAAAAATGACCGAGCTTAAGTACCGCGGAACAGTTTAAATAAAGTACGAGTAAACGAGATTATATATGTTTCTATAGCAACCGCGGGTTTTTAATTTTAACAACAGTATAGGCCACCAAGCGTTATCAAAAGCCCCAGAAATATCCAGGAAGATCCCAATTACGTACTTGTTTCAGATTGGTTAACGGTTCTTCTGACAGAAAGCGCCGCGTCAACTGTAGATTTACCTATGGTGAAGCCATATTGATTACTATGGAATTTTGGACCGTTCGGCAGTAAACGTGGAACGATTAGGCGCTCAAAAAGTTTCCCCATATTTCTAATAAGCTGTGTGGTTTGTAAATCTTTATTTATTGTTAGTCTTAGATGACCACTGTGATAAATGTTTCTTACACCCCCTTGATCGAGAGAAATGTCTGTTCCAGTTTTTACTCCTTTAGTCTTAGGCAGTGACTGCGTCAGCCTATTCCTCTCATGCCTGAGTAGTGTTTATTATTTATCACTGTAGCCTCCCAGTGCGTGACTGATACAAACTCCTGACATAGTTACACTGTGGTAAATGTTTCTTACATCCCTTTGAGCGAGAGAAATGCCTGTTCCAGTTTTTACTCCTTTAGACTTAGGCAGTGACTGCGTCAGCTCATTGCTCTCATGCCTTGGTAGTGTTTATTATTTATCAACTCAGAGCACTGCAAATTATTAAAATCACAAACTCAGTGCAAATATACATAATTATATTGTTGCTTTTATCGTCAGTAACACCTCGCTTTCCGGGGCACTCATCCGTACAATGACTCATTCGGCCGCAACGAAAACACCCGCTTTCCGTTCCAGTAGAACCATGGAAACGATGCCTCTCAGCTCCACCACTAGGTGAGGCAAAATTATCCAAACCATGATTTCCGTAACATTTTCGGGTAGGTGCAATATAAGCGACCCGAAACGAAACTAGTGGCTGCCTCGCGCACCCGCACCTCACCAGTACTGTGCACTACAATTTGAACCTGTAGCTCTTCACTTAGCTCTTTTACTGTAGGCCTAGTATGAGTTTTCATTACGAAACTCGTTCGCCGATATCGAGCGCGTTTGACTCAGCGATTGGCTCGCTTCAAGGTCGTAAGAACTCTCAACCAATGAGAGCGCCAAACGCGCTCGATACGATCGAACGAGTTTCGTATTGAAAACTCATACTAGGCCTACTGTATGTAACTCTAGTACTGCACGACATGCATACTCCGCCTAAGATAGAAATTTATTTGACGTATTGTTTACGACCCTATGAAGCGTTTGAGCATAGTTAATCTTTGGCGGGTACAATGACTTAAATTTATTGGTCATTCGTTACCCATTCATCATGGCTTAACCACGAACGCGCGTTACCTTTCAAGTAATTAGGTACCAATAAGCGACAAGCATTCATAATCACTTTAATTGTTTAAAATTTTAGCGCGACCGATCTTCACACACCAATCATCAACATTACGTAAGGTAGGATCAAGTTCGGAATATAAAAATGTTGAGATCTACCCGCACGATCAGTTATCGTAGCTTGTTCTGTATTTAAATCATAATTTGAGTCCCGAACCAAACGGTCCGACTCATGCGACGAACTTTGTTCAGATACACGTTTCGATACTCGTTACGGCGGCGACGCACGTTACGCGATTCTATTCAACATAACAATCGTAACTTATTTACGTACACGTACACTATTAGACCCTAAGTTATATCACGGTTGCACGAGCGCACGGGCAGGGGTGAAGTCCTCGTCTTGTCTTCAAGTGATTTAAGGCGAGATATCATCACTGGTATCGTGTTGTTTTCATTCAGAGATCGTTCGCTGTACTTACTATTTCGTCGTCCCTGACAATTGCGAGGCGAATCGCGATGAAGACTATAGTCACAATGTAAGCTATTACTGGGACTGCCGTTACGACTGCGACTACAATCACGTCTACGTTTTATGGTCTAAACAACAAACTAAACGACAAACCACACAAGTTATCACACAAATACAATAATAATAATGTCTGAAACTGCCTGTTACTCAGTTCCTTGATTTATAACGAGAATGTGAGCGGTGTAGTTCTTTATCCCACTTCTGATTTTAGCGATCAGAAGTGGTATTTATTAAAGAAACAAATCAGGACGTTCCCATGTTCGTGTATTATCCATTTGAATTACCATTACAACCAGAACTTATTAAATAAGATAGGAACACAATAATAATAACTGAGCACACAACAAAATGTCAAAAGATAGCCAGCAGCTCTTAATTAATATAGAAAATATAGGTCTCACAGAGTTTGCACGATGTTACCAGTCTGAGTGTCTGTTGTCCAAAGTCGGCAAGGGGCTTTTTTTTGTTATGGCATCTCGTAGTTGACCATTAGAGGCCGTGACTACTTAAGCGGAGTTTCTTGTGGATGCCTTAAGTAAAATTAAAGCCTCCAGCCAGGCGCACTTAAAAACTAAACTAAAATTAAGGTGACTACGCACTAAGGGCACGTTGCGTCGTTGCGTCGTTTCTCCGGGTTGACTTAATTCCTCCATTTCTTAAACCAGTCAGCGAGTTTGTTGACCGCGGTTTGGAGATCGAGGCGAATCCGGTCTGGACTGCGGCCCGAGCTGTAGATGGACAGCCATCTACTGCTTGGGACGCAGTAAGGAGCAGCAAGGCTCAACTCGCTCAGTAGGCCTAGTATGAGTTTTCATTAGTTCGCCGATATCGAGCGCGTTTGACTCAGCGATTGGCTCGCTTCAAGGTCGTAAGAACTCTCAACCAATGAGAGCGCCAAACGCGCTCGATACGATCGAACGAGTTTCGTATTGAAAACTCATACTAGGCCTACTGTTCGACACACAGCGAGTTGAGCCTTACTGCTTTTCGGGATATCGCTAGTGAACAGCGTGAAAATGAGTTGGGCTAGTACAGAGCCCTGGGGAACACCTGCACGGATGGGATGGGGGGAGGAGAGCGCTCCTTCGATCTTATAGCGAAAGGAGCGGTTTGACAAAAAGTCCCGTAGGATGAGGACGAGACGGTCAGGCACTCCGAGTTGATACAGCTTATAGATTAAGCCATTGTGTCAGACTTGGTCAAACGCTTTCGTTACGTCGAAGTAAACTACGCCTGTATACATACCACGCAGGAACCCTGCGTGTATATGTCCAGTTATACGTAGGATCTGTTGCGGACAGGAGTGTTGGCCGGCAAGGGGCGGGTAGCCAGCGTCTTTTATAGTAAGCTTAGGGTGGGGCGCCGAACCTTGCTAACATGTCCGAGAGAGAGCGTGCGAAGTGTAGTTCAAGTTATCACTTATAACAATATACGCGCAGCATAAGAAATCCTCATCTTCACCTTTATCTACTAATTAATCGACTCATGCCAACTTCGTAAGGCGGTAAACATTTTTACTTGTGTTGAAGTCTGACTACCACTAAAGTCTTTTAATTTTTCGTATAAATATACTTAGGGGGAGACGGGGCACCTTGATACGATTTTTACTTAGACCCAATAAAAGACCATCTAATGACAGTTACATCCAATTTAATAACTATAATATATTCAATATATATTCAGTTTACATTTTACATACAAATTAACCGATATATTTAATCACAAAACGTATTAGAGCCTATTTACTAAAAAATCAAATTTCTATCAATGTACCCAATACGGGGTAAATTAGTACATACACTACCACTTTGGTTCATAGAAATATTTATACAAATCAAACAAGTTTTATTGATTTTTCTGACCTTTATTTATTAATTATTTTAAATTATATTTATTCGCTGCTTTTGTTATTGATAATTTTCCTTCCAACACGTCGGATATCGTAGAATCCACGGAAATGTCATTGATAAAACTTCTATTCATCTTGCGTTTAAATCTTCAAACCATTTTTCTATAAAGAAACTAAAATATATTACCTAAGTCTCACATACACATATATTTAACAAAATATCGGGTTATCAATGTGCCCCAAGAGCACTTGCATCTATGTACCCCTGCCTACTACAATCGAAATCAACATTTTATAAAAATTAAAGCAATAAATAATCAAAAAATTTAAGTCTATTTCATGTGATGACAGATATGTACTTACCAAATATCTTAATATAACACAGGTAACACTAAATAAATTAGAAGAATCACATCCGACAGAAAACTACGAAAATTTTGTTGCGAACATCGGAAACAGTTTTATACGTGCCAGTCGCTAGTCGTCGAGTGAACGTTGCTCTGTGCTAGTGTGCGTGTAGGCTTTATTATATGCCTTCTTATCGGTGGCGGATGGCTCTTCTAACGTGTTTTGTTTTGTATATATGTGCCCCTTGTATCAATGTACCCCGTCTCCCCCTATAGCCTTGACAGTCACAAATAACATTGCTTTATAATGGTAAAAGAATTTTCAAAATCGGTTCAGTAGATCCAGAGAATATGTACCTACCACACAAATTTTATAATATTAGTGATAAAAAGAATAGTATTAGGCTTGCTGCATTTAATCCTGCAATTCTATTGCATACTTACCTACATATTTTCAGATACATTTCATTTTGTCAGCAACATTCACAGAGATGAGTTTTAATCGGTAAAAGTATCCAAACCGTATTTAGCGATGGACATAGACCTCGTAATAAGCAGGCAGGGGTTCAGAGGAATGAGGAACAGGGTGTAAAGTTCACTCAACCTCCATAGAAAAGGGAGGATCCACCGACCAGACGGGTGTTATGTCTGGCGGGCACTTGCCCAACCGTTGATGTTGCGAAGATGTATGTTTGCTAGTTACACGGTAAACTCCGCTTGCGAGATGTAGAATTCGTGTGACGTCAGTATGACACTAATGTTCGTAACACTATAAAACTATCTATCAACTTTTTTGGAGAAATTCGGTACTGACTTTTATGTGTCCCGTGGTAGGTCGGTGTAATGAATTACATACCTATATCACCGTTTTAATTTCATTTCCTTCCAGGTAAAAGTTGTTTTTTGTATCCTATAACTATAGGGTATAAATGAGAACATACCAGAGTATCAACTGGCATATGAGTAATTTTTCACTAAAATTTTCAAACAAAATAATTCACGATTATTAATGACACAAATTCACTTGAAATATGACAACGTCGCATTTAAATAGAATATGAATTTGTTTTGATCATTGGTTTACCTGATAATTAATTACTCGTATTTATCAATGAAACTTAAGATTCCTACTACATATTTTATATTAAAAAAGTTTTTATAAATAAATATCTTCGAAAGTCCACGTATTCTGGATCTTATTTTATTATTATCACTTACAGAAAATAACCCTAGAATTATAGGATATAAAATCCCACCATGGGTATAGTTTCATACACGATATCATTTCATTCTTGTCGGTTTAGCTTCGTCCGCGACAATGCGGCCACGACCTCAGCCTACGACTCAAATTCGCGCCGACTACGCCCATGTCGTCAACATTCAGTCGTTAACACATTGTAGGTACTACATCCATGCGTGAAACATGTGTTATTCATAAATAGGTTACCAATATGTAGGTTCTAATATCTAAATAACTAGCTGTCCCTCTCTCTAGCTGGGTGGTAAACATTTAACGACCTTCAACTTTTAAGTCGCGGCCCATATCACTAGGCCACCGATACTCTTAACTTTATTTAGTCAAGATCTAATTTTCAATTAGGTAACCTAATGGTTCTGACGTTTTATATAACCCTAGTAGCAATCAGTGTGATTGTACTCATTTAAGCTATTGCATAGCTTCTATCGCGGGCCTTGAGCGTGGAGACCGAATCCGGAAATTCCGTAATGAAAATAACCTAACATCACAACAATTATTATATGTATAATTGTTGTATGCTGACCTACCAGGTCCTCATAAATACATAAGAACATAGCAAATATCCAAAAAGCACGCGTGGCACTCGGGGACTGCCGCGGTAAAGCTATTGCATAGTATTTTTTTATCAACTTATGCAATTATAATTATTTATTCATTTTATTTATGCAGTATTATATTTTTCTTTGGTTTTAAGAAGAGGGGGGGTGTTAGGTTATTTTTCGTTGATAAAAAATGCTATGAAATAGCTTTACCGCGGCAATCCCCGGGTGCGACACTTCTTTTTTCATTTTTTTAATAATGATACCGTTCTTCTATCGATCCTCCTCCTAACCGACTTTCACACACAGGGTTACGGCCTGCGGGTCATCCTATTCTTCAAGAAAGGTCGTTTCTGCTTCATTAACCCAATTAGGGTTAGTCTTACACCATAATCGGATACTTTATATCTTGGCTTAACCTCCTAAATTTACCTTAGTAGGTACGTACTTGCCCGCCAGGTGGGTGTTTAAACAAATGAGTAGGGATAGGTAAAACAAGGTTAGCCCCGCACAAAGAGATCAGTACTTAAATTTTTCCAGGATTGGTATTATGTATAACATTAATGAACCCGTTGCACCAACGACCGCCATATTTGTGGTTCGGGAGAATCTGTCCATTCTTTGGTGCAATAAGGCCGCCCAATGTGTTTTTTTTTTTTATCAATGTGTTTTTGGTGTGCAATAAAGAATATATAAATTAATATATGTATGACACTTACATGTATCGTATTTTCGTATGTGGAGGTTTTGACACAATTGATAGCTCACTATACCTAAACTTCCAGAGTGATATTGTTATAAAATCAATCTTCAAAGCTCCTACTAGTCTCATCGTCATCAGAATTTTTTTTTTTATCGTACTGGTGGGCACAGGCCTACTCTCATACAGAGGAGTGAGCGTAATCACCACGCTTGCCCAATGCGGGTTGGCGATTTCAAACTGAAAGTCCAGCCCCCTAATCGGCAACAAATTTTTGTCAAATGATTGCGATTAGTTGGCATCAGTTGGGATCGTTCGGACCGCCCATTGTTCCGTTCGGTCCAAACGATCCAAATTAGTTGCAATTATTTGACAAAAATGTGTTCGCCGATAAGGGGGCAGGTTTCCTCAAGATGTATTTCCTTCACCTTGTAATCAGTCATTGGTGTCCAAGATATACTTAGAAAGTACATATAACTTTAGAAAAGTTATATGGTACTTGCCTGACCTGTATGAACTCTTAAAAATTCGCACACATACTTGAGAGTTCAAGTATGAGTGTGCGGGTTCGATTCCTGGTGTTTTAACCACTAGGCCACCACGACTTGTAGGTATGCCAACTCGAAATACTCTTGAGACGGTTATATGCGTGTGGGTATTGTAACTCCGTCGCCGTGTTTAAATCCAGTAAAAAGATATAACTGACTGCAATTGTTAAATAACAAAACAGTTTACAATAGGTACTCATTGTGATAAATCATAGTAAAACTAATGTGTCTAATAAAGTTTGCTCTAACTATTATGAACAGGGTAGGTTTAAATTTTGATTATCATGGTCTTCATGCTAGAACTGTAATAGCTTCTTATAACGTTAGGTGGCAATAACCGTTACTCATAAAACATTTAATCTGATAAGTCGGTTGAAGAGACTAATTTTATTTTATTTCATAGATAAATAAGAATAGGCATCAATAGGTATGGTTAGAAAAGGGGTGAGTACAGATATGTTAACTAATAAAAAAGTATGGTTAAACAACGCATGTTGCACCTACTCCAAATAAATTGAGATAAGAACTCGGTGGTAGGCCATAATATCGGCTGCCGGCAGAAGTTATCACCCACCAGAAAAAGTCTTGCCGCCAAGCGATTCTTCGTGGCATAATGTTGGGTGAAGCCGTACGGAGGAAGGGTCTGAGCAGTTGTGTTGCGATGTGTGCCGGGTAGGATGCACCAAATGTTGTTGTGTCGGGAGTGTGGTCGTGGAGGGTATCCAAATCCATCTCCTTCTGGTGCAGCATCGTTCGTCGTGTTGTTGGGTTTAACATTTCATCACCTCGCTCAACTGCCGCTTTCCTTCCTTTTCACTAAGTTTTTTAAGTGAATAGGCTTAATAAACTAGTGTTCTTTACCATCACCGATTGCATCACTGCTTACCATAAGGCGGGATTGCAGTCAAGCACTAGTTTATAATTATTTAAAAACAAAAGAGTGATAAATGAAAAATAAAATGAAGACTGTTTTGAGAAATGCTTATTTACATTAGAAATTGACATTTCCACAAAGATAAATACATTTTTTTTAAATTTTATCTAATTCAGTTACTTACACATGTTAGGGATTACTGATTATAGTCGACATACCATGTGTTGGTTCGCGTAATCCGTCTACCTATTATACATTAGGTATGTTGTTGGTATCGAAGAATTTTCAGTTTGAAGATAAATACGACAGTAAACACTAAAACACAAACAGAGTACCCACCTCACCTAGGCT
Organism: Sesamia inferens; assembly: GCA_037179545.1. Lineage (NCBI taxonomy): Eukaryota > Metazoa > Arthropoda > Insecta > Lepidoptera > Noctuidae > Sesamia > Sesamia inferens. Next base: position 18,954,940 of record CM073933.1, on the reverse strand, counting down.
TTCTCATGTGACGAACTCAACAAGGTAACCAAATTCTAATGAATATTTTTGCATAAATCCTTCTTCTTTATTAATTTAGGAAAGTCCTTACCTTCTAAGTGGCGTATCATAGTTCTCTGAAGACGAACTTGTAGAAGTCGATGTCTCACTACTGCCAGAATTTATGTGGCTAACGATGGTATACACTTGACAACTCGCACTTTTGCGCATTGGCAGCGGCTTCCTCGACCCTGGCATTGTACTCTACACCTTAACACTGCGTAATATGAACTGTTTTGTAATAGACGTCCAGTAACACCAAATTCACTATGCGTACACTTTGAAGTCTGTTTCAAAACTAAGAATTTGTTGACTATTGAATGGATTACGCTCACACATGAAAATTTTGTCACTCAATTCTAAATTTAAACAGGGATGTAGAGACCGAAACGCTCGCGCCGGCGTTCGGTTTTGCGAGCCGACTTGACTCATCATACAATTAGATCAGTCGAAAAACGCCCAATTTTTTAGTACCGCACATTACCCAGATTCATAAACATTCTACGTAAGAGTAATAAAATCTGCAAATCGGGATTTTCACCATTGAATTAAACACTGCCGTATTTACACTGGACTACCATCATTTGACAGTAGGTATTGATCAATATCATCTACATTAGGTATATTGATAGGTATACTTATCAAGACATGATACTAAGTTATCTTGTGTTCTTGTCTCGTGATGACTAACTTGGTCCAGTGATTTCGTCATCGTCATCACTTTGATCAATAAAGTCAACATACAATACTCGCATTTAATGGGAAATCTGTATTTTTCTTTCATGACTGTCTTTGCCCAATCTAAGGCTGTCAAAGTCCACCGTTGCATATATGATTCAGCATAAATCAAAAATAGTTGTATCAATCTCATAGGAACATACTCGGGTATAATTCAAATAAAATAACTGAAATGCCTTAACCATTAAAATCTTTATTGCCAACTAGCTAGAATGAACATAAAATTGTGAACAAACTCACATAATTTGCATTTAGAACAATTTCTTTTTAGTCTTATAACATCGCTGTATCTTTTAAGGAGGATAGGAATTTGGTTACTTAGTAGGTGGTAAATGTTTGAATAGAGAATCTTAGATAGCTTAGAGCAGACAACAAATTTTAGGTGCGATGGATTTCGCACTTTCCATTGGGCCTGTGAGTCTTAAATGTGAAAAAATATCTAAGATCCTGAACTCAGTTTTAATCTAAATATGCACCTAAAACTGGACTGTTGTTTATGTTAAATTAAAAATATATGCACATGTACAGCAAAGAAGGGTATAATGCAAAATATTGAACAGTACGTAGATAAGGATCGAATGTACTTACTAAACATTATTCTCTTATACATTCATAAATGTTACGATTTTTATACTCAAAGAGGATGCATAAAAACTTAAGAAGTTTTTAAACCTTTATAAATAAAATCCTACATTTAATAAGTTTCCATCTTAATTCAAGTCAAATCTGAATTAACTTACAAAACTCTTATAATATTGAAGGAATTAAATGGAATTTTATTTGTAAAACATTCAAAATAGGTACATTGTTTCATAATTTGTACGATTCTGCAAATGAGAAAGTTAAGCTCTAAGGGGCCACAACGAGCGGCAAAATGGTGGCGATAGTCTCCGTGTGCCATCAAATGCTTGCCGCGATTATATCGTCGTGTGGAAAATTTTCTAAGAAAGTGTGTAGAATTTTGGCACGACAATAATATCGCCGCGATCCTTTCGCTCATGAGACTGCCCCTGAGACATCACACAAAACATACAAAAACCAATTTCGCAGCACAATCAAAACAATTTTTAGCAACCATTTAAAATAATGAATATTTTAAAAAGGAATCTTTAACGAATTCCGCTGAACGAAATTTGACACCTGTGAAAAAGAACCTTTACAGTTCTTCATATATAAGAAGTGCAATTTGATGTTTCATACTTTTCATGACGACACAACTTTGTACATGTGTAACTCAGAAATTGAAATTTATTTCTTTCGTAAAACCACGTAATTTTAAGTTATTTTTTTATTTTATTATAAACTGCACAATTCTTAATCACTTAAAATTTTTCCAACAAAGCCATATAAGATATAACCAATGTAGACAATAAATTGTATTTTTTCTTGACGTCATGTCAAAGTCACGTAGTAAGGTACTATACCGTAGTGTTCTGACTCTTCAAATTGCCAAAAAAAAAATTTTTAAAAATTACTGAATAATCGAACTTACTAATAATTATCGTTTTCAATGATCGTCTGGTCGTGCCTCTGAAAGCACGTTAAGCCGTTGGTCCCGGTTGCCATACGAACATCTACTGGCCGTCGTTACGGGTTGTTGGAGCCCTCAAAAGCTTGAAAGCCCTGAAATGCTTAGATATCGCCTTCGGGTTGTGGAGGTCAAACGGCAGTCGCTTCAAGGAAAATATCGAAGTTTAGCCAAAATCAGCAGTTAGACTGGTAAAGTGGACCCCAGACTCCAAAGCTGAAAATCTACGGATGCGAGATGATGATGATTGTCATCTCTGTTAAAATTACGAAACTCAAAATTAATAATGTATAAAGCAAAATTTATAATATTTAACATTTTATGTAATACAATGTTGCTTAGGTTAGGATGGAACTAAATATTTTGAGAATTTCTTTCATCTAAAATTCAGACATTTACATTCATAAAATAAATAAATCTGTAACTTTAATCGATTAGAAATTACAAAGAAACGAAATCAATATCGTAGTAAGTATAAATCGGATATTGTAGTAATCGATTTTTTTTAACCCAATCCCTATTTTTCAGTATGTCAGAAGTGTCAAATTGCACTTTTTATATTTGTAGGAGTATAGTCTGTCTAACTACAGGAATAGTTTAGTCTTCATAAATTCTTCTTAATAGTAAGGTCTCCGTGGGTTATTCTGAAAAGGACAAAATAAAAAGGTGATTGTTTTAAAACACTCGTATTAAAAACCGTAAACTTGCCGCTAAAATGGCGACTGGTAGGGCTAGTCATCATAAAAATTATAACAATCTAAAACTACCGTCTTTTTTGGGATGGGAAATCAAATGAAATTTCCCCGCTCTGGGCGGAGCGGAAGGACGTGTCAGACTTTTACTGACGAAAAACCCACCTGTGTTTCTTCACTAGCCTGTGCGACGACCAGGGCCACGGTTTTTAAAAAAACTACCGCCTGTACCGCGCGTCGACAGTAATTCGCCTACACTTTGCAAGATATTGGTTTTTAATTCATTGATGCGATTTTATGATCCGTGACCCCGACACTATTGTACTTTATATATACAGGTTGCTCCAAGATGCAATTTTATATAACAAAACAATCATCAAAAGTGGTCTACTCTATAAAACGTTACTTATTATGCGTGATCAAACAAAAAAAAATCGCTTGGACTGGAGAACCTTCTCAGTTTTTTCTTCGTCGGATAATAAATTAAAAAAAACGATTACTGATATTAAAATAGGTTCAGAAAACTAGAATGCGAATCCAAATACGGGTGTTCAATTAACATCGCCATTAAACCGGTATGGAGAAAAAAATCTAAATCAAGTGATATTAAAAAGTTTTATTTTTATTTATTATGCATTAATTTACGTATTAGCACATAGGTGCAAAGTACAAATAATAGTCGTTTTGGCAAACATCCTTAATACATTACGACAGTTTGTTTTCGAGTTAGATTCACGTTTTGGCGTGGGAGGAAGAGGGATTCAAGGCGGGACAAAATACACGTGAAATGTCCATACCAATAGAATTGTTAGCAAGTGGAGATCTATCTACCTGTTATTTTCATATACCACAGCCTTATATCTAGGTGCTTAGTTAAAAATAGACGAATACTTTTACATAACAATTCATTTGAGTTAGACAATGTATTTAAATGAGATTCTGCTGTTTTACATATTTTTCGTATGTTTTACGTATCTTTAAGTCATAGAATGGAATATTTTTGAATATTCTTTTATTATTTTAATAAATACTAACTCCGCTTCGCGGTTTAGTTGTTGACAATAGAAACGATCTCGTGGGAATATCCGAATAAACATTACCTTATATCTTAATTCTAGTTATAATGTGTGCCAAATTTCATACAAATTCGTTCAGTAGTTTTTGCATGAAAGAGTAGCAAACATACGTCCATATAAATTATCACCTTTATATATTACTAAGACTAGGATATTGCGTGTGTCAGAAGTTAAGAGTAATTACAGATGTACGCATACTTCCAGGGTCGCGGGTAGTTTCAGTAGGCCTAGTATGAGTTTTCAATAGGAAACTAGATCGTCGATATCGAACGCGTTTGGCGCTCTCATTGGTTGAGAGTTCTTCCGACCATGAAGCGGGCCAATCGCTGAGTCAAACGCGCTCGATATCGACGATCGAGTTTCGTAATGAAAACTCATACTAGGCCTACAGATACCATGGCCCCTGGCGCACAGGCAAGTGAAGGAACACGGGTGGGTTTCAGTCAGTAACAATCTGATATTCCGCTCCACCCAGAGCGGGAATGGTCATTTGATGAAACCCCATACAAAACAAAAAAGGATGTAACTGAACAACTTCGTCTAGGGAACTAACATTGTAATGATTGTAATAGCAAGAAAATAATCAGCTATACGTTTTGGTCAAGTAGGTGTTAGAAGTTATTTCATAAATAGGAGGTTGCCAGTAAGAAAATATTAGTAGTTATTTAAAATGATCAGCTATGTGATACATTTGGGTTAAATAGATGATTGAAGTTATTTAATAAATACCATGATGATTGAAGTTACCAGTAAGAAAATATTATTACTTAAGTATTTAAAATGCTAAGCTATGTGATCATTTATTTGGGCCAAGTAGGTGTTAGAAGTTATTTGATAAATAGGAAGATGCCAGTAAGAAAATATAAGTAGTTATTTGATATTGTTTTACTTTATGGAACTACATATTTAGATTTTAGTCACCTATATTCGGTTAATGGTGTCATGTAGTGATAACCTAGAATCATTAGATACCTACCAGGGGATTTGGTCTAAAGCGGTACGCGAGCATCATCCGTTTCCTATAGGCGTCGAATTCATCATCTTCTGCCGACACACCGTCAGATGATGAAGCTCCCAGACCCAAGTTGGCTACGGGCTGATTGGCTCTGTGATGAAAAAAAGGTATAAATGTTTGTATTAAAAAGAAAATTTTACTCTAATAACGTTAATTTCGTGTATCAAATTAGTTATAATCGGTTCTACAGTCAATATCTCAAAATTGGTCGAGTTTTCAATATTCAAAGTCAAATTTTGTAAACATTTTAAGATTCGAGGTTCGAAGTTGATCAACCTGCTTGGTTTTGTTTTATGTATTTATGAAAGTTGTTATTTGTTTATCGCCCAAATACGCTGAACTCTCTCTCCATGTAAATAAGGTCCAAATCAGCACAAAAACAGAATACCTACGATGCTAATTTATTACATGTATGTATAATAATGGACTAATTAACGGCAACAAAAAAACACGTATTTAAGTTAGTTTTTTTATTAAATTCTTATCAGACTTTCCTATGTCATAGTAAATACTTGGAATTCCATTCTGAAGTAGTACGCATGCCAATTTGAAAAACCAGTTAATCTGGTTTGTATACAAATATCCTTAAGGCAGTATTTCTAAGAAAAATATCTAATTTTAATAAGGTGTATGATGTTCAAGGCGCCGTGGCGTCAATTTATTATTTATTGCTTCAAATTAATTAGAAACCTGTTTATCATTAAACTACGTAACACATATATAAGAAGTACCAAAAATTAGTAAATGACATCATAATCAGCCTATATATGTATGTTCCCACTGTTGAGACACAGGCCTCTCCGTGAGTTTGTCCATAATATAAATACTAGAAACAGGCACAAATTTATTGTACCTACAATATGGCTCAAGAAAATAGGTGGCTCTTTCAGATGCCAATGTATACACTTTTACAATAGATTTCCAGATGTGGTTCAAGATCTGAGCCTGAATAAATTCAAATCCTTCATTAAACGTAAGTTGTGTCAGAAAGCATTTTATAGTGTTAAGGATTATATTGAGGACAAAAAGGCTTCGGCTTGAGCTGCGTCCGATTTCTACACATTGACTGTTCTTTGATTTTTCCTCTTGTAGTTTTAATTTATAATTGTTTATGTTTTTTACTCAAAGCCAGTATCTGACAGGGGTGTTCGGCACTGGTACAGCTACACAGGAGGTAAACTTAGTATTCGGGAACACTGTGGGAGCTGCTGAACTTTGGACAAAACTATCTTTGCATATATATTGTATAATTACATGGCACACGCGTGAGCACAATGTACTTGCTGTAAAGCATCTATTTGTTGGGTTATTTTAATTTCTGAATTGTTGTTTTTTTTTTTTTTGTGTTTGCCATAATGAGCGTCCATTATCTCTACAGCTTAGCGTACAATATATTTCTGCATCGTGCTCATACGGTTGATTTCAACATGAATGATGTAATCAAATATTTGTATCAATAGCTTGTTAATTTAAAAGGGTGTCCATGGAGTTTCTTGTCCGTTCTCCTCCATAGGTACCTACTCTTTGGAATGGGCGACTAGCTTCATCTTACTGACTGACCGACCTTCTGACAATTCAAAAGTGCCTGTAACTGGTTAATTAGAAATAAATGCTTTGATTTTGATTTTGAGAGAGCTAGAATACACCACGCAGCCCCAGTACAGGTCGATTTCATGTCAAATTTGGTAAAATTCTTTTTGATTCTAGGACACCGCCGTTTTCCTCCACCGTTTAAACGGTGAAATAATAACACTAACCAATAATAATAGTTATAAAATAAGGAGATAATCGTCTTACTAGATTAATGTACAAACGTTCTCTTCTAAACGTTTGTAAACTCTGAAACAATCCAACGTGTCGAATTGGTTCACAGGTGGATATTCTACAATAAACTCGCATTACCTATTCCTCTCGACCATGGCTAATAGATTGTATTATCTTGAGACGTTGTAATGTTTTATTTCTATTAATATCGTCAATATTCAGCTACATTTGAAGTCACAAATGCCATTCTACATTTTGATAAAGTACTGATATTTATCGAATAGATAAACTGTCGTTTTATGATGTGTCTGTCACATTACCGATAGTTTAAGTACAAAACTATGCTGTTAACTGAATTACTTACTTGTTAATTGGTTCCACGATGCCGGAACCTTCAGCTCCAAGACCCTGACCCTCGGTCCAGCCCAGCTTTTGTAGCATTTTGAAACCTATACATAACATATTTGTTATTTTTAAACTTTTAAAATGTATACGTGTTTATGCGAAACACAAAACACGTGTCCAGTATTTTTAAGTAAATAATCTATGTACATGTACAACATTTCAAATATATATCTATAGTGAAAAACCACAAAGTTATAAGCTTACTATTCTACTTATATCAATATCTAAGAACATGTTTTTTCATAAAAACATGTTGCACCGACCTGAAATATTTATACTATTATCGATATCGCCTCTTTACAAGAATAAAGTGGTATTTCTTAAAGCATAATTTTTATAGTACAGTTAACTTTCACGTGGGCGACGTGACGGACAGATACAAGTCACTTATATTCATTGATATGAACAGTAAAATAGCCGTTGGTAAATCATCCGAAGACATGCCGAGATTAAAGATAAATAAATTTCTGAAAATGGCGCCGAATATAGAAAACTATAAGGCGTTAAAACTACACAATAATACTCTGAACAAAATACAGAGACAGGCAATAGATTATATCTATATATACCTACCAGCAATAAAGCTGAAAAAACTGTTGGTTTGGATGCACTATAAACTCTGGCACAATCGGGATTTGGAAAAAAAAATTAACAACAAATTTCACTCGTATGAAGTCGCGATGCTTGAAGCTTGTAAATGTAGTAGGTAATTAATTTAAAGATTTTGGTACAAATTGCCAGATAATAAAATGTATTTCTTCGATAAAGTACGAGTAATGAGTATGTCATCGGTATTTACAAGTCATAGTGTAAGCATTTTAAAGTGCTTGGCCTGTATCCAAACACCGAAACAAATTCGTAGAATTATGACACATTCCTTTAGTTATTGTCAGTGTTAAGAATGCACAAGATGTATGTGGTAGAGAAAGTAGTCTTACATTTAGGAAATTATAGTTCAATAAATATATTATCAAGATGTGATTAACAAGTACTAAGGAAAAAGAGTAGTCCAGCGCCAGCAGTGGGACAGAAAACAGGATAAAAAAAAAAACATAAATCTCGTATTCAAAAAGAATCGCAAGTGAGTAGGTAAGCAAGCTACCGGACACTGTCAAATATTCGCAATCTAGATTGAGCCTTAATATTTTAGAGATAAAGTTGGAAATCTAATAAAGAAATCTGACAAATTGTAGTAACTTAATGTGCTGTCGTTTGTACATAAAGGATTAGAAGAAGTTTCGATAAAAATCACATAAACAATCCAGATGGTATTCATAAGTCAATCTATTATGGCGAAATTGCGACGAGACGATAAAAAAAACGTGGCGTCCAATAAATATGAGATATAGTAGAAACAAAGAAAGAAAGAAAAACGTTTATTTGCAGTATACATGACGCAAAAGTTTACAAAAAGACAAAAAAAAATAAGGCATAGTTGAGGCAAACATGCGTCACATACACGCAAAACGGCTGACGCTCAGCATTATGCTGCGACACTATGCAAAACAGCGCCCAGCGCTGGTTTTCAGCGACAGTCGAAGTAAGTAATGCGACATGCCAAAAATTCAACATACTACGTACAGAAAATATGTAGCAGAACTACAATATACAGAAGAAGAACTACAATATACAGAAGAAGAACTACAATATACAGAAGGAGAACTACAATATGCAGAAGAAATGGTTCATTCTGCTCAATTTATGCACTAACATATGTTTTCGGAAAAAGTGTAGGACCCAGGTCCCAATTATGGCACCAAAAATATCCTTCAAAGATCCTTTCAAAGACATTTGTTTAAATTTCTTTTAAATAGTCATAGATGTTACTACACCGTCGTTGAATTTACTACTGATAAACAGAGGTATGATGATAGTTTAATGGTTTATGGTTTTATTTATTGATTAAGTTGCGTATAACATGTAGTGACCTGTTTACATAACCGACATGTTTTAAATTGATTATTTTATACAATAGAATAATGTGACCTTAAAATTGCTCGTTTATTTTGTTTTGTACGTCATATAATGTGGCAAATCATAGTGCACTTATTGTAATACAGGGTGTATCTGACATCATAACGCAAACTTCGCGAAAAGGCTAGACCGCATGCCACTAATAAAATTATGATAGTCATTTATGTCGGTAATGAACGGTTACAGAAATAACAATGTTTAAAAAAGTGTCGGCTTGGCCTTTGAACGTTGCAAGCGTGCCGCCGTGCGGGTTTGTAGGTATGACGTTGATCCCTGATGTGAACTCTATTAAATCAGCTGATAAGATAGTTTTTCGAGTTTTGTTTTTATTGCGCTTTTTTTGTGTAATTAGCGAAATAATTAATTTTCACTTTAAAATCTTATTGAGTTATAAAAGTATAGCAATTATGAACGGTCTAAAGTGAAAAAAAAATTACATATATTTTTTTTAATCGTGAAAAAGCCGACGAAAAATTTCATCACTGGGGGGTTCAGAATCATGTACTGGATCCATGGTACTCCTTTGTGCGTCGATGTCAGATACACCCTTTATACAGTATGTTAAGAAAACCCTGTCCGACCCGTGAAGGTGTTGTTAGGTATCGATAACTTATTCTACTAATGCATACAAAACCGGGCTAAACTTAAAAAAAAAATCCCCCTAAAAAAATAAATATTATTTCGCAAAAAGAGGTAACTTAATAAACGTGCGTTATGCTCATAGACTACAGGCCCGTGTTAAAAAAATGATGGGTCATTTGAACCACCAGATGACCTATGTAGAACGATATAAGAGCATAAAATAATAAGATTCAGCATTATGCCGTCACTTGTAAGCTGTCCAACTGAGTGCAGGTGAGAATTCAAAAGTACAGGTAGAGTGGGTATATTTTGGTCATATATTTTTGTACGGCATTCTTACTATCGATAGATCCATGAAAAATAATAAGACAACGCGTAGTGCCGTAAAAAAACGGTGCGCCAAAAAGTCGGATTTTTTTTTTATTTTCCGACAATTTCCAGGGTGAATTTGATCATTTAATTTTGTACGGCATCAGTTTCATGCTATTTCAGTACTGCTTCTAATACATTATTCCGCAACGCCGTACAAAAATCATGCGACAAGGGGAAAAAACCGAGGGTTGCAACCCCCTCTCTTTCTGTGGTCCAAGGGGTGATTTGACACAACATCAAATTAATTTATTTCGAAAGTATTTTATGCATAGATAATATTTTTTCATATGCCGTACATTTTCGTTGGTTCAAAGGGGAAAAAAATGAAAAAGAAAAAATTCATATAACGAAAAGTACGGCATTTAGATAGTTTATTTGTACTAATTTTCATAGCCTTTTCGTGATTCTAGGTTTCTAGTTAGAAACTATGTTAAATATGGGTTTGTATACTATCGATTTATACCAAAATATAGACATGTTGCCACTTATAATTCCAAAATACAACATAATATTGAGAAGTAGGTACTCGCACATTTTCGGTTGAGGCAACTTAAACGGTTCATTGTTAATATTCATGTTGTTGTTGTTGTTGTGTTTGTTGTTGTTCATTGTTGTTATTTTGACAAAAACATATGTATGTTTCAGAAAATGATAGAGAAGATAATTCGGACATCGATGATTCTGATAACAACTCAGCGGCTGATTCCGACACTGAATAATTTAAATAGAAACCATATTTTGTATTATCATCATTATTAAATATATCAAATTTTTCTTAAAAATAATTGTTTTATTTCTTCACATCATTGCAATGAAACAAATCAATTATATATATATATGTATCAATAATGTTCGAAGTATATAGTAAACCAAAAAGTATACAAAACTGTTGATACTGTGGTTGACAGTTTCAATTTTTGGATATAATATACACACCGTTTCACTTCAGTTAGACGTCATAGTGATTTAATCATATTATCAATTGTTCTCTTCAAAAATATGTTAATTCCGTACTGTATCAGATGGCCATAAAGTACCCTTTAGATAGTAGCGTCATTTTCATCAGCCTAAAAGATATGGTCTGCATTAAAATGTACGGCATCATTTTTTCCTAATTTATTTATGTTAATACTATTTAAAACATGGGATACAATGTAGAAAACTGCTATATTTCATTCATGTATGATATTTAAATTTCTTCAATAATTTGAAAAATTACAGTTTTTGTGTTTCTCTATAATTTTTTTCAGAACAGTTTCTTTTGAACGGCAATACTATATAACAATTGTATTTTACAATATCATGTTAAAAAAAAAAAGTTCCCGTACAGGATCAAATGATTTTACACCTTTATAAATCAAGAATACGATAAAATTAAGATAATTATTGATATACATTCAAATGAACCATCATTTTTTGACGGCATTATTTTTAATAGTACTTTTAAGTGTCAGATAATGTTTTGGAACCAAAGCCGTACTTTTTCAAATCACCCCTTGTACCACGGAAAAGAGGGGGTTGCAACCCTCGGTTTTTTCCCCTTGTCGCATGATTTTTGTACGGCGTTGCGGAATAATGTATTAGAAGCAGTACTGAAATAGCATGAAACTGATGCCGTACAAAATTAAATGATCAAATTCACCCTGGAAATTGTCGTAAAATCAAAAAAAAAATCCGACTTTTTGGCGCACCATTTTTTTACGGCACTACGCGTTGTCTTATTATTTTTCATGGATCTATCGATAGTAAGAATGCCGTACAAAAATATATGACCAAAATATACCCACTCTACCTGTACTTTTGAATTCTCACCTGCACTCAGTTGGACAGCTTACAAGTGACGGCATAATGCTGAATCTTATTATTTTATGCTCTTATATCGTTCTACATAGGTCATCTGGTGGTTCAAATGACCCATCATTTTTTTAACACGGGCCTGTAGTCTATCACGTACGCGCGCGGTGGCGGAGGCGGCGGAGGCGGCGGGCGGCAGGGCACGCGGCACGTGGTCGCATCGCTATTCGCTCATAATAATACCGGTGTTGTCACTTTTTAAAAATTACCAAATTTCGGGGAAGTTGGAATTAATTCGCGGGAAAAAAAGATTATTTCAAAATTCATTTGTATTGGTACTATGATGATTACGTAAAATTTTATATTATATTTGGTCATGTGTTTACCTAACCTTTATTATCCTTATGGGTCGGACAGGGTTTTCTTAACATACTGTATATACAAACGACAACAAGTCAAGCTACCCAAAACTGTCAAATATTCCGAATCAATCTTGTCATGCTTTAGTGATAAAATTAAAAATCTATTAAAGGAATTGGACAGATTGTAGTAGATTGATGTTGTAGCTATCGTCTGTACTGTCTGTAAGTATACTTATGTATAACAAAATACATTATTTATTGTATATTCAGAAACTGTAAAAAATGATAATTATGTTAAAAAAAATAAGAATTACAACTTTTTTTTTATTGAAGAAGTAGTCTGTTTTGGTGATAAAGCGTCATAATACTAGATCATTTTACTCATGACGTTTTGTAATTAAATTCATACATATGGACTGAAATATAATGTTGGTGCAACCAACAGGCTTCACTAACGCGTCGAAAAAGTAAAAAACAAAAACAGACTTAATAAAAAAATCTCAACAAAGCAAAAACTCCACAGAAACAGTAATAACAGGGGATTTAAAAATATTTAGACAATTGTAACAAACATGCTATCGCTACTCTGCGCTTATGGCGATTGCAGGGCGCCGCGCGGGGAAGCGGGAGAGGGATTGCATTTCAGCGAGGTGCACAGTTAACTCGCGCGCGTATAGAATCTAGCGAGTCACCAAGGGAGTAGCAAAGTGAAAAGAACGTTCTAGAATAGGGATGTATCAAAGGTATGAAAATCAAAACAATAATTAGTCCGTCTTATAGATAACAAAAAAAAATTAAGACCCGTATTTTTTATTTTGTCGAAATTACCAAAAACTACTGAGATATAGCGTATTAAAGTTGCGGAATGGGGGTTAATTACGTCACGCCGTGGTATATTATGTACCACGGCGTGACGTCATGCGACATTTTAAATCAATATATCTTCCTAAGTATTTGAATGAAAGAAAAAATAAAAAATACGTGTTCAGTATTTTTATAAATCTGTCTGATGGACATGAAATTATTTTTTAGGATACAACCCAATTTCCGTAACAGGTCGTACTACGCGCTCGACCCCTTAGGTAACCGCATAGTGTGTATCAAAGAGATATTGGCAGTGATTTTCAAAGTAAACTAAGTTCAGTGAATCTTCTTTCCATCTCGTTAAGAAAAGTGCAAATATAAAATACATTTTCAAAATTAAGATATTCCATAGACATTTTATAAGTGATTGAAATGCGGTGACTAGAAATACGTCAATTTACATCAGGCGCTTTAATTTGACACGATAAAACCAATATTTATCGTCTGTTCCTTTCATAATGAATTAGAAAATAAAATATGAACTACAATAATACTTACTATTCAGTTTTGTTTGAGAAAACCGCCTGCCAATGCGTATGTAGCCTATACAAATTTGCTCTGTTCACACAACGGCTGTGAACGGTGCATAAAGCATGATGGACTATTTGAGCCGGTGTATTGTTATTAGTATTTTGATTAAAAGCATTTATAGCGTCAATGTACCGTACCAATTTCTAACAAAAACTAAAAGTTATTATAAGTGAAGCACCCAGGAAAAGAAGATCGAAAGAGTACAAAAGAAATTAACTCGTCATTTAGCGTTTAAGTTCAAACTTCGGAACTGTAAATTATAGAAGAATCCAACTAAAGCTATTAACCCTAGAATCTCGTCGTTCTATGTGTGACTTATCCTTTCTGTACAAGATACTTAATAACGGCGTTGACTGTCCAGATTTACTGAGCAGTATTCAAATTAAAGTTCCTACCAGAATCCCACGCCACCCAAAAACCCTTACTTAAGGCTCCACAACACCGCACTAATCTGGGTAAACATTGTCAAATTTATAGAATAGTTGTATGGCTTACCTTGCCCGTTTACCTTGGCTCCTACTTTTCAGAATGTATCCTTGGAGTGTACCGACCGCCTTCAGCTTTTGGGAGTTGAGATTTCCTCGAGCCTTAACTTTGGGCGGTTCATTGAGTCCAAGGCCGGGGTGGCTGCCAGAAAACTAGGCGTCATCGCGAAAGTCCGGCGGTACTTCACACCAGGGCAGCTTCTAATTTTATACAAAGCACAGGTCCGCTCGTGTGTGGAGTACTGCAGCCACATTTGGGCTGGTGCTGCGAAGTGTCACCTTGCCGCTTTGGATTCGGTGGAGAGGCGTGCGAAGAGGCTGATTGGCGACCCAGACTTAACTCGAAACGGTCTCCAAAGCCTGGAGCACAGGCGTAGAGTAGCCAGCCTTTCGGTCTTCTATAGGATGCATTCTGGTGAGTGTGCAAGGGAATTGCATGATTTAATTCCCCCATCTCCGTTCCATCATCGGACGACCCGTCGTACGGCGAGTTTCCACTCTTACGTTGTTGACACCACTGCGATCCGGACGAAGCGTTTTGCTTCCTCCTTTATACCGCGTACATCGAGGGATTGGAACAATTTGCCGGCGTCGGTGTTTCCGTCACATTACGATTTGAGTGTCTTCAAGGCTAGAGTGAATAGGCTCTTAATAAACTAGCGCGCTTTACCATCAACGATCGCGTCACTGCTTACCATCAGGCGGGATTGCGGTCAAGCGCTGGTTTATAATTTATAAAAAAAAAAAAAAAAAAATGGCTAATTCTTCGGCAGACATCGACATCTTCTCAAATACTCTGAGTATTTTAATTTAATATAATTTTGTATTATTGTAATTCCATTGTCTATTGTAATTTTATTTGATTGTTTTACTTTCTTCTCAATTTATCTAATGTTAACTTTATCTCATTATCATTATTTGACATAATTAAGAAAATGCTTGTTACCGTTTCTTTTTTTTTTTTTAACAAATTTTGTTATTGTGACTTGATGGAATTTTTGTTTAATATAATTTTGTTGTCATTCTCTTAAAACTAAGTTTAATATAACACTGTTTTAAAATTTAATGAATATAACATTGCTTTAAAATCTAATTTAATATAACATTGTTTTAAAATTTAATTTGATTCATGTTAACAACTTGTATTCATGCTATATCTGACATCGACGCACAAACGAGTACCATGTATCCAGTACATGATTCAGAACCCTCCAGTGGTGGAATTTGTCGTCGGCTTTTTCATGATTAAAAAAATAATAATATGCAGCTTTTTTCCCTTTAAACCTTCCATAATTGCTATACTTTTATAACCTTATAAGATTTTAAAGTAAAAAATAATTAATTCGCTAATTACACAAAAAAGCACAAAACTGTGAACAAAACTCGAAAAACTATCCTATCAGCTGATTTAATAGAGGGATCAGGGATCAACGTCATACCCACAAAAACGCGCGGCGGCACGCTTGCAACGTTCAAAAGCCGAGCCGGCACATTTTTTTAAACACAATTTCTGTAACCGTTCATTAACGATATAAATGACTATCATAATTTTATTAGTGACATGCGGTGTAGTCTTCTCGCGAAGTTTGCATTACGCTGTCAGATACACCATGTATTATTATTTGCATGCTGTGACTTCTTATAAGTGGAGAAGCACAAGGTCATATCCTGTTATTTAAATTTTCTAGCATTTAAGGCGTTTTCTCTGTTAGAAGTCCAAATAAATAAATAAAACAACATCTCATATCTTTGACATTAATATACATATGCGTAATCTGTAAAAAGTTGGTGCATTTTGACCTTCTGCATTTATTTCTGTAACGTGAGAATTTAATGGAACATTTAGGCGCACTCACCGACATTGTCTTCCTTCAACTTGAATTCTTTGTAGTCGCTCAAGTCTGGCTCTTTGCCACTTTTGAACGCCGAATATTTTTCCATGAATCTGCAAAGTGAATCATATTAATACAGATGTTTGAATGAGATTTATCATAAAGATATTGAAATAAAGGTTAAAGCTGTGTATGAGAACAAAAACAAGTGATCTAAAACTTTTTATTTCGTAGAAATTTTGGTCCTTCGAGCCGGATCTACCCTAAACCTTCCTAGACATATTCACTTAATATTTTTTTATTGTCTGAGGGTTAGTTGGGCGCCATTAGCCAGGTATTTTACCCATAACAAAGATTTGTTTTTTGTTGCAAAATAATAATAATACATTGAGTTGAAAAAGGCCAAGACACAGTTTTTGTAAAACTATTTTAGATCATTCACATACGGAACAATCAGTTTTTCACCTGAAAACAAACAGACTCCACAGTAAAAATAAATTAATCGCAGTTTATTCTTTGACTGCAAACAAAACAAACGAATAAACGTGGTTTTAAACGTATACTTACTTTCTAAGCTCTTCTGGCGGCAAGAAATCGCCGATGTGATGTTTACCAGCCGCCTGCTTTGTTAACTCGTCCGCCCACTTTTCAGTTGCATTCATTTCTTTGGCTCTTAACCTATTTACGGAAACAAACAAAGAATGAAAAATGTGTTAGATAAACAGAAATACTGAGTAAATCAGCGAAGACTTTTTAAAGTCTGGGTTGTAACCAAATCTTGTTTTTCGTTAACGGGATTGTAAATGTCTTATGATAAACTCAAAGGTTTATGAATATTTGTTTTAATATTATTGCCTTTTTATAAATAAAGCCAATTTTAACAACAAATACCAGAATAAAGTACAATGGTTCCATTAACCTCATAATAATGAGATGTAATAATTTAGTATTAACAGTGCTTCTATGTGCTTTTCGTAATTGAAAAGGCATTACCGGTAACCTGCTCTTGACCGTATATTTATCTGTGTCATTTAAATTTCCAAACGCAATAAAATGAGCACAGAAACACAAGAAACAAACATGAAAACCGAATACCGTTATCATGTCAACATCAAAAGTTTCAATCAAAGCAATAAATAAACATTAATAATTACATGTTGGTTTTTAGTTTGGACAATATAGCATCGCCAACGAGACAATTATTAAAAGACTGCGATGTTCAAAATATGATGCACGTGGCGCCACCTGTTGCGTCACGTTCACAATTAACTGGGAGAGACTAATGCGTGCCAAAATGCATTAAGCACTTCATAATCAATCACTTGGACTAGCTAGTGCGTAGATATGAGTTTCTGTGTTTTCAGAAATCAAGTTCAGACTTATCACAGATTATGCAACTACAAAAGGTTTATGCATTTGGGCAGGTTATAGTAGAAAAAGATAATAGGGTAGTTGACTAAAAAAAACTAATTAGTCCGTCAGTCAGATTTCAAAAAAATACTGGACACGTATTTTTTCTTTTTCATATAAACAAAAAATAAAGTTTGTCAAATGTAACTTTTTAGCGAGCAGTGACGTCACCAGCCACCACTCCTGGTCTTTGATGCCTTTTATATTTGTCAATTTTTATTGATTTGATAAAACAAAATATATGTATCCAATATTTTTCTATAATCTTAATGACGGACTAAATGGAATCAATTTTTTTTTACCCAGGAAACATCCCTATTGCAACAAAATTATAACTTGCAATTTACTAACACACATTATTTTTTGCAATTTAAACCTTATATCAATGACATAAAATTCAAATGCCGCGCGATCGTGTTTTAGATCTTGGTAAGTCAAAATTGGCAATTCTTCATTGGAGATCATTAACTTTGGACCATAATAAATTTCAGTACGTTTTCTTCAACAAGATCGTCTTCCTGAATATTTGATATACTAAAATGGAACCTACTTGTGTTCCCAGGTGCCTTCTGCGGTGTCTTCATCACTGTCGTATTCATACTTGTATTTGCCAGCAGCTGCCAGTCGTTCCACTTCTTGTCGCTTCTTTAACATGTCCTGTGGAATCATAAATTTTGTATAATCTAGCATTCTAACTACAACACTGAATTTGTTTTCCTTTAGATGCAATTTCTAAAAAAAATTAAAAATAGCAAAACTTTACGCCATTTTGTTTTATCTTCCAAACCTGTTCAGTTTGATTTGACCTTATATATTATGAAATCATAAAAAATATACCTTGTTTATTATAAACCTTTACTTTTAGCATACACTAAAGAGACAAGACATTGAAATGATAAGCTTCTTATGCCGAATGTCTACAGTGAATTTATTTACTTAGAGATAGCTAACAGGTTTGGAATAGCTAGACTTACTTTTATTTCATGAAAAGCACAGAAAACTATTCAATATTTTCTTAGGTATTCAGAAGTAAGAAGGAAGGAAAATATAGGAGTACATACCTGGTACAAAAGATTAAGTTTAAAGTTATCCTCGCACTTCTTCCAGTCTTCAGCACTCAGGTTGGTAGTGCCGTAGTTGGTCATAGCATATTGCATCAGAGCCTGGTTGTTTCGATTGACCGTAGACAGCTTCATACCTTCTTCCTCTATCTTAGGCAAATTAGGGCCTAGGAATCAGTGGATGGAATATCAAGAAGATTAGTAACATTTCATTTTTAATAAACCTTTTCACCATAAAAAAACAAAATATACATACTTGAAACAATATCAGTCAGTGTCTACTATGTTAAGAATTAGCTTCAAAGAAAATCTTCAGTTATTTCAATACACAGAACAGCGCACAAATGTAACAATGTTTAACTTTAACATAAGATATAGATTTTGTTAGTAACTCATATATACTTTCATTTACTGCCTAAAATATAAATGGGTCAGCCAGACAGATTATTTGACTTTGAGCCCAAAATGTAGAATTCGCTTTCGCAAGAACATCGATAGGCATGCATGCAAACTGACATAATGAAACCAAAATTTAATTATTAAGTATACTGCACTTTGCCGTAGTGACATTGCGTAAAAAGTTACAATAGAATAAAGTGCATTAAGTTAAATTTCATTATTTATAATATGTTAGTCTTGTAATTTTCAGTAACATGGTAAGATTTCTCTCTACCTGGTAGCATAGTCGGCAAGGGTGCCACCACTCCTGGTGGCTTAATATCAGCCGCCGGCGGGTCATCGCTCCACCTCGATTTCTTTTTCTTGCGTCTTTCGCGCTTACTGTCAGATTCTTCATCACTCTGAGAACTTGCCTGTTCCCGTTTTAACTGGCGACCGTAACCGAAGTGATCCTTGCTATTAAGAGTTAGTTCTTATTAATATTTGCGGGTAAATGCTTAGATAAATGGAGAGTTTATAAAGATTAGCTTGAATTACTAACTGAAACAATATTTATGTTCTGTCTTTTCATAATTAAATAGAAAGAAGAGAAAAAAAAATGTGCTGGAACATAAATTTAGTTTAATTTGTGAACAAGGGATTTGATGCCATTATTTATTTGACTAATATACAGTATGTTAAGAAAACCCTGTCCGACCCATAAGGATAATAAAGGTTAGGTATACACATGACCAAATATAATATAAAATTTTACGTAATCATCATAGTACCAATACAAATGAATTTTGAAATAATCTTTTTTTCCCGCGAATTAATTCCAACTTCCCCGAAATTCGGTAATTTTTAAAAAAATGACAACACCGGTATTATTATGAGCGAATAGCGATGCGACCACGTGCCGCGTGCCCTGCCGCCCGCTCCCCGCGGAAGGGTGCATATCGCACATTGATTAAGTTACCTCTTTTTGCGAAATAATATTTACTTTTTAGGGAGATTTTTTTTTTTAAGTTTAGCCCGGTTTTGTATGCATTAGTAGAATCAGTTATCGATACCTAACAACACCTTCACGGGTCGGACAGGGTTTTCTTAACATACTGTATTAATAAATAGAGAAGTATAGCAACGTGTTGCGACATGATGAATGTGATAAGGTAGAATGAGACAAAGTATAATGAAAATGTGAAGAGAAGAAAAATAAAAACTTGTAGCACATACCCATCTCGACTATCATCTTTATTATTGTATCTGTAATCTTCATTACTATCGTCATCTTCCAAACTGAACTCTGGTTCATATTTGTCCTCAGGTTTAACTTCAGGCTTCTTATCGCCCTTTTCTCTCCTGATCTTACTAACTAGATCTCTAAACGCCTTATACTCGTTCGAATTTGTGTTGTGAAGGAACCTGGAATGATTCGCTCAATACAATCATCCAATGTAAAGGGTAAATAACAACAAAGGATGCTTTTGTGTTAGGTTTTAATTAACCTGAAAATACTATCATGGATCAGCATGAATAAATGATGTTTGTTTTTTTAATGTTTGAAAAGAAAAAATCTACTCCATCATCTCTCATATTCTTCTGTTCCATCATAATCATTGCGACAAAAAAAAAAGTAAATATAAAAAAGAATACACGGTATCCTCCTGTCGGGGATCAAAGTGGCTACAGTGGCATTACCACAAATTTTGATCTTGTGAGTGAATTGCTTTCAGGACATTTTCCCAGTGGTCGCCGTTGCAGGCGACTTCGCTGGCGGCTCGCAGGACTGTTGGCGGCAACGCATCTGCAGAGAGAACTGCACACCACGGGTCAACATATTGTCTGGCGGTCACGTCGACGAAGTACCGGGCGAACATTAATCTTACTACCTTTTAGGCAAAGTTGGTACAACATGATGCCTAAATGAACACGTCAACTTCTTAAGTTAAATTGCTTGAGCACCAATGAACTAAGTTTTAACTACTTTCGGAAAACTTGTAAGCGTCAAATTGGCAGTGGAACTTGTTGGCGAATAGAACGTGATTCATTGCAAACATACGTTGTGTCATGGTTTACTATTATAAAGTTTTTGTTCATGTTCATTTAGGCATTGTAAACGCCATTCCAATCTTTACTCAACGCACCTTCTAGCGTTATTCCAATAGTAATCTACCGACAGTTATAGATAAGCTAAACTTCGTTCGTTCAGAGGTTGCGTAATGATTACAGCGCATGCAAATTCTGATATTTAGATAATATTTATTATTAGTATTTTTCCTTCAGTAACTACCCTCCATTGAAAGCAAGTTAAAATTTCTCTGCAGCAACTAATATTTTATTAATAGAATATAATAGCAGATAACTTAGAACTAATATGGAAAAATAAAGAAACCATGCTAAATATTACTACAATTTCGATAATATTTGCAATACCAACTGAAGGCTATGATTTTTCTTTTCTATTGACATCTGTTTACAATAGTTATGAATTATGATAATTTTGTTGAATACCTAATACATAACTTTGAGAATACTAAATTATTAGAAAACTATAGAAATTAAATCGGAATAGTCATTGTATAGCCTTTGCATTTTTATAGACAATAAAAATAATAACAAAAAGGCATTGAAGGGAGATGTTGATGTACAATTTTTACCTTGCGATGGTTTGAATGGTCCTCCAGGTTTATCCATGTCCTCAGGATTTCCCAGCAGGCCCATAGGAAGAGGTGGTGGTAGTGTCAATCCATCAGTTTTCATAGAAGAATTTTCTAAATTTTTCGAGTCAGGATGGTGCATTGGCATGGAATTTGGTGGCATTGAATTAGGAGGCATAAACGGTGGCATAGGCGGACCATTCCCATTACCAAAGTTCGGAGGACCATTAGGTCCGAATGGTGGACGACCACCCATAAAAGGCATATTAGAATTATTCATAGAATTTGGTGGCATCATCGAATTAGGGGGACCGTTAGGTCCCATCATATGATTCGGGAAAGGAGGACCAAAGAAAGGAGGCATAGGACCATTTGGTCCAGGGCCACCAGGACCCATATTAGGACCACACATGTTAGGTGGCATTGGACCACAGGGACCTGGGCCATTGGGACCCATGAAATTAGGAGGCATGGGGAAATTAGGGGGTCCACCCATGAATGGAGGCATTGGACCACCAGGTGGCATGGGTGGCATTGGTCCTCTTGGACCCATCATTGGTCCTGGTCCCATACCTGGTCGGGGGCCCATATTTGGCCCTGGACCCATATTAGGTCCTGGGCCCATATTAGGTCCTGGACCCATATTAGGTCCTGGACCCATATTAGGTCCTGGACCCATATTAGGTCCTGGACCCATATTATGTCCTGGACCCATATTTTGTCCAGGACCCATATTTGGACCAGGTCCCATATTTTGCCCAGGACCCATATTGGGACCAGGGCCCATATTAGGACCATGTCCCATATTTGATCCAGGACCTATATTTGGCCCAGGGCCCATATTAGAGACAGGAACCATAGACCCAGGCCCTAGGTTAGGACCAGGTCCAATGTTAGGTCCAGGACCCATGTTTGATCCTGGGCCCATACCAGGTCCGGGTCCCATTAGGCTGGGACCCATAATACTAGGTGGTAATGGTCCCAGACCCATTTTTGAACCTTGCTCTCCATTCGAATCTGCCTCTTCATCAGTCTTTGAGCCCAGATGCCATTGGTTATGATCTGAATCAATGGATTGAGTGTTTGGTGGCATTACAGGAATTTGCATAAGGGCAGGGATGTTATGGGGATGTTTGTTATCTACTATAAGTTTCTTTCTATCTTCCAGTATTGGTGTTGTAGGACTATGTGGATGGGGTCGTCCTCTGTCACTCCATCGCCGATGTTTTTCCCTGTAAATATGTATGAATATAAAATTAATATAGACATTATTTTCAAAAGCCCCCCCAAGGATTTTCACGATGACAGGTCTTGTGCTGCGCATCCATCGGCTTCCCGCAACCTTTACCAGGTCTAACTACTACTATGCTAATGCAGCATAGGGAGGCCCAACAAGGTGAACCAATGACCGAGTACTGAACCGAGTTAAGAATGAATGAGTATATTATTTTTGTAAATAATATATAATAATTTATAACACATTTGACATAGAATATGACATTGCGGTAGGTAGGTTTAAATGGGACTTTTTATATCATACTAGCGGCCGCCCGCGGCTTCACCCGCGTGGTTTTCGTTTTTTCACAGAAAGTGTTTATCGCGCGTTATCCCTCGGGAACTACTGATTTTTTCAGGCTAGTCGCTGTCGCCGTCCCCGTCCCCGTCCCCGTCCCCGTCCCCGTCCCCGTCGCCGGAGCTTGAATGAAGTATGTGAAAAACGATTTCCCCACTTTTCTGTTGAATTTTTCCTGAATTTTCTTTGCTATAAACCTCACGGAGCCCGAGACGAACTTCCCGTTCTGTGAACGTCTCTGATGCGCGAGATAACCTATGGCGCTCACGATCAGCACTTAAGACGCGAGACAATATATGGCGTTCAGAATCAGCCGTCAATCGAGAATCCCTTTCAACAGGTGTTTCTGACGCGCGATGCAATGACATACGTTCACGACTTGCCCTAAGTCGTTCTTGCCTCTCTTCATTAGACTCTTAAGATCTAGTCATTCTCATTCTTTTCGATGCTCTGATGTAGGTAGATAGATTAGACCTTTTTCGGGTCATTTTCTAAGTATTGTATTATTATTTTTAACAAAATAAAAATTTCGAAGAAGAAAGCCAAATAAAAACGTTAAACACAATCCTATTTATATCCTCTAAACCAAGTAATCCAAATCGCAAAGCAATCTCTAAATATCCGTATTCGTAGCAGGTAAGTTGTTATATTTTTTGAGATTTTTTACCTATTAAAAAGCACAAATATAAAATTAATTTTGAAACTATATTTCGATTGATGGATACGAATTAGAAATGATAAAATCGCACAGTGACATCTATTGGATTTTATATGTACTAAAAAACGTGAGCAGCGCACCTAATAGTTGTAGTGTTATGTATTTACCTACAGATACTTACACTTATTTATTTATATTCTTACATTTATATCATTCATTTCTGCAGGTCATAATACGCATATAGTACAATGAGGCGCTGTTCTGATAACATTTTACTTCACCAAGACTCGTTATCCAGCTTACAGACACGGTGCTCAACTTCACGCCTAAGTTTCAGCGACTTGGTGATATCTTAGCGTAAGAAGCTGTACCTATGCTGTGCTGTATTAATTTTTCTACTCAACACTACGCTATAATTTAATATATTTACATATTACACTAATATTTTCATTGTTATGACAGTTTTTGACAACGCTGTTGATTATGTCTCTATGACAACCTTTTCTTCTAAAGCTATGGTAGTTAAGTGATTTTCCAAATATTGTTACCTAGACTGACTTTTTTGTTTGTTGTCCGATTTTGATGAAACAAAGCCTATACACTGCCCGGGAGTGTGCATTCTTCATTATTGAAAACCGCATAAAAATCCATTCAGTAGTTACGAAGATGTGCTCGAACAAACAGACAGACAGACAGACAGACAGACAAAAAATTCAAAAAAAAATTTTTTGTGTTTCATTGGTTTTCTTTTATCGCCCTGACTCCATTTTTGTCAATTATCTTCAATGTACAGACACACCGGGTCCTACTGTTTTATTATATGTATATAGATTTAATTACTAATACAAGTAAATGTTGTTTGATTTTGTGAGATATTTTTAAAACCAGTTTTCTGGTTCACGATTCTATGATTTATATTGAAGAAAACTGGGTTGACTTTCAAAAAATATTGTGCCAAAATTGGAACAATGATTTAAATCATAAGATCTGCCCTAACTGTACCTATATTATGTTGTGGATATTGAGAAGAGAGCTAACATATCCTGATTAAAATAAGGCAGCATGTTACATTGTGGCTGTCAGACTACAGTGTCTAATAAAAAAAAATGTAACCACCTTTTGTTGCAATAGAATAAATGTAATGAAATCTTTGAAGCAGGGTATTACTTTCTTTAACAATGTTGAAATATTATTAAAAACAAGCACATTTCAATATACCTTTGTGGGCCTCTATCTCCCATCTTTCGTCTCTCTTCAACACCATGTCCAAAATGTTGATTTTCAAACTCATTATCTGTAGGTGGTATGGATTCTTTAATATCATGCTTGACTGGTTTTACATCTTCATCTTTCTGAACATGCTTTTCCAGCTCCTCTTTATCATGTTTGTCAGTTTGCTTCTGTTTTTCTAGTAAAGCTTTAAACTGGTTCATGAAGCTGCCATCGTTGGAGAATATGTTGACTGAGCCTTTATCATCTTTTGATCCGGTACTAAAACAATTTATAAGAGATATAATTTATTAATAACTGGTTTTATATAAAAGTAACCAGTTGGGATTCTATTTCAGCATAGCTGAAATGAAAAACAAGGATTGAAAATCAAATGTTCCCCAGTATTGCATTGTTAGAAGCTTGTTTTTCATTGATTGCCATTTCAATAACATTCACAGGAGCTATAATCAAGCACTGAACAATGTTTGATGTTACATTTTACTCATAATAACCATAGACATAATTATAGAATAAAATAGAATATAGTCCTTATTGTGCAAATCATATAAAACCTCTCTTACTTTTTGAAATTACAATTTAAAAATAACAAAATGCCATAATATGTTATATTTACTGTGATACCTATCCTATTTCTGCTTTAAACATTAACAGTGAGTACATAATTACACACTTGTTATATCAAAGTAGCAACTAGACCGTAGGCACATAATAATTTACCTTCATTAATTTTGTACAGCATTTTTTACTGGTTCCACATCAATGACTATCAACATATGCATTAAATAACACTATACCTGTAAGCATACTTGGTAGCAGTCAATTGCATTGTTAACACAATTGTTAACTGTACACATAACATAAGGATGTTTGAATATCTATATGATATCCAGTTTACTCTGTTAAATGTCCTACAGACTATTATGTGCCATACAAAGTATTATGTAGATTAAAGTTGGTTGTGGACCAAAAGCCAGGCTAAGTCAATTTAGTTTAATTCACATAAGTGAGGTAATGTTTCATACGTGTGTGCAGATCACAATGTCCTATAAAAATTATGTCAACCTAGATTAACTTCTAGTCTGCAACTGGCTTTAGGATGATTCTATGTTGTTCTATGTTACTGGTTTGGTTTCCGCACTCAGTCCCTTCAGTAGACCATTGTGCGTGTCCTAGGATGATTACAAAACAAATGATACAATTTATAAGGTTAGTATGAAGCTGTAATTAAACACAGCTTGAGTTAATACTTGTGGGTGTAAATAATTTTTTTCTTAGAGAAGCATTTAGAACTGTCTCTGCAGGGTAGATTCATATTACTTCTATACTTGATGAGCTAGGTAAATAAAGTCCTATTTTTTGCAAAGGTGACAATGGCTTGTGTATGGTGCAATTTTTGATTGTTCTTGTACTTCACTACCATACCACATAAGTGGTTGTATGGTAGTGTCTCAAGGTCAAGGTTTCAATCACGCCAAAAATCACCATAACTTCATAGTTATATATTGGTTGTATTACTAGTACCTCTACATTGACAATCATTACATTGAAAAGTTAATGCTGTTTGCAAACAGGCATGGTAAAATACTTCCCTTACTAGTGTTAATTACTACATTGAAAAGATAACACTGTTTGCAAAAGGCATGGTGTACTATTTCCCTTACTGATGTTTCTGTTGATTAGTGATACTTAGAATATAACAACATGAACCCAAAGTTGCTGCTACTAGCTCATTGGTGAATAGTTACACGTTAATAATAAAGTGGTGGTTAGGGACTCGTGCTGTAGAATACCACCTCGTCATCAGAACGAATGGTAACAACCACACGAAAAGGTGATAAATTACTAATACATAATTGGATTTAATAATTATGGCTTACTGAGATAGCTTTGCTTGAGCGGCAAGCGCCGCAGCTTGCTTTTGAGACTCCAACTTGGCATGTATCTCCATTTTCTTTCTTTCTATTATTTGTTCCTGTTTCGTCATTTGAGCCCATCTTGTACTCAGGGCCGATTTGGTCTTATTATCTTTGAAATGAATCATTGTTTTTTCATGCTACAATGGCAAAAATTGGAAAAACGAAATGAAAATAAAATATTCTTTACTTTACTCCTTCTTTTTCGCGTTTACGAACTCGGAACTCGTCCGAACTTCAGTTCCATTATAGTGACAATTTTTTTTTTTAATTTTTGGCTTGGTTGCTAAGATCTTTGAGCCATTTCTTCGTTGTAATCTTATTTTCTTTCGTAACCAATGCTACTGACTAATGTAACTTAACCTAACCTAAGCCATTCTCCTTTCGTTTCCGGCGTGAACCGACTAGGAGGAAGGTTTGAAGAAAAAGTCATGATGTGGCCCCTATACTACAATATTTCAATGTTCTTTATGAATTATTCACCGAATGCACTTTTACTACATAAATCACGCGTTTTTATTTGGTAAACGACACTATAAATAATTTAAAAGTTCAATGAAAAATGAGCCTGGCACTCAGCTTTCCCGTTAAAACTCGACGACTCGAGTCGACTTTCGATTCCGGGTACTAATCCAAAAAAGTCGACTAATATTGTTGATTTTTTTTTAGTATAACACGATAAAAATTATATGTTATTTGTTAAAATAATTTATATCTATTGTTCAGTAATTAAGTAAGTATTGTGAAGTAAATTAAGTTACGTGGGTAGCAAATGTCTAGCCATGGCGCCTCCACCAGGCCGGAACAAGCGAGGTAGACCATAGAAGTGCTGGCTTGGCGTCGTAAGAGATGACATGTGTGCCAATAATCTCACACCACGGTATGAAAATGAAGGCGTATATGTAGAAAAGCGAACCCCGGGCTCCAACGCGAAAGCTGCGAATGCAACTGGGATTATACGCTGATGATGATATGAAGAAAATTATTTGATAAACTAAACTAATTTGCTCACGTTTTCCGTGGCGCAGCGGTCAACACGCCTAGCTGCGACGTGGAGGCCCCGGGTTCGATCCCCGGCCAGGTCATGCTGGAAAACGATCTTTTCTGATTGGCCTGGGTCTTGGATGTTTATCTATATATGTATTTATTATAAATATAGTATCGTTGAGTTAGTATCCCATAACACAAGTCTCGAACTTACTTTGGGGCTAGCTCAATCTGTGTGATTTGTCCGTATATATTTATTTATTTTAAGTTAAGTGCATTTTTTCTTTCTAGTTCATTAAGAGAAAGAGAGAAGATTCCATTTTAATATAATCCTGTCAAAGTAAGGTACTCGTTTCTACAGTTTCTTTCTATCTATTTCATTAAGAGAAGGATAGAAGATAATATTTTAGTATAATACTGTCAAAGTAAGGAACTAGTTTCTACAGTTTCGGGTTGGCCCTAGTATGAGTTTTGATAGTTTCCGAAAACTTATGATCGTCTCGTTTCCATACATTGCACACGAGCGCCTCTAGCAGAAACTATTACTAACTAAAAATGGCTTATGGCAGTATAAGTTCAATCGAATTAAACTATAAAGATTACTTTGTAAGTTTTCGAATGGTAATGATAATTTGGCAATATGAGTTACTACTTTGACTGACAGTTTTTAGTAGCTATCAACGAAAACTTTTAGTTTACGTTGCCACCTACAAAGTTTTAGTGAGTTGTTAAAACTTATAAAAAAAAAAAGAGATGTTTGCCCGTTGGTATTTTGCGTGGCAAGCAACGCTGGACGAAGTAGCGAACGGAGAATGGCGTGACAACATTCGTCAACGAGAATTATTCTCTCTCTGGCTTTTAGGTTTTTTTTATTCCCAACCTTTGAATTTGTGTTTTCACTAAATTACTTTTAAAGAATACTTATTTGCAGGAGGACCTAAATGTGTTAATTACCGGGCCTGTATAACGATACAAACCCGATAATTGGTTCAGCAACAGAGGCATATAATAGAGTGCATAGTAGAACCAGGGTCCTAATACACAACACATTTGGGCGTCTTAAAAATAGATGGCGATACGTATACAAGGATAAGGTATTACATTCCAAACCCGAAAAATGCGGCCAAATAATAAAGGCAAGTTATTTTACACGACATTGCTTTGAATTTTGGTGTGGCACTTCCACAAGATGAAGTAAATGGCAAGTAGACACTCATTTTCTCACAAACGAGGCAATCCATTTAATGATCCAAAGGACGCACTAAACCTAACTTCTGTGCCCGAGTTGTAGGTTTGATTCCTACAAGTCCAAGACTACTTAGTCTTGTACTTACAAGACAAGTGTTAAGTACGCCTTCGAGGTAGGTATTTAAATAAAAGTGTGGACTGTATAAAAATATATATTATTATGACAACTAGGAGATACATTACTTTCTTCGACGATCCAAAAAAAAGCGCCTTGTATGCCTGGCTACGAATTTATATAAGGATATTCGACCAATCCGCGGACCGCATATGGGCCGCGGCCCCCTTGCGTCTTACTCGCCCCTCCTTGGCCCGGGCTGGAACTTGATGCGCCCGCGACGAGCGCGGACAACAAGACATATCTATTTTTACACCATCTTGATAAATTTGTGTTAGTAATTGTTTTAACATTATTTAGTGTAATTTACGATGGTGAGTGAATGCACTCTCGGTGGTAGGCGATAATATCGGCTGCCGGCAGAAGTTACCACCCACCAGACAGTCTTGCCGCCAAGCGATTTGTCGTGTTCCGGCATGATGTCTGGTGAAGCCGTCGGAGGACGGGTCTGAGCAGTTGTTCCTGTGTTGCGATATGTGCCGGGTACGATGCGCCAAATGTTGTTGTGTTGCTTTTGTCGTGGAGGGTCTCTAGATCAATCTCCCTCTGACGCAGCATCGTTGGTCGTGCTCGCTCAACTGCCGTCATCCTTCCTATTCACTTAGTTTTTTTCATGTGAATCAATAGGCTTAACCTTTTGAACGCCAATCTACATAATACGCGATGTGTCCTCCAGCGCCACGCTACAAATGTATAACGTATCTATAGTAAAACGTAGGGATGGGATTAATGTCCTATCGACAAATAATATTATAAATTTAAATTAATGTTTATTCACCAATTTACGAAGCTAAATAAAAACTGTAACCGTATTTTCATATTTTATTTTATTTCATAAAAAATCAATATGAAAACTTGGATATATTTCCCATAATAAAGAAAAGAATTGTAAATTTATTAGACGTGTGTTCTAGAAGTTCACATCCCTATTTGTCTCCAAATGTAATCCTTTTACTTCATATCAAGTAGTTGGCGCTCGAGGCACGTCAAAATCCTTTCTGATATAAGGATGTCTATATTTCTATGGTATTTAATTTTATATTCACTGTGGTCCAGTTACACGTGTATAAACTAAACCGATTCCTGCATAATTTATTTCGTTTAGTTACAACAAATACAATTAATAGAAGCTAAATACGTGGTTTTCTACATTTTTTAAAGTTCCGTAGCCAAATGGCAAAAAACGGAACCCTTACAGATTCTTCATGTCTGTCTGTCCGTCTGTCCGTCCGTATGTCACAGCCATTTTTTTCCGAAACTATAAGTGCTATATGTACTGTTGAAACTTGGTAGGTATTGTAGATGTATTCTGTGAAACGTATTATAAAAATAACAATAATAAAGATTGAGGGCTCCCCATACTTAGAACTGAAACTCAAAAATTTTTTTTTCTTCAAACATATGTGTGGGGTATGTATGGATAGGTTTTCGAAAATGATATCGAGGTTTCTAAAATTTTTTTTCTAAACCGAATAGTTTGCGTGACAAACGCTTCCAAAGTGGAAAAAAGTTGTCCCCCCCCCCCCCCCCACCTCTAACTTCTACAATAAGAAAATGAAAAATCTACAAAAAACATATGATGTACAAGTACATACATTACTATACAAACTACTAACGGAAATTGTTTTGAACGGGATCTCGTTTTTAATACCTCGTAAACTGCTTATTACCGCGTAATCTTTCATACAAATAACTTTAATCCTTTAATTTCATAAATCAATGGTACGGAACCCTTTGTACGTGAGTCCGACACGCACTTGGCCGATTTCTTTTTATTAAAATTACTGTTTTACACAGATGTTACAGACCTATTTTTAATGGTTTCGCAAAATACTCGCAATTATTTTTCTGGTTTGTACAAACTAATAGAAAACAGAAGAAAATTTCTGAAACGGAAGTTTACGACTCAACGGAATGTCAAGACGACGAACTATTTCAAAATTCTGATTCAGACTTGATCAACTCGCAATAATTCGTCATATTCACCGTCACAATTTTTTTTGTATAAACACGTGCGTCAACTGAATACAGCAAGATGTAAACATTGCACTACACTAAAATGCACAAAGTCACTATGACCTTGAAACCTGTCCGCTTATGACGTCACAGAGTTACTTCTATACAAGTCAGTGGCGTGTGGCGAGTGACAAATAGCTAACTTTGTAGGGATGGGTTTTATCGACAATGATTAGAAGACCTATTTATTCTTGATTAAGATGAATAAAACCTACTTTATAGTTTACAATATTTATAAAATATTATTTATTCACGTCATTTTCTTGCAATAACAGTATTTATGATCATTTCGACGAGATAAAATATAGCGAGGTCTTCATCGTGTCCCATCACTGGCTTACTTGATATCAAGTAATTGGCGCTGGGGGCATTAAAATATTTTCTGGCGTTTTTGTTTCTATTGAAAATAAAACTAATAAGAACTTATTATGTGTGAAAAAGTTAAAATATGGTTAATAACAGGGCAATTTTCCATAAAAACAAAATAAAAGGTCTTGTAAAAGTCGTAAATTTATTTTATACTGTGATTACTTCTAATCAAGTAGTGGCGCTGAGGGCACGATAATCTCGAACTTGTATAGAAGTGATTGGCGTTCAAAAGGTTAATAAACTAGCGCGCTTTACCATCAACGATCGCATCACTGCTTAGCATCAGGCGGGATTGCGCAGTCAAGCACTAGTTTATAATTATTCAGCACTAGTTTATTATTATTAGTTAATATCTGTATGGAATGCCTAAGCATATTTATGCCTTTGAAAGTGTAACAATGATATTTAAAATGCTCATACTTAACTATTTCTTGTTTTTTTTACATATGGTCTTGTATTCCAAAGAGATGAAGTGCTACTGCAAGCAGTCCAATCATTACGACGCCTAGTATGGGACCGGCTGGCTAATATTATTTATCAAACTCGTTTTATATTGTAAATAAAAAATGAGAAGTTATTTAAGGGTTTTTATTAAATTTTTCTAATATATCTAAGAATTTCGCAAACAGAGTTTGCCACTGAGACTGTTGATCGAGCTCCCGTTCTCTAAGCCTTAAATGGTCACTGGCAAAATCTATAGCAAAATTCTGCCATCTTTCTTCGCTGTTAGCAAAGAGGTAAGCTGCATCAACAGAGCGTGTACGGCGGCGTCGCCGTGAGGTGCGGCGTGGGCGCATGACGCGGCGAGCACCGACTCCGCTGCGTCTTGGACTCACAAAAACGTGGTGGGGAGTAGGGGAAACTGCACCTCCCTCTATCTCCTCAACATCAAATTCCACTTGCTCCTGGCCTGTCCCTGACCGGTTCTCATTATGCGTTTCTGAAAGTAACAGTCACTAATTATTATGTACAAGACAAACGTTATGTTACTAAAAGTATTAACAACTTTACTTTTGTTTATTCAATAATTATAAAACATTTAGGTACAGTCAATCTGAGTAACTTTAATTAGTTCGGGTTATATTGACAGTGGGACCATGAACTAGTTTCGATTCTTTTATCGTATGATACCAACTCAATTATTAGTGTGCGGGTTCGATTCACGGTCAGGCATGTAACATTTCTAAGTTATATGTACCTTCTAAGTATATCTTGGACACCAATGACTGATTATAAGGTGAAACCTAGACTTGTAAGTCTGAAATCGCCAACCCGCATTGAGCAAGTGGGGTGATTACGCTCCATCAGTCTCTGTATGAGAGGAGACCTGCGCCCAGCAGTGGGACGCTAAAAAAAGGTTAATGATGATACAAATACAATTTATAAATACTTCTTGTAGCTTTGTATTTTTCAACTTGCTCCGTAAACGTTAAATATTTTTTTTTTTTGTTTTTATTATTTTAGCTTCTTTTCTACTTAGTTATGCAAAAAATTTGGTCTCAAAGGTGCTATGCTCATTTAAAATTTGTATACCAATGCCAAACGTCTTAGCCTGATTATTGATTCTTTTATAAAATTCTAGCTGCGCCGCGCGGTCTCAGCCGAGTAGGTTTGGATATGTTTTTTTTTATATGCTCCGCTCCTATTAATCGCAGCGTGATGTTATATAGCCTAAAGCCTTCCGGGATTAATGGGCTGTCCAGTGGAAAATTTTTAAATCGGCCCAGTAGTTCCTGAGATTAGCTCAAACAAACAAACTAAGAAACAAAATATTCAGCTTTATACAGGTGGCGCAATAGAACGTGCATATTGCATCATCTTTTTTTGCGGGGTAGAAGGGGCGTGGGCGAGGGGAGACCGATATCGTTGGGTAGCGCGGTTCATGAAGTTTTAGTCACTGAGTCACTTCGACGGGAAGCGTCGCGCATTTTGCGTGCGCGCATTTTACGAAAACTCTCGTTCGTACGTAGTTGTCAGGCGACTATTTTGTTCTGAGTATGGTGTACGGCAAATTAGGGAGGCTCCGAGTGCTAATTTGATTAAAATCTGGATAAAGCGGTTTGAAGAGACTGGATCGACGTTTAAACCACCAAAATTGTCGTTATTGGAATAGTGAGAATCCCAGACTCAAACATCAAAAACCGTTACATAGCCCTAAAGTGACAGTTTGGGCCGCAATCTCTGCCAAAGGAATAATTGGTCCTTATTTTTTTGAAAACGCACGGGGGCAAAACATCACTGTTAATACCGAACGCTATGTTGCGATGTTGGAAGGTTTTTTGGCCCCAGAACTTGAAAATTCAAGAATAAAGAACTCTAGGACTTGGTTCCAACAAGACGGAGCTACCAGTCACACATCAAATGACTCCATGGCGGTTGTGAAGCAGATGTTCCCTGGCAAACTGATTTCGAAAAGAGGTGATATCCCATGGCCTCCGCGCAGTCCAGACTTGACGCCTCCTGACTTTTTTTTGTGGGGATACCTCAAACACAAAGTCTACACCAATAATCCGAGAAACATCAGTCAGCTCAAGGAGAATATTCGTGGTGAAATGGCAGCAATCACACCAGCACTACTTAAGAATGTTTTCGGTAATTTCCGTTTGCGGTTAGAGGAGTGCCAACGTAGAGAGGGTCATCATTTAGATGATGTTATTTTTAAAAAATAAACTTCAGTTATCACTTAATAATTGTTTTATTTTAACTATACCTTTTGTATTTATTTTTTAATAATTATTTTAAAAATGCACGTTCTATTGCGC
The DNA here is from genome assembly GCA_037179545.1 of Sesamia inferens. NCBI lineage: Eukaryota > Metazoa > Arthropoda > Insecta > Lepidoptera > Noctuidae > Sesamia > Sesamia inferens. The sequence continues at coordinate 18,920,504 of CM073933.1, read as the reverse complement.
CATCCTGTATATTAGTATAGAGTATAGATATAATACAAAACTGTAAATTAATGGTTTATATTTTTATTTATTTCGTCAGTTACTCCCATTTATATGAAAAACCTAAACCAATGTTAGCCAAATTAATTCAAAATACATATATAATTATTACTGCTTTTCTATCAATGCTTTGATTTGTGTCAAAGTTACCGATGTAATAACGGTAACTTTGACAGACCGAAAATGAGATTTTCTTATGGACAGATAAGTTTTTAGATAATTTCAATAATCTTTACGAATGAAAAGCGTTGAGAGCACTAACAAAATAAAATACATTCGTGTGATCAGGCGCGTACGCTTCATACAAGCAGATAAGCTGTGCATACCCTAATAGTCTTCTAAAAAAATATATAATAATTTATAATATACTACAGTAAAATAATTTATATACTACAAACTTAAAACTGAAAGACTTTGTTAATCAGTTATTGATAACACTGCCATCTATTGGGCCTAGTGCTAACGAGACACATCAGTTGCCTTAGGCGCGACGCCCGCGCCACTTCTCGTAACGGCGTAAGCAGTTACAAAATGTGCCTCTTCCGTATCTGTCTGTGTATAAAATTATTTGCTTGTGTGCCTAAACTGTTGTGTACGTGTGCGTGAAATTTCTTTGGGTTTAAAGCCCATGATAAGCACAGCTTCTAATAATGCGACGAATTTAAGAAGTTCAGAAATATAGCATGATTGTTGTTCGTTCAAATACCTTTTTATTTTAGCAGCTTATGTTGTTTCATTATTGGTGTATTTGGTTAAATATGTACCTATATTGATTGTTTTAAGCGGAATTGAATATTCATTTATTTTAGAGTTTTTGGTTTAACACAAAAGAAAGGTTGTCTTTATAAAAAGTATTATGATAATTATATGTGGTTAGCAGGTTGTGTAGTGTGTACACACAAATAAATTGTTTTGTTTCTCGTGTAGGTATATTATTTTAAAACACGGCATTGACAGTTCGTCGTTATAAAAACTTAAAAGACCTTAAGTTTTTCAACCTACTTGCTTTTGAATTTCAATACTATACTTTATATTGTAATAATTTTCCTGAAGTATACAAATTAGCAAAATTTAATAGTTATGATTCCAATGAGTAGTGCATTACGCATATTTATGAAACACACAGGGCCAAAGCAGACTCATAGATTTGTCTATATTTCCATTTTAAAAGAACTTTTAGCGATTTCAAAACGATCTTATATATATTTAATTTTTACAAAGTTATTTAAAAATAGATAGGCGCGTTGATTTAATTTATAGATAGTAACATATATTTCTTTTAGTTTTTTGAGAAATAAATTATTACTTATTTACAGTTGAGTTAGTAATACCATTTCATTGTATTTTGACAGCCTCCATGGCGTAGCGGTAGCGAATGCGGCCGCTGCGTAAGGAGGCGCGGGTTCGATCCTCGCGCAGTGTAAGTATTTGTATGCATGAATATGAATATTTGCACTGGTCTGGTCGTGCCTCGGAAAGCACGTTAAGCCGTTGGTTTCGGTTGCCATACGAACATCTAGTGGCAGTCGTTACAGGTTGTTGGAGCCCACAAAAGTCCAACAATTGGTCTAACTTCAATGCTTCGATATTGCCTTCACGTTGTGGAGGTCAGACGGTAGTCGCTTCACGAAAAATTATGATTATGTGTTTACCTAGTTTCTTATCTGACATACTCAGTTCATACATAAGTTGGTGGGTCTGTCAGATTTAATACACGTGGGGACTCTAGTGCCGAAGAATTTGGAAAATAGGTATTTGAAGAAACTATTGCCGTCGCGCTGTGTCCAACCTCTCCCGGTAAAGTGCGAAAAAGACAGTTGCCGCTCAGGCTGATTTTACCTACAAAAATGTTGACCAAAAGACGTTTTGTACTCCGCTGTTTTCTTTTTCAAAACACGACAGATTTCAATATTTTCATATCAAAATTTAGAGGAAAAGTATAAAATCAAAAATCTAAATCAAAGCATTTATTTCAAATAAACCAGTTACAGGCACTTTTGAATAGGGATGTATCCAAGGTATGAAAATCAAAAAAATAATAATTAGTCCGCCTTATAGATAATTAAAAACATTAAGACGCGTATTTTTTATTTTGTCGTAATTACCAAAAACTACTGATAGCGTATTAAAGCTACGGAGTGGGAGTTAATTACGTTTCGCCGTGCTATATTTTGTACCACGGCGTGACGTCATGCGACATTTCAAATCAATATATCTTCCTAAGTATTTGAATGAAAGAAACAATAAAAAAATACGTGTTCAATATTTTTTATAAGTCTAGCTGATGGACATTAAATTATTTTTTTGGATACAAGACAATTGTCACATGGTCGGTCAGTCAGTAAGTTAAAGCTAGTCGCCCATTCCAAAGAGTAGGTACCTATGGAGAAGAACGGGCAAGAAACTCTATGGACACTCTTTTAAATTATCAAGCTTTTGATACAAATATTTGATTACATCATTCATGTTCAAATCAACCGTGTGAAAAAGATGCAGAAATATATTGTACGCTGAATTGTTGTTTTTTCCATAATGGACGCTCATTATGGAAAACAAAAAAAAAACAACAATTCAGATATTAAAATAACAGGTACATTGTGCTCACACGTGTACCATGCAATTATACAATACTAAGAAATTGAATCTACACAATGCAAAGATAGTTTTGTCCAAGGTTCAGCAGCTCCAACTGACCAAGAATTGACCCCTGTGGGACTCCATCCATTAACGTCAACGCTTTGAATCCTACCACTCAAGTAAGATGTAATAAGACCCAGTGCAGAGTTCCGCATCCCGTAGTGGCAGAGTTTCCTGATTAACGTATTGTGAAGAACGCAATCGAATGCCTTGGACAAATCACAAAAAATGCCCAAGGCATCGCATTTATCCTCCCATGCATAATAGAAATGTCCTAGAAGTTCAACACGGCATCAGTAGTGGAACGACTCCTTGTAAAACCGAACTGTTTGCTATGTAATAATTTATGTTTATTAAAAAAACTTAACACTTGGTTTCAAATCAATTTCTTTAAAATTTTACTTAAGGTAGGTAGTACAGAAATATGTCTATAATTTGTGGGGTCTGATGTACTACCTGATTTAAACAAATGTATTATTTTACTATTTTTCATGAGATCAGAAAACTCTCCACAGTCAATACAAGCATTATATAACAGCTAGAGTGGGTGCCACAATATCAATAATAGAGTTAGCAACTTCCACCGAATGACCCCATAGGCCACCAGTTTTTTCTACATTTAGAGTGTGAAAGATTTTGTTATATCTCTACTGATAACATGTTCAAAATGAAATTCCGAATCACAAACATTAACATTTTCTTTAAGCAAAGACTCAGCAACAGAAGGTGATGAGTTTAGGGATTTAGTAATTGAAATAGGAATATCCGAAAATAAATTTTCAAATGCCTCAGCGACTAGTGAGTCTCATTTTATTATGTTGCCATTAATAGACAAGTTATAGTCAGTATTTCTATCACTGGACCTTCCCGTTTCACTATTAATAATTTTTCAAGTCGTATTAATTTACTACTTTTTTTTTATCTTTGAACTCAAGTAACGTGACTTGGCCATATAACAAACTTGTTTAAATAATTTTGAATATTTTCTAACATACAAATTAAATTCAACAGTGTTAATATAAGTCCTCTCATTGTACAGTTCATAAAGCCGAGTTCTACTTTTATGAATACCGATGGTAGCCCAATCATAGAAAGATGCATTACTATTAACAGAGATAGTCTTGGGAACAAAGGTGGAATCAAATTGCTTACAATAGTATACAATATGTAAAGAAAACCCTGTCCGACCCATAAGGATAATAAAGGTTAGGTAAACACTTGACCAAATATAATATAAAATTTTACGTAATCATCATAGAAACAATACTAATGAATTTTGAAATAATCTTTTTTTTCCCGCGAATTAATTCCAACTTCCCCGAAATTTGGTAATTTTTAAAAAGTAACAACACCGGTATTATTATGAGAGAATAGCGATGCGACCACGTGTCGCGTGCCCTGCCCCCGCCGCCCGCGGAAGGGTTGCTTACCGCAAATGTATTAAGTTACCTCTTTTTGCGAAATAATATTTTTTTTAGGGGGATCTTTTTTTTAAGTTTAACCCGGCTTTGTATCCATTAGTAAAATCAGTTATCGATACCTACCAATAACTTCACGGATCGGACAGGGTTTTCTTTACATATTGTATATTAAAAAAAAATATCATAGAGATGATTAGGCTACACAGTACGCTTCTATTATTTTCTTTTTTTGTCCAAAATACAAAAACTTATCACGTTTGTCTAATAGTCGTCTGAACATCGCGATTAAAATGGGTTACTTTTTGAGCCTTAGAAGTACTTATCATATTTCTTTTATGAATTAAGTTTCGGAAAAAAATCAAATGATAGAGGCATGTATAATCACGGTATAAAATTGTAGAAAAAAAAAAGGTTTTCTGTAGAACTCCGTCTACTGCCGATATTTGAACGTGACAACGTCTATGCCTATGTTTCCGAGTATGCCTTCGGGCGCTCTAGGGGTGGGGGTAAAGTAGGCGTGGACTCCGTGTGGCGTCAGATTCGGCCGTTACGGTGTTTTCGAGAATGACTCCACGCCGTACCAATTTAATAGACGTTGTCACGTCAAAAAATCTCTAAAAGCATTAACCATGAAGAAAACAGCGGAATACGTTGGTATAGAGAAAGCACCATTAGAGTCCCCTCTTAATACACTTTCAACAAAAGGATGTTTCAGAAATGTATGGAGCCTGGGCCAGTACATTGTACACTTAATGCTAGGTATAGTTACGCTATAGTTAACTGTTTTTAATGTTAATTTCCAATATTTTGGCTTAGTTTTTATACAGATTCAATTTAACTCGGCCAAGGAGTGCAACACAACTACTAATAAATATGGTGGTCATCAATAAGAGAAATAACGTAAATGAAATGTCACTGTCAAAATTAGTTATTTCAAATAACTAATTTTGACAGTGACATTTCATTTACGTGTCATGAATCTAAGGCTATTGTATCTATATCACCTACCATATGTCTGTGAAAAAAAACAAAATATGAATTCCGAACATACAGCCCATTAATTAAACACCAAAGAGTATAATAATACTAGGGAAAAAGAGAGCCCTCTCGAGACCTTTTTATGCAAGCAATTTTGAAGCGCCATCTAGAGTTCTTAACCGAGTTATAGGTATGCTATACATACGTATACTTAGCTATATAAGTATTCATAAGCATAGTTCCATTCCCAATAACAAGTTATTATGTTTAATTTTCTTATTGTTATGCTTTGACAAACATTTGCAAAACATTACAATAAGAAAATTAAACAAAATAACTTGTTAATGGGCATCGGGTCTTGTAGAATCAAATATTTTTACGCTAAGGCAATTAAAATGAAAAAGTGGCCATCTTGTGAATAAGGTTGCCAACCAATTAACCATACTTTCTACTTTATTTTTGGTAATTCTACTTTTTTACAAATAAAGTATGCATAAATACTTTATTTTTAACCTTTGCTGTGATGCGTAAAACAAAATACTCATATAACGATTTGTAATTGCTGAACGAAATGTTTAAAACGAACGGAAATAATTTGGAATGAACAAAATATTTCTTACCTACTCTCTGTTCCTGCGATTTTAGCTTTCACTGAAAGAGTTTTTTTTTTAATATATCTAAAGTGGCGAGAAGAGAGAAATAGAGAGGTTATTTATTTAAAGGAGAATGGCCAAAAAAGACCCAGGCTCGGCACAAAAGTTTTATATTTCAGATTTTAGATCTGATTTAGTCATCGAGCACATATCCAATAGAGTGGTAATGCCACTAGTTTTGTTCGAAAACAAATTACGCTAAAACGCTGCCCCGGCCCGCTGCACTCTGATTGGCCGACTCAAGGTCACGTATTGCACTAGAGTAGGGCAACAGAAATAAAATTGTTTATATCGATATCGATAAAGTTACAATGTTTGTTTAGCGTATTAAAATACTTTGTTTTATTTCTCATAGTACTACATGGTCCATTAGACAAAATTTAAATAAATAGCTAGTTTCTGTACTAGAATACCTAATAACAGATATTTATATCATATCATATCATAACAGATTTAGATATATTTTTTTATTAGATATTATATGTGGTCTAGTCAGGTCTGTCACGTAAGAACATATGGAGCGATGCTCTACTTGGAAAGGCCGAATCCTTGCCTTTCCAAGTAGAGCATCGCTAATAAAAATATTTTCTTTTAATTATTAAAATTAAACCATAAATGTTCTTATTAAAATTTAATAAGAACATTTATGGTTTTGAAATCAAATAACACTTTTGTATTAAGTAAATAAAACTTGTTTATCATGATTTCTATTAAAAATAAAGGAAAAATTATAATCTTAGTGTACTTTACTGTTACTGATTTTTAATGTGAATTAATTTAGTATAAATTCTTCTCAAAACTTGTTTCTCATCATATTTTTTTCTTTTCATGAGGATTGTTAGTCTCATATCTATATATTTTTTAGCGATTCTTAAAAAATAAATAATAATAATAATAATATAATTAACATATTTAAAATTTGCCTTGAAATGTATTCTATTTATACATTTACTAGGTAATTTGTTTGTTTACCCTTTTTGGTTAGTATCGATACACAATGTGAGTAGCACAGTGCAACACTAGTAAAACCCGTAATAGATAGAAAAGGATGGCATAATATCGGTTATACTTAGTAAGAGCAAGACGCATAGACAAGTACCTATTGTTTGGTTTTTCTTGACCAGTTCAACTTGAGCCATGATAGATGGATGCAAAGTGAATTAAATCATAGTTTATTAATACTTGGCGATGAAACGAGATTCCGTCTGTTTTATAATTCGATGTTCTGCTGTTTTTACCACACCATCGAATAAAACAACACGACATTATGGGGTACTATACCAAACTTTGAATATTTTCAATAGTATCGGGAGACGTACGCACAGGTCACTACTTGGTGCCGTACTGTTTTAGTGCAATCGTGAGTTGTTATGTATAATGGAGAAATCATAGATGTGTTTCGGAATTTGATGGCTCATATTACTACTCTATTGGATATGTGCTCGATGGATTTAGTAAACAAAGCTTCTGATTAGCGTCTGATTTAGTGATCATAGCTAAATTCAGTGGCTAACATATTTTATTTGCCTATAGTAGTTGCTTAGCTGGCGCTTGAGGCAAACAATGTTTTTTTAGTAAACTTATCAATACCTAATTCACATTATTTATTATGATTATTGTATTAGGTAAGTCTGGCCATAACAATAAAATAAGCAAGTGATTACATACGTGGATGTGAGTGAGCTAGCAAGATAGTGACGCTAGACGATGCAAGCGAGAGTTGTTGTGTAATATAATATTCTAATTATCCTATGTATCTTGTATTACCATTGTAAAACTTTTGTCAATAATGTTCTATTAAATACGATACTACAATACTTTTGTTATTTTTAATATATTTATATATAAGTAGTATTACAAGCATTGTTAACTTTCTAGAGTCCTTTTGTATAGTAATCTTATGAAATAATGACAATTTATAGCACCTATGGTAATTATTAACTTTTAATGGCCAAAAAACATGTTAGCCACTGAATTCAGCAACGATCATAACTCAGAACAACTATACTAATTTTAATTTAAAATCTGATATATTAAATTTTTGCGTCAGGCTTGGGGTTTTTTTTTTTTTTGTATGCGTCGTGGCCGTTCTCCTTTATATATTAATTGTAAAGCAAGCTTTGTAACCTTTAAAGATGACAAAAATTGTTGGCATGTGCTAAAAGCACACAAAAATATGTTTTTAATGTAATAAAAACATAAAATTTTTAAAATACTTTTTTCTACCTAATACTTTATTTTTTTCCTATCCAAACCACTTTATATGTTTTTTGTGAAAATAGTTGGTAACCCTACTTGTGAACCATGTTAGGTTCCTATTACCAATTAACAAAATGATCTGATAAGGTTGCCAGAACAAGGATTTTTAAAAAGGAAATTTAATTGAAATTGGTAATTTAAATGATCTGCTAATTATTAAAAATTTATCGTATTTTTTCATAAAAATTCAAAATATTTATTTTCAAACTGTGTTATTCATAAAAAACTCGTTAATCACTCATTAGCGACTATTTAGCTAACCATTTAGTTAGCTCTTAATCAATGCTTAACTTTTCTTTATTCATAAAAGCTAGTTAGCAGATGATTAGTAGCGATACGAAGTAGAGGTGAAACTATGCGTTCGGCACAGATTATAATCAAAATAGTTGACTAAAAAATGGAATTTTTAGAAAAAACTTGTCAAAACTGCGATTTTCTATCTGTCGTGTTTGGCAGAAAAATGTCAGAAATTTCATGGGATAATTTGAATATAAATAAAATGATTTATTACAAGTAAATAATTGTATTTGTGATGATAGTAGTGAAAGTAATAAACTCCAATAATATTATAGTAAACAGAAAAAAGGTATTTATCTCTGTATTTATATGTAATTACTAATCTTAAACTGACGAAATTAATGTTAAAGCAGTAGCCGATAGTAACTGTGTATTTTCCTGCTCTTTATGCTTGTAAACATCCATTTGATATTTAAGAAATTTAAGTGCGTTCTTGTGTATATATTACATTACTTCCTACTGCTTTTGTACTGCTTTTTACAGTATTATTATACTTGTTTACAGGCACACGTTTTATTGCTGTATACGAAGCCACTATTAGCACCTAGCGGCAATATTATTCTACCTTGCAATGACGGCGAAGGAGAAGACCATGCTGAGTGAAAAAGATGAGGAATGAGGGTCGCGTGAGTCAAGAATGGCTCTCATGCTTATGGAAGAAAACAATGAATTATTTTTATAACAAAAATGTAAACAGTTTTAATGCGTATCAAAATAAAATATTTCTAAATAAATGTTTTATTATTTGTGTCTTGCTGCCCCAACATGACTTTTTTTAGTCCTGTGCCTTAGATATGACATAAGATAACACAAGGAAACATAGGGCAGCATCTAAAATCACTGTCTTTTTTATTACTGCTTTTATAAACCAGTGCCTGACTGCAATCCCGCCTCAGCAGTGATGCAATCGTTGATGGTAAAGCGCGCTAGTTTATTAAGAACCTATTCACTCAGATTGAGCAAATAGGAAGGAAGACGGCAGTTGAGCGAGGTGATGCAATGTTAAACCCAACAACACGACCAACGATGCTGCGCAAGAGGGAGATTTATCTGGAGACCGTCCACGACCAAACTCCCGACACAACAACGTTTGGCGCATCGTACCCGGCACATTTTGCAACACAACTGCTCAGACCTGTCCTCCGTACGGCTTTACCAGACATCAACACGACGAATCGCTTGGCGACAAGACTTTGTCTGGTGGGTAGTAACTTCTGCCGGCAGCGGATGTTATAGCCTACTACCGAAAAAAGCTTGTAAGTCAAAAAAGTTTCAAAGCTAATATAACTTTACTACGTCGTTTCGGCAATTCAAAAAAAGGTTTTCAACATCCTTGTATATGCATTATTCGATATTATAAACAAAATAACTTCGAAGCATAATGATCATATTAAATCAATCAGCTGATTCAAATAAAATCCGCCATATTGTTGCCTCTAACCATCCTCTTAACAGCGGTCCGGTGATGTTTAATTTTGACAGCTACTAATCAATTGCTTAGCATCCTCTTAGCGTTAAACAGCTTTTATGAATAAGAATTTTGCTAATCAGTTGCTTAGCAAATGATTAAAGTTTTATGAATAAGACTGAAATTGTTTAGAGAGACATCTATGATATGGTTTTAGGTCAAGAACTCTAGATGGCGCTACTTCCTTTGCTACATGTTCGTTCAAGGGAACTGTCTCCCCCCTGTTAAACACACTCAAATCAACACTTGACACAAACACAACGGGAAAATAGAACTATCAAAGTCGCCAATCAAACGTCATAACCACTGTCATGGCTACCTTAATAAAGGGTTATCTCACTAAAAAACATTTCAAATAATTAATTATACATACTTGTATTTTTATTCAAATTAATTTATTAGTATTTTTATGAAAATCTTTTATTTTTTTCCTTTTTATCTATATAGCGTACAGTCAGTAGCAAAAATATGTATACATTGCCATGTCTCCAAAAATATGTAAACATCTTCGACTTTAAAAAGAAGTGCTCAATTTGAAGAGCACAAAATTGTAGCCACCGGTTCACATCATAAATATGTATACGCTCATTGCTTCATTAAATTATGCCCACCACGAAAGGAACAATACTATGTACATAGCAGGGATGTAACGGAAGTAGTTTTATCGGAACCGAAGCCGGAATCGGAGTTTTTAAATTTGCTTTATCGGAATCGGAACCGGAGTCGGAATCGGAATCGGAAGCAGGGTGACATGAGAGAGAATTATTATTTAAGGACAAATAAAACATTATGTAGTATTTTTTTTTATTTTAAGTTTCAGTTGTAACATAAAAGTTTTATGTTTTATGATAAAATATAAAAAATGAACAAAATTGGCATATAAACAACAAGTTTAAATAGAATGAATTTAAACCCGAAGTAGCATATACTAATCAATTAGTAATTAAATTTCTAACTTTATTAATTCTTCATATTCAGTGGCATGGACAGACTTCAAATGGCTTTTTAAAGACGTTGTCGTACCTCCCTTTCTTGATTACGTCTTCATACACAGTTTACACTTTGCCGAATCCGAATTAACTTGAATGAAGTAGTTCCAAATACAACTTGATTTAGGTTTCATTGTCCAACACAAAAACAGATCACTTTTATTATTATTATTTTATTGATAATAAGCCGCAAAAATCAAAACAAATATCTATTTAACCAATGAACGTGTCGTGCTGTCGTGTGTGTTAACAAGTGAAAAAATAATTGACAATAGAGTGCGCGGGTCGGGGGAGGGGCGATTCCCCGCGCGACGCGTATGAACCTGTCGAATCATAACAGTCGGTCGCAGGGGGGGAGACAGTTCCCTTGAACGAACGTGTAGCAAAGAAAGTTGCGCCATCTACACTTCCCGACCTAAAACCATATCATAGATGTCTCTGTAAATAATTTGAAAAATAAATATTTTGAATTTTTATGAAAAAATATGATAAATTTTTAATAATTAGAAGGAGATCATTTAAATTACCAATTTCAATTAAATTTCCTTTTTAAAAATCCTTGTTCTGGCAACCTTATCAGATCATTTTGTTAATTGGTAACAGGAACCTAACATGGTTCACAAGTAGGGTTACCAACTATTTTCACAAAAAAACGTATAAAGTGGTTTGGATAGGAAAAAAATAAAGTATTAGGTAGAAAAAAGTATTTTTAAAATTTTATGTTTTTATTACATTAAAAACGTATTTTTGTGTGCTTTTAGCACATGCCAACAATTTTTTGTCATCTTTAAAGGTTACAAAGCTTGCTTGACAATTAACATTTAAAGGAGAACGGCCACGACCCATCCAAAAAAAAAAAAACCCAAGCCTGATGCAAAAATTTAATATATCAGATTTTAAATTAAAATTAGTATAGTTGTTCTGAGATATAATCGTTGCTGAATTCAGTGGCTAACATGTTTTTTGGCCATTAAAGTTATTAATTAGCATAGGCGCTCAAGGAAAACAATATATTATTTATAAATTGTCATTATTTCATATGATTACTATACAAAAGGACTCTAGAAAGTTAACAATGCTTGTAATACTACTTATATATAAACATATTGAAATTACAAAAGTATTGTAGTATCGTATTTAATAGAACATTATTTACAAAAGTTTTACAATGGTAATACAAGATACATAAGATAATTAGATTATTATATTACACAACAACTCTCGCTTGCATCGTCTAGCGTCACTATCTTGCTAGGTCACTCACAATCACGTATGTAATCACTTGCTTATTTTATTGTTATGGCCTGACTTACCTAATACTTACAATAATCATAATAAATAATGTGAATTAGGTATTGATAAGTTTACTAAAAAAACATTGTTTGCCTCAAGCGCCAGCTAAGCAACTACTATAGGCAAAAAAAATATGTTAGCCACTGAATTTAGCTATGATCACTAAATCAGACGCTAATCAGCTTTGTTTACTAAATCAGATCTAAAATCTGAAATATAAAACTTTTGTGCCAAGCCTGGGTTTTTTTGGTCATTCTCCTTTAAATAAATAACCAACTCGTTTTGGATTAAATTTATTGATACTCTATTTCTCTCTTCTCGCCACTTTAGATTTATTAAAAAAAAAAACTCTTTGTTAAAATTGCAGGAACAGAGAGTAGGTAGGTAAGAAATATTTTGTTCATTCCAAATTATTTCCATTATCCGTTTTAAACATTTCGTTCAGCAATTACAAATCGTTAAGTACCCATAATGAGTATTTTATTTTACGCATCACAGTAAAGGTTAAAAATAAAGTATTTTTGCATACTTTATTTGTAAAAAAGTAGAATTACCAAAAATAAAGTAGAATGTAGGGTTAATTGGTTGGCAACCTTATTCACAAGATGGCCACTTTTTCATTTTAATTGCCTTAGCGTAAAAAAATTTGATTCTACAAGACCCGATGCCCATTAACAAGTTATTTTGTTTAATTTTCTTATTGTAATGTTTTGCAAATGTTTGTCAAAGCATAACAACAAGAAAATTAAACATAATAACTTGTTATTGGGAATGGAACTATGCTTATGAATACTTATATAGCTAAGTATACGTATGTATAGCATACCTATAACTCTGGTCAAGAACTCTAGATGGCGCTTCAAAATTGCTTGCATAAAAACGTCTCGAGAGGGCTCTCTTTTTCCCTAGTATTATTATACTCTTTGGTCGGTCGGCACACGCCGCCGCACTCGCTCGCTATCTATGCTTCGACCTCCGATTCACATCTCCGATTAAAAAATGTCGGAGCCGGAGTCGGAACCGAAAGTATAATAGTAATCGGAAGTTCCGACTTAACGGAACCGGAACCGAAGTTCCGTACCATCCCTAGTACATAGTAAGCGATGGACCTCCGCGGCGAGGTCGGTAGGTGGGTCTTTTTTGTGTGTTGTACTGGTGGCCCTATTGGCCTCTTGGAGGAGGGTTATGGGGTCATCGGGGCCTGTGAGGGCATGCCTTGGGCGGCGAAGCTTGGAGATGGTGGAGGGGGTATAGTTAGCAGCTGCATGTCAAAGAAGCGTTTGGAAAGACGCTTCATGAACTGCTGGATGGTGGGAATTTTGAGATCAAGGTGGAGGATCTCTTTACGGACGAACCAAGGGGCACAACAATACTATGTATGTATCTATGTGTCTATGTATGTATTGTTCCTTTCGTAGTGGGCATAATTTAATAAAGCAATGAGCGTATACATATTTATGATGTGAACCGGTGGCTACAATTTTATGCTCTTCAAGTTGAGCACTTCGTTTTAAAGTCGAAGATGTTTACATATTTTTGGAGCCTTGGCAATGTATACATATTTTTGCTTCTGACTGTACATGGTGGTGACCCACAATGAAACATCTCCTTTAATTTTAATATAGTTATTATGACTACTTACCTTCCTTAAAATGGATATTCTCATGGGGAGATGTGAAGGACTGCTGTGGAGATGGAGACACCTGCTGCTGCTGTAGCAGTGTATCACATTCAAATGAAGTTGTCTGTAACATGCATTAAATATTGTTTGAAGATTATGATAGTAAAGTCTTAAGAAAGAGTGTTATGCAATAAGTATATTTAATGTATAGAATATAAACTTGCAAAGGCAAACGGATTATTTAGTTCACACACTTAAATGCTGATTATACACAAAGCTATAATATGTAACAGTATATTAATTACCTCAAAGCCAACTTCAGGTATGCTTATCAGACCTATCGCAGCTTGAGTTCCTGTTAAGTTGAGGACCCTCTGCTCCAGGTCTGTCAAACTTAGTTTACATTCGGGGTCACCACCTATTCCAGTGACATAGTGATGGATTTTAGCAGCCTTCCTTTTTGTGTTGTTTTTAAAATCACTCCACACCTTCAAATGCAAATAGCAAAACAATCATTGATAACATAGATTAGTTAGCTTTAATGTAATGTTTAATTTAAAAAGCCGTACCTTTTTCCACTTTTCAACTGGCTTAGAAGAACCAGGTGTATCCATATTGAGGATTTTGGTTAATTCGATCCATTTATTATGAGCTGTAAGGCGACCCTGAATACCATCCACAAACTTATTCAAGTCTCCATTCCTGCAATAATAACGAATGTTGTAACCGAATAATATAATTATGAACAAATAGTTATATTGATAGAATGTTTACTTAGTAAACAAAACACAGTTATTTACCTTTCCATAAACTCCACTAGCACTTCGAATTGTGAAGAACTTGTGCGCAACATTCTAATAAATTTTATAATGTATATTTACGTAAATTCACAAACTTAAAACAGCTTATTAGGCAAATCTACAATGACACAAAACTAAAACTAATGGCATGGCGAAACTTCAAAGTGACAGAATATAGGTAGTCTTTCTTTTTAATTTTAAAAAGAGATAGAAATATGCGGTGTGAAGTTCGTTCAATCGAAAATCTCGTTACTCGATATGCTTTAAAAACTTTATTTGAAAAAAGGAACCCAATATCATCGAAAGCTTGACGTTTAGACGAAAACTTTCATAGTTTACAGTACCCTTACCAGTGGGCCTAGTATGAGTTTTCAATACGAAACTCGATCGTCGGTATCGAGCGCGTTTGGCTCTCTCATTGGTTGAGAGTTCTTACGACCTTGAAACGCGCTCGATATGGACGATAGAGTTTCGTAAAGAAAACTCATACTAGGCCTACATGAGTTTCTATAGAAAAACTACACCATCTTACCGTAGTCGGTATCGAGTAAACAATAAACATGCCTTCGAATACGTTTTCAATTAAACTCGTACCATGCATGAGTCATACAGACTGTCTGCAGTGATGCCAACGGTGCTGGCCCTAATGTCGCCGTTTCTCATGCATGAAGTAGCCTAATATCGCCCAATTTCAGTTGTAGTATTATATTGTGTAGTAGCCTAAACAACAAAATAACCAGGGGCGTAGCTACCGCCGTATCTGCCGTATCAATTATACGGGGCCCCCGACTCGCGTAAGCAAAATTTTATAAAAACTTCCCAACTTTTTTTTTATTTCACAAATGACAAGAGTCAAAAAAGCAATTTCTCTTTTTCCCACGTAATGGCATCTGCACACTGCGCGCTACGAGCGATATCCAATGAGATCTCTGATTTTCCGTCTGACGTTCCGGGGGAAGCGAAGTTCTCAAATTTTGGGAAAAAAGTGACAGACAGATAATTATGATAAATAAATATTTCTATTAATTTTATGCATTTTTTTTTTCTTTTGTGAGAATTCTTTACCCTTTCTTAGGGCCCCCAAACAATTTTTTATACGGGGCCCCGCTAAGGCACGCTACGCTTCTGAAAATAACAATAAGTAGGTACCTGTATGAATAAAATAAAATGTAGCTTTTAATGAGAGTGTGAATTTCGCCAACATCCGACAGGAATAAATTAAAAGAAATATTTAAAAAAATACTAAAATACGCGCCATTATCACAATATACTTATACTTACTTATACTTAACGCAACAGACGGACAGACAGAGTTACTTTCGCTTTTATAATATTAGAATGGATTACAGCTTTGGGAATAAATAAAAAAAAATATTTTTAAAAAGTGATTATCCATTATCACAGCAATTATAAAGGAGAAGTTCTTCAAAGTGAAAGGCAAAGGAAAAACCGAAATTTCTGTACAATACAGAAAATTGCGTGCACGTGGAATACCTACCTTCGTATAACTCTATTGTATTCTAAGGTACATAATAGCTAAGACAAATTCAGGGTATTCCCGCTGGAAACTAATCTTAAACAAATGACTATCTTAATATCAAATTGTACCAACATTACACACACGCATGGCCGCATGCCTCTTGGCATAGTAGGTAGTATATACAAAAAATAAATATAAAAAAGCTCTAGAATTGAGTAGCCTAATTTGCGACCAGTTGCCTTTCAGATTTTTTTGTCGCTAATTCTCGTTCTGAGAAGCCTAAATGGCGAAAAATCGCCTACGTTGGCAACACTGACCGTCTGTGATACGGACTCGCTAACGACACTTCGAATATTTATGTAGATTTCGAGTGCTTATGTTGGTACAAAAACCGTAATGTATCTAACTTCACACTTAAATTTGCTGTCTCTTTCTAGCTTGAGTGAAAGGCAAAGAAGGCAGATAGCCCTAAAAACACTACCAATTTGAAACGCCGATTTTTTTTTATAAACATAACAAATAAATATGTTCCTAAACTTGTATATATTATCGTATGATCGGACGCCATATTTCTATACGTCAATATCACCATAACTTATGGTATCAAATCAAAGTTAGTCTAGGTACCTATAGGATCGTGGGAATCGTGCGGTCCAGGGCCGTCAAGTCCATCACCCACACAGGGCCGCGTGCCCCTGTGTGGGCGATGGACCTGATAGCCGGAACACTCGCAATTCTGCACAAGCCGCAGAGGGTGATGGCCGTCAGAGTCGGCCGCGGGTATCGCACGATTTCCTACGAGGCGGCTTGGGTCCTGACCGGATCCCCGCCCTGGGACCTAGAGGCGAAAGTACTCGCGTCATTGTACCGATGGCGCGAGGAAGAACGGACACGGGGCTTCAGTCTGGTGCAGCAGCAGATCGAACTGCGCCGAGAGGAGCTCCGTCAGGTCCTGGTGGCAGACTGGGGGCAGAGGATTCTGCGCCCTACCGCCGGCCTCGCTATCGTCGAGCCAACCCGGCCAGTACTCGACGACTGGCTCGGGAAAAGGCACGGCTCATTGTCGTTCAGGGTGACGCAGATATTGTCGGGGCACGGCTGCTTCGGCAAGTGCCTGCATCGGCAGGGAGCATAGGCAGGGAGCCGGACGCTCGGTGCCACCACTGCGTCCAGTGCGGTGAGGACACGGCGCACACGCTCTGCGAGTGTGTTGCTTAGGAGGAGCAGCGCCGTGTCCTCACAACTGAAGTTGGAGGCGATCTGACGCTGCCGGCAGTGCCTCCTTATGATTGTTAGGTACTACTAATTTCAACGTTCACAGCAAGTATTTCGATGGCCAACAACGGATAACGCCGTGATTAGAGTTTGAGGTGGTTCGAGTTCAAATTTAATACCTAACAATTTTTTTTTAAATGTTTATTGTTGATTTATGAATGCTGACAACAAAAATATGTAAAAATACCGATCCGAAACTTAACGATGATACTTTCTTTTAAGATTTTTTCTATATTAGAGTCATTATAAAAAGATGAGGGTAGATTTGAAACAAAGTCAATCACTAGTTCACATAAAATATTCTACTACCTGTTAGCTGCAATAAGTAATCTCAAATAATATTAGTTGTTGTTGGTTGGTGAACATAATAGTTACGAGCGTTTGTGTTATTAGAATTACTTTTTAATCAATATGCAGGCTAATATTAGTATCAAAGCTAAGGCAAATATTGTGGCCCTATATAGGATTGGTCTCAATAAAATAAATCTGAAATATCAAATGAAACCGGCTTTTATGTAAGTTATTTTTATTATTATTTGGATAAGGTGCTAACCAATCGTTTGTTGAAAGTGTGTAATAAAATTGTTATTGTTTTAGAGAAATACAAATTAGCCGTTGGGTCAAGATGTTGGAGGACGAAGGTAGCTTAAAGTGCCGAGAGAAGTGGAACGTAACGACAATCTTTGCCGTTGAATAAACCTTTAAATCGTGCGAAGAAGGGAGGTTGCATTTGTGGATTAAAAATAAACCGGCGAAACTGGTGGAGACTTATCGAGCTAAACAAAAAAGAAACAATTTATAACAATTACAGTGCAGAAGTGTCCCACAGAGTGTTTTAAATATTTATCTAAGTGATTGTGAGTAAGAGAGAAAGTAATTTGTTGGGTTTGAAACCCAAAGAAAAATATGTGGAAAGCATGGGTGACACAACATGACAGCGTTATTTTTTTCGTAATACAAACTTCATACAAAACATTACAATACCTCCACCCTTAATCATTACACATGTATTTAACTTAAACAAAACAGAATTTCGGCATTATTACTTATTAACGACGCCAGAGACGTTCTTAAAAGATAGGTAGGTTTACAATATAAGGTCATATTTTATAATTAGGTGGATTATTAAGGCGACAACTACGCACCGGGCGAGACTGAGACTGATACGATTCGGTGGGCAAAGCAAGAGGAGATTCAACGCAATCTTGGAACTGATCGTCGGCTAGTACCTCACTCGCTTTTACGGGGCTCAGATGTGCCGGGCTGAGGAGTGGCGGACGGCTCGGAATGCTTCCGTAGGAACCAAGAGTTGAAACTCTTTCTGATTCTTCTGCGAGATTCGCACTAGTGGAAGGAAGATCAATGAACTCCGCCTGCGCTTAAGCTGATCTACATGTTTATGTATTTCTCTACCTGACGCATCGAGAACTCTGTAATCTGTAACACCCATTCTCTCAACAATCCTGCCAGGTTCCCACTTATTGTTACCTCTATATTGTCGAACCCAGACTTCTTCCCCTTCACCTAAGCTCCGAGTAACGCTACCCCTCGATTCCTGCTGTCGTGTTTGAGCGTTTTTAACCTTTGTTTCTCTATTAGGTCTCAAACAATCAAGTTTCGTACGGAGTTTATGGCCAAACATAAGCAAAGCAGGCGTTTCCCCTGCTGTGCAATGCTCTGTGTTTCTGTAGTGTAGAAGAAAATTATTTAAAAACAATATAATGTCTAAGTTGCCTCTAATTGCCTTCTTAATTGTTCGCTTAATTAAACGTACTGCATTTTCTGCAGCGCCATTGGAGGCGGGGGTGGTAAGAAGGGGAGAACAAATGACTAATGCCATTACTTTCCATGAACTTTGAAAATTCGACGATGTTTCGGTAGTCCGAAACGAGCGAAAATATCACTTAGTCTGATAATTGTGTGGGTAGCAACTGTGCTGGGCACCTGACTAACTTCAATCCACTTAGTCCTAGCATCAACTACTACAAGGTATATTTTACCGGCTATCGGACCCAAAAAATCAACATGTACTCGAGCCCACGGTTTTTCCGGCCAAGGCCAATTAAGGGCACGGTATGTGCCGTGGCGGGTCATCGCTTTCAGCCGCCCAAACGGTACATGCCCTGCACATCGATTCGATCGCTTCATCAATACCCGGCCACCAAACATAACTACGAGCAAACGACTTCGTTTTAACGATTCCCATGTGCGCTTCGTGTAATTGCGATAGTACCTTTGACCTACATGCGTCCGGTATTACTAACCTATAGCCCCATAGAACACAACCGAGCTCTTCATACAATTCGCGTTTTCGGTTATGATACGGTTGAAGTGCAGGGATCTCTGACGTCACTGGCCACTCGTTTCGCAAATAACTCTAAATTCTACTTAACAATGGGTCTCGCTGAGTTTGCTTTTTTAATTCATTGTAATCTAACAATAATGCATTTTGTGCGAAATGTAAAAATGTTTGATCTGGTATTTTACAACAATTATTAGTAGGAGAGACTAGTGCTGTCTGTGCTGGTAATCGTAATAACCCATCTGCTCCATTCGCCTCTGACCTAACAAACTGAATATCATAAGTATAAGCGGATAACTTAATGGCCCATCTTTGGAGACGGCTCGCTACCATAAAAGGTATACCTTGTTTCGGTCCAAAAATCGTTACCAGAGGATTATGATCTGTACGTAGAAGAAATCGCCTACCGTACACATACTGGTGTAATTTTTCTAAGCTGAAAACAATAGCTAGTGCTTCCCGTTCGATCTGCGAATAGTGTTGTTCGGCGCTCGAAAGCGCTCTCGAGACATAAACAACGGGGCGCTCGAGTACGCAACCGGGCGATGCCGCCACTGGTTCCAGCTGACTAAGTACCTACTCCACCTATACCCTTAGAACTTGCGTCACATGTTAAAATTGACGTCTTATCTGGATCATAATGAGCGAGCACTTCAGCACTAACGAGTAATGATTTTACTTTTTTAAAAGCAGCTTCACAGTTGGTATCCCATTCCCAAACGACTCCTTTCTTAAGTAAACGGTATAAAGGCGCGAGAATAGTGGATAGAAATTAATCGTTCCTAAGAAAGGCCTCAACTCTGAAATATTGGTGGGCTGTGGTATTTTAACTATGCCCTCCACTTTTTCTGGGTCGACCTTAATTCCGTCGGAAGATATAACATAACCCAAGGACTTTACTTCGTTAGTTAAAAAAAAACATTTATTTGGTTTGAGTTTCATTCCATTTGAATGCAAACGATGAAAAACCCGTTCTAAAATATTAAGATGGTCAGTAATATTCCCTCCTTTCGTTCCTATAATGACATCGTCAAGAAAAACTTCCACATTAGGAATATCACTTAAAAGATTGGACATAATTCTTTGAAAAATTCCAGGGCTCGAAGCTAGACCAAAAACTAACCTTTTATATTTAAACAACCCCTTGTGAGTGTTAATTACTGTCAGATTATCGGGATCATCTGACTCAATTTGGTTATAAGCCTGTGATAAATCGATTTTTGAGAAAATGGACGCACCGTTTAACTTGACTAATAAGTCCTCGATACGTGGTAACGGATACCTATCTACAATCCGAACTGGGTTCAAAGTAACTTTATAGTCTGCGCAAATACGGAGTCCACCATCAGCCTTACGCACCGGTACGAGCGGAGTAGCCCAGTCCGCACTGTCGATGGGCTCGATGACGCCGTCACGCAACATTCCGTCCAGTTCAGCTTCGACGCGGTCCCGTAACGCGTACGGCAAGGGTCGAGCGCGCCAGAACACAGGTGTCGCTCCCTCCCGCACACGCAGCCGTGCCTTGCCTCCTTTGAATCGACCCAGTCCCTCCGTAAACAACTCTTTATGTCTGTCAAATAATTCCTTTAATTTATCTTGACCGCGAACTCTATTGGGAGAAACAAAATTATGAAAAACAGGAATTTTAATTTTTAGTTCAGATAACCATTGTCGGCCTAATAACGAGGTGGTTCCGCCTGTCAAAATAAATAAATCTAAATTCTTTTCTATATTCCTATACTTAACTACAGGTTTTATTGTTCCTAAAGGTAATACTTGTGAACCGTCATAGAATTTAAAAATCATTGATGACTTTTCAATCGGAAGATGCGAAAATAACCTTTGATACGTTTGTTTACTAATACACGAAACTAACGATCCAGTATCGATTTCCATCGACAAATCCTTTCCATCGACCAAAACGTGTAAACTCACCGATTTATACCCATTTAACGACAGTTGGTGAAGCGGTTCCTCCGCTGTCGAAGTGTCCTCGTTCGAAGACGGAGGTTCGTCCTCCCCTAAGAGCTCTGATAGAGCGCTGTTTTCCGACAAGTTCGGCCCACGGCCCTCCATCTGGACGTGAGCAACTGTATTATTGCCGGACCTGTAGGCCTAGTATGAGTTTTCAATACGAAACTCGCTCGACGATATCGAGCGGGTTTGGTGCTCTCATTGGTTGAGAGCTCTTACGACCTTGAAGCGGGCCAATCGCTGAGTCAAACGCGCTCGATATTGACGATCGAGTTTCGTATTGAAAACTCATACTAGGCCTACTGTAAGTCCCAGCTCGTTGAGGACAAACACGTCGCAGGCGACCACGTCGTCTACAGCGACCGCAAATAAACTTTTTGTAGCGACAATCATCCTTGATGTGTTCACCACCAAATGCTTCACACTGTAAGGTATAGTTCCGCTGCGGGCGTGTTCCGAGGGGCAGTCCGCCCCCGCCGGGGTTGCTTCGCCCCCGCCCCGAGTTGACCGCGTATACTGGCGTAGATGCGCTCGTACTTCCGCCTTCATCATACTCTCCGGGCCCTGAATGTTCTACGAACGCCGCATCCCGTTCCGTAGCTTCCAACATGTGTGCTATCTTAACTGCCCTCGCAAAAGTCAAATTTTCTTCAGCGACAAGCCGCTGCCTTATTATCTCCGACCGCAGACCGCAAACAAGCTGATCGCGTAAATTTTCGTCTAACGAAATGCCAAAGCCGCAATTTTTCGTCAACTTTTTAAGCTCAGAAACATAATTATGAATGGCTTCACCGCCACACTGTCTACGTTGACGGAACCTGTACCGTTCCGCAACTTCAGACGGTTCTGGTTGCAAGTGATCTCTTAAGATTTGTACCACTTCCGCGTATGTTTTCCGATTGGGCTTCATCGGGCTGGTCAAGTTGCTCAGTAACTCATAAGCCTCGTCCCCCATAGCCGCTATCAATGTCGGCAGTCTCATTTCTACCGACACATTATTTACCACAAAATAACTTTCCAGTCTTTCTATGTACGTGTGGCGTATTGTGTCACAACACTAGTTAATGTCACAACCCTAAGCACTTATTGTTTCCGACATTAAGTACACAGAACTCCGCTTGCGGCTTGCATTGCTGGCAGTACGTATACAAACCTTACGACAAGCGGTCGGTTATAAAAGAGTGGACTTTAACTCTTCTAGCATTGTACAAATGCCACACGTGTTCGCTATTGTGGCGATGTACAAAGGCTACACATGTCCTCTTACAAATTACACCAAAAAGGTCGACTATTAATCATACGAGGATCGCGGAAGTCATGGCGCGCGTCCCAGCGACGCAGACTCCCGCAGCGAGGGTTCTCATAAATTTCACGCCAGACCACATCTGCAGGACCAACGTCCGTGGGAAACCATAACGAGTCATCTAGCACGTGACTGAATTGGCGCGCGTTATACGTTAACCAATCATACGCCGTGGCCTGCCTCGATCAACGAATCAGCATCAAGAACGCACGCAACACCGCGCGGGCATCGCAGGACGGAAGCTGATTCGTTATTGGTTACCCCACTATCATTTAGAGATAGTTAGTATAGAGATAGTTAGTATTTAAGTGAGTGCATAGCTTGTAAGACACATTATTATCATATTCTACATCATTGTACAACATCATTATACAACATCATTATTATATCCATTCCTTGATCACACTCTTGTATCGCGTCATTTTACACGTCAAATACATTGTACTCTTTTACATTCGTGCAATACATAAAGTTCGATTTATCTGAGTCTTAATTACGCGACACTCGACCTACGCGCTACACTCTCATAACTCATCTCAGTATTCTCAGTGTCCATCCTACCATTGTTAACTAGCGTTATGTTACGCCTATAAATGTGATAGTGATTAAACTGTTTTTCCCGTATCCACGAATTTTATTTAGGAGTGAACCTCCAAATACGTGGCCCAGTTACCATCACTCACTTTGAACTTCGAGACCTTTCCAATAGACAATTTCACGCGTATATCTCCCTAAAATAATTAAAATCCTCGTCGCCAATGAAAAATACAGTCCTACCAACTTATTTGTGAATTGAGTGGTAGCGACACCGTCGCTTTAGTGTTGCAAATTAATAAAACCCATGATTGGGTATGTCAGATAAGAAACTAGGTAAACATATAAACATAATTTTATTATTTTAAACAATACCTAACATTGTTTTATAATAATAAAATACTAATATAAGTACTAAATAGTCTTCAAAAATACGAAAATTAATGTAGGTAGAAACATACATTAGCTTTTTCTCTGGCATTCAATTGATATAATGTAGGTACCCCACTTACAAACTTTTGCATAAGTAGCTACTTAGATGGATTCAGCAGTTACAAGCTTGATAAGTTGATACAAAAAACCCATAGTTTAGTACTAGCTACTAGCATCTCTATTTAAACAAAACTCAAATATCTTTACATGACCTAGTTAATAGATAGAATAAAACAAAAGTTTCATCATCATCATCAACCCATATACCTACGTCCCTACTGCTGGGGCACGGGCCTCCCTTAATGATGTGAGGGGTTAAAAAAAAAAACAAAAGTTTGCTTAACAATAATTTATTAGAATCCCGGTTTACAATAATTATGATCTTTTGATGAACTTGCACGCCCAACTTCATCCTGGCTGTGAGGCCATATGCCGCATATGTCCATGTCATCATTATCACTGTCACTTTCAGTTTCCGAATCACTTACCACTTCTATAATGAACGGTTTATCCAAGTACACATCATGCTTCAAATATTACTTGTACTTTCCTCCGGATAACTCCCATGTCAAAATCATCAACATGAATAAACCCACTTTGACGATTCCTCTCCTTGCCTGGGGTCCGAATTTTTGTACCAGCTTCTTCTGCAGCATGCCCTTCTTTAACTATTTTTGAAATTAGCCCTTGACTCACACCTGAAATATAGACAAAATTAATTAAGTATTTACATACTGTAGTTAAAATATTAAATGTAAGTATGAGTAATTATTTTTTTTTTTTGCGGCTTGCGTACAAATCGCGTCACGTAAGAAGAACGCTGGAAGGCGTGGAGTGGAGAGAATTTAGGCTAAGTCAAACGTAGGTACCTTTGCGGGAAAAGACCCTCAGATTATTCCAGCGTTCTTTTTACGTGACGAGAACTATAGGTAGTTGAATCACTCAGCTTTTATATTTTTTAAGTTACAGTTACGTTAAAAAGTAATCAATGAAAAAAAATATCGGGTAATTTACAAAAAGAAAGTAGTCAACACTAACCTCAAACTAAATCGAATGACATTTCAACATGGCGGCCGTAGTTCCCATTTTCTCCATTTCACAGATAAGTTGGTAGGACAGTATGTGGAAAGCATGAGTGACACAACATGACAGCTTTATTTTTTTCGTAATACAAACTTCATACAAAACATTACACCCAATAAATTACTTTTGGTAAATTAAAAAACAAAAATTCGAAAAGAAATAAGTTCGTAATATGGTGACAAAAGTCGTGGTGGCCTAGTGGTTAAAACACCAGCCTGTCAAGTATGAGTGCGCGGGTTCGATTCCAGGTCAGGCAAACCCACCAATGTAACTTTTCTAAAAGTTACATGTACTTTCTAAGTACAACTTGGACACCAATGACTGAAGGTGAAGGAAAACATCTTAAGGCAACCTGGACTTCAAATCTGAAATCGCCAACCCGCATTGAGCAAGCGTGGTGATTACGCTCAATCCTTCTCTGTATGAGGGGAGACCTGTGCCCAGCAGTGGGACGATAAAAAGGTTGATAAAAAAAAGGTTGATAAAGATAGTGACAAACATGTTTGAACATAATATTATTTATTACATTGTATGCACTTGTTATATATATATACATACATGTTTAAGAAAATAAAAATCTTTTCAATAAATTTGCTTTTCATTATTGAAGTCATCTAAAACAACAGACAAAAGTGAAATAAACCCCTACAAGCATGAATGCTGTACTTGTTGACTATAGTATAATGTACTCTGTGATTTCGTGCCTTTTGCTGTAAAGCATTACGATTCCGAATACATCCTGATGTTATCCAGGGTTTTAATAAACGTTTACTACTTGGTATTAGCAGTCAATGATTCCGTTATTTTATCTATTAAAGGTATTATAACCACACTTGGGTCATCAGTTAATAGATGTTCAGTAAAATTTTTATTTTGAAGGCATATGAGAGCATTGTCAAAGTCTATCGTTGTTTTATTTTTATCTGGAGCGATTTTGTGTTTTGTTTTTGCCAAGGAAAGAAAGGTGGTGTGCCAAGGAAAGTGATCTGTAGTGATAGTGCGTAAGATAGCTACAAAAGCAGATATTTTTTCGGAATAATTTTTAACATAAAATAATCAAGACAATTCATTTCCCTAGTGGGCAGTGCATAGATGAGTATAAGTGGGGTAGTGATACATTACTCTATGGAGTAGTGTATGATAGTACTCTATGGTGTATGTAACGCCTTTTTCAAGAAACGTGACGTATCAAGTTACTTGATTGGCGTCACCTGTTATAAAACAAGTTATTTTTGTAGCTAGTTATTTTAATTCAGCTACTGTGATTGTATAAGTAAATATAACCACCAACTATACAGTTACACCCGAAACGAAACTGGACGTGATCGTTATTTCACGTAACTAGTTACAATAACCAGCCACGCGCGACGCCGCCGGTGTGATGCACTCGATACGGTTACCAGCTAAGGCATAACGTGAGCATAACTTGTGTGTGAAATAACGCATTTACAATAATAACTACTTTTTAATTTGACTCGTAACTAGTGATTCAGGTACACATCGCGTCTCTGGTTACAATAATGTAACTAGTTACGTGAAATAACGACCACGTCTAGTATAACGCAAAGAGTATAGTAAGTAGGTATAACGAAAACATAGTACCTAAGGTAATTTATTCTATTTTTGTATACGTAATGTTGTTCCATTTCCCTAGATATCAAGTTAATATTTATGTCTCCTGTGATCACAATGTTTTTTTTGTATATTTAGTGATTCTAAATGCAAGCTTTAAGAGTCAATAACATTATTTGCGTTTAAATTTGCAGGGGATCTGTATTAGAGTTGTTCAAAACGGTTATAAAACAATAGGACGCTACAGACTATAAACTATTAATTTCTAGCGCGCCATGTTATAGCGCGCTATAAATAAGAAAGCACGTGGGCGTCCAGTAGGCGCGATAATTGTTGCAACACGCTAGATTTCGTAGCACGTTACATTACAAATCGTTCTTTGTTACACAGACCGCATGCTATAAAAGCATAAATATTTATATTTTCCGATCTTAAGGGAGAATTATTTTCGAAATTAGAACAATTTAAAAAAAAAAATACGAGTGTGCTTATGACCACACGACTGAAGTGAAACTTCTTTCGCTCCATCTGTATGTATATATATATGTGTGTACAATATATACATGTATACACGTATACATATATTAATTTTGTATAAATATTTAAATTTATTTCATGGTTTCATTGGTAAATTAATATTTTTGCATAGATCTTCTATTTTTATTGAAAAAAAAACTCGTTGTAGACCTTGCTACCAAGCTCGCGCCACGGGCGCCTCTGTGCTTATATCCCCCACTTAACTTCCGTTCGCCTTGCCCGAACACTTTTCGTAACGCTTACGTCACGCGTTCGCCAGCTTACTCCCCAAGTCAAGCGTGCGTAAAGAACTTTCACTTCAAAAATATTTTATACGCTGTTATATGTTTTTGCTTTAAGTAAGCCTTTTAATTGGTTATACAAGATTTAAAGGACAACTGTCGGCGACAATAATTACAAATAGCAGCCTTGCTACGGTCTGCGGACTTTTCAAAAAAGTTCCAAATTGGCAAACCACCACCTCGTTCGTTTGCAACAGAAATTTATACTAATATTTACACACATTAACAAGTAGAACGCGCGCGATAAAATAGCGTGCTGCGACAACAAACATACATAGGCGTCAGTAGTCCACAGCACTCAGAATAGCGTGCGCTATGCGCCACGAGGAATTAGCGTGCTATAGAATGGCGCTAGGCGCTATATTAACCACCTTTATCTGTATACACCTAAGACAATGTTATTTAGTACCACGATTTGTAGGCAGGATGCGTGTAAGCTCAACTTCTGTAACATTATGTTTTAAAGATGTTTTCACATACGCGACGACTCCATCATGTTTATTTGTAAGGTTTATGGTATTTATGTATAACTTGTTTTTCTATTTAATTGTGCCTACTTAGTTTAGCTTTAAGATTTTCCTGTAAGAGTCCCAATACATTTTCTTTCTTTCTACTTATCGTGTTTAGGTTTGTAGGTGATTTAAAAATTCGATGAAAGCGTTATGTGCACAGGAAGACACCTTTTACTAGGCCAAGGCCGAAAATGAAACATCAAATATCATTGCATATTATTCTTTTTATATTTTTTTTTTCATCAGTTTAAATGGAAAATACAATTTCATTTATTTATAATGTTGTCATTTATTTATTGTAAACAAATATATTATAAAAGATTTACATATTACTATCAAAACAAAATATTCACAAAATGGCAGACTAACTAAACAATTACTTAGCTGTTTCATCAAGCATGCTAACAATTGCATCGTTTTGAGCTAAATAAGAAGGAGAAAGTTTGGCACTGATCCCATTATTCAAATTAAAGTGAAGATGGCATAAATGCACATTGCAGCAACACTATCTGTCGTATAAGATAAGTTAGTCTGTTTGTCCAGATTTTGAATAGGTACCTTTTATAATGATACACTTCACAACCTCTCTTCAGCTCATGTATTGCATGATCTAATACTGACTACCTATTATATCCTCATATAAGCACTGCGGACGGCTAGCGCCCGCTCACGGCCAAAGTTTTCAAAACTATAAAGGGCAACGCCAAAGAGAGCCTACATCTGACTATTGTTTCTGTGGTAACTTGACAGTTATAAAACTAATCTGCTGCCTCATTAAATCGAAATTCAAATTGACTTAATTAAAAAAAAAACAACAAACTCTGGCTCCTTTCATAACAATACAAATTCCATTGAATGGATAAAAGTAACTCAATTTAAAACATTCAAACAAATCCTCAATCAATTCAAATTAAAAAAGTACCTCTTCACATTTCTGCATTACCCTGCCTTAACAAAATCATATTATACACTTAGACAGTTGACAAACAAAAAAAAAGCAATGGAAGAGGATAATGAGCAAAAGAAATCACAAAATACATAGAAACATTCGACATTGTGTAAGGTTGCTTCAACAAGTGTGCTTGGATGTTCTCTGTGAACATGGGTTCCGAACTTACACAAAATATTTCGGTGTAGCAAAAAGGCTAGGTCTCTTCCACTGTTACATGAAATGCCGAAAAGAAAAGTATAATTCATAAATTGTACCTATACTTTGTTTATATTCTAATTTTTTTTTACATTTTAATAATTTAAAAACAACCAGTACTTGGTCGAGAAATTTATATCCATTTTTTTTTTGTGTATTTTATATTTTGATGAAATATTTATAAGCTAATTAACGTGAGCCGATGTCAGGATTCATAGCTAGTCGTCGTTCGCTCGAACCGGCTGGCAAGTCTGTCTCTCTCGTCCGCCCGACTCGAGCTTTTGTATAAACGTATCTATACATTATTAACACTACCGCATCGTCTATACATCTTGACTCATATATAATGCACTGATATTTCGAGGGGCACAAGGAATATCGCAGCATTGTTTCACGCGCGCTGAGCGCTTCGGCCGCCGCCGCGCGGTCGGTTCGTACCAACCATAATCAACATTCTATATTCATATAATTTCCGCGTCATATACATTTAATAGCAATTAATAAAAATAAAACACTAAGATTACATCCCTTAACATGTCTAAATGTCTAATTCGTACTCTATTTACATTTGACATAATACATAATATTCAAATTGTTCGGTGAATCGACAGTCTTGCGAGATCGATGTCGAGCCGTCGAGCCCGGACTCGCGGCGGCGGCCACCTCTATTACTGTACAGCAAATTTACAATAACATTTGATCAGAATACGCAAACTCAAAGATCTATATCTAAAAATTAAAGTAAGGTAAGGATCATCATGTATTACGCCTGCCCTAAGCCGCTATAATATCAGCTATGTTAAGTAATATAACATATTAAGTTTGCACATGACAAAAATGCCACTCGATAACATACATAACATTGTAGAATTAAATAAAATAGGCCGCATTCATTGTTACGGTTCAAATATGGGGTTAACACAACCTGTTTGGAAGTTTCATAGGTAGATGCGCTCAAGATGACAACGAAAGTAACGTAGTGGTCATATATTGTGGCGGATTTGTCATGCGACAACAAATGATATATATTAGGGAACTAGTACTCCTAATATATCACTAACTACGATTTAAGAAGATGACGTCACTAGGTACTAAATATCTTCTACTCTGTACAATGGACTATGATATTTTATTGAGATAATTTTTTCCTTGTATAAACATGACAAAATACAAATATTTCTGTCCAACTTTATAATAACTTAACCGGTAACAATCGAGCAACATTTGACATTTTATTACTCCCTTTGTGACAGTATAATTAGATATTTATATTGAATAATGAATTACTTTAGGAAGGGATATCTTATTTTAAATGGTCTGGGATTTGTAAATATTGGTCTAATTTACGTTATGCAGACATCAATATGACCTACTTACTAGTGTCATATTGAGTCCAAAACGGAATTACGACCACGTATCTCCTATGCATTTTTATTGCCTGTAAAAATATAGTATTCACATTCTTTTATCGCTATCCATGTACTAGGTGCGCCGATGAACAGTGCTAAATCAACGGTTTTGACAAATGGAATGCATTTTTCACAACATCCACTTCAATAACTACCAACAACCTCCCCGAAAAATATTAACAGAAGAAATTTACTATCATTAAACGAATGATTCAATTAATATAATGTGTTTTATTTAAAAGTTATTACGAATTACATTAAAACAATTGATAGTGCTTAAACTAGTGGTAACAATAACATTTTTAACCATTTGTTGCTATCGATTTCAATTGAGTGTTTTTTTTATGATACTTGTAATAAATGACGTTTAATACCATGCGATGCAATTAAGGGCAAGCAAAATGTTAAAGATCAGGTATGATAATAATGCGGGAATTATCTTATATTAAATAAAATATGAGCATATAGTCAATTGACGTCTGAAAGTAGGTGTTATCAGTTATCAGTAAGTCGCAAAGGTCGCTGTTTATAAATAGGAGATAAGTAATTTCCCGCACAAACAATATCTTGCCCAAAATCTCCAACAGTCACGAACAGTGTTCCGTTTCAAAAACATTATTACAACAACCTAGGTACGCTAAAAAGAACAAAATAAACCTACTACTATTATTGATTCGACACATAATAAATGTTTAATTTGATAACTATTCGATTTTCATTGAATTCAATTGTATATACTAATAAATACTGTATATTCAAGGCCTTTATTGTAATAACGCTTCGTAGGTAACACACAAACTGTTATAGTGACTGTCACAACGAAAAGTATGAATGATTGTTGCATAAATAAATAACAGAAATAATTTAAAATCCAGAGCGAAATTTAATCATCTAATATCATGACCACAACATTGAGCATTATAATGAGTAAAAAAAGCGATAATAAAACCACAAAGTATTATCGTGAGCAACAAAAGGGCACTTACGTTTGAATTGACCAAATAACTTTACATCACTCATGAAAATTCTACTGTTTCTGTATATACATAAAACAATTGACGTTCATAATGAAAATGAAATCGTAATGCCGTTTTGACATCATTAATTGACAAAAACCAACAGAAGTAAATTTATCCTTTAACAGGGTTTCGTAAACCTACGCAAAAAGTTCGCGTTATACTATATAATACGCATATAACAACAAAGAAGTATACATTAGGTGAAAATTAACCTTACAATGACATCATCAAAATTTAAGGACGCATATGCCGTTTTAAGTTGACGTTAAGAAATTGCATTTGGAATTATGTAATGGACTTACACAAATGACTTTGTTTTCAATGATAAAAATCAGAATCACTTAACGCTAAATCATTTCAAATATGGACGTTACTTTCAGGACATAATATGCAAGACGGCTTCCCACACATTGGACCAGGGACTGAATGCGGCGATAGTTTAGTTGCATCACGTAAGTATTCTAGATCATGTAAGTACTTTAGGTTAGGCGATGTCTGTCGACTGGCCCGAATGTATACTAAAATTACTAAGAATTTTATTGTGATCTGGAGGGTATTTCCGAAAAGGACCAGATAAATCTCTTACTTCTAGTGGATGTCCAACACTGGCCGGTTGTTGCTATACATATTTCGAGACGATACGTTTGGCAATAGAAAATAAACATTTATTCCGCGATTTTGGCAAACACTTAACTTCATTATGCATTTGAAACTCTGTCGTGTGATCTCCGAACCCGTTCTAACAATACAACATTCGGCATTCTTGATCACTCTTAAAAGAGTATACTTTGTGACATACGATGAGTTAGTTTAAAGCCAAACATTGTATTTACAAGATCTTCACGCGGTAATAACACGACACAGCCAAATTTTAATATAATACGATATATCATATTGAAAATAAACCCGAATATTACACTAGTCATAACAAAATTTAACAAGAACGTGAATAAATTTCTTTTATAAGATACTACTATATACAACATGCAAGCCGGGCAAGACAAATAAAATAAAATGAACGTCCAACATTATAATATGGATGGATTGTTTAGAAGCGAAAGGGACGACATTGGGATTATTATTAATAGATAAAAGGGCATTAATTGTTATTGAAGGCCAAGAGTCGATCAAATTGACTTTAATTGTCAACGTTTTTCAGTACAGTCGTACGTTTGCGACATTTAAATAATCTACACTGACCTTGTTACAAGAGAAATAGTAAAATAATTCAGCATAAAGTATAAGCATAATTCATTTGGACAACAATAACATGAGACGGCAATAATTTTCGACTGGAATAAAATGTGGACGAACATATATCTAATTGGACTATTATATAAAATTTTTAATATACATATATGCTATTTACAATATAAAAATCAACCAGTAAGTCTTCGACATGGGGAATAGATTCACTCCTTATGATTGACGATGGAGTACAGTTGCGACTGTCAAGAAGATTTAATGACAATGGCAAATAAGGACAGTTATAGCAGGATCTTTATCAGTTCTTGACGGTTTAAAAACTAATTAAAAACCTGATAAAATTTGCACTTCGTTACTAAGCGAGAAACTAGTCCCGAAAGGAAGAATACAATAGTTGTATTACATTTTTCATTATGGGAACTCACATCAGTTATAGCGAATATCGCTCTGTTTAATCAGATGGTCAAGGTATCGCTCTGTTAAAATTAATGGAAGAACAATGAAACTTAACATACTATTATGTAACTTAATATTTTGTATTTATTAACTACAGTGAGAATGACTAAAAACAGAACAATAATTACCTTAACCACAGTGTAGTCACAACTAGTGTTCCTCTTGCCAAGTTGGCAGGCATCATCGATGCATATATTAAAAATAACGCGAAATTCAAGTTCGATAACAAACGCTTATTCAAATAGAGAACGAAAAGCGAACGTTTTCATCCGTGTAGAGTACGTATAATACAACTGTACCATCAATTATTGTTGATAGATCTGATTCATGCAAAGGTATTTATTAAGGATTTTTCCTTAAATACTCGAGCGGATCTGTTGTTCACGATTCGCGTTACAGTTCATTGAAAAAACGCTTTAAGGGGAATTACACGAAGAATCAAAATAGAAAATTATATGTATGAATGTCGATTTTGTGTCCTAGATTTCAAAAAACACCTTCGTGTTAGATTTCAAAATCCAATTCAATAAGATACTTACAACTGAAAACCTGCCATATGGCAAGAACTACATACAAATCTGCGACTCATTGTCCTAAAACGTTATTCAGGGACGATAATCAAATCCCTAAACAACAGGGATGTACTATGATCAAAGCATGGAACCAATGCAGGCAGAACCGAAAATCCCACTACTTACTATTTGATGATATTTACAAAAGCTGCATTTCACAGAAATATACGGTGCCAGGCATCAATCACAGATTACCGTCCCTTACAATCATCATAAATCTGGATAGCTATTCAAAATCCTTGTGATAAAACGTATCGCAGTCAGCGCGGCTTTACCAGGACCGTGAACAGTAAATCGAAGGCCTATGTATATAGTTATATATATAAAAAGCTTAACTCTGTCACTAAATGGGAGACACTGACTCATATAAAAACTATAGATCTTATAATACAATTGTCTATGACCTTTTGAGATGCTCTGTGTAGGCGTATTAGTTATATATCTGTCAGTGCTAAAGGCAGCGAGCGGCGGGCGGCAGGAAACTC
Source organism: Sesamia inferens (assembly GCA_037179545.1). NCBI lineage: Eukaryota > Metazoa > Arthropoda > Insecta > Lepidoptera > Noctuidae > Sesamia > Sesamia inferens. The sequence continues at coordinate 18,886,470 of CM073933.1, read as the reverse complement.
GAGTGTCAGTACGCTTGCGTTGTGCTTGCGGTCGAAACTCGATCTGGTTTTAAGTTTCGCTGCAAATAAAAACAATACATTAAAATGATATTAATAAATACTTATTACTACATAATAACTACGTATATGTTTGGTTTTTTCCTCATAAAGGGCTAGTTTTTGAAATTCAACTTGCGTGCAAAAAAATTAATCTATCCAGTTCTCTTCGATTTGAAACGAGATATGTAATTCAATAAGTAACAATAACCTAATATACTTGTACTAAGCTGTCTGAACGTATGCAGATTACGGTAGCGAAATATTAAAATTGATACATTGATTTTTGACAACATCGCATTAAAACCATACGGATTGAATATAGAATATTTTTTTTTTACTTTTAACATTTCAAATTAAATTATGAATATATGGTCACTATGGTCAGTAATAAACAAAAATAAGCTTTAGTCAAGTTCACAACATTAGAATTATAAAGAATCCAGTCAATATTTTCATGAATATTGTGTTCTATCAAAAATCCAGTATGTGTAAATAAAATGTATCCACCTTCACACAATATAAAATAAATTAAAATTTACAATTTTTTTTTTTTGAGGAATCTATTATCCCTCTAATGAAGAGCATGGAGTGGGTATAATTTTGCATGCAAATATATTAAAATTACCATTCATTTCAAGACCTATTTTGACCTTTTTGCCATCATGATTCTAGTGCGAGGGGGATGGAAATAATCGGTTGGTGCTATCGCTATAGCACGATTTATTAAAGCTAGAATCGTGATGGCATTAACGGCCCAGAGCGTAATAATAAAACACATGCAATCAGAAAGTTCAATGGAAAAAGATTTGCATATCAATTCACACGTCTTATAACTAATTTTCTAAACTAAACATCGTACGTTCGCACTGTGAAACCGATATCGATAACAAATGATAAGCTTATTGCAATTTCAGGCGGCAAGATGGAAGCCAGTTTTAAACCAGCATAATCAATCTATGATGTTCTCACTGCTAGGACATCGGCCTCCTCTCGGCGAGAGGGAAAGCGCCATTGTAATCCACCACGTGAGTTTGTAGACCTCACATGTATTCGAATTTTTGGTTCATCATCATCGAGTTCAGTTCTTATCAGACTGCCAAAAAAAAAACAAACAAAAATAAAAAAAAAACCTAATATTTCACCTTGAAAAATTAGGTGAAGTGAGCTGTTACTCTAACTAATGCTAGGGATTGATACTATTGACAGCTGATTTCACCAAACTTTTTACGGTTAGATTTTCAGTCGTTCTAGAAGCAATGGAACTTGACGGATTGAGTTGGTAGTAAATATTGTTATTGATATCGAATTATCAGTCAAAGACAAGACACAGATACCAATCTATAAATTATATTTACTTATCTACTGCACAACATTATTTTCCTAAACATACGTTTTCATCTACGGTGGCATTACAATAACTTACTGGCATTTTTCCGTAGTCCGATACAGGCAATACAGACTTGAAATAAATAAATTAAATTGTAGGACCGCTCTACAGATTTACATAACTTTGGGATCGTTAGAGAATTCTTCTCTTTGGATATCATCATCAAAATCTATCTGCAATAGATTTGAACAGTTATCAATATGGCCTCAGTCTGCGTATAAATGCCGCGCCACCCTGCATAATATATTGCGACATAAAAACGACTCTCCTCGTACTGTTACCGTAGTTAGTTCTACTGTTTCACACATTAGGGCAACATACTGATTTCCCAAGAAAGTATACGCTCGGGAATCATAACCCATCTTCGGAAATATGAACGCGTGATGAGATCTAATACAGTGTTGTAACACTTATAGGCAGGCGATAATATTCCCATAGCCGAATTAGGCCTCTTTACATTGAAAAACGAATGGACCATAATGTTACACGCAGGCCAGTGCCTATGTTTTGGATAGGGTTGGGTGTGATGTACTACTATATATCCATAAAAAGGGACTGAAACTCACCAGTTGGTCATACTGATAAACCATACGCTTGATGTGAGTGAGTTTACGATGCAGGTAGTTGACTCGCCGCCTCTCCTGTTTGTAACCGGAGTCGTTGTTAACGCGTCGGTATTCGTCAACGATGCGTTGTTCTATACTCTGTGTAAAGATAATAATACGTCTATTAGTGACATGGAAATAGTATTTATTTATTCTTTATTGTACACCAATCAAACATCGAATGATCGAACAAAATGTACAGTGTATTTATAGAGGGTCGTTTCTCTAACTGATATCAATATGATGGTGCTTATCTAAAGCTTGCTTCGATGTATTTATTGAATTTACGCCCCCAGGGTCTTGTGATATTGTGTTATGTAATAGAAGAGTTGATGGTGAAATATTTTATAATGGTCGTAACACCCACTACAGACCACAAACAACCCCCAGATCGACCACAACGACTAACAAGACCCTTACCCCAATATTTACTTCTAGTTTGAAGGTTTTCGAAAAACATTTCTCCATAGCCCTCTATTTGCATCACATTAAAATACATAACTGACGTCACACTACCTCTCACTCTAATTGATCGTGATCACAATGGCCTCCAAGTCATGCGTCAGCAGATTTACTCAAGAATGTTCTGGAACTTTCCAGATCCGACTTAAGATGACATGAGCATCATACATTATTGCAACTGTTATCTTATGCTCTTCATAACAATATTTATCTAAATTTCATCATGTGATTTGATAATCTTGTTTTAATTTAGGCTTAAAAGTTACGTGTAAAACAGTAGTTACGCAATTAAAATAAAAAGAAATATACATAAATCAGGCATATCTGAATTTGTTTATCTAGGAAAAGATACGATAAGTATAGTCATTTATCTACAACTTGTAGAATACAGTGAATAATTGTTTACTTATCTAACTTTCCATGGCTCACGTAATTATGAATTATAATTCAACTAGTAACAAATATTTTAATGATGGTGAAAACCACATTCAAATCTGTTGAGTTTAGTAGAAGAATGCGGTCACAGAAAATTTCAAATTTTTAAATAGACTCTCAACTTTAAATCTAAAGCATAAGGTTCAAGGTTGATTGGGAAAATTTTACAGTCTCAGACAAAATCAGTCCATTGTCTGCCAAAAGTGTGAATTAATCAGTTAATTAAATATTTTTATTGAGTACATTTTATTTTATACAAGTATTATAACCCGGGAGTGGTCGTTAGTTTAGTAGACAAATTTGAAAATCATCGTACCTGATGATGCGGCGACAACGGTTGCGCGCGTTTAAGCTCTGTTTCTAAGCGAGTGAACAGGGCCGCTACTTGCGCCACACGATTGTACAGCGACCGGTATTCCGTATACAACTCCGCGAACTCGTTCTTATATGCCCGCCGAATATTAGAACTAGTGATAGGCGGATATTGCCTGGAAAGAAGAAAGGATTTGGTTATTAAAACATTCTCTAGTCTAATTTGTAACCTAGTTAAAGAACGCCTGTCTTTTTCTACTTGAGCCTATAGAAGTCCACTACTGGACAAAGGCCTCCCACAAGGCTTTCTTTGCTTTTTGGGGTTGCCATAATCCCCACGCTTTCGCCTATGTAAACGACCTTAATAATGCTATTTATATGTACAGGCGATTATAAATGCTTGTAATGGATCACTTCCTTTTGCATATTGTTTCATTATTACCAGCATCAGTAATATGGAGTACGAACTTTGAAATATGTATTTAAGTGCAACCACTTTCTTTCTAGCCATTGTGTAGTTTAAATTTTGCAACTGCAAATCTACGACAATCAAGAAAACTACCAAGACCTACTTGTACCCGAGTACTAAATACGATACTTATAAAATTACAAGTACATACTCGTATATAATATAGGTCCAAAAGTAATCGTTCCATAATAGACTTTTGACATTCACGGTCCCAAGATCAAAATGTCAACTGCATTACGATTTATCGAGACAACCTGTTACAAAATACTAATCTCAAAGAAAACAGCCACATTTATGCACGGCAATACTGACATTGGGACATCACACGTTTGCATTTCCCACGCAAATTTATTGACGCCATCTTTATTTAACTTTCACGCTGCGTTTACACGACTCGCTAAAGTACCGAACTCATTTAGAATCAAACTCGAAACTGATTAATATTCTCAATACGCGTCCTTTCGTGTGAAAGATAGCGTTTAAATTTAGTTAAAAATGTTTACCTTGAAATCCTTGATGATCTGGGGATAAAAAAAAACATGGAATGTATCAAATGCATACTATCTAATACAAGTTTGCTAAGAGCAATTTAAATTATTGTTTATGCTATTTTAATTGATGGCGATGGGTTTGCAAACTAGTGTGATTTTAAATACTCTTATAAACTTAAAATAAACCGCGAAAAACCTTAAGTGTACGTTTAAATATTATTCTACTGATTTTATTTAAATATGTAATTCAAATTACCTTTCAATCTCTTCCAAATCAGTCATATTCTCATCAGGGACAGGCGGTAATTCTGTAGTATTTCCTAAGGGTTCATTATTTGTGATGTCTTTTACTGTAAATAAAAAAAAAACAATATTGTAATATATAATAATATTTGAGCTACTTTGTACAATTTGGTTTTAAAATAAAAAAAATTGTTCAAAATCTCTTCGTGAAACTAGTTCCGCAAAGTAAAAGGTCAGCGCAGCCATCAGATATCACCCGTGACAGACATTCTTTATGGTTACTGTAAAAATCTTGCAATCGATAGATGGGCGTTTTAGGGGACTGTCTTAAGTAATATTGACGATCAAAAAGTGCTGATTCTCAGCCTAATAAATGACTTTTGATTTTGAATCGAAATAATAATATTTGCTATCTATGGGAAGATAATCTCAGTATTTTTGCACAGTTCTTTTAACTGTTCATAAAGAATATAATATTACTAAACAAGATTATTAATGTATTAGTTTCAACAGTTACTATGACCAAGTTTTTTTAATGGTTCAGAGTGGCCGAATTAACGAGTGAATGATTTACTAATTCGTATGGTCTAAAGATTTAAAAGGCTATGATTACATTGCTACTGAGTACTGACTGTTCGTTCTAAACTTGGTCAGACTAACTGTTCACCTAATTTCACTAAAGATCATGTATTATATGTTGTTTATCTGTGTTACATACCTGTGATATTAGTTTGCTCTACTGGGGGACTACTTCTAAAACCGTTCGTCTTCACAGGACTGGGACAGAGATCCTTTACAGTACTATAATTGAGGGTATAACCATTGTCCTTTTTAGCTGAAAAGAATTAAAAGAACACATTTTAGCATTGTTTAATTAAAAAAAAGTAATAAATAAGCTTATCGCTTGTAATTTCAAGGTGTTTGGGGTTCAAATCCTCAGACTGTGGTGTTCATAGCTCATGGATTGTTCAATGAAATCTCCAAACAAGTGGATCATTCGTTCCGTGGTCTAAAGGCTGGCTTTTACCTTGATCAGAGCCTAAGTATTGCGTTTCAACACAGCATTGGTAACAGTATCTCTGATACTTCCAGTTGACAGTGATGCGGAGTAATTTTTCGATAACATATTTTAGTTTGTTACTAATTTAGAAATTTTATCTCCTCTTCAGTAAAGAATTGACCAGAACAGTCTTTATAACTAATCAATATTAAGTACTCGCCCCAAATTCTAAATAATAGTTTTTTAATGACTCTATTGCTGTTTGATGGTCAATAATTAATGTTAAGGACATTAATTATATCAAATAGTTTCGTTCTACCTACCGCCACGAAAACTGGTTATTACACCTGCCTTTCTTAATGCGAGTTCGAGTTTTATTTCCTTTTTAGGTGTTTCTAACATCAATTCCTATCCTCTATTATTACGAGTAAATTGTAGGTGTAAATGTATTTCAACATAAGTTATAGTATAACTACAACGGATCCTATTTATTGTAAACCGATGCAAATATTTTCATAAGACCGCCATTATTTAGTAATACGAACACTTAATTACGTGTTGATTATTATAACACTTTGATTTTTACTCTGATAGTATTTTTCACCAAAATACGTATAATCTATCTATCTAATCTTCATTTCTTCAGTCTGTATGACTGAAGACCTTGCTCTTAAAGGCATGTACTTATGATTGGACTTATAGTGGAGATATCACTCACCAACTCAAGGGTCAATGACATTACTTACATGCATTTCGTAATATGTCGGCATACACTATTCGGTTAAAACTACAGAGGTGTTTCACCTCTACATATGGTCGGGGGGATTCCAGACCCAATTTCGGCATCAATGTCACAGGAGACTAACTATCGTCAAGGACTACTATTATCAGGATGGCAATCCCACACAAGCGTTAGCGCGATACTTGTATAGTATCTTTTTTTTTTATATAATTATAAACTAGTGCTTGTCTGCAATCCTGCCTGATGGTAAGCAGTGATGCACTCGATTATGGTACAGCGCGCTAGTTTATTAGAAGACGGCAGTTGAGTGAGGTGAAGCAATGTTAAACCCAACAACACTACCAACGATGCTGCGCCAAAGGGAGATTGATCTGGAGACCCTCCACGACCACACTCAGGACACAAAAACATGCGCATGGTACCCAGCATACATCGCAACACAACTGCTCAGACCCGTCCTCCGTACGGCTTCACCAGACATCATGGCGCCAGAACAAGACGAATCGCTTGGCAGCAAGACTTTGTCCGGTGGGTGATAACTTCTGCCGGCAGCCGATATTATGGCCTACCACCGAGATGTATGCGTGGGACATTTTGTTTTGATAAGTCTACGAAGTACTCACCATTGGTTCGCTCATCCTCGTTATCGGAGGCCTGTCGCTCGCCAGAGGAGGTGGTGGCGTACCCGGAGGAGGGCGGAGAGGCGCGGCGGTAATGAGAGATGCGTTGCTTCTTGGCCGCCGGTGGCTCGTCCGGCACCAGCGTGGGCAGCACGGACACGCCGGCCGCGGCGGCCGCGCCGGGGGCCGCGCCGGGCCCCGCGCCGGGCCCCGGGGCCGCGCCCGACGCACTGCTGGGCCGCTTGCCAGCGCTAGGCGACGCTCGCGGTGAGAGAGAGTTCGCCGAGTCGCTGCTTAGCGGTGGCGTTAGATTTTGAGGTTTCCGCCTGTGGGGTAGAAACGGTAGTGGTGAGTTTTGACGTCATTCGCAAGGTAGTAAAAACGGTTACAGTTCTGTGTAGCTACTACGATTTTTCATTACGAAGACTCGAACATCGATATCGACCGCGTTTGACTCATCCATTGGCCCGCTTCAAGCTTGTAAGAACTCTCAACCAATGCGAGCGCCAAACGCGGTCCATGTGTATGATCGAGTCTCGTAATGAAAGTTGATGGTAGCCACACTGTTTCGAGGTCTCGAAGTAGAGCTGCTGATAACTTCTGTGAAACTAAAGTCATGAGATTTTCACAAAATGGACTAGCTGGAGTGAAAGCAATGAGTTTGTTGTATTCATATTATCTGCGGCATTCTTAGATATGGATTTGTCCTTCCGGAAGTTGTTATCTTACGATAACGAGGAATGTGGCTCTCATTTCCTTTCATTTGCAGTTCTAATCTCGGCCGAAACTGGAGAATTAATAGTTGTTTATGTTAGCTTGTTTTCAAAGAAAATGTTGAAGATAGCGTTTAACATTTTTATACAGATATGGTATGGAAGATTTTCTTATCTATGTATAATCAAGCTCGGCAATAACATTATTCAGTTTAATTGGTTTATGTACATTACCGAGCCTGGAAACAATAATTAATAACATCTTGATATTTATTTAAATTCGCGTCAACATGACATTAGTGGATAAAATTAAGAGTAATGTGTAATTATGTAATTTTTATCTGATATGGAATGTTCGGGAACTCGTAATGCAGTGGCATTGAATTATTTTTAATACTACTCACTACTTTTTGCAGTATTTACTTCCTGCATTCCTCGATGAAACTTACCTTGTGAAATCTAGGATACAATCTAACTTTTACTTATTTACAATGTTAGGTTCATCAAATCGGACCATGAAACATAACTAGACCAGCACTTGGATCGCAAAATTTAGTAAGTATTAGCGAGTAAACAATACCAACCTCTTGAGCATGCGTTTTTCCTCTTCAGTATAAAAAGGCCAGTCCTCATTAACGTCATTCCAAATGTTTCTTTTTAAATGATAACAGTTGTCCTTGAGCGAGCTGATTGAAGGCAAAATCTTGTTCACCAAACTGCGCTCCTTGTCTTTGATACCCTCTGTAAGTGTATGGAGAGTGTTAATCAAGTGGACTTTGTGCGAATGCCCAGGCTGCTAAAAATGTCGACTTACCACTATAAAGCCTCGCGTACAATTCGGGCTTCTTGAAGGGTTTCAATGCTAATAACTGTATAAGTCTTTCTCTGTAACAGAAAAAAATGTCTATGTTAGTTATGGTACCTACTTATTTACATAAAAACTTTATTTATGATTGTAAGATCCTTTTTAAACTGATAAGTAAAGATTTAGGACTGGCCAAAAACGCATTTATAGTAATAGTTTCTTTTTTTTTTCTCCTATTAAACAGTTGTCATTGACTGTTAGAGGTTTATGAAAGAGAATTTGTTGAGCACAACTACAAATAATTTATCTCTCTCTGTCTCTTTCTGTGTGAAGTCATGACTATTTTACTTGGTAGTAGTGATTTAACTGTTGTTCCCGTATCCACGACTTTTTTGTGTACCTCCAAATTAGAGTTATTTGTTTTGCCAATGCATATTGTTTTGTTATCTCATTGATAATTTCGTATTAGGATCGGGTATTTACGGATTGAGGTTTGTAGTTCCTAATCATGTGTATGTGTATTTTCCTAAGCATTGATATTACGGTACTTTACAGCGGATGTTGTAGAAAAAGATTATTGCTATATTTTTTCTTTTGTTGTAATATAAGAGTAGTAGCTATCGCTCGCGATTTCGTCTGCGTTTCAGGATAAAAGTAGCTCACGTCCTTACCCGAGTCATGACCTCTCTCTGTGCCCAATTTAATCCAAACCCGTTCGGCCGTTTTAGCGCGAAGGTGTATCAAACGCACTATGTTAGTCAGGTTTAGGTTATCACTAAATAAGTCACGTTTCAAGTGTTTTATCTATGTCCCACCGCGGTTTCTTCGACCAAAAAGTTCAAGGTAACCTCAGTACTCAGATATGGCAACAACGTCATTTTAGTAGAAAATCGTGATAAAGTGAACCAATTATACTCTTTTAGAGACACTGGGGATTGGAAATCACATTGCGTGCTATTTCCATACTACAATATAAAATAATTTATGTTGTCCTTGACTCTGACTCATGTAATTCTATTGAATACTGTTCAGTTAGAAGGAAACGATTTGAAGGCAAGTGAATATTGTCCATCATTTGTTAACACATGTAAATGTTACCTGTTCCAACACCAATAAGTATCTATATCGCATGAATTCAAAAGTCTAATTTTGTGTGGAATTTATTTAATTGCGGTATCAAACAAGTAAAGTCACATTTTTTGCTAATGCAATGGACAATTAAAAGTAACATCATAATTACATACAAAGTCGTAACCGTACCGTTTCAACTACTTTTTTGTTATTGTAGGCACATTTTTTGTGGAAAATTATATTTAATTTGTAAATATTTTGTTCATAATGTGACATAAACCGCTGTTCTTTGTATATCAGCCGCAAATTATCACTTCGGTTTTATTATGATAACGATATGAGAAATTTATCAGAAGAACGTTCCGCGAAGCGTTACTATTCGATTTAAATAGTAATATATTGTAAATAATTTGTTTTATTACGAGGAAGCTCAGAATTTATTAATTTTATTAGTCTGGTGTTAATTTTTGAAATTGCTAATTGTTATATCAAATTATGTAACAGTCTGAAATATTGACATATTTGAAATGAGTGAAAATGTATGAAAATCCAAATGATTAAACTTCAGTATGATTTCATCAACATCGGTAATACCCACTCAGATTCCCGGTAATGTCTCATACGTAATGTTACGTAAGCTACGTACATGCATTTGCATGCTTGCAGTTTAAATTATAATGGCAGTGCGCAAAAGAGAGATCAGAGAAGTCTCACGTGGCCCCTCCATTGACCTCTCTATGTAGAAGTGGTAGAGTTAAGAATAATGTACTTTCGCCTCGTTTGCTATAATAATTTCGGGTTTCCTCTAAAATTGTATAGTCGAATCGATGAAATAATAATAACCCTGTTATTTATCGATTTTCTACTCGTCAATTTGCCATTACATACGTTAAAATGACTCGTGCGATTTGAATGAGCAGTTTGCTATGCTAAGCAATAATTTGCCCAGACTTAAAATGTACCTAATTGTGCGAGCTTACTCAGTTTGCAAACAGAGTCATGCAAAACTTACTTCAGGGACCGCCTAGTGAGATCCGGATTAGGGGGTAGCCGCTGCGGCTGGTGAGGGTTGGGCGGGTTGGGCGGGTGTTGCGGGTGCTGTTGATGCTGGGGGTGTTGTTGATGTGGCAGGGCGGCCGGTGTTGGTTGGGGGCGCGATGCGGGCGGTACAGGCCGTTCTGCTCTCTCAGGCCTATCCACCCGATCGGGCCTTTCGGGTCGGTCAGGTCTCTCGGGTCTCTCAGGCCGTTCTGGACGTTCTGCCCGTTCAGGCCGCTCGGGCCGGTCGGGTCGCTCAGCCCGCTCGGCTCGTTCAGCTCGCTCGGCTCGCTCAGCCCGCTCGGCTAACTGGGTCGCTCCCACGGCTGAGTAAGGATGCGCTGTGCGCACTTTGACGCGACGTCCGATGTCCGTCTGGTTAGGTTTGATCACGCGGGTGCTGGAATAGGACCAGTTCAGTGAATTTAAGCGGACTTTATTGCAAGTTTTAAATTTCACGTGAGGGTGATAAACAGTGACAGTAAGACCTAAGTGTATTCCTAAAGTTAACGTTACATGGCAAAAATAAATCCAAGTGTAATATATAAGTATAATCCAAGATTTTAATCACGTTAATAATCATACTTGAATTCAGAAATATTTTGATTTTTTTAAGCTTTATTGTTTTCCTGTTTATGTTCTTTTGCCATTATCTCAATCACTATGAAATAAGGCCTGAATTTCCGGGAAAATAATTCTGAATTACAAAATGTGAATGATTCAGTCAGTTTTAACAAATAAGGCAAGCAAAAATGTAAACAGGCATCACGAAATATAGAATAAACTGTTAATAACTTTGCCGAAGTTCATTTTGGGAAAATCAACTAATCCACTTTCGTCCTTTGTTCTATTTTCAACAAAAGCGAAGGAAGTTTCTAGGCCCATTGACTACAGATGCAAGTATGTGTGGGGTGCAGATTATGCTACAGTGCTATACTGACCATTTACTCTGTTCCGCGGCGACTGTTCTCGCCATACGGTCCTTGGTGGCCTCGTACGAGTCGTCATTGGCCTGGACACGCATTCTGCGTGGTAGTGGCCCGCACGACTCCAACCGTCGAGCGCCGCCACCTCGGACGCACTCAAACGAACCCTGGAACACAAGTGGATGGCCTTAAAAATCTACAGCTTAGGTAAGTGATGTAAATATGGCCTGCAGAGACGAACATTTAATGATTACAAGTAATTGCTAAACTGTCACTTTCCAAGATGGCTGGCTCAGAGATTTTCCACTTGTATCGCAATGTGCTGATCGAAAACGATCATGTCAAGCAATGTATAAGCAAACATAGTAATGTCTAATGAATGTTGTATGAAATTTATCCACTGACAACTGACAAGGCTGTTCAATTAAAAGGTTTAGCGGCCGCAGAATTGAGTTTCTTCCTAATCTCATTAAAATCCAAAGCCTCTTTGTTTAAAAGAAACCTTGCAAATATAATTCACGAAGAAATTCTGCTTGTAAGTCTATTACTGAATCTATTCTATTTCATTTCATTCCCTAAAATATCATTAAGTATTTACTGGAGTTTGATCGTATACCGAAAAAATAAAGGCGAACTGCCTTATATAAAAAAGCTTTTCCCGACGCTTTATCGAACGCTGCTCGTAGGAGGGTGAAATTACTATGCCCACACAAAAAACGCTTATAGAGATGCGATGTATCGTTTTGACTATTTCGGATATCTAACACCTCTAAGGTTAATATCAAGGATCTCGTTACATGTTGGGTTTTAAAAAATTCTATGAACAGTAAAACAGCCTCCTACAACCGATAACTAATCATACACTAGGCGTGTTCCTACAAAAATGAAATATCTATTTATATTTCCAAGAAAAGAATAGAAAAGAGTAAATAATTTTAGATTACAAATGAAAATTAAGCTACTTTATGATGCAACGTGTATGTTCTTCGACTGAATTCGCGCTTTCTAACGGCTATTGGGTAACGTTCTTAGTACGGCCCGAACCACCGCATTCCAAGTCCACGCGAAATTTACATTTTTATGTATCACGACTGAAGAATTAATATACAGATTTACAGACATGTTGTCTTCATAATCCTGTACTAGTGCGGAAGTTTGTAATAGATGCCGCGTCATCATAAGTGCAGCATCGTGCCAACGTTCTTGTCTGAGTAGTCATCTAGACTGATTTTAGTTTTAAACAAATAATTGTTTAACAAAAATATATCACTGATCTATTTACTTCAATTATGAAGCCAAAACAACGTTACCCAATCCTTCCATAATTAATACCTGTCAGTCCTGCACATATTATAAATAAAATATTTTATGTGGTCCCACGAAAATATTCAGGGCATAGTAAAGTCGCCACACGAAAATTTACTCTTACGAATTTGTCGGTCACGCAATTTATTATCGGTTGCAACTGTTCCGCGACCCACAAACCCACGAACGCGTCACAGCATGGAGAACCATGGAGAATAATAATCATCCGCCATCTTGAACAGCTGATTAACACATCATAAATTATATGCTTCAATTCTGATCAGCGTAAGCAGTTGCAAGAAAGACGAAAGCGTGATTGTATGCTACTACATACTAGTGTACTACTCAGTTGCCAAGGGCTTTGTGTTGTTAACCCTAAATAGGATTTATGTATGTCAAGAGACTGATAATACAGTGCAATATATTACAATAATTGATGTTGACTTTGAATGGAAGGCGTAAGAGGATAGAGGATCCAATCACATTAATATATATTATAAAGGCGAAAGTTTTTGAGTGTGTTTTTGTACTTCTTTTTCTGAAAAAAAAAAAAAACCAGTATCTCGGAAGAAATTGCAAGTAGTTATTAACTAACCTAACCTAGAACTTGCGTGATAGAACTTTGTAGCCATTTGGGGATAGGCCTCCCTTTGATTGTATCAATCTTCACACTCCTGTGGTAAGACGGCCAACATGCGTATCCTCTTATTAAATAAATACGTCTAGCACATTCTTTAGCCATATTACCATAGAGGCCTCATAAAATTGACCACTGCAATTTATAATCAGGTTTTCAATTTTGTCGTCTTGGTGCTTAACCTTGATATTTGTTAAGATGACTGAAGTACCTGTCGGTACATACTTGTTTATCATAATGAAAAACTTGTTTACATGAAGGAAAAACGGTATTTCATTTCTGGAAAAGGTTTTAAACATAAAATGTTTTTAATTAATATTTTCATCATAATAATCATTTAGGAGCAAGGGACGAACATAGCTTTCGTCTTCAATGTAGCAAAGGAAATCCAACGAAGTTATGTGATTTAGAGCATGTGGAAAATGGTTGCATTAATGTGGAAAAGATAAAAATCCAAGTAAAATGGAGACAAAATAAATGGCTTAGCTCTGATAGCACCCGCGTGTAAAAAAAAAACAGTTTTTATCTCCTCATTAACATATTTTATGATTACAAATTATGTTTGAATGCTTCTCTTACATCAATATTATTTTTGGATGATATAACTATATTAACTTACTATGAACTGAAATAATTTTTATAAATTATTGATATCAGTTTTAGTGCACAAAAATGCGCTATGTAATCTGAAGATCACTTTCATTTGGAATGTTGGTCACCTAAGTGTCAAAAGTTTTGCGTTTCACATGACACACAACAAGCCCGTAGATGACAACTCGACTGCTGAGGCATAGGCCGCCTGCATACACAAGAACAAATGTTCTTGGAGGAATCATGTCATAGTTATCATGCTTGACATGTGCTTGGAGATCGCAGATATTATCAGTCCGACGTAGATGTTGCCAATACGCCTAATAGGAATCTAAATGTAACTGTTATCGATCTAAACGGTCTGCTAATAAATTCTATTCTGATCTTTCATTAGCAAGAGATCTTTGCGTAGTAGTAAGTATGATTGATTACCTGTGGACCCTCCATTTCTGCATTACTATTAAAGCTGAAGTGAAATGTAGCCTCGCCTGATTGGCCATTGCCACTGGCTGGCGCCGGAATGGAGATTTTCTGAAATAGGGAGAAATACCATATTAATTAACGAAAGAAGTTTTAATGCATAGAGAAATCTCAATAATCTCCTGTTGAGAACGTCCCCGAATTGATTGATCTGAAGCCTAGTTAGCAAAGCAATTATTTCAGCAGTATTCTCAGATTAGACTCTTGGGTTTGCTTCAATTGACTCATTGGTTACGTTAAGAGTGTAAAGCCAAGGTCTTACATTATGGATTTCTGTCCTTATCAACAGAACAAATGTAAACTGTGTCATTCAGTTAAGCACGTGACATCTTTATGAAGACATTAAAACATCTGTTAAGACACATCAGAATTCTGCTCATAGTTTCTACAAAAACGGTCCGTGGATTTGTTACACATGTAATTATTCGACCCAAGATCATCTCACCGTTCTTGTATAAACAAGTAATTTTTTACAGTGTCCTTGAGCACTACCTCAGGAACGGTGTAGTAATATGTATATATTCATTTAATGTTTTCGTTTTTATAGCATAAATAGGATGTGCGCGCAACGTGTAATAGTAAAACGAAGATGGCCGACGTAAGCAAATGATAAACAAAGGTAATTCGGCGAGACTGAATAGCATAGACTGTACCGATTACGTTGTCCTAATCGAAGGAAAGAGTCTAAAACATTATGTGACACTGAATAATTTGAAAAGAATCTGTTTTATCGCGTGTCTAAGATGTTAAGAGTTTCAACGTGGGCAATCTGGCACGAGATCGCTGTGTGAATCACACAAATAAAACGCTAAATTACTATGGGGCTGTTTGACGAAATCAAGCATCATGCATAATAAGAGATCTGGGTTTTATTGTATTACATACACATATCCACCTGCTATACGATTGCGCGCAGTTGATAAAAGAGCAAAGTAATCCCATGAGAAATCTACGACGTTTCTTGTTACATTTCCAAATAAGGTTGACCTGGGCCAGTAAGCTTAACGCAATTGCAACCGCGTACGTACATATGCGTCCATAGACGTACACAATTCAACAAGTGAGTAATGACTTTCATCGTCTGGTATGGCAACGTCGCGATTCCGCTGCAGCCGATGAGCGTATCATACCGTTTCACCATTAAATACATCATGTTTGTAAATAAGTCAAACTTTACAAATCAATATTTTGCTCATACAATTTTAAAACAACACTCAACTTTCGGAATTTGTTTATTGAGGTCGCTACGAGTTCTTCATGGTTCGCTACGCAATGCCAGAAAAAACAAATGAACTCGATTTATGCTGTCCAGATTTTCCACTTCCCTTTCACAGACACTGCAGAAATGAGTTTCTTTTTAGTGACTGATGAAACATGACTACAAGATGACCCTTTTTGACGCAAAGGCGGTATGTTTGCCAGCGGTGTGTTCTATTATAAAATAGTGTACAACAGCAAGACTAGTGTCCAGGCGTGCCTCATTTGGTGACGCGCACACCTACATGCGTGGCCGCGAGCCGCCGTAAGGTCGCGGCTGGCGATGTGTGCCAGCACCACAATGCCAGGCAATTAACCTATTAAAGAGTGCGCCGCGAAGCGGACACCGATGGAGCAATAACCCAACAAGTCCCGCCGCTAACATGTTAAACGATACTCAGATTTCTTATACCCATCTTCGTTTCTTTTTAGGTTTATTCCCTGAACCAGCTGATAAAATATGACAGTGACTTGATTAGTATTGCGTAATTTCCTACTCGACAAACGTGACTATACCTGATTTCTAAATCGTAAACTACTATACAAAATTAACAACATGTATCTTTAAATTTTCCTAGTACATTTGTAATATACATATGTTTAGCCATTATCGTTTTCTACGCACTATGATGTGGAATCTTTACAAGTAAACCATAAAAACTAAGTTAATAATGCACAAAGCGTCGTCGTCCATCACGCGATTCAAGTCTGATAAACACAAGGTAAAGGCACAGAGCATAATATGGAATTATGGAGCTAATGAGGAAAAAACCAGCTACGAGCGGTGCGGGCAGCAGACACTGCGGGGGAGTGCGGGGCGCGGCTTTCTCTGCGGTACAGCCGACCGATATAAAGAGCGCCTCGCGATGGAACACTTTGGCATTCGGTGAACAGCCGTCTCGCCCGCATCGCCTGCTGCTCCTTCCATGGTTCCCTGTATTGTTTTGGCTTGCTGCTTTTATTGACCGATTTTTGTGATTGTCACTAATACAATAACATAAACGATTAGATAGTTATTTATAGGTAAATAGTCTAACCATCTGCAAATAGTATCATGTCAAGGTCGCTTGTTTCATTGTGTCTTCTGACGAAGGTCGGCCAGTGCGCCTCGTTTGGACCGGAAAATGTACACAAGGAAATCCGTCGTCCGTTTTTCAAGGCATTATTGAAATGCCGCCTAGCCGATTAATTCGTTGGTGTCTTATCAGACTTCACATGCCAGCTGTGCCAGTATATCTTTGATTACGTCATCCTGAATGCGTAAACAGCTGTTTTCAGCTGGGTTCTTTTGATTTTTTCGGTCGTGGTGGAGGATTTCTTTATTGTGTATTGCCCGTCGTGCGCAACGACTGGCTTTTGTTGGTTACCTAATTTCACAGCAAGCGGCGAGCGGTACACAAGCTTGCGAAGTGAGAGGCCGTCACAACCGGTCCGTTCGGGTCGCTCGACTGAGAGATATACAACTACGTCGCAGATAGTGTTTTCGATTGTCGATTGGCTTATATGCTCACACATATAAAGAATCAAAAAGCCGCTTTGTTCCTAGATAATCAGTCGGAAGGCATTGTAAGATATAATATACATAATGTATTTTACAATTCCACGGGACAAACCCGGACGCAAACCAGCGGTCGTGTGCCCCAGCCTCGAGTTAACGTGTTGTATCTTATTGACGTAACATCGTGGAGGTGGCAGCGTGCGTGCGATGCAAATTGAACTTTAAATATAGCCAGCTGTCGGTACAATATTGGTTCTACCGATGTTGGCATACGTCAGTGGCGAACGATAATAAATGGTTCACTTCAACACGAATCGTAGCGGGAAATCCACGCGACTGGCTTGTGATCGCCACCATGTTAATTGCTTGTCGACTTGTTATTTTCTTACTTTATGATTATGATATATGATAATGTGTATTGGCAATAATTATTGCTGAGTTGTTTACAGATCAAGCTTCAACCCAGAAGTGCTTGACTGGAATGGAATGAAAAAGGAAACAACTAACTTGAAAACAACAAAGAAATCTGACAAGTCAAATTACAATCTTCCATTTTGTATATGTTAACCTTCAATTTTTAATACAGTGGCAGGAAGCAGATCATTTCAGTAACGAATGTAAATTCTGCTTTATACAATAGATAAGATACAAAGAGCCATTTTAATTAATCCACTTAATATCATTGCAATTATTTACTTTTGCGATCGCGCACTTATATCTGGGACTTATCAAATTTAAATGTATCGGCCGGCAAATTTATCGCGTAGTTAAAAACAGAAAACCAATCGATTAATCATCTGATTAACCAGCAGAAACGAATTTGATCTCAATATTAAATGACCGCGTGAACTTTGAAAGGCAATAAAAGTATTACACACCAAAACTCGGATTGTCAATCTTGAGATTATGATCTCAAAGAAAGGAATCATAAGGAATAAATACTAGGGCTATTTATAAATAAACATACGAACGTAAACGTTCAAGCAGTTGACGTGTTGATAAACAACGGTCGGTTTAAACGAGATGCTTTTCCGTTTAGATAATACGGTGCAGAAAGAACGGTGTTAAGGAAAATTTTAAATCCACTTCATGGAGAGCAAAGAATTTGGCAATGCGTCCGCGGAAGAAATTGTTCTAACACAAGTTACTAACGGTAATAGTCACTTTCATCGCAGCAGACACATTTAAAGGCGAAGTGAGTGGCCAGTTATTCGTGAGGTTTCTACGATACTATTTGCATATTCGCCGACTTTCTAATAGACGATGCGGGCGCTCTTGTCGCAATCGTCGGCAGCGGTGAGGTAACACTGATTCATTTAATTATATACTTATGTTGAAAAAACAGTATTCGAGTCTCGCGCATTGTTGCCATTGAACACTGTTGTGTACGGCCGGCCAAGCTTGGGTTTTTTCGCTCGCTCGGCGCACGCTCATTGGTCGTAGTGCCAGTTATTAAAAAGTCGCATTCGAAAACCAGAATACCTTGCCTTTACGTATATTCGATCGATTAAGATTTGAGCCAAGCAATCTTTTTACGAATCTACAGAAACCACCGAATCGAATTTTCAAACTTAGCAATTTTCTGTTCTTAGCAAACACTTAACACTGATACGGTTGCGAAAATTTTGCGGTTGCAATACCTAATCAAACCGTGTCTTGTCGACAAATAGTTAAATTCTATTTTACGTAAAGCTTCTATTACGGTGAATGAACTATGTTAATTATTTGAGCATGGTAAATGATTAGATTAGTACACCCACTTGAACGTGTATTTATTTTGTTATCGAAGCTTCCTATTCTATAGATATCGTTTATTACGTCAAACTGAAGATTATTCTTTGGGTGGATAAAAACATTGAAGTATAAATTATGTGCGTTGCATTGTAAATATCACGAGCGCTGCGGTTGACGGGTGGGTCTTTGCAAGGATTCATTCTGGTGCCGTTCTCCTTCGCGGCGGCCGCTCGCGACCTTCCGCCAGAGGAGGGGCACCTCTCACCGACGACGTGACTGCAACCACGGCCTTACGTCGCGAGGCTGTATCGAAACCTCTACGTAACGAAGCTCTTTCCAGCCGCGGTTACTCAATGCCCGATAGTTCCGTCGATACATACCTACATACTTGCTTCGCCGTATTATAAACCATCAGCAGATCACGTGATTACCTTGCGTAACGAATTATAGCCCGCACACCTTTTGATACAACGTGAAATAAGTATATAGAAATCTTTCATTATTGAGGCACATAAAAAAGGTGAAACTATTACTTCAGTTGCTAAAAACAGCACAAACTTAACATCAACTCCCAGTAACTAATCATAAATAAACCTAATAAAAACATAAAAAAAACCCTCATTACGAACAGTTTCAAGACAGGCGATCATAATAATTATAACTACTAAGGTTAAATAGTACGTATGAAGACATGATTCTAGAATCTAAGAGATTGCCCCGTCAAAAACAATGGTAAGTAAAAGGCGAGTGGATGTTCCCACTGCGAGTAAGACGGAGCCATTGTACAAAACAGAGTTACTTTTACTAACTAACATCAGAATAATAAGTTATTGTTTCATTTTCCACAAACACATTAACCAACATTCATTCTCCGACGCTTTGAGGCCGTGTATTAACTAAACAAATAAATAATCAAACTTTAAAATATACCTAGATCCAAAATCTTTTTAGATGGAGACGTAAAATTCATAACTCCACAGTTCTCAATCAGTTTGGGATAAGAACTAAATAGAGGCATTATTAGAGATTAGTGCGACCAAAGCAATAACTATGAAAGAAAAAAAAAGGCAGAAATAGGATTTGACGTCATAGTATTAGGCAGTAGAAGCACTTGTAGCTCGTAGTGTAATAAATTCTGAGAAGATGACGTGCTTATGTGCTCTACATGCCAGTATTCGACACACCTCATGTATAATTTGCATAGACGATAACCTATCTCACAATTCTATCTAATAATATTTGTAACGTAAAGCAATCAATTAAATGAAACCTTTTTGGATGTTACCTCACGTGCAAGCATACATGAAAGGAGCAATACGATTCAAGGATATGTTAAAAACAAATAAAAGACAAAGCAATGAATTTATGAGATTCAACGCTTCAAAATGTAGCATACTGATGCGAAAGGGGATTGACCGAGGTTATTTCCCCCAGGACTCGACTCTAAGAAAGAGGTTAGCCGGAAAAATGAGCTCGTCTAATAAAAGTCAGATAAGTCACGATTTTTTTACGAGGTTTAACCTGTGTTTTGTAATCATTAATTTAGGGGACAAACACTGTTCAACATGACACCAATATGATATTTTTAATTTTAATTTAATTTTAATGTAGTTAACAGTACGTACTTCAAGGCAGTCGAAACTGTCGATGTAGTATCTGACGCACAATATAACGACGAGACCAGATAATGTCGCAAGTATTTAGATCAAGGTGCGAAACACGCGTTCGAGAGTCGAGATCGGATACGAGGAATTTTTGTTGAAGATCACGCTCGCGCTCTTGTTGAAGCGCATAAATTCATAATGAAACCAAAGCGGAATAAACAATAGTAGAAATTAATGTATCCACAAATGTGTAACAAAAAATCCATACACAATTCCATTGAATATTAAAACGGAAAGCAATATCAAATACAATGAAAAGGGAAATTTGCATTACAAAATGGAGAATTTAGATATAGGGTCACGAAGGGGACAAAGAAAAGCATCTTATCAAAACCCGGTGGTTTCTCTAAGAGAATAAGACATACATATGGAAGTAACAAAATTAAGATGTTACATAGAATTATTAGCGAAACTGCTCGTGATTTCGTGTAGTCTGGAATTATGAGTAAGGAATTCTGGAATTAAAACACACTAACAAAACACTGCAGACAAGTACCAAGTACCTTCCGATATTAACACTGAAACTCGGAAAAAAGAGTTTAAAGAGTTCAAACTGCTGGAGAACGAGTTATGTGCGAAAGATGGATCCAGAATAATCCAGTAGCAAAGACGCGGCGCCGACGCGACGTGACGCCGCCGGCCACGCCTCCGACGCTACGGGTTTATATGTATTACGTCTGCTACCGAGGCAATTACATATTGATGTAGAAAGAATAGAAAATCTATACAAGCCCCACTGACATTTACATTCGGTTTGAGATCATAAGGAATTTGTAGTCCTATAGATGGATAAATGTACACAAATTGTGCTGTCTAAAATTATAGCTGGTGTCGAAGTTAACAATAGGTTGAGGTAAATGGTAATATCTCAGTAAATATATTATGAGAATTGGCTAAGTACAACTAAAACAGTCGAAATGAGTAATTAATAAATTTTGTTGAAAACGACGTTTGAAGAACTAGGTACAATATAATAGACCACCTATTATAGTATACCCAGTTCTTCAATCAACAAATATAATAGTTTGTAGGGATTTCCGATTCGTGTTTACATTGATGGATTTATATGAAGTATCAAATCGTTCTGGAACAATAACCATCTATATACTATCAAGTTATCAACAATGCCAACAAGGTTGTAAATAAATTAGCCATATGCCAATGATAATTTGAGACTGAAAGGCGAACAACGACGGCGCACAACACACACAATAAAGCAGACAAATTGACTGCGAAACCACGCGCAGTGGCTGAATTCAATATGCCGTAGCCGAGTAGGTGCGGCTTTATTGTTTCCAGGCGGATATGCTCCCGATTACATTAACGTTTATTTTAGCTAAAATTTGTGGATGAGTCAAAGGCTTACATAAATCACAAAGTTCAACAGAAGATTATTGAAAACACGCCCTTTTTACTTCAGACAATATTGTTATAAATACAATTGAAGATGTAACTAATGAATGTACAGACGACAGCACATCAAGCTACTACAATCTGTCACATTTCCTTATTAGATTTTCAACTTTATCTCTAAAGCAGTAACGCTCAAGGTTGATTGGGAATATCTAACAGATTGGGGTAGCTTGACCTGCTGTCGTCCGTACTAGAATGTAAACTTGATTATGTGCCGATGTTTTGTTTCTAATTAACAATGTTAACAACAAACAACAAGTATACATAAACATAATAGTAAAGGTCAATAGGGCGGTGGGGACTAGAATTGACTATTTAAAAGCTTAACCCTAAAAAGCAAATTAGAACTAAAAGTCGTTTTCTAATTCAATATCTTTGGCACCAACAGAATTGTGACAAAACGCAAATGTTGCTCGTGTGCCTAATTTGCGCCAAGTTGTAAAATTTTCACTCTCAGCAAACACAACCGTTACTTCGGTGGTGTTAAATTCGTGATAAAAGAAGTTTGAAAATTGTGAATGGAATAAGACGATAGAAGTTTATTTTTCATATCAATGAATTTTGATTCTGATGTATGGAAAATCCTCGGACTGAATTGGTTGGAAATGAGACTAAATAAGCCATTATTTGTTCGAGTGTAAAAATAAGCACCCAACGGTGCCGTAGATGATCAATACAAAATTTTACACGACGCAAGACTTAACTGTTGGCCTCTAGTTTAGCTAATAAGATTTGTTGTATAACGGGCATTACAATTCGAGCGGCCAACAGGGCGAAAACAATTGTGGACAAGACCGGTTTCGTCACTTATGCCGCGTATGGTGTTTGTCAAATTTTAGATACTCTTGACTTATACAAAAGCGAGAATTTAGTTTTAATTTTAAACTAAATGCAAGCTATTCCCTTTTGATTATTTGCCCTCTGTCTTAAGCCTGTTAGTTTTTAAGCTATTCCAATAAAGTGTTAGCACATGCTAACACTAACTACTAACATACATATGTTAGTTTGGATGAAAACAAACTTCATAACATTGTAAGCATGTTACTAAAACTTCAAATCTAAAAATAGGATCTCTAAAATGTTAACAAAACAGATAATGCACAAGAACAGGAAACACTGCGATCAGATGCATACATTATAGAAAAGGACTAAATGTATGTTATTGTAATTCACAATGACATTATCATAAAACAAAACAAAACACGATAAATGTAGAACATCGTCATACTAGACAAGAACCCAAAGGAAAGGAATATTTTCAAATGTTAAACGATCTTGTAAATGTTTCTGAAATAGAATTGCCCCAGCTGTTTGTTTCACACATCATAGCGAATTGTAAATGGATATCGGTTCAATACCCCATATTTTACATTCAAATCGATTGTATGAACGAATAGCGATTGAAACTTGTCTATAGTCTTTTGGGATAATATTTTCTGTAAATTGAAAACGGAATCGTACTTTTTGCGGTTCAAATTTATTGTTTGTATAGAACTTGTTCGAATATATGTACTAGTTAATGTATTAGTATTTATACAAAAGTAGTTTGATGACAGGTAAAAGTAAATTTCAAGAAAAATATATGCACATTGAATTTATAGTATACTCGTACATATATTTCAGATATAGCACGTGTATCAAATGATAAATTTAAGTATTGCTTCCGAATATAGGTGCTATCATTAATGAAGACTTGAGCAACAAGGTTTAGTCACATTTGTTACGTCGTTGTGGGATTACATTAATCAAAAATAGGTTTTGAGGTGAAGGCCATACATCTCTTGCTAACATTGCTTTCTTGGAACACAAAACAGTTTTTACACTGTGTTGTACCTAGTGTAATTAATTATATCAATTGAGTTCTGAAAGACTGATCAAGCGTTTCTGAAATGCTGAAATTGAACTCGAAGACGGACATTATTACACTTTATATCTTCTTAAGGTACCTTCAGACCGGGATAGTGTCCGTGGCGGAAAAAGACGGTGAAAGCGAGTCTCAACACATTGGGGTCTGATAACGTCATCGGCGAAAACGGTAGTACATCATGGTAACAGTAACATATCGGTTTTCCAATGGGCGTGACGGCAACATATAAAAAATCAATTGTCCAGTGATTGCCTACTCAGGTGAAGTTCAGAATAGTGCTGCGAACGAGCGGTAACTTTTACCTGGTTACGTAAGACTGCCAGGCACAATTTATTATCGGCTCCATTGCGAGCTTTCGTAATATAAGCCATCACTGCTGCATGCACTTTATGTCTACTTGTCCTCTTTTCATAAACACCCGGATGTTTTGGGCCTTGGTTAGTCTAGCGTCTACAAAGGCTACGAGAAAATTCTTTTAAATCATCCTAAACTGATGTTTACTGGTTCAATTCTTGTCGAGTCGATTATGCATTTTGAATATCTTTTGATTAGCTATGAGTTCTACCGAGTAGAAAAAATCATAGATTTAGGATCTAGTAGTCTATTCGAATGTTTATATTAAAATAGAAAAGCCTGGAAAAAAATGTTACGCCGATCCCAAATAATTTGGGGTAAATGCAGGAGAATAATGAAAGTTTTCTTGATGGACTTAAGTGAAAGCTCTAAAATACAGAAGTGTTCTTGTTTTTATACGTCAACTTTTGTGTTAGGTACTTGAAATAGTTATTTTGAATGACAGCTGTTTTGAACGTTCTTGTTTGATTATTGTGTAACGTTTCGTTTAGCGCTTTGCAACCACTGAAACGCTTTGAAGTGATCAATTTTAGATTTTTTGTTTGTTTTGTATTTCAAAAGGCGACTCGTTTCACGAGGGACCCAGCTGATACATATTTCAATAGGGCACTCAATAGAATGAAATAAATGAATACTAATGTATAAGTGAAGTTAGTAAAATGTGACGGGCGCAGGCCAAAGACTTACAAGCGTATGCCTGATCTTTTGACCTAGCTCAACAATTGGAAAGTAAATATTTAATGAATGTTAAATAGAATCTACGAAAAAAACATTTGGTGAGAAACTAGAAGATAGCAAGATGTTAGTAAAAATGGAGACACTTGTATAAATATTATATCTTTGTAATGTAATAAACTTGTTATTTGGTACTACATAACAGAATATAAAGCTGAGATAAAGACAATTTAAATAGGTTACCTGTTAATTGAAATGCCAACCGGTAAATCAACACAGTTCTAGGTAAAGATCGCACATATATGTGTATAATTAGTAATTACTTATTTGTTATTCAACAATAACAGTGCATCTGCTATCAGTGGTTATAAGTACAAAAGCTATTTTATTATTTTTGATTTGTTGCCTTCGAATCTTATTACGTAGCAATAAGGTCGAGATCGGAAAAACAATTAAAACCGACGGTAAGGTAGCTGCAATGTCACATTGCACGCATCATTGCATACAGTGATCTCATTCGGTGCCAAATTGAGTAAATGCCGCAATGTATTTTAGATTAAAGAGTTTTCACAATTTACAGACAAGTATTAAATAAATTGACATTATTATTTTTAAAAATGACACCAATGAAATAAGGCGTGTCGCGTCGTCGTGTGCCAATGGGGCGTGTTCATGAATTTATCAGTTTTAGTCCAGCCTTTCAAAACATATTAAATATTTAATCATTCTTTATGCTGTCACAGCTAATTAATGTAATTAACATCTGTTTCAAACCTACATTACTGAGTTATCAGGATGCCAATCAAATATACATAATATAATTGTTAGTTGATACTACGATATATCACTTTGCTTCAAAAGACTATTTTATTTATTCGCTATCACGTTAATTGAAAGCTCCATAGATTCTTATAGTTCTTTAATGTACGCATTCATCACAAGTCGTTGACGGAAAATATCTCGAGGAAACCAGCATTTCTGAGGAGAAATTCACAGCATGTATTATAAGCTATGGATGTATAGCGACAGTAGCGCCATCCATCACTGGCCATAAATACGCCGGACATGTGGATATTTTCAGTGTCAAATATTTACGAGTACGACTGATATATTAGTAACTTCAGATACGATATTTAGCACAAAGATGTGTGGCTATAACGACACTAGTGTTAAAAATAAACTGGACACATTATGAGGGAAGGATCGTTTTAACAGAATTATAAAATTGAAAGGCCGGTTTAGTGCGCAGTGCACACAAGTAGATTATTTTTATTTCTTTCACTATTTCGTTAAAAAAGAATGCAATAAATAAAAGTGTGTGATTACGCATTTATTGACTTAAGCATACAAGACATACTCCAAGCTACATTTTGCGTCCACTTCCTCGTTGGGCATCGAAAGCGGTATTAGCTATGTATGATGGACACGCGGCGTCGACGCACACGATAACTTTCCCTTCTTTAATGGAAAAACGGCATTAAAACGAGAACCTTAAGGATAGAACTCGAAAGGCACAATCGTTACGAGTGGGATACCAGCTTGACCACAAGCTGTACTAGCCAGAGTTGACAATGTTTAAGTCTATTCTCGGTCGGTGTGCAAGGAGTTGCTTTGTTTTCTAAGGAAACTTTAAAAAGTAGCTGTACATATTCACAAGATTGAGGTTTTTTGTTTCAATCAATATATTGGTTTTCAATGTGCAGTTTCTTTTATCTTTACAGAGACCTTATCAAAGTGAGACAATCCGTCACGAGTTGTCGTATTTATTTACATAATGGCATCAGCGCGGGTCACGCTAAGCCTTATCTGACAATCGTTTCTACTAATCGAATGTTTAAAGATGAAGCACTTCAGATACCGAAAGACAGCACGTCGAATATGTCTAAAAAAGAAAAACTTGTAAAAGATTGACAGCGAATTAAGCACATTTTTGTTTAGCATAAGGACCGTGCCGCGTCCTTAATGCCCGAAAATGTTTGCACAAAGGTCGTCAATCAAAATTACCTCAAGTATTTTATTTGGGTGTGGTAAAATAGTAATGACTGTCGTTAACAACTATGAAGACGATTGAACACCATTAAAGTCCAAAAAGTGAAAGCTTGAGAATGAAGCGCAATAATTATTATCGATGCAAAATTTTTTATCAACGGCCGTATAGTAGAGACCACCGTGAAAATGCGCAAACTGCCGGAACAACCCTATAATTCATCTATTTTGGTGACACTGGCAAATATTTCTATTTTAAGGGCAAGGGAAGAAGTGGATTAAAAGGATGTTTGCGTTAGATTAAACTGTGTTCTCGATTTTATTTAATATCTACTAATAATGAATATTGCTAAATAAAATGGACGAATAAATCTCTAAATTTTTTCTATGTAATCGATAACATAATAGATAAAATTTTAGGCGACGTATTGTACTTGCAACTTTGTACTGTACCCTTCATCGTTGCGCGACTATGAGATATTATGCAGACATTACGATACGTTTCATTGTTAGCATGACGAATATGCAGGATTTTCCTGGGGAAGGAAAATGTGTCGGTTTTTCACTTTTGCGTAGTTTCCAGTTATTGACTTTTATGGTTCAAGTCGCGGCGGCCCCAATTACAATCCAAGATACGCCCAAATCCACATCGGCGTGCGCTCAGGTCCAATAGCAAAAGCACGCGCTGCGAAGTGAAAGTGAATAGCGCGCACGTACGGTCGGCCCGCAGCCCCAATAAGACGACACCGCCGTCCGCATACTTCAGCAATTACCACGAGGAAATCAGCACCGTTCCGCCAAGTCGCCCCCAGAAGCCTGACTAAAGAAGCCGCTGAATAGGCCAAACTGCTGATTCTTTTTAAGCGCATCCCGTATTACATCCGTTTCGTAGCTATAAAACAATAATTTCTCAAATTGCTCAACCATACAAAGTTGAATGAGTAATCTATGTCATTAATAAAAGTAATGGTAATGCACTTGCATTTCTTAATGAACAACGATGTTCCCACAATATTTAGCTTCATTGTAAGCAGATTTTGTTTTATAGACGACACACCTACATACGTTCGAACAAGTCGACCTAAACATTATTACATTTATCTTCACGGGATATCAAATGAATGTACTTCCAACCCTGACCCCAAGGTTGATTCGAGTACATGCATCCAACCGGCCTCATCAGCTGTTGATTCTAAGGCTCTTCTATATTTATTTGGTTCCGGTCCGCAGTAAATCATGGATTTGCGTTACGTAACGATTAGTAACGTAGTTAAAACATTGTCTACTGCCGAGTCTATTCGATGGTAACGTTTTATTATTTGTATTGAAGTGTTGCGTGTGAATGTCTCAAAGAAAATGGAAAGTACCATAAGATTAAATTTAAACGCGTAATTTTCAATAGTTTATATTTTCCGCGAATTATTTAATTTGCGTAAAAAACTAAGACGATGTAGTTAATCAAATGACGTCAATGTCAATACGCAAGTAAAATAAATGTAAGCACGTCAAACAGCGCGTCTGAATCAAGTATCGTTGTAAATGAAAAAGCAATGCTTAACTACATAAACAATTGAAAGATGTTGATTGGGTAATATTGACTGATCAATTAAGTAAACTCGAAGAAAAAGAACATGAAAGTTACCTTTCAAAGCAAGAAGTCTACTAGAAGTTTAGATTTGTTCCAGTAAAGTGAAAAAGAACATTTTGGAAAATTTGTTAAACAAACGATTGATAAACATCGAAATTCGTTTGCACATGTTATTTTAATGTTACGTGATATTAATGAAATCTAAATTGCTTGTTTTGCAAGTAAAATTATAAGTTTTTGATGTAGCAATTTTTTGTCGAACAAGGCGTCCGTAGAGTGGGCCAAGTTTAAAGCGACACTTAAAGACGTTAATAACAATAGGCCTGTATTCGAGATCTTAATGAACTGGACGTAGGTACAACAGGTCGTCCTTGTAGCGAGTGTAAACACTATTGTTTGATCACGTGGCTGCACCCATTATGATTTGATAAAGGAGTTCACGCCAACACACCTTTGTTCTATAGCTACATTAGTATCAATATCTGTCATAGAAACGCTTATTCCACTGAATTGACATTATTCCCAATGATGCCAATTTAAAACAGATATTGATTAATGGGTTTTGTTTTTAATTTAACTTTATAATTCAAAGATTTTGATTTAATATTGAATATATGTTAATAAATAAAGTCAGTGTCACGTTTCAAGTCAAACAAGGTTTTAGGGAAGGTTATATGAACAAAATCTATAATGAGCAATACAGAGAAATCGCCAATCGGCTGCCAACCTTCAGTAGTCAGTCAGGCATTACAAGATGTGTAAAATGTAGCCGGAAAGCAGAGCTGATATGAAGGTTAATGACTAATTGGAGCCTAGATTGTTTGTAACTGTGTCGTTGTCATGTCTGTTGCTAAGTTCCATCCAGCTAATCATAATTGGTCATACTTTCTAGATATTTTTAAATAAATACTGAATACCATTATAACGAACATCTAATGGCAGTCGTTACGGGTTGTTGGAGCCCTCAAAAGTCCTACAATTGATCTAAATGAAATTGTATATATATCGCTTCGATATCGCCTTCGGGTTGTGGAGGTCAGACGGCAGTCGCTTCATAGACTAGACTCCAAAGCTGAAAAGCTTCGGATACGAGTGGGATTAACGCTGAGATGAAGAAGGAGACTGAATACCCTTATAACAACAAGAGGTGATTGGCCCGAGTCTTGTCTGATACTACATACGACTGTTACAACAACGGTATATTTTTTCAATCCCTGACAAGTTAAATTTAAAGATTATTGTGTACATAATAAAAGTAATTTATATTCGACACATGAGAAATAATATCTTTATATCAAAATGTACATTTTTATATAACCCAAAATCGAATCCTGTTTTCAAGGACTGCGATAATGTTCGGTAAACCGTTGGTGAAGGTAGTAAAGTGTTGGGAGGACAACGACCTGACCGAGTCAAGACGTATTCCAACTTACATTGTGAAGAATCAGTTTTACAATGCAGAACATTGGGTTCAATGTACACAGGAGGATGATTCATTAGATGCAAAGATAACATCGATAATAGAGTTGGCGATATGTTCTGTTCTGTGTATCGGAAAATATGACAATAGTACCTGAATGGGTGACGATTGCATAGATATACAAATGCATTTTTCTAATTCTTTTAGTTTTAACAATTTTGTGCAAAAAAAATATGAAAGTAATACAATTCCGGAGTCCCGATTCTATTACGCGTTAGAACACTATCGCGAAAGGGGACAACGGCCGTCGCACCTGTGAGGTGCAATCAACATGTGCCCACTAGCGACTGGAACTGTTGCTATTTTTACACACACCACTCTATCTTATTTACTATTCTGGTCTGCGACTCATTGAATTGTGGTTATTATGTGCAAGTTGGATATGTGCCAGCGAGTCTCGGACCTAACACCGATACAGATATATTCGAAGAATGATGGTTAAGCGTTTTCAGAGAACAGCGCTTATCCCGAACATTTTCTTAGGAACAAAAAAAAAATCACAAAGCCCAGGTTTAACAGTGTTACAATTTACATATCTTATATTGTTTTGATATTTGCGATGTAGAACATATCTAATCCCGGTTAATTGATATTAGTTAACTCACTAGTACAGGAAAATATTGAAGCGTGACGTTTTAAATTTCGAATAAGGTGGTCGGGGTCGTTTACATACGATACGAGCAAGTGACTCTCGACGAGCAACAAGAGAAGAGATCACGTCAAACCGGCGGGCGAGTCGAGCGGTGGCAACAAGCAAACCGGTCGAAGGCGCCGGGCGTCGGCGTCGGGCGCGGGGATCGACCGGGGATTAACACCTTGTAAACAAAATTGCATTAGCCACGTTTTTTGCAACGACTGAACAGTGTGACGTTAACCATAATAATTGTTGCATCTAGCCAAACCAAATATAATTTGCCGTCGCAAAATTTTTCTTCAATTTTACAGAGCTTTGCACAAATTCGCCATATCTTCTTCATGGTTGTACGGTTTATACGTGACGTAATTTATCGACGAGTCCCACGCGGGAAGTTTATGAGTAAACAAGAGGCTGCTGTCACGTCAAGAGGAAAATGTTTGTAGGCATAACAAATCGTACTGATACAATGTCACCGACTGTTAGTTTATTAAAAGTTCCCGAATAAATGCTTGATCAACCTAAATGACGAGGCCGCTTTGTGTACGTGACGGTGTATGATCTTCGTACTTGTTTTTCGAAATAATTTAGGGTAAAAAGTTTAATAGACCACCGACCGCAGCGTCAAGCAGCAAATCGAAATCGGCTAAGTGGGTCATCATATAATTTCGCAAGCGTATCGAGTGCCGCAAGCGTTAACTGGTACGCCCGAGGCGAGTCAAGGCCCGAGCGACGATGAGGCCCAGATCCTGACGAAGCTGTGCTCCTTCATTACGTTTTTATGCATCTTCAATGTCCTTATTCGACAACGACAAGTGATCGGGTCACTAATATAAATCCATGTTCAAACTAGAGCAGCACGTTTACTTTTATAGTCAGTACTTGCATAATAAGTCTGAAACTGAATGCAAGTTAAAATATATAAAAGATTTGGTCTAAGCTGTTTTCAAAAAACGTCAATTATATGTTAAATCATGACACCCATAACGAGATATACGCACGTTGTTATTAATATAATGTTTCTTAATAGTACATTCGAAACGTCATTAGTGATAAGGTCATCGAATTATGTAAAATGTATAGAGAAGTACGTGCAAAGCAGACAATTGTTATATCACAACATATATATTAGGAAATGTTAAGGTAAAAAGATTGCGATGTATACTAAAGATTACTATTGAAGTGTATAGTAAATCTATTAATAAAATTCTCTTGTCACAGTGTTTGTCCTAGAATTCTCAAAAACGAATGAACCAATTTCGTAGATACATTCGTTAGACATGAGAATAGATTTTGATCAATTTTTATGTGACTACTACTTACGCGGGCGAAATCGCGGGGCGCAGCTAGTGTTAAATATTGCATCAGGGCGTGATAAACATCATGTGCCGTTTATTTAAAAAAAAAAAAAGTATTTATATTGAGGGAACAATTTGAAATTATATACTGAACTTGACTTTATAAAGCAGAAAATATATTTGGAACAAAGAAACATAATATTCACAACTTGTTAACCGTGGTTTTGGAACGCTGTTTAACAAACAATTAATATCTAATCCGTATACTGGAGTATGTTAATGAATGGGTAGACCTATTTTCCAAACTGCTGTTAATTACACAATTTGCTAATGAGTCCAACCTTAAGTGCGTTAATGCCTATTATATGGGCCATTCTTCACTAACTGGAAAATCGTTGTCCCCAACATTTTTTTTCGTTACTACCAACAAACTATGTATAATATTTATGAAAAACGATAGTATATAACGAATTTTTGATAGGCCAGCATCAAAGCAATAACATTATAAATGTTATATTACAACAAACTCTTTGTAGGAGTCCCAAAATCAGTCCCGTGCTATGTCCCCGATTCCAAAATTATAGACCTAACTGCGCGTAATTATTTTTAGCATTTCAAATGTGCAACTTTAATTTAAGCAAACAAAACTGTAATGCTGTAGGCATCAAGATCATTAAAATACATATTTTTTACTTTTTATTTTACTATAAAAATCGAACTTGAAAGTTGTCCCCAGAAGTACGTGATCAGTCCCGTGGCTAATTTAAAAAATTGCGCCAAAATTTGACTTAACATTGGCGTCATTGTTTAAGACGCGAAACGAATAGCAAGCAATGTGAACTTCGCCACAGTGCAGCGAGAAGCGGATCGGCGCCATCCAGTGTTGCCGTTTTAGCGACTTTGTCGCTAGATCTGGCGGATTTTGGATGTGCTTAGCGACTTTTTTTTTCGTACTAGCGACTAAAATAAATTTAGCGACTTCTAGTGACTTTTTGTATGCAACGTTGATTACCACCAATTCCCAGTAGTGGTAATTAAATTAGAAGAAAACACAGACATATTTTAGTTCAAATTTAACTGTGGTTACTAGCAACACTACGAATACTGCTATTGGATTTTCTGGAAATCCCCTCCCAGAATGACGTTGGATCTTTAAGTTCATCACTGTTTACTGTTTCTTTCTTTTTCATTTCATTAATTCATTAACAACGTTCATAGAAAGAAGGGAATAACCAGGTTTTACTTTTTCACAGAATAAATTTGTTTGTATGTGAAAGGACGAATAGTGGCTTGTTCAATTGTCGTATCAAAATGACTCATTAAATACCGAAATGTTTTGCTTGTTTAAACCTATTGATTTAATTACTATGATTAAATACTTTATAATACAAATTTCCTTTTATTTACAACATATTTTGTAACCATGAAATATTTGGAAATATTTAGCGACTTCTAGCGGATTTTTTATTCGTCTTTTTTCAAAATCTAGGGACTTTTGCTTCGAGGTCTAGGGACTTTTTATTTTCCTAAACGGCAACACTGGCGCCATCTTGCTCAGTGGTAAGCTCGCTTGTGAAGGAGATCAACGTGCACGCTCTGGTTGCCCGCGCAGTCCACTGGTAGGTTGATTTTCGACAATATATAGTAGTTAAATTATAATAATTTTATGAATAATAACACAAGAAGTGCTTTACTAATTCCCATTGTTACACTTAAGAAATTTCATCAGATATTAAGGTTAGAAACTATTTAGTGTGAAATACGCAGTCCCGTGGTCACAGTCCCCTGGCTTGAAATGCTACAGGGGACTGCGTTATGCAACACGGGACTGACTCTGTTTGAAGCTGACTTTTTATATGCAGTTTCAGATTAAAACTGTTGCTTATATATTATTATAATTATAAATTACGCTATTGCTTTTAGGTAACGCTCCGAAATGGCACCTAAGAAGAAACCAAAGACTAGGGAAGAAATTTTGGAACAGAAACGGTTGGCTGAAAGATTGAGACGTGAAAGAATAAAAAATGATCCACAGAAAAGAGAAGAAATGAGAGAAAAAGAGCGTCAGAAGTACAAGATAAAAAAAGAAAATGGCTCCAGAAAGTTAGTCAAAGATATGACTGATCGTGAGCACAGAACGGCTGTTAAAAAATGGAGAGCCCATGGAGCCACTTATCGCGCTAAGAAGAAAACTTTAAAGGAAGTTACAAATACGTATCTTCGGGAAAACACGCCGGATTCAGACCAAGTTTCACCAGATTCTCCAATTATAGAGCGGCCACGATCTCCAGGAAGTAAACGAGTAGTTGCCAGAAAGAGATTAGCTAAAAATAGACGGGACCGGATTATGAGACAAAAGAACAAGCAGGTTGATTATTACAAAAAGAAAATGGAGAAGTATAAAAAGAAGTTCCAGAGATTGACTAAACGAAATTCAAAAAATTCAATTGACACACCTAACACTAAATTACACAAACTATGTGAAACACCAGATACACGCAAAGATGTTGTCAAAAAAGCGCTCTTTGGGGAAGTTCTTAATAACCAATTAAAAGAAAACTATAGAAAATTGAGAACCAATGAAGAAAAGCAAATTTTCGAAAAAGTCGTCTCTGGTAAACTTGTGGACAAGTATAAACTATGGAGAAGTGAAGACAGCGCGATATCGTACAAAGGATCCCGTAAATCGGCACAAAGAGATAGTTTGATGCCCAGCAAACGGACTCGACGTGATGGACTGACATTCCCACGTATCAAGACAGTGCGAAAGTTCTACCAGCAAGATGAAGTTAGTAGACTTGGTGCAGGAAAACGCGAATGTGTAACCCGAAAGGGCGTGAAGAAACAAAAACGGTACCTTTTGGATACAATGCTGAACTTGCACAAGAAGTTTAAGGAAGATAACTTTAATATCAGTTATCAGACATTCTGTCGATTACGCCCTTTTTGGGTTATTATACCAAAAGTGAACGACCGTGATACATGCCTCTGCATAAAGCATGATAATATTGATTTGAAACTATCTGCATTACACAATCGCAAAATCCTGCCTTACAGTGGACACAATAAGCTACTTGAAGACACATGTTGCAATCGCTACAACGAGCAGTGTTTGTCGCGAAATTGCCAACGCTGCGTCGATAAGAACCCCCATTACAAGGAATTCGATGACAGCCAAATCATAGAATATAAAAAATGGATGGCGACCAAACAAGTTTACAAGGACCCAAAGTCAAACCAACCCCGCTCTGTTACTAAATATCTCAAAACAAGTTTTGTGGTACGTCCCCGTGAGCTAATAGAAGAGTTGCACAACGAATTAGAGGGTTACTTTGAACACGAGAGAAACATAGTCCATCAATATAAAGCCATTAAAGATTTAAAGACCAATCTCAATGAACAAGAAGCAATAATACACATGGACTTTTCTGAAAATTACTGCACTAAATACAACCGAGAAATACAAGCGTACCATTTTGGAGGATCTAGACTTCAGCTCAGTATGCATACTGTTGTAGTTTACACTAAAGACAACATTCAGTCCTATTGCACAGTTTCCGAGAACACTACACATTCTCCAGCTTCTATATGGGCTCACTTACAGCCAATCTTTGAATCTTTGCTGCCTCAAATTACCTACATTCATTTTGTCAGTGACGGGCCTGTAACACAGTACAGAAATAAGACAATGTTTAACATTTTAGCGACAAAGCTTCATCTAGCTGTCCCAAACATAGAAAAGTTTACGTGGAATTTCTCGGAGAGTGGCCATGGAAAGGGCGCCCCTGATGGGATTGGTGCTACATGCAAACGAACTGCCGATGCTGTAGTTGCCGCAGGTGGAGATATTGATAGTTTGGAGTCTTTTGTAGAAGCCATTCGCAAAAGATGTCCCAGGATCTGTATATTTACAATTGAGGACGAAGTAATTAAAAAAATGTCCGCCGATATTAAGAATGATGAGACAAATCTTAAGAGCTTCAGTGGCACACTGAAGGTGCATCAAGTGAAGGGCAGAGTATCAAAGAGCCCCCTGGGATTGTCACAGGGAACTACCGATCTCGAAATGAAAAGTCTAAGTTGTAACTGCAGTGACAAATGCCAACATTTTAATTTAGGTGTCATTCATTACAAGAATAAAACCAAATTGACTGTCGATGACATTTACACGGAGTCTGAAAGCGAAAATGAACCCATATGTAGTTTAACCCACTCCAACCCTATCAGCACCTGTGTGGACACAAACAATATGAAAACTAATCCACGTGATGACAGTATTGAATTCCAAGATGTTGCTGGACCCAGTTCCACAAAATGTCACTATTCCTGTGAACAGTATAAAGTAGGTGATCACGTTTTAGTGAAGTTTCCGGCCAAAAACATAGAATATCGCTATGTGGGTATTGTAAACCAGGTAGACGACGAGGATGCCGAACTGACTGTAATGTTTATGAAGATTCGTGATGATAAGGGTCAGATGTTTAGTATCGACGAAAACGACGTCTCGGGTGTAGCTTACGAAAACATAATAGAAAAGTTGCCAAACCCACAAATTGTGTTGAAAGGCAAACGAATTTTTTATACTTTCCCCATTTCTTTACCTGTATTTGAAAAATAAGTTTAATTATGTTGATTATGATTATATATGTAGTTTCCATTAAGTTTGTTAAATTATCTTGTGATTTTAAAGACTGAATACCCAAAAAGGGATATTGTTAGTTCAGTTCGTAGATTTCTATAAGTTAACTAAGGTTAGCTTTGTTATGTGTAAGATTTAGAATTGTTTTAGTTGAAATCGTATGTAATGCGATCTGAGAGTATAAGAATTGTGATACTTAAAAGAATTAAAGATTTCGCTTATAATTTTCCAATAAAATATGTGTTTTCTTTCATAAAAACAGTCCCATGGAAGAGAGCTCAGTCCCCTGTCACGAATTTACTGAAAATCGTCCATAACTCACAAAATAAGAGGATATTAAATTGGGTCTTTCAAGATACATATTTAAATTATTGTTACGTCTCATAGTTTATGCACAATTTTTTATTTTATACAAAAAAATTCTAT
Organism: Sesamia inferens; assembly: GCA_037179545.1. NCBI lineage: Eukaryota > Metazoa > Arthropoda > Insecta > Lepidoptera > Noctuidae > Sesamia > Sesamia inferens. Next base: position 18,849,586 of record CM073933.1, on the reverse strand, counting down.
AGACATGCTTCTATGGACGAGTTTCCAGTTAGTGGATAATGGCCCATATACTGATTTCTTTTCAGTTGTTTTTTTTTTATCAAATCAATAAGAATTGACAAATATAAAGGCATCAAAGAGTGGGTGGGTGGTGGCTGGTAATGTCACGGCTCGCTAAAAAGTGTAGCGTGCAGTGACGGCACACGAGTTTTCAACGCACTGTGTCGTCTTAATTTTTTGTTTATATGAAAAAAGAAAAAAAATACGTGTCTAATATTTTTTTGGAAATCTGACTGACGGACTAATTAGTTTTTTTAGTCAACTACCCTATTGCTTTTCCTTTTATCGGTGACTCAATGGTCGTTTAAACAATTTATTTTGATATTTACCTATCTGATGCCTGCATTGATATGACGAAAGCGTCAGATCAATGCAGTTTATTTCGGTGAAATACTAATACAACTTTAATGTGTGAACGTGGAACCCCATCAGTTACAAAATAATATAGGTTTACGGTTTAAGGTCACTTGGAAGGTTATTTTTTATAATTCAATAATATTATCCTTCAGTGCCCTGTGCTATGTGTGAAATGCCTTGCCACCTTTTTTTTTGTGAATACTGTGGCTGTTGTTGCACATAGCTTATAAGCTTACAAAAACTTAAGTATTTTACGCTTATCTCTCAAATGCATGAAGCGTAGTCTCTTGTAAAGAGGGTATTTTTAGGGTTCCGTAGCCAAATAGCAAAAAACGGAACCCTTTGTAGATTCGTCATGTCTGTCTGTCCGTCTGTCACAGCCATTTTTTTTCCGAAACTATAAGAGTTATACTGTTGAAACTTGGTAGGTAGATGTAATCCATGCACCGCATTAAGATTTTGATGAAGAAATAAAAAAATAAATAAATATTGGGGGCTTCATCAAACACATACGTGTGGGGTATCTATGGATAGGTCTTCAAAAATGATATGGAGGTTTTTAAAATATTTTCTTTCTAAACCGAATAGTTTGCGTACCAGACGCTTCCAAAGTGGAAAAAAGTTGCCACCCCCCCCCCCCCCCCCAACTTTTAAAATAAAAAAATTAAAAATCTAAAAAAACATGATGTACATTACTATAAAAACTACCAACGAAAATTGTTTTAAACGAGATCTAGTACGTACTTTTTATTAATACCTCGTAATTCGTAAACCGCTTATTACCGGGTAATCTTTCATATAAATAAATTCTTTAATTTCACAAATCAATGGTACGGAACCCTTTGTGTGTGAGTCCGAAACGCACTTGGCCGGGTTTTATTGTGTGCTTAACACAATTAAAAATACCCTCAAACCACCTTCAGTTAGCTTTTGGCTTACAAAAACAGCGTTTAAAATGACATGTTAAAAAAAAAATATTGAAACTCACCCCTTCATTTCCGGGTAGGAACTGTATTTTAGGTTTTGCCAATCTGTCCTGAAAAAGAAAGAAACAGTTGTTAGTATTGTATTGTGTAAAAAACATTTGTCGAAATTCGACCAATCAATTTGAATGTCAGTTCGATTACAAAGATATTGAACAGATCCAAAACCAGTATTTAGTTTCGGAAATAGGTATGACTCGAATTTACTCAATTTTAAGAATAGTCCTGTTGTTTATCAAGTGTGGTCAACATACAATGCAAGAATATACCTATGCAGATTTGTGGAAAGATTATCATCAACAAAATGTGCAGCTTTAATATTTAGTAGATGGAACCAGAACAATGTTATGCTATAAAATGCTACAAGTGTAGACTTGCAAATAAAATAGCTAAGTTAACACTTGACTTATGACTTTTGGAATATAGTTATTTGAAATGTTTGTTTACTGCAAAATATAAGACAGATGTTCAATGTATTGACGTGCGAAATATTTCAAAACTAATTTACGCAGACAGGAAAATACGTCATGACGCATTATTGATGGCTTTACAAGGTAAAACTGTACCTACGAGAGTAACGCTAAGTAATAATCAAAGCAAGTATGGCAATTTCATTGTGCATTTAATAAGGACAAAATATGAATCATAATAATATAATAGTCTTGGATTGGGTGCTAGAATATTTTTCTAAAATATTAAGTAAGTGTAACTAATTTAGTTACTTAGCAAGTAGATTATTTTTATAACTACCTATTATAAAAATGATATCTCATAGTCTGAGCAGGTCATTCGAGGGATATATTTTAATCATAAAACAATGTATGATAGAATAATTATCTCCCATCTGTGTTTACATATTTTTTACAGTGTTGAAATATTCAGATAGCGAGTGAGATTCAAAACATTCTGTCAATAGTAGAGAAGCGGAAGGTTACATGAAAAGTTAAATGTTTCAATAGTAGACACCTGATCTACTTAATAGTTCATGAAATCACAATATTTATTTGAGAAGAACACTTAGAAAGTCAATTATTTCACCATTATAAGGCATCATCTAATGAAACGTCGTAATTAGACGACAAGAAGCCAAACTAGTTGGGCAACGAGTTGGGTTGGCCACAATAAGCAAGTGTCGGCAAGTCGTGGTGTTGCACAACCGGCGATGGTCGAACGCGAGAAACATAACTAGGCTGGGCGGTAGTGCTGATGATGTAAACTTAAAAATTGCTTTACTTACTTACTTAACCGCAAAACTCAATGTGAAATTCTACTAGTTGCATTGCCGTCTAGACTCAGGGCGGGAAGGGATGACCCGGAACTTGCCGTGGTTAGCTTCCATGGCCGTGACTCTCGATCTCTCGAGGGTCAACCATTTACTACGCCAATAAAAGATACATTTTTGCGCTAGCATTTTATACGTTCGTAAATTGTATTTGAAAAAATTACATTTGGGAATGGTACAAATGTGCGATAAGCGAATCGTCTAGTTCGATTAAGACTGAAATCAGTCGCGAATGTCAAACCAGTTTTGAACTGGCAAGGTCATACGCTGTTTTAATTTTCCTATTCAAAACTTAAAACACTCCAATATAGCTAAAATACTAAATGTATTTTCATTTAGTTATTACATTACGTCATATTATTTATTGTAAGTACATATTCATAGGCGTACCTTGGGAGTCGTTTAAAGATAACGACTATCATTAATATTAGAATCTGAGTGATTAGAATTTGGAAATGACTAGAAGTGATAAAAAAATAATATTTATCAATACCAACACTGCGTAGTTAATACACAGTTAAGTACGTCTAGCGTAACGTTAAGCAAATTCGCCCAAATAGACGATTTGTAGTAGATAAATAGATAAATATACCTAAGCTACATGTAGTAAATAAGTATAATTTTGTCGAGTAAAAAATACAAAAGCAATTTTGGCCTTGCGTTGAATTGCTGTTGTACGGAGTGAGGCAATAAAATACCTGCACAAAGTGACCTTAGCGGAATATGCTGGTGACCTTTAGCTAAGAAAAAAACTTTTACAAGCTTTACTTTTTCAGATTAGTGAAAACTATACTTGATAATTGAGAACATTAGCATAGAAACAATAATCAACTCTCTTATCTTGGATTTCAAACAGCTTTGTGAATTTAAAAAGTTGTTTACATCATTTTTTATTGGCAATTCGCTACTACCTGGAACAGTTTCTTATATTTCTTTCTTCTATAGGTAAAGAGAAAAACTTATGAAGTTCTGGATTATATTACTTAAACTGGCATCTATACAAAGTAATGGTTTGTAAATACGAAATGTGGTTTTACTAAACCATGATAGAATCTATGATACTCTTATATTTGAACAAGATAAGAATTCATCAAATGTGAACCGTAGGACCGTAGCGTTCAGAACCGTTGTACGAATGTTCTGATCAAGACCCCACTTAGCGACACACATTTGAATAACAACGCCGTTTTCAATACTGCCATATTAGAGGCCTTTTGGGGCTTGAGTTGGTAATAAATGAACCATTATGTTTTTTTTTCTACGAAGTACTTACTGCAAAAGTGAAGAAACAATATGACCGGCAAAGATGAACATAAGTGCAATAAAACATAAATACCATCTTCCGTGAAAGGATCTTTCGCTGTGGAATTTACAATATTAGAAGTGTCTGGGCGCCTACCTGAGCTACGGAATTCGAGAAATATAACATGGAAGTTGTTCATGTCTTATAATTATGTTTTACGTTAATATTACTATGAACTTCTTTAAATTAGAGTTTGAGAAGAATCTAACAGTCGTCTACTGACCAATAATTTAAGTCTATAGATCCTTCTACTTGTAGTTTTAGTTGAACCTCCACATTCATTAAGTTATCATCAAGTTAATTAAATTGAACATACAGTTCTATCATATATCTTAATTATAATCCGATTCATTTTTCAGGCACTGCTTTCTTTTAGAAGTTATGATTGCCAGGCGTAATCAGTTTCCCATTTCCATCGTATGATTTATTTCTAGATATTTGTTTGTGCACACTATATTAAATTTACTCGAAACACACCCATCATTTCAGTCAGTTTACGAGCACCACGCAGTTGCACAGGTCTTTCGATTTTGCAAACATGGTTTTACACCTTTGGTATCAGCTATCCTAGCTAACAAGGCATCAAAATCAATAGTGGAATTTTTGTGATCTAACGTATACGCTCATTTTTACGTCTACATTGCCTATAATATAGTGTAGAAAATATGGTATTCGAATCCCCAGCTATAATTTTGGTATGATCAGTCAGATTGTAGTTTTATTGGTGAACTATAGAATTATTTTAATAAATGCGCTACAAGGCGTAGAATGCGGAGATGGAGGCCTCGTTCAGAGTCATCAGTTTTGTAGATCAATCTGTATTACCAAATCTGGCTTATCACTTCAATGTAGTCCACTGCTGGACGTAAGCTTCATGTCTATCATATTTAAGTATGTTATGTTCTAAAATTTATCTGATTTTTATTCTCGTTCGCTTTAATATAGCTTTATTTGTCACCGTTCCAATTTAGGACAGCTTTTCTGTGTTAGATATTTTATAGTTGACAAATGTTTTACAATACTATTAAGTTGTATGTCTTCATTTACGCATATTTCATTAAAGTAACGCTACACAAACATGCATTATGAAAACAAGCAATTGGCTTTGGTCATTGCCGCAACGTGTCTGTAACATTTAGTTTGACGGATGATTAAAGTGTAGCCAGTCATTTTGACCTCACAAGCAAGCCAATCTATTTCAATATTAACGAACAACACACACGTCTATTGTACGTTGACTCTGCCATAAGGTTGGCGTCCCTTACCGCCCTATTTCTAATCTTCCGTCCTTTTCTAAAGCACGGCACCTTTCATGGGGCGGTATACCCCATCGTAAATGATGGCCACCTTCATAAAACATCACATGATACGAAGATCCATTTCTCATTTTACTACCGTTTTACGTCTTTATGGGGACCGTGGACGATCAATGCTTTATGCCTGTTCAAACAATTAAACATATCCCCTTTATATCTGGTTGCATCATGTAAGTTTGCGGCACTTGCTGAACGGATTGGCTGACATTTTGCAAACTGGTTTGCTCTAACTCTACACGCTAGTAAACAAATGTTAAAAGCATATTACAATGATGTGGAGTCATTGAATTAAACAATTTTTAATTAAACCCCGAGGATAACTGAGCAGTTAAAATGTTCACGTTGTAATGTAATCAGATAATGGTCTTTTTGTCACGGTATTTTTTTACTTCAGGCGTTTTAAAACAGCCTCTTTCTACGATGGCATCTATTAAATTAATAATGATGATGGATTCCATATATCATTTTAATGGTCAAGTGCAACTTATAGAAATGAGGTTAATTAAAAAACAATACCTTGTATTTAATTATCATGATAGAATTTGTTGACTACTACTTATGGTCACAATTTTTTTTGTTAAGGCATTATGGCATACCTGAAGGCATAATAAAAAGAAAAGCTTTTGAAGAACAATACTTAAAAATCTTAGGACAAAAATAGAATGAAGGGGCGGAGGGAGGCATTTCTCGAGTCTAACATCTGTTCGCAAGTAGGTAAATGCTTAGCAAGGGACAACCAGGTGCCAAGGCTCGGGGGGACCAAGGGTGCGACGACCTCGGGCCCTATCGCTCGTGTTCATCGTCACGCAGACGTCACAACATCTATCACACACAAATATTGACTTTCCTTGAATCAGTTTAAAGATCATTTTGGAACTTCCAACAGGCTATAACATTAGCGAGAAAATCTTCAGTTATCCCTAATTTATTCTTGCGATTTTAAACTTTTAAGATTGAAGGTTTGTCTCTGTATTAATTTGTTATCTAGATGTTCTCTAACATTTACTTTCATCATAATAGTCGCCGGCATTATTTTACTACTCAGATGACCCTGATGTCAAAGTGAGATGATAAAATTATCTACATTGTGTTGCCAATAGGTACGCTGCAAAAATACTGTGCGTTTTTATATTAAAGTTTATATATAAGTAAATTAAATCTGCATTTTTAATCTTATTGTTTGCAAATTGATAAATTTTCCCAAGATTTGGGAGCAAGCTTAAATAATAATATATCTTAGTTGTAGGCTGATTTAATAGTAAGTATCATGGAGGTGTATTTATCATCAATTAAACTAATATTTTTAGTCAGGTATCGCTAGGAAATACCTACGACATACTTTGTACAATGTGGATATCCGGTACCGATACCTACTTTTAAACGCACGTGACAAAGTACTTGTACTCCACAAAGAGTCATTCACTACAATAAATTGTAATAAAAACTGAAATTCGATCTCAGCATTGCAGAATGGACTAGTAAAGTAAGCAAGCACTAATTATTTCTCTTAAAACGGCTATGATTCATTCATTCAACCTAAGGGTTTTCAAAGGCGATTCGTTGGACACTCAATCGGCAGCGTTACAAAAGTGATTCATGGCTTTCAATGGACACATCCTATATGCACAGGAAAAAAAGGGCCAGGTGGCACGCTTACAAAGTAGCAACAAAAAAACGGCCACCAAACCTGCGGCACACCATGAAAGAGTGTATGGGAATTTGGGTTTTGGTAGTATAAAGAGAGTGTTGATAATCGTTTAGCAAAGTTAAATAATAATAGGTGCCCGTGATCTTAGGTCGACACAAAATAAATGTATCGTTGTTAAACACGTGCATGGGCTGAGGAATCATAATCAGGTGGGCGACCAGCTTTGAATGACGCTAGAGAATTGTTTATGTATATTGGCAACACAAACTTTTCGGTATCTCGATTGCTTTGAAGCCTGCTGCTACAATATTATTTTTTATATACATATGTAATTATATATTTTTTGTATGACGTGAACAATATTTGATTTGAGCTTTTATTGCTGTAATCAAATAAGGAAATGGGACTGATGCTGTGGTCTAATGAGTGACCCAATCTGTGACAGAAAATTCGTAAACTTAGATAGCAAAAATGTGAAACAATATAGTTTTTTAAAAATTTCTCGTTAGAATAAGTACTAAGGTTTGAATTGAATAGTACCTAATTCTGGTTAGGTAATTTGGTGTTCTGAATCACAAACAATACAACAATGAGCTTGTTAGCGTTATATTTCCTTTTTTGCAGACTTCTGGATTGGTATAAACATAGTGTCGTTAATTTCTATAGGATTGTATATCCTAGGCATCATCATTTCGTAGTTTGAATTTGTTTTAAACCCCAGTGGAAAAGGAGGAAAGTTATATTATAAGATAAAAACATATGTTATTATTTATTAAATACTAGATATTATATTCATTGACAGCCTCCGTGGCGTAGAGGTAGCGAAAGCGACCACTGCCCAAGGAGGCGCGGGTTCGATCCTTGCGCAGTGCAAGTATTTGTATGTATAAATATGAATATTTCCACTGGTCTGGTCGTGACCGTTGGTCCCGGTTACAATACAAACATCTAATAGCAGTCGTTACGGTACGGCTTGTTGGAGCCCTCAAAAGTTAAACAATTGGTGTAGCTGCTGCAATGCCTCGATATCGCTTTCGGGTTGTGGAGGTCAGACGGCAGTCGCTTCACGGAAAATATCGAAGTTTAGCCAAAATCAGCAGATAGACTGGTAAAGAGGACGCCAGACTCTAATGCTGAAAAAAAGCTTCGGATGCGACTGGGATTAACGCCGAGATGATGTTGACTATATTATATTCATTGATATATATCAAGAGAATTCAATGGATACCTGCGCAACACACAATCAGTAGATACGTACGTTTTTTGAAAACAAATTTTTCGAAATTAAAAAGCAATAAGAACAGCAATAACTTTCAAATTGCGATTGACGGCCTGTTACGCAATTAGGGTTCCTACAGACTAGAATATAAGCCTGTCCGATTGTACGAGTATATTACACAGTCCTCCCACTCGTGTTTTATAACGTTATTCAAAAATAACTATCGGCGGTAGATTTATATCGGTGATGTGCGGTTATAAAATAGTCATATAGAGTCAGTACCTAATTACAGTTATTAAATAGGAAAAATGATGCCGTTATACGTATCTATTATATCGTTTAATTTAAATAATTATGGTGCTAACAATTTATCGTTAATTGTATGGTCTAGTTGTAACTAGATAGAATCTAAGCTATTGTTTTGTAGTTTTTCACGTTAAAAGTGGGACCCATTCAAAAATATTATAATCTATATTTTCCTCATTTTCGGTCTATAGGTACAACTATCCCTTTTTTCTTTCCTGTAATTACTTACTTAAATCTATAAATTTATTAGAGATAGACCGATGTAGCTATACAATACAGGAGAGCCATAAAATGATGTAAAAGTAACCTATTGTCGTAATAGGTGAGCAAAAGACAGCAGCAGAGCCACGGATAGCCAGAGATGCGGACAAGCCGGCAAGGTGACCCATACCTTTCTTTAGACCGTGATGATAGGTCTAAAGAAATGATGACTATGTACATACATGATGTAGGTACCCCTTTGACATTCCTTGTTGCAGAGCCAATATTATTGTAAGCGTAAACAGAATTAGCAGAATTAACAGATAGGTAGGTCGATCTATGTACTTAACTGATTATCGAATTGTGCTGATTAACACGAAAATCGTAACAAATATAGGTACATTATTTTTAGATAAATCTGTGTATGTTATTATTATTGGAAACAGTAATGAACTTCAAACGTGTGTAGGGGCAACATTGTCATTAATTCATCATTAAGCATCAGTCTTAATGATTTGGGACGGTCAAAGTTTAACGGAGCATAAGCCGGTAATTAGGTACGTTATCATCTATGTTAATGAATAGCTTTTTGCAAATAAATAAATACGGACAAATCACACAGATTGAGCTAGCCCCAAAGTAAGTTCGAGACTTGTGTTATGGGATACTAACTCAACGATACCATATTTTATAATAGATACATATATAGATAAACATCCAAGACCCAGGCCAATCAGGAAAAGATCGTTTTTTCATCATGACCTGGCCGGGGATCGAACCCGGGGCTTCCACGTCGCAGGCAGGCGTGTTGACCGCTGCGTCACGGAGACCGACAAAATCATTAGTAACAAAAAATAGTAAGTAATTTACGTAATTGATTGATAATTACCTATATAATTAGGTAGATAAGTGGTGTTTAAAGCAGATTTGTAATGAATTAACTTCTGAGTAATACGTTACTAATCTAAGCTAGCTAGTGCAACCTATTCATAATTTCAAAATTCAATTATACTCATTGCACTAATCGCTTCGATTTTGGTAATGACGCCCTACCAATGGTAAAATAACAGATGCACTTTAATGCGATGTCCTAAATCACAAAACGAGGTCAACCTTGCTTGTAGGGAAAACTAGATTATCTTTACAATTGTCAACATGACATTATTATAAATACGCAGCTGAGAAACATTAATGTTGTTGAAAATTGTTTTATAAACGTTTCACTTCATATTTATGTAAGACAATTTAATTAAAGCTTGAATCTAATGGGATAATAACAAGAGGTATTATTTCGCAATTTGATGAGTAGGTAAGTGGTAAACAAATGACCATATGGTTTAGAATTTAGAGGAAAGATTTTTTTCCACTGTACAGGTAATCCGGCAGCTGTTGGTACTTTCACCTGCGCGGGCGGCGCCCGAACATTGTCATTGCGGCTATGCGCCTGATTCGCTTACCTAATATATACGAAGTTTGCGAAACTGGGCCCAAACGGCTAGACACGCGCTGAATGCCTACGGTTTGGAAATAGGAGCAATCTGATGTAGCATTGGAATTTAATTACCAGGAAACGAGAATTAATGTTCGACATGTGCCAAACTACATTCAAAGGACTGTTTTTTTTTTTTTTTGTTAAGTCAGGTAGATAAAAATTCGGGTGATCTATACAAAAATAACTACGGTAGGCTTAAAGTCTTTTGTTTATGAAAGACAAAAAACATTAACAATAGGAAACATTGGTAGAATATGACTAACCCAAAATTGGTTTTTATTATTTTGGAAGGTACTTAATGGTTTTATTACATTGACTTAAAAGAAAACTATTGTTTCTAGTTCTTTTCAGGATGGAACAGGATTACTTTCTTTGTTATCTTTTTTTTTTAAACACGACTTTCAATTACTACAGATAGTTAAGCTAGCAGTTTATACAATAATGTATTTAGAATATAATAGCTTCATACAGCAAAGATTAAAATTCGTGGAAGGGTTTTTGAGGCGCCTTTGTCCAGCATTGGAACAATATACACACTATTATATTTTGTAAAATCTTTAGTTTACTGAAATTGTAGGTAAAAAGAGAAATTACTTGCAAATTATTGCAATTTAAACCTTACGCTAATGGTATAAAAGTTAAATAGGCAGTGTAGATGATTTGCAATTATTTGTGAGCAAAATAACATTGATTGGTTTATAATACCTGCACAAACCATTATAGTATAGAACCGATCACTGTCTTTTGTCTGTCTACCTGGAAATGTTGAATATTCCCAACCAACCTTGAGCTTTAATGCTTTAGAGATAAAGTTGAAAATCTAATAAAGAAATCTGACAGATTATAGTAGCTTAATGTGCTGTTGTCTATACAATAACCTTGCTCTCCAAAATTTCTGCAATAGAGTATAATTTGCAATCCCTTATGAATAATGCAAGTATTACATAAAGCATACAATGCTTAGAAAATAACTGAATTGCAGACATAAAAGACTAATTAGGAGAACAATTTATTATAAAAGTTTTACTTCTTTTGGCTTTTGAGTAAATAACTTTCACCAACAGTTGTATGCCTACAGGTTTTTTTTTCTTAATCTTTCTACTTCCTAGTATGTATGGTGTTATTTAAATGAACTTTGTTTTCTTTCCCACAGTTCTTAGTAATATATTATTGTGTACCTACCAAGCAAATATATGGAATTCCATACTCAAGCAGTATTTTTTATTGTAAAGTAAATATTTGTAATATTTATTATATAAATTGCCTGTTATTGAACTTAAGTTTGACTAACTATTTAGTAAAAGAATGTCTATCTTGCAACAAGAAATTACTTATCAAAGAAAATAAATTATTATACAGCATAAAACACTACACTATTATCAAAATCAAAAGTCATTTATTCAAATTAGGCTGAGAATTAGCACTTTTTGAATGTCAATATTACATAAGACAGTAACCCCAAAATGCCCACCCGTCAGTATTCTACTTTATTAAGAAATACATTTTAAGATTTTCAAATAGTATTTACGTACATCAATTAACACTATTGTTAATAATGTTGTGAAGTTATCAGAAGTTTCAAAAGACGATTGTTGCAACAACTCATTCATTAAACTATACAACATTACATTGTCTAAAAGAGTGGATCTTGTAGCTTCTAAAACTAATATTGGACGCATTCATCATCATTCAAACATTTATTGTAAAAGATTCAAATTCATAACCTAGTTCCTTTGCAATTGAATGCTCTACAACGGGCCAACATAGTCACCTGTTCCGATTGATACTTCAAGTTGACTGGTCTGTAAGGTGGTAATCAACTTGTAAGCAAGTTGATATGATGACCTAGATTTTCAGTATAGATATTATTTGAATTACTTTCTACAGATTGAGAGGACAAACTTAATTGACTCATTAATTTGTGCTACATTCTATTGGTTTGCTGGCCTTGCCATAAAGTATTTCCCCTTTTTAATAGTTCTCAGAATATTAATTTTACAAATTCTAACTAACCATTAAATCCTCTATTAGTATAAATGTTGTTTGTACTTCATTAAATAATCAGTGTTACATCATAAATGTTTAGATTATTAAATATCAAAGTCAAAGTTGAATAGGGGGTGAAATAATATGAAAAAAATTGAATTACTTTTTAATTTTGTTTCCACAATTAATAATAGAATAAACCTTACAATACCTATACAAAAAACAGAAATAAGGCTAGGATCAGTGATTGAATTAAATAATGTAACACTAGTGGTACCTTTTATGGCAAACAGGATGTTATATTCACTGAACAATTTCAGGTCTAATAACCTCTCCTTACTAAATGTTATATTATATCATTAATAATGTATGATACTAATTGCCAATATTGTTTATAAGCAACTAGGAATTATAGTTCATAAATTAAATAGATAATTACTTGACAAAAACATTATCATTAACAAACATACAGCGCCATCTATTATCATAATGTAGTACTAAGTAAAGAATTCTTGAATATTACTAAGGTAAAAATGTTGCTTGGAAATATAATCTTTACAAATAGTTCTTGTTTCTTATTTTTATAGTACTAAAGAAAACATATCCTGAAATCCTTTAATGAATGCAGAAAGAAAAAACTATCTTGTACCTAATATTGTTCTACAGTGAGGAAACCAACTTGAGGTTTAACATTGCTTAATGCAATCAAATGGCACAAGCAATACTTCTAAATTATTGCATGATTCATGACATTGAAAACTTATTTCTCATTTTAATTTTATTTTAACAGAACCTTTTCTGAAAAATGATTCTTGTTATATGTTGAAATACTGCTGAAATATTAGATAAAATTTGTAATTGTTCATTATCAAATTATAAGCAACATAAGTGGGCAAACTTGCAAAGTCAGGCATATGTTGACAATTTTTTAGAAATGTGTAGTCAGCCATTAAGAGTTTCTTTGCATGAAATTTGATATCACACTATGTTCCACTTATTTTTCAGTTCATAACACCATGATTGAGAAATATGTATATTTGTTTTTTAGGAACCAATACTCACAGTTCCTGAAAACAGAATATACCTAAATGTTCCTGTTGAACCACTTGTTCAAACTGTTCAAAGTTCTAGTGCAATTGATAATACAAATTTCAGTTCACTAATTTTCATACAAAATTATACTATTACAATCAACTACATCGACAAACATTGCGTGGTGTTTTTCCAGTAGGTAAACTCGATAAGTAAGTTGTTCGTCTTGAATGTTTTTATTCTGAATTCAATTGATATCTCTCGCAAGGGCACAATGTTTCTTAACGTAAAACGATAGCGAGGAGAAAAGTACGATTTGTAACATAACTCCACGGTAAACGTCGAATTCCGCAACAATAAGTCCGAATTCTCTAATTATAGCCGTATGAAATGTAAATCTGTGAAAATAACAGAGCAAATTTTCTACATGTTGACGTGGCGTGACATTGGAGAGGAGTATAAATCGCAATGCTACCTACATAAACTTGTTTTGAAGACAATTATCATAATTAGAAAACTGATTTGTTGGAATAAAACTACTAAATTTGCAGTTTCATTTCAATTACTGTAATATAAGTATGGCGCCTGACATTGTTGGCTTATCTTTATTTTGGTCTAACAATATGGCGATTGGACTTACCCTATTATTCCTAAGGAAGTCTTCAATAGCTTTAAGTGCTGAATCCGTTAATTTCACAAACACTAGTTCCTTGTTTTCTTTATAAGTTGACTCCGATGATAACCCATACTGAACACCTGCTGGCAAGGCCGCCATTTCTTATTCACTATTCGCACTGTGGACCAGCTGACTCCTTTGCTAGTCGTCACGATTCATATCATTCACACATTTTCTTAACCGTAATCACAAATTCACAACCTATATAAAATTATAATTACAACAACAAAAGGGTTTTATAAGTCCAAATTAACAATCTTTTTGTAACCCCATCGACTCGGCCTTTGTTGGCAGCGCTCTCAGTCTGCAAGGCCGCACTGACTGTCATGCGCAATGGTGCTTTTGACAGGAAACGCGAGCATTCACTGCGATACTAGCGCCAATAAGCAGTTGGTAACAAGTATTTTGAACTGAGGCTAACTTCAGACTTGTCAAAATTACAATATTTTTTTAATTTACACTGAGTAACAAATGAAAATCTGTGATTTCACAATATAAAACTCATCACAAATGTTTACTTCGTGTTTTTAACTTCAATTAAGTGGCGATGCGTTACTTTTAAAGATTTTTTCACTGCACAAAATTTTGGAGGTTATGTTTCATCTAGTTTCGTAAGACACCTTACATACGTGGTGTTATTGATACTCCTATCTGTCGAGTTCATTTAGTAAAAAAAAAAAGTATTTATGGTTATAAACCTATTTATTGATAAGATATTTGCAATTCCATTACAAAAGGTGAGTACTAATTAATATATATACTTTCTTCTGTCGTGTTTAAGTTATAAATTGGTTAATAATCTACAAAATCTGTTCTGGATTTGGAAGAAGTTTAACCTAGATTTTTTTTTTATCATTTTCAGATTTAACATATTTATTAGCCATGGCTACTTGGGAGGAAAAGAAAAAACTAATAACTCGCAATCTGCAAGAGTACCTGGGAGACGAAAAGCTCACTGAAATCTTGAAGAATAGAGATCTTAAAATCTATTGGGGTACAGCAACAACCGGAAGGCCTCATGTCGCTTATTTCGTCCCTATGTCGAAGATAGCAGACTTTCTCACGGCTGGATGTGAGGTGACTATATTGTTTGCTGATTTACATGCTTACCTAGATAATATGAAAGCACCTTGGGAACTGCTAAACCTCCGTACTCAATATTATGAAGCTGCTATAAAAGCAATGCTTCAATCAATTGGTGTTCCATTAGAGAAATTAAAGTTCGTAAAGGGTACCGACTATCAGCTTAGCAAAGAGTACACTCTTGATGTGTATCGTATGTCATCTGTCATAACAGAACACGATGCTAAAAAGGCAGGAGCAGAAGTGGTAAAACAAGTTGATCATCCATTGCTTAGTGGGCTTTTATACCCAGGACTTCAAGCTTTAGATGAAGAATATTTAAAAGTTGATGCACAGTTTGGTGGAGTAGATCAAAGAAAAATATTTACAATGGCTGAGAAATATTTGCCACAATTAGGGTATGCTAAGAGAATCCATTTAATGAACCCTATGGTGCCTGGTCTTACAGGTGGAAAAATGTCTGCATCAGAAGAAGACAGCAAAATTGACCTTTTAGACAACCCTGCAAATGTGAAAAAGAAGCTAAAAAAAGCTTTTTGTGAACCTGGCAATATTACTGATAATGGTGTTTTATCATTTACCAAGTATGTAGTATTTCCTCTAATGAAAGGTGATGAAACATTCAAAATAAGTAGAGCACCTGAGCATGGTGGTGATGCTGAATATACAAAATATGAAGATCTTGAAAGTGCATATGCTAAACAGGAAATTCACCCAGGAGATTTGAAAGCTAGTGTTGAGTTAGCTATAAACAAGCTTTTAGGTCCTGTTCAAGAAATATTCAGACAACCTAAGCTTCAAGAGCTAGCCAAAAAAGCTTACCCTCCTCCAGCAAAAGTTAAGGGAAATGCACCTGCAGTTGATGAAATTACACCTTCAAAACTTGATATTCGCGTTGGTCGTATAGTAGAAGTTTCTAGACATCCAGATGCTGATGCTCTTTATGTTGAAAAGATTGATTTGGGTGAGGAAGAACCAAGAACTGTGGTTTCTGGCTTAGTAAACTTTGTGCCTATAGAAGAGATGCAGAACCGAGATGTAGTAGTTCTCTGCAACTTAAAACCTGCTAAAATGCGTGGTGTTGAATCTAAAGGTATGGTTCTCTGTGCTTCGATTGATGAACCTAAACAGGTTGAGCCGCTGTTTGCTCCAGCGGGTAGTAAACCAGGTGATAGAGTGGTAATAGAAGGATATGAAACAGGGGAGCCGGATGATGTTTTAAATCCTAAGAAAAAAGTTTGGGAAAAATTGCAAGTTGACTTAAAAACTAATGAGAGCCTTTTGGCAGTTTGGCAGGATAACAAACTGATCAGTAAAGTAAATGGAAACCCTGTTACAACTAAATCTATGAAGAATGCACCTATAAAATAAATGCTTAATTTATTTATTTGACTGCTTTTTGCTAAAACTGCATTTCCTCAGCATTTGTTACACAGTTTTCAATATGTACCAGCAGAAGTTTAATTTATGATTTAAAGTTTTGAATATTTAAAATAAAATATTATATTTTTTTAGCTTTGTATTGTTTAATTTGAATCACTATCAGACATTATATAATAACAGACAAGATACTTTTTGGCTGCATAGCTGTTTATTTGGAGTTCCATTAATGATATACTTTGGTGTCTGCAATGGTCATTAGATGGCGCTTTTTTGCAGAATAGCAGAAATTAAGAAAAATACATCATTTATAAGGTATTACTTAATATTTTCCATCATAGTGGTTCCTTTTTTACTGTATCATTTTGAGAGCTTTGTGTCTCCTGACTAATAGATTCTTTTTGCCACTGAAGTAAACACATTTCATATTGACTTGGACTATCTACAATTTCGTCCAGAAGTAATAAGATTTTTCTTCGAAAAACCCTCATTTGGCATTCGGATAACGCGTTAACTTCAGGCAACAAACTCAACAGAAACATTTTTTTTGAGTCGTCGACGACTTCATTGTTATTAATTGGTCTCTGTTGCAAATATTTAATGAAGTTGTCGCTAGTCCTAGATTTTTTTCTTGAAGGTTCCGAAATTTCGATTTCTTGATATTGAAGTTGTGAGGGAGAAGTGGCTTTATCATGATCGTGGTAACCATTGACTTCCTCATCTGTTTCTACATCTATTTGTTGCAAGACAGTGTCTTGTAGTTTCGAAGATCTAATGTATGGTAATACAAATTCCATTTCATCGTGCAAATAATACTTCCTCTTCCCTGTTCCATCTGCGTTTAGTCTCAAACTCCGCAAAAGACCATAACGCAGATTTTTCCATTTTTCTTTACATTCTGCAACTGAAACAGAAAATAAAAATCAGTTAAATCAATATACAGCTTTGGCCAAAAGTATTGAGCACCCTAAAAATTTCGCAGTTTTAGATTCTTGTGTCGACATCTAAAAAAGATTTAAAATAATTCTTAAACCTGTGCCGCAAAAAGCAATTAACACCTGGGTGCCATAAAGTTTGGTATTTTGGCAAATTTTGTCTTTATTTATCTGTTCGCTACTGTTCTTCGTTGTGGACATTATACTTACTATAGTTTAGTGTGTTTTTGGTTATTGTTATCGGAAGATTGGAGTGATTGTTATAATTTGCCAAAAAGAAACGAACTTTCGTTAGAAAAACGTGTGCAGGTACGAGCAAGGGAAATCACAAGCAGAGATTTCCAACAAAATTCAAATGTTAGCTCCGAGCGGTGCAATAAGCTATTGAGCGATTCTCTGCTTACTTAATTTACACAATTAGGGTGCCGATCTCATCATAATAGGCCTAGAGACGGGCGCAATCGTGTCATTACAGGCCCTTAATATCGTCGATTAATGAAAAAGTTGTTAAAAATAGGGAAAAAACATCTTCCGAGCTTGCTGCTGAATTACCAGTAGAAATTAGGCAATCAATTGATACTCGCACAATTCGTAGACGGCTTCCGGAAGTTTATTTGAGAGGGTCTAAAGGAAGAAAGAAGCCACGGATGGATGACAACAAGAAAGCTCGACATGAATGGGCTTTAAACACCGAATTTTGACTGTAGAAGATTGGTCAAATGTAGTGTGGTCAGATAAATCAAACTTTGAAGTATACTGATTTTAAAAATGAATTATAGGTATCATGTTTGGAATTAAAATTAGTTTTATCTAGTACAAACAATGTGCTAGTAAAAATGAATTAAGTATATCATGTTCGGAATAAAAATTAGTGCTATCAGATGGATAGCACTAATTTTGATAGAAATTACATATCATTTTTAAAATTTCAGGAAAATGTGAGAGTGAACCCTATATCAAGATAATAATATATATATATGAGTCAGTTATTCGCCTCTGCCAGTGGTTCCCAAACTTATTTTGTCTACTGCCCACTTTGAGAATAAATATTTTTTTAGCGCCCCCATTTTTTCACCTATTTAAAAACCACTATAACTTCAAATTAAATTAATTCATTATTGTGACCTATATATGTGTATTATGTATATTAACGGCGAATTCTAAACAATACTTTTACTATAACCCGCAACTTGAAACCTGAGTGTAGTAAGTAACATACAACGGCGCGTAGGTCTCAAGTTAACTCTTACGGGCTCCACCTGCCAATAAGAATGATTATTGTAACGCAACTTTATAGTATTAAAACAGAGTATATTTTATTAAAAATATAACTAAAATAATAAATCCTTATATAAAAACTAATGTGAAGGATGAATCTGATGCTGTTTCATAAGTGTGTTGATATCAGGTTCCAATTTACTCAAGAACAGTCGCAAGTCGCCACGTTCGGTAACAAGCAAACGATTTCTCTTTTTAGTAAGCAGTGTTGTCACAGTACTAAATCCACATTCACACAAATATGACGATGGGAATGCTATCAAGAATCGTTGAACGATCAATCAACAATTCAGGATACAATTGCGGGATCGGTTTTTGTAGCCAAAATTCTTGGTAACCATTTTTGAACTTTATTTTTATTTCCTCGTTTGTTGTCAATTCTATAAGTTCTTCTCCCAGCTGAGGTGACATTGCTGTGTTGACCCAGTCAGCTATTTCCAAGTTCAAAATGTCCTGGTATCGTTCGGTGAAGTCAATGTGGAGGTTTTCCAAATGTTGGCAGTAGGCAAACAATTCGTCGTTACTGCATGATACTCATAAATTTGAAAAATTATGAAACTCACGTCTGCCCACATTCTTTTTGTGTAGAAGCAGTTTGGCTGCGAAAGCAGCAACGACGTTTTTTGTTTTAATTAAATTTAGTTTATCGCCTTGCAGTTGGAGATTCATGTCGTTGAACAATTTATACAGGTCTGTCATGTAAGCTATATCATTCTTTGATGTTATGAGCTTGTCGTGCAATTCTGTATTTTTAGTTTCCAAGAACTCTATGTCAGAGTCAAACAGGTTGTAAAATCGAGTCAGACAATTGCCTCTTGATAGCCTCAGTAATATCAGATAACTTCAGTATGAAACAACAAACGGTTGAAATCCTCGTCATTAGTAACACAAAGCTGATGAAATAATCTATCATTCAAAGAGCTGTTGCGGATTTTATTGACTGCTTTGATGACCTATTGCAGTGATTGAAATAGTTTTTCACTTAACTTTCTAGCAACTAAATGTTGCATGTACACCAAGGACATCTGGAATTTTATTTTTTAAGAAGCCTTTATGACACCCTGTCATAGCCGGAGCGCCATCCGTAGCAACTGAAATAATATTGTTCAAAGGAATCTCTTTCTCATCGCAAAACTTTTCCAATTTATTGAATACGGTTTCATCTTTTGTATCGGTCTCTAAATTTCTAGCAAATAATAGTTCTTCACATATTTTCTCATCTTTAATAAACCTCACATAAGACAACAACAATGCTTCATTAGTTGGTAAAGTGGACTCATCTAGCTGAATTGAGAATTGACTTGTCCTCAGGTGATCGCACAATGATTCTTCAATGTTTTCAGCCATTACATTAATTCGTCTTTGCACAGAACTATTACTCAAAGGATTTTGTCGGATAATATCTGCGGCCGGTTTATGAAGCACAGTAGTTATTACTTCATTTATTGCTGGCAATATTAACTCTTCTCCGATGTTATGTAGTTTGCCTTTTTGAGCAATTAACAAAGAGATACGTACGAAGCTCGAAGTCCGTCGTCATCTTGCTTAGCAGCCGCCGAAAATAGTTTTGCTACACTTGGCTGAGTATTATGCTTCTTCTCTAGGTCTTGAAAATATGCTACATTCTTGTCTTTCTTATTTGGATGCATTTTATTCAAATGATCTTGCAGCCTTGAAGGCTTCATTGCTTCATTCGAAAATGTTTTTAGACATAGAAGACACAAAGGCGACGATGGGTTTGTGGGATTTTCAATAAACCCGAATTTAATATATTCCGCACAGTATTGCCGTCTCTTCTTTTTACTTCCGACATTGTTTTGCTTTGAGAAATATGTTCAACTTCGCGAGTAGTGTAGAGGAGGCGTAAGTACTGCTCATCTATTGCGTGTGAGACCACAAATGAAAATAAAATAAATATTAAAAAATAAAATTCCAGATGTCCTTGGTGTACATTCCGTTATTCATAGACAACATTTAGTTGCTTGTTTATATAGGAATGCTTAAGCAGCACGCACCAACAGGAATAAAACAAAGATACGTAAACTCGTTTATCTCATTCGACGCTCAATCGTACTCAACAAGTCGGAACAAGTATTCAATGAACCAGCCGATTGATACGGGAATGCACAATTCGGGTTATTTAACAAAATCTTGTTAAAACATGATAGATATCTACGAGTACTAATAACTATTAAAATGCGAAAGTGTGTCTGTTGCGTTTTTATTTGTTTGTTTGTGTCTACTTTCATTACGAAACGAAGCGACCGATTGACATGATTTTCATTTTTTCTATATTCAATAAAATAGGACAGATATATGAACTACGCGGAGAGAAATATAGAACCGAGTTTGAGCAATCTTTTAATTCATATTAGTTGATGTTCACAAGTTGTTGTTGAGAGTCGAGAGCTCTTGCAGTTATTGTTTAAGAGGCCTCCTACCTAAATAAAATTACAAATCCCCCCCCCCTCGCCACAACGCCCCCATTTTAATTCTGGGTCTTTTACCGCCCCCCTTGAGACCTGCAGCGCCCACAAGGGGGCGTTATCACCCACTTTGGGAAAGACTGGCCTAAGCGAAGGTAGCAGGCTGATAACAGCAGTAGCGGAGACGTTGTGGTTGTTACGTTAGTGACGCAGCTGACAATGAAAATACTTTTTAACGAAGAATATTTGGAATCAGATGATGAAAGCAATTATTATATTTTGGAATACTCTTCATTGGCAAAAACACGTCAAAAATATAATAATAAATATGTATGATGTTTTTTTTGTTTTACTCATTTTATTTAAACGCCAGAGACCATGGATTTGTGTTTTTATTAAAACCAGTTTTGCTTCTAAGACACAGAGCAAGTAATCACTATGTTTTCTAAGGTACAAAATAATATGCTAGTATCAAAATGATTTCAGACAAGTCAACAGGGTTGCTACATGCACGACCGCAGCGCCTTCATTTATTTTCACAACTTTATAGACAAACTTATAAATTAGTTAATTTAAGTCCTTATAATATTTATTAAATAGTTTGAAAAAAAAAAATTGCCTCGATAAAGTTATTTTAATTTATATTTATCAAATTTTTGGGACACCTGGTGTGACCTTTGTGCGTCGCTGGGTAAGTAAAGAATTTAAACCAGAGTGTGAACTTATTATACTCTTTGGTGTGACCTGTAAAACACGGTGGCATTATATGTTAATAAATAATGATATAATATACTACTTGTTTCATTTTATTTCGGAATGACCTGTAAAAAAAAAAGAAAGGTGTCATGGGTGCTCAATACTTTTGGCCAAGGTTGTAAATACTATTAAAAAAAAAACATCTTTATTTATTTAATTAAGTTAATTGATTAATCACAATCCTGCTTTCCTATTCAAGGTGCATCAAGTCGGCTATCTACATCTTATTCACTATAATATCATATACCAAAATATATCTATATTATGTTGTTATTATTTTATACTCTCAACTCTTTGAAGTTTGATTCATTATGTAGGTACCAAATGCATGCGATGCCAAATGCAACTATTGTACAGACGACAGCACATCACGCTACTACAATCTGTCAGATTTCCTTATTAGATTTTCTACTTTATCTATAAAGCCTTAAGACTCAAGGTTGATTGGGAATATCTGACAGTTTGGGATAGCTTAACCTGCTATCGTCCGCACTTACATACGTCTCGTTCTTGTCAAATGAACAAAAAGGTCTTACCAGACATAAGGGTTTGGTTGGCTACATCATGCCATGCTTTGTCACTTATATCCTTTTTCAGGTACTCGGGTAAATTATAATTATAAAGACAAGGAAACTTTTCAATTGCTTTCACTAATTGCATGTTTTTGTCACACATGATTGTGAAAATGTTGCCGCCTTGTTAGTGCTCGTGCTCGAGTTGGACTGGCGCAACGAGTATAACAATATAAGACTAGCGATGGCGTCATGTCAGCTACGCGACATGGCGCTATTCGTGTTGCGTTGTTGTCGCGATGACGCAATTGCCATATCGAGCTCCTATTGGTCGCTTTTATTTACTTAATATTTGAATACATTCACCGAGTGCAGTGGCCAGTGATGCGACTCGCAAGCGCAGACTGGAAGATTAATTTTATACCATCGGAGTTTCTTGGTTGTATAATAAGGAAGGAATAGGGAAAATAATGAACAAGTAAAAAACATATATAAAACTTTCGTTAATCATTTAGCGTTATAGCTATTTTTAGTTATCCATTGCCCATCTCGACCGATGATCAGGTGAAAGTCCCGGGAAGCCGACGGAAGCGGGCAACACAAGACCGGCTATCGTGGTCATCGTGGAAAGCCTTGAGGGAGGCCTTTGTTCCCTTTGTTTAGCAGTGCAGGTGCACTAGAGGTCTATAGGCTGAAGAAGAAGAATATCCATGTCACAGCATACGTTCGTTCTGTTGATATTATTATTGCATCCGCTGTATTGTATTATCATTTGTTTAAAAAAAAAAGTAGTATATAAGTCCAAGGGTAGATACTTCTAGTTGTAGGTTACGCAAGTAGGAAATTAGGTGGTTTCAAAAACCACGGACCCGGTGGAGCATACGGTGGAGGTCTGCCCGGCTTGGGTAGAGTGCCGCCGTGTCTTCGTATCGGTGATCGGCGGCGATCTCTCGCGTCCGACGCTGGTCCGGGCTATGGTCCGGAGAGGGAGTGCATGGCAGGCCGTTACCTCCTTCTGCGAAGCAGTGAGACGCCCTGGTCGGTAGACGACACCAAACTCCCAGCCACCGTACACCGAGTCGACGGCACGTCGTGTTTCACGCGCGCCTCAAAGAGATGTCAGCATATCGTGACGGGGCCTACGAAGACCAATGCCTCTTGGGTCAGGGTTTTGGATTGATTTAACAAGAAACCGTGGCCCTGGCCGTCGCACAGGCAAGTGAAGAAACACGGGTGGGTTTTAGTCAGTAAAAGTCTAACACGCCTTTCCGCACCGCCCAGAGCGGGAGAAGTCATTTGATAATTTCCCATAGCAACAATAAAAGGCGGTTTCAAAAATAGGTGTAGGACCTACTACACCTATTTTTGAAACCGCCTAACTTCAGTAGGAATTTATTTGCTTTAATTTTGAAAGGAAAATTAATTGTTATCAGTATTAGCACTTTATCGATCGCATTAATAACCTATGAACCGCCTAAGATTAAAATTGCAACTTAGTTGTAAAGCAGTGGGTAGGTACACCAGCGTCTGTAGCTGTAAGTAGTGTGTGATGTGATTTAAGCAGTACCTTTAAAATATTAGCCATAGTCAGTATGCCTTTTTAATATCTGCCCCCTTAGTGAATCTTGCCGTAAGTTACTGGCTCGTGGCAAGGATTTGCATGATATACTTAATTTTTTTTTATATTTTTTTATATATCTCGTAGTTGACCATTAGAGACCGTGACTACTTAACCGGACTTTCCTGTGGATGCCTTAAGTAAAATTAAAGCCCCCAACCAGGGGCACTTAAAATTAAGGCGACTACGCACTAGGGGCAGCCCCTGTGGGATATGAACCTCGGCTTAGGGCTTCGCTGGAGAGGACAGCAAGGGACGGCGAGATCGTGTTTAAATAGAAATTAACTCCGTAGTTATGAGTTCCATTGTATAGGAATACTCTTCTGTCAAACCCTTCGTGAAATACAGGCGTGATGTCATGTTATTTTAATCAAGTAGGTACCTATGATACTTATCGCATTTAAGTATATGTACCTATTATAATATCAGTCTACATTGTTTAGAGACAGGCAACGCCATCTGCTGATTTCCGTTGGAGTTACTACCACTTATCGTACACCAAAGCTTCACAATCTTGAATAGATACCTACTTAATCATGTTTTTGTTCAGACGTTGATTTATAAACACTAAACTGAAGTTCTACAATCAATCGTCAAAGGGATTGGCACAATGACTTAGAGGTCATTGTGCCAATCCCTTTGACGATTGATTTGAGTGGGAATTACCGAATTACTTACTGTCTATAAGATTCTAATTGTAATTGGACACATGTAGTACCTATGCTATTGAATTAGACTAACTCACTGCATCTAAACTCCGGGTACCTAATTACGCAATATGTAGGTACATAGTTGAAATGGCTTTCATACAGTTCAGCAACATTTATTGCATTTATTTATTGAAAATAATTGTGAAATAGACAATTATTTTTGAACATTATGAAGCAATAAATTATCAATATCAATCAAAATTAGTCATAATTATTAAGATTGATAGCGTAAGTAGGTAGATAGCATAGAGGTATTATGTGAAAGGAAAGTATAGTATACCTACCTACAGTACCTACCTACCTCTATGGTAGATAGCTATTTTTTTCGCGGATATTTTTGGTAAAAGTAAGTAGGTACCTGTATTACCTACGTACTATAAAATCATATTAAAATGCAGGTTAGCGAAAACTACATAAATAAATACACAAAACGTCATCACAAGAAGGAATCGATATATTAATTAGCTAAGAGAAGCATGAAATAAAAGAACTTTTATGATTTATTAACAAACGGACAGAAGACAGAATGAGTTTAGTCTTGCCAAAATAAGATAAATACCTATTCCATAGTCAGATTAGACGTAATTAGAAACATGGATCCGGGAGTCGGCATCCTACGGACCCGTCGACGTCAAACAGGAGGCGCTGTGGTTTCGCGGGGCGATGACGCAAATATGCGATGCGTCCATGCCCCGAATCCACGTGCACTCAGCAAGGCGTCAGGTGTACTGGTGGACCGCCGAGATCGCGCAGCTACGTGTTGAGTGCATGGTGGTTCGACGCCAGTACACCCGATACCGGAGGAGACGTCGTCGGGTCCCTGACGAAGAAGCCGCGCTGGCGGAGGAAGCGGTGTCCCGGGGCGGGGTGATGTTGACGGTGTCCTTGGACATCTCCAACGCTTTTAACACCCTACCCTGGAGTTGTATTCGGGAAGCACTGCGTAACATCAAGTGCCTCCCTACCTCCGTCAAATAGTTGGGGCTTTACTGTCCGAGAGATGTGTCACTTACATGGGACTTGATGGCGGACACCAGCGCCGCATGTCGTGCGGTGTTCCACAGGACTCGGTCCTACACCCGCTCCTGTGGAACATCTGTTACGACTGGTTGCTGAGAGGCGAGCTCAGACTGGGGGTAGACCTGACGTGTTATGCGGCCGCCATACTGGTCACCGCCCGGGGGAGCTCGCATAGGGAAGCAACGTTGCTGGCGACGGCTGCGGCATCACAGGTGGTGGGCCGTATACGTCGCCTAGGCCTGGAGGTGGCCGCCACCCGGCTCACACATCCTGGTCGGGGGGGTTCGGATCGCTGTCGAGTCCACTATGAAGTACCTAAGATTGGTGCTCGACAGTCGGTGGGACGTCGGCCCCCACTTCCAGCGGCTGGCGCCCAAGTTGTTGGGGGCAGCTGGGGCACTTTCAACGTTGCTTCCCAACCTGGGGGGACCGAGCGCCGCTTGCAGGCGGCTCTACATGGGAATCGTGCGATCGATGGATCGGATGGGGCCCCGGTGTGGGCCTCTGACCTGACAGCCGGCAGCATCGCTGTACTGCGGAAACCGCAGAGAGTGATGGCCGTCAGAGTCATACATGGGTATCGCACGATCTCCTATGAGGCGGCCTGCCTACTGGCTGGATCCCCGCCATGGGCCCTGGAGGCAAAGGTCCTCGCGTCACTGTACCGGTGGCGTGAGCAAGCGCGAGAACGGGCGAACGGCCGATGCAGCGTCAGCTTGAGTAGCGTCGGTCGCAGCTAAGCGAGGTCCTGGTGCCGGAATGGCAGGACAGGCTTTCACGCCCTAGCGCCGGCCTCACCACCATCGAGGCCATCCGGCCGGTACTGGCGGACTGGCTCGGGAGAAGGCATGGCTCCCTGACTTTTCGGGTGACACAGGTGCTCTCGGGGCATGGTTGCTTCGGAAAGTACTTGTGTCGCATAAACAGAGAGCCGGACGCCCGGTGTCACCACTGCGTCGACTGCCGGGAGGACACGGCGCAGCATACGCTGGTCGAGTGAGCCGCTTGGGAGAAGCTGCGGCGTGCCCTCATCTCTGAAGTAGTCAGTGACTTGTCGCTGCCGGCCGTAATCAAGTCGATGGTCGGCAGCGAAGAGTCCTCGGATGCGGTGGATCCCAGGACTCCAGGCGAAAAGGGAGAGGGAGATTTCGTCCTCTCACCCGGCCCGCTGCAGGCGTACCGGGCGTCGCCGGAGGTCCGATAACGCCCTCTTCCAGCCCCCCTAAATGGGTCCAGGGGCGATAGACTCGGGGACATCTGTCGCCCCCCAAACATCCGGACCCGAGGTGGCGGCGCGAAGTGTTCCACGCGCGCCACTCTTAGACGTCACGGGGGGAGTCCTTCACCTCACTCCCCCCCCTGACCCGAGGAACCCCACGTCGGCGGGCCAGCACCAATCGAGGATTGCGGAAGCAGTATTAGTTCTCGCAGCCCCGGTGTAGGTGTGAGACGGAACACCCGGGTGGTTTTTAGTCAATAAGAGTCTGACAGACCCCGTCACCCGCCCCAGGGCGGCGGACATCCATGAGGATTTTCCACCCGGAAAAAAAAAGAAAAAAAGGTGTTGAATAATTTGGCAAAACTAAATTTAACTTCTGTCCTTTTCAGAAAGATAAAGATGTATTGAACTTAAAAGTTTAGTTTATGATCCAGAAATATGGCGCCAATGTGTTATAAATAAAATAAAAAATTAAATGATTTTTATTTCAGACCAGATAATCCATAGAGTGTTAGTAACATCAAAAAGAAAAACTACTTATTATCTAGTGTTAGTACCCACCACCCTCTGTATAAATTGCTTTATAATTGGAGAGTCGAAACTCTCCGATACCGTTCTGAGGACGCTGCAGTAGCGAGGAAGTCCCAACAACATCCTGAAGCCATTGTTGTATTGGACGCGCAGGACATCCAGCGACTTGTTAGTGTAATTGACCCATAGCCTACCCGTGTACGGACTCTGGTAGTACGCCTTGAAAAGAGTTATTTTAACTAGGTCCGTACACCGAGCAAATATACGGGCCAACATATTACACCGGACAGCAAGTGCCCTGCGCTCCCTTTCTATATCTACATGGTCCCTAAGGTCGACAGAAAGAAAGTGACCAAGGTATTTAAAGGTGGATACCCTTTTAATTACCGCCCCGTTTAGAAGTAGTTCGGGTTCCACTTCACGGCATTTGCCACCGACCTGAAAGACCATGTACTCACACTTCTTTACATTATATACTAATCCATGTGTAGCAGTATAGGCTTCACAAGCCTTAAGCAACTCTCTGACTGACCCCGCTGACGGACCCAGCAGCACCATGTCGTCAGCATAGCTGATGTTGTTAATGCTAACGCCATCAACACTACATCCGACACGCATACTGCTGAGTCCCTCTATAAGGTCATTGACATAGAGGTTGAAAAGCCTGGGTGACGTAAGTCCCCCCTATCTCACACCGCACTCCAACCTATACGGTTCAGAGAGTACACCATCCCATTTCACATGATTGGTTTGATTACTATACCAATGTCAAAGTAGTCCACATATTTCCGCTGGTATGCTTTCTCCCAGAGCACATCATACGAGACAAGATCGAAGGCTCTGGAAAGATTAAGCAAACAGGCGTACATCGGCGTCCCACGAGAGGCGAACGAACTTGAAAGTGCTCTTGGAACATTTCCGCAATTCCCCGGGGATCACTCATCCCTCCCACACTGGCAGATAGACCCGGCCTACCGTCTAGCTTGCCGGTGGATTTCCAGAAATCCCCGAACTTTTAGTAGCCCGCTGTTCGGCTAGCATATCCATGATAATTTGCTCAGCACTGTTTTGACAGAATTTCAGCCGGCCCTTAAAAACTTTTCGCTTCTCCCGCATATCATCATAGACAGGACCCGAAGAGGGACGCTTGTTAAGCACCCAGGCCTGAAAATTAGACCTGGCCTCTCGATGAGCATCCCTTACATGTTCCCATGTTCTTTGCAATTTGTAAAGTTGTTCTGTCGTCAAAGGCGGGATATCTCTCAAAGCTTTTCGTTGTAACATGTCCCAGGTATGCTCGATAGGATTTGGAATTTATAAGTTGGAAGACTAGGCCAAATAGAAACTTGAATATCGTGGTCAATACGAACTACTGCTCACACCATAATTGTCCGGCCTTGGCGAGGCCGTTTGAGTGGCCTTCTTGAGTGTTCCGTAGATGGCTAACTCAACTTTAGTTGTAATAGTGGCTAGTTCTCCAAACGAGTGTTCTTTGTGAATCCCGATGAAACGCAAATCGGGACTCATCGGTGAACAGCACCAAAGACAATTGATTGTCACTTTATGGTACCTACTGCTCCCGAGCCTACGAAACGCCGATCGTGATTGCCACGTCATAACTGGAACACGTAGCAGTCTTCGATCATGAAGACTAACTTCATGCAACCTCTTTCGTAGGGTTGGTCGCTTAGCAGCAGCTCGTGGCCTTTTTACTAGTTGCACCGCTGTGATATTGGGTTGTTGCTGGCGTTAATTTGAAATTGATCCTGCCTCTGCGTAGTACCTAACACGTTATCTATCCGTGTGCCGTTCAGCCACTTCCTCAGTACTGTGATAACCTGACCACAACCTCGATACCATGCTTTGGTCGGCGTGTATGGCATCAGCAACGAGGAGTTGAATAGCATCGTTTTCTGCTTCCGTTTTTTGACATTGTTGGCTCGTAACATACGAACTGACAATGCCAAAAAATGTAAAATCATCTCGACTGAAATGACGACGTGACATGACTCGCAAAGCACACACAACGCTTAAAAAAAAAAAACGAGTGTGCTTATGACCACACGACTGAAGTGAAACTTCTTTCGCACCATCTGTATGTATATATATACAGTATGTTACGAAAACCCTGTCCGACCCATAAGGATAATAGAGGTTAGGTAAACACATGACCAAATATAATATAAAATTTTACGTATTCATCATAGTACCAATACAAATGAATTTTGAAATAATCTTTTTTTCCAACGAATTAATTCCAATTTCCCCGAAATTTGGTAATTTTTAAAAAGTGACCTGATTTTTAAAAACCACCTAAAAAAAATAAATATTATTTCGCAAAAAGAGGTAACTTAATAAATCTGCGTTATCCACCCTTCCGTGCTTGGCGGCGGGGCGGCGGGCGGCAGGGTACGCGGCACGTGGTCGCATCGCTATTCGCTCATAATAATACCGGTGTTGTCACTTTTTAAAAATTACCAAATTTCGGGGAAGTTGGAATTAATTCGGGGGAAAAAAAGATTATTTCAAAATTCATTTGTATTGGTACTATGATGATTACGTAAAATTTTATATTATATTTGGTCATGTGTTTACCTAACCTTTATTATTCTTATGGGTCGGACAGGGTTTTCGTAACATACTGTATATATGTGTGTACAATATATACGTGTATACACATATACATATATTTAAATTTATTTCATGGTTTCATTGGTAAATTAATATTTTTGCATAGATCTTCTACTTTTATTGAAAAAAAAAAAAAGTGGATTCCCTCGGGGCCAAAAGGTCGGGCTCTTCCTCCTGAATCAGGGGACCCCAAACTCGGGTAGTCCACGACCTCTGGTTCCCGAGCTAATCCACGGGGGGGTGAGGTAATCAATGAGGGGTCGGGGGGTGTTCGCAGCGTCATGTTCTCGAAGAAATTCATAGTTCTTAATCAATCAAGGTACTTAGCTTAATAATTGAGCTTATGAGGCTCGAAAGCAATTTGTACTTTGTGTCCAATTATCGTATTGTGACGATATCTTCTTCTATACTTTCAATTATATCAGAAATGTTCAGCAAAAATATATAAAACAATATAAAAGCCAGAACAGAACGAAATTTATAAATTATTTGTGCTCTTAGGTAATCAATTGTTAACAAATCTTAAAAAGATCCAAAAAATATATATTGCCTTCGGCGAGATGCGAACTCACAACTTCATACTCGACTCAATTGTTAACAAATCTTAAAAAGATCCAAAAAATATATATTGCCTTCGGCGAGATGCGAACTCACAACTTCATACTCGACATGTCATGCAATATTTACATGAGCCAGCTCCTTGGTTGTAGTACAGACGAAATAGGACTATACTTTGCTTCCGTTCGCCTTGCCCGATCATTTTTCGTAACATTTTTCGTAACGCTTTCGCCAGTTTACTCCCCAAGTCAAGCGTGCCTAAAGAAGTTTCACTTCAAAAAGAAAAACCGGCCACCGGCCGGTGGGGTTCCGCAATTTCTTATCTGTCACAATAAGTGTCCCCACTTAAAGGGTTAAAAAATAAGCTATTTGTTATATTGAGTTGACATACTAAGTAAGGAATCCTAAAAACGGGCCCACGAAAGACGGTGACAAGTAAAGAAAGAGTTATATAGATTTCAACTAAGTACATATGAAACGTTCGAACAATGTTGACATTTGAGTTCCACCACCAGTAATGGGAAGGGTTTGGAACATGAAGTGATAACTAGGCAAGGCAACTCCAAGTTTCTACGGTTGAATAAATGTCGCATGCGCGCATTGTCTGCCGATTAGTTACTATATCCATAATATACAAGTGGTAACGTTTATTGTTTGAAATTTATTGAACAAATTTCAACGACAATAAGAGACCAAGCAACGACAATTTAATAATTCATACCCGTCCTATGGGGTCGGGACGGATGATGTAATTTTTTTTGAAAACTGTATTGTTTCTAACGTTGCCTTACACTAGGAATTACTCCTTTATCGTGGGTGCGTTTACTAACATTTAAAAATCACATACACTAACAGCCAGTTCCGGAACAACTACCTGTAATATTAGTTCCGTGCGGGAATCGAAACCGCGACAGGCAGCACAGCAGTCTATTACTCACTCACTGCGCCAACTGTGTCGTCAAGCTCAAAATAATTTGCCTAGGAAGTCTTTATATAGTTCTTCTTTTAAGATTCTTTTTTCATATTTTTTACTTTTGGAGGGATTATTTCCGAAAATATTATTATATGACGTTGATCCCTGATGTGAACTCTATTAAATCAACCGATAAGATAGTTTTTCAAGTTTTGTTTTCATTGCGCTTTTTTGTGTAATTAGCGAATTAATTAATTTTTACTTTAAAATCTTATTGGATTATAAAAGTATAGCAATTGTGAACGGTCTAAAGAGAAAAAAACGACATATATATTTTTTTTAAATCATGAAAAAGTCGACGAAAGATTCCACCACTGGGGAACCACCACTGGTTCAGAATTATATACTGGATACATGGTACTCGTTTGTGCGTCGATGTCAGATACACCCTTTATATATGTACTTATATTTTTTATTAACCGACTTAAAAAGGAGGTTATCAATTCTACCCGTATGTATATAATATTTTCAAAATTGCCCAGTTTTCGTATATGCTAGTCTATAACTACTAATACCTATCAGCGTCTGAACAAATGTGCCAAATTTCAAAAGTGTAAGTAAGTTTTTATGTTTGTAACTACAAGTCTGATTTAAGTAATTCCTTTTTTGTTGTGCTAGGTATTGACTTAAACTTAGGGAATATTGCAAATTTCATCAAAATCGGTTCAGTAGTTTTTGAGATAGGGATTTTTTTCGTATTGATGAGAACTTATTCTAACATGGGTTATGGCTGCCACTGTTGTTATGACGTGAAAAAGTAATTTTCGAATTTCGACTAAGACACTGAAAAGCATGAATTAAAAACATTTTAAAAGAAAATAGAAACCGACTTCAAAAAACTCTTAAAAGGAAAAAATAATTTTACTTTTGTCATGGCTCTAGAAGTTGGTGGCGAGCTAAACAACAGAAACTCGAGACACGAAAAGTGAAAGACAGAAAAAGTTTTTATGGAAAGTAAAAAGACTTTTAACTACAAATTCGTAAATAATTTAGGAATTTTTAGTTATCCCTTGTTATCCGTTAAGTGTTAATATGTTTTTTTATAATTAAGATAAAATTTGTGAGGAAACCGACAGGTCCTAGAATCAAACATTCGAAGGTATGATTAAATCTGCCTGATGAAGGCATTTAGTCCACCCACACCCTGCCCACGTGGTAGATACCGGCCCACTCCTTCTCAGAGGGGAAACGCCTGTGTCCCAGCAAGGAGTACCTATCTTATAGGCTGATTATGCGTTATTATTATACAGAGTGGTGCTGTCAATACGACAGTAAATGAAAACACGAACAATGCTGGTTCATAGCAATAATCCTAAATCACAGAAAAAAACCTAGTATTAAAAATAAAAAAAATGAAAATTTAAAACAATCTTTTTTTTTTTAAATAATTATAAACTAGCGCTTGACTGCAATTCCGCCTGATGGTAAGCAGTGATGCGATCGTTGATGGTAAAGCGCGCTAGTTTATAAAGAGCCCATACACTCAGAAAAACTGAGCGAATAGAAATTAAGATGGCAGTTGAGCGAAGTGATGCAATGTTAAACCCAACAACACGACCAACGATGCTGCGCCAAAGGGAGATTGATCTGAAGACCCTCCACGACCAAACTCCCAACACAACAACATTTGGCGCATCGTACCCGGCACATATCGTAATATAATTGCTCAGACCCGTCCTCCGTACGGCTTCACTAGACCTTATGCCGGAATACGACAAATCGCTTGGCGGCAAAGCTTTGTCTGGTGGGTGGTAACTTCTGCCGGCGGCCGATGTTACGGCCTACCACCGAGAAAATCGCATAAACTTGGAAACGGAATAGAACATCCTTTAAAAATAATTAGTTCACTGACCTCCGATCGGCGACAACGCGATCCTGTATCGACTTGCTTTTTTCGCGCCATTATTATTTAAGTTTGGTACCGCAGGTTGCACATTTTCACATTTTCTACATAGTACCTACATCATGTAGAAAATATGAAAAATGGAAAATAATTTCCTGTGATTAAACTAATGGACATATTTATATGATTTTTTATGGGTAGACTGAGAATGTGTTGAGGTGCACGATGTTTAATTTATTGTCGTATTGTCAGCAACACTCTGTATGAAAAACAACAGTTTATCGCCGTGTGTTGGCAAAAGTGCGTCAATTTTGTATCACTATGAAAGCTTGTTGACAGACAAGTTTTCAAACATAACGTAACACATCATCATTTCAACCGACAGATGTCCATTGCTGGACATAGGCCTTCCGGCTCTCTCAAGGACCTACACGACGACTGGTCCTGCGCATCCCGCATCCAGAGGTTTGCCGCGACCTAACGTAAAGATTATTTTTTATTGTATAATAACAAAATAGAGGTCTATAATATGATATAGCTTGTTGGCAAAGCTAATACACACAACTACACATCAAGCTATATATTCCCAGTTTTAGCTGACCTCGCATAGTATATACCAGACAAAGCCTTGCCGCCAAGCGATTTGTCGTGTTCCGGCATGATGTCTGGTGAAGCCGTACGGAGGACGGGTCTGAGCAGTTGTGTTGCGATGTGTGCCGGGTACGATGCGCCTAGTGTTGTTGTGTTGGGAGTTTGGTCGTGGAGGGTCTTCAGATCAATATCCTTTTGGCGTAGCATCGTTGGTCGAGTTGTTGGGTTTAACATTGCATCACCTCGCTCAACTGCCGTCTTCCTTCCTATTCGCTCAGTTTTTCTGAGTGAATAGGCTCTTAATAAACTAGCGCGCTTTACCATCAACGAACGCATCATTGCTTACCATCAGGCGGGATTGCGGTCAAGCGTTAGTTTATAATAATAATCAGGACTTTAATACTGGTTATACGTATACTATAGCTTGATGTATAGCCATGCGCACAAACCTGTAGCATGTATTGGAAGTAGGTAGGTAAATGAAAAGTAGAGCTAAAACATTCAAAGTCCAGACTGAACAGCTGGACTATATTAGTGTACCTAAATATATAGGTATACATACATAGTATTAGAGACAATCGTTCGATTATTCGGACCACGGATTACAGAATACTACGTATTCGGACCAACCTATTAGTTCTAAGAAGGAAGGTAGGTTGCTGTCTCATATACATACTTGTTGATTCTGTTATTCCTTTTTGATTTTGCCTGAATTTCAACACATAATTATCACATTTCCAGAAATAACAATAACCCCGAATCAATATTCTGGACATAATAAATCTCTGAATTAATTGTGATAAAGTTGGCCCGTACTGCGGCGTTTCATACATAACTTATGAGGCGGGCCAGGTAACTGGATACCTAATAATAAAAGTAGGCCGTGGATGCATCGCAGCTGAATACAATAAATGCAGCGATAAAATTAGTTATTCAATAACGGAAAGGGGTCGGAGGTCCGCCATTTTGGAGCTTCGGTCAGACGGGGCTACGGGTGAAGGGGGATCGCGCATGCGCAAAGCTTGCACCCGCACCCTGTTAGGGCCGGGACTTCTGCAAGTGCGATGTCAAAAAACACGTTATTCTCTCCCCTAATTCTACTAACCTAGTACGTCTTCATAAGAGAAATTAATGATAAACGCCCTGATTCCTGTGATTTGATCGTTGACACGCAATCTCCGACCGGGAACTGAGAATTTGTGGAGGACTTGAAATATTTATCAGTCCGAACAATGACAGGGAACGGCTGATTGGACAGTGATTCAATTGTGTTAATATTTATATGAGAACCTCGGACATCTTTCGGTAAAAACCTGTGAACGATTTTATAATCCCAGAGGATTTCAACTTTCGGTAAACATTGTGATTGTGCGTTCAGTGTCAAGTGATTTTTCGCGTGAAAATTGTAGCTATTGGTAAGCATAATAATGGGATGACATTAAAGACAGATGGAAAAGGTTTGGCGTCGGGTTGGTCTCCATTCCTCCCGGAAGAAGAGGGATGGAAGCGGGACTAGCACAAGCAAAGAAGTGACGCCATCTGCCGCCCCACCACCGCCACAGGAGGCTGAGTACCAGAACATACACACACTGAGAACAGCTGACTTGATAAGACAAAGGCAAGGTGAGGGCGAGAAATCGACTCTACGCTCATCGTACATTATCAGAAACGGGGATAATTTTATTTTGGTTGAGAGAAGACGTCGCAGGCGTCGTCGAAGTGGTACGAGGGCTTCTTCCGGGAGTAGACATCACACTCCACCCGTTGAAGAGAACACTCGAACGGAGCAGAAGAGGCGTCCACCGGCCAGATTGAAGATATTCGGGATACAATGGCCATTGCATTCCAGTGATTCTAGGTAACTGTTAATTATCAATTATCCATGTGTTGGCCACTTTATCAGCCAGGTTCATTATACTGCAATACGGTAGATTGCACGACATGATTACAGTATGTCTTATGTAAACTTGCAGTTAGCTACGGACGCAACAATGCAACAAGCGTTCGAGGCAAATAATTTGTTGTTTGCGCAAAAAAAAATCCCGTTAGTACTGATGAATGATTTAATATAAATCAAATTCTCCAATGATGCACAACTTCATTTCTTACGTGTGTTGAGATTAGGTTACGTGCAAGCTGCGGAATTATAATATATGTATCTTTATTAAAGGATGTGCAGAAGATTTTGAGCCTTAAAGACGAAGATGTTCTAAGACAGAGGTATTGTTATAGGGATAGAACATGAGTCATAATATCGACAATTGTATGTAGGAGATTCGGGTGACTAAGCGATTTCGTCTAAAGAATAAGCGGGATCTTCCTTGACAACAATAAACTGGGATCATAGTGCGTTTGATAATGGCAATTCTCTTTTGAACATTAGTTTTAACGGTCATTGAGAACCCTTGTATCTATTACCATATCACTACATTAATATAATGACCGTTTATATAAAACAAAGTCACTTTTACTTTCCCTATGTCGCTTTGCATGATTCAATCTTTAAAACTACGCAACAGATTTTGATAAGTTTTTTTAATAGAGTGATTCAAGAGGAAGGTTTATGTATATAACATGCATAATATATAAGAGGAACACTGATAATTTTCGAGGTTTCTAACACATGTCGCAAAATAAACCTATTTTTTTGAGCTTACATTGCAAACGCTGGCTGAACCCTATGAGATAGATCAAAAAAATGTACTACAGTATTGTAGACATTAAAAATGCCTACAAAAATGTCTACGACACTATATGTCTACCTACTATAGTTTCTTCATTATGACTACTTTTTTATGTTTGAAAAATTAATTAAAATGCCAGTGGAAATCAGAGTACACTATTTGTTCCTTATTATTAATCCTTGTGCAAATAAATTAAGTCATATCAAAGGTAATTTCAGTAGCAGCAGATCTCTTTTTGAATTATTGGAATTGGTTATTTCATTCAGGAGATATCACGATTTATTCAAAACAAAACGCCAGAAAAAATCCACGTGCCGCTCGCGGCCCTGCCGGCCGCCTGCTACTTGAGTGTTTCTCTGTCTAAACGCGGAGTGAGTGGGCCGGAGCGGGGCACCATTATTTCCAACAAACTTGCTAGCCCGGTAAGCTTTCATTCTGTTTGAAGGTGATGGAACTGGCTATTTATGGATAATAAGGTCCATGTATATTGCAGAGTCAGATATTGGCTGATGGGCGGCACAGTAGACATTATTTTTATTAAAGGGCCACCGTTTCTTGAGGAAGGCTTAGGTACCTATATCATTTGTCCACGTGCGAAGCCGGTGCGGGTCGCTAGTCTGTTTATATGATCAAATGATGACTTCCGTTACTGACCTGGTTCTTTTACTTATCTCTATAGAAGTAAACACATCTACTAGAACATTCCTCTTACATTGATACAAAACCATAATTAAGTGGTTCTCGGCTTAAAGTAAATAAATAATGTTGTCATAAAACAGATAGGGGACACGTGAACCACACGTGCCGGTTTTAGTATGTTATTGATCAAAAGGGCTGGGATGAGCCCTCTCGAAGGTAAAAATAGATGACCCCTTAGGGATAAATCTGTAGAATACATAGAACTGTGTCAGTAATATCAGCTTAGTCTGTCTCTCGCTGAAGAGCAATGACCTCTGTCGAAAAGATAAGGATCGGGCATTGATCACCTCTCTTGCGGGAGTCCTTATTGCTTGCTCTCCCTCTTCTTCAGCTGACCATTGTGAGGCTCATCACATTGGTTAGCTAGACTACGTTTTCTATGTTGACTACGTTTTCTGTAATTTCCGAAGGTTTGGCAGAGCTTTATCTACCTGTTGTGATCCTATTTGGCCTGTGTTAGTGGTCGGCAACTTGGTGTTAAGATTTTGCTTTGCACAATCATTATGACTATCAGTTGTCTTTATCTTTATAGATCGCTTAAGGATGTCAGGCGGGTCGCAGCCGAAACCCAGTTATATTCAAATGCAAAAGTACTAGTCATGATAGTTTAGTGTTCTATTTTCAATCTACTTTTCTCAACTCTCATCTTTCCGATAAAGTTTTAATTTTTGACCCAATTTTTTTTTTTGTCTGATAACGACCAGCACAACAAAATAATTGCTTTTTCAATTACTTCGTTGATTTCTATCAGTGTAAGATTGAGAAGGCAAAAAATATAACTTCATTCGCATTCATATAACGGCTTTATGATATCTATGAGACAAGCCGGTTTTTTAAGACAACTTACTTTTTATGTCGGTATTGGCAAAGGTCACCATAGCAAAAACACGGATTGTTGATATGTGTATGCGTGGTGGTGGAAGTCTTAAAAAAGTAAAGCTAACCAAGCGATGATAGCTACATGGTAGTTCAGGTTTATGAACCGACATTGGGACACTCGGTTGTCAAATATTAAAAGATTTGCAAGCTACCATTAAGACCCAGTACACGTTCTAATAAATAAAAAATCTCACAGATTGAGCTAGCCCCAAAGTAAGTTCGAGACTTGTGTTATGGGATACTACTAGATATATAATTATATAGATAAACATCCAAGACCCAGGCCAATCAGGAAAAGATCGTTTTCCATCATGACCTGGCTGGGGATCGAACCCGGGGCCTCCACGTCGCAGGCAGGCGTGTTGACCGCTGCGCCACAGAGGACTTGAACAGTAAAGTTGGTGGGAGTACAAAATTTCAACGAATCGGTAGTAGGGTTTGGCAGCAGAATCATAGGGGCAAAAACTTGTCAATTTACTTGCGAAGGAAGGGCTTATTTGATGAGTTCATTAAGCCATAGCACCAAAAGAAACGGATGTAGTGGAGTTCCAAAGTTAGAAAATGAGGTAAACTAATGGATTAGAAGCATCTATTCAGGAATATGTCGGTGATGAATTAAGGTTCAATAAAGGCAGTGATGACAGACGTGATCAAAGCTCTCTGAATATCATCTTTATGCTTGAACGAACCCTTTTGATAAAGTTTAGTAGGACCCGTCAAATATGCTGTACAAACAGACTAAAATGTTCCCACTAAGTCCATTAACTCGCAACGGGCCCGCATGGTGGACTATGGCACATTTTCGTTTTTAACCGACTTCAAAAAGGAGGAGGTTACTCAATTCGACTGTATATATGCTTTTTTATGTTTGTTCGCGGATAACTTCTTCGTTTATGAACCGATTTTGATAATTCATTTCTGTTGGAAAGAAGACATTCCCAAGGTGATCCCATGATAAGGACATCAGGGTTTGATGGTGAAAGACCAGAGAAATCAAGTGGAACTTTCAAAAATCGTAGGGGCAACCAGAGCGTTTGTAAGTTTTTTTTATTAAGTATTTTAGCGTCAGCATCCAGTCTAACCGGATGCAGCTGAACAGTACTTTTCACAACTAAAAAGTGTAAAATAAAAACTTATTTATAAAAAAACTTACAAACGCACTGGTTGCCCCTACGATTTTTGATGGAAGTCGGTTGTTTTTCACAGACAAGTGAAAAGAACTATATTTGTAGACGAATAACTTATACTTTCATATAGGACGAGTTTCAGATTGTCAGCAGCATAGAGCAGTTCCACCTAGGTGTAAGTTTTTGCCTTGCTGGAAACACCATTTTCTTTAGATTTGGATGTTAGTAGGATAGCCTTGTACTAAACCCTACAACTTCTCTTCAGACACACGTCGATAACTCGCCGGTTCTGCCGCGGAAGACGCTCCCGTGAGGACAACGAGCTCTACCGCTCCAACAGCTTCAAGTTCGAGAGGTTCACCAGAGAACCACCGGCTGATGAATTCGCTTCAGGCTCACAGGTAAGTTCACAAAAATGTTAATCCAGAAGTATATAAAAATATTAGTTTTCTGGTTTAGACACCTACCTACCTATAATGTTATTAAGATGTAGTAGTAGGCATTATTACGAGTAGATGCGCACAAACCACCGGCTACAACGACCGGTGGCTGCAGCGTCTTGCTGCGGTGTTGAGTAATGTTGCAGCGGTGATCACCACTTGTGTGAGTCAAATCCATACAATCTTATTTAACTAGTTTGTAACGGAAAACAGAGAAGACCTGGACAAGCGGTAGCGTATCAGCCAAGTTCAATTCGGCGAGCAGCACCGTGTGTATATTTACACGAACCTTTTGACCCCTTCCTAATCAAAATATCTTTAACTTAAACGCACCAAATTGGCTCGTTTTGACATTATGTTATATAATATATTAGGCCAATCGACTTACTTTATGTTATCCGCATGTTATTGTTTTATATTGTAAGGTTCCACTAATCTAAATATTTAATGCGCTAGTACAAAACTAGCCAGGTCAAATGATAAGGTTCAAAAGAACATAAGTTATTTTCTGTCGGTTAATAATTCTATATTAAAAAGACTATTAAAAAAAGTCATTTATAAATATGGAACATTATTGTAAAAGAAAAGAAACAAGAAATTTTGTTTTAAATTTACTTAAGGAAGTTACACATTGTTATAAATAAATTTCAGGATTATATACAGAACTTGGCACCCATTTAGATATCAATTATTTTGTAATACCCTACCCTACCGTAGGAACTGACGGGCACTCTCAAATCCATACAAAACTTATGAAAAAGCATGTGAGCTGCTTGCTTCGCTGCTATCTGTGATCGTGACCGGTGGGTCATTTACGTCTAGCTTTGTTTACAATCTTACTCAGGGGCGGATTTACAAATTTTCAAGGTATAGGCTGTAAGGTTTTTGCCACTTTTTTCCTTTCAATAGGGTAGTTGACTAAAAAAAACTAATTAGTCCGTCAGTCAGATTTCCAAAAAATGCTAGACGCGTATTTTTTCTTTTTTCATATAAACAAAAAATGAAGACGACACAGTGCGTTGAAAACTCGTGTGACGTCACTGCACGCTACACTTTTTAGCGATCAGCGACGTCACCAGCCAAAACTCCTGATCTTTGATGCCTTTTATATTTGTCAATTTTTATTGATTTGATAAAACAAAATATATGTATCCGATATTTTTCTATAATCTGAATGACGGACTTAATAGAATCATTTTTTTATACCCAGGAAATATCCCTATTGTCATGTCCTAGATTAATTTTACAAAGAAATTGTTGCAGACTTCT
Organism: Sesamia inferens; assembly: GCA_037179545.1. NCBI lineage: Eukaryota > Metazoa > Arthropoda > Insecta > Lepidoptera > Noctuidae > Sesamia > Sesamia inferens. The sequence goes on along the minus strand of CM073933.1, from coordinate 18,808,584 downwards.
ATGTATGTAAGAGATCAGAAAACATAAAACCTTCATATAGAAATCTTATGAGGTGCGTAGCAAAAAAATAGTGGTCCCCAAATTTGGCAATTTGCCTGCACAAAATTCTGCCGTCCTAGGCTCAAGCATACTCAGCCTGCAGTGGCAAATCCACCACTGATCATACTTTAACGATATATTTCGGGTTATGTCGACTACTTTCTAGCTAGAAAGAAGGTTTTTGCTATCTACGACGAAGTCGTATCATATTACTTAGTTACGCAGTCTATTATGATAATGTAATTAGAGAAGTAGAAGCAACACAGGAGCAGTCAGTTCAAAAGAAAGAAACATACATTATTAATGAAAACGATTCATTTCTCTTCTCTCAATAATGATCCCGGAGGATTAACTTACGTTAGAGCTGCAGCATAGGAATTAGGTATATAAATGTTCTATGTATATCTATTCCAATATTTGCCATTCCGTTACGGTGCACATAGCACCTTATTTATGCTAAGTTTCAATATTCACATTAAAATCGAAATAGGGGTTCTGTGTTCGAAAAGATCTACATACTTATATGTGTCAATATACTGTAGTTGAAAGTGTAATGAACTTTGAAGTAACTATGTTGGTATCTACGCTGAAAAACCTGTTACTGTCAAATATATTGTTTTTAATATAACTGTTGTTGAGCCTCATCTGTGTGAGTGCACTATCTATTGTTGTAATATGCAAATGGTCGTTTATTTAAAACGAAAGACACTCTAAATCGTAGATGTATGTATATGTCTACATGTAGTAGTTCCATGTAGTTCAGAGCGGTGTCAAAATTATTTTTGGTACCAAACGTTTTCCTATCGTTGTACTATCGAGATCCTTAGAAAAGCCGTCTGGAGTGTCAAAGCAAGTCAAGGCTCGCTTGATACCGCTGTCGTTCTCACCATGAAAGCGCACCCACTTATCTAGATGAGCCATCTTTTCCACAAAGGAATCGCTTTACAAAGTCTGGGAAGAAGGATTTCCGTAAAAGAACTCAAATCTATTGAACTTCAACAGCATCAATACAAATTGTTTCGCAGAAATTGTGTTAGCGATCGTAGGTAGGTAGGTACTGGGTTTTACCTCAGGGTGGAAAATTGTAAAAAACTTTTATGAAAATTTTTCCTTATATAGGTACTATGAAGAAATATGTAATGTAGTTAAGAGTTTTTAGATATTTGTATTATGAGGAAACAACACCACTAATCAACAAAAAATCTTTATCTACAGATTTATAGTATCTACATATTATGTAATTAATAACTTTATATGGTTAAACCAAATGAGTGTTATTAATAAAAAAGTTTTTTTTTATCAGGAAATTCCTTTACCCTACTTAAGTACTTAATTTTTCATTAGCATAAGTAACTTAAAAGGTTGTGCGACTTGTAAGTAAACTATTCGCCGGTAATTATTGGTTGTTTGTAGTAGGTAATATGTAAGTACTGACTACAATAAAAAAAAAAAAACATTTTTAACTACCTACTATACTATGTATTGACATCTTTTGTAATTATACAGACGGTAGTTCAAAGCGGCGATGATGAAACTTTAATGATGATTCATTATGTTAAAAAAACATAAACAACACTTCGCTGAAATTCCTTCAGGTTTTTGATACACTTAGCGCCATCTGATGGTACAGTAGTAAACTTGAAAATAAGTAGACAGGTTTTATATATGGCGCTTCAAGTCGCGATCAGTAGATGGCGCTGTGCGAAAGATTTGTTTAGAAGTTTCTGATTACTTACACAGAGGGCGCTTTACTAGAATAGCTTTATAGTGTTGTTTTTGGAAAGATAACGTTTTCCAATACATATGAGGTATTCAATAAAACTAAAAAATACTTTTGAGCTTACTATTTATAAGTAGCTAGCACTTAATTAGAGTATTTAGCAGCTGATTAGAAATAATACAAATAATATCGAATAATTTTTTACTTTATTCACAGCACAGACGACAGCAAATCAAGCTACTACAATCTGTCAGATTTCTTTATTATATTTTCAATTTTATCGCTAAAGCATTAAGACTCAAGGTTGATTGGGAGTATTTGACAGTTTCGGGTATCTTGACCTGTAGGCCTAGTATGAGTTTTCAATACGAAACTATCGAGCGAAGCATCGAGCGCGTTTGGCGCTCTCATTGGTTGAGAGTTCTTACGACCTTGAATCGCTGAGTCAAACGCGCTCGATACGATCGAACGAGTTTCGTATTGAAAACTCATACTAGGCCTACTGCTGTCGTCCGTACATATATTAATTTTCAGTTTTATAGTTTTTCGTCGGTCTCCGTGGCGCAGCGGTCAACACGCCTGCCTGCGACTTGGAGGCCTCGGGTTCGATCCCCGGCCAGGTCATGATGGAAAACGATCTTTTCCTGATTGGCCTGGGTCTTGGATGTTTATCTATATATGTATCTATTATAAAATATAGTATCGTTGAGTTAGTATTCCATAACACAAGTCTCGAACTTACTTTGGGGCTAGCTCAATCTGTGTGATTTTTCCGTATTTATTTATTTATAATTTAAAATGCATTAAAAGTTGTTATCTAAAAATAGGATAGGCAGAATATTGCTAATAATATATTCAACCTGCACCTTCATAAATCGACTGGCTCCAGCCCTGCAGCGGATAACGTTATGTTACCTGTTGGGTAGGAAGAGCAGGAGGAATTTTATGAAACATCAGACAGTGCTTGTGAATCGGTAATTCAAAGGAATTACCACTCGTTTTTATTTTAATATTTAAAAAACTAGTACTATTTAAAGACCGAAATCGTACAAAGACAAGGAATTGGAAGCATTATTGGAGGAAGATTGAAAGAAGAGGAAAAACGCGCCCATTACTACTCCAGATCCGCCGAAAGACGTTCACTGCTGGACACAGGCCTCCCACAAGGTCCTCCACGACGACCGGTCCTGCGCCTCCCGCATCCAGCGGTTTCCCGCGACCTTCACCAGGTCGTCAGTCCAAGATGGATTGACGACCGACGTCGGGGGCCTACCCACGTTACATATTTCGGTGCGTTGTCGCCACTCGAGAACCCGTCGGCCCCATCGGGCATCGGTCCTACGGGCAATGTGTCCAGCCCACTGCCACTTTAGTGTTGCAATTCTTCGGGCTATGTCTGTTACTCTCGTTCTTCTGCGGATCTCCTCATTCCTGATTTGATCGCGCAGTGAAACCCCAAGCATAGCCCTCTCGATTGCCCTTTGAGTGACTTGGAGCCTTCTTATAAGGCCCATTGTTAGCGACCACGTCTCAATTCCATAAGTCATCACTGGCAACACACACTGGTCGAAGACTTTTGTCTTGAGACATTGCGGTATTTCGGACGAAAAGATTCTACGTAGGTAGCTTCCCGAAAGCAGTCCAGCCGAGTTGGATTCTACTCCAGATATGTCAAAATTATTCTCCTACATGATAATGCTCGTCCGCATGTTCAGAAAACGGCGGAAACTTATTTGTGCACCTATTACTTTTATTTTTTAGTAGTTTTAAGTGAAGTGTTATTGAGCCAAAAGGTATTTATTAAATTTTCGCGTCAAAACAGTTGCGTGAATATTCGTGTACAAGGGGTGCGTTGTAGTTTGTGTGGTATTGCAACATAAATTGTGTGCACACGTTGCGTAGGGGAGGGACATTAATATCATCTGTCCTATCAATTACACCAGCGCGGTCACCGACGCGCCGACAGCCTATCGAAGGAAAATACGTGAAAAATTTGACACACGACCCCAATTTATCCTTAGAATATGCTTGTAGGGCTGACTCGGTGCGTATATCGTGTTTAAATAAAATACTCCTGTAAAAAGTTTGTTTATTTAATAAAAAACGTAGATGGAGTGTTTATTTTGATGTCGACAAAGTTACGATGGCCTAGGGACCTATCAAGTCAAGGTTATGCTTCTCTGGGGTGTCATACTCTTCAACTTCCTGATACCAATTTTTGTCGGTATAAAGTGTCATGGGATGCGAGATTAAGTTTGATATTTGCTTAAGTAGAAATTTATTAATTTCGTTATTAAGATGTTGCGTACTACATGTAGGTGCAGTCATATTACTCACACAAATAATTCTATCACTTCCCATTTTTACGCCTTCAATCTACTTTGTTTGATAACAAAGTAGATTGCCACTCATATTATTATGTACTGCAGCAACCCTATTCGTCATATAAATCACGTTATCTCCGCCGTGATCGCGATTGCCTCATCAACATACTAATGCGGACGCCAGATGTGCTCCCCAGACTTATAAAAGTCTGCTAGACTTTGAAAATGTTGGAAAATAGATTTCCTCGTGTTACGTCCCCTTTATGGTTAACGCTTGTCGTTTTGCTTTATATGGTTTCAATATAAATGTTGGCAGTGTTATGAAAACATAACATTTTGAGCTGTTTAGAATAGATTGTCTTCCGGTTATTTTTGACTCTCTTGGTTTAGATTTTGTAAGGTGTGTCTCCTTAAAACAGATTAAATACGGTAGAAACTATTAATGTTACATAATACATTAAGTAATAAAGTCTCTTGTCATATTCTTTGTGATATTAATATCTATGGCCTATGCATATAACGGTTAATCATTCATCACTGTAAATCCATCATCTTCGTCACAACAGAATCTATAGCAAGACCAAGAAAGGTGATATAATTTTGACTTATTTTAGGGAAAGCCGCTAATTATCCTTTGTCATCCCTTCTTTCTTTAAGAATTGAATGAATTGCGTGTGAAGTTCTCTGTCGCTTTAGTGTTTAGAACCTTGCTAGTTAATGCGACTTTCATTGAGCCCTTTATTCAGTCAGGTCCTTACCTCAGCGTCATAGATATAGATTAAATTTTAAGTTTGTACTTTATAGTCAGTGAATTGTTATATCAAATACTTACTACTCTCATTACTTTGTTTCTTACAATGAAATTCGTGTATGATATTTGTATTTTCAACTAGTGACAGTATAACTTCCTTAACAATGTGCAGTAACTTTACAGCAATTCGTAAACGAAAACAAGACCTATATCTACTAAGAAAACAGCTAGCCTATTTACATACGTCAACGTACCGTACATAGAAAGGAGAAGTCTACAAACACTGTAGCAACACTACTCATGGAGAGCTTAAAGCTCGCTCTCCACTTTCGTTATGAGAAAACTTGGAATATTCTCTACCGCGAGTCGTTTTAGCATATACAGGTAGACTTCTATATACTTAGTTTCAGGTGGAAGTTTCTTTAGTTAGATTTTGTGATTATGTGATTATGTGTGCGAATCCTTAACTGTGTTTAGAACACGGGTTATTGTATGATCTAACGACCAACTTGGGTCATGGTTATGTACTTAATTTACTTCTCGTTCTTCCTTATTTTTCTTTTATACAGACTCAATTGCTTGTTCATTCTTGTTCAATTGTGTATATTTCTATAACTACATAACGTTTTGTATAATTGAGAAGTACAAAACGTAGCAAAATTCTGGAGTCAACAGTTACTTGAATGAAAATTTCTCTTCAATTTGAAGTCATAGGAATTAAAATAGAGAAAAATCTTGTTTAAGCACCTCTTTAAAATTCATTAATCATTCGACTGGGTAGTTTTTAACACGATTACAAATACGCATTAAAACCGCTCGACTATTCCCTTCGGCTACTGTAATCAACTTCAGTTTCGGATACGGGTTGTAATTGAAAATGTCGAGTCGCGCGATGTTCATTTTCCACTAATTAATCGCTGTGATGACATTGCATCCATCCCCTGTCCCTAGGTACGGATTGTTGCTTATATGCACCTCACGCTTAGATGGATCGTCAATTTAGGCGGTTTTCGTCGGCGTGATATTTAGCACTATATTTTATTTTATTTGTTGGGTCTTGGTTAGTAAAAGTAGAAAATAAAGAACTGGGGTTTTACTATAACGTGTTATAATCATCATGTTTCAAACAAAGATGGAGCGATACAGGTTGGATAGCGCTATCCTATTTTCACATTTGTTTGATGATGATTTTAACACGTCACAGTAGGGCCCCATGAAAAAAGAACCTAATAATTATCTTGCATCATCATCATCATTTCAGCGTTAATCCCAGTCGCCTTTGAAGCTTTTCAGCTTTGGAGTCTGGGATCCGCTTTACTAGTCTAACTGCTAATTTTGGCTAAGCTTCGATATTTTCCGTGAAGCGACTGCCGTCTGACGTACACAACCCGAAGGCGATATCGAAGCATTGCAGTTAGACCAATTGTTGGACTTTCGAGAGCTCCAACAACCCGTAACGACTGCCATTAGATGTTTGTATGGCAACCGGGACCAACTGCTTGTCGTGCTTTCCGAGGCACGACCGTGCAAATATTCAAATTCATGCAGACAAATACATGCACTGCGCGGGGATCGAACCCGCGCCTCCTTGCGCAGCGGCCACGTTTGCTATCGCTACGCCTAATATAATTATCTTGCAAATTTATTGTAATAAGTCTTCTTTATTCAGTTCCTTTAACATGATTATCAGTACAAGCTGCTACAACTTTTGAACTTCTGGAATCTTAGGTTCGATAGAACTGTTTTTGACATTTACTGTGAGCTAATCATATATTTGGTAGTATTGGATTTGTAACCGATAAATAGCAATCTTATAGCAATATTCTCGTCCACATTGTCACATGGGACCAAACATCGTCCTTAGAAAACTTTGGGTACGGACTTTACCTTTTTCTAACCCTCCGGGGCTTTGAAACGAATCAACTTTTGTAGGTATATCTTCAACTTTAATATACTCCTTACTGCGATGTTTTAGATATACTATGTCAGTGTAAAACCGTAAATACATAAGCCCAACTTGCACTAAGTTTGCAAGTAGCTTGCCATTGTACAATAACAACTTGTGGTTGGTGAATGATTCAGCGGCTTGCATACTTTTGTGCAAGCAAGTGTGTTACGTGCTTTATAAATACATGTATGAACAGACCACATAACTGTGCAAATACACGATGTTTCACACGATCCAAGCATTTGAGGATCAAGTTCCTAAAAACTATAAGTTATTCTGATTTACATTGTCTCTGTCGGTGTTGACTGCAGTGATATTATCTTGCCCCGAATTATTGCGGCCCAACCAGTTTTTTGGGGCACCAGTATACTTAGGAGATAGCCACATCGTTAGGTTAAGGTTTGGTCTGACTCTTGATGTATCAGGGAAATAAAAATTTTCGATTCACAGTTCTTTTACTTACCTATACTTGTACTGCTAAAATGTAAAGATCTTTTCCGCGAAACCCACTTAAATATTGTTTTCTATTATTTGACCATTTCTATTCTCTATTTAATCATGGATCTCTACGTTTTGTTTAGCTTTATAAAAAACTATTTATTGTTTCTATTATTCGAACTACATTTATTCTTTTCTAATATTTGACTATTCTAAATCATGGTTTTCAACGTATTGTCTAGTTTTATAAAACTAAATAGGTATTTACTGTAAGTACATAATACCATTACTGATGTTTTGATTGACCCACTTAAAGATAGTCTGAGGTCATGTCCTTTAAAAATCAGATGTTATGTAGTGGTGCACTAATATATGTAATATAGTGAGATACTAAGAGAATGATTTATAGTCGTCTGTGATAACTAGAACAATAAAAATACTTGTGTCACCGTTCAATCAGATATTTTAAGAATAGTCGATTAATAACTAACATCGACTTATAAATTAATTTTAGTGATATATATTTTTTGTCGTTGTTATGACAACGTCTCATAATATTTGTCACGATCCGCTTTATCTCACTATGTTAATAAGGTATGACAGTTTTAGAGTTTGTTCAGACAATACTTATGACTCGCACGTCCGTATATATATGATAAATAAATATGATAGGTATGTTCCAATTTGTGTTCTATTAAGGCCACTTTTATAGTGACGGGGTCCACGAAGACCGATGCCTCCTGGGTCAGGGTTGCACACAACAAATCAATAATAGTTTTTATTAATTTTTTTTAGTAATGCTTATTAGTCATTCGATTAATGAAGTGGGCTGTATTTGTAAGACGACTTAAATTACACGGTATATAATAACACTGTCTATAAAATCACACATCACTAACCCTCCAACAACTAAACCACAACTTTGTTAGTTAGTATTGTTAACTCATGTTTAATATTCCTAACTCACTCACCTCATAGAAATCTATATTCTATTCCTCCTGGCTCTTACTGTCTAAGTTTATGTGTGAGCAGAGCGAGCAAACTAAAGAATATTTCTGCTGTATTACTTTCAATAACTTACAAAAAGATAAAACTACAAAAATACTTACAAAAAGTCAATATACTGCGTGAGATTTTAAATCACGGCTCACTGATTCACGTACATACTATCTGCATGAGTCTAACCGCTGGACCATCTTAACTCTCATCATAAAGTTGAAATTATGAATTACAATCACTTAATTGTTGACGACAAATAAGACATATTTATATTTCCTTGAAACTAGAAGAACATATATCAAATTAAATGCTAAGCTATTATTTTTTTCAGAGTGCCTATGGACTTTAAGTCAACACTACTTGAGTATGGATTCATTAGTGACGCTTTTTTTTTGGACAAGCTCTTATTATCTCTTACACAATAAAAAATGATTATAAAAAAGATATGAGTTAATGTCATGCAATGTAATTATAGCCATAAACCAAAAGAAATATCATTGCTTAATAAAACATTCTAAAAAAAACAAAAGCAATGTGGCGGAATTCAATATAGCAGTAGCAAAGCCTGAAGGATTTTCGTAGCATCAGCAGAATTGACTCGTATTTGTTAAAAACAACGCGTGTAAATTGATTCCAATGATATTGGTAAAGTTTGTTACAGTAAATCCCGGGAAGGCCGAAATCTGGCTGAAGGGGAAAAGTCACGACATGGGTGACATGTCCCGGGAATTTGTCAATGTTGTTCGACTGTTTGTCACTCGTAATGGGAAATGTTTTGAAAACTTTCTGACAAGGTTAAATTTATACATTGTTAGAAAATTGTATGATGAATTTTTATTTTGAGATATAGACTTTTCAATCTCATATAGGATAGCAGGGGAAGCTGACATAACAAAACTTGTTGGAAAAAACTGGATGACAATAGCCAAAGATAGGGACAAATGGAAAAGTCTGGAGGAGGCCTTCACCCTTATTTAAAGAGGGGTTCTTGCATGCCTGCATGTTCAATTATATTAAAAATTAATTAATAAAATTACTAAATTTAAACTGAAATTTAATTCGCAATTGAAATTCTTATATTTAAAAATCAAATCTTTTATAAAAATGAACATAAATTGTAATCTAATATTTTTTATGCAAGAAATAAAAGGCTTTTTATTTTTTTTTATTTATTTATAGGATAGCAGGGATAGGGACGTGCAGCCTATTTTTTTTTTAACCGTGCCTTTGACCATGGATTCAAAACATAATACTTATATATTTTTTCTGTAAGGATGTTTGTACAGACTTCTTCTTCAGTCTACAGAGGTCACTGTTGGGCAAGCCAGCCAAGGATTTCATTGCTTTGGAGGGTTTGTTATAATCCTCACGCTTGGGGATCGCAGAATTTGATATTCCACAGGAGAAGCGCCGCTGCCAGTTTCCCTGGTGAGAGTTCCCTTAGTCGCCTCTTACGACACCCACTGGATATGGGTTGGTACTATTCTAAGCCCGGTTCCACACGGGCGGGTAGAGACTACTATAATTCGTTATTTGATTTTCAATTTTATCGCTAGAGCATCAAGGCTCAAGGGTGATTGAGAACACTTGAAAGTTTCAGGTGTAGGCACATACAAACACGTCGGCATAGAAAAATGTCAGTACATATAAGTCAGTTACATAATATATTTTTTTAACTCACAGGTCACAGTCTCTTTTAAGGCCCAGAGGTAATTTTGGTCAGACCGTTTGAAGATTGGTATCAAAAATACTCTTTTGAGGAAAGGACTGTACAGATTGAGTGGACTTGTCGAGTCCAAAGCTATGATTTTGAATCCTGCTGCATTGTATATTTCGTTATTCACTGCTGATGTTTTAAAATAATATACGTTCTTTATAGGTTCTAGAATCATGTGCGGTTTACTATAAATTACTTTCTTCTTTTTATATTCAAGTAAAAACCATACCAAAATTTTTTTAGTCATATTCAACGGTTATGACTGGACTAAATTGTGGCTTCAAGTCTATCTATGATCTGAAAGGGGCATATATTCCCGTCCTTTATATTTAAATCTCAGAGATGTGTGAATCGTAATTTCAAATTAACCTTCGTTAGATATAAAATCTGCAACAAAAGAGGTACAGTGATTAGGCTTTGTTGCGTTACTATAAAAGGATGACTGCAAATTCTTTAAAGGGTTAGATGATATGATACTTTGAATAAATAATGGTCTTATAAAGCAGGCATAATAATCTCTTGAGCTTCAGCATGATCGATCATACCTCGATTGTGCGCTAATCAAATGCAATTGAATGATAATGGTTACTCATTTTACTTATTCTTTTCGTGAGATATTTCTTCGAATCTTTATTCTTCTTTATGAATATTTTTTTATTCAAGTATATGTGAAGCTATTACATTGCCATCGAGGAAAAATAATTCTATTTGTTTATAATGTAGACTTGCTTGATCTAGGTTTATAAATACCTGTGTTTCAGGCCATCAATTTACACCAAACATTTAAAAAGAGGACAATAGTCAATTTAATAGACGCATTTAGCATCTATTAAATTAACTATTGTCTTCTCATCATATTTTTAATGACTTAAAGAGCAATTTATATAATTTTAAAACTCATTCATGTTCATAAGTATTGTTATTATTTTGTACTGATTTGATTGATTTATTTATTTAATAAAAGTTCACCAACAGTGGCTACAGATATTTTACACATTACAATAACATAAAAAATATTGTGCCATCCCGCATTGAGCAAGCGTGGCGATTGCGCTCCATCCTCCTCTGTTTGAGAGGTACCTGTGTCCAGCAGTGGGACGATAAAAGATTGTGTCTTAAATCTAACTGCACAACCAATTAGAGGCAAACACCACATGCTAAGTGCTCTTTGTAATTTGTTGGTAACAGGTTGCAGGTCATTGTCTCTGTCCACCTATTTTTGAGGATCTGAAAGCGTCAAATGACCTTTTCCGGTCTGGGCGGAGCGGAAGAGCGTATGAGACTTTTACCAACTAAAACCCACCAGTATTTCTTCACTTGCCTGTGCATCGGGAGCCACGGTATCTCTTTCGAAGAACCCACGGCCCTGCTAGGGTCTATGCCAACCTGTATGTAGTTGGCAGGTTGTTTAGCTATGGTTCATGTATGATAACATATCTAAATGAAATATTTATGTTGTTGATTAGCTTTATGTAACTTACCTTATAAGTAACTATTGCGATAACGACTAGTCATCTTCGTCGCCGTTCACAGCTAATATGATAGCCAACTCTTGTGGATCATGAAATGCGCTCTGGGCGGAGCGGAAGGGCGTGTCAGATTTTTACTGACTAAAACCCATCCGTGTTCCTTTATTTGCCTGTGCGCCAGGGTCACGGTATCTCTTCCGAACAACCAACGGCTCCTGTGCTATCCAGCATTGCCTAATTCATTAAAAATAACAATGGCTTACATTTTGTTAACAGTTTATCAGCATTCATTACGTTATCTACGTTGTTGAGCAGTCAAGATTTTCGTACATATGAAGTAATGGTTTATCCATAAAATGATCTAGATTGTGATTAAAACTATTTTACCTACGCATTTACTGTACCAGTTCTACCCTATCATTCTCCTAGTATCAGTTATTTAATGATAATTTGTTTAAATATCAAAATCATGATATATATTCCGTTCCAAACCTTTGGAATAACTAAGAGACGCGAAAGTTCTAACAAAACTATGCGCTTATATTGTTTTATTAAAACTTTCGCTACAAATTAAGTACTTATAAAACTGCTTACATTTATTAATCTCAAGTCTAGAACCTTTAGAAGTTTCACTTTTCTAATGACTAAAACAGTGAAAACTCTGGCACATTTCCCAAGCTTGTTTACCGAAACTTTACTGAAAGTGTTGAAAAGGGCAAAATTATTGCGTTAACTTCACAAAATATCCCTCGACACGACAAAACCACATTACCTAACCTTTGTGCCTCCGTTGGTCATAACCGTTATAGTCAAAGTTTGATCGTTGCGCTCCTACGGAACCCCTAATGGGTTTAATGATTAACAGTCAATAAACGGGAATAGATTCTTGTTATAACATCTAATGATCTCTGAAACTATTTTGTGCTGTCCGTTTTAGTATATAGATAGGGTTTTATGAGAACTTAAACTTGCGGTAAGTGTTATTACGATACATTTTAATATGCCTGTTTCTCTATTTTTGGGTGTTGATTACATTCACTATTAGAATAGTGGGTGTGAATATTTCTTTGAGTAAGACATTACTACTTAAATGAGTAAGCAAAGTCTTCAGTTTCCTAAATTTGTCAGTTTCGGGTTCCAATATAACTAGACGCAGCTCAATATCAACCATTTGCCTACGAAAGTCTTGCGTTCTGGTTACAATTTAAGTGTCTTTAAGGCTAGAGTGAATAGGCCCTTCATAAACTAGTGTGCTTTGTTTTCAACGATTGCACCGCTTACCATTAGGCGGAATAGCAGTCAAGACTGCTTGACGTATACGTTAGTTAACATACGGATAATTTTTATACTTACTTTATAAAGTACTGAGTTTATAACGTAAGTTAAAAAAAGATCTATATGTAAAGGGGAGTCGAATTTCCCTTATCAATTTTGTTTGCGTAATTGCGTGCAATATTGTAGCGAAGGCATTGTTTACATAGATCACTGGTACCTACACCAGTGATCTATGTAAACAATGCCTTCGCTGTTGGACTTTGATAATAGTCCCTCCGTAATCTTATAAAATCTCTTAAAAGTGTCGGGGAATCTTTCTCTAATCTTTTCTTTCTTAATCTAAAAAAAACTTTAATTTCTAAAAGAACGATTTGTAAGCATATAACTGCAATATTCAGACTATAAGGATCGCACTGGTGGGACAAAAATCTCTTCGTAACAGTACGACCCTCCGTTTCGACTACAGTTCTTGGCTTTCTAATAAAAAATACTTTACATACAACCACCAAAATTCGAAAATATACCCACCACATGACACCTTTAAAAGCGGTGGAAATGAGGAAGGCTTTCACAATCCAAAGAAAAAGGAAAACATGAGGCAATACCGATGTTGAGCGAAAATCAGTCGGCTCCTGTGGCTCCCACTTTGATCTTACGTAGCTCAGCATTAAAATTTACATATTTTCCGTATGTTCTTGTACCCATCTATTTGTGTAAGCACTTTGATGTCCTTTTCAATGCGGTTCGAATCGATATGGGTTTTGATAAAATGTTGTTTATGGTTTGCATCTTAGTTTATGGTGGTTTGTTTTGTTTTTGGTGTTAGGCATATAGTTATTTGATCTTATGTGTTTCTAGTGGAATGTCGTTTGATAGATAATACAGAGTATTTCTGATAGCAGTAATGCCCTGGAGCTTAACGTCCCGGCTTACGAGTTGTAGGTTGAGCTTTCCAACCCAAGCAGGCGTGTGAATTTCCTTCATTCACACGCATGATGTCTGGTGAAGCCGTTCGGAGGACGGGTCTGAGCAGTTGTGTTGCGATGTGTGCCGGGTACGATGCGCCTAATGTTGTTGTGTTGGGAGTTTGGTCGTGGAGGGTCTTCAGATCAATCTCCCATTGACGCAGCATCGTTGGTCGTGTTGTTGGGTTTAACATTGCATCACCTCGCTCAACTGCCGTCTTTCTTCCTATTCGCTCAGTTTTTTTGAGTGAATAGGCTCTTAATAAACTAGCGCGCTTTACCATCAACGATCGTATCACTGCTTACCATCAGGCGGGAATGCGGTCAAGTGCTAGTTTACAAATATTAAAAAAAAAATCAGTTCATGTGAAGACATGTGCAGACATTTGGAGACATCCACAAACTCACTCTGGTGCCACGTGATGGTATATTAATGGCCCTGTTCAATCCAAGAATATATACAATGTTTTTTTTTAATATGCTAAACACGAAACATTTATCCAATATTTTTAAGTAAATAATCTATGTACAAAATTTCAAAAAGATATCATGAAAAACCACAAAGTTATGGGCTTGTTATCTTACGTGGTTGTCCCAACAAAAATATGGTCAACGAACCCTCGCCCGCCCGCGCCTACAGCGGCACGGCGCAGGGTGTGGTGCATTGACCTGTCTCACGCGCCTAGTACTATGATCTCAGCTGTGTTGCGCGCTCAGTACCCACACTGCAACAATTTCTAAATGTATTTGGGAAAAAATATAACATGGTGTAATAATTATTGGAATCGATTCAGTTGCTTATTCTGAACAAACTATTCATTTATTCCTAGACAACGCTTGCTAAAAAAAACTACTGGAACATCTCAAATTCCAGGATGATGGTGAATATCCTAATAATATTTCGGCCTTGAAACTAAACTCCTGTATTATATACTTACGTCTACAAAATCTTACATTACCGTCCATGATTAGGCGAAGACGGTATCATACAAACGAGTTTTGCTACAATATACGATGTAATTTGCGTAGTCTGGCGCGACGCAATCAGACGCGCGTATTGTGCGCCGTTTGTGTCTGCACTGTTTTCCAGCCTGTAGATATATAAGTTACTGTAAGGGCTCATACTCTCTGCAGCCCTTATTTAGATGAGAAATTTAGATGTAGCCTAGACTGTATTGACTAAATTTGATTTAGGGTCAACACTACCGTCTCTCAGCTGTGTTTATTTCAAGAGAAGTCTACACGAAAGAATAAAATTGAACTGTCTGCTTGTAATATCACAATAACATCTTTTTTCATCATGCGTATGCAAGAATATACGATACTTCTAACAATATAATTTACTAGCGGCCGTTAGCGACTCCACGGAGCATACTCTTCCTATTGCGTGATGTTATATAGCCCAAAGCCTTCCTGGATTAATGGGCTATCCAACAAAAAGAATTTTTCAATCCGGACCCGTAGTTCCTGAGATTAGCGCGTCCAAACAAATAAAGAAACAATCTCTTCAGCTTTATATATTAGTATAGATTTCTGTCTGTCTATTGTCTGTTTGTTCCGACTAATCTCCGAAACTACTGGATCGATTTTGACGGGACTTTCAATGACAAATCAAATCAAGTCATTTATTTAAATTAGGCTGAGAATCAGAACTTTTTGAACGTCAATATTACATAGGACAGTCACTCGAAACGCCTGCCCGTCCGCCGCTTTGCTGGGTAGAAGAAGTAGTGGAACAAATTCCCCAGCTCAGCCAGCCCAGCTCATCTTCTAAATTACGCCTTATAACATCAGGGATGCTAAAAGGCGTAATTTAGAAACCAGACCTATTAGAAAAATATTTTTGCATTTAATAACCTAATTCTTACCGAAGTTTATATCTTATTTACCATCCCGGAACGACCATTCTGAATGGATCATACAGGAAAAAGTTAGAAAGAAGTTAGTGAAAACGTAGAAATAACGCGCACAGGCGGAGAGATGCGACAGCCTAAGGAGTAACACCTAAGGAGGGTTTTGTTGGGCAGCTGGATCAAGGGTTTGAATCAGAAGGCGGTACTTTTTGACACGGCTCGCATTATCAGGCCACCGGTAGCTTGGAGCCTCTTCCCGATACCGGTGGGCTACTTCTTTATTAGGTATATTTTTATTTATTTGTTATCAAATATTTAAATGTATAATTTATGTGTAAATGGAATGAAATAAAAGTCACAAATATATTGTTACGAATGCACCTTATGTCGAGGGCATAAGGTTCAATATCGCGTGACATGCAGTGCGTAACTTTTAAGCCCTATAACTCGAGACCTAGACATCGTATAGGAGTAATATAAAATTCGCATTCCTAGACTTAAGGTGGTCTATCGAATAGTACAGGTTTTATCAATTTTGTCAACTAAGTGACGACATCGAAATTTCTAGAAACCCGTTTCCGGGAATTACCGTAGGTACCTACTGAATGTACTCGAAGTTATGCGCTATTATTATTACGTCTAGACGATTCTGGAATGTTCGATCAGCTGGCCTATATATAGCGCCGTGGCGCCGGCGCCGAGTCAGCCTGCACTTGACTACCGAGACGAAAACAGCGATACTTGAGAAGCGATCTTTGAGAAAACCTACTGCGACAACTGTAACGAAAACATTGAGTACTACGTGAAGTAACATCTGTAGTGTTATTGTGAGTTTACAATACGGACTTCGTGGACGTAGGTGAAGACTTCGGTGCAACGTCAACAACATTCTACTTGTCATTGCCTACAATCGACTGTACCTTCGTTGCCAATAAACTTCGTAACCCTTAACCGGTATTTTAGTACCCCTAGCCCGTAACAATTGGTGTCAGAAGCGGAATGCCGGTCACGCCAAGGGAAGACGAAAGAGTTCGCACGCGACGACAAGCAGCGATGGATTTGGCGCGTCAAGAGAAAGAATCGCTTAGTGTTCCTGCACCCATAGAAGATGCGGCCGTCGTAACACCGATGAATGTAAGCGCGCCTAGTACCACCACTATTCCCGGAACCAGCGGATGCGATTTATCGGCATTAATGGCTCAGTTGACGGCGCAAATAAGGCTGAGCATAGCAGAATCCCAGGCAGAAACCCAGGCGCAAATAAAAGGTATAGCAGAATCCCAAGCAGAAATAAAACAATCCCAGGCAGTAACCCAGGGAAAAATAGATAAATCCCAGGCAGAAACCCAGGCACAAATCATTAAAAGTGTAGCAGAATCCCAGGCAAAATCCCAGCAATTAGTATTAGAACTTAATGAAAAGTGGGAAACAACCAAAGAAGAGGTCAACGAGCTTAAAATAAAAACAGCACAACAAGATGCCCGCATGGACCAGCAAGAAGCTCGTATAGAGAAATTAGACAATACAATCATGGAGTTTGGGAAAGAAATAGAAAGAGTACAAAAAGGAGGTATTAAAGGTGTGATACCTGTACCTAGTGCTTTGCCGACATTCCAAGTACCTCACTTTGACGGAACAACGTCATGGGTGGCCTTCCGTCTACAATTCGAAAAGGTCGCAAAAGGCAACAGCTGGGACGACGATCAAGCTCTAACGGCCCTTATGCTTGCTTTGCGTGGTGATGCCGTACGAATTCTCGAGAATATTTCCGGCGATTGCAATACCCTAGCCTGTCTGTTAGAAGCGTTGGAGACTAGATATGGAGAGAAACACCTCGAACATGTCTACAGGGCCCAACTCCGCGACCGCACACAGAAGAGCAATGAGGGTCTGCAACAGTGGGCAACGGAAATAGAACGTTTGGTTCGCAAGGCGTATGCATCAACACCGGGACTGATTGACGCTACTACTCTGCGATTCTTTACTGATGGGATTCGAGATGCAGAAGTCAGAGCTGCAGTACGTCTGGGTCACCATCAGACCCTGAAGGCAGCTTTGACACATGCTCTGGAGGTGGAAGCTGTACGTTAAGATGGCCGACAACACGACCGTATTCGAAAAGTGCCCGCACAAATAAAAGCCCGACGAGGACCAACTTGCTATGAATGTGGCGAAAAGGGGCACATTCGAATTGATTGTCCCAGGAAGGCTAAGGAAAGAAGAACTTCTTGGTCACGTGAGGAGGCCGCGGTAATGGCGTGGCGCAAGCGCGATGCTAAGGTCGAGCCCGAGCGCCCGTGCGAGCGGGTCGAATGGCGCAAGCGGAGCGATCGGAGCGGGCACCGCGAGCGACCCGCTGAATGAGAGCGTGAAAGCGTCAAGGACCGGGAACGCGAACGTTCCGGCAAGCGAGAACATGAGCGACAGCGGTCGTGCGGAAGGTCGTGGAGTGCGGCGGAAGCAAGGCGGGACAAGGAAGTCGAGGACGAGGCGCGTAAGAAGAAGCGCCTCGAGAAAAAGGCAAAACAGAAGGACCGCCGCCGCCAGATTACTTCAGGGAGTAAGGACCGAGGTGAAGAACGCAAACAGGAAAAGACAGAGAACGTAAGGATTATCCAGGTGAACGCTTTGGATGAAGACTGGGATAATCAATCATGGAAAGATGCACAAAAGGAAGATAGTGACTTGAAGACAGCAATCGAATGGAAGAAACGTGGCCAGAGGCCCGCTTGGAGTGAAATATCAGCGCTTAGTCCAACAGCAAAAAGTTACTGGGCTCAATGGGACAGCCTGATAATTGATAATGGAGTTATGAAGAGGAAATGGGAATCACCCAGTGGACAGGAGGTCACCTTACAGATAGTTGTTCCCTGCGATAAAGTCGCATCAGTGCTAAAGCAGGTGCACGACGGAGTATCCGGAGGACATCTAGGAGTAAAGAATACCTTGGAGAAGGTGAGAAAAAGATTTTATTGGGTGCATTGTCGCGAAGACGTAGAGGACTGGTGTAGGAAATGTGCAGCCTGCTGCTCAGTAAAGGGACCGCAAACAAGAGCCAGAGGTCGGCTGAAAGTGTACAATGTTGGTGCACCATGGGAAAGAGTTGCTGTCGATATAGCTGGGCCATTCCCTATTACTGAAGAAGGGAATAGGTATATCATCGTCATGCAAGACTATTTCAGCAAATGGCCAGAAGCTTTTGCAGTACCCAACCAAGAAGCTCATACCGTTGCCAAAAAGCTAGTTCACGAGGTGTTCTGTCGATTTGACGTCCCCTTGGAGTTGCACTCTGACCAGGGTAGAAACTTCGAGTCTTCACTATTTCAAGAGGTTTGCCAACTACTCGGGATACATAAGACTCGTACAACACCATATCACCCTCAGTCAGATGGAATGGTCGAAAGATTCAACCAGACGCTAGAGAATCATTTGGCCAAAGTAGTGGAAGAACTCCAGAGGGATTGGGACCAATATATTCCACCCTTCTTAATGTCATACCGCTCTGCAACACATGACAGCACAAATTGTACACCGGCGAAAGTCAACTTCGGCCGAGAGATTAGACTACCCATAGATGCACTAACCGGAACACCCGCCGATACCCCTATCCTAGCCGTCGACTATGTAGCCGACCTACGACGTAAATTAGATGGAATACATGAGCTAGTGAGAGAGAATGGTCTAAAAACCAGCGAGAAAATGAAGATCAGATACGACCGCAAAGCTAACGTGCCTGGATTTGAAGAGGGAACTTTGGTATGGTTGCATAATCCCATTAGGAGAAAAGGAAAGAGTCCGAAATTTCAAGCCAAATGGGAGGGTCCGTACACAATAGTAACCAGGATAAACGATGTCACCTACCGGATAAGGAAAGGACCTAAGGGGAAGCTGAAGATCGTACACGTAGACCGCCTAGCTCGCTATTATGGTTCAAATCATGCTCGGGACGAGCATGTCTAAGAAGGGGGCAATGTTACGAATGCACCTTATGTCGAGGGCATAAGGTTCAATATCGCGTGACATGCAGTGCGTAACTTTTAAGCCCTATAACTCGAGACCTAGACATCGTATAGGAGTAATATAAAAACGCATTCCTAGACTTAAGGTGGTCTATCGAATAGTACAGGTTTTATCAATTTTGTCAACTAAGTGACGACATCGAAATTTCTAGAAACCCGTTTCCGGGAATTACCGTAGGTACCTACTGAATGTACTCGAAGTTATGCGCTATTATTATTACGTCTAGACGATTCTGGAATGTTCGATCAGCTGGCCTATATATAGCGCCGTGGCACCGGCGCCGAGTCAGTCTGCACTTGACTACCGAGACGAAAACAGCGATACTTAAGAAGCGATCTTTGAGAAAACCTACTGCGACAACTGTAACGAAAACATTGAGTACTACGTGAAGTAACATCTGTAGTGTTATTGTGAGTTTACAATACGGACTTCGTGGACGTAGGTGAAGACTTCGGTGCAACGTCAACATCATTCTACTTGTCATTGCCTACAATCGACTGTACCTTCGTTGCCAATAAACTTCGTAACCCCTAACCGGTATTTTAGTACCCCTAGCCCGTAACCAGAGATGTGAATTATTTGAAATACATATATTTGAAATGCAAATACAAAATGCAAAATACCCATTTTTATTTTATATTTGAAATAGTTTTTTCTAAATGTATTTTGTATTTTATTTGAAATACTTTATATAAATATTTAGTATTTATAAAATACAAAATAGTTTTGTTGCATTTTTAATTCATTTTTACAATTTTTCCATTCAATTTCATTTTATTTATGAACGCACTGATCGTGATCGGAGTGTTGTCATTGTCATTTGTCAACTAGAACAATAATGCCAACATTGCGGCCCGTGTGGGTCCGTGAGAGCCAAAAAGAAAAAAAAACATACAATATTTAAAAGATGAAGACAATACTCTAGAATCCTTGAACAGGTATCCTAATGTAAAAAAAAACTCTTCCTTAAATATAATACCTGCTTACCAAGTTCTGCCCCTGTAGAACGACTATTTTTATTTGGTGGAATGATTATGAGGCCCCATAGGCGGAACATGAAAGATGAACTCTTTGAACAAATACTAGTTCTAAAATCAGTTCAATAAATAAAAGTGGTTATGCTTAACAATGTATTTTATTTTCCAAACCTATTTTAAAAATACGTATTTTGCATTTTGTATTTAAATACTTTTATTCAAAACTACTTTGTATTTCTATTTGAAATAGTGCTAGCAACTATGCATTTGCATTTTGTATTTAAATACTTTTACTAAACTATTTTTCACATCTCTGCCCGTAACAATATATTATATATTTATAAGTACTTTGCACATTGCATGCAGTTTTCGTAGAAACTACAATACTATAAAGCAAATCCAGTATAACAATAACAGGGGTCATTAATTGGTATGAACGAAAGCAAGTCAAGCTACCCGAAACTGTCAAATATTCCCAAATCAACCTTGAGCCTTAATCCTTTAGAGATAAAGTTGAAAATCTAATAAAGAAATCTGACAGATTGTAGTGGCTTGATGTGTTATCTTCTGTAAGTGCAGTAGGCGAACACAGTACTAATATTAAATGTATGTGTATGTCGTGGGTTCGAAGGTAAGCGCTTTACTTTGTAAATTATTAATATTCCAGTAGTGATCAAATTATCACATCAAATTTTTCACAATCAAGCGCGTCGCCAGTCGATGGCCTAAAGGGACAAGTTGATACGAACAACAAGAAAATTGGTGAAGTCACATGAACCTTTTCATTTGTAGAACGACCGAAACTTTTTTTTTTAAACTTACATCTTAATGTTCGATCAAGCAAATCAATTCAAAGACTTAGAACTTTGGTTGCTTTACATTTGGCAAGATTTTTAGAACATCTGAACATCGGCCCTCTCTGCCTCCCCTTGGCGACGCCCTTGTTGAAAATTATTAATTAATATACAGTATGTTAAGAAAACCCTGTCGGACCCATAAGGATAATAAAGGTTAGGTAAACACATGACCAAATATAATATAAAATTTTACGTCGTATCTTAGTACCAATACAAATGAATTTTGAAATAATCTTTTTTTCCCGCGAATTAATTCCAACTTCCCCGAAATTTGGTAATTTTTAAAAAAGTGACAACACCGGTATTATTATAAGCGAATAGCGATGCGACCACGTGCCGCGCGCCCTGCCGCCCGCCGCCCGCGCAAGGGTGGTCAACGAAAAATTAAGTTACCTCTTTTTGCGAAATAATATTTATTTTTTTAGGGGGATTTTTTTTTTAAGTTTAGCCCGGTTTTGTATGCATTAGTAGAATCAGTTATCGATACCTAACAACACCTTCACGGGTCGGACAGGGTTTTCTTAACATCCAGTATGTTTAATGGTAATAAATGCTTGGAGCATCGGTGGCCTAGTGGTATAGAACACGACTTAAAAAGTTGATAAAATAAGTCGCGCATCAGGCGCTTTACATTGTGTACATTTTTACATCATCACTGCTCTCAAAACTGTGAAAGAAAGCCTTGTGAGCAAATCGGCATGTCTTGGAGCAAAAAAAAAAAAAATTAAGACATGTGATACCTACCAGCGTGGTAGATTACGCTCCACTCCACCGAGAAGTGGCCTATGTCCCAACAGTGGGAACTTTACAGGCTGATTATGACGTTTTTTTTTTTAATAATTAAAAACTATTGCTTGACTGCAATCCCGCCTGATGGTAAGCAGTGATGCAATCGTTGATGGCAAAGCGCACTAGTTTATTAAGCGGCAGTTGAGCGAGGTGATGCAATGTTAAACCCAAGTCCAACACGACCAACGATGCTGCGCCAGCGGGAGATTGATCTGGAGACTCTCCACGACCAAACTCCCGACACAACAACATTTGGTGCATCGTATCCGGCACACATCGCAACACAACTGCTCAGACCCGTCCTCCGTACAGCTTCACCAGACATCATACCGGAACACGACGAATCGCTTGGCGGCAAGACCTTGTCTGGTGGGTGGTAACTTCTGCCGGCAGCCAGATGTAATGTTTTGTTTTTACGATGTAAGTAATAAATGCTTTGACTGTCACTTTTACAAGTATGAAAACTAAATCATTAGCAGTTGTTTGATTTGAGCATTTTGATTTTATCTTATAAAGCGATAAGACACTTCATTAAACACATATTCAATGATGTTTCAATAATCCTAAAAGGTTCTCGTTTAGCTAATTGAAACGTTGGCGGGAAAGGGCTTAAAATATAACGCCACCTGACGTGTTCATTTGAGCAGATGCAGTCGATGCAGTGCTTTTATTAAAAGGGGTGGCCACTGTACCTAGATATTGGCGCCTGAATAAATGATTTGATTTTTAATTTAATCCTGTCAAATTAAGATACTCCATAGACAGTTTAGACGCGATTATAAACATGGTGACTAAAAATACGCCAGTTTACGTCAGGAGCGCACTAATTTGACAGGTCTGAACTGACATTTTATCTTCTATCCTTTTCTTAATGAAATGGAAAGAAAAAGATGCACATAACTTAAAGTTAGTTTAGTTTGTGGACAACAGAATAGTGCCAATAGTTACCTAAAATACGGTTGAATTTAAGTCTGTTGAATTTAATGAGTTTAATGCGGTGAACATGACGCAGATTAAGAACTCAAACAAAAAAAAAGAAAAAGTCAGGGAAAATTTGCGTCGTAGGTATTCACGCAAAACGTACATCGATTACCATAATTATCATTATCATCATCAATTTTTTATCGTCTCACTGCTGGGCATACGTCTTCTCCCATACAGAGAAGGATTGAGCGTAATCACCACGCTTGCTCAATGCAGGTTGGCGATTTCAGACTTTAAAGTCCAGGTTTTCTCAAGATGTTTCCCTTCACCTACCATAATGTTAGGACCCTATTTGAGATAGTTCCAGCTGGTATTCATCGAGAGTGTCGTATACGAGAAGATAGAAAGAAAAGCGTCGTTCAGTGGTGCTTTTTGCATGCTTTGGAGTAAAAGACTTCACTTTGGCTGTTGACTTTAAATCTTATCTACATTTTGAGTTCAAATTTTATTAGTCAACTAGCTGACCGGCAAACGTTGTTTTGCCATATAAATAATAGATTAAATTACTAAAATGGCTATTAAAAAATAAGGGTTGATCGTAGAAGGGTGAAAATTGGGGATTGTATGTATTTTTGTATGTTGTATCATAAAAAAATAGAAATTAAAAATTTTGTCTAAAAAATAAAAAAAAATTTAGGGTTGGACTACCCCTAACATTTAGGGGGATGAAAAATAGATGTTGGCCGATTCTCATAGATATCGGATAAGCACAAAAAATTTCATGAAAATCGGTCGAGCCGTTTCGGAGGAGTTTAATGTCGAACACCGTGACACGACAATTTTATATATTAGATTTTAATTTTATTAGGGTTATTTGAAGGAGGCAATTACGGAGTAATCGCATCGTTATCACGAAGTACTAGTTTCTTTTCCTTCGGTTTATCTTGATCTGAAATATTTTTTATTGTTTAAATCATAAACAACACGGTAATTAATATTCATCCTGAACCAGAACGCATAGAGAATAATTAGAAGTAAATCACAAGTTTTTACGAATGTTTCAAACCCTCAAAAAGCATCGAAAAAAAAAACTATATTTCCAAAAATGTATATGCTTAATGAAAACATGCGCTATGTACCTGAAAATAGAGCACAGTCTTGAACAAATTAGCTTATGAAAATAAAATGACGTGAAGTTCCAGCGGCTTACACGCAGTCGAATGTTTAATGAGGAGGCAGATTTTTGTTTAATTAAGTTTGAAATAAAAGCAAACCCACGTTATTTAAATCACAATAAGAAGTTTCGGTCGTTTGCGAATTTCGAGACTTGGGCTTGGTTTATTAGGGACTGTCCTTTGTTTCTTATTCTTTATTCAACCTTGCGCATCATTTTATGTACCTAAGCAATTGTTATGATTAATTCTGTATTTGAATTAAGATTCAATTGTTTTTTGCGCGAAGAATTATGTATGTTCCAGTGAATTGTGTATTATGTACGTATGTTCCGGTCATACTCAAAAAGTCGTATTTGCTATCGGAATTGAACAATCACAAATAAATATCTGGGATGTAAATACCTCGCAAATAATTCGGATTTGAAAAATATCAATCATTGTGATTGTACAGTTTAGATTGTATGTTCTTTGTGTACCGAAAAAAATGTTGTGAATAAATAATACAAATATAGGTCTTTGTTATGCTTACTGAGGAGTGTTCTTACAGCGAATGTGAGTAGGTACCAATAAAAACCATTTCTGGTTTAATGGTATAAAGCAAAACAACCTGTAATAAGATTGAATTGCATAAATAAATGAAAAAAAATAATAACATGTTTTCACAACTACATTTTCTCTAAATAATATTTAGCAATTTAAACAAAATACTATCAAATTATACGCGTATTGTGGTGAATTTTCATTTTAGTTCGCTATAATATAATTTATCGTTCCAATTCCGTTATTAGGTTCGTAGATCTAACAGCTCGCCGCCCGGTAGGAAGGACCATTTTTTTTTTGCTGGGTGGAAATCCTCATAGGATGTCCACCGCCCTGGGGTGGGCGACGGGGTCTGTCAGACTTTTACTGACTAAAACCACCCTGTGTCTCTTCTATCACGAGCGAGCGTGGGGCCACGGGAGTCTAAATTTTTCCAAGGCCCCACACCCTTGTGCTGGCCCGGTCTGCCCGGGCCTCGTCTCTTGCACGGGGTAGTGGGGTGTTAAAGTACCCCATGCATCGCCTCTGCCTCGGGGTCCATCGAATAGGGAGCGGGGACTTCCCCATGTCCCATTCATGGGGGGCGGAAGAGGGCGTTATGCGCCCTCCTTCGGCGCCCGGTGCGTCTTCTGCGGCCCGGGAAGGGAGTTGAGATCTCCCTCTCCCGTTCCGCAGCTTCCTTCTGCGACAACACGTCCTCGCAGAAGGAGCCCGGTAAAGACCAGGCCCGAGTCGAAAGCGTGTCGTATTTTAGGCGTGCCTCAAAGAGATGTCAGCACATCGTGACGGGGTCCATGAAGACCGATGCCTGCTGGGTCATGGTTGCGAGTTGGTTAAAAAAGAAACAAGCAAGTGAAGAAACACGGGTGGGTTTTAGTCAGTAAAAGTCTGAGACCTTCCGCTCCGCCCGAGCAGGAGAGGTCCTTTGATGATTTCCCATCCCAAACAAAAAAAAAAAAAAAGGCAGAGACCTGAATTACATCAATAAATTAATAACGCTCTACAAACTTAGCTAGACATACGAATTGAATTGCTTTAGTATCTTGTGCTCCCTCAAAGCTTTCAACAACAATGAAACAGAATGGATTTGAACGACAACTTAATAGGGTTTTTAATAGGTTTCTGCCACACAATATACACTGCTGTTGTTCAGGGACATTCTTTACATTAAGCAATGTTGTTGTAAAACGAAAAGAATAATAAAAATAAAGTTTTATACAAACAAAGACTGTGCTTTTAGAAACTTTATTTTCTTGCTTCCCAAAGAAATTAAGTTTATTTACCTGTTCGTCTGTTTTATTACATAGATTTCACCGCTAAAGATGTACTCTTCATTAAAAAATCATGGTAGCCTAATGGTGGTCTCAGTTAGTGGTGGCATTGGTCAGTTGTAGGTCGTGGGTTTGAATGTCGTCAATCGATTTACCACGTGTAAACTATTTCATCACAACTGGTCTCAAAACTGTGAAGGAAGCCATCCTGAGGTAACCGGCAAGTCCTAGAGCTAATGACAACAACTTCCAACCCGCACTGGGTCTTCTCGTGGTGGACTTTGACCCAATCCTTCTCATAGAGAAGATGCCTGTATCTCAACAGTGGAACATCATAGGCTGATGTAGGTTTGTACAAAGATTTTACAAGTCCATTATATACAACATTATTTCTTGTTTTAAGTAAAGAATCTATGTAAAGGGTTTTTCAATAGGGATGCTCGAACTTTGACAGCGCATAGCGGCCATCTTGGTAATGCGATAGCTGTCAAATTTGGCATGAATACATATTTAGTCGTGACATTTCACCATGGAACGCTACATGCTTCAACAACGCGTAGAAATTATTAAAATTTATTATCAAAATCAGTGCTCTATTCGCCTAACGTTCCGCGCGTTGCGATGGCGACCGATATCGGACGATGATAACAAATTTTTTGTGACCTAGAGTAGGTGGTATGGATCTTACAAACATGTGGTTCCAACAGGACGGCGTCACTGGCCATACAGCACGGGAAACATTAAATTTATTGAAACAGAAGTTCGAGGGCTTCGTCATCTCGCGTGGTGGAGCATTTTTCACACATAATGTCATTGAATATTCTTTACAATGTAATAAAATTTGTGGTAATATCACTTAAACAGATTGTTATATTTCATTTCGATGTTCGAGGGCTCTTAATGAAAAACCCTGTATAAAATTTCAAAAAGATATCATGAACACCCACAAAGTTATGAGCATGTTACCCTACTTGGCTGTCCCAACAAAAATATGGTCCACGCTCCTCTCGAGCGGGCGAGCGGTGCTTTGATCTCTGGCGTCAGCTGTTGCGCGGGCGATGATAGACCGTAAGCTGCGTACCACGCTCGGTAACCATATTGCAACAATTTCTAAATATATTTGGGAAAAATATAACATGGTGTAAAAATGATTGGAATCGATTCAGTTGCTTTTAGTGAATAAACTATATTCAGGTTTAGCATAAACAAAAAATTACGTTGTATATATTTCATGACAATTTCATGACAATTTCATGACGAAACATCCCTTATTTTTCAGCAATTTGTCCTGAAAGGATCTCCAGCATATGTATCAGTATTTGTATGTTTCATCGTTTTTCTACGCATTTCGTAATGGGATATCCAAATACCCGAAAAGTAACGTTATTGGAAATTTATTGTATTGTAGACGCGCTGACACGACGTTTTTGTCCTAAAAATCCTACGCAATTTTGTCGACATATGTAGGTACCTACCTAAAATTTCTGCTTAAGTTGATTTTATTCCTATAAAGTTTATTCATTCGTATAAGTAGCTTTAAATTACATATTGCCGAGCATAATAAAACATAATAATAAAATTTTTACTCTACAGTTTCAAACAAGTACAAATAGAAAAAGTTACAAGTAAAAATTAACCTGAGTTTAAAATTTTCGATTTTTTGTATATAATATATGTATTTAGATATTTTAAAGATAATATTTGTGTTGAAAATCCCTAACTTTTAGAATTGATCAGTCACATTATCTTGTCTAACGTTATCTTCATCCTTTCTCTTGACTAAATATGTTATATCAATTTTGACATACCTAGTTTTATTAGTAAATTGTGTACAAGAAGAACCAACAACAGCTAAGTAATATTATTTGAGTTATTGTAGCTAATAGGTACTTAGTGGAATATTTTTTTTTTTCACAGGGTGGGCTCTTAAATCAGCAGTAGACTATATGTCTTATACTACTGTAGATATTATTTTAAAATATGCTTGATCATACAATGGACTGTGATGAAATATTTGCATAAATAATACAGTTGAAATAACACGCTCGAAGAGTAAGTTGTCAAACTTGATGCGAGTGTGTTAAATGCACCACTATCCGTGATATTTATACTCCAAAAAACACTAGAAGTACCTAAGTCGTGTTAGGTCCACGATCAAAGATAATAGTGAAAGTATTTAATTTAAACCCGCTTCTTGGGTTTTTATTCGGGTTTAAACCCGTTTAAACCCAAAAAACCCGGTTTTAACCAATTTCCACCCATTGGGTTTAAACCCTCTACCCATCTCTAGTCGTGAGAGTAATTTGTACAATATTGTATGAATATAATGCGTAGCAGACACCCTATTGCTAATCTTAAGCACTAAACAACTGGTTTAGAATCACTATACATAGTATCAACTCCAAATAAAATAGTCTAAGAATCGTTACCAAATTTACTTTTACATATTTATTATATTCTAAATCTTTAAGAATTGTTACCTAAGGTTATTGTTTTTTAAATTCAAACCATAATAAACGCGTCACCGCATTACGTAGAACTTTCCACGTTACTTGAAAACGGTCTTGTTCACACACTAAATTAAATTAAAGGCCTGTGCATAGTTTTATTTCTATTTCATTAAGAAAAGGACAGAAGATAAAAAGTTAGTTTGCTGTCAAATTAGTCCGCTTCAGACGTAAACTGACGTATTTTTGTGTCACCCTACTTATAATCGCGTCAAAATTGTCTGTGGAGTATCTTAATTTGAAAACATTAAACTAAAATGTTATCTTCTATTCTATTCTTTGAAAGAAAATTATGCAGTGAACTGAAAATTAGTTATCTTTGTAAAAAAGAGAATCGGTGCTGATATCACGAATAAGTGATGTATTTATTTCAATTAAGCACACGGCATTTCTCACCTGGGTTGACGCTCGTGACCGCGGAGCTCCGGATCTAAGCTCAAAGAAGAGAGCCTTTAACCGTGCTGCCAAGTCCTACAAAAAGGCACTAAAGAAGGCTCGCTTCGACCGTATTACCCATATTGGCAACAAGTTATCTGCGCAGCCTTCCGGTAGCAGATCTTTTTGGTCCCTTGCCAAATCGGTCGAGGCGAACTTCTGTCGGCCCTCACTGCCTCCGCTGGTTAGGCCTGATGGAACACTGGCTAATACGGCGAGAGAGAAAGCAGGTCTCTTTGCATCTCTCTTTGCCCATAATTCGCGTCTTGATACTGGCAGTGCTACTCCACCTATTTTACCCCATTGCGGTACTTCAATGCCTGAGGTTCGCATTCGGAACAAGGAGGTTCTGAGAGTACTGTGTCGTCTGGACGTGAATAAGGCTAGTGGTCCGGATGGTATATGGCTCCATACTTTGCAAAATTATGGAGCGTGTATTGAACTCGCGCCTCTTGGCATACCTGGAAGGTAACGATCTCCTCAGTGACCGACAGTACGGGTTTCGCCGCAATCGGTCAACTGGGGACCTACTAGTGTATGCCACTCACTTGTGGGGAGAGGCCCTCGAGAGAAATGGGGAAGCGATTGCTGTCTCCCTTGATGTCTCGAAGGCCTTCGACCGGGTATGGCACGCTGGCCTTTTGAGTAAGCTTCCAGCGTACGGCATTTCCCCTAGCCTGACTGGCTGGGTAAAAGACTTCCTGACTGAACGGTCCCTCCGAGTTGTTGTCGACGGATGCTCATCTGAGCCCATGTCGACTAATGCCGGTGTTCCTCAGGGGTCTGTTCTCTCTGCAACTCTGTTTCTGCTGCATATTAACGATCTGCTGATGCCCGGTATCTATGGGTATGCAGATGACAGCACAGTTGTGGAGAGATACCTGCCAGATGCTCGGGCTAGTAGGGAATCAATCCGGTCCGAAAGAGAGGCCATGGTAGAGCGAACGAGTGTTGCACTTCAGGCAGTCTCCGAATGGGGCAATGCCAATCTTGTAGCATTCAATGCCGCCAAAACGCAGGCGTGTCTCTTCACCGCCAAAAGGAGCCCGTTCACCTTGGCTCCTACTTTCCGGAATGTATCCTTGGAGTGTACCGACCGCCTTCAGCTTTTGGGTGTTGAGATTTCCTCGAACCTAAACTTTGGGCGGTTCATTGAGTCCAAGGCCAAGGTGGCTGCCAGAAAACTTGGTGTAATCGCAAAGGTCCGGCAGTGCTTCACACCAGGGCAGCTTCTGATGTTGTACTAAGCACAGGTCCGTTCGTGTGTGGAGTACTGCAGCCAGATTTGGGCTGGTGCTGCTAAGTGTCACCTGGCCACTTTGGATTCAGTGGAGAGGCGTGCGAAGAGGCTGATTGGTGACCCTGGTTTAACTCGAGTTGGTCTCCAAAGCCTAGAGCACAGGCGTAGAGTAGCCAGCCTTTCGGTGTTCTATAGGATACATTCTGGGGAGTGTGCGAGGGAATTGCACGATTTAATTCCCCCATCTCCGTTCCACCATCGGACGACCCGTCGTACGGCGAGTTTCCACCCTTATGTTGTTAACACCTCAACGATCCGGACGAAGCGTTTCGCCTCGTCCTTTATACCGCGTACATCGAGGGACTGGAACAATCTGCCGGCGGCGGTGTTTCCGTCGGACTACAATTTGAGTGTCTTCAAGGCTAGAGTGAATAGGCTCTTAATAAACTAGTGCGCTTTACCATCAACGATTGCGTCACTCCTTACCATCAGGCGGGATTGCGGTCAAGCGCTGGTTTATATTTTAATAAAAAAAATAAAATAAAAAATAAATTTGATTAGTTTGGTTGCTGGTTACAATATCTTAAAAAATTTCATAACTTCTGAACATGTAGAGATATACACATATAGATAGATTGACGACACAGTTAGTGCAGTGGCTGAACGTTCGACTGCTGCGCTGCGTGTCGCTGGTTTGATTCTCGCACGGAACAAATATTTGTATGACCTGCAGGTTGTTGTTCCAGGTCTGAGCACGTTTACGAACATTTGGTCTCACATACATGACGGCGCCGAGCACCGTCTGATATCGATCTGGTCTAACGCTAACTTCTTCTGGTGATGGCCATGTGCCGTTATACACAAACGTGTATGTGAGATTAAATGTTTGTAAACGCCCGCACGATACAGGAGTAATCGTGAGTGTGGGACAACGTTTTTTAAAAATAAAATATTCAATATGTGAAGAAAACCTTGTCCGATCCGTAAAGGTATTGTTAGGTATTGATAACTGATTCTACTAATGGATACAAAGCCGGGCTAAACTTAAAAAAAAAATCCAATAAAAAAATAAATATTATTTCGCAAAAAAAGAGGTAACTTAATACATGTGCGGAAAGCAACCCTTCCGCGGGCGGCAGGGGGCAGGGAACGCGGCACGTGGTCGCATCGCTATTCGCTCATAACCGGTGTCACTTTCTTAAAAATTACAAAATTTCGGGGAAGTTAGGATTAATTCGTGGGAAAAAAGATTATTTCAAAATTCATTAGTATATTTGTTTCTATGATGATTACGTAAAATTTTATATTATATTTGGTCAAGTGTTTACCTAACCTTTATTATCCTTATGGGTCGGACAGGGTTTTATTTACATATTGTATAGAGACAACCCATCCGATGTCGTTTGATGTCAAACAATGATGGCCCTGCCTTTGATATATATCGCTCATCTAGTAGTAATATATCTTCACATCTACGTTTTTCATATTTACGGACACAAGGATCCAAGATCTTATAAATGTTTGAAATTAATTCATGAGTTAAAATTACTTTTTTTACAAATTCATGACTATGCTAGTAATCAAACGCAGTATTAATCAGGTACGAAGTACTAGTATAGACGCTAATATATATTAGGATATGTAATAAACTCAGTTTCACATTTTTTATAGATGTGTCTATATATTACAAGTTGAGCGATGTATAGGTAATCTTTTCGTTACGCATTGTATATTCGTAAAACGCGTTGGCGTTATCATTTAATAATGATACTAGACACGTATTTTTTTGACTGGAAAGGACTGGGCATCAACATCAATGGCGAGTACATGACACACCTTCGGTTTGCTGATGATATCGTGGTCATGGCTGAGACCGCGGATGACCTGAGTACAATGCTCGAAGACCTCAGTAGGGCCTCCAAGCGAGTCGGTCTTAAAATGAACATGGGCAAGACGAAAGTCATGTCTAATGCCCATGTTGTACCGACTCCTATAAAGATTGGAGACTCTGTTCTCGAAGTTGTTGACAGCTACGTGTACCTGGGACAAACTATCCAGTTAGGAAGGTCCAACTTCGAGAAAGAGGTCAATCGTCGAATCCAACTCGGCTGGGCTGCTTTCGGGAAGCTACGTAGAATCTTCTCGTCCGAAATACCGCAGTGTCTCAAGACAAAAGTCTTCGACCAGTGTGTGTTGCCAGTGATGACTTATGGAATTGAGACGTGGTCGCTAACAATGGGCCTTATAAGAAGGCTCAAAGTCGCTCAAAGGGCAATGGAGAGGGCTATGCTTGGGGTTTCACTGCGCGATCGAATCAGGAATGAGGAGATCCGCAGAAGAACGAGAGTAACCGACATAGCCCGAAGAATTGCAACACTGAAGTGGCAATGGGCTGGACACATTGCCCGTAGGACCGATGCCCGATGGGGCCGACGGGTTCTCGAGTGGCGACCACGCACCGGAAGACGTAGCGTGGGTAGGCCCCCGACAAGGTGGACCGACGACCTGGTGAAGGTCGCGGGAAACCGCTGGATGCGGGAGGCGCAGGACCGGTCGTCGTGGAGAACCTTGGGGGAGGCCTATGTCCAGCAGTGGACGTCTTTCGGCTGAAATGATGATGATGATGAATGATTTTTTCTTTTCTCATATAAACAAAAAATGAAGACGACACAGTGCGTTGAAAACTCGTGTGACGTCACTGCACGCTACACTTTTTAGGGAGCAGTGACGTCACCAGCTACCCTCCTGATCTTTGATGCCTTTTATATTTGTCAATTTTTATTGATTTGATAAAACAAAATATACTAATCCAATATTTTTCTATAATCTGACTGACGGACTAAATAGAATCACATCATTTTACCCAGGAATCATCCCTAATGCACTAACTCAATGGGTTACCTATTTGTTAGAGAGATTATAGATCTGTGAACACAATAATGGCTGCAACAAAATTGTTAATGTCTTCTAAAACACTCTTTTGACACGACAGTGCACAATGCCTATCTAGTATGCACGCTGGTTTAGAAGACATTGTAGACTGCTCTGGAAAAGAATGTTATTCTCGTCAATGCTTCACATAATGTCAACGTAAACGTCGGCTTTAATTGCCTTAATCAGAGATTTATCCTCATTCTTAACATCTATTAGAAGATAATTAATCGAACAATTCTTAGAAAGTTTTCTCTCGTTACGCTTTCAGTACGGACGGTGAGATGATGCATCTGAGATGCGCACGCGATCTTTACTTATGCTTTCAGCGCATCTTTTCTTAATATCTTGTTACTTAGTGTTATCTATTTTACTTAATATATAAAGCTGCTGAGTTTGTTTGAACGCGCTAATCTCAGGAACTACTGATCCGATTTGAAAAACTTTTTATGGGTTAGATAGCCCATTAATCCAGGAAGTCTTTAAGCTATGTAACATCACGCTGTGACCAATAGGAGCGGAGCATATAAAACAAACATATCGAAACCTACGCTGGTGAAACCGCTGCAGTTTTTTATAAAGTTTTCTCCTACCTACCTTATTTTCCTTTGGTAAGGAAATAAATGCTTTTTTAAGAGTGCCGTAGTCACATAGCGGAGACTTAGTGGCTTTCATGAAAATGCTTGATATTGCATTTATCAAATACACGCTCTCTAGGGATCTCTGAGACGTTACTCTTCGGTAAATTGCGGACACTATGTGGCGGACCCCGCATTTTTTAGCAAACTTTAGTAAGTACAAGTTTAAAAACGTGAACAAACGGGCGAAGGAAATAAGCTTCGAAAATGATTGGGTTTTTATGAAATTTAAGTAACAAATAAAGAAATGATTTTTTTATGTAACGTTTATTTTAAATACTATTTCTAATAAATGCATTAAATGGTTATGTACAAAAGAAAAATTAAAATTACGAAAGCATTTAAATTAATCACAGAATTTTGTTATTTATACATAAATTGGCGGCAGGTAACTTTTCATGGACGGGCCTGCGCGGCCTAAGGGTGGCAAAGATTTTAAGTGTGGTGGACTTAAATTTCGTCTCAATCCGTCAACGTCATCTTGGTCTGCGTTTGCAAAGTTATTGTTTCGATGTAAAACCTTATAATTTTTTATGGCTCCTCGTAGTTCTTCTTGCTGATGCAATGTGCGCTGATTTCGGTTGTAGTTGTCTTCTATCATATCTTCCATATTTTCAGGGGCATAATAACGGAATTCATTCTTTTGTTTAAAGCTACTAGTCGCTTGTTTGGGCGCTAGTTTTATTCTACTAGACTCAAACTGATTTTTGGATAAGTAATTGAGTATGTCAGCTATGTCCACTTGCTTCTTTCTTGCAGCTTTGTTCTCATTGTGAGGTTTGATCGGATACTGGATGAGTTTTGGATGTTTTTCGTTTCTGGTGTCAATTGGCTTAAGATGAAGGTTTATTTTATTAGTATTTTCTTCTCTTATGTTATTATTGACATCTTGTTCATTTTTATTGTTCCTAAATAGATTTTTTAAGAAAATATTATCTTCAAATGCGTTTTCGATGCTTGCTTCCGTTGTTGTAGTAGATTGGTCAGGCTTTGGTTCAGTAAATTTAAAGACAGGTTTGAAGCCCTCATTATTTTCTGGTACAATAAAATCAGAGAATTTTAATTTTTTGCTACTTATGCTTGAAACATCTGCCGGTTTATTGGTAGTTCGTTGGTTTGTGGTTGGTTTGGTGCTGGTGGTTGTTGTTGGTGTTAGCTGTTGGTTGTTTTGATGGGGGTGGTTTGGTTGGTACTTATTGGTTTCTTCCGTTACAGTTATTTTTGTTTCGTTTCTAGATTCACTGTTTTCAGGTTTATTATGATCATAAATATATTTTTCATAATTTAAAGGTAATACATTCAATTTACCGCTATAAGACGTATCTGAGTTTAATATTTTAGTTCTTCGAGATTCAAAATCGTCATCATCATAATTGTAAGTTTGAGTTACGGTTTGACTTTGAGGAATAAATTGTTCCTGTGTTATAAGCTTTGGCCGAGAAGTTTGGCTGCCTTCATTTTGTGATTGTCTAGAGTTATCAAAGGTATTTTGATGATAATTTGTATTTGACTTATATTCATTATTAACAGTAAAATACTGGTTTTCAGATGAATGAGCATTATCTTTACTGTGCACATGAGCTTTCGGCATTATGTTATCGGCACTAAATGAATAATCGATTTCTGGATTCGATTTGTAATCAGGATATAAATTACTTTCTTTAGAATAAGGGATTTCATCTCGGTGAAGTGATTCAGGATTTTCATTCGCATTGGTTTCTAGTTGTTCCTTTATCATTTTGGTATACTGTTCTGAATTCATATCATTGAAGTTTATTACTACGTCATCTTCACCGAATAATGATCTTGAGATTGAATTTTTCTCCATATTATGATTAGGATTTGCATTAATACCATACTGCCACCTCCATAATGCTTTATTGCTTTCTAGATTGGAGTCTTTCAGGTTTGCTTCATAATTTACTAACTGAGGCATAGCGGATTTCTCAGTAGTGAAAATTCTGTTTGTTGATTGTTGTTGGGGCGTGTTCACAGACGGAACGTGGGCACCCTGCGAAGCCAAAAAAGTTATTTGTGGGGAAATTGTTCCACTGTTTTGCTTAGTTTGCATTTGATCTGAGAAGTCAATAGCCGCTTGAACCGAACTCTGTGTACTAGCTGCGGCTACTAAATTATTTTGAGTGTTAGATGGTTGTGAGAAACTATGCGAGAATGATTCAGGAGTTTTTCCTGTAAATAAATTACTAAGCCGCGGCGGTGCGATAGCAAACTGATGACGTTTTTCGCTTTCGCTTAATTCATTTTCCCGCTGTTCTTCATTCCATGATTTTAAATGAGGTGGCTTTTTAGACTCTTCGGCTAAGTTGTACTGAATTGCTCTAAAAAAAAAATTAAAAACATTGACAAAATGCGCCCTGTGTGTGTTGTATTCAGAAAGCCAGAAACATATTAAACAATTCACATAATTAATATAAATATAATAAAAATATAAACATATTCTGCTATTTATACAAACCTCTGAATAATTTCAGGAACAGGTGGCGCAACAGGTAGGTGGTCACCGCTTGCTCTAAATCCATTCGCATCGGCAATATAGTGGACAGTGTATGTCTTCCCATTATCTCCAACATAAGAGTAAGACCCTTCTACAACTTGTTCATCTTTGCCAGTACCCACATTCTCCATGCGACTATGTTGCACGTAATGGGTCTGATCTGCTCCTAAAGCCCTAAAAGAGATTGTGATTAGTACTGTAGATCTGCGTAGTACAATATGAATGGTGATATATGTCCTACTTACTCGTAACTAAAGCTTCCATCTAAATCCATTTCATTTGATAAACGTAGAATGGGTATCGCGGTTTCAGTTGTAGAAGATATGTAAATACTAGGTTGTGGTACATATTGAGCTCCTGGAAAACTAGCTGCTTTCATCTGATCCATACCTTGATCTCTTTGAATTTCCATTATGCTGATACTACGAGGTGTCACTGTTTGCACTGGTCCAGTTTGTGTGGGAGGGTCAGGGCTGGTGTTGAATTGAAAAGGTAATTTCGTATCTATTCTATCTATAGGATTTTGGTAACTCTTTGGAATTGGCCTCATTTCTCTTCTTTCTGCCATTTGGTTTAGCACTCTTTGCGTTCGATTCATTGGCTTCCGTAAGTATTGTGGCATCTGTGTTGTTGATTTTTCATTTTCGTCATCATCATCATCTTCGACTTGAAGTGGTCTTAGTGTTGATGATACCATCAAAGGAAAGGGCGTAGGGTACCCGAACGGTGCTTTTGTAGCGGTCGGAGGAAGATATGGAAATGGTAATTTGTTCATATTATTCATATTCATTTGGAAATATGGGAGGGGAGTGTGAGCTTCAGGAGGCAAGTAAGGATTTTTCTCAGATGTAAACATACCAGATTGAAATTGAGGTGGAAATGTAAAATGTTCGAGAGCTTTATTGTCCACTGCTAAACTTAATGTCGAAATTATCAGTGGTATCTGAAAAATAATATTATATATTAATTACAGCAACAACTTACGGTTTGAAACCATCCAAATAAAAATCCATATTCACTGAACGACACAAACACTTTTCACTTACCAGCTTCATTTTTCTTGAAGCTGTGAATGTATTTTATAAAACTTTTCACGTCACACTATAGCACTTGTAGAAAATAGACTGGTAATGAAAATGAATTCCGCATATATTTATACGCACGCGAGATATGTCCAGGCATTCGTGAAAGAGATCGTTTGGACAACGTTTCTCTTCGATTCACGCTTTTTGCTTCGTTGTTGTTTTTATCAGGTGTCCGATACTGTATCGACACGGGTTGCAATTAAGGCTTCAAAGTAAAAGCGTCATTGAACGACGTTTAATTAGTATTCTATTCTATTTGGTTTCCACACTTAGTCCTTCTAGTAGACCATTGTGCCGTTGATTACTAGTCTTTACAAAGGATATTTTACGTAAGTAGTATCGGGGTGTGGGTTCAGATACCCGTGACTTTGATGTTTTTATAATTGTATCTATTTTTTCTACTCAGTTATCTCAGATATCGTATA
The DNA here is from genome assembly GCA_037179545.1 of Sesamia inferens. Lineage (NCBI taxonomy): Eukaryota > Metazoa > Arthropoda > Insecta > Lepidoptera > Noctuidae > Sesamia > Sesamia inferens. Next base: position 18,770,757 of record CM073933.1, on the reverse strand, counting down.
ATTGTGGGTATAAAAAAGTGAAGAATGAACTTTTTTTGATAACGAATGCAGTGTTTTCCATTAAGAAGGTATAAGTAAATATGATATAATACGACAAGGAGTGCATTTAAAACAGATTGAACAATGGATGAACGATTGCATTGTTTATGTATCCCTTTCATCGTCGGTGAATTAAAAACGGTTGATTCGCAACAAGAAGTGTTTCAAAGGAAGAAATATAAAAAAGAACAAACGAACCATGGAGTTTAATTAATTAAAGGGATCAAAAACCCCCGAGGCGGATGCGGAATGGCAGTGTTCGATAAATTGCGCGATAAATTGAAGGTTTCATGCGGTCATCCCAAATTCGTGTGTCGTAAAATGATGCAAGTTCTGTTATGGTCAAAGTCGAGTCAACGGCCCAAGAAACTGGTTCTGAATTTTTTTTAACCTACCGCCGTTAAATTTCCAGCTCCATACATTTTAAATGGTTTACGTATTATTTTTTTTACTCCTTATTATTGTCTCTCTTGTTTTGAGATTATTTTGTGTTATCGGAAGTGCTTATTTCTTTTTTTCAGATTTTATCAACACATTTTTTGGAAATTTAATTGGACCATTTTTTTGTTTTGCCTTATTCGTTGAAATAATAAAGTCCTAATTGGTTGCTAAAATTCAATGTTACATGATAATGTATCCAATGTGTACTTTTTGTGAATGTTTTTTTATTCCTTTACTTTTAGAAGATTATTCTTGCATACAATGTAAAGAATATCGAGATAAGCATTTTAAATGTTAGTGTACTAATGGGAACTGAATAATACAACAGTTTTTATTGTCTTGATACGCAGGCATTGTCCCCATATCAAAGTTGACAACAGGGTTGAATTCGGAATGAAACAACAAATTATATACAAACTTATTTATTGATTATCGATACATCACATATGAACATACATTACTATCACAAAACCTGTTACATCTCGATCAGTGATCGAATTCACAATTCATAATCGTGACTAAGATCACTGATTTTATCGATCGAATCGATTAACATCACTAAAATCGTTCAGAGGTAATATTATTCGTATACCTATAGAGCTAAGCGTCTCTGTATATTAAAATTAATCCATTCAATAAGACAAACACATTAGTAATATAGTAAGAGCATATTTTTGGAGACTTTATTTTTTATGGCTACTGCATAAAACAGTTTTGGTCTCATGATGGCATTGTTTTAATACGAGTATAAGTCCAAAAAAGTTTTATCTTTAATCGCAGTACTTTCTACCAATGATTACAAAATATTTAAACCAAGACCTTTTCATATACAGAAGACAGCAAATTGTCACTTTTAAAACATTATTATCTCTAAGGTAGTCGTTTGAATTATAAATATACCACAGGTTTTAGGATTAACTATTTACGAGTTAACTTCATTATTTGGATGCTTGGGTCTATTGCCAGGACTGCTGAGGAGGGTAGGAAGGCTGTTGAGGGTAGGTAGGGAACTGGGGAGGGACGTAAGTTTGCTGTGGGGGTGGGACGTAAGCTGGCTTTTGGGGCGGCACATAGGGAGCGGAAGTTGGGTAGTAGTGGACTGGCGCAGGAGTCTGAGTTGGGTAGTAGATCGGCGCAGTCGTCTGGGTCGGGTAGTCGTTTTGAGGCTTTTGGATTTCCGGTTTGTTAGAACTGTAACAAAGAGATTTTAATTAAATTTCAGTGTAAACATTTTTTAAAACTAAAATATGGCATTAGACGCATTACAGTTATCTCGAAATGTTTCTTTAACAACTTAATTCTGGTTTTACACAGCAAATCCCAAATCGGTCATCTTGAGGTTGAACGATTATGTCACCCACCAGTGCCTTAGATATTATACGACGAAAATGTCGTTTTTATAGCCAAGATAACATAAATGTCCCATAAAAATCTGTCCGCGTAAAGATTCACTTGCGTGACTTTTATTTAGAGTTACATCAGTTATAATAAACTATTTCTCATTCTGTTTCCCTTTAATCAATCTATAGTTATATCTATAGTATAATCTTTCGTAATCTTAAGTTAATTAATCTATAGTATAATTTTAAGTCATTGCATTTTAGCACAATCTTTTTAATAAATCCTATTTGTTATGAGATTGGCTAGTATCTTCTTTAATTATAGTCCTTTCATTTTGAACAACAACAATTCTTGTTTAATAACCACGTTAGTCAAATAATTAAAGGAAATAGTGTCAAATATCGCCATCCCTATTCTTTTATGTCGATTAGGCTTACTATACAATATGTTAGTTTGTATTGACGGGCCAATTAGAACAGAAATGAATCGATATTGGAGAGAAACAATTGAGAATCGCCGAAGCAGATGGATTCTTTTACCTTTTCTTCATCCCATCTAGGACTTATAGAGGTACTTTTAGATACTTTTAGTTAGGTAAACTGTGTCTCGTACTGTTAAACAATCAAATGTTTGAAGTAGATGTAGTAGCTATTTCGCCATTCTAATGCTTGTGAAAGTTCTGTTTCTGCGATTCTTGTATTTGGGCGAAAAATTTTGAAAGTTTTTTTATAACATCACTGCTAGGTTCCACAAAGGGTTGGGTCTACGTACACATATAAGTAGTATAAACGTGTTCCTACTGTATTTAAAGTACACCATAAGTCTGTACCAAGTGTGTGTGTAAGTATTGCCGTCAACGAAACACAAATCCGGGTTACGGCCTGCTACCAAGAAATTTCAAATAGAAAAACCTAATAACACTTTGAGTGAACAAGGAATCGAAAACAGTAACTCTTGATCAGCATTAGTTTATCAGCATAAGTTGCGATCACTAGACTAACGAGGCAGTCAGTATTTTGTTTTATGCCTCATTTAATAGCAGCTCTTCTCAATAAACGTTTAACCAATACGGCAGTGTATATTTGTTATAAAAAGTTGATAAATGCTACGTTTAAAACTGCTATTTAACATCTCTGACCCGTCATCTATTATGTTACATGCTAATGCTACCTTTGAAGTGACAAGCGGGCGGACAGTTGAAACTCTTAACTTACTCTGTTTGGTGGCATGTCATTTGTTATTTCATTTTCTAACTGTATATTCGCCATGTTTATTTCGTTATTTAAAGCTTAAAGCGGGCGCTGTCTTTGTCTATGTTTGGCTTTGTAATTGAGACATGTCATTTTAGAGGAATTTTAATGGAGTTTAAAAAAGGCGGCCTTTTCGAGCAAAAATTTCAAATAAATTATTTATTCAACCTGCATTGAGCAAGCGTGGTGATTACGCTCAGTTGGACGATAAAAAAGGTTGATGATAGTGATGCTGATTTGTTTAAACTCGTAAGATTTTTGTTTGTTTGATTGAATTAAAAAGGTGAGAGAAGAAAGAGAGACATTGTTTTGACCCAAACGTTAAAGTACGGACGACAACCGGTCATGCTATCCCAAACTGTCAGATATTCCCAATCAATCTTGAGCCTAATGCTTGAGAGATAAAATTGAAAATCTAATAAGGAAATCTGACAGATTGTAGTAGCTGCTGTCGTCTGTGCATGTGTGTGTGTGTTATTATCAAATTATCACTAATATTGTATTATTATGTTTAGATGGAAACAAGCTATGTTACACCTTGTTTTAATAAATCAAACAAATAATGGCCGTAAGAGTATATATAAATTATTTATTTAACCTTTACTTATAAAATTTTCTACATTAATTATATTACTATGTCTGTTACATACACACTACGTGTGTACAGTTTTGCCTATCGGACCGAGTTTTTAATTTATTTGTAAATACTAAATAAAAGAGAGTCTATAACGGAACGGAACTAGCTTCATGATATCAATTTTATTTAAATATCTGTTCTATGAACTAGATTCCTAAATACATATTAATACAGAACTTGTTCCAGTAGCAAATTGATTTATATATTAATAATATGAACACAAACGGATGACTCACATGCCACTTTTTATAGCAATAATAACGGTCATCGAAACACATTTTCACGAGACATTTTGAAAACTTACATATGTTTGTTTTATGTTGCTTTTATTTATAGCAATTTGTTACGGGCTATGACAAACAACTAGAGGCTATATTTCACTCAACAACACGCCTCCCTGTTAGGGAAAATAAGGGGAACAACAAGCAACAAGGCAACGTCTTCCATAGTAATTCTTAGATTTCGATTCGTGGAAAAATAAATTCGTTTCATAACCTTGATTGTTGATTTGGAAAACTTATTATTGAGCTCATTTCTATCATTCGTTTATCATTGTTAAAGCTATAATGCTGATGAGACTGTTTAATCTTAATTCGATCTAGAAAACTTTTTTTTTTTAAGACGTCGCTTCACACTAGGAATTTCTCCTGTATCGTGGGTACACAAACAGCCATACCTGGAATAACTAATTGTACAAATATTTGTACGACCAAACATTTGTTCCGTGCGGGAATCGAACCCACGACACGCAGGGCAGTAGTTAAACATTTAACAACTACGCTTTTATTTAGTTGGTTGAGAGAAGAAAGAGGCAGTTTGCAGTAGTTTCACAGAAACCACTACCAGTATGTTTAAAGAGTAATTGCAGTCATTTAAAATGAAGTCATTTACCTCATTATGAAGATCAAGGTGGTTTTGATAATTCAATATAGCGGAAAATTTAGTAAAATACTTACGGCTGATTTGCTGGGGGAGGGGTTGGCAGATGGTCACCATACGCATGGTAGCCGGTATGATCAGCCCAGTAGGTGACGGTGTATGTCTTCTTATCGGCACCAAGGTATGAGTACCAGCCTCTCTTAACCAGGCTTTCTTCAGTCTGTTTGGGGTCCGTGTACCAACCTTCTTCTCCAACCCATGTGCCGTCAGCGATCTGGTACCTGGGGCAAATAGATCATTTTTAAAAAGGTTTGAACATCCAAGTTAATCTATATACCTAGATGGGAGTAATTTTGACATGAGTAAGAAACGGCGAGGTCGTTTATTAGTTGGAAGTTTCTTTAAGATTTTCTTCAGTTCTTAATGTAATATTGTTTTTGTCTGTGATATTTTCTTAATTTTCATTCTAATCAAACGATGATGCCTACACAGGCATAATTTTTTATTTGAGTTTGTCAGAAAAATCACACTTAGTCTTTTGACTACGTGCTTCTAGGGAAAAATACTTCGTAAAATAAGACAAATTCTCTGATAATAATGATAGAACTTTGGTGATATCTGACAATGCACACAAGAGGTACATAAAGCGAACTATACTCGTAAGTGCGAACTTCTTGATATGTGCCTTTATGTTAGCCGTGCTAGTTTTTTTTTCAAGGTTTACTGCACTATAAAGATTGCCATCACTGCGGGATGTTCTTAACAGTTTTTTATCACCCCTATTTATATCATCCGTTTGAGGCAGAACCTAAATAGCCATAAAAGGAATCTACCTACACAATAATAATACAGATAGAGAAACAGAAACTTTAGTAGATAAATGGGTTGTTTTATTCACCGTTAATTTATTCCTAATTAATTCAACATTTCTTGTGTTGAAAAGATATTTTGTTTATAGAAAAACGATTTGAGTTAAATTCCAATACAACGGAGATGTCATAAAAATATGGATCAATAAACTCGATGGGTCAACGGTAAAGTTGTAAAAAATATCATCGGACCATACAGTTAGATATGGGAGTTTTGGACTCAATTAGGACCTTTTTGGAAGTCTTTAGACCCGAACAGTTATGGGTAAAGATGACCTGGGATTTTATGGGAAACCAGTTGTGTATCCGTAACGGACTGTGTCATCAAAAAAAGATATTTTTGCATAACATTTACATTTTGAACCGTGTTATGACTGTCAAGGCCAACGGACTCATTTTTTACTTTTCGTACAGGTATGTTAAGATTGTACGTGATGACATGTGTGTTTATACTGTATAATAACATTAATAACGAATTCAGTACTGGAGAGTTCAGTATGGGGTCGTGAGAATCTATGGCGAGATTTTCAAAGTTAAAAACACTTCACAATGTTGAGTTTTCAAACCCAAGCAGACACTACACTTTGTGTAATTTATTTCATTACCAAAGCTCTCAATACGGTGAAGGGAAACATCGTAAGGAAAACGGCATGTCCTATAACCGAAAACTCGGTGACATGTGACATCCATCAATCCACACTGATCTTCGTGATGGATTGTATTTCACTGCCATTTACAAAGAGGAGGCTTGAGTTCTATTAGTGGAAACTTAATAGGCTAATTATCATGTAGTATTCAGTGTTAGTGTACTGGAATATACACTTAAGCATTTAGATGTGGAGAATGAGAGAAATTCTATTAAATAGGACGGTAAATTGAATGTATCCTACATTCAATTTACCGTCCTATATTAGGCGTGAGTTTGTTAAGCTTTAATACAGCTGCTACAGTGTACTCGCGCTTTATCAAGATTACAGCCAACGCATTTACGAATTGTTACGTAAAGATGTGAAGTAGCGCGTGAAACGTCTTTAGTCTATGGGACTTACAACGAGTTTATAGATACTTTGTTAAAATTATCGAAATCGATTATGTTCCTATTTCCGGTTAGACTGGAATCCAACATAGCTAGCAAAAGGCTAGACAGACTGATTGGTAATATTGGTAAAGACTTACTTTGTTGGGCTTAAAAGGGATTATTACCAACACTTTTGTGTCCTATGAAATTTGAGGAACAACACAATAGCAATTTCTAGATCAGTAGCGTAAAAAAACAGCTATTTTATAGAAGTGAGCGGCCAAAATGAATAATTTTAACGCAGGAGAGTTCAGAACCCTTTCCTGCCTTCATGGTGCCGAAAGTGCTTCGATATCCCTGCCACCCCGTAAAGCCGTCGACCTGTAGACCTAGTATGAGTTTTCATTACGAAACTCGATCGTTGATATCGAGCGCGTTTGACTCAGCGATTGGCCCGCTCCAAGGTCATAAGAACTCTCAACCAATGAGAGCGCCAAACGCGCTCTATATCGACTATCGAGTTTCGTATTGAAAACTCATACTAGGCCTACTGGTCCTTATCGAGCCGCGATCTATCCATTGCTTTCCGTACGCAAGCCCGAATAGGGACTTAATAAAAGATTTTGCCTGCATTAATTGATGAACCCCTCATGTATCCGTTCGTAAATCAAGTAACTAAGGTAAGCTGTAGGTATATAACATTCTACTTACTCATATCTATAATGTCCATTGTCGCCCCAATACTGCTCATTCTTGATCACCGGCACTGGTGTGGTAGTGGTAGGGGGGTGGTACGTTGGAACGTAGTAGTAGTCATTCTGCACGTTAGCAGGCACTCCAGTTTGAACCGGCTGGATGGGCTTAGAAGGTTGAGGCCACGTATTCTGTGGGGGCACGTAACTTGGCAAGTTCCATTGAGGAGGCCTTTGGCTAGGTGGCACGTATGAGGCGTATGAACTCGCGGCTGCGTTCAGGTCTGCCCCTTCTTTCTTAAGTTCGAGGTTCGCTGATGCTTCGGCTTGGGAGTCTTCAAAGAGTTCTGACTTATTCTCCTGTTCAGCCAGTGCGAAGGCCAAGATGGCAGCGAAAATTAGTAGCTGTGGAAGTAATTTTTTGTTTAGTTGCAGTCGATTGAGGGACTCTGAAAGATGTGAATTTTCTATATTTTTGAAGTTAGGCCAAGGTATATAGGAGATAGCTATGTAGATCTTTAATCTCACTAGTTAAGTCGAGTCCCACGTAATGGCGAGCGAAACTATTGCCATCAACTGTGTATGAGCACACATCCAGATCTAGGAACTGAACTCTGGATATCAAGATCTTAAAGCAGTAGCGCATGGCAACTCTACACAAGGTCTGTTTCTTTACATTTATGAATAATCTTTATGCGTTGCTTTTTTCATTGTGTTACAGAAATGTGAATTTGCTTGGATTTAGAGATTACAAACTCTGCAGTATTTTTGGGTTTTTTGTTTAGGTATATTTCATCCACCTTGTACCGTAGTTTTTAGATTTTAGACCGTGATAAAAAGTTGTTGTAATTATATCTTCGTTGTTATAAGTTTTAATTAACCGATTTGTATTCTTGTGTGAATGCTGTGAGTTTAACTAGTAGCAGTTTAATTATGAAGTAGGATTTATTACTATTTGGGTATAAATCAGGAATTTACAGTTACTTTTAATTTTAGCTGTATTTTATTTTTAATTAATTTGGGTCTTAATGTTAGATTAATAGATAGTCTGAATCGTTAGCTAAATGAAGATTAATCGTAACAAGATTAAGATTTCGGACAAAATTGACTTTGAATAATGACTAACGTTAAACGGCTCTTAATTAGACGCTTTATCATTAGTAACGAAATAAAATATTTTACAAGAGTTTCATTTTATATTTATCTAAGACAATTAATGCAAATATGTATAAACCTACGAGTTGTTTAAATTAATAAATATTGAAAGCAAATTATTAGTGCACCGATTTTAAAATATAAAATCAATACTTTAAAAATGTAATATTAAGGTAAGGCAAAGAACTGATGAGCACAAAAAATACTCAAAAAATATTATGAATTTTTTTTCACTGATTTAATTTTTATTCAATATTTTATTTATTTTCACACGCACTGGCACGAAACTTAAATATCCAAGGACTCACCAGCTTCATGTCTGTGTCCTTCCGATCCCCGTTCGATACTGTGGTCACAAGGGGTCGCCCAACATTTTTATAGCAAAATGTCCTGCGTCCTCTTGTGTCCGTACATCTCTGCGTCTGCGCACAATGACCTCGCTCTTAGATCACACATATGATTAATAAAATGTGATTTTAGGTTATATTTCAAATTCCAAGGATAAGGCAATTCTCAATTAATCATTTAAATTTTCATGGATCATATAATTTTTGTTTAATTTGTGAGTTGTCTATACAAAACGGAGTTGTATAGCAAGTTCAAGGATAGAATAAACATTCAGAAGCTTAACACAAATTTGAAAATAATATGAATACAAGTTTATAATATGCAATATATACTTATACAAATATATATAGAATACACAATAGTATTTCAAGTTCATTAAAGAACTAATGAATGGAATGAACTTTCAAGTGCTTCATTCATAACGAGTAGTGGGCGTAAGTTACGTATATTTGGTTATTTACTTAGCGTTTGACCGAAATAGGGCGATGTAAATAGTTCTAATTGGTTCTTAAGGCTTACACTTCTGTGATTCATTGTTGGTGTTTAGTTATGTCAATAATTTTGGTTGGGTTTTGTGTAGAACTCAAGGTTTTTCTGATTGTATGTAGGTATATGTTGTCGCTATTACACTTTTTTCTTATTTTAAAATTACGACAGATCTTGCATGAGTAATGTACATATAATGACTTTTGTAACATGGGATAGTATTCTTAATCTTTTTTTATTTTCAGGTCTAGTTGTAAGACATTCAACATAATAGGGTATTTGACTAAAAAAAAAAAAATTAGTCCGTCAGTCAGATTTCCAAAAAATACTAGACACGTATTTTTTCTCTTTTCATATAAACAAAAAATGAAGACGACACAGTGGGTTGAAAACTCGTGTGACGTCACTGCACGCTACACTTTTTAGCGACCAGTGACGTCACCAACCACCACTCCTGATCTTTGATGCCTTTTATATTGGTCAATTATTATTGTTTTGATAAAACAAAAAATACGTGTCTAGTATTTTTTGGAAATCTGACTGACGGACTAATTAGTTTTTTTAGTCAAATACCCTATTATTTGATTAACTTTTCCAGCTTTTTAAGGACGACTTTTTGTACATGGTAAATTAATTTTGGGTTTCTTAATAAGCATTTAAATTATAAATAAAGTTATACCTTTTGAATGCTTTAATTACATAGACAATTAAAAAGCAATCTTGCCTTGCATGGATCCACGTTTCGGCAGATCAAAGATTAAATCATATTTTATGTCAAAAGGATATTAGGTACACTATATTTTACTGAAGTTTTAATAAATTCTCTTTACACTTTTCCTTATGAGTTTAGCCAGCAGTAATGTCTTGTTGAAATACCACACGTCTAGTTTACCAATGAATACAGTCCAGCTTATTAGACAGGGGTGAACGAAAACATATCACCATTATTCTGAAGCTTTCAAACTGAAAACTGAGGTATTTCTTTCAACAGGGAGATCAAACTCCGTAATTCTTTCCGAAAAGCCTGTCGATACAAGTATATTTTTAACAAATCTAATTACATAGTTTTTGAATTAACTGTGTATGTGCACAACGTCGTGGTGTCATAGTGGTTAAAACACCAGCCTGAAAATACCTGACCTGGAATGGAACCCGCACACTCATACTTGGTGTGCGGGTTCCATTCCAGGTCAGGTAAGTACCAATGTAACTTTTCGAAGTTATATGTATTTTCTAAGTAAATCTTGGACACCAGTGACTGATTACAAGATGAAGGAAAACATTTTGAGGAAACCTGGACTTAAAGTCTGAAATCGCCAACCCGCATTGTGCAAGCGTGGTGATTACGGTCAATACTTCTCTATATGAGAGGAGACCTGTGCCCAGCAGTGGGACTACAAAAAATGATTGATGATAATGATGTGTAGACGTTCCCTAATTGACGTAACTTTAAAACTTTAAACATGAACTTACAACACACAAAAACAATTTCGTTAAACATTGAAATTCAAAGCTTCCTACTGATGTTCCTGACAGTACTTTATCTACATCTTATTTATGCATTTCATACTTAATACAGAGCAAAATATACGTGAACAGAATATAAAGAATCCCATCCTTTACAGTAATCTGTACAAAATAAACGATTATGTGTGACAAGTCCACGTAATCGTGGACTTGTCATACATAATCGTTTATTTTATATGCCTTTGAATATAAGGAATTTGAAAATGTGAAACCTGTTCAAAAAATCAAAAAAGACATTTCTTAGCATTTTAATTCCCTGTGTTATAGGGATTCTGTATGTAAATCTGACATTAGCATACGTAATAGTGAGTCAATGTTGATTTTTATGAGATATGATTTTGGAAATTCTTTGTCATATGCAAATTTCGGAATTAGCGATAGTACATTGAAGCTTGCTTAGGGCTTCTTATTATAGCAAGTCTGGAACAGTTTGTGTTAGATTGTCTGTTATTGCTTTTTTTTAAATGTTCTCTAATTAATTTCATTCAATTTCCTGTTAATTTCCGTTATATTATTTGGCTGTAGCTGAAGTATAGGTACAAATATTTTGTTTAGCAAAAATATAAAGCCATTTAAATGCGGTGATACACTTTAAGACAATTCTTTAATGAACAGATTTTAAATATCTGTGTTTTAACTAGATATCCCATCCCATATCCTCCCTTGGGTGCCGTAAGACTAAGGGAACTTTCACCAGGGAAGCGGGCAGCAGCACTTTTCCTGTGGAATATCAAACTACTGCGATCCCCAACCCGCCTGCCAAGCGTGGGGATTATGGCAACCCCCCAAATGTAATGAGAATCTTGGGGGAGGCCTTTGTCCAGCAGTGGACCTTATAGGCTGAAGAAGAAGAAGAACTTGATATAGAAATAACTATGACACTAAGTTATGAGAAAAATGATATTTAATATGTCTTGTGACATGCCACCGCTATTCAAATAAATAAAATATATGTTAAGGAAGACAACAGACAGTTTAATATTTTTTTAACTTGGGACAAAACCCGCCACACTTTTCCCAACCACTGCAACTCCTGAAAGCCAGAATCAACAGTGGCGACCGCCAGAAAAACGCCGAGCAATGAAGCTCGACGAGTCCCGGAGAAACGATTCAACTGTCTTGGGTCCCGCAACAAATTAATCAGAAAAGAATAGCGGAGGAGTAAGAAAAAAGATATTTTTTCCACTTCCCTCCATAACAAGCAGGAGACAGAACAGAACTAGGCCAATCGGCACAAAGGGACATTATTGTAACTGGGAGAAGCCCAGATTGCCAAACACCACGGAATAAAATTTGATTAAGTTAATGGGTCCTAAGTAGGTATTAGCTGTTACAATTGATTCCAATAATAGGTATGGCAAAAGCGCCTGAACGCACGGAAATTGGTTCTAGTTTCTACAAGGTCCGTATAATAAACGACTCCGGATGTAACTTGTACACTATCCAACATAATATTGCGTTCATTCTGCCAAAGAACACACTCCCACAAGATGTGATGTGCGGACTGTTCAAATTCACAGTTCGATGTAGAACACTGACACAAAGGGGAAGGAACAAGTTTAATATAAACTTTAGGTTTCGCCTTCATTTTTCTTAGAATATAATAATGTTACAAAAACCAGAGTTTTGTAACGTTAATCTTGATTACAAATCCCAATTTATTTGGTTTGCGTATGACAAAGAAATAATGTAAGAACGAACAAGGATATATGGAATTCCCCGAAACTCAATTTGGCAAAATAAAGAAATGTAGGCAGAGTGTTTAAGGAAAGCCCTGTCGCGTACCAACTCGAGTTGTATAAAAATAGATGATCTTGTTTTAGCCCGTAAATCTTCGGTTGAACGAAAAGAGGTGTTTTCGTGAGTGGTAGCAATTTAAGTACCTTGCTAACTGTATAATACTTGTACTTTTTTTTTAATATTATGAACTAGTGCTTGGGCGCAATCCCGCCTGATGGCAAGCTGTGATCCAATCGTTGATGGTAAAGCGCGCTGGTTTATTAAGAGCCTATTCATTGTAGCCTTGAAGACGCTTAAATTGTAGTCAGATGAAAAGACCGCCGCTGGAAAAAATTTCCATTCCCTCGAATTAGGCGGTATAAATGACGAGGCGAAACACTTCATACACACATGGTGTCAACAAAGTAAGGGTGTATAATACATAGAAGCCTTTATAGACCATGCTCTAGTAGTTACCTTTTCATTGGTATCTATTCGGTTATTAGTGTCACACAGAAGGATTCTTTATTCATCATTTTTCATATTTATATTCATCAGATTTTGCTCAAAACTGTCTCCAAAGCCTAGAGCACAAGCGAAGACTAGCCAGCCAGTCGGGTGTTTTATAGGATGCATTTTGGAGAGTGTATGAGAGCGGCGGTGTTTCAGTCGGACTACAATTTAAGTGTATTCAAGGCTAGAGTGAATAGGTTCTTAATAAACTAGCACGCTTTACCGTCAACGATTGCATCACTGCTTACCATCAGGTGGGATTGCGATCAAGCAATAATTTATATTCATAAAAAAAAAAAATCCTCTTTCATTCAGTGTTAGTCTCAGGAGCGTTGAACTCATTAGGTAATATATAGGTACTGCAATATAGCTACAGAAAAAAAAAACAGAGACCATGAGAAAAGTTCAATCGCGTAAATGATCTGTTCATGTAGTTAGGTATCACATGAATGTAGGCTGCATTTTGGGTATTTCCAAAAATTTACCACACCTTACAAGGGTCTCGAAGATACTCTAAAATATGATTCACATTCTACAACGGTGAAAAAAAAAAAATCTTTATGTATAGACGACAGCACACCAAGCGACTACAATCTGTCAGATTTCTTTATTAAATTTTCTACTTTATCTCTAAAACTTTAAGGCTCAAGGTTGATTCGGAATATTTGACTGTTTCGGGTAGCTTGGACTGCTGTCGTCCGTATCTACTAAAGTTACAAAAGTAGACCTGTCATTCTGTTTGCGAAATACCAAAACTGCTTGAGCGATTTTTTTCATTTTCGGCTTTGGTATTTTAGTTGATAACAAGAAGAAAATGTAGAGCGGGAACAGCTAGTTCACAATACTGATTGAAGAAGAAACAGTAAGTAATGGAGGTTTGAATTAGGACGCTAATTCCCCGAGTAAAGCTCAAATGCAAAACTTATCAAATATTTGTTCAGGTAATTTGTGTATTATGTTAAGCTCGGAGTTTTTATCTTATAAGTTTTACGGCAAGAAGGCATAAAGGCTTGCGATAAACATTACTCAGATCAGGATACCGTGTCGCCGTTGCTATTAAAAAACCTTAATGGTAGATTTCGGCAAAAATATTGTTTCTTTTAAATCTCATAAGAGTTGCTTCTTTGTTTTAGATAAATGAACATAATGGCGCTCATTCTAATGTTCACAAAATAAACTAATTTTAAGTTAAGTGCACCTTTTTCTTTCCATTTCGTTAAGAAAAGTTATCTCGGTGGTAGGCCATAACATCGGCTGCCGGCAGAAGTTACCACCCAAAAGACAAAGTCTTGCCGCCAAGCGATTCGTCGTGTTCCGGCATGATGTCTGGTGAAGCCGTACGGAGGATGGGTCTGAGCAGTTGTGTTGCGATGTGTGCCGGGTACGATGCGCCAAATGTTGTTGTGTCGGGAGTTTGGTCGTGGAGGGTCTCCATTTAAATTGTTTTCCTGTTCAAGATGTTTTCCTTCCCCTTATAATCAATCATTGGTATCCAAGATATACTTAGAAAGTTCATATAACTTAGAAAAGTTACATTGGGTCTTGCCTGACCTGGAATCGAACCCGCACACTCATACTTGAGAGGCTGGTGTTTCAACCACTAGGCCACCACGACTTACTCATTCTCATAGCTCGATGCAACGGCATCGACAGTCCGATATGACCGGAGAGAGACACGGCGAAACTTCATTTCGACATCAACTTCAACTAAATGTCTTGATGGATAAACCTAATGGTACTAAACCCGTCCTGGATTGTGGAACCCCACAGTCAGTAGCCGGGCTAGCGACCACAAGCCCAACGGAGTAGTTGACATTGGTTATATGTACTCAGTACCTAAATCAGCGTAGTTATAATGCACGTGTCTTTCTTATATGAGGAAAGGCCTTTGACCTGCACAATTGATGAGACAATTACAAGCTGGTTTTGTAAATTGGGGATTGGGACTAACAAATGTAATTTATGTTTTGTTGTAATTACAATGTCTTGTTGCGAAATATGTATGTATTTGATATAAATCACGCAAGTAATTTTAGCATATGATAGGGTATTGGCAGAAGCGGTATTTTTTTTTATCACAACTTAAAAAATATACGGATATATCTGTACAACTATGTTCACTATGTCGTATTAAATTGTGATTTAGTAGATTATTGAACTTTTACTGATATGAACGAAAGATATTCTAGTCATCTATAGAATGAATTGCTTTAATAATGAATGCCTTTTTCCTTCTTCAATACTTTCTATTCTAACTTTTTCCTCCTCGGAGTTGGTTCATAATTTTTCTCGGCGGTAGGCCATATTATCTGCTGCCGACAGAAGTTAACACCTACCAGACAAAGTCTTGCCGCCAAGCGATTCGTCGTGTTCCGGCATGATGTCTGGTGACGCCGTACGGAGGACGGGCTTGAGCATTTGTGTTGCGATGTGTGCCGGGTACGATGCGCCAAATGTCGTTGTGTCAGGAGTTTGGTCGTGGAGGGTCTCTAGACCAATCTCCCTCTGGCGCAGCATCGTTGGTCGTGTGTTGTGTTTAACATTGTATCACCTCGCTCAACTGCAGTCTTCCTTCATATTCACTAAGTTTTTTAAGTGAATAGGCTACATAAACTAGCGCGCTTTATCATCAACGATTGCATCACTGCTAATCATCAGGCAGGATTGCGGTCAAGCATTAGTTTGTAATTATTATTTAAAAAAACATTTTAGTAAGGATCATCATTATCAGCATCTGCCTGGTTTCTTCTCGTATGTTATAGTCAGCTTCCAGTCTAACGGATGTTGGAATAAATTAACATTTATTTTCTGTCCTTTGCTCACTGTAATAAAAAACTAAAAGATGCACTGAATTGGAATTTAGTTGAGTTTATGAATTAAGGGTATAGGCACCAATATCAATTAATTATCACAAAGTTCAGGAGACAACTCCGACTTCCTTCTCCGAGCTTTAATTTTTGTGTAACGTCGGTAGTTAGATGCTATCCAAACTGGTTTATATCATAAAGATTTTAATCTTTTACGGATTAATCATAATAATCGATCCTTACAGTTGCCCCTTAAGTGTTGAGTCACAATTTATTTCATTTTCCTTTTCCGTTACAAGTTCTTACGGAATGAGGTGGTTTCTGCAAGAAGGATTGGTCCTTAGCAGCCACAAAAAGAAAAAAAGTGGTAAGAGGTTATAGGCCTTTACCGCGAAATGGAAGTTCACAGGCTTTTAATAATAATTACGAATTCAGATTTATTAGTGCGGGGATTTTGAAAATATGGTAAAAAGTGAGTATATAACACAGTTTAATGCGAATGTTTAATTTGTACAGAAACGAGGTTCACTTGAAAAAATATCAGGAGGATAGGTGTAATAAAAATGATTAATAATTGAGGAAAATAATAATTTTGTTGCATTATTAAACTAGCAGTTAGGTATTATTGGAATCAATTGTAACAGCTAATACCTACTTAGGACCCATTAACTTAATCAAATCTTATTC
The DNA here is from genome assembly GCA_037179545.1 of Sesamia inferens. Classification (NCBI taxonomy): domain Eukaryota; kingdom Metazoa; phylum Arthropoda; class Insecta; order Lepidoptera; family Noctuidae; genus Sesamia; species Sesamia inferens. The sequence continues at coordinate 18,754,349 of CM073933.1, read as the reverse complement.
CGTGGTGTTTGGCAATCTGGGCTTCTCCTAGTTGCAATAATGTCCCTTTGTGCCGATTGGCCTAGTTCTGTTCTGTCTCCTGCTTGTTATGGAGGGAAGTGGAAAAAATATCTTTTTTCTTACTCCTCCGCTATTCTCTTCTGATTAATTTCGTTGCGGGACCCAAGACAGTTGAATCGTTTCTCCGGGACTCGTCGAGCTTCATTGCTCGGCGTTTTTCTGGCGGTCTCCACTGTTGATTCTGGCTTTCAGGAGTTGCAGTGGGTGGGAAAAGTGGGGCGGGCTTTGTCCCAAAAAAAAAAAAAAATAGCGGTTAGGTAGATGATTACGAACATGGGAATTTTGAATGAGCTCTTCGTTCTTAAGAAATGCTCTACTTAAGGTTAGCTTCGGATGCCGTGAGTCACCCTTCAAGGTTCCAATGACACACAGTTTACAATTTCTTCAGATTTAGTTGGACAGTAGAATGATTTCATTATGATTCTTTATTAATTGACCTTATTTCATTTTGTTTTGAAGTGCATTGCGTCATTAATGACCTACTTCGACTCGTATGACGTTATGTGTCCTTCATGTTTTAATAAAATTTCAGGAGCCCGTGGCTAAAATAATAGTCACACGGCTAAATTGACCTGGCTAAGCTATTATGATCCGTGTGGTACAGGGCTTAGAATAGTAATAGTGGTGTCGTAAGAGGTGACTAAGGGGGCTCTCACATGGGAAGCGGGCAGCAGCGTTTCTTCTGTGGAATATCATCATCATTTCAGCCGAAAGACGTCCACTGCTGGACATAGGCCTCCCCCAAGGTTCTCCACGACGACCGGTCCTGCGCCTCCCGCATCCAGCGGTTTCCCGCGACCTCCACCAGGTCGTCGGTCCACCTTGTCGGGGGCCTACCCACGCTACGTCTTCCGGTGCGTGGTCGCCACTCGAGAACCCGTCGGCCCCATCGGGCATCGGTCCTACGGGCAATGTGTCCAGCCCATTGCCACTTCAGTGTTGCAATTCTTCGGGCCATGTCGGTTACTCTCGTTCTTCTGCGGATCTCCTCATTCCTGATTCGATCGCGCAGTGAAACCCCAAGCATAGCCCTCCCCATTGCCCTTTGAGCGACTTTGAGCCTTCTTATAAGGCCCATTGTTAGCGACCACGTCTCAATTCCATAAGTCATCACTGGCAACACACACTGGTCGAAGACTTTTGTCTTGAGACACTGCGGTATTTCGGACGAGAAGATTCTACGTAGCTTCCCGAAAGCAGTCCAGCCGAGTTGGATTCGACGATTGGCCTCTTTCTCGAAGTTGGACCTTCCTAACTGGATAGTTTGTCCCAGGTACACGTAGCTGTCAACAACTTCGAGAATATCAAATTACTGCAATCCCCAACCCGCCTGTCGAGCATGAGGATTATGGTAAATCCACTCAATACCTTTGGGGAGGCCTTTGTCCAGCAGTGTACTTCTATAGGCTGAAGTAGAAGCTATTATGTGGGTTCATCTTTACTTATGACAGGACCCTTCTGAACTTGGGTAAGCACATTAGCCATTGGTCCTGGCTGTCATTTGGATCTTTGTCAATCCGTATGAGTAGTCAGCAAGTAGCTTGAAAGTCTGTTAATCTTTTTATCGTCCCACTGCTGGGCACTGGTCTCTTCTCTACAGAGAAGGATTGAGCGTAATCACGCTTGCTCAATGCGGGTTGGCGACTTCAGACTTAAAGTCCAGGTTTCTTCAAGATGTTTTCCTTCACCTTGTAATCAGTTATTGGTATCCAAGGTATACTTAGAAAATACATGTAACTTACAAAAGTTACATTGGTACTTGCCTGACCTGGAATCGAACCTGCACAGGGAGAGAGAGGCTGGTGTTTTGATTACTAGGCCACCATGAACGCGTATATTTTATATGTAGGTATACGTATAATATTACTACTGCATATAAAATACTAGCGGCCGCCAGCGACTTCGTTCGCGTGGGGTTGGTTATGCTCCGCTTCTATTGGTCGCAGCGTGATATTATATAGCCTAAAGCCTTCCTGAATTAATGGGCTATCCAACGCAAACAGTTTTCAAATCGGACCAGTAGTTTTTGAGATTAGCGCATTCAAACAAACAAACTCTTCAGCCTTATAGTAGTATAGATTGGTCTGTTCAAGTGGTGTAACTGAATCCGGTTAGATTGGAAACCCACTCCAATATATTTGGGCAAAGGCTGTACAGTTGCTGATTTAATAAGATCATCATGCTAAACTTCTTTTTGCTTTAGATGAAACTTCTGATTAATTCTAAAGGGATTCTCAGTATTAGAATCCCAGTCCGATCTCCAATCCCAATTTCAGTCAGAATCCCAAGTTACACTGTCGGCAGTCATGTATAACATGGCTTACAAGAATGAGGAAGAAGTAGTTCTCACATATACTTCATCAACCGAGTAATTTAGGTATCAATCGCTCCACACGAAATAATGGTATTAATTTGCATCTGGTTGGGCTGCAAGCTTACCTCAACATATACTAGGCAGATGCTACCTATTTATTATATGTATGTATGTAGTAGGTCCTAAACACTAAATAAACCATGAGATGAAAATGATTAAAATTTTTATTCAGAAACGTTCAATTGCTCTATCTCAGTCAAAGGAGTAATTCCCCACACTAGGAATCAGCCAGACCAGCCAGACCGGGAACAACTACCTGTAGGCCATACAAATAATTGTTTCAGGCGGGAATCCAACCCGCAACACTAAACGAAAAAGTCGATCGCGAAAGTGCGATAACCGCGTCGTCCTTTCATACATTATTAATAGAAAGAAAGAAAGAAAGAAAGAAAAAAAAAATTATTCTGCACAAACAAAACGCACTTAATCTCAGAAAGGCTTTTATGAATACGAGTATAACCACAATTCTATCATTTTATCAAATGCAAAATATGATAAAGTGTGTGGGTTATTAGGAAGAGCGTGTGGGGTCCCGAAAGAATGATTGAATTTTATAAATCTCTGCTTCGATAAAATCATGGCTTTGTAACATTTGTCTTATTGCTTTTTGTTGTATTATGATACATTTGTATTAAAAGGGACCGAGGAAAACGTATCCTGTATTGTATTATCTTCTTTTTACCCTGTCGATAGCAATCTGAATGGACTCGGCCAAAAGAAAGAAAATTTGGCTACTTTTTCTACTTGCTTCTTCTAGTAAGCGATGGGAGCAGTGGTGGCCATGTGATATCGGTAACCAACCTTTTGTGGGTCGTAAGCTCGAATTCAAGTAGGAAATTTATGTATTTAGTTTCGCCACTGCTGTGAAGGAAATCATCGTAAGGAAACCAGGGGAAACATGGTCTAGAATAAAAAAATTGAATACTGACCACTAATCCTCACTGGGCCCGTGGTTCGATCTCTCACAGAAAAGAAACCAGCGCCCCAGAAGTGTGAACAATATAGGCTGTTTATGCTAGGCAGTACCTTCATAAGCAAATCTTTGAGTAAAAGAAGATTTTGTGTTTCACAATGGAGAATATTCATTTACAAAAACTTGGGGTGGGCTTCTAGTTTTACTGAATGTAACTGTATCCAGTATTTGATGAGCACAAAAAGTACTTAAAGTTATTACGATCACATAACGCTAAGAGACGATCATACTGCACAACGAAGTGTTTACCCAAGACCGTAAAAATCGATGTGTGTTTGTCTTATATTCGTAATACATCGCCGTCGAGGGCTCCCGTGCTTGGGCAAATAAATCCTTTCCGGGAATTACATTTTCTTTGTTTTCACAATACGGTACCGTACACTTGGTGAAGGTCAGGTTGTCGGTGGCTTAAACTGCTCAGCTACTTGTGTTTTATGGATATATTTTTCATTGCGGTTTCATTGAATTGTTTCAAGTTGACTAAGATCGCAGGAAAAAAGCTATTAGGCTAGTTGGTCATTAGGGTCTTCTATATCAAACTGTATTGTTTGAAATGAAGGTTTATAGCCTGTTCTACTTTTTGCTAGCAGACCGTCCTTTCTGACCGTTATGTTTTCAGTTAGGTATGTAAGTTTATTAAGTTTTTCATGTTCCTTTTCCTGTAAAATGTACGGTGTAATTGCCAAAAAACCGCGTACGACTATAGCACACAAAGATTATTCACTCTAAAAATTTTACTTGCCCCCCCCTTGGCCTGCCTTCCCCTCCCGCCTCTAGGCCAGAAGCTGGGTACGCACATGAAATGATCTTTACTATATCTAATATTAGATATTTTATTTCTTTTATTAGGTCTACCAATAATTGGTTACAGTGATCTATTAACAAGTATAACACACGTGAATCAACAAAGTAAACATTACATGGATTTAAAAAAACAATCTTAATAATTCTCTTATTTGTAAACTGCATAATACAATTAATCTTAGCTAAATATATAACTGTGTTTTAGTAACATACGGTACATATTAAAATCCTCATTTCTTTAAAAAAATACCTACAGACCATTCTGCCATTTGGATATTCAAATTCTTTCTAATAGAAGTTGCGAACCGACTGTCGTTTAAGTATGTGATTATTATATCTCGGCCTTTCCTTCCAATCCAATATTAAAAGCTTTCGATATTCTCCAAACCTTTCTTGCTAATAAAAATAAAAGTTGGTCCCAAACTCTCAAGATTCTTTTACTAATTTCAATTCTTAAGCAATGACGTCAGACCCTCGCTGGGAATGCAAGGTGTAAATTTTTCGTCAATTCAATAAATAATCAATCCCTTTCCTTTAGAGATACGTAATAAAGTGCGCCCACGTCTGCGGTCAGGCGCAGATAACTTTAAATAAAAGTGTCTGCAAATGTTTTGATATATTGTAGAACAGTTTTTTTGAAGCCGTTCGAAAATAAATAAATCTAAGCGAATTTAGTGTCAATGTCTTTTAAGGAAGCGTTGCAGTAATCGGTTTTAAGTTACAATAATAACCTGTCAACCTGGCTTTTTACTATGAAATATCTTCACTACTCATGTTTTCATAATATGATAATCCGTAACATTCTGACGACGGACTCTATAAAGAGCAAAAATAAACAAAATATGAATGTGCCAGCTTTCTGAAATTAATAGATTGGTTAAACTTGAAATAATTTTGTATCAAGTAAACATCTTTTTGTGCACAGAACATTTTTTTTAGATTCTTTTGAATGATTTATAAAACATTCATTAGGCATATCGCTCAAAGTGAATGATGAATTCACTTAGATAAATGAACAACAGTTCGTAAATTTTACATTTCGCGAGCCCATCGCCGGTCCAATCAAAATTCAATTAGGAATATCTTCGTGAAGAATGTTTTCTTCAAATTTATCGCTTGTCGTTCCCACCGTTTGAAGTGTTTGTTATAAATATACATACCTTTCGAAGTTATTTTGCTTTCGTGTCCTTAACATCGATTTTCATTGGCACAGACGTAACTTTGCATAATCCTAGTTTTTATTTTATGTACCTGTTCTAAACTCAAAAACAAGTGAAAAACTATAACCTACAAAAGCGGACTCGTATGTATCTTTGAGTTGACTCAAGCATGGCTTATCACTGCGATCTAGAGCCGGTATATGCTCACAGACAACGACCCCAGTAGTTCGCACGTTTGTTTACGGATACGTCTGTGTTTTACTAAATATAAATCTGTCTATCTTATATGATATAATTAACCTCCTACTCCGATTACAAAAAAAAAACCTAGCGTAAAAACCTCCTCAAATTCATTCACCGTTACATCTTGACCTAGTCATAATGTCTTGTTAACAATCTACATTTGACTAAAGAAAAAGTCAGTCCCCATGTCTATGTTAATATTATTTAAATAGGCTCTTGTTTTGATACAACTACAAGTATGAATGTTTAAGTTTGTCTAGGCTTGGTTGTCTATGTTTACACGTGTGTTCACTAGTTTATGTGATTCTATTGTGGAGGCTTCTGAATTGAATAGTGATGTTTCTACGTATAGCATATTTTGATCTTCAGATAATTTACCAAAGATTGTGTCTGAATCAAGTCCATGTCCAAATACCTGATTATTTGTCTATTTTTCAGTAGCGCTTCTGTAAAAATACTATACTATAAAACTCTAGCACAGAACTCTCCTAATTGATCCAATATCTACAATTCCACGTTACATTATTAAGGCGTACCAGGAACTGGCACCTCGTAAATCCCTGAGGATCATTTCGTAATTAAGGTCCCGAAACGAACAAGCAGCAATACGTTCAAACCTACAACGATAACAAAAATATGGGGACCGAATCACATCGTGATTTATATTTGCCGTCGGTGATCATTTCTTTTAATTGTGGTTTGTTAGTAGCGGTCTGCGGTTTGAGGCGAGCCTTAGGTGGCTATATTGATTTATCCCTTATAATTAAGTTTAGATACTAGGTAATGCTGAATCGAAATATGAATATCAGTGTTGTTTGTTTAAAACTGTGGTTTAAAGTATATTCGTTAGAGAATGTAGCATTACCGTAATTTAACGCGGTATTCCCATACTTTTTGTTGCTATTAATAATTCTGACGACGGTAAAATTTCTTTAGGCTAACATTTGTCACATCGCACTTTATAACCCTTCTTGTATAATACAAATTGGATCGCTTAATATTCACATATTCAAACTCAACGGTTGACCTTAAGCCTGGGATAATATTCGACAATCTTGTTCGAGTTCGAAAGCTATATTTCTTATGATATTATGTAGGACTGACAGTATGAGTGATATCTCTTTTGAAACAATGAGTCGATGACCTATTTTTTGCTTTAAAACATGTAATTTTAAAACTTGCCCTCAGGATTTCCAGGAATAGTGCCATATTTTTTAATAACATCCGAAATAATTCTTCACGTTTTAAAATTATGGTATTTTTGTAACTGGTTTCATGTGTTAGTGACCCCTGGTGGTGACTCACAGTGACTGTTTACCTTAGCTCGACAAATTCAGGGCTAAGATACTATTACGTGTGATTAATTTCTTTAAGAAAACATCCATTTGTTAAAACATATCACTGATAAATATGCCCATCTCCTGTTAGACAAGTTCGTTAAACTTATATCTATAATGTAAATTGAGCATTTTCCAAACATGACTTTTTTAGCATCTTTGTTAGCTTCCTTTGAACTTTAGGTCTTGGCTTGGCACTACTATACCTACTGCTACTACTAGGTCTACTGACTTTATTCTTGAATTTTTAATTAATATTTGTTGGGTAAAAGGACTTAGAATTGCTCTAAGAGCAATGCCATCATTGCGAGAGCCGTGGGTTGTTTTAAAGAATATCGTGGCTCCTGGTGCCCAGGTATGAGAAGGAACACGTGTGGTTTTAGTCAGTTTCTGACAAGACTTTTCGTTCCGCCCAGAATGTGAGAGGTCATTTGAAGACTTCCCATTAAAAAAAGGGCAATTGCATCAAGCGGAACTAACTGCTTTCTTATAATATTTACATAGTTATATTTACATAATTTAATGTCCCTTAATAATATCACAAATGTATTTTAAAGTATCAGTTATGACTTAAATTTGATTACAAGTGTAGAAAAATATTTCAAAAAGTAACGGTAAATATTGAATGAAAAAAAGTAGGTATAGATGCAAAAAATGGTACGCAACATCCGGGGTCAAAGACAAGGAAAGCCAAATTAAAGCAATTAATTATGCGAAAGAAGACTTTTGCGCAACATTTTAAGAAATAATTCCCAAAATTAAAAGGAATGATAGCAAATATTATAAAAAGTAAATAAAAGAAAAAGTATCAAAATGATACAAAAAAAGAAAGTAAAATGCCCGAATTAATGGACCTTTCGAAAGATTCCGCAAACCAAGGTCATCTAGGGTGAATGAACTGTGCAGCGATTATGTTAAAAGGGCATACTTATATTTAACTTGACATATGCTAATGAGGCTGAAGTTATTGAAAATGCAGTGCCTAAATTATTTCTGGGTAGCTCACCGGAAAGGCATTAGAATATATTACGTATCTGCTACATATGTATATAGATAAAGACCTTCATATTTATTGGACGAGCTACTACGAGTTTTCACCAACTCGGCACAAGAGTGGACACATCTGTGTCCAGTTGCTGACTCAAAATTTATCAATCATTCATCATTTCAGCCGAAAGACGTCCACTGCTGGACATGGGCCTCCCCCAAGGATCTCCACGACGACTGATCCTGAGCTTCTCGCATCTAGCGGTTACCTCCACAAGGTTGTCGGGCCACCTAGTCGGGGCCTATCCACGCTGTATCTTCCGGTACATGGTCGCCACTCGAGAATCCCTCGGCATCATCGGGCATCGGTCCTACGGGCAATGTGCCCGGCCCACTGCCACTTAAGTGATGCAATTCTTCGGACTATGTAGGTTACTCTCGTACTTCTGAGGTTCTTCTTCTCATTTCTTTTTTGATGATGATTTCATCACGCAGTGAAACCCCAAGAATAGGCCTCTCCATTGCCACACTCAAACTTCGTATTCACTTATTTACTAACCTATTAACACAAAAATGGTAGGTTTTGACTATAACTTACCAACCCGCACTGGGACAGCGTGGTATATTACGGCCCACTGCCTCTGACCGAGAGGAGGCCTGTGTCCCAACAGTGGAAACATTATGGGCTGATTATGTATGTATGATTACAATTTTTATCCAGATTTAAATGTAGATATTAATGAGTATATAATATACCGTATGACTTTTTTTTAAATATGTCTTGAATTAGGTGTTACAAAAATACCATATTTTTTTTCCGGCCGAAGTTACCACCCACCAAATAAAGTCTTGCCGCCAAGCGATTCGTCGTGTTCCGGCATGATGTCTGGTGAAGCCGTACGGATGACGGGTCTAAGCAGTTGTGTTGCGATGTGTGCCGGGTACGATGCGCCAAATGTTGTTGTGTTGGGAGTTTGATCGTGGAAGGTCTTCAGATCAATCTCCCTTTGGCGCAGCATCGTTGGTCGTGTTGTTGGGTTTAACATTGCATCACCTCGCTCAACTGCCGTCATCCTTCCTATTCGCTCAGTTTCTCCGAGTGAATAGAGGCTCTTAATAAACTAGCGCGCTTTATCATCAACGATTGCATCACTGCTTACCTGATGGTAAGCACTAGTTTATAAAAGGTGTACGGAGTAGAAGCTTATGGTATAGAAAATATTATAATATGCTATTATTATTATATTTTTTATTTTCTATAGTATACAGAGAAATTGATTGAGCAATAAACACTACACGCTTAAAGTACCCTTTCATACTAGAAGCACAAAAACAGATTTTAAAAAATCAAAAATAAATTGATCATTCTAAGGTTGCTTGGGAGAGATTGCATTTGTATTTTGTAGTATATTTTTTAAATATTTAAATAATTTTTTTTTATATAGAAATTTATTTATTATATATGAATAAATAAATTGATAAAAATGTTGAAACTCCAATTTACGCATCCTTATTTAGGGTGCGTATGATTTGTGCGCGGAATTTTATCAAATCTCTTAGCACGATATTTGCAAATATTCTTGTGTTTGCCTTTTGTTCTACAACTCGTGGTATTACTATCGGAACTGTAAAAATGTCACGTAGCAAAATATATACGAATAAATAAAAGAACCAAAGCAAAGAAACCAAATAGTGTTAAAATAAAACGGCTTTATTAACAAATCTCCTGGTTTATTCGGTTTAAGAGGGAGAACTGTGACTTTTTTGTATTCTGCTTCCTCTTAGTCATTAATTAATCACTTTTAAAGTTCTAGATTCGGCGTGGTAATTTTTCTATCAATAAATTCTGGTTTAGGCTTGGCTAAAGCTTAGAATCGATTTTCAAATGGAGTGATGATTAACAAACGACACTAATATGGATTCTAATCGATCCGTTTTTGTTTTAAATCGATTAATAATGGGAAATGTGCAAATATTTTTTTTTACTGATGTTGAATCAGTTTTCAAGACGTTTTCACTTTTTGTTGCATTTAATATTAATTAGTCTACAATATAAATAAGTTATAGTATGATCCAGAGACATTCTGTAGTTGAGTCCCAACTTTTTGTCATACCATAATGTCACTTGAGTCTTCAACTTATCGTCCACTGTATTGTTAGTTCTGTAAAAAACATCGTTTACTTTGCAACGGTTTACTTTACCGCTTCCAGCCCTGACGGTTTCCTGTTCATTTGCATAGGCAAAATGTAGGCCAGCGTTACATATGCCTTCAACCATGAATCTGCTGGTATTAGTACCAGTAGGTTACATGTTTAACTGGCGAAATGTGAGTATACCTATATTTCTGTCTTACTTTTCGGAAAATACAGGCAAGTAGTGATGCTATGTTTATGAATACAGAAAGAGCAAAAAAATGGTATTGTCAGAGTGCTGGAATGTAAACTTGGAGGAAATACTTGCGTAACATACACAGTAGCAATAGCATTTCTTTCAGCTATTCAACAAACAGATGAGTAGATACAATTTTCGGATAGGTGTACTACATATATGAGCTATGGAATAATATTACGCTTGAATCAGGGTTCAAACTGGCGCATTCCGTTACAGAATCGGATAACAAGCATGCCTGGGTCTGACGTCCCTGTTTGGTATCTTTATCTTCTTGGTTGTTGTGTATGCTGTGTATGTGTGTGTGCACAGCACCGATAGAAGTAATAAAAACTATACATTATCCTAGACAAAATGAAACGCAGAAACCTTCAGAGAGATGTCTGAACAAACTTCTCAATCGAGCGAGACATATTAAAAAAGCAAGGTATAAGAATTGAAAAGCATACGAATTCTGAAGAGAGAGGACTGAATGAATCCGTACTTCCACACAATAGACAACCGCGAACGTAATATGAGAAAATGAAAGAGTTTTCATTCAAGTTTGGAAAAGAAAAGTAGACGCGAAGACTGACTACTTCAGTTGGTGGGACTAATTAACAGGATTTTTGCAGAAAATGTTAGATTTAGTTTTAGAACAATATTTGAAAAGTTCAATAATTCGAAACTCTATAACCATTATTTATTTATATATTATACACACTACATTGCGTACACACTATCAATTACAATTTGAATCCATGAATTAGAAAAATGTCTGATTAAAAACGTGAATAGAGCAAAGAATATTGTTCGACTGCCAAAATTTAAGACATTACTACTGACAACAAGGTTGTCTGTAAAAGATCGCTCTTAGCGATAAGACTGCCCATTGTGTCACCCTTTATAAAATCTTATGGTGTACATAATAAAGAGTATTCCAGTCTATTCTATTCTATAGTGTGTCAAGTATCTACTCCACATAGTGTGATTACGATGGTTGATTTCCTACACGAGACTAAGTTTTTCTTCTTAAGGATTCTTAAGCATAAGGGTGTTTGAAAACATGAAATTCAAAGCTTAAAATAATTTAATGTAATCATCGAGTACTTTATTGAATATATCAACCATTTTTAATTTTAACATCAGATACGGTCTTGACATTGAAGAACATATCAATGGCAAAATAACCATAGAAGGAAGCAAACGATTATTTTATCCTTAAAATTCCGCTAGTGTATGAATTATGTAAATAACTTCGTCGATGACATGAATATAATCTCCGTCGTAATTATCGACCGAAAAGCAATTTACTTTGTCCCGGAACAAAATACCAGATTAAAACGCTCCATGATGACGTGACAAGATTACAATCATGCCTATCGCACTTTCTTAATATTTCTAGACACGTAGGAATTCTAGATTGTCATCGGGGTTATGTGCTTCTACGACAAAAACCTTTGCGTGGGCTTCTACAGGATAATAGATACCCTTGAGATATGAGATGCTCCTACTCTGGTATATCTTTACTGTATGCACATGTAGAGAATTTGTGATTACGTAAAAATGCTGCTGTCGACAAAGAAGGCTTACTTTATCTGCGTGATGAAACGTAGCTCCGCATGAACGTTGGAACTGCCTTGATGTTGCTACTGTTACTTGATTTTCAAAATTGAGTAGCTATCATATGATAACGTGAATAACTTGTAAGCATTGAAAAGCAAGCTATATGACTTAGTGTAAGCCTATATGATATTATAAAAAAGAAATCAAAGTGGTTTATTTCAGACCCATCTGTGTAGTCCTTTTAGTTAGTATATACACGACTTAGAAGCTAGTGATAGTACCTACTTACATCTAACAGAAAATCAACACAAACTTTTCAGCACTAGTCTACAATGGCATGAAGGCGTATCCAATAGTCCAGTATGGGGTGTCTCACCTATCAGCTATAATTTTTAGAATGTTGTCGCCATTATATATTGCATTTTGCTATAGGTATACGAAATTCTCGAAAATATATAAATCCTAGTCAAGTTTGAAAATATAGTTCAACAAACGGAAGAAGATTGCTACAATAACTTACAGTCACAACTTTTAGTAAAACGCTGTTAGCCAATATGTCTGTCGCAAAACCAACAATTTGAAAATTTCCGAATTGGCAGAACTTCAAGGTAGGTTAAACGTTAACATTGGCACAGCGTTATGCATCGTTATGCCTCTCCTGACACTTGTCTACATGCTATACAGTTTTTATAAGCTGTATGACGGTAAGGAACATCTGCACCAAATTTTATCGCCGAATTAAATTTTAAACCGTCATGCATATTTGAATCGTGTTCAAGGTCCTTTGTGTTAGCATTTGTATTGTGATATTTTATTGTACCTGCTTCATCATTCACATACTGTTATTCTGGAAAGAATGCTAATTAAGTGAAGTGTGATCAGGCAAAATTTTTTTTTACCAAAATTGATTGTTGCATAAGGTCCTTGAACCATTCATTTTCTGAGATCACTGGTAGGTTCCTCAGAACTGTTAATGTACTTGTCATTATTACCAATATAAGCAATAGACATATATTATAAACTAAAGCTATTTTCTAAGTTTGTTTTCATGTATTTTACATATCTATAAGGCTCAAGTTCAGGCCTTCTCAGAGGCTTGACCTTGCTTGAACACAATGCCGTGTAATGAAGGAGGTGGCATTGTCAACGAACCGTGTTCAGATCATCGATATGAGCATTATTATTGCCCCAGAGCGTATGAAGTACTCTACCTGTCACTTATCGGCAGAAAAAAATTATATGACTAATGGATCCGATTTATTATGATTAAATCTAGGTCCAATATATCGTGAAGTATAAAATTATGCATAACCTATATATACTATACTTATCTATTTAACAATTTCCCAACTATGTTGCAATATTGGTTTCCAGTTTATCCAGATGCACTTCCATAACCCAGTAACGACACTGCTATTTAATGTCCAGGAAAATTTCTGTCCATTCTAAGGTTGCCTGGAAGAGATTGCATTGGCGATGAGGGCGCCCTATCTATATTTTGTTTTGGTGTACAATAAAGTATATAAAAATAATTTAATAATGGGATAACCAATAAAGTATATAAAAGTAATTTAATAATGGGTTTGGTATGTGTTCAGTCTCGAAGGAGTCTTGGTATGTAAGCATGGTCATGATGGAATCGCTTTAGCTTAACCGTGCTGCTGTTATTATTTCCCCACACCTCCGAAAATTACGCTTATTGTATATGGACTTAATATGTTTTAGGGCCATCTAAATAACAGTCTTTTAAAACAACTTTTACTTCTTAGTCTATGGTGAGAAATTCCAACAATATTGTGCTTATTAAAAACATGTTTGGTATCAATGTTTTTTTTTTTATAGGGGAGAAAGGTTTTTACGTAAATATGGCCAGCGACCTTGCATTTTACCTATTCCTTATCGTTGACTTGTCTTAATAAAAGTTTCTCTTGAATTTGATCCTTATTAATATCTTAAATCGAAAAGTGAGTTTGTTTGTTTGTTTGTTCCGCTTTCACGCCGTAACTACTGAACCGATTGCCTTGAAAATTTGCAGTTAAGTTAGAAGTAGGATTAAATTATAGGGTACTTTTTATCCCGGAAAAACTTGATATTCCCGAGGGAAAACAAAAATATTGTTAGCTTCATACCAGTTCGGTGATAGATGCTAACGAATATGCACATGTAAACTTACAAGCTAAATGATACGATAATAATTAATCCCCGAAAATGAGCACGCAGGCGAAGCCGCGGTCGGAAAGCTAGTATAACATACATTATCAATCGGTATAGCTGTACCGTTTTTATGGCTTGTTTTTTTTCTATGACCATGTGACTTTGTGACACAAATTATAGAATATGGGACTAGACAGTTTTTATGAAAGTGTTTCTATATTCTTATCTATTTTATTCGCTTCTTTTTAGATGTTTTATTGGAAGACTGTAGGTATGACTTATTTCCAGTTCCCAAGATAATGTTATGTTTAGTCAGCATCTTGTCACTTATAGTTTTTTTTACATGTCTGTATATCCCGCAGAATGTTTTTATTCAACTTCGCATGACGTTGTAGATTTTATCGATCGTTATCACTCACTTGTTCGAGCTTATGTTTTATTTCTTCAATTCTCCCGTCAAAGATATTGTGATTGGATACGTGTATCTCGGGTTCTGAATGTCTAGATATTTCTTGATTTATTTATTTTCTAAGTAATTGTTTGTTTGCGAAGAATCGCACAATATGGTTTATATATTTTTGATAAGGTTTAACTTTGTGTTTTGCTCTTTTTAGTAGACAACTTCTTGAAGTTCATTCTATAGAGATTCGGTTAAGACTTCGTTTGATACGTATCGCTTTGATATAGTATTATAGACGCGAGAACTTTTAGGCAAATATTACAATTTATTCAGAGACTCACAATTTATTGTGATTTTTTTAACGTTTTTCGGATGCTGCTAGTCCTGAGAGAACTAGAGCATATTAACCGTTCCGAAATAGTTGGGAAAAGGCTAGATTATGCTGTAGCGAAAATTTTTAAGAACCGTAAATTATAATAAACAATAAAATAGACCGTAATAAACCGTAAAAGAAGTCACAATTAAAGCATTCCTTTATTTGATGATTCGACAGTCTAGCAGTTTTTAGATTTATCGCCAGTAAAAAATAATTAACGACCGTCTATTGTGGCATGCGTTTACAGAAACTGTATATTTGGTTGTATATAAATGTTAATGTAATATGAGACCAAACATATATCATTGAAGTGTTAAAACGATTTGAATGATAAGATCTACTATCTAAGCATAAAAGTATTGTGTTACACTGTTCGTGGTTGAATGTTTAATTTATTTGTTTAACTATATAAGTATCAACACGGATAGTAAAATATAGAATAACGGTGAAAAATTGTCAAAACACATTTTCCTATTACTTGCAAATTATTGTGTAGCTTTGTTAGATCGTGGTATTTATAAATGCTGCTTATAAGTTAAGAGAAGTATACGTCAGATTATTTGGTCCTTATTACTTCATAAGCAATATTTATAGAAATTAAGACGCATGTTTCATACTAACTTGATGATTACTGGGAACAGACATACATATTATGTTATTTGTTCTATCATTAAAAAAAGCCATATCTGGAGTTTAATAAACCACTAGTTTAGTAAACCATTTAGTTTTGGATTCGCGGTGAAAATCCCCATGGAGTTTCTCCATTGTGGGGGTGCTGTCACGATCGAGGATGTCAATGCCAGCCGGATTCTTATCGGTAGCAGTTCTCACATGATTCATTTCAACAGCTAGCGACGTGTTTCCGTTACACTACAATTTGAGTCTTCAAGGCTAGAGTGAATAGGCTCTTAATAAACTAGCGCGCTTTACCATCAACGATCGCATGACTGCTTACCATCAGGCGGGATTGCGGTCAAGCGCTGGTTTATAATTTATATTAAAAAAAAAACAAGAATAATGCAATCAAATAATTTGTGATAATTTTATGCTTTAGAAGAGTCGGCGTGGAGTTTCTTGCTCATTTTTCTCCATAGGTACCCACGGTTCGGAATGGGCAGCTATTTTCTTATTCTTGACTGCCCTTTGTCAATTAAAAATGCCTGCAATTAGTTTAGAAGAAATAAATGCTTTTAAAATACTAAAAATATATTATAGTAGGTATTAACTATTATGTACATGGAAACATCTCGAGGAAACCTGGGGCCCTAGCCAATGTAACATCGCTTCGTAGCGAAGCGAAATCGAAAACCAAACCAACCAATAATGAAAACGATTGACCACGTGACGCGATAAATCACGTGGTCAATCGTTCCCGCCATTGGTTGGTTTGGTATTCGATTTCGCTTCGCTACGAAGCGATGTTACATTGGCTACAGGCCCTGGATTTTAAGTCTGAAATCGCCAACCCGCATTGAGCAAGCGTGGTGGTTACGCTCAATCCTTCTCTGTATGAGAGGTGGCCTGTGCCCAGTATTGTGGTGATAAAAAAAGGTTGTTGATGATGATAATGACATGGATTAGGACTTTGATATTTCCATGACTACAGTTGTTAAGGCTCAGTTTCAACTCGTCCTGCAGACAGTGTGTCACGAAACTTCTATAAATTAAACAGTAGAAGATGTTTATGACCTTGTAGAGGGATATTTTGTTCACTTACAGTCAAGTCGCCTACGAGAATCATAGCAAAGCTCGGCTTTGTTCAGATTTATTTCCCTGTTGGACATTCATAACTTGAGCGGAATAACAAGCAGTTGGTACATTTTGTTTTGCTTAATTTTTAAATAAACATGTCACCTTATTAGTGATATTCTCTAAAAAGTTCGGATACTTAGTATAATCAGCAACAAAAGTCATTGCCCGCCTTCCAATAGTGTTTTTGCAGTACTGTTGTTTCTTTGAACCTTCTCGCTACTAGCCAGTGTGTAGTTCCCGTAGAAGAATGATCGCATCTAATCTCAGTCTGAATCTGTTAAAAACGTCTAATTTCCGTAATTTGACAAGTTTTTGCTTTTATTGTCGCTAAAATGAGAATGCGACTTGAATTAGAAGGTTTTTTTAGTACGGGAATGGGTCTTCAGAGGTATAGACGTAAACAAGCCGAGAACATTACATAAGGATCGTTTTTAAGCACGGAAATTGGCCTTCAGATGATTGAACGTATGAAAACGGGCCGAAAGGTTGGTGTAGTGTAGTTCGATCCCCGAACGGAACAAATATTTGTATGATCTACATGTAGTTATTCCTGGCCGTTTGTGTAAGTGAGTTTAAATGTTTGCACCCACGATACAGGAATAATTACTAGGAATTATTGGCAATTTTTTTTGAAGGTGTACATAATGATCGTAACATATGGTGTTCTCTAGTAGAAACTAGAAACCCAAACTCATAGAAAGTCTAAGTTTACGTATGTATGTAACTAACAAATGAGAGATATTTATTTTCTCATTGTTTACTTAAATGCCATTCTTAAATTACTGTAAAAACGTTGAATTCAGATTATTACGTACACAAGTTTAAGTGTTCCCGATCATTAAAAGTCTGCGGATATTCTACGCATTGTCGTCATAAAATGGAATGGCATCTCTGATACTACAGCTTACTGAACCGATTGCCCGGCGTGCCCAACATGGTAATGTTCCCGTTATGCCTTCCGATGGCAAGCCTATAAAAAAGGCCATATTTCGTGATGATTTTTCCAACACTCATCCTCTAGTAACAATGATGATCACATGAAGTTTAAAAACTCATTTAAAGGGACCTGCAGATAGATGCAGCGCTTCAGACACGACTCATGAAAATAGCTCTACCAGAATCGTGTCGTTGCGTCGCACCTGCCAGCGGGAACCTTTAAGCTAACGGACGCTTTAGATAAAAAGATGATAATAAATGGAACTGACAGCTTTGGGTCTATATAGATAAAGAGTCTGTTTTTGACGGGATAAATATCCACAGTCTGTATATTTTTGTATTATAGTCGACAAGTGTGTATTTGTTAGGTAAAGTACAGACGATAGCAGGACCGAAACTGTGTTCCCAACTCGCCCTTAATGCTTTAGCGATAAAATTGAAAATCTAATTTGACAGATTGTTGTGACTTGATGTGCTGTCGTCTGTACCATCGTCCAGGTTTTTTTTTATGCTGTAGTCACTGTCGGAAATCCGGCACTTAGCAAAATCATTTATTTAACACATTAATTTAACAGTTCAGTTTTTTAGTCCATTATTTGATGATTAATATACTAATTGCCGTTAACCTTCATTCGATCAATATTTCCTTTAAAGTTTAATGAATATACATGTACTAATAACCACGTTTTTTTTTGTTCTAGGTACAAAAAAAAATATGTCTACAAATTCTTGGTGGCAGGTTTGTCTCTTCGGAAAGGTATACAAACCACTTGATTTTTTCTGGTTTTTATTATTAAACAATATCTATATATATAAAAGAAAGTCGTGTTAGTTACATCATTTATAACTGAAGAACGGCTATACCAATTTGGCTAAAAATTGGTAAGGAGGTAGCTAAGAACTGGGAGAAGGACATAGGATACTTTCTATGCCGCTCCCCGTCGTTCCTGTGGGAATAAATGAGCTTCTTTGTTTCGACTTCTCCCACGCTTTTATGCTACCCTGGTACCTTGAACGTCAAAAAAATATGAACAATAAACCTTCTTTCATGTATTATGATTATTTGATAATGATGAATGAATGACGTTTATTGTTTCGACTTCTCCTACAGTTTTGTGATACCCTGGTACCTTCCACGTCAAAAAAATATGCACAATAAAACCTCTTTCATGTATTATGGTGATTTGATAATGATGAATGAGGTTTTTATTGTTTCGATTTCTCCTACACTTTTATGCTACCCTGGTACCTTGCACGTCAAAAAATATGCACAATAAACCTTCTTTCATGTATTACGATTATTTGATAATGATGAATGAATGAGGTTTATTGTTTCGACTTCTCCTAAACTTTTGTGCTACCCTGCACCTCCACAAAGTAGGAAACACGTGTCCAGTATTTTTAAGTTGATAATATTATGTACAAAATTTCAAAAAGATATAATGAAAAACCACAAAGTTATAATAAGCTTGCTACGAGTATTCTACTTGGTTGTCCCAACATAAATATGGTCAAAGACCCGCGCGCGAGCGAGCGCGGTGCGTTGACCTCTAGCGTCAGCTGTTGCGCGCGCACAATACCTATGATGATGTATCGTAAGCTGCGTGACGCACTCGGTAACTACACTGTAACAATTTCTAAATGTATTTGGGACAAAATATAACATGGTGTAAAAATTATTGGAATCGATTTAGTTGCTTATTCACTATTTATATATAACTCAAGAACGGCTGAACCGATTTAGCTGAATATTGGTGGGAGGTAGTTAAGAACCCGTCCCCGTCGTTCCCGTGTGACGTGACATAAGACATGGTCCAACTCATTCAAAATGTAAGTCAGCAATTCATATACCAAAAATGGTATAACAAAAAGCAAATGACAGCTGAGCATATTTAAAAAAAGTCTAACCGGTTGAAGCAATCGTTTAAAGCAAAGAATATAAATACTCTCTGCTGGTTTAAAGTTTCTAATAAAAAACCACAAAGCCAACTTCAACTTCAAAATTTCTAATATTGTATTGCTGTGCCATTTATCATCAATAAAAATATCATGCCGTGACCAAGACCATCAAATCTTTCTCGACAAAGCGGTAATGCAAGAGTAAATCGAAACATTCTGAATGAAAGCACTGAAGAAGAGCAAGAAATTGCACGTGCAGAGCGCCGCCTTACTATGACTCGACTTCGTGCTTCTCACTCACAAGAGCAAAGGGAGGCGGCAGTCCGTAAAACTGTTCCGTTGACAATGCGAAATCGGCGAACAAACCTCAGAGAGCATCATCATCATCATCAATCTTTTTATCGTCCCACTGCTGGAGACAGGTCTCCTCTCATGCAGAGAAGGATTGAGTGTAATCACCACGCTTGCTCAATGCGGGGTGGCGATTTCAGACTTATAAAGTCCAGGTTTCCTCAAGATTTTTTCTTTCACGTTCAGTCATTGGTGTCCTAGATATTGTACTTAGAGAGTACATATCACTTTAGAAAAGTTACATCGATACTTGCCTGACCTGGAATCGAACCCGCGCAATCATACAAGAGAGGCTGGTGTTTTAACCACTAGGCCACCACGACATCTCAGAGATCAATAGCTAGATAATTTACGAAGCACAAGTAGAAATTCATTTCTTTCACATGGTGCTACACTAAGTAAATGACAAATAAAAAAATCATGGAATACTTTTTTATTTTTTATTTACAGTGTTCCTTTAAAAAGTAAAAAATGTGATCATGTGATATTTATTGCCTTTAAGGCGGAACAAAGTTCGCCGGGTCAGCTAGTTATTTATAATTTAACAATACAGCGTGGAAAAAACAATACGATGATATATGAAAAACTGGCAATAGGAATGTATAAGACTATTTTAGTTAGAAGTATGAAATAAATCAGAGTCATAAAAATAAAAAAATTAAGGATTTTTTTTTCCAAACTAAATAATGGTGATTGGCCGACTATATATTTGGCAATATAGCCCTTTGACTACCTATAGTGATAAGAAAAACGCTCCACACGTTTCATTATCGTATCAAAGTGATTTTGATATCCTATTTACAGAATAAACAGAAATAGTTGAAATAATTACATTTTTAAGAAAACATTGCTATAAAAATTATAAAAGAATGTATAATGCATTGTCGAGTTGTATGACACAATACAACGTCAGTCTGACTATGTAACGTCAATCTTTTCACATTTCTTGTTCCTAATTATTTCCTTTTGAAACGGAAACCTTCCTGGCGACGGAACATACTTAATGAGATGAGAGATATCATGAGTATGGTGAAGTATTGGATATGACTGGTAGCATGGATGGAAATCGATGGAAGTGCTCAATTTATGGATTTGAGTTATTTTTGTATAAGAAACTTGAATTTTTTGAAAGTTGAATCACTGGAATATGAGTTTTTTTTATATTTATTAACTAGTGTTTGACCGCAATCCCACCTGATGGTAAGCAGTGATGCAATCGTTGATAATAAAATGCACTAGTTTATTAAGAACCTATTCACTAAAAAAACTGAGTGAAAACAAACAATGCCCTGCCTTGAGTAGGCTCAATTGGGCCTTTATAATTTAAGAAGTAGTTTAAATAAAGAAATGTTAAATTATGATATTACACAAATTGTAATTTGCATGAACATAAAAGAAACGATGTAATACCCTTGGTTGAACGCGTCTATTAGCTTAGTGGAGAGGTGGGCATGCAGCAGCCCCTCGGTCAGCCAAGGTCAGGACAGCCCAATTCTTAGTATTTCTAAATAGATGCGATGTGAAGACGTGGTTGGGGAAATTTCACGCATAATAATGTTTTAATCAACATACCACCTGACAGATTTTTTTTTTCAATTTTGCGGGCTTCCTTAGCGAACGTCACTAATAAGGTTATTAGAAAAAGGGTTTCTGCCTCAAAACAAGAGAATATATCAAGCAGAGAATAACTAAACACCCGTTTATAACGATATAAAGAAACACAAAACTAGGAACTATTCAGAACGTTAGATATCATAATCTGGCTGCTACTTAAAAACTGATCAGTGACCTTGCAGAAATAAGTAATGCTTTCAGTTCTCATTTATTATTTTCTTTTCGCATTCGATTGGTGTCTATGTTGTTGTGGGAGTAAATCCCGTGCGGTTCGATTCAACTGTACCTATAGCGACGTAGCTGACACATGTCTGACAATCGATTAACAAAAGGTATCGAGATGGATTCATAATCGATTACTTTATTTGTTCAGTGTTAATGAAGTGTATATTAGCAACGCTTTTGGCATTTTTTGCTATGGAAGAAATTATGTAGGTAGAAATGGTTTATAGACATTTTTTTGGTAATGTATTGTGTATTTTAATGGGGATTGGAGATTTATCCCTCTTATTCATAAAAGCTGCTTAAAGTTAACTAATGATTAGCGATTCTTTAACTATACATTTTTGACCTTTTAACGTCACTTAACGTTAATCATCCTTTATGAATAAACTCCTTAAACACTGTGGTGTTAATTTATGAACGATGATTTAAGTTAAATGACGTTAATAGGTCAAAAATGTATAGTTAAAGAATCGCTAACCATTAGTTAATTTTAAGCAGCGTTTATGAATAAGGGGGTATATTTGGAGCTTGGCCTATGATTGGCCTGTCGTGCATTTTTTTCTTAATGGTAGCAACGCTAGCTGTATAATGTGTTATTCGGTAGCTCTTTGAGAGTTAAATGTAATCAAACATTTAAGCAATTAGTCGTAAGCAAGTTTAAAAAAATATGGATGTCCCGTGATTAACTTTGAATGTTAATATCGCGGAAACGTGACGCTTTACGAGACCTTTTTGGACCTGTTGTGTGTCCTCCACTTTGTGTTGATGTCAGTTATTGATTTATGTATATAAGATTCATGAATGGCTAACATTATAAAAAAAACATAATGGCGAACAGGTAGATATGCATGAGCGTATTTTATTATATATAAAGCTGTCATAAGATATATAAGGACGACAGCAGGTCAAGCTAACTGAAACTGTCAAATGTTCCTAATCAACCTTGAGCCTTAATGGTTTACCGATAAAGTTGAAAATTTAATGCAGGAATTTGATAGATTGTAGTTGCTTCATGTGTCTGTGACAGCTTCGTAGGTTTCATTTGTTTGGTTCTAAATTTGAAAAACTATTTTTTTAAATATGTTGTAAGAAGTCCATAATAAAACTCAAGCTGTATTTGACCAGACATGTTTTGCAGAGCTTCCAAACGATGCATTACATATTATTTTCCAACTTTATTGCATGACTTTTATTATACTTTTAATAAAACCGCAAAATGCTCACGAATTCTTGTTCCCGGACGTTCGAACCGGTTTTAAAATATTTGGGAGAGGGTTCAACGCAATCCCGTTTTAGTTATTGGTCGACAGATTCAATAAGAGTGATGTCCATTGCTACACAAGCAGGGTCAAATTAAACAAACTAGCGAAACTCTGCGGGCGTGATGCGTATCGATATATTAACATAATAAAACAAAAAAGAAATTGAATTGATTTTGTTTTCTTTAAATAGGGCTTTAATAAACTAGCGCGCTTTACCATGAACGATTGCATCACTGCTTACCATTATGTGGGATTGCGGTCAAGTACTAGTTCATAATTTGTAAAAAAAAAACCTAACTCATACAAAACAGGAACAAGAAATACTGCGATCGATAAATCAAAAAAAAATATTTTTTCATTTTATAGTGTTTTGCTGTCCAAAGTTATCACGTCTGTACAGTTTGTAATCACGCCCACGATACAGGAGAAATTCCTAGTAGGGTTTTTTTAAAGGTTCCCCTTACTATTTTTTTTTTTTAAATTTACACTTATTTCCTATGATCATGTATATTGTTTGATAAACCTTTTGCAAATAAATGAAGTAATGGAAACCAGTCTTTAGATTTTAGTCCGTCTTGTACTGGGTACAGGGTGTATGAAAACAAGATAGTAATGTCAGGTTGCGAGGCCAATTTGCGGAAAAAATACTTGAAGCCGTTATGCAATAATTACATATTATGAAGCGGTGTTGAGTTACATGTTATTTAGTTAAATTAAAATTGTGATAAGCTGAAGTCCGTGCGGTGAATTTTAAATAGGTACCAATGTTAAAAAACTTATAATTTAACTAAAGCACTTCCTTGTTTATCTTGATGGTCCTCGTTACCGTGATCTAGACAGTCCAAACAAGCCATGCCATCCGTGGATGACAGGCTAACCAAACGACTGTCACGCCTAAATAAGAAAGGCCTGCGATTGGTGACGGGAACCATCATGGGTTACTGCTCGCTAAACAAACATTTCTACATCACACACGCATACACACACACATCCACGGCTCATACACAATGGTGCACTTGAAGGACTACTTGTGGAAACCAAATCCGTAACATAACATTCCTTGCTTATCTTTATAAACAACGTTATATTTGGTTTATGTGAACCCCGAAACACTTATCCAGTATTTTTAAGTAAAGAATCGTATGTACAAAATTTCAAAAATATATCATGGAGAATCACAAAGTTATGAGCTTGTTGTCTTACTTGGCTGTCCGGCTGTCCCAACAAAATTATGGTCCACGCTCCGCTCGAGCTGCTGACAGGTGCGTTGACCTTTGGCGTCAGCTGTGCGCGGTACTATGATCTATCGTAAGTTACGTGGGGCGCTCGATAACCATACAACAATTTCTAAATGTATTTGGGAAAAAATATAACATGTTGTAAAAATGATTGGAATTAAATCAGTTGCTGAACAAACTATATTCAGGTCTCGCATAAACAAAAAATAACTTTGTATACTTACTTTCGTTACTTTTTGTTGTTTTACCCGAGACGTGTCCAGAATTTTTAAGTAAAAAATCTATGTAGAAAATTTCAAAAAGATATCATGAACAATCACAAAGTTATGAGCTTGTTATCTTAGTTGATTGTCCCAACCAAAATATGGTCAACGCACCGCTCGCCCGCCCGTGCCTGTAGCACGACTATTATGCCACCGTCTTCCCTGGAATCACTTGCTGGGTGCACACAGTCCCAAGGGCCACGAGTACCTAGTCAGATAGAAAAGCCGATCTCATCTAGTTTTTAAAAAATGATTGAAGTGTAGGTAGGTAGGTATAGGTATACGTTTTTCCTAGAAAAGTTAGTCTAGAGTTGACCCGAAATGACTGTCAATTATCCACCAAGGGCAGCTTAACACCTTAACGTTCTTCTACACCTTAACACCGAGGCACGTACCAAACACGTACCTTATACGCACATACCAAAATATGAAACATGGCGATTCCATTTTATTTTCAAACCTACGCACACAAATAGAGGTACCTAAATGTGAAAGTATCGAGTCCGAATTTCAATTAGGAGTGCTTCGTATGACGAGTAATCTCCCTTTTCATAGCGGATTTCAGCTTTAGTGAGCAACCATCAGCAAAAAGGCTCATCATTTTACAATATGTCTATATATTGGTGATAGGTACATTGATTACGTCATAATTGTTAAACGTACTACGCCAGTTTTAATTAATTTTTAATTTTGTCCGGAAAATTGAGCAGAAATCGATACAGCTTATACAGGATGGAAGGGATATCGACGAGCAAAATGAATTCGTGAATTCAATACATGAATCTAGACGTAAAGCTTTTAGCGGGCTTATAAAACAAAAAAAAATATCATAGAAAAGTATAGTACCCACGCGGTGAAACTCAAAAGATGTGCACCTCTTTTTTCAATAACCGACCAGTATTTTTAATGTCACTCTCTATTATATAAAAAAAAAAATAAAACTAGTAGTACTAAGGTAATTTAATAGGACAAAAAATATTCCTGGATGATTTAAAAGTAACTGCAAGTACCAACGCGGTCTCTATTCCTAGAAATATGAAGCAGAGTTGATATTTTTAATCTAAATTTCTCTGGAAATTATGTTTAATTACATTTACGTTTTCCTTTAACTTGTTTACTTTGATATAGCAACAGGATTATTACGCACAATATGTTGTATCCTTATATAACCATTACGCCTTGTTTACATGGAGAGTTAAGCAGATGTGTTGTCGTCTGTAATATTAAAGTTTCATGTGGGGCGTGCCTATTATTATCTACTGAGCTTTATCTAGAGACCGGACTGCTACTGACAAAAACGTAATAGAAATCTCCAGTAAAACTGCATTCGTTTTATTGAAACTTCTGCTTATATCTTTGTAAACTTAACATGATTTTGTATAGAATCAACATAATGTTGCGTCTTTTCAGGAGTTGATTCGAGAGAGATGTAAAAATAAACTCATCTTTGAACACCTCTACGTCTGTTAGGAAACGTATGTCTTTCAGAAACTTTAATGTTTGAAGCTCGAAGAAGAATTAGAAGGCTAATAACTGTAATATAAAACGTTCATAATCTAGTCCCATTCTCAGTCGTATCCGAAGCTTTTCAGCTTTGGGGTCTAGGGTCCGCTTTACCAGTCTAACTGCTTATTTTGGCTAAACTTCGATATTTTCCATGAAGCGAATGCCGTCTGACCTCCACAACCTGAAAGCGATATCGAAGCGTTGCAGTTAGACCAATTGTAGGACTTTTGAGGGCTCCAACAACCCGTAACGAGTGCCACTAGATGTTCGTATGGCAACCGGGACTAACGGCTTAACGTGCTTTCCGAGGCACGACCAGACCAGTGCAAATATATATTCATATTCATGCATACAAAGTTTGCACTGCGCGGGGATTGAACCCGCGCCTCCTTGCGAAGCGGCCACGTTCGCTACCGCTACGCCACGGAGGCTGTCTAATCGCATTCTTATCTCGGCGATAAATAAATTTCATAAACTTGTCTAAAATGTAGCGAAATTTGAAGTATTATTTGACCGATTGATTAAACTGAGAATGTTCTTAAAATTTAAAAAAAAAATGTCCTTAAAGTTATATGCAACGTTATTTTTTGTATATGTGACACCCAAAATACTTATCCAGTATAAGTGACTATGTACAAAATTAAATCTATTTATCTGCAGATATATTTTACTCACTTGATAACCCATGGTACGCGTTAACCTCAACTTAGGCGTAGCTCGTGAGTTGGAATTTCATTTTTCACTAAGACAGTTGGGAGTTTATTTTATCGCCACTAGTTTTAAAACGACGAAAAAAGGAAATATACATATACATATATAAATTTATAAACTAGCGCTTGAGCGCAATCCCGCCTGATGGTAAGCAGTGACGCAATCGTTGATGGTAAAGCGCACTAGTTTATTAAGAGCCTAATAATATATATAATACTAAGTAAGGAATATATAATAGTATCCATTTATCATTAAAATGATAACAACCATACTAGGCCTGCATGGTGAATAATGGTCAAGCCCGAGAGAGGAAGTCTATGTTCCAGTAGTGGGAACATTAACATTTCCATGACAGACAGGTCACTGCGTCAGTGTTTGTCAATGTCAAAACGAAACAGAAGTAATATCTTTTGATGAGCAGTTAAATCTATTGCCCCTCCATATGCTTTCAACTACACTATCCAGTTACACAGCCTCGTTTGCGTAATAGAGTAATAATTCACTCTTTGTTTATTGAACCCTCTACGTTCGTTACATAGAGGGTATGTGCTCAGCCCTATTGTTTAGGGATGATAAATTAGCGTAGCTTACCTGTCGGGCGGGATTAGCACCCCCGAACGGACTCAATTGACACCCCTAGCGATGTCGTTTGTACCTTTTTATTTGCATTTGATTGTTGATTAATTTGAATTGTAACAATAGCACATATTGTTTGTTCTGTATGTCCTACAGGTGGATTATTGTATTGTGCGGTTGGTAATGACTCCATCGATCACTGTACTGTCGTGATGGAAGGCCGTCTGTGCTCTTGTATTAATGAGTGTGTTGAAATATGTCGTGTTAGCTATGGTATTTAAAATGGAACAACGACATGCAGTAAATTGACCTCTTATTTGGGTGACATCATATTTGTTGATGTGCTTTGTTAATTTTCTGGTTTTATGTTAACTTAGCACCATCCAGTGATATCTACTTTAAAAGTTTGTAGCTTACATCTTGTAACCAAAGAGGATATCTCGTCTGCCAGGTCCATGGGTTGTAAAAAGATATCGTGGTCCACGTACCATAGGCAAGTGAAGGAACACGGGTGGATTATAGGCGATAAAAGTCTGACACGCCTTTCTGCTCCGCCAAGAGTGGGAGAGGTCATTTGATGATTTCCCAGCTAAAAAGAGTAGTTCGTGATTTTAAGAATTTTCAGTCAGTTTAATTCAATCTAGATGTTCAAACGTTTTTGATTTTATAATGTGCATTCTGTGTGAACAAATAAAAATAATTTAGAAAGACCTAAATTTCATTAACCATCTATTTGAATAGAATTTCTCTTGGATACATTAAACGTTTGTTTGTTAAGCGTTTTGCTTCCTCCTTTATACCGCGTACATCGAGGGATTGGAACAATTTGCCGGCGTCGGTGTTTCCGTCACATTACGATTTGAGTGTCTTCAAGGCTAGAGTGAATAGGCTCTTAATAAACTAGCGCGCTTTACCATCAACGATCGCGTCACTGCTTACCATCAGGCGGGATTGCGGTCAAGCGCTGGTTTATAATTTATAAAAAAAAAAAAAAAAAAACGTTGAGACTGAAACTTATGTGTTTGAGTTTAAACTCATTCATAAAATCAAGGTGAAACTTTATAATCTCATTTGTTAAATATAAACATGTGAACCGTTTCATTTTTCCTGCCTAATGGCGCAGCTAACGGCCGTCCAAAACATATTACTTATAAAATCTAAAAAGAAAATCTAATTTCTTGAACACTAACGCGAAGTAACACGATAATATTAAAGTCACAACAATTACGTCTCACTTATCGGCGCGTCTCGTCGAGTTTTTGCCAAGTGCTCGACTCGTGTGAGTTATGACGCAGACATCAGCTATCTTGACGATAAATCAAGCTCGGGCTTCTTCGGGCATCCTCGGAAAAGCTCGAGCTACCAACATTACCGGTAATGAGCTTCTTACGTTTGAAGACTGAGATGTAAGCTCTAGAAAAACGTACGTGAGTACTTACTTGCAGGGATTAAGCCTTTTGTTTTGTTAACGGATAATCGAGAATAATGTTTCATTGCACAAAGAGGCTGTTTGTTACATTTTCAAATAGTATCTGCGCTGTATTTCTTGTTTAGCTTGGCAAGCTATACTTGTGCCAATTTTATAGGTATTCTTTATTTTTACTATATTTGTGTCTGTTATAGTCTTAGGAAATCAGAGAGAAAAATAGAGAAAAAAAAAAATCAGACTTTGAATTAGCAAAATTTTTTAGAATTTTAAATATTATTTTACTACTAAATTGCGTTAAAGGGTATTTTCTTTGAATTTTGCTCGTTAGATTGGATGATGTAGCCGGATAAAAAGTATCACATGTGTTAAGCTAAGTTATAGTCTATCTGTATCAAATTTCATCCGAACCCGTTGAGATGTTTCCGTGTGATTGAGTTACAGACATACAAATCCAAACTTATAAACATATTTGGGAACATTGTGGGTATCTGGCCCCACGTTAATAATTTACTTTTACTAAGAACGATCACTTATTTCACCGACATCTTATGAGAGAAACGACTATTTCTAAAGACAGTTATTGAGAGTGGAAACTCCTCATGTTTACTTGGAAGAAAATAAGACATCAAAACGTCAATGTAATTACGGTTGCGTGCGAGTTATCGGAATGTGCTAACAGATTACCGCCGATGTAACAGGAATCCGATCTTTTAAGCAAAGAAAAATATACGTTAATTACCAGACCAGGATCTTTTTATATATTATATCAACTAGTGTTTGACCACGATCCCGCCTGATATAAGCAATGACCCAGTCGTTGATGGTAAAGCACATTCGTTTATTAAGAGCCTAGGCACTCTTGCCTTGACGACATTTAAGTTGTAGTCGACTGAAAAACTGCCGCAGCTCTAGGACATGTCGGTCTCCTCACGACGTTTTTCTTCACCGTTTTGAGAAAAGTGGTGATGTAATAATTTAAACAAAGTCTGATGGGTCTTTTTTTTCATATTGCCGTCTATCTCTTCTTGCATGGCAAGAATTCTTTTTTGCCTTTTATATTAGCTGTCTTTCTTTTTTTTACCGCTATACCTTCTTTTGCGGCTTGTGCCTTGTCCTTTTTCTTCTGGGTTGCTCTTTTCCCAAGTCAATACTTTTGTTTCTTATCTTTGGTCATGTTTTGTCATCATTTTTACATTTCTTATATTTAATCTTCTAAATTCTATTACACAATTGCACATTTATTAAGGTTTACATTATTATTTTTAAAACAGTTCTTGCAGACGGCCTTGTTGGCTGTGCCGCTACCTTGTTCTGTTCCTATCGATTCTTATTTTAGCGATCTTGAGGCAAAACCGCTCCAGATACGGCCTGGAGTGTTTATCCGCCATAAGGTCTGCGATGGTTGTTTCGTTCAATATTCTACCTGTACTTACTTCCAGGTCGTATCTGTCGCGGTTGTACCTCGGACAATTGAACAGAGCGTGCTGGATGGTCTCAGTTGCCTGTGTGCCACACACACAGGCCGGACTGTCTTTTTTATTTCTTTCTGTCTTTTGAACTTACGACCTACAACTTGTAGGTCACGGTCGATACCACAAAGCCACCGCTGCTGTCCACCCATTCTATTGCCATCAGCAGGGCATAATTCCCGGGTTGCTACTGAAAAATTCCAAATAAAAACCCAATGGCGCTTTGCCTGGCTGAGGAATCGACCTAGGATCTGATGCTAAGCCGTAGCGCTTATCTATTGCTGAGGGGATCAATCCAAAACTTATGAAATTGTAGATCGCTGTGTGTTTACAAAGCCTACTACGAATTTAATTTGCTAAATCGGTCATGTTGGCAACAGATGTGGTTTGGGATGGATGGTTCAGGCAAATCTTATCTGTTAAGGGCAACCTGCACTCTAATTAACATAGAATACTAACAATTTCAAAAATTTTGAAGCATATTCCTAATCTAAATGTTCGAAAAATGTGTTTGGTTAACAACATAAAAAAACGGAATGAATGTTATTGAACTGTCACAATGAAACCCATTTCTACTTATTAGTAACCGATGTTGTTGCAAAACTTGGATTTGTCTCAGTAAGTCATAATACATTGAGTCGATATTAATAAGTTACGAACAATGACATAACAAATCATATAGAAAGCTTTTGGCAAGAAATATGGTATTTGGTGAACTGAGGCTTAGGTATCCATTTCTTGACAAGTTTGAAACATTCCAAACCAAACAACTAAGCTCAGTTGAAGCGTGCGACCTTTGTTAATGTTACCTTGGCCTAAAACTGGTCGGACGGATAATATGGTTCCTTTTGGGAACTTTCCTTACAAGGAGAAAGAAATGAAATGAAATCGTTTATTAAGCAAGTAGGATCACCGACCACTTTTACACGTCATATGTTTTTTTTCTTTATTTTTTTTTTAAACTAGATGAATCCGGCATTTCCTAACTGACTACCTCTGAGAAGAAATAGCCGAAACAAACTCAGGGATCATCGTCTTTTTTAAAGTCCAGACATTAAAAATGAAAATGTTTACAATAATTTACGTTATAATTACGCATATTGCTTAATAACAATGCTTAACAGAGCGAGCAGCTCAGTCCCAAGCCTGTCTATCCTCTAAATAATCTGAGATTTTATAATACCCCTTTTTGCAAAGTTTGGCCTTTATATAGGTTTTATATCGTTTAATGGGTAAGTTTCGAATGTCCATGGGAAGCTTGTTGTAAAACTGTATACATTGACCCATGAACGAGTTGCCTACTCTGTGGAGACGAGTGTGCTGTACAGCAAGATTGTGTTTGTTCCTGGTATTTATATTATGAATATCGCTTATTTTCTTAAAATTAGATATATTTTTATGTACATACATAAGATTTTCAAATATATATTGTGAAGCTACAGTGAGAATGTTCACCTCTCTGAATTTTTCTCTAAGAGAATCTCCAGGACCAAGGTTGTAAATAGCTCGAACAGCCCTTTTCTGTACCTAAAACAAAGATGGTATTGATGTCCGCACAAGTTCCCCAGAGAAGAATCCCATAAGTCATAAGACTATGAAAATAACTAAAATAAACAATTCTGGCTGTATACAAGAGGAGATGTAACAGATGATTATTAATTTTTGTTATTTATTTTCTAATTCGCCGTTGTCACTGATACAATTCGTTTAGTTAAACAATCATTCTCTCAACCTACTCTTCACGTGACCAGAGGGCTGGGCTATTTTTTGGCCAAAGAATCAGCATCGCTATACAACGTGCCAATGCTGCCAGCCTTTTGGACACGTTTTCTGTTGACAGCTATGCGGATGATTTTTTTGATGCCCTCTGATTATTTCCATTCCTAGTTTATAGATTTGTACCTATTTTTAAGCTTTTAAATTATGTAAATATTAGTCAATATAATTGGTGTTGTAACGTAATTCTCTCAATTACTTCTGTAACTGTACTTCATGAAGAGCCATGGATAATGTTAACTACTACGTACTTACGTACGGCAGAAGTTACCACCCACCAGTTAAAGTCTTGCCGCCAAGCGATTCGTTGTGTTCCGGCACGATGTCTGGTGAAGCCGTACAGAGGACGGGTCTGAGTAGTTGTATTGCGATGTGTGCCGGTTATGATGCGCGAAATGTTGTTGTGTTGGGAGTTTGGTCGTGGAGGGTCTTCAGATCAATCTCCAGATCCTTCACGACCAAACTCCCGACACAACAACAACACCCACGCCACAGCCACAGGGAGATTGATCAACAACCACACCCACGCCACCGCCACAGGGAGATTGATCTGGAGATCAATCTCCCTGTGGCGCAACATCGTTGGTCGTACTGTTGAGTTTAATATTGCATCACCTCGCTCAACTGCCGTCTCCCTTCCTATTCACTAAGTTTTTTTTAAGTGAATAGGCTAAATAAACTAGTACGCTTTACCATCAACGATTGCATCACTGCTTACCAACAGGCGGGATTGCGGTCAAGCACTAGTTTTTAATTATTAAAAAAAAAAGAATCGGAGTCAGGGGTCTGGCGGATAATTCCCGTATTATTAAGAACACTCGAATTTTAATCTCAATCTGTTAAAAATTTTCTTACAATTTCATTAAGTGTTTGACATTCATTCTCGCTGTGAGATTGCGACATGAATTATTAGAACTTGTTTTGAATGCTTGAAAAATTGGCCTTGGTTTTAAGATAAAAAAGGGAACCATCGATGTCTTTCTTTTATCTTTTAGGATTTTAATACGACCACCACGAGTACAGATAACTCAATGTTATTCAGTAAATATGGTTTTAGTCAAATGTCAGTCAAATAAAATGTTATTTACGTATTTTCACACAAATTCTGGACGTAATGCATACTTAAGTTCTAATTCATGTTCGACTGTACATGTAATTTAGTTTTAGCACTAAAGTTCTTGCTCGTACTAGGGTTTGCTTCTCAAACAAGCACGAAGTTAGTTTTGTAAAGTTTTCTACGTAAATTTTGGTTCGTTTGTTGCTACCCTGCCTTGTAGATGTTGTGTTACAAAAGGTTGCATGTGTGTAGGTATGTCTGACGAGACAACTGATTTATCCGATTGATTTAGGAAACCTAAATCATGTAAATGTGTGTAGGTTTCTATGACTTGTTTCATTATGGGCAGGAGAGTAAATGAAACAAACGTTTAATGAAATACGTATAGTCTGGTGTACAAAATATATATGCATATATACCTATATGTGTAGATACAAATAATAGTGTCAATGCGTCTTCACATTGATAACTTCTTTTTTAAAGGAGTTTGTGGTTTGGTTGCTAAGACCTTTGAGCCATTTCTTCGTTATTCTTGTTTTCTTTCGTATTTTTTTTATAATTATAAACTAGCGCTTGACCGCAATCCCGCCTGATGGTAAGCAGTGGTGCGATCGTTGATGGTAAAGCACGCTAGTTTATTAAGAGCCTAATAATTCAGAAAAATTGAGCGAATAGGAAGGAAGACGGCAGTTGAGCAAGGTGATCCAATGTTAAACCCAACAACACGACCAACGATGCTGCGCCAAAGGGAGATTGATCTGAAGACCCTCCACGACCAAAGTCCCAACACAACGACATTTGGCGCTTCGTACCCGGCACACATCGCAACACAACTGCTCAGACCCGTTCTCCGTACGGCTTCACCAGACATCATGCCGGAACACGACAAATCGCTTGGCGGCAAGACTTTGTCTGGTGCGTGGTAACTTCTGCTGGCAGCCGTTGTTTTGACCTAAACTTAACTTAACCTATCTCCTTTCGTTTCCCGTGTGAGCCGACTAGGAAGGGTTTGGGGTAAAGTCATGATGTGGCCACTATCCTACAATATTTCAATGTTCTTTATAAATCATTCACTGAATGCACTTTTTACTACACAAATTACGCGCTTTATTTAGTAAAAAACACTATAAATAATTTTAAAAGTCCAATGAAAAATGAGCGTGACACTCAGCTTGACTTTCCCCCCAAAAACCCCTTTTTTCTTAACTTTGTGTAGTAATAACTGATTATGTTATAAGAATTGAAAATACGCGACTGAATTATACTCGAGAGTAGAATGATTAAAATGTTTATATTTAAACCTGTCAGGAGTTCTCTACGTCAGAAAAAAAGCTTATGTAGTTTTACTTAGTCTTTACTACAATAGTATTTTTTGTAATAACTTAAGGTAAGAATCTTACACACAAATTTCTACAACACCTTCCCAAAAATATAATCAGCGAAACGAAACACGAAAAATACAACTCCCTCCAAAGTCAATCACAATGAGATTACAATCGCCTAGGCTTGAATGGAAATCTGTTGCTACAAGCTGCAAGACGGATGGCGAATTAAACACCACCATGTACGAGTGATCGAGTATGAAAAATCGCTTTAGATGGCTATTCGATTGCCACTTATCGATCAACGTATGACGTGATACGATTTAGATTGTGAAATCAGGTGCTAGTTGTTATTTCGATTGGGTAAAATAGTTTTTTCCTGCTTTGAGGGCAATGTGAAAGTGCTACAACACACTTTTTACAATTGTACACAGCTTACAACTTTACTAGATATTGTAATGTTTTTTTTTTAATCGGCTGCTTAAACAGGGTATACTGTGAATGCCTTTAACGAGTAAATTATGTTTCCAACCAGTGTAAAAAACTTTAAACAAAAGCCTTAAGTATTATGTCCTATTCTCACAGCCTTTTTACTTTTGTTTAATTAATGCCTTAACCTCTTTACTTGTTATCTTTTTAGTGTTAAGACTCTCTCAAGATCAACCTGACGAGAGCAAGATACAGCTGTGAGTACAGAATACAACTTTGTATAATTTATTTCTGTTTTAGACAAATAAGTAGGAAAAAGAAGAACTTATCATTGCTATTTAATTTTATGTTTTGTCATATGTTTCTAATTAAAAATGCCCAAACTAATGGTGCAAAAAATGATATATAGTAATTAATATTTATCTCTTGGCCCGCCATGGGCGGTACCCCTTTTTTGTTGGTAAACATTTTTGGCAAGTATAAAAATATTTCTCCCCTTACGGTTAAACATTTGGCCCCGCGAAAGGGCAAATTAAATCATACACTGAGCGTCTCAATTATTCCAAACGCGCGGTATATGCCACAGGCAGTTACAAAAAGAATGGTGGCGCTGGTCCTTTGAAAAGCCCATCGGGGGGTGCTCTCAAAGCTGTCACCCCCAGAAGCACACTTCACTACGACCGTAAACATCAGAATCGGCAAAAACGCGCTCACGAATATCCACTGACACTTAAATTGCTCGACTCGCACAAGCGCAAACTACTGAAGCAGCAATGTACACAATATGCTCCAACTGCGCGGCAGGCTCGTTTTCGGAAGCGGTAGAGGCGCCGTGGCGGCTGGTGAGGCGCGCATGCGTGAGAAATCTCACCCTATTGGTCTAGGATGACGTCATCGGGGTGAACCCGTAGGTCTGAGTGACACTAACAGTCACCCCCGAGCGATCGCAGGGGCACCTCGTGTCCCTAGTAGTCATACAAAAACAATCGTTGAATTAACAATCTGTGAAAGACAGTGATAACGTACTATATATTGTGTAAGTGTTATTGGTACAAGTGTTAGCTTGCATCTGAACGCTGGTCGGCTACAGAAGCTGATTCTTCTTTAAAAAAGGTAACGTTATCTCATGTTGTTTACAGTTTCAGGTCGTGTCAGTGTTCTCAATGATGCTAGCTCATGTATGAGTTTGTGAGACGTGTTTTATCATACTTTGGATATGTGAGAACCGTTGAGTGAAAACAACGTCGTAGAAAAACGTTCAGTCGCCAGATTTTTACGCTGATGAGATTCTGATGTTTTCCGTACCATAAATTATATGCCGCCGGTTATTTGTTTATCTCACAATACATTTGTCTACCCTCGCAAATAAATGAGCTTGTTCTTAAAGTTTCTAGTGGATAGTAACAAGAAAAGACAAGGAAACTATTTGAGTCAAGATAAAAGATCGTTTCGTACAAAGTTTTCTTCTTAAGTGTATTTACTGTGTTAGTATGTTATGTTGACGTTACTGTGTTTAGTTTTATGAAAACCACAGTTTTGTCGTAAAAAGAAAGTTATAATACATTCTGTATTGCTGCTTTGTAGCTACAATGTCCCCTACGTTGTTGGAGAATATATTTTGATACATTTTCCGAAAGACAGAAGACTCGTTCAGAATTTATACTTGTGCCTCAGTTCCGTGGTTATCAGTAGGCTAAATCTGTTCTCTCCAAATTACAGATAATATCAGTTGAACAGGCAATTTCAATATGTGTTCGGATACCATTGATAAATCTTATTTCCGGTGGGTTGCGTAGGTCAGAAGGAAATTGCATTCATGTGTATTTGATATTCTATATTATTATCCTAGTGTATGGATGGATGCAGAACATTATTAATTTCCAACTGAGTTACTTGAATTGAGGCAGATTTTAGCTATGTGATTAAAAATTTGCAAGTTAAAGTAATAAAAGTGCTTTAAGAGGCCAGTTTATATAGTCTTTTGTTTAAGCGTAGAACTGAAAGCAGTTTGAAGCATTATTTTCTTTTGAAATTAAATAGAAGACTGAAGTCTTTCTGACCATGTTCAAATTAATTAAGAAAATTGAGCTGTAGCTGGTCAAAAATAGTTATGTTTTCATAGAAAACAACAATGTTTACTTTCCATTAATAACGAGTTCCAAGCCGTTTATTTACTCAAGTTACATACAAAAGAGTCGTTGCCAATTTGAATCAACAGTGGGATCACGTTTTAGATATTGAGTATGCTGTGGTACCAAGTAATCTAATACTTTACATAAATTAATTGTACCCAAGAGCAGTTACATCTCCGATCTAACCAACCATTACGGACTTTCATATCCTATTTGAATATTTAAAAGGAACAAAACGG
Source organism: Sesamia inferens (assembly GCA_037179545.1). Taxonomy (NCBI): domain Eukaryota; kingdom Metazoa; phylum Arthropoda; class Insecta; order Lepidoptera; family Noctuidae; genus Sesamia; species Sesamia inferens. The sequence continues at coordinate 18,717,361 of CM073933.1, read as the reverse complement.
GTGGTGTACAGTTTGCGTCGCGAAATTGTTTTTTTTTTGCCATCGACATAGAGTTTGGTTGCAATGGGGAAGTCATTTAAATAACCGCTGAGTCCGGAGGGATAACACCCACCTAAGTTAATTTGTTATGTGGTGCTACACTTCATACTTGGAATTTTGTTATTAAAATTCTGAAATTTGCCAATATTTGTGCCAAGTAAATGGACACAAACCAAACACACAATGTTTTTTTTTTTTAAATTTGGACAACAAAACCATGTTCAAAAGTAAAATTTTCCAGGTTGTAAGTTTTTTAGTTGTGTAAATATGTTTTATCTTACTGACATCGATTATATGTAATTTTCATGGTTTCACTATAATCCTGCCAGTGATTTTCTTTGCTATAAATGAGAGTGAGCGATAAAATTTCCTTGACCAGATTTTCGAAGGACCCTGAAGATCTCACCATGACCTATAGATTTAAGTTCCTCACTATTTGACACCACCAGCACGTCGCGCAGTTTATATAATTTTATTTGTTTATATCAGTATTCCTATTTCATCTTGATTTATTCTCCAGGATAATATGGTTTTAGTTACAGCTACTCACCACTTTTCAGATCACCCGTAAAATACAAAAAGGCGGGTGACAGATTGTCTGTACGGTTTGCATAACGTGAATTTGTTCTTTCTCCTTATCAGTTTCGGCTAACCTATCAACACAATAAAGATATTTTTCTTTGTTAATGAAACCTGTTCAGTAGTATCTGATAGCACTTGAAATCCAAGTAACTTGTTACATGCATACTATAATATTGTAAGAATGAAGAATCTTATACGTGTTTGGTCAATCTCGTTTTTCTTTTACACTGCAACGATTAAACATACTTCACTTTCAGCAACACGTTTTATATGAAAACTGAACTTTGGCGAGGCGAAAATATTATGTTGTATACGATCTTGGTAGCTCGTTGTCGCGTACGTTTTACGAGGTCGAAGATGTTACGTCTCATCTCACGGTAATATGTTAGATGGACGATTTTACAAGTCGCCAGCAGCCTTCAAAAGGTAGACTTGCAAAACAGAATCTTGGAAAGTTTTCATTTTATTACAAGAGTTGGTTTTTCGTGAAACTAGATTTCTTTTATTGAGACTTGGATTCTTAGTTAGCACTGGAGAACTAGAAGAAATTTTGAATATTATTCGTTATAAGTTTTTTTATAGTTTAGGGTGTTCGTGAAGGCAAAACGTGCTTAATTTAAAATCTAATTTGTACACCTAAATCCGATACCGCTTCTTCGGGAAAAGAAAACAATTCAACTAAAGCCGTGCCGTGGCAAGAGCAGGATCCACTGAAGAAATAAAGGCAATTACTGAAATGGGGAGCCGCATGTGCGTCGAATGCCAATAATTGGAACTAATCACCGATACGAACTCGGAAAAGCTATTAGATTATGGTGAAAAAATGGCCATGGACGCTGTCGAGCTAAGTAAACTGTTCCTTGTTTATGAGAAGGATCTCATTAAGAATTTGCGTTTGTTGTGACAATGAGAAAGAGCTTACATTTAAAGAGATATTTCAAAAACTGCAAGGAGTATTTTTTGCAGGTATACTGCATATGTATTATAAGAAAATTATGGAAATGAAGAGTGGTGGCCCTGTGGCAAGGGCCGTGTGTTGCGCCCAGGTTCAAACACGGTCCGGCAGCAGTGGTAATGACATAATTTCCAAATGCTATGCTATTTGTAAATTATGTCATTACCACTGCTCTCAAAACTGTGCATTCGAAGATAAGGAACATCTACCAAACCGCACTGGGACCGCGTGGAGATTTACGGCCTTACTCCTTCTCACTCAGAGGAGACTTGTGTCCCAGCAGTACACACACATAATATATATACACATTTGATACTCGTATATGTTTGGAAAGTGCCTCAGTTTTGTATGAATGAAAATAATAATGAGAAGGGTGAAGTTGGGGAGTTGAATTAGGTTAAGCGATAGCTGCATAAAGAAAATGAGAATACTCCACATCATAGATCGATCTAATTCTTCCGCTCAAAGATCTGATGCAAAACCAATTTCCTGATAATATTCAATGGAATTTATTCTCCAATTATGAAAAAAAAAACCCTGCAGTGATTGAGTAAAAGAATTTAATCCGTAGATTAGCTTCTGGAGCCATCGTTCAAACGAGTCCTGATCGGTAGCGTTCGATAATCGCTCCTAATTTGATTGGCACTCGGGCAGCTGGCAACGACGTGAACACTCTATTACTCGCCAACTTTGTAGGGTTTTACGGACCATCAAAGGGAGTTTAGTATATTGATTGGCCTATATACGCCTTACTTAAATCATTATGGTAGTTTTGACTACTTGAGGGCCGGTTCTAATAATAATGAGAACATTTAGTCTGATCACAATATCAATCTGTCAAAAATACTCATTAACCAAAAATTTACTCAGTATAAAAAAAAATATAAGTTAGTGCTTGACTGCAATCCCGCCTGATGGCTAGCAGTGATGCAATCGTTGATAGCAAAGCGCGGCAGTTTATTAAGTGCTCAATAAAAATCACTCACTGAATAAAAACTGAGTGAATAGGAAGGAAGACGGCAGTTGAGCGAGGTGATACAATGTTAAACTCAATAACACGACCAACGATGCTGCGCCAGAGGCAGATTGATCTGGAAACCCTCCATGGCCAAACTCCCGACACAACAACATTTGGCGTATCGTACCCGGCACACATCGCAATCACCTGCCTAGCCTTTTCCAACTATGTTAGGGTCGGCTTCCAGTCTAACTGAATTCAGCTGAATACCAATATTTCACACGGAGTGACTTAATATATGACATCTACAACTCAGTTACTATATCCTTACTAATACGATATCCCTTCCTAGTGGTCAGACTTTCGGATTTCGGGCCACCCGTAATGACGGTCAATTATCCAAGAATAACAACCAGGATCTACAGTTAAACGTGCTTTTAGGAATATGGAGGAGTCTTAAAACTCACAGTGAAAATATTTTGACAGTAACGGTCCTGGTTACTGTTATCATTCATAATATTAAATCTTTTGTATGTTCATAAAAATATAAAATTGTTTAAAAAATACAGTGATGTCCATAATATACATACTAGGAACAGGCACAAATTTATTGTACCTACAATACCGCTCAAGAACATAGGTGGCTCTTTTAGATGCAAATGTATACATTTTTACAATAGACTTCCAGAGGTGGTTCAAGATTTGAGCCTGGATAAATTCAAATCCTTCATTAAACGTAAGCTGTGTCAGAAAGCATTTTATAGTGTTAAGGATTATATTGAGAACAAAAAGGCTTGGGCTTGACCTGCGTCCGATTTCTATACACTGATTGTTCTTTGATTTTTTATCTTGTAGTTTTAATTTGTAATTATTTATGTTTTTTTTTACTCAAAGCCAGTACACACTATGTAGCCAAGCATATTGTACGTTACGGAATTGCATCGTTGACAGGGGTATTCGGCACTGGTACAGCTACACAGTTCAATAATTTTGCATTAATTCAATTTCTTAGTATTGTATAATTGCATGGCAAACATGTGAGCACAATGTACTTGCTGTAAAGCATCTATTTGTTGGGTTAATCTTTTTTTTTATTGATTTCTGAATTGTTGTCATTTTTTTGTGTGTTTTCCATAATGGACGCTCTTAGCGTACAATATATTTCTGCATCGTTCTCACACAGTTGATTTCAACGTGAATGATGTAATCAAATATTTGTATCAATAGCTTGATAATTTAAAAGAGTGTCCATGGAGTTTCTTGCCCGTTCTTCTCCATAGGTACCTACTCTTTGGAATGGGCGACTAGCTTCACCTTACTGACTGACCGGCCTTCTGATAATTCAAAAGTGCCTGTAACAGGTTTATTTGAAAGAAATCCTTTGATTTTGATTAATAATTTTAATCAAAACTTATCAACCTGCACCTGTTAAACGGGTTCACAGGGTAAACGGTTCACCTTCAAACGTAGACATATAATTAATTTTAGTAGAATTTCTGGTCCGTAAATTGAGTCATTTATCAATATTATGTAGTGATTTAACGTTTTACTGCACTTAACCTACTGATTTATTGTTATCTAAAATAAATACCTATAAATAAGTCGATCAGACAACGGAAGGACAATTTTCAAATTTTAAGGTACGTGTATCATCATTATCAACCTTTTATCGTCCCACTGCTGGGCATAGGTCTCCTCTCATACAGAGAAGGATTGAGCGTAATCACCACGCTTGCTCAATGCGGGTTGGCGATTTCAGACTTAAAGTCCAGGTTTCCTCAAGATGTTTTCCTTCACCTTCAGTCATTGGTGTCCAAGATATACTTAGAAAGTACATATAACTTTAGAAAAGTTACATTGGTACTTGCCTGACCTGGAATCGAACCCGCGCACTCATACTTGAGAGGCTGGTGTTTTAACCACTAGGCCACCACGACATAGGTACGTGTATATACTATAACAATGTTTAAGTACAAAATTTATTTTATGTGGTATACGCAAAACAGTTCAATGTTTAGGTTTCTAATAGCTTTATTTATCTGTTAACGTTTTTACAATCAATCAAGAGGTATTTTAATGTCTTTAAAACTATCAATGAAATGTCTTTAGAGCAATCTCTTAGAAATAAGTGTTATGTACAAATGTCAAAAATATAGCTAAGTATAAGAAATCGTAGTTTTCGAATACACTTACAAAAAATGACTCGCTCGACTAAAATAAAGGTACAGGAAGCCAGTTTTCCTTTCGCAATCGGCTCTTTTGTTTTGACAAAAAAAGTCCAGTTAACTAAATATCTAATTAAGCTTTGGAACATCTATGCCAACATTGGAAGTGGTTTTTCGTGTTAACTAAAAGGGGAGATAGTATTAAAAAAATCAAAATCAAAATCAAAGCATTTATTTCAAATAAACCAGTTACAGGCACTTTTGAATTGTCAGAAGGTCGGTCAGTCAGTAAGGTGAAGCTAGTCGCCCATTCCAAAGAGTAGGTACCTATGGAGGAGAACGGACAAGAAACTCCATGGACACTCTTTTAAAATATTAAGCTATTGATACAAATATTTGATTACATCATTCATTTTGAAATCAATCGTGTGAGAACGATGCAGAAATATATTGTACGCTGAGAGCGTCCATTATGGAAAAAAAACAACAATTCAGAAATTAAAATACGCCGTAGCAGCTAAGAGATGACCAGTCCCCTCTGACGGCGTCCGTTCACGAACATGACGTATGGATCAGCATCATTCAGCTCAACCATATTGAAGGGAACCTAATGACCCAACACACACGCCACCACCAGCGAGACATTTGAGTGAGCATGACATACTCTCAACAGCCATAGCACTATCAAGTCAATAAACGACTAACCCAACAAATAGATGCTTTACAGCAAATAGATCGTGCTCACACGTGTTCCATGCAATTATACAATACTAAGAAATTGTTTATTGTTTTCTTTCCATTGATTTTGTTAATTGACTGGTACCTATTAGTATGATAGTCGATTTAGATTTCTTAGCAGTGTCTGTGGAGTGTAAATCGATTAAAATATTAGGTGTAATCAATTTCGAGCCAGAAAAGATTGAACTTCTTGCTTGATGTTAAACCGATAAATAAGTCCTTTTTAGAGAGAAAAATATTCGTAATTTAACCCAACACAGAGGAAATAATGTCTAATAAAAAAACGTGATTGTACTCTTTTTATCTCGAGCATTTTCGACAATCGTTGATTTCGAAATTTGGGATACGTGTTGAATATTACACACGCGAAAGCTTCTCTAAAAAGCTTCAATATAAAAAAATAAACTGCTGGTTTATTAACATAATTTAGTGTTATAAATATTCACGTAAATTGTATTGTATATTGTTTAAAACAATAAATATTTTAAGTAAATTAACATTGAAGCTAGTAGTATAATTTCTCTCATTCATCATTATCATCTGCCATGGCTTTTCCCAACTATATTGTGGTCGGCCTTCACATTTTCCAGATGCAGCAGAATATTAGAATGAACGAATACTTGGAGCTGCTTATTTGACCTCCACAACTGGCTAGATAATACTATATATACCCTTTAGTAATAGGCACTGGTTCGAGACTTCTGGGCTTATGAAATCTGCAACGACTAATGGAGATCCATGTATGGTAGGGACCAAGCAGGGAATAACTTAAATTTTATTCTTTATACATTTTTTTTTTATTATAAACTAGCGCTTGACCGCAATCCCGCCTGATGGTAAGCAGTGATGCGATCATTGATGGTAAAGCGCGCTAGTTTATTAAGAGCCTATTCACTCAGAAAAACTGAGCGAATAGGAAGGAAGACGGCAGTTGAGCGAGGTGATGCAATGTTAAACCCAACCACACGACCAACGATGCTGCGCCAAAGGGAGATTGATCTGAAGACCCTCCACGACCAAACTTCCAACACAACAACATTAGGCGCATCGTACCCGGCATACATCGCAACACAATTGCTCAGACCCGTCCTCCGCACGGCTTCACCAGACATCATGCCGGAACACGACAAATCGCTTGGCGGCAAGGCTTTGTCTAGTGGATGGTAACTTCTGCCGGCGGCCGATGTTATGGCCTATGTTAGGGATTAACTATTCTTAATATATATTGGGGATTAAGATTACTACTAGCCTTTTCCCAAATATGTTGGGGCCGATTTCCATTCTATATTACAACAACTCTTGGTAAAATTAGTGGTCAAACTATCTAGTCTTCTGAGGACCCGTAATGACTGTCGAAAGTGACTGCGACTGCGACTGTCTGCTTTTCGAGGCACGGAGGGGTCTCGGTATGTAATGATGGTTATGGGTAGCTTAACCTCATAGATCGACCTGTGGTGCTGTTATTATTTAGCCACGAGTCTCCCTACGTTCCTTCAAACTTATCACGCTAATTTTGAGATGTATATGAATATTGATAAAAATCAAAAATCATTTATTCAAATTACGCTGAGAATCAGTACTTTTTGAACGTCAATATTACATAAGACAGTCCCCTAAAACGCCCGCCCGTTAGTGCTTTCTTTGGGAAGAACTGGCAGAACAAACTCCCCAGTAACACAGCTGCCTGTTCATAAAAAAACACATTCATTTATACAACACTATGTATAGTAATGAACACAACATAAAATGAAATTATACCAGTTAGTCACGCCAAAATTGAAGCAAAGCAAAAAAAAATTTCATTAAAATAGAAATTTACCTAAATAAGTAAAACTTATTACCTAAATAAAAGCCGTGTGAAAGCTCACATACTTATGCGTTGTAGAAAAGAAAATTATATGAAATCAAATTATAACATGTCAGTGAGCTAATTCTGGAGAAAGAACACAAACATTGTCTTGAGTTAATCAGAGCGACCAGCTATTCTTATCATTTAAATAGTCGTTTACGGAATAATATGCCTTTGAACAGAGCTTGATTTTTAAATGCTTTTTATTAGCTCCACTTGTATATTGCTTGTATATGGCTTGCTTGTTTGTTTGTCCGTCTTCAACTCAAAATTTTTTCAACCTTATCTTACATTAATTTGTGCAGGCAAAGTATTTTTCAGTTTAGATTTAGATTTAGTTACTTGGGTAACGCATCATTACGAATTTTAGCACTTGCTATTCTGTCTGTTGGAGATCAAGAAAAGTTTGGTAAAAACAAATGAGCACCACTTAAGCGTTCGTGTTATCCGTATATTATTATCGAACTAAAAAGTTGAAAATAAATATAGCTTAAAAAATTTAAAAAAGACATGCTTTTGAGTTTGATATTCTTTAAAAGCATGTTTTTTTTAGTTATTTAAACTATATTTATGATTTGTGATATTCTAATACCTATTGGCCAGTATTGACTTTATTAATCGATTTAATATGTTCTACCTATATTTAGACATACATACAGTTATGTTATGTAAACAGCTCGCTGCGGTAGTACAATAGTTTATGTTATTATATAAATGTTATTTTCGCGTGTGTGTGGGTGCGTCATGCTTTTTGCGTTGTACAATAATATTAATTACTATACTTTAATTAGAATTTAATGTGATAGGTCTAAACCTGTTTAGTCTAGAACGTCTAGCCGATTATGCTTATAATGAGTTTTTGGACATTCCCGGGTATTGCCTACTCTTGTAGCATTCAATGTCGCCAAAACACAAGCGTGTCTACTCACCGCCAAAAGAAAACCTTTTACCTTGGCTCCTACTTTTCAGAATATATCCTTGGATTGCACCGACCGCCTTCAGCTTTTGGCAGTTGAGATTTCCTCGAACCTTAACTTTGGGAGGTTCATTGGGTCCAATGCCAAGGTGGCTGCCAGGAAACTTGGCGTTATCGCAAAGGTCCGGCGGTACTTCGGCACACAACGACAGCTTCTAATGTTATACAAATCACAGATCCGTTCATGTGTGGAGTACTGCAGCCACGTTTGGGCTGGTGCTACAAAATGCCACCTGGCTACTTTGGATTCAGTAAAGAGGCGTGCGAAGGGGCTAATTGACAACCCGGATTTAGCTCTGAACGGTCTCCAAAGCTTGGAGTATAGACGAAGAGTAATTAGCCTTTCGGTGTTTTATAGGTTGCATTTTGAAGAGTGTGCGAGGGAATTGCATTATTTAATTCCCCCATCTCCGTTCCATCATCGGACGACCCGTCGTAGGGCAAGTTTCCACCCTTACGTTGTTGACACCACAACGATTGGAACGAAGCGTTTCGCCTCGTCTTTTATAACGCGTACATCGAGAGACTAGAACAATTTGCCAGCTGCGGTGTTTGCGTCTGACTACAATTTAAGTGACTTCAAGGTTCGCCCGGTAAGGACCAGACCCGAGTCGACGGCGCGTCGTGTTTCATGCGCACCTCAAAGAGATGTCAGCACATCGTGACGGGGTCCACGAAGACCGATGCCTCCTGGGTCAGGGTTGCGGGTTGGTTAACCAAGAAACAATGGCCCTGACTGTCGCACAGGCAAGTGAAGAAACACGGGTGGGTTTAGGTCAGTAAAAGTCTGACACGCCCTTCCGCTCCGCCCAGAGTGGGAAAAAAAAAAGGCTACAGTGAATAGGCTCTTAATAAACTAGCACGCTTTACCAACGATTGCATCACTGCTTACAATCAGGCGGGTTTGCGGTCCATTACTAGTTTATTATTATAAAAAATAACTTTTTATCCGGATATTATTATGGAATCGTAACTTATGCGTATTTAACCGCGGGGCGCAGCAAGTTTATCATATCAGCGAGTCATAAAACCGATAATCTTGCATTTTTAGGGCTCCGTACCCAAAGGGTAAATACGGGACCCTATTACTTCGACTCCATTGTCTGTCTGTCCGTCTATCACCATTCTATATGACTTGAACCGTGATACATTTCACAGATGATATATTTCTTTTGCTGCTAAAACAACGAATACATTTTTTTTATATAAATAAATTATAATCTATACTAATATATAAAGCTGAAGAGTTTGTTTGAACGCGCTAATCTCAGGAACTACTGGTTCAATTAGAAAAATTCTTTTTGCGTTGGATAGCTTATTAATCCAGGACGGCTGTTGGCTCATCACACTCCTACCAATAGGAGCGGAGCATATGAAATTCATATGGAAACTTACGCGGGTGAAACCGCAAGGCGCAGCTAGTGTACCTACTTATAACTGGACAATATTATTATAGATTTAAAGTATGTTTTCACTAACGCTAAAATGTTTTATTTGAGGAAAAAATATGATTATTTGACTATAATCCATACTAATATTATAAATGTGAAAGTAACTCTGTCTGTCTGTTTGTTACGCTTTCCCGCTTAAACCTCTAAACCGAGTTTGATGAAATTTGGCACAGACAATCTTTAGACCCTGAGAAAGGACACAGGCTAAATTTAATGTAAAAAAATTAATATTCCCGAGGGAAACTTAAAAAGCGCGATATAACCAAATTCCACGCGGGCGAAGACGCGGGCGGACAACTAGTCACATATAAAAGCTGAGACGCCAATTTTTATTTCAGAAATGAAAATATATGTCTGTCGATTGAATAATCAGTCCTAAATAGAGACAACAAACGTAAAGTGTTACAAGGTTAACTAGCTGGGCCTCGCGGTTTCACCCACATCAGCTTCGAAGTTGTAAGAATATCCGGATAAAAACTAGCCATTATGTTAATTCTGGTTATAAGCCATCTATTAGCCAAATTTCATCCAAATCCGTTTAGTAGTTTTTGCGTGAAAGTGTAACAAACATACACACAAACTTTCACGTATATAATATTAGTAGGACTTTCAAAGGAGCCCTCCCCTCCCCTTTCCCCCCACCCCAGCGCCTCTGTCTTTCATGAAACTTATCTGTAGGTACCAACAACAAACTGTACCCGTCTTATCTTAGTTATCGTCGATTATCCCATCAAATACAAAGGTAAGCTATGCGCACACACTACAAGTTAATATCAGATGGCCCCTTCCCCTGTACAAGCTATAATTTCTGTTTTACATAGGGGACACGGGACAGGCGTCCCATGAGTTAATGTTACCTGTCACTTCAGTGATTGTGCCAATTGTCAATGTTATGTAATCAGTTTGTATTTATCGATGTAGCCTAATCAGCTTATAATAATCCCACTGTTGGGAAACAGGCCTCCTTTCGGTGAGAGGGAGCGGGAGCCCAGTGCGGATTGGTAGATGTCCCATGTCTTCGAAGTTTTTGGCTCTAGGATATGCTTATTTCCTCAATATCAATCTCCCACCAAACAAAGCCTTGCCGCCAAGCGATTTGTCGTGTTCCGGCATGATGTCTGGTGAAGCCACACGGAGGACAGGTCTGAGCAGTTTTGTTGCGATGTATGATGGTATGATGCGCCTAATGTTGTTGTGTTGGGAGTTTGGTCGTGGAGGGTCTTCAGATCAATCTCCCTTTGGCGCAGCATCGTTGGTCGTGTTGTTGGGTTTAACACTGCATCACCTCGCTCAACTGCCGTCTTCCTTCCTATTCGCTTAGTTTTTCTGAGTGAATAGGCTCTTAATAAACTAGAGCGCTTTACCATCAACGATGGCATCACTGCTTACCATTAGGCGAGATTGCGGTCAAGCGCTAGTTTATAATTATTAAAAAAAATATGTATTCCTTCACCGTTTTGAGAGCCGTGATGAAATAATTTACACAGAATAACGCGTCTGATGGGGTTCGAACTTACGACCTACAACTTGTAAGTCGCGGCAGTTATCACTAGGCCATCACTGCGCCTGTCTACAAATTACTGTTTATTAGAAACACTATCCCACTGACAGACAGGTGGAGAAACGGACGGACACTTTGGGATAAGCGGACGGAAGGAAGACATCGTTTCTTAGTTTTGCCATGTGTGTTGTTTTTTTCACGGCTATGGCTTCTCTATCATATATTTTTTGCTCTCTCTTTTAAAATAGTTCGAGTATTAACATATATGTATACCATAGATTGTCCATAAAGTTTTCAACGTAATTGCAAACTTTTTAAACAATTTTGTTAGTATCCCATAACACAAGTCTCGAACTTACTTTGGGGCTAGCTCAATCTGTGTGATTTGTCAAAAAAAAAAAAAAAAAAAACTATGGCCGACTGTGCGTTGTGTTCCTCGCACACCTCATAAAGATATCAGCACATTGTGGCGGGGTTCATGAGGACCGATGCTTGCCAGGGCCTCAGTTTGCTTATGGGCTTGTTCGAAAGAAATACCGTGGGCCATAGCGCACAGGTAAATGAAAGGATACGGGTGGTTTTTAGTCGGTAAAAGTCTGACACGCCTTTCCATTCCCCCCAAGGAAAGGGAAATCTTCTAATAACCTCTATTAGATGATTTTTCTTTCCAAAAAAATGGCTAAACAAACAATATATTCTAATTGTAATGTTGTTGACACAGTGAGTATTCATAATTGAATGACTAAATTAACAAGACTTTTGTTTTATTAGTAAAAGGGATAAGCTCCCAAAATAAATTAGTGATAAAACTTTCCTTTTCATTAAAATCAAGTTGATTCCTCTTCAAAAGTATTGACGTTCCGAACGAAAATCTCGAGCCGGCACTTAATGAACTCCTAACTCAAAAGTTTTCACAAACTTAAACGCAAACGTTTACGTTAAAAAGAATGGGAAGGGTGTTATAAAATAAATCATTTTTAACTTAATGAAATGAGAGAATATATCAATCTTTTGTCTCAAGACTGACGTTAGGGCGGGAAAATTAAGACTGAGAAAAATGGTCGGCCATTATGTAAATTATTATTTGTTTATAAGTAAAATGGTGCATTTATTTAATGACTTTAGGTAGGAAATGCGTTCACTTTGCGGAATTAAAACAAACGTAATAACTCTCATTATGTTGTTTAGTAATTTCAGTAATTTGTTTGGCTTTACACTTGGGGCTGGATTATCTGTAAATTGTCGCGTCCCTATATGTTGTGTTTTTTTTGTACGGCATTTTGTAAGTTATTGTAATTTCATTTGCTTCATTCATATACATAGATCGGTAACTTTGTATTTTTTTTTTTTTTTTTATTAAATATAAACCAGCGCTTGACCGCAATCCCGCCTGATGGTAAGCAGTGACGCAATCGTTGATGGTAAAGCGCACTAGTTTATTAAGAGCCTATTCACTCTAGCCTTGATTTTAAAACCGCATTTCATTTCATTTCTTCATCTCACGATGTATGAGGCGATCAGAAATAATCAGATGTCATAGTAATCTATTTCTCAAAACGAAGCCGACAATAACCCAATACTCTCATATTCATGCATCCGATTATTCATAAACATACACAAAGTACCTCATCGACCTTCTAAATTATGGTTGAACATCCTCAATTTGGTGAGCGAAACGGTTTCGCTCGGAGCGATAGGCGATTGAAAAATTGTAGCGTTGGAAGCTTACGTAATTTGCTAGTGACTGTGAGACTTGATACGGGGGAGTCCCGCCCCGGGGTATTCCGGGATCCTCCGGGCTTGTAGGGTGCGTAATGCGGGTTTGACACTCATGGTAGATGTTAGTGGAAATTATTTTCGATTATCATTTGTAGACGGTGATGTAGTTTGGGATTAAACGACGTTATATCATTGTTAGTAAGCAATTGAGAATTAAGATGGAAATACATATAGCGGAGGTGAAGCTGTTGAGGCAATTACATAACTGTGACGTTCAGTAGAAATATAGTCGTCAACACGATACTGTGAAATATTAATGTAAGAGTTTGTTAGCACTAGGAAGCACTAGGAAGTATTTTGGGGCCTGTCTTATGTAATATTGACGTTCAAAATATGCTGATTCACAGACTAATTTCAATAAATGACGGTTGATTTTAATTTAGATTTTTCAGTTTGACAGTTTAACAGTAAGTTCTCTGAGAGTGAATTATTTTTTGTATAAAAACATAAAGTACAACATTTCGAGAGGGTATGTGTAGAGTTTCTAGCTCAAGCTTATCCATACGAAATTACCGTTTGAAAGGAATTGCCTCAACTAGAATACAAGACAATAATATTTTTGCTTGTGAATTTTAATGTTCAAAGGTGTCTTGTAATGTGCTTATATCCAATAAATAATTTCACTTTAATTTGGCCACGTCGACACTTGATAAAGTCAACGACACGTCTTTCATATCTTGTTCGTTGAATAGTTTTCAAACTTATATCAAAACGATGAAGAACTGTCCAGCAATTATGTCGAAATTAAAGCTGTTATCTAAATACATATAATTCAAGTTGGAGTTGGACGTAGAATTTAAGTAGTGTAGAAGATACGTTAGTACCTACTGTATAGGTCGTAGTATCCGTCTTATGTTAGTTCACTACATCTTACAAGACGGTAACAGATGATATATTGTACTGTATTCTAGAAACTGAATTAGTCGGTAGAGTGGATATAACATGAACATAAGTCGTAGGTATTCTATGAAGACAATGGAATGTCAGTGTCTTAGAGAGATTGAAGCAACATATAGTACAATGTTGACAGAGAGTTGTTAATCTGGAAGCTCAGGATTATTATATGATGTGATATGAGGATATATGCTAATAATGATAATAATAACAAAATTGCAGTTTTGTGCAATTGTGTTTTTTATAAACTTCCATTAAAAAGACAGTGGCTTCGTAAAAGCAATATAGGTATATAGGTAAGGCCGTGACGTAGGCTCAGGCATTTAAACATCGAAATGTACTGAATTGCGCTTTTTTATTAGTCGTTAATAGCTCACTGCTGGGCATAAGCCTCCTTACTCTGCTTCCAACTGCGATAATTCATATTAATATTATAAATGTGAAAGTAACTCTGTCTATCTGTCTGTTACGCTTTCCCGCTTAAACCTTTCAACCGAGTTTGATGAAATTTGGCAAAGACAATCTTTAGACCCCGAGAAAGAACATAGGCTAACATTTATTGAAAAAAAAAATGATATTCCCGAGGGAAATCTAAAAAGCGCGATATAATCGAATTCCACGCGGGCGAAAAGCTAGTAGATCATAATGAAAAATTTATATAGAAATGTCTTAATGTGTAACTTTTTAAATATATTGATCATAAAGAAGACCAAGGCGAAAAGAAACCGTAGCCCTGGAGCATAAGCAAGCGAAGAAAGATGGTTGGGTTTTATTCAGTAAAAAGCGGGGATGGGAAATCATCAAAAGACCTCTCATTTGATGATTTCCCATCCAGAACAAAAAAAAAAGAGGTAAAGGCATCACAATTGCTGGTGTACAAACTATACCGAAATTGGGTAACACATTATTAATCTGAACCACTTTGAAATACATATATTACTAATCCATTAGTTCGTATGTTCGAACAATTTGTCTGGTCATAACATAAATAACCCAATGGATGTTGTTGAATCGTTAAAATGAAAACCATTGCTACGGATAGTGTGATACGCAATTACCCCAGTGATTAATGAAACATAGTTTCACTTTACCATTTTCTCATAAATATCTGAAACCACTTCATAAACTCTTGCAGTGTTAAAATAATGACTTCAAACGTGCTCAGGCACTCTGATTCATCGCGTTTCGTACTAATGTAGGGGAATAGAATCCGATTAATTGTGCACTGTGGGGCCGAGGCGCACTGCACGGTGTCCGGCGATACCGTGACGGATTTGCTTTTATTGTACGTGAACCCCAAAAAAGGTAGGTGCAGAAGGCTGGCAACACAAAACGCACATGTGTAGTCAGATCCAAAAATGCTTCATGAATATGTAAATAAACAAATTATTGGTTAAATTCTTACGCAATCATTCAAAAAATGGATTTAGTAACCTTTTTTTAATATTTAGGTGGTTTTTGGTATCTCACCACATTTAAATGATTTAAGAAAAAAGATTGTTCGAATATCTTTATTAAATTGTAAAGAAAAGTCATCCACCAAAATTAGGGGTTATAAAATTGAATTGTCAAACGAAAAACATCTTCCAGGTTACGTATTTAGAATTGGAAAATAATCAAATCAAAGCGCTTAATTTGCAAGTACCACTATAAATTGGCGTTCACGGATATGATTTATGATCCATTTGTTTTTTTTTTAGATACTTTTGCAACAAAACAGACGTTTACGCTGGCGGTGGTAGTTGAAATTTCAAACTATGTCGCTGTACGTGACTGCATGCAAACGCATGCAGTTCGTTTCATTTAGTTGCGCGCATTTCTGTTCTTTGTATGGACTCGATCTTCTGTACCTATTTATTCCGTGGTGATACCATGACGGATTTGCTTTTATTGTACAGCACCACCCTTTTCACCTGCACAGAGGATGCCTGTTTGGAGAAGAGGCCTAAAAATATCTGCCACTTTGCATAATTAAGTTTCGAGAATTATTTCCAGGTCTGTGGATTTGATGGTGAATGTTTTAACAAGGCGTATTTTGTGTTGGATTTTAGTCTTTAGCTCGTGGAATGTTGTAATTAGAAACATGAAAGAATACTTGCCTAAGTTTTTCAAAACGACTTTTTGAAAACTGTTTTTTTAAATGATAAATCCCGTCTGATGGTAAGCAGTGATGTAATCGTTGATGGTAAAACGCGCTAGTTTATTAAGACTATAATTAAAAAACTTAGTGAATAAGAAGGAATACGGTATTTGAGCGAGGTGATGCAATGTTAAACCCAAAACACGACCAACGATGCTGGGCTAGAGGGAGATTGATCTGAAGATCCTCCACGACCAAGCTCCCGACACGGTGCCGGCACACATCGCAATACAACTGCTCAGATCCGTCCTCCGTACGGCTTCACCAGACATCATGTCGAACAGGAAATGTTCTTTAATGAAAGTTTCGTCTTTGTTTTTTTGGAACGAAGTTTTCGCCAGGAGTCCACTTCTAGAAATCATCACGCAAAGAAATATGCGACTTTTTCTCTTTCTTTTTCTGTCTCTTTCTATTACATATATTAGTGTGAGTAATCTGCGATTTATTTGCCAAAAACCTAAAGAAATATAAGTTTATGGAAAAATAATCTGAATTCCTAAAAAATTGCACTTATTGTATACCCGCTATTTTTTAATGGTAATAAGAAAAAAATATCTACTTTACGACCACCAAAATCGTGCGCTAAATAAATTAATGGTTTTAGATTGCGCGTCGATATTCCAGCGACATGTCATCGCCTGTCACGGCATTGAAAGCCCTTGAAAATAACCACACACATTATTTGTGAATTCCTAACTTACTATAAGACGCTCACTCTCCCCAGAGAAGGTGCACGGTCGCAGGCAAAGCACAAATTTTATATATTTATGCACTAACACAACCCAAAGAGGGTAGTCAAATAAACGTTTTGGGAGTTCGGACGACAGCCTCTCAGACATTCTAATGAGGAGGTCGCATTTGTGCTAAGAACTCTAGACAATGTATATTTATGGAGTTGTAGAGTACCCACAGTTTCTTGAGTACCTATTGTCTTTTTTGTCAAGTCTCGTAGTCATTTGCCGCCTTATTCATAAACGCTGCTTAAAGATAACTAGTGATTACCGATTCTTTAACTATACATTTTTGACCTTTTAACGTCACTTAACTTTAATTATCGTTTATGAATAAATCCGTAAACACTGTGGTGTTTATTCATAAAGGATGATTTAAGTTAAGTGACGTTAAAAGGTCAAAAATTTATGGTTAAAGAATCGCTAATCACTAGTTAACTTTAAGCAGCGTTTATGAATAAGGGGGTTAATGAAAAACAAACTTTTATGTTACGACCGTTTCGTAAATGAAGTCGATGATTTAAAAACATTAGGGTTTTTAGGTCATTAAAATTAAGTTTAAAATCATGTGTTCTCTTAAATGAACAGACAGCTGTGCTGCTGGGGAGTTTGTTCAATCACTTCTTCTTCCCAGCGAAAGCACTAGGAAGTGTTGATGGGTGGGCGTTTTGGGGGACTATCTTATGTTATATTGACGTTAAAAAGTGCTGATTCTCAGCTTAATTTGAATAAATGATTTTGATTTCATTTTGGTTACTTGCAAATTTTGTCTGTAATTTATTTTTCTGAATTACATGTTTTCTTTTGACTTGGCTATGTACAAATGCAAGGGAAAACGTAATTAAAAACTCTAGCAAGCCGTGCATAAGCAGCTTATACATAATTTCCGTAGCGTTGGGACAATGTTATCAAAAAGGAGTAGCTATATCTCCCACGACTTAGGGCATGCCAGTTTTTCACGATGTTTTCCTTCACCGTTTTGAGAGCAGTGGCAATGAAATAATTTACACAAATAATAGCTGTGTTAGGAACGTAATATCTTGGTAATATTTCATTAAAATGGGCATTCATATCTAGTCATTTGACTTTGTGGTCGGACTGCCAAATAAACCAAACAAATAGCAGCTCAGTCAGCGTCCACCCGACAACCAAGTAAATATTCCATATATTACGCAATAAGTAAAACTAAACTCAGATATTTCACTCTCAAAGCAAAATTATTTTACATTCCTGACTTATCCGAGATCCCAGCTTATGTAGCGGACCCCATGTCGGTCCTCTAGTTTAAACAGTACACGTATCCGCATGCAATATTAATAGGAATGCAGTCGCACCCCTACGGCAGGGAACTGGGGAACCGACGCGCTAAATACATCACTAGTATTAGCGGGAAATCTATTCAGTTCAGTTCCTGAGATTAATTAAATTTATTGATTGACATTTAAAGAGATTATACAGTATATATCAGAACCATGTGATTGGATTCCAGGTCAGGCAAGTACACCAATGACTGATTACAAGGTGAAGGAAAATATCCAACCCGCATTGAGCAAGCGTGGTGATCCTTCTCTGTATGAGAGGAGACCTGTGCCCAGTAGTGGGACGGTAAAAAGGTTGATGATGATTATCAGAACGATATGTTCCAATGTAAGGGTGTGGTAAAGACATCAAAAACCTAGGTACTCGACCCAAATGTATAGGTCGGCTGATATTTTTGTTTTGCGATCACGTTGTTGGTCCCATGTTCAGTATATTGGTCTCTACGACACCACAATTTCTGGTAAATATTGTGTATTGCGCAACAATTGGTCTAACTGCAATGCTTCGATATCGCCTTCATGTTGTGGAGGTCAGACAGCAGTCGCTTCACGAGAAATGTCGAAATCAGTGGTTGGACTGGTGAAGCGGACCCCAGATTCCAAAGCTGAAAAAAAATGCTTTGGATGCGACTGTAATTGGCGCTGAGATGATGATGATTGTATATAGTTACCTAAAAGTAAATATATCTCTAATTTTGTCAAGGCTTGTTGTGCTACAGTTTTCATTAAATTATTTAGTTTAAGGTAAATTGAGTTTACGTTGATTCGGGACTTAAATTATGTTATGGGAATTCAGTTTGAAGGTTTAGGTTAATTTCGGTAAAGCGTTCAAGGTTTTATTTCTACTAACGTCCTATCAACAAAATTGGCTTATCTACATAGGTTTAATGAATTGTACGCACGTTTCTAAAAGCTTTTAACACTCAGTAGCTTGCAACTGCTTTGGTAATCTAGTCTCGTTGATCAAATATCCTGTGTACCTATACGTTTGACATCATGAAATGTACGCTACAAAGCCACAGCCTGCAAAAATCAAACATTTCCCCTTGGGGCATTCGCATCTCATCATGCGAAAATGTAGTATTTTTGACAGACTGTGGAAGCTGTAGTGGAGCATAATCTTCTAATCAACTAGTTCTTGCCTGAGTGCCTCTTGACAAGCCACTCGCCATTATGTTTGGTAGTGATTGTTGGATCACTAGAAGGCTCATTAGAGTCATTAGCAACTGTTAGCTAAATGAATACTTCAAAGTACAATTCGCGAGTGCTGTCACATCAACACGACGCCATCTCATCATTATTCAGTATGAAACGGTCCTTGTCCGCATTTTCCGTCGGGTTCTCCATCCAGCCACAGTACATTGTTTGTTTGGAGTGTCGTTGCACTCTACATCATACATAGCATTTTATGTACAATAGGTAGTCGTATTAAGTGGATTACACTCGGCATTGGACAATGCTTTAGTTTTTATGACCGTTTAAGCTGTGAAACGGGTGAGGGATGGATGGGTCGTTAGTACTTTTCTGTTATGGCCTGAGGGTGCAATTTACGACTATTGTTTGCTTTGAATGTGTTAGATCAGGATTTGTTTTGAAAATTTAGGGTATTTTCACTAGAGTTTGTCGTCTTGCTGACGTATCTATGCACATCAAATTGCAATAATATTTGTGCTAAAATGCATAAGATACAGTTTTCCTTTTAGTTACTTTTAGTGATTATGTCATCCAAGAAATCGCAATCAATGGGTTTCGATGAAAGAACTAAAAGAGACTATATTCTTTCACCGTTCTGCAAATTGATCTTGGAATTCAAAATAGAATCCAAAGATTAACATTGGCTGCACCAGCAAAGGCTTACTTCTGTAATCTGCCCGCTGATTTCGTGCGCTCCTAGCTCAGTCATCATGCTGTATTGAAAATTATAGGCACATTTCGGTTGGAATTAGGACCATTTAATCTATGAACGTTTGGGAGATTTGGTGCTTTAAGCACTGGCTGACTGTTGGATTAGTTGATCATGTCTGATGTTATCTGAATAATTTATCTACATCTCTCAATGTTTATAGTTATCTTTTCTTCTTTCTATGCTCCTAGCGTTGCCAAGTTCAAGTTACTCAATCAACTGATTGAGAAAGTTGGCAACGCAGCTAAGTAATATTCATTTTCCAAATTAGTAATTGAATTTGGTGTCAATAAAAAACATGCCAATATTTCATCATTAATTTGTGAATTTCTTATAATTATTTATGAGATTTTTCAACGCATTCATCGCCTTTTTCATAAAAAAACATGAACCTAAATACAAATCCTACAATTAGTATAAAAATGCCAATGGAAAAATTTTATGCGTTTGGATGGATTATGGAAAGCTCAAACTAAATTATGTGATCACTATGTATTATGTTATCTTACAAACAAATGGGTTTGATTTTGAGTTTGAGAAACCATGTTAACATAAATCGAAATTTCTATCACCATCTTACTCCGTGCTCATTCCTCACTCCTTTCAGTAATGTCGTGATATGAAAATTCATTCTATTCCTTGGCAGGGCGCCTGTAGCCTAGTGTAATACAAATCTGACGGCGGGACACGTGTCAATATATTTTATTCATGCATACAGGGACACTGCAGATTGCGTTTTGTGCAACATTGTTGTGTGTGTGTGTTAGTGTTTGTGTTTGAAGTGGGCGAGTTACTGTGTTGATTATTATCTATTTTTGGATTCTGTATGTAATAACATAGGTATTGATAGGCTGTTCTGTATGTACTTAAATTGAGGTAGTTTGAATGATAAAGGAATCGGATGTTAAGAGATTATAGTCGTCAGTATTGTATGGATTACCATGGACAAGCTTCCATGTCACTTCCATGTTCAACTCGCATTTACCTTTTTTTTGCGGCGTATACAGTTTAGACTACCGACATTATTTCTCTCTCCTTCCCCTTAGTATTCCATCAAAAGGTTGTTTGTAAAAGATCGCTCTTACAGATAAGACCGCCCATTGTGTGACCCTTTGAAAAATCATTATATTTAGGTTCTGTAATTTATATGGTGCACATAATAAAGAGTATTCTATTCTATTCTATTCCTAGATAGGTTTAAGGCCCTTTGTATAATTAAGAAACACGTAACGAATTTTAGACAGTATGGACACTATAGATGAAAGACTTCGGTCCATCATAGACTCAGTGTTGCCTTTTTTCCAAAAATCCATTCTCAGGCATTTTTAGGTGCTCATCTTCGTCAGTTTAACTTTTTCCTAACTTTGTAGGATTGTACTTTACATAAAGCGACATCCAATCTGACCTCCACAACCCAGTCACAGTATAATATGATATTTGCTTAGCTTTTACCCAATTATGTATGAGTTGGCATCCAGTCTGACCGGATGCAACAGAATGCTAGTATATTACACAGAGCAACTGCTTATCTGACTCCCACAACCCAGTTACTGCATAATACACGCTTTGATAACTTTGACTATAATGTCGAAATCTTCAAGCTGTTTTGCCTTAGACAGGAACAAGACTAAGTAAAGTTTTGCGTCAGAGTATTTTGAAGCGAGCGAAGTCGCATCATAGTTTCCTTAGAGAACACATAGTGTGTTTAAAGACGATGTTTATTCAGTCGACATTCACAACTCCTATTTTATGACGACACATAAACAAGGAAATGGTAGGACAATGTTAAGAGTATTGTACTAATTTACTTAGTTTAATGCTACGGAAATAGCTCGAAATTAAAGTGTACTTCTAGTTTCAAAAGTACTTAATTCTCTTGGGAAATGTTCCGTGACTGTGGTAGCTCTTTTTGGGTTAACTAGGACAATGGTAGTTAGTAAATGCAATTTTCAGGTCAGAAATTGTGGTTAAATTTATTTTTAGGTCAGAGAGCAATGTCTGAATTACGTGGTTTATAATTGGCGGAAGAATTACTTTTTTTTTTAATGTTGTAAACTAGTGCCTTATCACGATCCCGTCGTATGGTAAGCTGTGATGTAATCGTTGATGGTAAAGCGCACTAGTTTACGGAGTGAGCTTCTAGGTGTTGTTTTGTTAGGGTAGGAAGCTGTCTTAAGCTTTTTATGGAAGCGATTAACATCTGTTATTTTGAATTCATTCATTCAACATTTCCTTCTCTGTTTGAGAGGAGACCTGTGCCCAACAGTGGGGCGGTAAAAAGGTTAATGATGATGATGATGTTGATGATTTTGACTAGTAGAATCAGGATGTCAAAAAACCTCACCTTGGCTTTTATAGGAAACCAAGACTTATTAGACAATGTTACAGTTATCAACACACACGATAAATGGATTTATTTTACGTTTAACGTCGGGTCAGCTCTCCATCACAGTCATGATTACAAATAGGTTAGTCGTAACTAGAAAAATAAATGAACATCAGTGTCTTCATTTGTTTTTCTTTGTTGCCTTTCGCCATTCCTTTGATAGAGTTGCTTTTAATTACAAGAAGAGAAATAAAGGGGCTTAACCTTTATTTCTCTATTCAGCTTTAGGGCAAATTTTTCCATTGCCAGATAACATTTGTCCGAGGAATAAAATTGATATTTAATCGTTTTTTTTATGACGTTTTCTGTCAAAATTATTCCCCGCATAAAGTTGTCGCATAATTCTACTTTTGGCGCTTTACTTTTTGTAAATAATTTCATGACCACTGCTTTCAAAATGGTGAAGAAAATCCTAGAATAGTAAACTGGGCCCGCGTGGTAGATTACAGCCCACTGTCTCGTAGAAGAGAAGAGGCCTCGGCACATTATACTAAGTATTTATTCATGGCTACAGATTCAATATTCCATATATGTCTTTATATTAGGTGCTAATGATCATAAGATAGACATAATCGTCTATCTTATGATTATGTATATATATATGGCTAAAATTTGCGTGTTTCTTTTTAAAATATAGGATGGTCCGTTATAGCTATTCTGCATACCTGCCTAATGTACATATTTTGAATGCAATAAATTTGTAAAGTTTTAAGATTGAATCTCGATACAGAGGAGTTTATAAACATGCTGTTTGACGTAACTAAGTATCTACTGACGGTACTCGTGGCAACTACGGGTGACAAACGTGTCCATTACGCGGTAGTCAGCAACTACACGAGGGGTAGATTATAACGCGTTGCCGGTAACTACGCAGGACTTAGTCGGTAACTACGCGGCTTTAAATGGTTGTTAGAAGAATAGATTTTAAAAGACAGCATCTTAATAAAATGAAATATACGAAGGTAGGTATTAGAAACTGCAAAAAATTTGAAAACAAAAGTTTATATGAACTTCAGAAGTCTGATACAGTATGATTTTTAGACCATTGTATAAGCAGCCTTATAATATTTATTTTACACTACTGGGAACCTGTAGGGTAAATACCTACGTAACAAACTATCAGTATATATTTTTTTTTTTGGTTTTATTTGTTCCATTTGGAACCGGCTAAGGTCAGAGACTATACTGACCTTAGCTTATCTTAATCTATCCTAACTAATCTAACTTAACCTAACCTAAACTTATCTCCTTTCGTTTCCCGTGTGAAACGACACTAGGAGGAAGGTTTGGGACAAAGTCATGATGTGGCCACTATGCTGCAATATTTCAATGTTCTTTATGAATTATTCACTGAATGCACTTTTTACTACATAAATCACGCATTTTTATTTAGTAAACGACACTATAAATAATTTAAAAGTGCAATGAAAAATGAGCGTGGCACTCATCTTAGCTTTCCCCTATCAGTATCAATTAGTTCCATTTTTACAGTTCCACAACATTCATTGCGTTATTTACGTTGTTGAGCAGACATATTTTTCGAACATATGGAGCAATGAATATGCTTGGAAATGACTCCGACTTATACTCGTAGTAATAGTGTGGTGCGCAATTTGTAGGCCGTAAGTACTACGTGGGCTCAGTGCGGGTTGGTAGATATCACATGCATTGGAATTTTGGATTCCAAGACAAAGTGGTTGGTTGTTAGGTATCGATAATTGATTCTACTAATGGATACAAAGCCGGGCTAAACTTAAAAAAATCCCCCTAAAAAATAAGTTGTATTTCGCAAAAAGAGATAACTTAATACATGTGCGGTAGGCAACCCTTCCGCGGGCGGCGTGGCCAGGGCACGCGGCACGTGGTCACATTGCTTATAATAATACAGTCCAAATGGTGTTGTCACTTTTTTTAAAATTAACAAATTTCGGGGAAGTTGGAGTTAGTTCGCGGGAAAAAAAGATTATTTCAAAATTCATTAGTATTGTTACCATGATGATTATTTGGTCATGTGTTTACCTAACCTTTATTATCCTTATGGGTCGGACAGGGTTTTCTTTACATATTGTATATTCCATCACCGTTATGATAGCAGTGGTAATGAAATAGTTTACACAATGTGAAGGCAATTTCGAACTACCTACTTTCAATACTTATAGTCGAGTTGGAACGATTTCAAAAGTAAAATAGGTACCTACCATTGAATACACTAATAAATAAATATATAGGGACAAATCAGACAGATTGAGCTAGCCCCAAAGTAAGTTCAAGACTTGTGTTATGGGGTACTAACTCAACGATACTATATTTGTAATAGATACATACTCGTATATAGATAAACATCCAAGACCCAGGCCAATCAGGAAAAGATCGTTTTTCATGATGACCTGGCCAGGGATCGAAACCGGGGCCTCCAACGTCGCAGGCCACGGAGGATAATAAGAATTTTATAAATGATACTTAATCCATCTCCAAGTTAGCAAGTATTTAACTGTCACTGCAGACTCTGGGACCCTCCAGCCGTAGGTATGATAACAACATCATTACTTAGAGTTTGAAATTCAAACCGTCCTCTAACTTCCAAAATGCCGTTTTCTTGATAAATTATTGTATAAGGCCAGACCGTAATGGTGACTACTTATGCAAATTATGCCGACAGACTTGTAATATATTGGACACCTTCGACTTCATCTAATTAATAAATATCGACAGACACAGCTATTGGTGGCCAGTAGTGGAGTAAGAAACTCTTTTAGCTTCAGTCTATTCATATGTTGCACAACTTAGGCCCACAAGGACCAAAGACATCTTAGTATTTTCCCAACTACATATTTTAGGGTTGACAGCCTCTGTGGCGTTGCGGCAGCGAATGCGGCCGCTGCGCAAGGAGGCGCGGGTTCCATCCCCGCGTAGTTCAAATATTTGTATGCACGGATATGAATATTTGCACTGATCTAGTCGTACCTCAGAAAGCACGTGTAGCCGTTGGTCCCGGTTGCCATACCAGCATTTAGTGGCAGTCATTACGGGTTGTTGCTGCCCTCAAAAAGTCCAACAATTGGTCTAACTGTAATGCTTCGATATCGTCTTCGGGTTGTGGATGTCAGACGGCAGTCGCTTCACGGAAAATATCGAAGTTTAGCCAAAACCCCAGACTCCAAAGCTGAAAAAGCTTCGGATGCGACTGGGATTAACGTTGAGATGATGATGATAATGATGACATATGTTGGGGTTCGCAGGTTAAACTGGTGGTCTTAAGCCTTATCTCTCTCTGGTTTTGCTGGGTTCCGATACTTCCCTTTCATCGGACTATGAGAGTGAGGTAAAGAAAAAGAGCACATCAGTGTCTGACGTCTGTACACACACTTGGGCACCAATAATAGGTCTAATATAAAAAAAGGTTTTGAAAAAAGCCCTGTAGTTTACCAATTTACATTCAAAAGCATTCAATCTTGTGTTCATAAATTGTACACAGTAAATATTTTGGGAAGCCATGTTTTTTCCAAAGGTCAAGTTACTCAAACGGACTTGTATAAAAAAAATGTATCTACAGTTTTTTTTCTGTTGAGAACAAATGGATCGTGGTTATTAACACTGTCATTAGCAGATAAACGAATCAATTTTATAGTGAAATACTAAAGAGACTATGAAGAATACTAGATGTTTTTTGTATGGCTACAAGATGAAAATAAACTACCAAAAAATAGATAAGTATAAAGCAATTAACAATTTATATTTTTTTAAGCTGGAAAACATGTGAACCTATTGCGCAAAATAAGTTTTGTTAAAGATGTATTAGTAGGTAAAGAAGATACGACGCATTAACTGCAAGGAACAATAAACTTGACTACCGTGCTCACCGAAAATTTATAAATGAACTATATTATACCGATCCCAGCTACCATAACCAAAACTTTGGCAAAGGGCAGCGCATCAGAAATACGAAAAAGTTAAAGAGACAGCATTAACGAAGTTACTTACAGTTTTCATGCAACATGCTCACCTAACGAGCATGTTATGTTGTTACAAAGCGAAAAGTTTGAGCAATTTTCATAATTATAGTTTTTACTACTATCATATAAGTCGTGGTGGCCTAGTGGTTAAAACACCAGCCTCTCAAGTATGAGTGCGCGGGTTCAATTCCAGGTCAGGCAAGTATCAATGTAACTTTACTAAAGTTATATGTTCTTTCTAAGTATATCTTGGACACCAATAACTGAAGGTGAAGGAAAACATCTTGAGGAAACCTGGACTTTAAGTCTGAAATTGCCAACCCGCATTGAGCAAGCGTGGTGATTACGCTCAATCTTTCTCTGTATAAGAGGAGACCTGTGCCCAGCAGTGGGACGATAAAAAGGTTGATAATGATGATGATGATAAAAGGATAGTGTTTGGTGCAAATAATAACTGATCTGAAACTGCTAAACCTTTTTATTTCGTATATGTACCTACTATTTTAATTTCCTAGTAGGTAAATATGTTGATAGTTATGCCAACTTGTATCCGAGAACGTGATGTTGTTTGTAAAGTTAACGTCGACAAGAGGTAAGCTTGGTAAATGGAGTAAACGGGACGGCTTTGGAATGAGCTTTGTACGTTTTCAGGGAAACTATTTTTATATATTCGTACACTTGATTTTTAGCCCTTTTTTACATTAGCTTGCTATAGAAAACATGTATTAATGTAACAAAGAACTATAGGCTATGTTTGATTCAAACTAGTAATGTAAAATCTGCGTATTTTAGGCAAAATTGCAAGATAGATAATAAATAAATAAATAAATACGGACAAATCGCACAAATTGAGCTAGCCCCAAAGTAAGTTCGAGACTTGTGTTATGGGATACTAACTCAACGATACTATATTTTATAATAGATACATATATAGATAAACATCCAAGACCCAGGCCAATCAGGAAAAGATCGTTTTGCATCATGACCTGGCCGGGGATCGAACCCGGGGCCTCCACGTCGCAGGCAGACGTGTTGACCGCTGCGCCACGGAGACCGACAAATAATTATAATATAATATAGAAAAAATAAAAAAATACACGACAAATAATATAGTTATAGTATGAGATGAAAACCATTGTCTAACAGTAATGATTATTTGCGCAGTGTTTCTAGCCAACTACAGTTCCGTAAATGCGACATTAGTATGCCCAACAGCTAACAGACCAGAATGTATTTGAACAACAAAACGCCTGTAGAAAAAATGTGAGTTATACAAGATATGCGCTTTATTGCCGCATATAAGAGTTGTAGTACTGTTGTAGGAGTTTTTTACGTATTTTGTAAGCGAAACTGTGTAATAAAACTATTATTTGCCAACGTCTTGCTTCCTTTGAATTCATAAATCTTGAGATCAAAATGTTCAATTAGATTCAAACATTTTTGATACTGTGAGCGATTATAACGCAACAACGCTACGTAGTTTAGGTAATTTAAAATCTCAACTCTAATACTACATCTCATTCAAATAATAAAGACAGTATAAACGATATATTAACAAGCTCAACAACCACTTATCCTGATAGTCTTGGCAACACGTCCAAACGTAATTTGTAACAACGTTAGGCGCCGGCGGACGAGATAAGGGTCCGTTTGCGGTGAAACTTTAATATTGCCACATTCACTCCTTAAGAAACCACTGAGGTTAAGTTGGGACGTGTATAAGCTTTTCATTACAAAATCTTGTAAGTCTGCTTATATACCCAAGGAGGCAGATTTAGGCCTGAATATAACCTCTTTTATCGTATGCGTATGGAGAGCGTTTTATAGTTTGGGACGTTCGAGGATTGGGATTACCAAATATCGTTTGGAGAAAGTTAGGCAAAATTAAACCATTCCAGTTTAGGACCATACCTTCCTGGGTAATAATCAGTTGCTTCTAAGTTCTACATGAAGCTAGCTAAGCAAAATATGTAAGTGAAAACGTTCGAGTATTATGTAGGATCAAAACTACTTAGTTTAGGCAATATAAATTTAAGGTGACTGTCAGCAATAGAAACATGTCTATAACTTTGTTTTGTGTTTGTAAGTTTGAAACTTATACTTCAGAACAGCCTCGTGGGACGTGGAACGAAGGTTCCAAGGAAAACAAAGTTAAAGCAGTAAAACATTGCTTACCTATTGAGAATATATTACTTATATATTCGTATAAACGTGCGAAGTAGATTTTGCAATATTATATATTGCAAAATCTACTTCACACGTTTGTTTACAAAAACGCCTGTCAAAAAATGCAAAGCAAACCAACAAAAACTCGTTAATTTATTCGCGGCTACAAGGGGCTACGGGGGCTACATTAAAATTTGAGCCTTGTCAGGTGCTAAGTCCATAATTTCCCCCGGGAACAATCCCGGATCGCGTTTTAAGGGTTTCTATGAATGGCAGTTCTAATTTCCACTGACGGTCGTCTTCCAGTTTGTTTAAGGCTATTGTTTTAGATTGTTTTGACCGTGAAATCTTAGAAAAGCAATGAGTTGTGGTTTAGTTGTTAGAGTGTTTGCCGTTTTCAGTAATAATTACTTCTTTTATTTATTAAAGATTAGGTAATGATTTAAACTTGTTTAAGGACCGATATTTTAGAGACTTGAAGATGTTACAAGTATTATCGTATTATTTCAAAAAACACTCTCTTGAATTTCTGTCATCATATTTATGTACTTTTGCGACATGTTGTGACCTAAGATTTTCTTTCCTCTGTTCCAGGTAAAATATAAAATAACTCCGCAACATTTTTGGTAAGCCAAGTTAAGAACATGTGGTTTTACATTTTATTTCAACAAACTGTGTAAAATGCAGCGAATAAACTTCAATAGAGTGAGGAGACTCGGTTCGTTTGCGCGGTTTGCATGCGAAAGTTTACCGAATGTTTTCGTTTCTTGGTGAAAACCGCAGAATACGATTTTATTATGGCGCTTTCGGACAGAGGTACAAAGGCATTATGACTGCAAGGCACCTATGATATTTGTGTGTAGTAATTTAGTTGAAAGAAAGTCTTAATTATAGAGATAAAGTCACAGTACCTATTGAGAAAAAGGGGTTCTTACGGACGTTAAAAAAGCGACCTCTGCGGTTGTTTCAGCGTTTCTTGTTTCACATTTTCAAATACCACTATGTATTCCATGAGTTTTATAACTGCCAAACTATTTGGTTCTTCCACGGTACATATGACTCGACCGCTATTATTATTTGTCATAGTAAAAAATCAAATGAACAGAGGTAATTCATATTTATTTTCTGTAATTTATATGATGTACATAATAAAGAGTAGGTATTTTATTTTATTTTATTCTACATAATAGGGTATTTGACTAAAAAAAACTAATTAGTCCGTCAGTCAGATTTCCAAAAAATACTAGACACGTATTTTTTGTTTTATCAAAACAATAAACATTTACAAATATAAAAGGCATCAAAGATCAGGAGTGGTGGCTGGTGACGTCACTGGCCAGTAAAAAGTGTACAGTGTTGTGACGTCACTCGAGTTTTCAACGCACTGTGTCGTCTGCATTTTTTGTTTATATGAAAAAAGAAAAAATACGTGCCTAGTATTTTTTGGAAATCTGACTGACGGACTAATTAGTTTTTTTTAGTCAAATACCCTATTACGGAATTGTAAAGCGTTGCAAAACAACACTCCGCTTTCTAAGTCTTCCATCCAAGTAGTTTAAATAACTTTCTCAACTTACAACTTATGGTTTCAACGGCCGTTTCCCAGATTTTGCATAACTTATACAGTTAGGGAACTAATAACGTCTTTAGCCAATGGGATCATTAGAAATATCTATTATTTTGGTAGAGGGTTTAATATTCGCCCTTTGATAGACTGGTAAATGAATAGGAGACTTGAGACGCTTTGTTGTCTAATACTAACAGCAGGGTAATTGAGTAACAAACTATCAGAAGCAATGGGTTTTATTTTGACAGTTCAACGACATTCATTCCGTTGTATACGTTGTTGAGCCAACAAATTTTTGAACTTATGCAGCAATGGACTAGCAATATGCTTCGAAATGATTTTAATTGATAGTAGTTGTGTGTGCAATAAGGGTGCTGGTTAGTGTAGTGTAGTTAGTGAAGATATCCTTTTAGCTAATGTCTCTGTCCATGCTGGGACCAGGACCAAGGCTTCTTCTCTTAGAGAGGGAATGAGATGCAACCTACCAAGCAGTGTGCGTTGGTAGAAGTCACATTGTTCTGTAATTTTCGGCTCTAGGACATGCCGGCTTGCTTTTGAAAATAGAATTTGAAGTAAAATTTATGTATTAAAATAACATGACAGTAGATTTAAACTTCCTTTTAAATAATGGGTGTTTTCCTGTACTTTTTTGCGGCTTTGATATTTTTTGCATATACTAAAGTTGATGTGTAGATTTTAGACATTTATGACAGTAATTCAAAAAACGGTTTTTGTGGGTTGGATCCATTTTGCTTAACTACGTCCAATTGTTTATTATTAACAGCACGTGTGTTTCTATATTGACAATTTTATGACCATGATATAAATTGATCATGTGCACGCTCTTTGATGACTCAATAAATATCTAAATTGAAAGGTATTGTGTTTCAAAATTGTTTGATGAATTTGTGTCTTTGTTATAAATTACTGTGAGTTATCTTGGATTTTCTGTAATCCTAATGCCTTAAAGGCTTATAGGCTTAGGAGTTTAATTACATTTATGCAATACGGTTACCCATAATTTTGAAGTTTTTAATGGAAAAGGATGAAAAATTATTGAGACTTAGTTATGGATTGGCTAGATTAGGAAGGAGAGAGAATATACAATAAAATAATATTGTGCGCTTTATTATTTTAAATTCTTTTCTTTTTTACATTTTTATTTTCTTTCTATCTTTGTGAAGTAGACACAAAACAATTTTGACATTGACGTAGATCTCGGTCGTTAATATAGGTAGTATTTTATAGAACTTATACTTATACGTATATTTAACACACATTCAAACGAAAAGTCAACTAACACTAATACTTTAAAACCACCAAACACCTCACCTTCGTATAACACCGTAATAAAACAAAAAAAAAAAATGCGAAAGACATTTCGCAATTGGGTTGTATCCTAAAAAATAATTTAATGTCCATCAGATAGATTTATAAAAAAATTTGAACACGTATTTTTTATTTTTTCTTTCATTCAAATACTTAAGAAGATATATTGATTTGAAATGTCGCAAAACGTCACGCCGTGGTACAAAATATACCACGGCGTGACGTAATTAGCCCCCACTCCGTAACTTTAATACGCTTTATCTCAGTAATTTTTGGTAATTTCGACAAAATAAAAAATACGGCTCTTAATTTTTTTTATTATCTATAAGACGGACTAATTATATTTTTGATTTTCATACCTTGGATACATCCCTATTAACGCACACCCTCAAACACTCCGATAAGAATATGTTGTAATACATACCCTGAATTTTTAATGTACTGTTATGTATGTATGTATTATGATTCAGAAAACGATTATGAACAATTTTCAGGAAGTGCGTTAATTAATTTACATATTGTATACATATACCTATATACTATAAACATTACGAACAGCCCAAAACCTCCTGTATTATCGAGACCATAAATAATAACCGAGTTTTACTCTGTTGTTCATTACACGACCGTCTGTGAAGGTTCGTTATGCTTCGGACGAGAAAGTTTGTCGGGTCTCGATGGAAATTTTAGAAGATGTAACTTCACTGGAGTCACGAGCATGACCGGGACTAGTTAGCGAATAGTCGACTCATGTTGTGGCAGCTGAAAACGGTTGCTTTGCGATTGCATCTTAGGCTTCCGAGGTTGGAAGTTTTGATAAGAAAGTTTGTTATTTAATAAAGACATACATACATACGTATTTCCAGTTTCTACAGTTAAATTAGAAGTGTGTGAAGTAGTTACTATAAATTTTCTTTACAATTTTTAGCACAAGGAATTATTCATTTGCTAGTTTCTGCCTCCAGCTTTAACTCGGTGAATTTTTCTGTTCTATACCCCGTTGCATCGCATCGTGTTCCAGCGCTATTACTTTGATTTCGCTTAGTTTTCTGACTTCTTTTTTGTTCTTGGCTCCTAAATATCCTAGCGTGGCTAAATAGCCTTCTTCAAGAATTAGGCTTTTAAAGATTAGCTTAAATCCGACTGGTTGGTCTAGATCTTAGTGCGTTCAAACAACAAACTCTTCAGCTTAATATTCGTGATATCAGCCTATAATGTTCTTATTTTTGGATCACAGGCCTCCACTCCTTCAAGAGAAAGTAGGCTGTAATCATGTCATTCATGTGTGTCAATCATGGTCCCAATGCGGGTTGGTAGGTGTCACAAATCTTTATTTTTTTTTTTTTTTGGTTTTCCGCCGTGACGGTTTCCTCACGATGTTTTCCTTCACCATTTTGAGAGCAGTGGCGATGGATTAAATTACACAGAGTTAAGCGTCTGTCTTGGCTCGAATGTAAAATTAACTCATAAGCCGTGGCTATTAGTACAGGACTAGTACCTCGTTTTATTAGTATATTTTTTTTTTTGGAGCAAAGGTTATGTTGGCAAAGGCTTTTCTTCTCTTCGGCCTGATCATGTGTGTGCCAATCCTGTATTTGCGTTTTTGCAAAATTAAGATTGTTTTATATTATATGTAAAAGAATTTGAAACATTAGGAGACAGTTTTATCATCCCACAATATGCCCGAAATACAAAAATAAGGTCAGTGTGTCGGCCTAAATATATCACCTCCTTTACAGCTGATGTTTTATTTACAGACATAACACAAATTACGGAAAAGTTACATGTATATATACTGATTTGTCTTTAGAGAACATCAGTAACATGTGTAGGCAAATCGATACGGGTCGGGCTGTTAGTAAACACAGGATATTGAGTTTCATGACATGCTTCATGTAGGTACGGATCTGTCTTTGATGTTATCATTTAGGGATGATACTTACTGACTATCCATGACAGATAACGTATCATATTACTTTAGGTACCTAACGAGGCACATGATATTATTAGGGCCATGAAATATTATTAATATTATCTATCTATTTTATCTATCTTATTTTCATCAAAACTTAAAAAAAATACTCACATTTCAGTGCTTTTTCAAATATCTACAATTGAATATCAAGGATGTGCTGTCACTTAGTAATACATGATGAAAATGCGCTATCAACAGAAAAAAAGATGCTTTATTTGGGATATTTACGGAGTAAGTAAGCAAGTAATGATTTATTTATAAAAAAAAAAACTAAGTTATTAAGACATTCGTATGCGTTATCAATAATTAACTTCAAAACTCTAATAAAACAACTCGTTTTGTAGTGCAGAACAGAACAACTTCATTTTTATTTCAAATATATGTTACCAAGCCATCACAGATGGCAGCACTTATGAGAGTTCACAGATAATTATAACATATTAGATATTATGACTTTTCTACACCCCCACTATATCTAACAATGTTATACTGATAAACATTTAAAATATATACCAAAAAAAAAATATCTACTTAATGAATATGCTGAAGCCCCAACTTATCTAATAAATAATAATGCTTATTAGAGCATAAGCTCTTTGTAAGTAAGTCAGCTGGCATTTCAGCTGATGGGATATATTTAACATTTACAATATTATTACTTACACAGTCTCTACAAAAATGATAACAGATATCAATGTGCTTTGTCCTTTTATGGAAAATAGGATTTACAGTTAACTTTAATGCACTCTGGTTATCATTATATAATTCAATGGTGTATTTCTTTTGAGTAATTTCAAATTGTAAGTTTCTTAGATAGAGGGATTCTTTACAGGCTTCAGTTAACGCCATATATTCGGCTTCACTGCTTGACAGAGCCACGGTCTTCTGTTTCTTTGTCTCCCACGAAATTACACAACCTGACAAAGTGAAACAGAAACCCGTGTAGGATCTCCTGTCAATAACGTTCCCACCCCAATCAGCATCCACAAACCCTTCAATGACCGATTTCCCATTTGCAGAAAATTTTAAGCCATGATGTTTGGTAAATTTGAAATATCGCAATATTCGTTTAACATATGAAAAATGCTGTTTGGTATAGGAATTATTAAATTGACTCAAGAAGCCCACTGCAAATGCTATATCAGGTCTGGTAAGAACCGCCAAATACATTAAGGAACCTATCATTTGCTGATAAGGAAACACTTTATCTACATTATTCTCAAATTTAGATGCATGCAACTTAGTCTCCATAGGAGTTTCAATAGGTTTACATGAGCTCATATTACATTTAAGTAACAGTTGATCAATATAATCTTCCTGACTTATTGATATTGTTTTCTCAGATTTATTTATTTTGACATTTACTCCAAGACACTTCTTGATTTCACCTAAATCTTTAATTTTGAAATTATTAGCTAAAACATCTTTTAAGTGCTTGGTTTCTTTGCTATCATTAGAAAAAATAAAGAAATCATCCACATAAAGGGTTACAATAGTTTTTAAGTTATCCCTTGTTTTTAAAAACATACATGGTTCTATCTTAGACTTAACATAGCCAATTTTTAACAAACATTCCTCTACCCTCTTGTACCACACTCTTGAAGACTGTTTTAGACCATACATAGACTTTTTTAATTTAAGAACTTGACCTTTCTGTACTGTCTCAGAAAAACCCTCAGGTATTTGTATATAAATATCTTCCTCAAGAGTTCCATACAAGAAAGCAGTTGTCACATCAAGATGTGTTATTATATCAAGATTAAGTTGAACAGATAGAGCAAACAAAAGACGCAACGTGGTATGCCTCACTACAGGGGAAAAAGTGTCAGTATAGTCCACACCTTGCACTTGTGAAAAACCTTTTGCCACTAAGCGTGCACGAAACCGAACACTATTATCACTATTATATTTTTTACGTAGCACCCACTTACATTGCACAATTCTACCATCTTGAGGAGGATTGCTCAACTCCCAAGCATCATTTTCCTTGAAACTCTCTAACTCTTCAGCCATGGGCATTTTCCATTGTTCCTTTTCCACCCAGGTCCAGCTAGAGCATCTTGAAGAGATAAACATGTCACATCAACATATGCATTCTCATTTGCACAAAATTTGCACTGAAACCTGTCTGGTTGTTTCCTCACTCGTGTAGGTCTTTGAGGTCTGATCTCCGCTACATCTTCAAGTTCAGAATCACTAGGTTTATATGTCTCATCATTAACATCCAGAAATGTGTCCTCTGAGCTGTCAGATTCCAAGTTTGCTTCATGCATCTTAACTTCTTCTTCCCCCACTGAATCAAAACTCTGTGATGGAACTTCTATCTGACATTCAGATTTTGATTCCTGCTCAATTATGACCACATCTCTACTAGTTAAAATTGTTTTAGTTTCTGGATTGTACAGACGGTATCCCTTTATGTTTTCTGGAAATCCAATGAGAATACATTTTTCTGATTTCCTGTCCCACTTTTTGCGCTTCTCTTTAGCTACATGGACCATTGCTGAACTACCGAAGATTCTGATGTGACTTATATTGGGTTTACAGCCAGTCCATATCTCATATGGTGTGCTATTTCCCAATGATGCGGCAATGCTTCGATTCTGTAGATACACTGCAGTGTTGGTGGCCTCAGCCCAAAATTCTTTTCCGAGGTTGGCATCAAAGAGTAGGCATCTCGCCTTTTCAACAATTGTTCGATTGAACCGTTCGCACAAACCATTCTGCTGCGGAGTGTAGGGGTTGGTTCTTTGATGTATAACACCAGCACCTTTTAAGTAGTTGTCAAACTCTTTATTGCAGTACTCTAGCCCATTGTCACTCCTTAATACCTTGATTGTCCTCTTAGTTTGATTTTCCACTTGGGCTTTGAATTCCTTGAATCGCTTCAAAGCCTCGTTCTTGTGTTTAAGAAAATAAACAAACACCATTCGACTACAGTCGTCGACAAACAATAAGAAGTATCTGGATCCACCTATGGATACATTTTCCATGGGCCCACATATATCTGTATGAACAATATCTAGTAGGTTACTGCTTCTCTGGCTGGTACTCTTGAAGGGTAAACGACACAGTTTGCCTTCACAACATGTGGCACATGAAGACTTGCCAACATCCACTTTATCATCAAAAGTCATACCTTGTACTGCAGTCTTCATCTGATTCAAGTAATCTTTATTAAGGTGTCCTAATCTACGATGCCATGTTATACCAGATACAACTGATGCAGCCAAATATTCCTGGTTGAGTAAGTTTACTTTGTACACTCCATTTTCTGATAATGCTGTAGCTACTAACTCATTATTTTTGTTATAAATTGAGCAACTACTATCAGAGAATGTAACTTTGTTTCCTTTGCTTATGAGTTGGCTGACTGATAGTAAGTTAGCCGCCAAACTTGGGACGCAATAAACATCTTCCACCATTATGTCGTAGTCAATATCACCAGTTGTAGTCGTGATCTTAACATCGCCAGAACACAGAACCGACAACTTTTCACTGTTCGCAACTATAATTTCCTTTTTCTGTTCGTAAGACGCATTCAATAGCCAACTTTCATTTGCCGTGAGGTGTACACTAGCTCCGGAGTCAATATACCATGAATTTTTGTTGAAATTACCACTCAGGAACACTGCACTAAACGCATTAGAATGCATACGGGGTTTTTCCTTGCAATTCGACGCGACATTCTCGTTATTTGTACATTGGTTTCGATAATGGCCTTTTTGTTTACATCGGTAACATGTCACTGTTTTGACGTTTGACTTTGACGGATCGACAGTGCTACCAACATTGACATTTTTTCTTGGCGCCATTTTGTTTTTCTTAACACCAATGAACTTCGAACGAGCTGCAAATGCGCTTGCGCCGCCAACTTCGTGTTCTTCTGTTGATGACTCCATGTCTAACAATTTTGACTTGATAGAATCGGCTGTGATGCTAATACCTGAATGCTCAATGGCCATGATCATCGGTGAAAACCGATCTGGCAATCCTGCTAATAGCAATGAACCTGTCCACTGGTCATTTATTTCAAAGCCCGTGCCACTTAATTTCTGAGCTGTATCAATAATTTGTGTCACGTAGGACGTCATTGAACTGCAGTTTTCCAATCTTATCGAAATTAGATTCCGTAACAGATTTATCCTTCTTGAAAAACCGTTGTCATCGAATAACTGTTGTAGTTTTTTCCAGAGTTCTTTCGCTGTTCTTACACTTTTCACATGTACGTATAAAGACGGGTCGATTGTCATAATTAATTTAGCCCGCGTTTTTTCATCATCTGCAGCTCCTACGATCACTCCTTCTTCTGGCTTTACACAATGTTTCATGCCTTCAAGGATTAGGAAATTCTCTGCAGCAAAGCACCACTCACTGTAGTTTTCCCGGCCGCGTAACTTCGGTACATTTACCAAGTAGTTGGCCGCCATTGCGATTCGGAAAAAAAAATCTTTTATTCCGCGAATGAGCCACCAATCTTCACTACACAGTGAAAACGCGTGTCGTAAAAAGTCTTTTAACACTCGTATCGTCGCGAAATTCTTGTTAAAAACTGCTTTTTACTAATTTTCTGGGCTCATAACCTCTAATAAAACAACTCGTTTTGTAGTGCAGAACAGAACAACTTCATTTTTATTTCAAATATATGTTACCAAGCCATCACAGATGGCAGCACTTATGAGAGTTCACAGATAATTATAACATATTAGATATTATGACTTTTCTACAAAAACCTTTAGACTTTAAACTTGGAAAATTCAATTTCTTGAGGAACAGTGTGATTTAGCGAAATTGACTCGCGTGGTAATTTTTTAACACACTAACATTACTTTTTCATTTTGTCAGTTCAAGGATTATGGGTTAAGGATTGAGTTATTTACTTTGTTGAGCAGATACATTTTTCTTGCAATCAATTTCTTGAAGTTACATTGGTACTTGCCTGGCCTGGAATCGAACCCGCGCACTCATACTTGAGAGGCTGGTGTTTTAACCACTAGGCCACCACGACATTATTACATACTGTTACGAATGCACCTTATGTCGAGGGCATAAGGTTCAATATCGCGTGACATGCAGTGCATAACTTTTAAGCTCTATAACTCGAGATCTAGACATTGCCTAGGTGTAATATAAAAACGCATTCCTAGACTTAAGGTGGCCCATCGAATGGTACAGGTTTTATTAATTTTGTCAACTAAGTGACGACATCGAAATTTCTTGAAACCTATTTCCGGGAATTACTGTAGGTACTTACCGAATGTACTCGAAGTTATGCGCTATTATTATTACGTCTAGACGGTTCTGGAATGTTCGATCAGCTGGACTATATATAGCGCCGTGACGCCGGCGCCCAGTCAGTCTGCACTTGACTACCGAGACGAAACCAAGCGATACTTAAGAAGCGATCTTTGGGAATACCTACTGCGACAACTGTAACGAGAACTGTGAGTACTACGTGAAGTAACATCTGTAGTGTTATTGTGTGTTTACGACACGGACTTCGTGGACGTAAGAGAAGACTTCGGTGCAACGTCAGCAACATTCTACTTGTCATTGCCTACAATCGACTGTACCTTCGTTGCCAATAAACTTCGTAACCCTTAACCGGTATTTTAGTACCCCTAGCCCGTAACAATTGGTGTCAGAAGCGGAATGCCGGTCACGCCAAGGGAAGACGAAAGAGTTCGCACGCGACGACAAGCAGCGATGGATTTGGCGCGTCAAGAGGAAGAATCGCTTAGTGTCCCTGCACCCATAGAAGATGCGGCCGTCGTAACACCGACGAATGTGAGCGCGCCTAGTACCACCATTATTCCCGGAACCAGCGGATGCGATTTATCGGCATTACTGGCTCACTTGACGGCGCAAATAAGGCTGAGCATAGCAGAATCCCAGGCAGAAACCCAGGCGCAAATAAAAGGTATAGCAGAATCCCAGACAGCAATCCAGGCAAAATCTCAAGCAGAAATCCAGGCACAAATAAAACAATCCCAGGCAGAAACCCAGGCAAAAATAGAAAAATCCCAGCAATTGGTGTTAGAACTGAATAATATGTGGAAAGAAACCAAAGAAGAGGTTAATGAGCTTAAAATAAAAACAGCACAACAAGATGCCCGTATGGACCAGCAAGATACGCGCATAGACAAACAAGAAGTGCGTATGGACCATCAAGATACGCGTATAGACAATCACGATGCTCGTATAGACAAACATGATGCGCGTTTAGAGAAACTGGACAATACCATCATGGAGTTTGGAAAAGAAATAGAAAGAGTACAAAAAGGAGGTATTAAAGGTGTGATTCCTGTACCCAGTGCTTTGCCGACGTTCCTAGTACCTCATTTTGACGGAACAACGTCATGGGTGGCCTTCCGCCTTCAATTCGAAAAGGTCGCATCAGCCAACAACTGGGACGACAATCAAGCGGTAACCGCTCTTACGCTTGCTTTGCGTGGTGATGCGGTACAAATCCTCGAGAACATTTCCGGCGATTGCAATACCCTAGCCTGTCTGTTAGAAGCGTTGGAGTCTAGATATGGAGAGAAACACCTCGAACATGTCTACAGGGCTCAACTCCGCGACCGCACACAAAAGAGCAGTGAGGGTTTGCAACAATGGGCAACGGAAGTAGAACGTATTGTTCGGAGGGCGTATGTATCAACACCGGGATTGATTGATACTACTACGGTGCAAGCGTTTACTGATGGAATCCGAGATGCGGAAGTAAGGGCTGCAGTTCGCCTGGGTCACCATCAGACTCTTAAGGCAGCCCTGACACACGCTCTGGAGGTGGAAGCAGTACGTCAAGACAGCCGACAACACCACCGCATTCGTGAGGTAACCCCAATAATAAAAACTCCGCGAGGACCAACCTGCTATGAGTGCGGCGAAAAGGGGCATATTCGGATCAATTGTCCCAGGAAGTCTAAAGGAAGAAGTACTTCTGGGACACAGGTGGAAGCCGAGGATTTAAACTAGGAACAGCCAGGGCTGTGGGGCGAGTACTGGCTGGTCGACGTGAAGCCCCCATTATAACAGTATCACAAGTGGGTGACGGAAACAGTCTTATTATAGAAGGAGAACTGAATGGTAAGTCATGCAGTTTCACATTGGATACTGGTGCATCAAGAACTATTGCACGACCGGAGCTATTTCCTCGGACCATAGCATGGAAAAGAGGGTCTTCACAATGCCGATTACAAACCGCCACCGGCCAACCAGTGCTCGTCCTTGGTGAAACGAATGTGACCTTGAAAATGGGTGATAAGACATTCACGCACCCTATTTTAGTAGCGAATATTACAGATGATTGTATAATAGGACTGGACTTTTTGAAGAAACAGCGGTGCGTCCTGAATGTGGCAAAAGGAGTATTGAGTTTTCCAGAACAAGAAGTATTTCTTCAAGGTGGAAAACAAGGATCTGTGTACTGTTTAAGGAGAACGGTATTACCACCAAGATCAGAAACCTTAGTTGATATTAGACTATCACCAATAGGATGCCGCAAACGTTGCATTATAATAGAAGATTCTGGAGATCACCCAGACTGGATAACGGCGAGGACACTGATGATGATTTCCGATAAACCAAAAATACGCATAATCAACGTTAGTAACAAAGAAATAACTCTCGAAAAGAATCGCGTGGTGGGTGTGTGCGATAATGTAGCATCTTTGAGAAAAACAGAGGTGCACGAAAAGGAACGTGATAAGAAGTGGCAGGAACATGTATCGACACTACTCGAAAATTGTAAGGGTAATTTAAACAAGTTCGAAAGTCACAAAGTTAAGGAACTATTGCATAACTTCCATGACATCTTCTCGAAGACCGATGGTGACGTGGGAAGGACCGGGCTAGTCAAACACTATATAAATACGGGGGATACACAGTCGATAAGACAGAGACCACGTCGTATACCCTTTGCAAGAGAACAGGAAGTCACGGAAATGTTAAGAGATATGGAGAAAAACCGAATTATCGAAGCATCTACCAGCCCTTGGTCATCTCCAGTTGTCCTAGTCAAGAAAAAGGATGGCAGTACAAGGTTTTGTGTTGACTACAGGATGTTAAATGATGCCACGAAAAAGGACAGTTATCCTCTGCCACGTATAGATGACACTTTGGACTTGCTAAGTGGCATGAAATGGTTCTCCACAGTTGACCTCAAAAGTGGATACTGGCAGGTGGAAATCTGTCAGCAGGATAAGGAAAAGACCGCTTTCTCCACTGGTCCTGGGAACGGTCTCTGGCAATTCAATGTCATGCCTTTTGGACTGTGCAATGCTCCAGCCACATTCGAGCGCTTAATGGAGCGCATTTTGGTGGGGTTGCTTGGTGATGCATGCCTGGTCTATTTGGATGACATCATCATTATGGGACGAAGCTTCGAAGAGCACCTACGCAATTTGGAGAAAGTGTTCCAAAAACTGCGTGAAGCGAATTTAAAACTCAGTCCTAGTAAGTGTACACTATTCCAGAAAGAGGTTGGATACTTAGGACACATTATTTCGGCGCAAGGGATTCGAACAGACCCTGAAAAAATAAAAGCCGTGTCGAAGTGGCCTACCCCTCGTAACAAAACTGAGGTACGCTCTTTCTTGGGTCTGTGTGCATATTACCGTCGGTTTGTGAAAAACTTCTCTGAGTTAGCGAAACCGTTGCATCGTTTAACAGAGGAAAAATGTCAATTTGAATGGAATCCTGACTGCGAACAGGCATTTGCGCTACTCAAAACTCACTTGTGTGGGGCTCCTGTATTAGGTTACCCTAGTCGGGAAGGCCGATTTCTGGTGGACACGGATGCCAGCAATGTTGGCATTGGAGGAGTTCTCTCTCAAACACAAGGAGATCGGCAGGTCGTTATTGCATATTTCAGCAAATGTCTTTCCAAGCCAGAAAGAAATTACTGTGTTACCCGCCGAGAACTTCTAGCCGTTGTTAAGACCTTACAACACTTCAAGAAATATTTGATTGGGAGACAGTTTACACTTCGCACCGATCACGCTGCCTTACAGTGGTTACTTCAGTTCAAAGACCCAGAAGGACAAGTAGCAAGGTGGATAGAGCAACTGCAAGAATTTGACTTTGTCACTGAACATCGAAAAGGCAAGTCACACAATAATGCTGATGCTTTATCTAGACGGCCTTGCGAAGAATCTTGCCGACATTGTTCCAAGCAGGAAAAGAAAGAGAACGTAAGGATTATCCAGGTGAACGCTTTGGATGAAGACTGGGATAATCGATCATTGGAAGCCGCACAAAAGGAAGATAGTGACTTGAAGACAGTAATCGAATGGAAGAAACGTGACCAGCGGCCCGCTTGGAGTGAAATATCAGCGCTTAGCCCAACAGCAAAAAGTTACTGGGCTCAATGGGACAGCCTGATAATTGACAATGGAGTTATGAAGAGGAAATGGGAATCACCCAGTGGACAGGAGGTCACCTTACAGATAGTTGTCCCCTGTGATAAAGTCGCATCAGTGCTAAAGCAGATGCACGACGGAGCATCCGGAGGACATCTAGGAGTGAAGAAAACTCTGGAGAAGGTGAGAAAAAGATTTTATTGGGTGCATTGTCGCGAAGACGTAGAGGACTGGTGTAGGAAATGTGTAGCCTGCTCCTCAGTAAAGGGGCCGCAAACAAGAGCCAGAGGTCGGCTGAAAGTGTACAATGTTGGTGCACCATGGGAAAGAGTTGCTGTCGATATAGCTGGGCCATTCCCTATCACTGAAGAAGGGAATAGGTATATCATCGTCATGCAAGACTATTTCAGCAAATGGCCAGAAGCTTTTGCAGTACCCAACCAAGAAGCTCATACCGTCGCCAAAAAGCTAGTTCACGAGGTGTTCTGTCGA
Source organism: Sesamia inferens (assembly GCA_037179545.1). Lineage (NCBI taxonomy): Eukaryota > Metazoa > Arthropoda > Insecta > Lepidoptera > Noctuidae > Sesamia > Sesamia inferens. The sequence continues at coordinate 18,674,151 of CM073933.1, read as the reverse complement.
TTTGGCGTTCCCTTGGAGTTACACTCTGACCAGGGTAGAAACTTCGAGTCTTCACTGTTTCAAGAGGTTTGCCAACTACTCGGGATACATAAGACTCGTACAACACCATACCACCCTCAGTCAGATGGAATGGTCGAAAGATTCAACCAGACGCTAGAGAATCATTTGGCCAAAGTAGTTGAAGAACACCAGAGGGATTGGGACCAATACATTCCACTCTTCTTAATGTCATACCGCTCTGCAACACATGATAGCACAAATTGTACACCGGCGAAAGTCAACTTCGGCCGAGAAATTAGATTACCCATAGATGCACTAACCGGAACACCCCCCGATACCCCTATCCTAGCCGTCGACTATGTGGTCGACCTACGACGTAAACTAGATGGAATACATGAGCTAGTGAGAGAGAATGGTCTGAAAACCAGCGAGAGAATGAAGATCCGATACGACCGCAAAGCTAACGTGCCCGGATTTGAAGAGGGAACTTCGGTATGGTTACATAATCCCATTAGGAAAAAGGGAAAGAGTCCAAAGTTCCAAGCCAAATGGGAGGGTCCGTACACGATAGTTACCAGAATAAACGATGTCACCTACCGGATTAAGAAAGGACCTAGAGGGAAGCTGAAGATCGTACACGTAGACCGCCTAGCTCGCTATTATGGTTCAAATCATGCTCGGGACGAGCACGACTAAGAAGGGGGCAATGTTACGAATGCACCTTATGTCGAGGGCATAAGGTTCAATATCGCGTGACATGCAGTGCATAACTTTTAAGCTCTATAACTCGAGATCTAGACATTGCCTAGGTGTAATATAAAAACGCATTCCTAGACTTAAGGTGGCCCATCGAATGGTACAGGTTTTATTAATTTTGTCAACTAAGTGACGACATCGAAATTTCTTGAAACCTATTTCCGGGAATTACTGTAGGTACTTACCGAATGTACTCGAAGTTATGCGCTATTATTATTACGTCTAGACGGTTCTGGAATGTTCGATCAGCTGGACTATATATAGCGCCGTGACGCCGGCGCCCAGTCAGTCTGCACTTGACTACCGAGACGAAACCAAGCGATACTTAAGAAGCGATCTTTGGGAATACCTACTGCGACAACTGTAACGAGAACTGTGAGTACTACGTGAAGTAACATCTGTAGTGTTATTGTGTGTTTACGACACGGACTTCGTGGACGTAAGAGAAGACTTCGGTGCAACGTCAGCAACATTCTACTTGTCATTGCCTACAATCGACTGTACCTTCGTTGCCAATAAACTTCGTAACCCTTAACCGGTATTTTAGTACCCCTAGCCCGTAACAATACAATGAATATTTGGAAAAACAACATTTGTTGTTTGGTGTTATTGGTTCGATTCCAGGTCAAGCAAGTACCAATGTAACTTTTCTAAAGTTATATGTACTTTCAAAGAATATCTTGGACAGCAGTGACTGAAGGTGAAGGAAAACATCTTGAGGAAACCTGGACTTTATAAGTCTGAAATCGCCAACCCGCATTGAGCAAGCGTGGCGATTTCGCTCAATCCTTCTCTGAGAGGAGACCTGTGCCCAGCAGTGGGATGATAAAAAAGGTTGATGATGAAGTAATTATAAGTCTCTATTGTATTAACAGACAAGTATTAGAAATTTGCTGCCGGCTGCATCAATTTCTACCCACGGAAGGCAAAGGACTGGCTAATACAGTACTGCCAGGAATACTCTGCTTTATTATTTATGCTTACAAACTAATTTGCTCAGCTTAGCTCGCTGAACTGCAAAATCCATTGACCCGTTTATATCATCGTTACCGATTTAAAACTTGGATTAATAACTTCTCCCTTATAATCAAATCCGACTTGGAGAATACTTGGATAAGGAAACAGGGGGATTAAGGATCCCAATGCTCTTTAATTACTTAACTCGACAGCGATACCTAATGAATTTTAGGGACAGTTTTTCGGAATCAAAAAGTTTGGAGCTGTCGGTCCAGTTTGAGATTTGTTTTGTAATGAAACGTTGAAAGAAGGGTATTTTATCGGAATTGGAAATGTTATTTGTGATTGAGTTATTTTTATAACTAGGGTTTACCAGTAGCTTCGCTTGCTTGGAGGTCGTAAAATATCCCAATGGAATGTACTATCGGGATTAAAAGCCTGAGTGTTAGTCTGGGTTATAAACTATCCGTGAGTTCAAATTTCATCCCAATCCAATTCCAAATTCCAAAAATACATTCATATAAACGGAATATTTTAGGTAAATGTCGTCATCAGACTGATGTGTGGGTACAATCTTGTGACAAATACTTTTTTCAGTTTTCGCTTAGTTGCTTATTTATTAATGTATAGCAGTAGAGCTTATTTACTTTGTTTTTCTAGTTCTTCTATTATATATTTTGGTTGTATTATATTATATATATTATATATATATTATTAAATTACCAAACACACCGACATAAAATAAAAAAAACATAAACGCTAATATTCTCAGTGGTGAATTTCTCCGGATTGATGGTTCCTGAAGGTAGCTTCATAGCGCTAAAATACTCATGTAATTAAACTCAGCTCTTGCACATCGTAAAACTATGCAGCTTCAACTTGCCATAATTTCACCGTAGTTATTAAAACCTTTAATATTAGATTAGATAGCTATTTTCGTTCTGTTTATATTTTAACAAAGCCAGCTGTAATTAAAGTTTAAATTATTGCCAGGTGTACGGAAATTTGTAACTGAAAACTTAGCACCTAGGTGATCTGAGGCGGTCTTACCGTCGGACCACAATTTACGTGTCTTCAAGGCGAGAGTGAATAGACTCTTAACGAACTAGTGCGCTTTACCATCAACGAATCAACGATTACATCACTGCTTATCATCAGGCGTGATCCCGGTCTAGCATTTGTTTATAATGGTAATAATATAAAGGCTGTATCTGACATCGACGCACAAACGAGTACCATGGATCCAGTACATGATTCTGAACCCCCTAGTGGTGGAATTTTTCGAAGGCTATTTCCTGATTTTAAAAAAATATTCATTTTTTTTTCACTTAAGACCGTTCATAATTGCTATACTTTTTTTATTAATTACACAAACAAGCGCAATGTGAGCAAAGCTCAAAAAACTGTTCTATCAGCTGATTTAACAGAGTTCACGTCAGGGGTCAACGTCATACCTACAAACTCGCACGGCGGCACGCTTGCAACGTTCTAAGGGCGAGCCGACAATTTTTTTTAAACACTGTGTAACCGCTCATTAACGACATAAATGACTATGACATTTTATTAGTGGCATGCGGTCTAGCCTTTTCGAAGTTTGCGTTACGATGTCAGATACAGCCTGTATGCAGAATAGCATTGTTTAAAACTTCTATTAGAAAGTATTATGAAAACGTATTTAGTGGTACTATTAAAATAATGATTGTAACGTGGTTTTTAAGATAGACGTGGATGCTTTGCGTAGGTCATAGGTTCGAACCATCAGGTGCCTTACTTTGTGTAAATTATTTCCTCATCGCTGCTCTTAAAACATGGTGAGGAAACCGGCATGTCCTAGAGACACAAACTTCGAACACATGTGACATCTACCATCCCTCACTGGTCCAACTTGGTAGGTTAACCCAACTGTGGGACCTGTGTCCCAACTGTGGGACCTGTGTCCCAACGTTATAAGCTTATTAAGTTATGTGTTAAATACAAGTAGTCTGAGAATCAAACGGCAGAAAGTACTCTTACGTCACTCGACCGTCATCGTCACTATCATGCTACGTCTTACGGTACGTGATCGCTACTCCCGAGCCTTTCGGCGCCATCGACCATCTGCGAGTAATGTGCCGTGCCCACTGCCACTTAAGTTTGGCACATCTTTGTGCTTTTTAAGCACCTTTGTTTATTGTTATTAGTATAAAGAAATTGTAGTTGTTTTTGTAATAATAGCATAATTTTGAGCGACAGCCATTTTGCGTGACTCATAATCCCTGAAATTTTCTTTTTTTGTAATTTTTTGCGTCATGTTCACCGCAAAAACTTTTTTCTTTCTTTATTTTAGTATTTCATGTACAAATTCATTAAACTATTTATTCAATTTTCTATAATTTTAATTATTTTCATTGTAATTAATTCAGTAATTGCGAACACATGTTACACCACAATATTTAATCATTTTTAGTAAAACATGTTCTAGATATTTACCTATGTGAAAGTGTAATTCAGTTTTGCAGCATTAGCGAAGTATATAAACATTTGGCAGAATCGTCTAAATTATTCATTTACACACATTTAATTTGGAACTGCATTTAGCGCTTTAATTAAACCGTTCCACGATTTCGAGGTTCTAAGCGAATCCAGATTCATTTCGCGTTAGACTTGAAACCAATTCGAAATGTGTTCCGCAGCATGTGTTGGCTGTATTTGGCACCTACAATCATACAATTGAAAGTTACCGTTCAGCCGACGTAAATGCGTTTCTGACACTTGTTAGTGCGACAATTCTAATAGATAATAAAAATCAAATTCGCACAATAGATACCTACGTAATACGTTGGTATGAAACTGAGAGGTATCTAGAACGCATTTCACTCATAGGCCGCACTTTAGAAGAGAAGACATCTGACATCTGACAAACTGGACTAGGCTTGTGTGTTGGATTACAGCTTACGGCCCACTTCTTCTAAAAGAGAATAGACCCGTGTCACAGTGGTGACGTCTGAATTAGTTATAAAGACAAGTGTAACAGAAATTACTTGAGCATTTCATTGCAAATATGGCCACAACGAATTCTATATTCAAAATTAAAGCATGTTCTGTTCGTTATATCCTATTCCCGTCGGTCACGTTTTCACCTTTAGTTTGAATTTTAAATTTTACGATGGAATTGGGACAGCTCGCAAATTAATTTAGTTTGAAATTTGAACCTAGTTTACCAGCAATAAAATTGTGAAGGCTAAGGCTAAGGACTCACGAAGCGGTTTTCACCCACGCCCGCTGCGGTGGTGGAATGGAGTTTTATTTTCAAAACTCACGGGACTGGAGTTTTGTGCGGTTACGCAGCCATCGCAGTAGCGAATATCGCCCGCAAACTTGGTGGTTGATTATCACAAGACGGGCGGTTGCAAAATGGGCAGCACTATCTCCCGCTGCCGACGTGGTCACCCGCCAACCGATCACAGAACGCGCGGGAGTAAACCGCCGCGCCCGCCGGTGCAAGATGACCGCCAGTGCAGCGGTACCCGCAAACAACCGCGCACACCGCGGGCGTAAAACGCGTCGTGAAATGCGCTTTAATTTTTTACCTATATATCTGCATTCTACAGAAGCCGCGGGCCCGCAATCGCGGCGGATGTGGGTGAAAACCGCTCCGTGAGTTCTTAACCTAAACTACCCAGCTCAGCCTTCACAATTTGCTGTTCAAATTGTTGTAGTATATTTTTTCGTACCTACATTTTTAAATGAGATATGATAGTTTCCATTTCAATACAAGAAAGGGATTTGCTTTTATCAGTCGGTTTCATTCAAAGCCCACAATTTAAAATCACACACTTTAAAATCTGCAGAAGACAATGAAAGAAGTGATTTCATCCGTATTTATTTTTAAAATCGAGCGAAAGTTCGTTTTCAGCGTTTAATAGAGTGAAGTAGCTACTAAAAGATAAAACGTGAATTGTCAAATTCCATATCGTCTTATCCACTTTAACTTAATGTCTCCTACTTTAAGTTTTATTATACCATAATCTTGTCATCTACAATAATGGTACGTACTTATCCTTACTTAAACAAAATGTAATACATGCTTTAGTGTTCATGAAAGGGTCTAATTTAGAAACGGATTTTTTCTCTCTGAAGTAACTCTCACACGTTTTTCGCCAATCACAGTTTAGTAACTTTTTTTCCAATACACACGTTAACGTAATGGACAGCTTATACGAGATTCTCGTAAAACGGAACGGTTTCATTGTTCTGTACCGAAGGACCATTTCTGTTTCGGGACCTTTGTTGACGTAGAACTCAGTCATTTGAAGAAAAAGTAATAGAGTTTATTTGAAAAACCAACTAAGTCCTTTAAAAAAATCTTGAAACATATTGTGATCACCTGCGACTTTATTGTCCTAAAAAATCTCCGAAATATTCGTCAACTTACTTATTACTTAACGTTATTACTCATAAAAGTTATTTTATTACCAAAGTTAGGAATATGAAAGCCTTCGTTAGACTTTCATTAAACCAAAATTGTAGTTAATAAAATTAATGCTCCTGGATGTGCGGAGAAAATACGTCATTGCACGAATATAGCCGAGTTTATCCGAGATCTTAATGTGTTTCATATTACATAAGAAAAAAATATAATTCAATTAAAATATTTTACAGGCTAGGTATGTCTAAGGTATAGGTATGGTAAGGATAGGTATGTCTAAGTAATCGCTTTGGGAATTTTCATATATTAGTGTCACGCGCTGGGCGCCAATAAAGAGTTTAATAAAACTACCCACATTAACGTCCCGGCAATTTATCATATTCTGTGGGCACGCAAAAGCCTATCCACATCCATTACTCACAGGCATTTTGATACGAATTTATATTTCATTAACGTTTATTGATAAAAGGTAACATCATTTGAAGAAAACCGAGGTATAGTTTTGGTTACAATACGAGGAGTATTTTTTAAACCCTTTTATACGTTTAAAATTACCACTCACCCGCTTTAATAGGCATAAACGGTGAATATGGAAAGGCGTGTGTACATAATGTTCGTATCATTGGCCATTGGTTTAAATGAACTACGAGAGATGGTGTAAAAACTAGCTAGCAACACTATCATAATAATGATAAAGTAATTTTCAAGAATATTGAAAATTGAGGCTGAAGAGTATGTTTTAACGCGCTAATCTCAGGAACTACTGGCCCGATTTGAAAAATTATTTTTGCGTTAAATAGCCCATTCATCCAGGAAGTCATTTTGGCTATATAAAATCACGTTGCGACCTATTGGTCGCAACGTGATTCGCATACCATGAACGTGACGTCTCCTATTGGAGCGGAGCATATAAGAAACAAAATCAAACCCACGCGGCTGAAAGCGCGACGCAACTAGTATTTTATAACAGCTAAGACTTGCGGTTTCGATATTCTAAATAAATAAATGAATTTTAGCATTTCAGCGTGAAAACCTAAGAATCTTACAAAATATCAAAATATTGTCTTTGCTTCCTTTTTTATATATATTTTAACACAGGCAAGTTCTACTTATATATAGCAATACCATTAAAGTCTAACATTAACATAATAATGACGTAGTCAATAGTTTGAATCTGCCTGACAGGGCCAGACTCTAGTACACTTAGAGCCACCTCACTTTAGCGTCTAGGTAGGTCCTTCACAAAGCCTAGCCGCCACACCTTTGCACCTCAAAGCTTTTCTCGATAGGTCAACGAACCTTATTGGTACCTATGTATGTATAAATTAAGTTCGCTTGGAACTAAATGGGAAATTCAATTTAACATGGCTTTGTTGAGAACCAAGTGAAATATTACTGTATAATCAGATTTGTGGTATAATATATGATAATTCCAAGATTACATTAATGTCAATATCGTTTCAGTTAGCTCTGATAGGGTAGATATAATACAACTGATAGACTTCTTCAGAATATCGAAGGTCGCATTGCATTCAAACTTAAGGAAAGGTACAGAATAAAACAACATAACATCGGCCACCGGCAGAAGTTACCACCCACCAGAAAAAGCCTTGCCGCCAAGTGATTTGTCGTGTTCCGGCATGATGTCTGGTGAAGCCGTACGGAGGACGGGTCTGAGTAGTTGTGTTGCGATGTGTGCCGGGTACGATGCGCCTAATGTTGTTGTGTTGGGAGTTTGGTCGTGGAGGGTCTTCAGATCAATCTCCCTTTGGCGCAGCATAGTTGGTCGTGTTGTTGGGTTTAACATTGCATCACCTCGCTCAACTGCCGTCTTCCTTCCTATTCGCTCAGTTTTTCTGAGTGAATAGGCTCTTAATAAACTAGCGCGCTTTACCATCAACGATCGCATCACTGCTTACCATCAGGCGGGATTGCGGTCAAGCGCTAGTTTATAACTATTAAAAAAATAATAATAATTGTTAAATTTTTTAACACAAATTCCGTAAAGCCAGAAATCTCAAGGAATTTTCTGTTTCTATTGTTATGCCTTTAAAGTTTTTCCAAAAGAAATTAAACTGCTCGATTCAGTTGATCGGCTATTCGTATCGGTTAGTCGTACGGATTGTTATCATTATCGTTAAACTACGATTGCCGCGATCGGCCCATGGATGCGAACATGTTTATACACCGATAGACACAGTCGTTACTGTTAATTAGATGTCAGTAAGTCTCACATCCAGTCTTACCGAGGGCTGGCAATTGCCACCGTTTTGCCCAATTACTGAATTCAGGTCAGATGCGTAGTCGCATCATGTAAAATATTAGTATGCAGCTGATCCGATTAAATTGAAAGCCAATCTCAAAATAGTTGCTAAAACGTAGCTTATTTGAAGGCGAGCCTTCAAGACAATAACAAAAAAAAAAAAATAAACTCTTCAATCCGCTTCGTAATATCAGAAATAGTCTACTGTTAGACACAGAATTGCACTTATGACCTCTTATCTTAACCCTGCCCGAAATGCATTTAGAAAATATTTAGGTACTTTTTTATGTTTACTGAAGATATGAATATCTTGCTTACAAAGAAAGTAGGTCTAAAGAGTTTTTACTCGTAAGACGAAAATGTGGAAATCTTTGAACTATAAGGTAAATTTTCGCTTGACTAAAGTTTGTCGTCACAAATGACTTTGGGTCGCGTTTCCTCGAAGTTTTCCAATGAAATTTTTTATCCTTCCATCTTCTGCTAACCTACTTTGTGACATATCGACTTTCAATATTCAGCAAGAGGTTTTCTTAAAAAAGATTCTTACTAAGTAACTTATTAGTAACTTTACTATCACTCACAAATGTTTGAGACACAACTTTTTTGATTGACTGCTTCGTTAGTCAAGTGCAAGTGCTAAAGTTGAGAAGTTATTAGATTTTTCTTAGATTAGAGATTTTTTAGTCTAGTAAGAAATTTTGTCCGCATTATGGCTATAGGCTCGTGTGTTATATATGACAGCATGGTTGACGTAGTAACCAAGGGATTGACTGCTGCGCTACGTGTCACGGGTTCGATACCCGCACGGAACAAATATTTGTATGACCTACAAGTGGTGTTGGGTCCTATTGTGTACGTTGTTTGAAGTTGTACCTACGATACAGGAGAACTTCCTAGTGTAGGGCAACATCATCATCATCATCATCGTTTTTAAATAAATAAAAAAGGAATATATTCACTGGTGATTTATGATTTCCCCGTTATCTGTATATTTAAATATAATAGGGATGTATCCAAGGTATGAAAATCAAAAAAATAATTAGTCCGTCTTACAGATAATAAAAAAATTAAGACCCGTATTTTTTATTTTGTCGTAATTACAAAAAATTACTGAGATATAGCGTATTAAAGTTACAGAGTGGGGGCTAATTACGTCACGCCGTTCTATATTTTGCACTATGGTGTGACGTCATGCGACATTTCAAATCAATATATCTTCTTCTTAAGTATTTGAATAAAAGAAAAAATAAAAAATACGTGTTCAATATTTTTTATAAAGCTATCTGACGGACATTAAATTATTTTTTAGGATACAAGCCAATTAGTGAAATGAGGCTGTTATATAAGTATACTTCTGTCTTACCATTCCTCTGATTTTTTAAAATAATACTAGTGCTTGAACGTAATCCCGCCTGACGGTAAGCAGTGATTCAATCGTTGTTGGTAAAGCTCGCTAGTTTATTAAGAGCCTATTCATTAAAAAAAACTGAGTAAATAAGAAGAAAGACGGCAGTTGAGCAAGGTGATGCAATGTTAAACCCAACAATACGACCAACGATGCTGCGCCAAAGGGAGATTGATCTGGAGACCCTCCACGACCGAACTCTCGACGCAATAATTTTGGCGCATCGTACCCGGCACACATCGCATCACAACTGCTCAGACCCGTCCTCCGTATGGCTTCACCAGACATCATGCTGAAACACGACGAATTACTTGACGGTTAGACTTTTTGGTGGGTGGTAACATGTGCCGACAGCTCATGTCATGGCGTATCACCGAGAGAATTTCCACAGGCGTGATGTTATCATAGAAGATATTATTCTAACAAAATAATCTTTAAAGACTAGAGCTAAATTAAATACTCAGTCATCCACAATTTTCGAGTAAATCCTTATCCCAGTAACATACCACACTACCTCTTAAAAAGATCCCTATATTACAGCTTCTCTATTCTTAAACAGTTTTCAATATTAGTGCAGCCATCCCGTTCCGCTCTTCGCCTTAGTGACGATGTAAGTTACATCTTGCCACAGAATTTCAATAGCGGCCCATAAAGGAGGGGCGTTTCATTCGACCTCTTGGGAATATCTTGAAATTGTTGTACTATGTTATTTGTCAACCTTTGTTAGATGTTGGATGGATGTGTGTAAATTGGGCTACCGTAAAGTTTCAAATAGATTTGGTGTAGTTCCAACGTATTTTTTAAAACGGGTAATAAAAACAACTTTCATCAATTTTATGCAATAATTTACACCGCACACTTTACCAAACTTTTACTAGACTATTTCGTATTATCATAATAATATTCATAAAACAAACAATTGAAACCATCGTTAAATAAATTATACAGGATAATTTGCTTGATATTGGTTAACAGACTGAATTGTTATCAAAGATCACCCGTCAGATAAAACAAAAGAGCCATACTGTAACAAAATCAAACAAACTTCCTACCAGCCAAAGCATAACCAACCTTTTGACAACAAGGTTAAAGTTCAATTATGCTGCAAAAGTTACCATAACTTCTTCGATTGTTTGATCGGAAACTTCGCGACCGTGCAGAATTTCAATAAAGAAACTGAAAGAAATATCGTTGTAAGGGCGGCTTACAAACCTGTAATGTCAGGGCGTACAAGACTAAACACCAATAAGCTATGCCTCGATTTTTACGAGGAATTCGCAAAATGTTTATTTGCGGCGGTCATAACTTTTCAGAACGTGATTTTGAGGTAACGACCCACTAATGTGATTAAGTAGTTCGTAATTATGGTATTAAGAAGTTGTAACTGCGGAATGAAGTGTATAAATTTTATGATCTGTTGTAATTGTTATGAGGTAGTTATACAAGTTCTAGGGTGATTTGTGGAATTATAAAAGTACGTTATTCTTTAGACGATAATAAGTAAATTGATTAGTAATTGAGTCCGAGCAGAGTATGACGAAGTTCGTTGATACTAGAAAAAGTTTTCGAAACAACTGAAAAATACATAATAAAGATATAGCTATTCAATTGGAGCAGTGTAGGTTGTAATAGGGTAGGTTCGAACCATGTCAGGCGCTTTATTTTTTTTTAAATATATCATCACCATTGCTCTCAAAACGTTGAAGGTATGTATATCTTGTATGTCCTAGAACCAAAAAATAAATGCTTCTATCAACCCACACTGGTCCCGCGCGGATTACACTTCACTAATTCTGACGGAAATAGTATAGGCCAATACCTAATGCTTATTATGAATGTTGTGTCCACTCTAGTAACCTCAACAGTTACAATATTCGCTAGACCATCAAATATCTTTTCATTTCTTAGGAAGACGAATCATCTCACCTTGTAATATCTTCGAGAAAAGCCTTTCTACTCTACTAATGCTTTCACTACGAAGATGAGTTATTGTGGATGCTTCAAATATCATTAGTATGTCCCAGTCAGACGTTCTAGGCAAACATCGTCTGACATATATACAATAACTGGTATGATCTTAAGATTTAAACACGCGCTGTGAAAAATCTAAACTGAACTCAAAAGTAGCAAAGATAAAATAAAGGTATTTACATATAGTTACGAGTACATCTCATCATCATTAAGTATGTACTCGTAATTATAAAGATTAGGAAGATCATTGCATAAGTTTTATGAAGGCCCACTTTTAATATAAGGACAATCCAACAGCTTTTTTTTTGTTCTGGATGGGAAATCATTAATGACCTCTCCTGCTCTAGGCGGAGAAGGGCGTGTCAGACCTTAACTGACTAAAACCCACCCGTATTTCTTCATTTGCCTGTGCTCCAAGGCCATGGTATCTTTTTTAACCTAACTGCCCTTGGAGGCATTGGTCTTCGTGGAGCTCGTCACGTTGTGCTGACATCTCTTTGAGGTGCGGTTGAAACATAACGCACCATCGACTCGGGTCTGGTCTTTACCTTACGGGGGCCCGCGCCTACGGTGGCCGGGAGGTCGATGTTATCTCCCGACCAGGGCGTCTCCTGCGGCGACTAGAACCTTGAGGGCGCTGGGAATCCCGCTCTCTCATGCGTTCCACCTCCTCCTTTGCCAGCATCACTGCTTCGCAGAAGGACTTTCGCTCCGGAACATGACTTGGAGCAGGGTCGGATGCGAGAGATCGCCGCCGATCGCCGCCACGAGGATACAGCGGTGCTCTACCCAAGCTGGGCAGACTTCCGCCCTATGCTCCACCGTGTCCTCAGGGTGATACCCTGACGTTTGCTCCCGCCTTATATGGAACAGGAACCTCCTGAACAATCCAACAGCCTTACATTCTATTTTCATTCCATCTTCAAATTAATTTTAATCAATACAATATCAGTCTTATCAGATATTTCTTAAGGCACCGTTTTCAATATATATTGAAAATATTCCAAACATTGCTTTTTACTTTTACCCTTAGGATAATAAATCGCCATTTAACTCTCAGTTTTCCCGCTTTAATACAAGGACACTGGTATTTCGATAATGCTCCTGTTATCTCCTACATCTCCCCTCACGAAAGGAATTTATCGGGGTGAGCACGCGAAAAAATACCGTAATAATGAGAATTGGGGACAGTGTTTCTTAAGTTGTTTTGACGACTGGCAACTCCACTTACTTACACGCTTATGAGATTCGTGTATAGGGCGCTTTATAAGGAGCACCATAAGTGATGAGGACTAGCCGGAACCCGTGTTTAATTGTCAAAGTTTTGAGAGCCTACAATTTTGGTTACAAAACCTGTCCCATACTGGTGAGCTATTGGGTACAATAGGGATGTTTCCTGGGTAAAAAAAAAAATGATTCTATTTAGACGGTTATTCAGATTATAGAAAAATATTGGATACGTATATTTTGTTTTATTAAATCAATACAAAATGACAAATATAAAAGGCATCAAAGATGGAGGACTGTAGGAGTGGTAGCTGGTGACGTCACTGCTCGCTAAAAAGTGTAGCGTGCAGTGACGCCACACGAGTTTTCAACGCACTGTGTTGTCTTCATTTTTTGTTTATATGAAAAAAGAAAAAATACGTGTCTAGTATTTTTTGAAAATCTGACTGACGGACTAATTAGTTTTTTACCCTAGTCAACTACCTTATTCTTTATTAAAACGTAAACAAGACTGAAGATAATAGCCAAAGAAAATAAAACATTGTTCTTTTTTTGGATTATTACAACGTAGTCTTATATCCGAGAGTTGTGCGATATTTTTTGCTTTTCTTATGTAATAAATCCGTTATTAGGTAAATATATATATAGCTACTATGAATAACAAATTGAGAACGCCTAAATTTTTTTTATCACGATGCCCTCGCTTGTACATCTAGGTAAGCCCCTTATCGCTGTTTTCACCTACACCGAATCAAATTGATTCCAAACAAGTTCAATCGGAATCTCGGCTTCGCGATCATAGAATCGAAATGTCAGCAAAAGTCATAAAAACAAATCGATAACACGAATTTAACCCTCCGTTAGAGTCCCCTTCCATTTTCCGCGTTTTGATTTTCCGTTGATTGGGTTTAAAATGCCCTCCCGCTATTTTGATAAAGCCCACAACAAAATGCCGGATCACTCGGACCCTTTCGATGCACGAGACTCTATTCATAACGGTAAGTATCAATTTTAATACGTTTATTAGGGGCAGCGGTTATATCTGATTTAGTGTTTTTAGTCTTGCTAAAACAATATTATTTGGATACATCCAGTTATGATGTCTTTAAGTTTAAAAGTTTCCTGATTTGATCCGTTCCTGTAAGTCATTATGACTATGCCAACATTTTAACGCAGCAACGTATTTACTTCACCTCTCTAAAGGACCGCATCAGAAATGAGGTGATACGACAGAGGACCAGAGTCACCAACATAGCTCTGAGGATTAGCAAGCTGAAGTGGCAATGGGCTGGTCACATATACCGCCGGGCCGGCAACCGTTGGGGTTAACGAGTTCTCGAGACCGCGTCTTGGCAAGTGTAGGACGCCCTTGGGCGAGATGGAGCGACGACATCAAAAAGGTGGCTGGTAGTAGCTGGCGGAGAACTGCTCTGGATCGAGCTTGTTGGCGTGCCATGGAGGAGGCCTATGTCCAGCAGTGGACGAGTAGAGGCTGATGATGATGATGATGATGATGAACCTATTTACATTTAATTTCTAAAAACTTGTCCTAAAATTAAAATTTATAACTACTTAAGGCACAATGTAATCTTCTTTGTTACACATTAAATTTTCTTCACTTCTTGGAAATGTTTCATTTCTCTCCTGACCTATTTTCCTGGAAAAACATACTTTGTTACATAATCTTATCTCGTTGGTTACAAAGTATAATATTCTGGAGAAAATTAATAATCTAGAGGCATGTGCAGGCAACTTGTCACTGCGTTATTACGTTGGTTTTAGTTTATTTATTATTATAAGACAACAGAAAATGCATATATATTATTTTTCTTTTTCTGAAGACATCTTTAGAAAAAGAAAAATAATGTTGCTGCAACAACTGATCGGAAGACCAAATAAGCAGTGCCCTAATTACGTAATACGCTATCCATTTTGTAGCTTACTGCTAATCTATTGCTTAATATGTTCGAAAAATATATTTTAAAAATATATAAACCGTATGGAGGACGGGCCTGAGCAGTTGTGTTGCGATGTGTGCCGAGTACGATGCGCCAAATGTTGTTGTGTTGGGAGTTTGGTCGTGGAGGGTCTTCAGATCAATCTCCCTTTGGCGCAGCATCGTTGGTCGTGTTGTTCGGTTTAACATTGCATCACCTCGCTCAACTGCCGTCTTCCTTCCTATTCGCTCAGTTTTTCTGAGTGAATAGCCTCTTAATAAACTAGCGCGCTTTACCATCAACGATCGCATCACTGCTTACCATCAGGCGGGATTGCGGTCAAGTGCTAGTTTAAAATTATTAAAAAAAAATAATCTCAACAACGTAAATAACGCAATGAATGTTGAATCCCTTTATCTATCCATACTAATATATAAAGCTGAAGAGTTTATTTGTTTGTTTGTTTGAACGCGCTAATCTCAGGAACTACTGGTTCGATTTGAAAAATTTTCTTTGCGTTGGATGAATCTAGGTAGGCTATAAAACATCACGCTGCGACCAATAGGATCGGAGCATATAAAAAAAAAACATATCGAAACCTATGCGTGTGAAATGAGGGGTACACACTCACACTAGGAATAGCTTTAATTTTGAAATTTCCATAACTTTCTTTTTCGTTACTTACATACGTTGTAGAATTTTCGAACAAATGAAACAATTAATGATAGTAGGTATACTCGTACGGTCGTGGTGGCCTAGTGATTAAAACATCAGCCTCTCAAGTATAAGTGTGCGGGTTCGATTCCAGGTCAGGCAAGTACCAATGTAACTTTTCTAAGTTATATGTACTTTCTAAGTATATCTTGGACACCAATGACTGATTACAAGGTGAAGGAAAACATCTTGAGGAAACCTGGACTTTAAGTCTGAAATCGCAAACCCGCATTGAGCAAGCGTATTGATTATGCTCAATCCTTCTCTGTATGAGAGGAGACCTGTGCCGCCCAGCAGTGGGACGATAAGAAGGTTGATGATGAAGATACTCGTATAACTCGATTCGGGTGCTGATTTTTTGTAGATATAAAGGTCGACGGGGTTCGTGGCACCGTGAAAAAAAAATATATTTTAAAGGAAAGATGTTGTTCGGTGAAAAGTTTATATTGAAGTAAGTGCTAAGGTAAACAAGGCTTTCAAATAAAATAAAAATAGAATAGAACACAATGAAAATAATAAAACGTGCCAGTAGGCTCTAAGGCCTGGTTTACACAGCTGAGATTAGGCATAATCTACAACAGCCCCACATAATCGAAGCTGTGAAACAAAAAAAATCTGCACAGAAAAATTAAATTAAACCTAAACCAGCTACACATCTCTTGTGTGCTATAGGCCCCAGTGTTTTAGTGAGAACATCTGCAGGCATATCACAACTCTGAAGATATTCTAACTTAACAACATTAGAAGAGACCTTTTCTCGAATAAAATGATGTTTCGTATCTATGTGCTTCGTCCTGTTGTGGTGTACAGGATTGTGAACGAGATTTATGGCACTCTGACTATCTGAATACAGCTTAACTGGCGTAAGTTTACCTGTTATTTCATGGATAAAACGGCGTAAATAACAAGCTTCTTTAGTAGCGGACGCAAGCGCCATATATTCGGCCTCTGCAGAGGAGAGCGCTACCGTGGGTTGTTTTTTCGACTCTCATGACACAGGTGCTCCACCTTGTACAAAAAACATAACCTGTGTATGACCTTCTGTCGATCGTACAGTTTGCCCAATCAGCATCACAGATTCATCATTTTTTCTATAAACCAATGAGTAGTTGAGAGTGCCTTTCAAGTATTGTAAAACTCTTTTTGCAGCATTCCAATGCTCTTTAGTATAACACGTATTAAATTGACTGAGATAGCTCGTCGTATACGCGATATCTGGTCGTGTGTTTACAGACAAATACATAAGAGAACCAATAAGAGTTTGGTATGGAAAATTCTCACTAACCTGATCATCACAACGCTTTTCCATCGATTTCTTTACAAGTGGAGTATTTACCGTCTTACACTCTATCATATTAAATTTTTGTAGTAGTGAACTTATGTATGACGATTGATTAATTTCTATAACATTTTCCTGTATATTAAAATTCAGGCCTAAATACTTTTTCAAAAAACCCAAATCTTTTAGTGAAAAATTACTCGACAAATCCTTTTTGACAATGTCAAATGTCATTTCAGAGTCAAAAAATACTAAAAAGTCATCGACAAAGACACTAAGAATAACGAGTTCCTTATCAAAAAGTTTAGTGTATACGCAAGATTCAGAAGGAGTTGGAACAAAACCTATTTTTAAAAGTGTTTCATTTAACTTTTTATTCCAGGCACGCGGTGCCTGTTTTAGGCCGTAAAGGGATTTCTTTAATAGGCAAACCTTACTTTCGCCACCCTTTTCTATGAAACCAAAAGGTTGTTCCATATAAACTTCCTCTTCCAAGTTTCCATTTAGGAACGCGGTATCTACGTCCAAATATTTTATTTTTAAACCAATTTCTGCAGCCAACGCAAATAAGGCACGTAGGGAAGAATGATGAATTACTGGCGCAAACGTTTCGTCGTAATCCACTCCTTTAACTTGCTTAAAACCTTTTGCGACCAGTCTAGCCTTGTATTTCAGTATATTTCCACTAGCGTCCTTTTTCAGTTTGTAAACCCACTTGCATGGTATTACTTTCTTGTTTGGTCTGTCAACAAGATCCCAGGTCTTGAGCTTCATAAGAGAATTGTGCTCATCTTGCATAGCATTTTGCCATTTTTCGGCATCGTCAGCATGAACTGCTTCATAGTATGTCGTCGGCTCATCCAAATCATCAGACAATACATTATAAGTAAGAAAATCTGGTGGTTTCCTGTTTCGTGAGGGGTACCGACGCTCCTGGATAAATGGCTGCTCTTCCAAACTAGCTGGTTCTTCATCAAAACGCTGTGTGTTTATTGGTGAAGACGTTTCAGCTATAGGGTCGATACTCTCAACACAATCGTGAAATTCAATTTCATTTTCATCTCTTTTAGCATTTTCTTCAAAAAGTAAAACTGAGTCCGACTGTACCTCAGGTTCATTCTGCTTTCGTTTCAAAAATGTAAAGCAGTTTTCAAAAAAGGTTACATCCCTAGATTTTAGGATTCGCCGTGGGTTAGAAGGATCTCTAAAAATATAACTATTTGGATCTTCAGAATAACCCACAAAAATAGCTTCTTCAGCTTTCATGTCCAACTTTTTTCTATTACATGAAGGTATATGGACAAGGGCTCTGCATCCAAAAATTCTTAGATGACTAAGATCACATCTTCTGCCACACCATTTATCATAGGGTATATCCCCACTTAAGGCTCGATGAGGGGACCTATTTTTTAGGTATACAGCTACGCGAAATGCGTCTTCCCAGTAAGCCTTAGGTAGTGAGCTTTCAGCCAGCAGCGATCTCGCCTTCTCGGTTATAGATCGGTGGGTTCGCTCTGCAACTCCGTTTTGTTGAGGGCTGTAAGGCGTCGTTGTTTGATGCGCGATACCTTTTGATGAAAGATAATCAGCAAAAACTTTATTAACAAACTCTGTGCCGCCATCAGTCCTAATCCTTTTTATTTTAAAACTTAATTGATTTTCAACTAAAGTTTGAAAATGACAAAATTTATCTTTTACTTCGGTCTTTGAACTTAAGAAATACGCAAAAACTTTTCGGGTATAATCATCAACTAAAGTTAACATATATTTATTACCTTGAAAAGAGGTTGTAGACATAGGTCCACACAGATCACAGTGGATCAACTCTAAAGGCGAAGTTGCTCTATTAAAAGCTATCCTTTTAAAAGGTTTTCTTGCTTGTTTGCCTTCTACACAAGCGATGCAACTTGATTTATCTACTACGGAAAATTCTACCCCTACCTGGTGATTCTTCAACCGATTCATGCCTATTCGACAAAGGTGTCCAAGTCTCTTATGCCAGATTTGATACCTATCCTGACAGTCAGAGTGCTCATCTTTTGTTAAATAATTATCAGCCACAGTGTTGGAAACATTTGTAGAGCCATTAAGTACATACAATCCACCACAGGGCGAAGCATAAAGAAGCGAATCACCTGTAACACAAAAGGTATCATTTTTATAAAAGTTACATCCATTTTTATTAAAAACACATATAAAACCCTTATCTACAGCTTTTTGTACAGATAGCAAATTAGCATTTAAGTCTGGTACATAAGCAGCATCAGAAATTGTATTTATTTTATTTTTAGGTGTCGAGATCGAAATATCTCCTAATCCTAAACATTTGATCTTTTCACCATTTGCGACAGTTACGGTTCCTCTATCAGTCAACTTTATATGTTGAAACCAATCACGCCTTGAAGACATATGTTTAGTTGCACCTGAGTCTACATACCAAACATCCTTGTTTTCAGATCCAGAAGTATTCAAAGCAGTAAATGAGGAGTCATTTGTACTCGTAACATTACCCTTTTCCTTCTTCTTTTTCAATGGACAGTCTGGTCTTTTATGTCCGGGTACATTACAGTCATAACATACTACTTCCTTCTTCTTTTTGGATTTAGGTTTCACTTTTGCTTGAAATACCGAATCCGTCGTTAATGTGTCGCTTTTAGACATTTCATTAAGGAGTCTCGTTTTTACCAGGTCAGTAGTTACATCAACATTGCAATTTTCAAGCGCCATAATGAGGGGCTCATATTTTGGAGTGAGTCCACCTAAAAGTATAGCGGCAATCGACGTATCTTCTATCACCTTCCCAATATCTGCAAGATCCTGTGCAGTTGAAGTAACTGCATTTATGTACTGTTCAATGTCTGCATAATCTGCGAGACTTAAGCGGTACAACTTACGTTCAAGAGCTATTCTTCGTCCTATACCGTTATCCTCAAAAGCTTTCTGTAATGATTTCCATGCTTCCGATGCAGTCTTTGCACTTCTAACGTGAGTTATAGCTGCACCATCTACAGTTAGGCAAATCTTAGCAAGAGCTTTTGTATCGTACTTTACCCTTATAGCCTGAGGAGTTGTGTCACCTTCTGGGTATCCAGTAACGGCAAACCAGAGATCCTCGTGGAGTAGGTAGTTTCTCATTTTAAACTTCCACGTCGGATAACCCTCCTTGTTTCTTAAGCCAAAGGTTGGTAATGACGAAGAGCTTGACTTCGCCACAACATTACTATCACCAGTATCATGTGACATGTTTACGCACACCAAAAAATACAAAAAACAATATTTTCCAAAAAAATACACTTTTGTATATATTTCACACACGGATTTTATACTCCACAATTTCGTGCTGATAACGTTTTGTAGATATAAAGGTCGACGGGGTTCGTGGCACCGTGGAAAAAAAATATATTTTAAAGGAAAGATGTTGTTCGGTGAAAAGTTTATATTGAAGTAAGTGCTAAGGTAAACAAGGCTTTCAAATAAAATAAAAATAGAATAGAACACAATGAAAATAATAAAACGTGCCAGTAGGCTCTAAGGCCTGGTTTACACAGCTGAGATTAGGCATAATCTACAACATGATTGCTGTTTTACTTTGAAAACAAAGCTTTACAAGTAATTATGATGTCGAGATCTGCTACAGAAAAATTTATTGGATTTGTCCGAAACAATATTTTTTCATACTTTTGCTGTAAAAACAGCACGCTAGTTTATTAAGCCACTTAAAGAACTTAGTGTATAGGAAGGAAGACGGCAGTTGAGCGAGGTGATGCAATGTTAAACCCAACAACACGACGAACGATGCTGCGCCAAAGGGAGACTGATCTCACAACCGTACGTACCCGTGCACCGTACGGATTCACCAGACATCATGCCGGAACACGACAAAACGCTTGGCGGCAAGGCTTTGTCTGGTGGGTGGTAACTTATTTTTCTTCTTCTTCTTGGTTAGGTTAGAATGTTATATTTTATATTTTACAGTCATCTAACTCGACAAACACCCATAACGGCTACTACTGTCTCCTCTGGCGAACCCAGCATTGGCTCCCGGACTAAAACACCGCACGCCCACCGCTGGACAGCAGCAAACTGCTTATGCCTTCACGAAGTCTCGTCGTTATATTAAAAATGAGTGCGTACCTCGATATATTTAGCTTATATCCCTTCAAACGTCCTTTTTAAAGACATCCTCATACCCACATAAGCGTATACCACACATAGCATACCCAAATATAGACGAGAGTTTTTACAGCAAAAGTATGAAAAAACTTTTGCTGTAAAAACTCTTGTCTAGTTAGTAGCAAACAGCTTATGCCTTCACTAAGTTTTCTTTTAATCATATTTAGCAAAATCAGGCACACAGTAATTCTGTTAATTTCCACAAAAAAAAAAAAATCATAACAATGCTTTAGTCATACCCTTCACCACAAAGGCTTAATAAAAAGTGCCGTATAAAATCGTGGTTTGGGTGAAAAAACGTATAAAATCCGTGTTTTATTTTTACAGACCATCGAGTTTTACTGAGGCTGTTTCAGCGACATTTTGTTGATGACGGAGTAGGAATAACAAATCGACTGTGATGGTTCTAAGCTTATGTGGGTATGAGGATGCCTTTAAAAAGGGCCTTTGAAGGGATATAAGCTAAATATAGCGAGTTATGCAGTAATTTTTAATATAACTTTTATGCCGAATTTTATTGTTTATGTATTTATATAGCTTTATTCTTGTAAATGTTATGTTAAAGCAAAAATCGTGAAGAAGCAGCCTTTTTTGGTTTTTAGAATTGTGTGCACAGGGTATTGTTGTATGTATTGTTTTGTGGAATGAAATCAATAAATCTGATCAATTTTACACTTTAAGATGAAGCCGGCGTTTCCTAACTGACCACCTCTGAGAAGAAATAGCCGAAACAAACTCAGGGATCATCGTCTTTTTCCAAGTTTAGACATTAAAAATGAAAATGTCAGCAAAAGCAGCTCAGCTCAGCTTTACGTTACATTTACGCATATTACTTAATAACAATGCTTAGCAGAGCGAACAGCTCAGTCCCAAGCTTTCTGAGTGTGAGTGAATCTTAGTGAATATATTTGATTCTTTGAACTAATAGTCAATTTCAAATTCCAACTGTAACTGATCACAGTGCAGTGCGATCCGCCTAAAGTGAGCGTTCATTCACTACACTGTGCGTGTTTATTTCTGCTGCATAAAATGTATAGCTATTACATTGAAAATCCGTATCTAATTGGCTGTAATATCAGTTTATACATTTTAGAATAAGATTTTAAAGATCTGTGGATTTTGTGAATAAAAAACAAATAGAAAAATGAAGAAGGATTTTCGCAATGCTTTGCATTACGTTACGGTGCGGCCTCTGTCCTATCTGCTTCATCCTTTAGAGTATTTACTTTTAATATTTAATTATATAGCTCTACATATCACCATATGTGTGAACTAATTTTTCATAATGCAAACTTCTCACGACAATTTTCGTTCAGAACCAAAACTTGATACGCTTTTAAAGCTAACAAAAACCTTCCCTTTGTAGCAATTTGAAGGTCGAATTTTGTATTGAAAAAAAAAAAAGAAAGAAAGAAAGAAACACGGTGTTTTGTTTAGGGTGAATTTTTGGTGTCATCGTCACCGAAGTCTTTGTGGCATGTTGCTTACGTCACGTAAGGGTTGTACCACGTGTCTAATTTGACATCTACTCTTTTTGTGACTATAAATAGGTAGGGTAGAGGTTAAGGCGCCTTATAGGTCGGGAGTATAAATAAATCCTTTTTAGATTTACGAGTTTATACTCTAACTAGCTGCACCTTGCGGCTTCACCCGCGTAAGTTTCGATATGTTTTTTATATATGCTCCGCTCCTATTGGTCGGAGCGTGATGTTATATAGCCTAAAGCCTTCCTGGATTAATGGGCTATCCAACGCAAAAAGATTTTTCCTAATCGGACCATTAGTTCCTGAGAATAGCGCGTTCAAACAAACAAACAAACTCTTCAGCTTTATATTTTTTTATTTTCTTTTTAATAGTTATAAACTAGCACTTGACCGCATTCCCGCCTGATGGTAAGCAGTGATGCGATCGTTGATGGTAAAGCGCGCTAGTTTATTAAGAGCCTATTCACTCAGAAAAACTGAGCGAATAGGAAGGAAGACGGCAGTTGAGCGAGGTGATGCAATGTTAAACCCAACAACACGACCAACGATGCTGCGCCAAAGGGAGATTGATCTGAAGACCCTCCACGACCAAACTCCCAACACAACAACATTAGGCGCATCGTACCCGGCACACATCGCAATACAACTGCTCAGACCCGTCCTCCGTACGGCTTCACCAGACATCATGCCGTACCACGACAAATCGCTTGGCGGCAAGGCTTTGTCTAGTGGGTGGTAACTTTTGCCGGCGGCCAATGTTATGGCCTACCACCGAGTATATATTAGTATAGTTACGTTGGAACGATAACAATGATACGTAGGTAGTTCAAATTCAAAATATTTTATTTCACATTGAAGTAGCCGACGTCAAATTGTACAGATAGTCTTTTAAAATAATCGGTTTATACAATATTTCAAGTGACACTGTAATAGGTATGCCAACAAGTACTTGTTAGGCACTTAGCACAATAGAAAATAGTATTAATAGGTTTTACCTACATCAGGTAAACGATCTGTTTACTGAATTGCAATAGCAGAAAAGTATGTTACCCTGTTTCTTTTTTCTTTTCATTCGCTTCTTGAAAGACTTGTGAAGCATAAAGATACGAATGTGTGGCACTCTTCGCCAAAGATTCAATTCATAGGGAAATGTAATAGCAAAGTCAGCATTCTATTCTATTTGCCGAAACGAAACACAAGGTCCATTCATTTCCAAACCGAAATGACAAAGTTTATTCGATACAGAAAACCCAAAAAAGTGTCTACAAAGTTTGTGCGACGTATTACGAAAAACAAATTTCATTACAAGACATTTTTTTTTTAAAGAAAATTTTGACAATCCTCTATTTCCATTTGTGTGGCAAAGCTAATTTAATCTCTGTCCTTATGTTATTAAGGTTGGATATTGTAGAGATGTTGCAAAAATGATACATGTTTTCATTTTCGCATCGTGACAGCAAGGGGAGACGTATGATGGGAGTCCGCTTCCAAAATCCAATATGACAAATTCGGAAGTACGTGATTGGAATGAGTGCGGGTAGAGAATTTTATTTTTGGTCGCATTGACGAATTCCGAGACACCTGGGTCGTTGTGACGGTTGGACGAACGGATGACTTTCTGATGAGAATTATAAAAATTGAAAGAATATATTAGAAAGGAATCAAGGGGCGCATTCGATCGATGGCAGGATGTAATATTGTATGATTTGAAATAATTGAGATGTCGTACGAATTTATTATAAAGAGTATTTTTGAGCATTCAGCTTTGGTTATTTTATTTGAGAATAGGGAGTACCAAATATTGCAGACACATTTTTTTAAAGCGGAAACCTGATGTAACTATTGACCCAGGTAACATTTTTAAATACTTTTTTTTAGATTTTAATATATCTTACGAAAAGAATGTCATTATTCATTTAAACTTTCCATTCCCAAATTATTTGGGGTCGGCTCACAATTTAATTTTCTTCTATACTTTTATTTGGGGTCGGCCTACAATATCTTTTTTGTCCATACTTTTCTTCTTGTCATACTTGGTTCTATAAGGCACTGGTAGTTAACAAACTCTGAAAGGACAGAGTTCAATCAATTAATAATAAGTTAATTACGGATATAATTCAATAATGTTGTATCTGGCCAACTAGAACAGGCCATAGAGTTAAGTAGGTCAAAGTTAGAGGTTGTGTCTATGCCACCGGTTCATAAAAATTTCATAGATTGAATACGAAATAATTTGTTGTTCAGTCGTTGATATTAATATGTATTTAAGTTAGGTACTAAGTGTTCTGTAAGTTCCAGAATAACTTTGGTTGCAATAATATAATAACTCCTATATAACTCCATGTGTATATTTATTATGTGTTTGAATATTATTTGAAGAATAACCGTGTGTCTGATGTGATATCCTATCAAAAGAAATTATGTACTTTACTTAAAAAAAGGTATCCATTCCATGATTAACTCAATTAGGGGAAGAATTTTTGCCAAATTCCATCCTCAGTGCTAACTTGCGGCCTATAAAAAAAAAAAACAAAGTTTCAAGCATCACCCACAGATTTAGGCCACGCGCTGTCCATTAATGTAGCCTTCAAAAGGGGCCACGGACCTTCTTGATGGCTATGATATTCAACCGCCGATATCCACATATAGTTACAGCGTATTTCGGAGTCGGCACCCTGTCAAAGATTGATGGTTGCCGAAAACGAATCTGGTGACATACCTGAGAGGCCATTCTGGTAATTTTGAGAATGTTCACAGCCTATTTTCTGTCTCGATCTGTCACAGACACTTCTAATTTGCCTAGATTTTGGAAATTGTTTGACTTTTTCATTTTTTTTTAAACAAAATGTCGCCCACACTTGGAATTTCTCCTGTATCGTGGGTGCATTTACAAACATTTAAACCCACATAGAGAAACAACGTATGTCATCTAGACGACATTGCAACTAAATTTTAATCATTTTAAAATTACGAGTTTTTGCCTTTTGGTCTTGATCATGGCTGTGGCACAATTTAGATAGAATTTTCTTTATTATGTTCAAGCGGAGAAAGAATTGTATGTACAAACAATAGACAAACACATCCTCTAAGTGACCTACTTTATGTCTAACTTTTTTATTTTTGCAATCCTACAGACAATAATACCTATTCCACCCCTATGTACTGAGTACGTGAATATCAGAGGCACGTGAAAGTAATAATTTCTAGCGAATATAGATATTTTCAATACTTAGGCACTGCTGATAAACTAGTTTTTTTCTTTTAAGTATTACTAACAACTGTAGCTGTATTCTTTACATATATTATTACTTTATAAGTATGTACTACATAGTCTTGTACATTAAGAAATTTGTTTTGATAAATTACCTTTTTATAATAGAATAATACAATCAATCTTATTCAGAAAAATCCATCGGCAACCTATTAGTTTTATTGATTGTATATTAAAAAATCTGTAGGTATATTTTATATACTGAGCCTAATGGCAGCAATGTCTGGGTTTAAAAATTAAAAACATAACAGAAAATTAACACAGATAACTCATGCATGGCGCGTATTTTCATTAACAAAAAGCCCGAATAATAATAAAAAAAAAAACAGCAATCGAACACTCAGTTTAAAAACGTTCGGTTTTTGTATTTCTATGGGTAGCCAATTACGTAGTAGTACGAACGCAAAAAAATAAAATATTTATTGTGTGTGCATGAGCCTTAACTGCCGCGTACATCGTAGATACATAGATATGGTACGAGTATGCGAACCCTATGAAAGTGTGGAATGACTTGCATTTTTACTTTTTTTTTTAACATAAAATGGTCTTTCTTTATTGAAAAGAGGTTTAACTTTACTTGTCAGTAGAAGTCGTTAGGAATGGAAAAGAAATGTGAATGTAATTTTGGTGCTACTTTTTTAGTGATATTCTGAAGTCAGTTTCATTACGTAACATAGGAAGGGATAGGCTGAGGTGTACTTATCCATATGTAGTACGTATATCCAGATTTCACCAGTTATTTATAAGCCCCTCGTAATAGAGGACAAACATATTCCTATTAATCACCAATAATCTAGACTCCTGGCTGATACTGAGATATAGATTTGGATAGAAAAACCCAATTAGACTTAGCCGAATAGAACCCAGGAGCTCATGCTCAGCTAGGCCAACGGCGCAGTATAATATTAGAAAATTTGTTCAAATTCATGTAATTATACTTTTGTTAACTAGTTTTATGATTACTTTTGCTTTCCCATTAATTGTATCCTCCAAACGGAACAGCGCAGTACAGCGGTTATTAAAAGTCATTAAAAGTCTCCTACAATCTTTTTTTTAAACATCAAAAATAGTAAATTGAATTTTTCAACCAATATACTTTATTTATAATAAGGCATACGCGCTTACCAATCGACAGGTATCAACAATTTAACACAAACTTATCTGTTATCAAATAATCACAAATTGTTTTTGTATCCTGAACAGCGAAAAATACATTTTATCCAAAAGCCTTGAATCGATATGTTAAAAGCACGTAGATATAAAGCAAACAATACTCTATTTGTTAACACGCAATAAAAGTATCCGCTAAAGCTCGGATCCGGTCAATATTTACAGAACCAAGCGAACCGAACAACCAGAAAAGGTAACCCCATCGATTGCTAAAGTAACACTAAAGGCCTAGCGCAATAGCCGCGGGCTA
This sequence comes from Sesamia inferens, assembly GCA_037179545.1. NCBI lineage: Eukaryota > Metazoa > Arthropoda > Insecta > Lepidoptera > Noctuidae > Sesamia > Sesamia inferens. The sequence continues at coordinate 18,646,886 of CM073933.1, read as the reverse complement.
TGGAGGGTTCGCAAACACCTTGAATAGAGACCGAGGAAGAGGGTTGGTTTCGGCTAAGGATTTGGGAAACTAAATCGCTAAGGCAAATCCATTTAAGATTTGATTTGACTCGTTAGACTGAAAATATTGTAAAAGGCACCACATTTATTGGAAATATAGACAGAAGTAAAATTAATAGGCCATAACTTTATTAGTAAATGAAACTTTTGGACTGACACACGCCACAAATAAGTAAGACAATTCATTAAAATATATCGATAATAACTTGCATACTTAACTTCTAAATCTAGTTGAAATTATTTTTAACACCTCTGTTTCAACTTTCATCTGCTTTCGTCCTTGATCGCAACCTTAGGCCAAAAGTCCGATACCAACTTTTCCCAACACTAGCGGGCCTCGGGCCCTATGTGTCCTGGTGACTGAAAGATTTAGAGGCAATAACGTGCGATGTTCGCTTCGAGCAATACGATCTCATTGTTCGTTCCATCGGATTAGTATTGTGAAGATTGGTGAAGCTCAGTGAGTATTGGGACTCGATGTAATCAACGATACAGTGGGAGTGTCCTTGTTGATCTATGTTCAGAATATATTGCCTCCAATAATGTGTTTGAATCAATCAGGGTCGTTGTGTTAGTCTAGTGTTGCGAATAGCTACGTTAAATATAAGTAAATGTCTTGTCACAGTGTCCCTTTTTACATCGGTTGAAATATAAATAAAAATGTTTCTGACTCTGACTCAATTGGCTATTCTAAAATCAATCATAAAAGCAATTTTAATTCAGTAACTTGTTGGATATATAATATGGATAGAAATAGAAAGTGAAAAACTTTAAAAAATTACGAATATGTAAGTACAAATTATGTGTATTTTATACTCTTATCTCTCGTATCTTAAACTCACTGGATTCATTTAAAAGGAGCATAATTTTTTACGCTTTAATTTTACGACTTATACCGTTTGACTATTAAAGGGGTGTTCTTTTATTTGTTACCTCAACGTTCACCTTTGTAGACTTTTAGGCTATGAAAAATGGCACCCAGTCAGCTGTTTCTTTTTTGCATAATGTTGTTTGTCACCTACAAGAGGCGCCTTTTGAAATATTGTGTGCTGTAAAAGCGTTTTTTTAATGTGAAAATATGTATAAAATTAAAAGGTAGTTATTGTTAGATCCATCCCTATTCCACTTTCACTTTATTCTTTTTGTAGTAAATATCGGGTTTGTGTAAAGTTTTTGGTAAGCGTCGATAACTTTCAAAGATTGAACTTATTTCATATAGATAATCAGCCTATAGTGATCCGGCTGCTAACAAAAAAGAAATACTCCTGTTGGTGAGAGGGAGTGGGCTGCAATCCACCACAAAGTAAGGTGTTCCACAGGGTTCAATCCCACTCAAACAAACTTCATGATAACATTAAATTTAGTTGAGATTTCCGTAATTTAAAAAAAAAATCACATCTCAGTCTGTCAATCTGTCAAAAATACTCCAAATTTCCCTAAATTTTAAAAAGATTTTGTGATTTATTTGTTACCATGATGATACTGTGACTAGACTTTGTTTTAAATTACGACCAGCAGTCTAATTGCGTAATCGTAGTATTCCATTGCTCCCTATGTTTGAAAATGTATCTGCTCAACGTAAATAACGCAATGAATGCTGTTGAACTGTCAAAATGATACCTATTGTAACTGATATTGTGTTACGCAAAATACCCTGCAGTAGATAGAATAAAATTTACTATCGCAGACAACAAAAAGGCTTATAGTCAATCCTGTGTTTTAAATTTCGATAAGAAAAAACGTCTACAAAATTCGAATTTTAAACTACGTATTCGTATCCCTGTGGGCATTTGCAAGGGTGATCCCAAACCTAATAAGGATAAACACAGGGATGCAAGTCACGCACTGACTGAATTTGCCTAGGACTGCGACTAAGTAATTGACTTTCAGGGCTGATTCCGCGGGTAAGGCAGTAGCAACTTGCCTTTATATTTTTGGGGTGCTTAGGGTATGAAAAAAGTTTGGGGTCTTTTAAGAAAAAGAATCGATAAATATGTGTCTAGTGAATGTGTTTTACACTGTAGAGCATTTTTTTTTTATGATATTCAATGAAATTGGTATTATGCTAAAATAGGAAAGTGTGCCTTACTCAGAATATTCACCGCTTTTTTATTTATATCAATCAACATTTAGCATAAATAAGATTCGGACAAAAGATAGACCAAAAAAGGTTAGGTCGAAAAGGTCGATTGATAAAAAGTTCTAGATTTTCCTACCATAAACCCTGCAAGATAAAACGGATTCCGACCTAAATGCAAATACAGCAATAAGCCTAAAATAGAAGAAACAGTTGAAGTGCTGACCCTCATCATGAATAAAACGCCAAAACGTTTATTCCATTTCGAAAAAGTGTCTAAAGCTAAGCTGAAGTCTATTTTCTTTTTAGCACTCCATAAAGAAAGCCAATTGTTATGAAAATTAAAGAAATTAAATGGGCTCATTATCTTTTTACGTTAGGAAATTTCCTGAATTAAGCACAAGACGTTTAATAAAGGGACCACACTCGTTGAATAAAACCATTACTACGATTATTGTCTTCCCTTTTCATTTTAACCGCAAAAATAGAAGATTTGGCGATAAAATTTAAATAAACGTCATTTCATTCTTTTAAAGTTGAAATCTGTGGTGCTTTAGCTGGAGTTGTGGAATATTTTAAACGTGAAATCTTCTTTAGGGTGAATGTATGTTGTTCTGTTTCCTAAAAGTTATGGTTTTACATTGATTCATTTTTATTTGTGACGTTGTTCGTAGATCTTGATAAGAATTTCATGAAAGTTAGCGCTCGGTGAATGAAGTTACCACACTTGTTCAGACGTATAAACTCCAGACTTTCTATTATAATATCAACAAGTGTGTTATGGCGTTATATACTGCAGAGTTCAGTTTATTCTTAAATTACTTGGTTGTTTATGGTCCTTTGTTTCAATTTTATTTAGCCATGAATAGTATTTTCAATGTTGTTACGTTAAGACGTTGGTCCCGGTTGCCATACGAACAACTAATGGCAGTCGTTACGGGTTGTTGGAGCCCTCAAAAGTCCAACAATTGGTTTAGCTGCAATGCTTCGATATCGCCTTCGGGTTGTGGAGGTCAGACGGCAGTCGCTTCACGGAAAATATCTAAGTTTAGCCAAATATGCCGTTAGACTGGTAACGAGGATCCCAGGCTCCAAAGCAGAAAAAAAAGCTTCGGATGCGATTGGGATTAACGCTGAGATGATAATGAGTATTTTCAATGTTGCCTTACTTGTCTATGTTAAAAATTAAAAAATGTTCATAAGACAATGTTTTCCAGTTAATTTCTATTTTACGAGCAGTTTGCAAAATTTTAGTAGATAAACTAAATAAAATAAATTAGAAATTTGTAAATAGTAAAAATACTTCTCTTAAATCTTTAAATGTTTTTATAACTGTGATAGTGTTGTGGTATTGGTATCTAGTTTCAATTTTAAAAAAATCCTTTCTTAAGACGATAGCCATTTTCTGTGGATGAGACTCATAATTTCCCTGACCTTGTTCTTTTTTGTTTTTATTTCGTTTATTTCTTTCATAAAACCTTTTTAAATGTCAGTTGGTCATGGATAAGGTAACGTAAAAATATGAAAAGCTCTTATAATGTCATAAAGCTTAACAAGAAAGTCCACTGCCCACCCAAAAAGTTTGAGTAACAAAACAATGCTACAATGTCATGTAGAATGAACCATTCCTCTGTAGTAATGGTATTATGCTCCCGAAAGGTATGAATTCCAGATGAATTTAGTATGAAGCGAGTTCAATTTAACCCACCGACGTTTTCATACATAAAGTATGAGACTATGAAAGTCAGACTGACTCTGCCACTGCCTTTAAATATGATGTTCGCGCGTACTTAAATTGAGGATAGACGCGTTTAGGAAACAATTTTAATTACTCACCTAATTCATAATTAGGTTGGCTCACGGAAGGTTTCGTTAGCTAATTTTGTTTGTACTTTGTGGTGGCTTATCTTTACTTCTTTCTCTCCGATGTTGAGTGAGAACTTAATTTCATTTCATTTGTCAGATAAGAATGATGATAAAGATACAAAATTAAATACATACACATTTATCAGTATACAGGCCCTTAGTAGAAATTCGTAGTCATATTTTTTGTAAAGTCCGAAACTAAATCCCACCAAATACCATTTGATCATATAAGGCTGAAATGCAGCAGTTATGAATTTCATAATTATGTCTACCTAAGAGGTCCGGTCTTCACTACTTCCCACTAATTTTAGTTGGGACGAAAAGTAATGCAACTAATTCCCCAGGAGCACAGCTGAAATAACGCAGACTTAAAAACTAAACACAGAAACATTTATAGAATCTTAAACTAGAATAAACAATAACCACTATGATTACATTTGAAGAAGTTGCATTCTTAGCTGTTTCAAACAGTAGAAGTTGAAAACAGGTATAAAATCGTTAAGCAATGTGCTGTCAAGCGCATGCTAAAATTCGATATATTTCGAGATCTTCTAGATATTTTGCGAATAAACAATACCTAGAATGTTGGCTTAAGTACTTTATGAATTAGGTTTATTTGCTCTGTACGGGCAGTAAAAGGCAAATAAGGTTCAGGTAATTTTCCTAGGCTTTCATCTTATAATATCAGTAATTTTTCTACGTTGTACTATGTTCGGAGTAGATATATCTACACAACAAATAAAAGACAGACCTTCCTTATCTTTTCCGTGGATATACCAATGTACGCTTTTACGATCTTACAGATGTAGATGGTGAAGTATTTGTGCAGTGTTTATTGGTACCATTCATTAAATTTAGATACTTAGTTTCCTAAATTTAATCTTCGGTACCTACAATAAACAGCTCAATAATAAACTATATATTATTATAATTTCCAAAGAGGAAATTAAATATGATATAATTACTTCGCTTTTCAACATACAGGGTGATAACTAATATTCATAAGTTGTCGAACTCTTTATTGCCGGTATTTATATACCGAAAAAAAAATCACAATTGCAGGGAGTCGAACCCTTTCATTACAAATATATACATACTTTCAGATACTAAACTCACATTTGCAGAGAGTCGATATATTGCACTTTGTAATAAAATGAATGGTTTTACTGCTACTAAAAGTGTGGAGAAAATAACATTATTACCTTACGTATAATCCATAATTCTGGCATCCTTATTCAGTCAAGGCGAAATCTGGAGACTCATTTAATTTATCGGAAACGACTTCATTTCATAATTCATAACAGCCATAAAAAGGGTGCCCCCATTAAATCTGGTCCTTTATTCCAAATTATCATGATCCGCAAAAAGTCTTACAACAAAAATATCTAAAAAAGACGTCAGTACCCTCTTGAATTTCACATCATCCCTTTCAAGACTAACGTCAGTCGGTCATTCTTTTCTTAAAGACCGGTACCGAGAGGGTGAAAATGAAATTAAATTCTCAATGAAAGCCGATCTTGCCGTGAGATAAAGAGGGATCTTCTATGAATTATATCCCCTTGAAAGCGAGGGGGTAGAACAATAGTGTAATCGTCCAATTAAGTGTTTGTATGAGTTCAAAGCTAAGCTGAGAAGGTGGAGCTTAGAAATTTTCGTTTCACCCAAATGTGTTGTCTTTCTGTTGTGCGGATTCCAGAAATGTGTGTAATTAAGGCTGCAGTGATAATTATGAATATTAGGATGTTAGAATGAGCCTCATGTTAATTGAATGGGATGTTGCAATGAATAGGGACGGGCCACGGTATAATATTCTCGTGCTTATAAAGCACGCTAAAGCAAGCTAATTGCCTACGCCGTTGGTACATTTTGGTGGGTTTTTCATCATAAATCAAGTTATATCATACCAAGCATCATCATCATACCAAGTTTACGGTATATTAATTTACTTTTGTAACTCTTTAGTGTATCGATCGGAAAATAACATATGGCATTTCTTTTATTTATTTATTCTTTATTGTACATCAATCAAACATCGAACAAAATACATGGAACATAAAACATACAATGGGCGGCCTTATCGCTAATGCGATTTCTTCCAGGCAACCAAAGAATGGACAGATTCTCCTGAACCACATATGGGACTGTCGTTGGTGCCAAATATCATGGTTACAATTTACTAAAATAGATACACAAATACATACATAAATACATAGATACTTTAACAGTATAAATAGCCATAAAGTGTTTACTTAACAAGATCATAACGACAAGTAGTGTTCCCTCACAAGTCTCTTGAATTCCAGTCTCAAACTTTTTCGTCTGTGTGTTGCATGTCGCGTGACGGTCGGCCGCGGAGTAGGGATAAAGTGAAAGGCGCTCATCAGAACGCCTCTCGCGGTATAAAATGTCACTTTTACCGTGGTTTCATAAAATCAAACAATCTTTTTTATTTTTTACTTTTGTTGCTCAAAATTTCAGCCACTCTGATATGATGTGCAGACGCAAGCATTTCGTAGGTATGTTATTATACTCTTTCCCCCTTAATACAAAACGAAATCTAACTTTAGTTCCAGAATTAACCTATGAGTCAGTATTTGTATTTCGAACTTTGATTCAATGTTCTTAATTCAAAGGTGAGAACTTAGTATCGAACCAAGCCGTAATTTTTATATGACGTGTAGAAATAACTGCATTTCTGTAATAGTTAGGTGCATAATTTAATAACCATTTAGGTGGTTTCGACCTGATCTAAATAAAATCCATGTTTTGTAATAAGAGGTATAGGGTCCAACTACCTAATGAAGTAATGTATTGACGTCATTTATTTCATTTAGAAAACGTCACTTATCATTTACCAAATAAGAGTAAAAATAAATAGCGTCTAAACAAAAAACAATAGGAAATTTTTACAATGTATATACCTACAAAATAATTCAATTTTCTCCCAATTCAATGAATTAATCGTCAAATTGCCATTCATATTCATATCGGGAGACTGCAGCCGTAAATTTGTTGGAGTTCTGTTTCGGACGTTCACTGTTCCGAATCGCTCATAATTTTCGATTTTCCGCACAATTGAACTAGATCGGCACCTTTTAGAGCTATTGGCAGCGTCGCTTCAGAGGTTTGTAATTGTAGAGTGTGTTGAATGTTCCTGTTGTCTGGTGGTAAGATACAATACCTAACTTTACCTGGGCTGCTACTCTATGGAAATCTGATTGAAAATTGACTGCCAGTTTTCAATAGTGTACTTCTTAGCATCAGGAGAGCCTGGAGATCTGTCATACAGGTCTCGAGCCCAGTATAGACTCCAGCTCTTAGAAAGGTTATGCATATTTTGTATGTTACTATGTACCAAATTGTACCTTTCTGAGAGAATAATCTATATTACTTTTCACCTCATCGTGAAAAATCACTTTCTGAATGTGGAGTGCGGTTGTACCTTGTTCTTTATGGAATTCAGCAAAAACACAGGTTTTCAGATCAATTGTTCTGAATTATAATAATAACAATGATTTTTATCTTGGTGTTATTTTGAATTCTGAGTACAGTTTGTTCAAACTAGTTTAAATTTTATGTTATTTCTGTTTATAGAAATGTCCACTTTGTTGCAATTGTAATTAAGTTCAGTTCAGAATGAGTGAGTAAATATAAGAATGTTTGAAGTTCTAGAGTAAATTAAACTTTATTGTGTAGTTATTTTTTTCCATTAACTCATTTATCTATTTGTTTACATTTTGGCAAATAAATCTCGAGCGCAGAATAGATGGCTTGCTTATTATATTTGCATAAGTTTCAAAATTTCTGATTAGTATAATATGGGTAAAGTTGAGTTATTAGTCTACCCAGAAACCGGCCAATGGAATTAATTGTCTACTATCAATAAATGACAGTTGTAAGAACTAAACACGCCAAATTGATGTAGTGTATCAATACCATGAACAATTCACTTTCCATGTTTATATATATGAAAATTATACAAATAAATATATATAGCCATTTAAATAAAAGTTATTCACTATATTAAATTATTCCATTTTGTAAGTAGGTTTAATCTAAGTAACATTTTCAAAGAATTTACTGAACAAAAGCAGTTCATCCAAACCCCTGATAAAGGCAGACCAAAGACCCAGAAGACTAAACAATAATAAATTACAAAGAGTAAAGTATAAAGTAATAAATTGCAGAACTTATCCTGTCTCAATATATTTGAATTTGACCCGGCTACGCACTTTAATACGATTAGGACTTAAACCCACTTTCCCAGGTTAGAACCGTTTAGCTTAATGAGTTATGAAGGCCCTTTACCTCAAAGAAATTAATATTCTGCTGAACACAAAATGTACGAGAATAAAGCCTTTGAATAACGTCTAAAAAGGCATCTTTTAGTTGAAAGTGTTGAGGAAAAAGTTGTTTTTCAGATTTGACCTTTAGCGAGGTATCTTTAGATAAAAATCAAATAACAGGAAAGATTTAAGGTCATTATGTGAAACAATATTTTAATCGGTGTTTGATATCGGTTTCTGAGTACAATTTATACAAGCATGACACTTTTTCTAATTTTATTAGGACTTAAGTCCTTACAAACCCCAAATCGTTATCTTCTGATTTTCATTCAGACACACACTGAAATTACAGAGTCCAGAGGAATGAAATTTTCTACAAAACTTTCTTTTATAACGAAAGTGAGCATGGAAGGGTTTTTGTAAATTGATCGAATTGAGGAATTGAGGGTATGAAAAGAAACTTCATAATTTTTCCCGATAGTAAATACCATACACGGCTTGTGTCCTATGGAATACACCAGGTTTTACTATGTGTCAATAATTTCATCACCTCTGCTCAGTGAATGAAAACATCATATGGAAACCGGCATGTCGTAGAATCAAAAGATCGAAGACATGTAGACATGTGACATCTACTGACTTTCAGTGGACCCGTGGTAGATTACAGCCCACTTCCTCGAAGAGACAACTTGTATCCCAGCTAGGTAGTTGCAATTTTATAGGCTGATCATTTTACGCGGCTTGTCTTAAATTAATTTCATCCCATTTGTCTTTCATATGACATTAGCGCCCTTTAAATTTTAAGCCTGATTCACTCCCCCGTTCTTGCCGTTGCTTCCCGTGGTGTTGCAAAGCTAACCCTAAGATTAAGATTGACTCAATTCTATTTCGTAAAGACTAAACCGGGCAAATGAGATCGACTTTAATGTAATAGACTTGCAAGCTGCATAAAATGGAAATTGATCCAGTTTCAAGCCGCCGTCCATGAAATTGTGGGTCTGACAATTAAGAAAATGGAAAAGAAATTAGTAAGAAAATGGTATCGTATGATCAAAATTGTGATCATAAAAGTTAAAAAAGTGTTCTAAGTACGTAACACAGTATCAATAATAATCTGAATATTTTTTTATGAATAATGCTAATCTGTCGCTTCATATGTTCTAAGGTACCAATGTAAATAAGGCAATGAATGAAAGGTATTGAACTGTCAAAACGAAAGCAGTTTTTATTGCTAGTGTTACGAAATTACCCTGAAGTATTTATTCAGTTTATGACAGCGTGTTAAGAAACGCAATGTGTCAATCGATCCGTACAGGTCTCCCAAAGTGATAATGCGCACAGAAATCTTCGTCACTGTTCGGCAACGGTCGTATTCCCCGAGCGTTCGGAAGAAGATGTATATAGAGTGGTTAAGTGCATAAAAAGTGGTTAAGTGCATAAAAAGTGGTTAAGTGCACCACTCTATATACATATCTCCTTGCGAACGCTCGGGGAATACGACCGTTGCCGAACAGTGACGAAGATTTCTATGCGCATTATCACTATGGGGGACCTGTACCCGAAGACGCAGCGTACATAGGGCGGCCCCCAACAAGGTGGACCAATGACCTGGTGAAGGTCGCAAGAAGCCGATGATTGCGGGCAGCATAAGTCCGGTAATTGTGGAAAGCCTTGGGTGAGAGCTTTGTCCCGCAGTGGACCTCTATAGGCTGGAGAAGATCCAGTGCCAGTATCAAACATTTTAAACGGTAATTATAGGAGCTTACAATCAGTAGTGGCCGTAAATTGGTGTATGTAAAAATAAGTGACAGAGTACTTTTTCTTCTTACGTAAGTCTTTATTATTGAAGCTTTATTATTTTATTTCCAACCACTTGGTCACCTACTGGAGGTGACCACGTCGTTGGGATACTAAAATTATCCATTCAAAAAACCATTTCAGTTTTAATCGCGAATAAAATCTCGTAAGAAAGTTTCTTTCGGATAGTTTTTACAATCCAAACCCGGTGTGCTAGAATGAAGATCATAAAAATGAAGGAAGTTTGCACAGTTTCATATAGATCGCTATCGTTGCGCTCAATTATTTCTGCATTCATGAGTCTTTATGGCTTTAGATTGTGCTATTTTGACTTATTCGTTTTATTTTATCTTGACTTGTTGAATCTTATGAAAATCTTTAAGTATTTAATTTCACGTTGTTTTAAAATTACGTTCTTTGTTTAATTAAACATTTTGTTTTGCAATGTTTGTGAATAGAAACAATAGAAGAACATTTCGGTTTTTTTTTATTATTTCTAATTAATTCTTCGGTTACCAGTACCTAAACTTCCTAGCATTTGACCTCCTTTTAGATGATCGCAATTTCTCTAACATATGTATTATTTTTTCGACTGCCTCTGTGGCGTAGCGGTAGTGATCGCGGCCGTTACACAAAAAGGCGCGGTTTCGTACCCCGCACAGTGCAAATATGCATGCATGAATATGAATATTTGCACTGGTCTGGTGGTGCCTCGGAAAGCACGTTAAGCCGTTGGTCCCGGTTGCCATACGAACATCTAGTGGCAGTCGTTACGGGTTGTTGGAGCTCTCAAAAGTCTAACAATTGGTATAACTGAAATGTTTAGATATCGCCTTTAGGTTGTGGAGGTCAGACGGCAGTCGCTTTACGGAAAATATCGAAGTTTAGCCAAAATCAGCAGTTAAAGCGGACCCCAGACTCCAAAGCTGAAAAGCTACGGATGCGACTGGGATTAACGCTGAGATGATGATGATGATGATGATGATGATGATGATGATGATTATGTATTATTTATAAAGTATTAAGTGCAACCCATCACTAACGAGGACTGTGGGCAATGACATTCCGTCGAGACTTAATTCCCTTGTTTTGTCTAGGATTGTTTATTTCTAGACAATGTCTGCTTCCAAAATTTAAATACTGAATCCTTTTCAGCAGGAAGATATTAGCCGACGTTTTTATCCACTTTTTATGTACAAAAATTCTGAAATGATTACACCGAAACGGCTTTGTAAAAGGATAGTCAAGTCGTGTTCAGAAATACAACTGTTTCAAAAATAAATGCAATTACGACCCAGACAGGTCAAGATTTGCATCTCAGACTGAATTGAGTTTAAATGAAGAGTGAGAATAAAGGTGAGTAACATAAGTTACGTTAATGATATCATTTTCTGTAGCCCTCTTACGTTTGTACCCGCCTGCATCCACGCACACTGCACACTTATTTTTCTCAAGCGCCACTCAGCATAATGAAAAAAGTTTAAGGCAAGTTTTAAAAGAAACAAGTCTGGCAGCTAATAAATTTAACAGAATAACGAACAACTCTCATTCAAAATTATCCGAAGCATCATTGTTTTCCGATGGCCTCCTGGACAACATAAATCTTGATAATATGCAAATTTTATTTCATTAAAGCGGTTGGTCTATAAGCAATATTGCCCGGCTGAGTTACTGCGGAACCGCCCCCGGATTAACTAATGGCTGTTTATCTTGTAAAGATCCCCCGTGTTAGAGGAGCTGAAGGATGTGTTAGAATTATTAATTTGAACGTTTTAAGATGACTTCACTTTGTGTAAGTCGAGAGAGATCGTTTGTGAGCGGCCTTTTGTGTGAAATGGTAGACTGGGGATATTATGGTAAATGGAAAATCTATTGAAAAATAAGTGTTCGAAGCTAGTAGTACCTATACCGACTATCTACTACAATACTTATATGTAGCGTCGAATAACGTTGAAAAATTCAGGTTTGAAAGGTATGGGTGCCGATATAATAATTATTGTCGGATCATAAAACTTCTACTTTGTCTCTGGTATAACACATAGGCGCGTTTAGGCAGAAGGGTTTTTTTAAAAAAAAAATTATAAACTAGCTCTTGACCGCAATCCCGCCTGATGGTAAGCAGTGATGCAATCGTTAATGGTAAAGCGCACTAGTTTATTAAGAACCTATTCCTATTGTCTTGAAGACACTCAAATTGTAGGCCGACGGAAACAACGCCGCTGGCAATTTATTCCAGTCCTTCGATGTACGCGGTATAAAGGAGGAGGCGAAACGCTTCGTCCGGATCGTAGTAGTGTTAACAACGTAAGGGTGGAAACTCGCCGAACGACGGGTTGTCCGATCGGGTGGAACGGTGATGGGAGAATTAAATCATGCAATTCCCTCGCACACTCCCCAAAATGCATCCTATAGAACACCGAAAGGCTGGCTACTCTACGCCTGTGCTCTAGGCTTTGGAGACCATCACGAGTTAAATCAGGGTCACCAATCAGCCTCTTCGCAAGCCTCTCCACTGAATCCAATGTGGCCAGGTGGCACTTAGCAGCACCGGCCCAATTGTGGCTGCAGTACTCCACACACGAACGGACCTGTGATTAGAAGCTGCCCAGTAGGCCTAGTATGAGTTTTCATTACAAAACTCGTTCGTCGATATCGAGCGCATTTGACTCGGCGATTGGCCCGCTTCAAGGTCGTAAGAACTCTCAACCAATGAGAGCGCCAAACGCGCTCGATATCGACGATCGAGTTTCGTATTGAAAACTCATACTAGGCCTACTGGTGAAGTACTGTTCCGACAGTACTTCACCAGTAGGCCAAGGTGGCTGCCAAGAAACTTGGCGCAAAGGTCCGCCTTTGCGCCAAGTTGAGAGAGCGCAGAGTTGCAGAGAGAACAGACCCCTGAGGAACACTGGCATTAGTCGACATGGGCTCAGTTGAGCATCCGTCGACAATAACTCGGAGGGACCGTTCAGTCAGGAAGTCTTTTACCCAGCCAGTCAGGCTAGGGGAAATGCCGTACGCTGGAAGCTTACACAAAAGGCCAGCGTGCCATACCCGGTCGAAGGCTTTCGAGACATCAAGGGAGACAGCAACCGCTTCCCCATTTCTCTCGAGGGCCTCGCCCCACAAGTGAGTGGCATACACTAGTAGGTCCCCAGTAGACCAATTGCGGCAAACCCCGAACTGTCGGTCACTGAGGAGATCGTTACCTTCCAGGTATTTTATGTAATTTTGCAAAGTGTGGAGGACGGGTCTGAGCAGTTGTGTTGCGATGTGTGCCGGGTACGATGGCCTAATGTTCTTGTGTCGGGAGTTTGGTCGTGGAGGGTCTTCAGATCAATCTCCCTTTGGCGCAGCACCGTTGGTCGTGTTGTTGGGTTTAACATTGTAGCACCTCGCTCAACCACCGTCTTCCTTCCTATTCGCTCAGTTTTTCTCCTCGCCTCCTCCTTTATACCGCGTACATCGAAGGACTGGAACAAATTGCCAGCGGCGTTGTTTCCGTCGGCCTACAATTTGAGTGTCTTCAAGGCAATAGGAATAGGCTCTTAATAAACTAGCGCGCTTTACCATCAACGATCGCATCACTGCTTACCATCAGGTGGGATTGCGGTCAAGCACTAGTTTATAATTATTAAAAAAAGAAAAAAAAAAGTGCTTACCAAAGAGTTAATCGAAGCATCCTTTGCAAAGAAAAACGATCTCTATTCTATTACAAAATAGAAAAAGATTGAAGTTTCTACAGGACTTAAAGGTAAGTTAGATTGCCTGTAAGTCGATTTTATCGATAACCATGCTTCAAGTCGGCACTTTTTACAGTTATTTGTTACCGTCAACTTTTTGTTCACGCTTCCTTTAACCTGACGGGGGTTGAAAAGAAGGTGGATTGATGTTAGACGCTACCTGAGAAAACAGTTTTTAGCTCATTTATACTTAGCCGTAGGGAATATGGAGCAATATTAACTATATACTGATATAATAAAGCGATTCTTGTTTAGTGATGTCAGGGGACTCGTCAAATAACTCCCCCATTACAAATGTTGCAAATTTGACGCAGTTAACCGTTAAATATATGCGCCTCGTTAAAGCGCCAATCAGCGCCCTTGACGCGCACGGAAATCGTAAAACAACACAATCACAGTGTTCGAGTACGTGGGCACAACAAAGGCTCACCGAACGTATACATTTCGCTCATTTACGTTATTGAATCACGACATCGATTATTCCATTCGAAAACTGATAATCGGATGCATCCGTTTTAATGTTCGCTTTTGATATTCGGAAATCGCTAATAAATCGATGCTGTGTTGTCGTTTTTAATGATTTATATTGTCTATGTATGTGAATGGGTGCGATTGTTTTGTGAAATATAATCGAATAGGAGTCTCGTATCAACAGGACGTATTGGATGAGCCATACACCCATTTGTTTCTGTCAACTGTATAAAATATGCTGTCCGGTCAGTTGGAGCTTGTTTATTTAACGAATCAACTGAGTTATTCGCGAGTGTTCGAGAGAATGAACATGATAGTATACTTGAGTATCAAAATAAAAACACTTTAAGAAAATGTTTTTAGTTTTCAAAATTAAAAGAAAACATAGCTATCTATAGAGGACTGGCTGATGAATACATTTATAGAACTTTCAGCGCGCCTTTTATTTATTCTTCAAAGAAAGCGCACTCTAGAAAAGTGCATCTTCCAAATATTTTAGTGGCTACAGACTGCATTAAGGACGAAAATACATTGACAAAACTCTGTTTAGTTCCAACAATAGTAACATAAAACATTGTAATCTTTCACATAGGAGAGCATATTATTTTTTTTACAACACGATAAGATGTTCAAAAGGAAGAAAAGCAATTTTCTCCGTTCCTACACACAAAGGGATGCATTTTCATATACTGTACGCACTTCGCACTTCTCTAGTTGCGTAGGGAACTTTGCTCTTTTCGAAATGAAAACCACTGTTTATGTTTTCGCACAGTGATTAAAGTGAAGTGTCAAAAATAAAAAGCCAACGTGACTCCAGGGGTGTAGAGGACATTTTTATGGCTTTGACGGCTGGCGATAGTAAACGTTGAAGACTATAATTTTCTTTGTTTCTTTGAGGTTGTTTTGCGATCATTTTAGTTTCCCTCTCTGTTTAGTAATTTGATTTAATTCTGGTGAGATGTTTGTTCCTCTATGATTCTATCATTTATTTGGTTTTTGTCCTTTGCTGTTTATATTATTCGTAATAACTTCTTTGGTTTTTTGTGGGTTTTGTTAATTATGTTATAAGTATGCATTTGTCGTGGATAACGATATCATTTTAATAAAAGTTGCTCATTTGATTTATATAATAGTGGGGGCAAACGCTGTGACGTTATTTTGTAATGGCGGCACGTGGTTTAATTCAAAACGTACCCTGGAAATGGAGCCCCTAACCACAACACCAAGATGGTGACGACCTATAGATATCAGCTATATTATTGAATATGATTATATGGGCATTGATGACTGAAATAAATGAATAAATATTAAATAAATAAAAAAATGTTTTCGTATTCACAGCTCACTTCAAGGACTTCAGTTTTCACGAACAGATTGCACAAAATAGATTGGCTGTAGTCAATTGTTTCAACATGCTTTTCTTTAGGTGACTGAGATGTCAACACATTTCGCTTAAATATCTAGAGATTTAATATTGACGACCTATCTTTACTAATATATAAACTGAAGAGTTTGTTTGTTTGTTTGAACGCGCTAATCTCAGGTAATAACTACTGGTCCGATTAGAAAAATTATTTTTGCGTTGGATAGCCTATTAATCCAGGAAGGCTTTAGGCTATATAACATCACGATGAGACCAATAGGAGCGGAGCATATAAAAAACAAATCGAAATCTATGCGGGTGAAACCGCGCGGTGCAGCTAGTATGTTATAAGAGGAAAGGGATGCAGTTCGAATTCTTGGGTATTTAGGAAAGGGATGCAGTTAGAATTCTTGGGTATTTAGGAAAGGGATGCAGTTAGAATTCTTGGGTATTTAGGAAAGGGATGCAGTTAGAATTCTTTGGTATTTAGGAAAGGGATGCAGTTAGAATTCTTGGGTGCTTTTCTAATCGAATAGGTAAAAACATGGAAACATTTCCTCCCAACTTGTAATTTACGTCAAAGATATATCCATCAACTTTATAGGGATATCATAGGGATTTTTTACTTTTTGTTTGGTTTTTTATTTTACCTTTTTATTTGGATTTTTATTTTATTTTGTTGCTATCTGACATGATGTCTATGATACATGTATTGTGTGTCTTTAAGTTTGTGCTGAATAAATATATTTTCATTCTTTCTTTATTCAAATTTAATACTATCCAAATACACTGTTTGTTTTAGATATCGCGCCACCATTGATCGATTTTAATGCGGATGACGTCAGAAAGGGGAGCGCCGTTATCGTCAAGATGCAGACTTTTTAAAAAACAAAAGAAGGGCACTGCTCACACTGTAGCAAGGGTGTGGAGAAAATCCTGAGAGATTACGCATTGAGTGATTGCTGTGCCTAAACTCTTGCGGCAATGTTCATTCACTTGCAGAGAACATTGCCGCAAGAGTTTTAAAGGCGTCTTAGTGAGGTGACACCTATGCTTTCGAGTTGAGGGTTTATGATGATAGGCGGATTATGCTAGTGTCTGCTGGTTTTTTTGAATTTTGTTGTATGAAGGAGGTTTTTATTCTTAGTTGACGTTTATCTTTAACTAATTGGTGGAAGTCCTTTGAAAATTGAAAATCCTCGGTGAAAGGCCACATCGGCTGCCGGCAGAAGTTACCACCCACCAGACAAAGTCTTGCCGCTAAGCGATTCGTCGTGTTCCGGCATGATGTCTGGTGAAGCCGTACGGAGGACGGGTCGGAGCAGTTGTGTTGCGATGTGTGCCGGGTACGATGCGCCAAGTGTTGTTGTGTCGGGAGTTTGGTCGTGGAGGGTCTCCACATCAATCTCCCTCTGGCGCAGCGTCGTTGGTCGTGTTGTTGGGTTTAACATTGCACCACCTCGCTCAACTGCCGTCTTCCTTCCTATTCACTAAGTTTTTTAAGTGAATGGGTTTAATAAACTAGCGCGCTTTACCATCAACGATTGCATCACTGCTTACCATCAGGCCGGATTGCAGTCAAGCGTTAGTTTATAATTCCCCCATCTCCGTTCCACCATCGGACGACCCGTCGTACGGCGAGTTTCCACCCTTATGTTGTTAACACCTCTACGATCCGGACGAAGCGTTTCGCCTCCTCCTTTATACCGCGTACATCGAGGGACTGGAACAATCTGCCGGCGGCGGTGTTTCCGTCGGACTACAATTTGAGTGTCTTCAAGGCTAGAGTGAATAGGCTCTTAATAAACTAGTGCGCTTTACCATCAACGATTGCGTCACTGCTTACCATCAGGCAGGATTGCGGTCAAGCGCTGGTTTATACTTTAATAAAAAAAAAAAAAAAAAAAAAAAAAAAAAAAAAAAAAAAAAAAATGATCTCGCGGTTTTAGCCGCTGGTTTTATTCGCAAGGAAATATCGGGATAATAAATATGTGTGTTATTACTAGTTATAAACTGTGTTCAAAATTTTATCCAAATCTTTTCAGTAGTTATTGAGTGAAAGAGTGACAAACATCTATCATCTATCTACATCATATATATCTATCTACGAGTACAATCATCTCCATAGATACATACATTCTCACAAAATTTCGTTTTTATAATATTAATTAAATTATTATTAGGATAGGATGTAAACAGAAGTATGTTTAAGACACAAAAGCATGCGTAGATATTATAGGTAGGTAAATAGTAGGAATAAAATATACTGTTATGACAAAACCAGTGGCGATATTTAAATAGTTGAATCTAAGTTACGTTATCTTTTTAAGAAAAAAAAAGTGTAAATGTTATTTCAATTTACCGAATTAGGAATACTAATATTACTTTTTAGTTCGCTGGAAGATACTTGCATTTTAAGCATAATACTTACCTACTATCCTGAAGTACCTCGATCGGTCTGGCATGTGTAGTATGTAGTAGCACCACTAATGCATTCAATGATTTACCTAAGGGGTGACAAAATTACCCCTATCATGCACTAGAAAATACATTCTATCTCTAGGCAATCAAGGTTGATTTTACTATGCGATTGCAGATTGCAAGAGATTGGTGAATTGCCTTTTCTCAACGTGAGTTCTCTTGGCTATGATGGGGAAAGTTTTCTTATTATTTTTTATTTATTATATTCCCCGCTGTTTGGTGGTTGCACTTGTTGTCTTATAATGTTTCTCAATAGTCTGTGTTGTCATAAGTGAGGTTATTTGCTTGCTGAACTTGTGAACAATGTTGGCAATAGTTGTGCAACGATCTAACATTGTACAAGTTATTTATGATGAATTAGTGAATGGTAACAAGGATTAGAGAGCTGTGGTGGGGTAGTAGTTATCCACTATACTGTATTGGTCCACTAGCGATTTGTAGGTTCGAAATGGTATGCCGTTACCTTTCGGAGGGTAGATTATTTTACATAACTACTCTATCCTCTCAAAATGGCGAAGGTAACCGTCTTAATAAAACGGGCATTTTAAATGCCGGTTTCATCCTAACAATTTTTGGTAGAACAAAACATTGTTAGACATGTGACATATACCAACCCGCCTCCCTCTCTAAGTCAGAAGGCCTGCGTCCCAGTAGTGGGAACGAAAAACTTCCCCAATGCTGGGACACAGCTGTTATTGTTAGCAAATTACTCTATAAAACCAAAGCAAGAGGTTATCTATTGCACAAAACGGTGTAGTTTTTTTTTACGAATTTAATGAATTCTCCTTACAATATCAGAATACGTTCATTATTCTTTATTAATCGGGCTGAAACTATCGATTAATCAATTCCCGAAGGCCGCGGGACGACCAACCGGAAATATAAAGCCACGAGCGCGACACCTGATAGCGCGCCGGCGTCCACTTCCGTTGGGGCTGTGCGTTTCCAGCAAACGGTTCGTTTGCTCCCATTGTTTATTTAATTTGTAATCAAACGTTATTTTGTTTGTCCATATTAGATTCACCTTTGCTTACACGTGAAGGGTTTGTTTGATGTTTTTATAAAGAGTGAAGTACCTACTGGGGTAGCGTTGACCACTTCGTGTGATTGTTTGCGTAAAGGTAAATACAGTATGTATGCAGCTTGTGTTTGTGTAAAGGTTCTGTCGGTAACAAAATTAGCCGATAATGTACTTTTGGCATTTTATAATTTAAATCTAAGACTTGGAGAGAAAATGAATTAAAGTAATGTTCTTTAAACGTCACTCCAGTTTATACTTAACTAGCTCCGTCACACTGTTTCACCCGCGTAGATTTTGATTTGTTTTTCTTTATATGCTCCGCTCTTATTGGTTGCAGCGTGATGTTATATAGCCTATAGCCTTCCTGGATAAATGAGCTATCCAACGCAAAAAGATTTTTTCAAATCGGACCAGTAGTTTCTGAGATTATCGCGTTCAAAATAACAAACTCTTCAGCTTTCTATATTAGTATAATTAGTATAGATAAAATATTTTGCTCACTAATTAAAATTTCGAAAATAAAAATTAATCCAATTTTGTTGATGACTGTGCAACCCACATGAGATATAAATTAGACATGGTGTTGGAAACGAGACACAGTTTTGTTTCAATAACAAGGAAATTTATCTTTTTATGTAACCGTATCGAGTACCTCACATACATATTTTATGTAAAAAAAAAAAAGACGTGTGGCACTCGGGGACTGCCGCGGTAAAGCTATTGCATAGCATTTTGTATCAATTTATGCAATTATAATTATTTATTTATTTTATTTATGCAGTATTTTTTTTCTTTGATATTAATTCAAGTTACACTTTTTGAGCGTGGTGACCGGTAAGAAAACAAAGTTTTCTTTTATTAAATAAATAAAAAGTTAATATTATTTAAAATATTTTTATTATTTTACAATACATGTGGGTTTTATTACCTTACAGTAGCTGTTGGTTATTCAGGAATATTTATCATTGAAACTATAGGTTTATGATAACTGAAATAAGAAACATAAGTTTGCGACTTAATATCCTCTAAATACCTAGAAAATACCGCGTCAATGGTGGTCCCATATTTTGTTGTGGACTTTTGTGGATCATTATTCATTTTCAAATTCAATGTTTTTGATAGAAAAGTTGTCCACCGCTCTGATTTTTTATCAGCGAAGTTAAAGTTGAAATCGCCAGCCAAGATAAGTGGAAATTTATTACCATTTGTTTCAAGTATTTTCGAGCCACTCGAGTTACTCCAGTAAAGTGCGATGAATAAAATGCTCCACCTCGTCCAATTTTGGATTCGGAGTAATGTAAATTGCTACCATAACTATTTGTAGGCCATTTCTAAGTTTGCATAAGCACGCACAAATATCTCCAACAACTGAGCGCCTAACATTAACATCGCTAACGTGTGCAATATTTATTTCAATATTCGGAGTCATAATATTAGTAATATCATTTTTATTTTGGTAAATAGCTACCCCACCTTTTGAAACAGTATCTCGTTTGAACTGAACAATACAATTAAAATTAGGTATTTCAATTGGATTATCATGCGTCATGCAAGTTTCGGTAAGAAGTAACACATTTGTTTGTCTCGTAACTGAATCTTGTAAATCGTATTTATGACTATTTAGACTGGCAGTTGAAAGTCATTATTGAAATGCCATTTCTATTACTAATGAAATCTAATACACTTTGAGCAATCGTCTGAACACTATTTAAAGACAGTCTTTTGAATTCTTGCAACAATTGAAAAAACGGTCGCGTGAGCACTTTTTACTCTATAAAATCACGCGCTTTTATTTAGTAAACAACACTATAAATAATTTAAAAGTCCAATGAAAAATTAGCATGACATTCATCTTAGCTTTTCCGTTAAAAAAAAGCTATTTTATAAAAACACTACTAAATTAATTTGAATAAAAGTACTTAATAATTAATTATATGAAAAGTTTTTAAGGTAGCCATGACAACGTCGATGACGTCTATGACATATCTCTATAGAAGACCTATTTCAGAGAGAAAATTAATCGCAAGTTTAGCACATCGCGACTATCAGTAACATGGCAAGTGTGTAGGACTGAGTTCGCGCCCTGCAATATGCATGCTCTTTTTGAAATCTATAAATTGTTTTCAAAAGATGTAGTCGCACGCACACAAACATACCGTGCCGAAGACTGCCGAACTGAAACGACGTTAGACGATGGGGAGCGTGAGGTTTTTTCGTTACGGAATTTCTGGATTCGGTCCCCGCGCTCAAGGCCCGCGATAGAAGCTATGCAATAGCTTAAAAACAATGTGTTGTACTCCGGGAGTGCCGGCAGAAGTAGAATAATAATTGGGAATGGTTAGGGAATAATTTCCTATGAATTGGTTTACTTTATATAAATGATTTGGTTCCGGCTAAAAACTTTACCGTCCGTAAACGGTTTGGTTTGGACCGACTTGGTTGTCCAAATCCAGAGACTTACTAGGTTTTAAATTGGTTATGAGGAAGTAAATATTGTACGTATCACGTAATCGATGCTTAAATGTATTTTTTTAAAAATTTTAAGTGAATTTTCACGTGACCAGAGGGCTGGGCTATTTTTTGGCCAAAGAATCAGCATTGCCATACAACGTGGCAATGCTGCCAGCCTTTTGGGCACGTTTCCTGTTGACAGCGATGCGGATGAATTTTTTGATGCCCTATAGTTATTTCCATTCCTCTTTTATACATATACTTGTATATATTTTTATTTTTAATTTATAGGTTAATCTGTATTTAGATAAATTTGTATGATATTAAATTTTTAGTGAATTTTAAATCTTGTTGGTTTTGTATTTGTTTTGGACTCACTAGGGTGTCCAGATTAAAAAATAAAATGATTTTTGTTTGAGTCCAAAACAAATAAGAGACACTTTTACAAAAATCATTTTATTTTGTAATCTAGACACTCACTAGGGTGTCCAGATTACAAAATAAAATGATTTTTTGTTAAAAGTGTCTCTCACTAGGTTTTGAAATGAGACAGCTGTACTTGCTGAAAGCAATAACAAAATTAGAAATAGCACCGAAGTCAAAATCAATGTATCTTGAGAAACTTCTGAAGGAAAAATTCGGGTAGGTAATACATTCTAGACAAGGTCCTAACATAACAAGGCAAGAGCAAAGGTGACCCTTATATTCAGCCAAATAAATTACTTATTCGACCTTCCTTTGAGGTATACATATATTGTGAATTTTAATTCACCTGATCTCAGCCATCCACGTGAAAAATTACATTTCTGAAGTAAGCTCATTATATAAAAGCATTTCGTACAATCTCCCTTCTTGAATAAAGTATGCAGCGGTCATTGTTAAAAACGTCCGGTCAGCGACGATAAATATAGAATACATTTCGCTCGAGATGAGAATATAATCCGGATTTAGAAAAAACCGTTTTTGCCGACCGATGGATAAAGTAGGGTAGTGAATGAAAGATGAAGATTCTGCTTTTTATCGGTACGAAAATTCGGATATTACTTTCTCGTATAGTTGTCTAGAAAAAATATTAGGTACGCTGGTTATATTAAAACTGCCTGAATATTGGTACCCGGGAAACGCGAATTTCTAGGATTGGGATATTCTTTATAAAACTGCCCGGATTTTAGGAGAATATTAACCTACTTTTTGTGGGAACTTCATTTGAAGAAAATTCTGAATAAATTTGCCTATAGCGATAAGACCGCCCATTGTGTCACCCTTTGTAAAATATTTTTATTTATGTTCTGTAATCTATATGGTGTACATAATAAAGAGTATTCTATTCTATTCTATTCTAGTTATTTCTATCTCTTTAGCCTATGATGTCCTTTTACTGGGCAATAGTAGCCCTTTCCTCTTTCCATTTATTTTAAAATAGTATTTCCACAGAATACCATTCATTGTATCATAAGGTTAATTTATTTTGCGGTGAGCAGTGGGCAGCTCGCCGCCCGGTAAGGACTAGGCCTGAGTCGACGGCGCGTTGTGTTTCACGCGCGCCTGAGAGATGTCATCACATCGTGACGGGGTCCACGAAGATCGATGCCTCCTGGTTCAGGGTTGCGGGTTGGTTAAAATGAAACCGTAGCCCTGGCCTACAGGCAAGTGAAGGAACACGGGTGGGTTTTAGTAAGTAAAAATCTGACACGCCCTTCCACTCCGCCCAGAGCGGGAGAGGTCATTGGAGTGATTTCCCATCCCAAACAAAAAAAAAAGGTTCATTTATGTTTTACTTTCAAAGAAACTAGCAACTATGTTACTTTTTACCGCCACTAGCGCCACTGCACAACACTAGCTGTGCTTACAAAAATGCGCATATTATACAGCGTAGAAAAAGGACAGTTTTGGGTAAATCTCGCTCTTTGTTGTCAATGACGTCAGCCTTTGTGTGTAGCGTCAGAAAGATATAAAGTTGTAGCCTGAATAAAGCTGGATTATGCTCTTTTTGATGTTAATGTAGTGTGGAGTTAGTGGGTAACAGTGCTTTGTGGTGTTTAATTTGAGAGTAACTTCTGATTTTGTTGATTTAAAGTTGAATAAAATAACTGTGAAAATAATACAATAAAGAAAGTAGATGAAGTTTTCGCAAAATAAAATGTTTTGTTTTGCTGTTATTACGTACGTATGCTAATGTAAAATAATCTAGAAATCTATATTAATGGGTATTAAAATTTGTAGTTGAAAAAGTGTAACGAATATCTAAAAAAATCTGTCTAAGTATTTATCGCTTTGTATCTAATTAAAATCATGCTAATTTAAAACATATTTATTATGAGTTTTCTTTAAATAAATTACTCCAATTTACATACAATCTACATCAAGCTTTTTCAAACAATACACGTGGTGTGAAACTGCCTATTAAATTATCATTACCCACAAATAACACCACATAACCTCTGTTTTGATGGCGGGTCCCTATGGCGTATTGCTATAAAAACAATTAGACGCCATTTTTTCTCTAAGCTCGTATAGCGTAATTACCGACAGATGGCGCTGCTCGTTAGGGTGGGATGACATTAGTCATTCATGCAGGGAACTATTGGATTTTTTTATGGAGCAGTTTATTCTCAATGAAGAATGGCTGGTAAACTTTTGAGTCCAACGATTCACAGATATAAAAGTAACGGTAGTTGTAATAAAGCTTTCGACTAAGTTTAGTTTGTTTTATTTAAAACTCGCTGCGCCTCGCAGTTTTACCCGCGTAGGTATCGATATGTTTTTTTTATATACCCCGCTCCTATTGATCGCAGCGTGATGTCTTGTAGCCTAAAGCCTTCCTGGATTAATGGGCTATCCAATGCAAAAAGAATTTTTCAAATCTGACCAGTACTTCCTAAAATTAGCGCGTTCAAACAAACAAGCAAACTCTTCTGTAATTTATGTGGTGTACATAAGAAAGAGTATTCTATTTTATTCTATGTTTAGAGTGTATTCTAGAACATTTTGAAATGGTAAACCATCACAAAATACAGTCATTAATCGTTACAAGTTCAATTCTAAATGAATAGGGTTCTCCCACCTAATACTCCACTTCCAACCACACAACAGCAAATAACACCGCCACACATTATTGAACACGCAATCAATCACACAATACAAACTACCCACATACTACAATACCGCCCACAAGTAAGCATGACTCTCAGAAATTTTAATCTTTACACGTATCAATAACTACATAGTTCAGAAAATACTTTTGGATTCAACAAACATTTGTATGAACAGCCCTTAGGAACATATGTGAATGATCCCTTATACCGAACAAAGTTTTCCTTTCAGATATTTTGTATGTGAATTGTATGTCCGCGATAAAGTTCGCATTGGGTCAAAGATATTTGCAGTTAAAAGGATATTTTCTTTTTTCTGGGAAAGAATATTTAAGGTTATTTTAAAAGGTACAAAAATGTTGTCAATTTGGATATCTTTTGCACGTTTCGAAATTAACATTATCGATTTTGTCAAAATTCTTTTATCAAAAACTGAAAAAGTTATTGACTGAATTGATAAGTTAACTTTAGCTAAAGTTTAATAAACATAATGATTTCAATTCTGTTCAAATATAGTAAATGTTTGTGTTTGATGTGAATATAATTTAAATTGGATTTTTATTATTACTTATTGGAGTTTTAGTAGGGGTTACTTATTATTATTTTTAATGACTATTTAATATTTATTTTCAAATATATACAATCTTATAAAACTAAATAAATACAAATTACTAAATAAAGCTATTACCCTAATTAAAACTATTAATAAATTACAATACAGCATCAAAAAATTCGTCATCATCGCTGTCGACTGGTAATGTACCCAAGAGACTGGCCGCATTGCCGCGTTGAATGGCAATGCTTAGTCTCTGGCCAAGGTAAAAGCCAGCCCTTGGGTCACGGGAAGTGTCAACAAGCCGTTTGGACAGTTCATTAAAAAGGCAAAGAGCACTCGGACCCCACGGCCCAAGAGTTTCAACCCCAAACGGCTCGAAAATATAATTTCCGATAAGGTTGTTATATTTTCGCCGTTTGAGGTTTTCTGCAGCCGCAGCAGCAACGCCAGCACAGCACGTCGATCCAGGAAGATGGGATGGCGCAAGAGTATCGACGCAAGTTGCATCCCACACTAAAGGCCTACCCATCTTCCAAGGAAATAAGGACATGCCGTCCGGTCTCTTGCCATCATCGCGCACCAAGCCATTAGGTTCTAATACAGCTGGAACGCCGACAGTGACAAGAGCTCGTCGAATGATGTCGTTAATGTTTGCGTGCCGAGCTAAGCGACCCGCACTTCGGCTGCAAGCCAGGCCGTGGTGTCCGAGGCTGTTGACATCTGCACCACAGTGACAGCGATGAGGAGAACAGCAAGGAGCTCCTAGTCGTAAGGAAGCAGCGATGCGGAAAGTGGTGTCGTCGAACAAAGTGCCTATGTTCGACGAAGGTAGTGCATGAAGCCAAAGACCCGACTCCCACCTTCCCACAGCTAGCAGGCGCGCACGCTCCGCATCAGTAGCAGACGAGACAAGTAAATTGTTCCGTACTACTCTACAGAGCGGCTCGTCCCACTGTCTCTGGGAAGATGAATTGCTGGGTGGATCTGTATTCGGGCAAGTGATTCTCCAGGAATCCATAGCCTCGGAGAAGAACGGTACATCAAAATTAATCAGTGAGGGGGCTAAAATTTTCCTGATTAATTTATCAGTGCCGTGGACCGAGGATATGAAAGCCGGTAAACTAATATCAGAAATTTTGCGGACGCCGAGGCCCCCCATACGAATCGGGAGAGTAGCTTGTGCCCAAGCTCGGTCGTCCATGGCCACATTTAAAATCGAAGTTAATGTATGCCTGATAATTTTGTCCATTTTGTCTAAAAGGTGAGTGTGCTTCCATAAATGGGAAGCGCGAAGGAAGTAAATTAATTTAGGGCTAAAACAGCAGTAACGAATTAAGGTTATGGCCGAATGCATATTAATTTGCAACAATCTGTCCGAAACGTCATTGAAATTTTGAATTTTTTCGTCAATGAAAATGGGAAAGGAATTCTCGAAGATTGGAGACCCAAGGAGACGAAGAGATGTTTTTTCGATAATTTTGATATCTGGAGCTATTGACTTAAATTTTGGGAGTGCCAGGTGTCTGTCAGTACTGTCGGCTAAGTATAGTTCACATTTTGAAAGATTGAGATCGAGGCCTATGGAGTGAAGTTCATTTTGTAGGAATTGAAGGTCAGTTAGTACTGTTTCTACATCGCCTCCCAAAGTTCCATCATCGAGATACCAAACATTAAATTTGGAATTTAGCTGTCGAATAATTGGGTGAATGGCTAAACTAAAAACCACTGGCCCGAGGGGGTCACCTTGTTGACAGCCAACAGCAGATTCCATGAGATTGTCCCGAAATAGTAATTTAGAAGGGTGTCTGTAACATTGCCAAATGAAACTATAAATTTGGGGTATTTCTTTTCTAGTTTCTGTCAGCAAGGTGTCCCTATTAACAGAGTTGAAGGCATTCTTTATGTCAACCTTCAGGATGACCTCACCTTTTCCAGAATTTAGGTAGGTCGACAAGGCATGTACGGCAGCCTCACAGCCCCCTTTGGAGCCGAAACCTAGCTGCAGGGGCTGAAATTTTTCCGAAACTACCTCACCATAAAATTTACAACAGATTTTGGCTGCCATACGACGGTAGGTGGTGCCCACGGCAATTGGACGAATGCCGCCATCCTTCTTACGCAGGGCGCAAAGATTAGCCCCGTATAAAACATCGATGACTGCCTCATTCACTTTGCCGGAGAGCATAAGATTTATCAGAACCGTAAGCTCCTTCAAGAGCGACTCACCAGCTGCCCCGGCGCCTGAACAAATAAGGTCCTTCAGGTGCTGAGGACTCAGACCGTCAAGGCCTCCAGCCGATCCGCTTCGGAAGGAGCGAACGGTTGTGATAAGATCTCGACCTGTAATGGTGAGGGAGTGGTGATTAGGATCAGGGGGGTCGGGAAAAGAGAGGCCATCCGCTGCGGCAGGGTGTTTGCTCAAAAGAGCAGCGAGTATTTCAGGGGAACACGGTGCTACCACATCACTGCTAAATAGAATCCTGGCAGCTCCGCTAATGTCACCCTCCCCTAACTTAGATTCCACGAGATGAGATATACCTCTTGTAGGCGTACATCTCTGTGTCAATTTGGGATCTAAATCAAAAGCCGAAAGGTTGCAATTTTCTTTAATTTGTGCCGTCAAAGTCTTTTTGGTAGCCAAGTTCTTTTTCAAATGTAAAATTCTGTAAGGGAAGGTGAGTAGTTGTTCCCAAGCACTTAGCGAATTCTCACGGGCGGCAAGACGTACGCAACCTGCTAGGTGTTGTGCCACTAGATGTCTAGCGCCGCGGGGAACTCGCTTTAAAACTGGAACAGAGTTTTTGAATTTTGATAGGGTTTTCCAAAGTGGGTTTAAAGTAGATGTAGCTGGTGTTGAAGGTGTAACTATAGATACAGGGTCTGAGGTGACTGCATTTTGTGGTTTGTGCACTTTTCCAATGTGCACATTCAGACCCCGCTTACCTTTAAAAAATCGGGCCTGGGTACATAGCGGACACTTTTCCAGGGTGCTCTGTGATGTTGAAGGTTGACATGCACTAATATCCGTCACATCGCTGCTACCACTAAACATTTAAATAAAAATATTCACCTTATAACTACAATATCTAAAAAAATAACAAGAAATACAAAAACACTAGAAAATGAATAAAAAGTCTAGGTGACACAGATGACAATCGGCGACAGGAGCGACGCATTCGCAGGCGGACTAGGCCGTTGCGCCGCAATTCGGCGCAGCCCTAGCAACCGTAGCCTGGAGCTGGCGTCGCGTCCCCAGTTGCACGACGAATTTTCATAAAAGATTGTGTTTCAATGGATGATGTGTTGTGGAAAATTTCAAATATTTATATTCTTGTTGTTGAATAGGACTTTCTTTATTCTTCACAACACTCTCTCAATCCTATTCCACCCGACCTTGCTGTCGAAAACGTTAAGAAGTCAAATTCTGCCATCTCGATCAATTGAGATCAATTGTAAAAGATTTTTCAAATTCAAATTATTATTTTTATAAAACAGATTGTAGTAGTTTTTCAAATCAAAATTGAATTATTGATTTGATGAAGATATAACTATTTTAGAGAATTTTTAAAACGGGAGCAGAATGTTTACGTGACAGCTGACAGCTTTAATTCGGGGTTACTTATTTGATTAGGGGTGCCAGACTTGCAAACTAAAACCACAATTCAGCAAAATAGGTAGGATTAAGATTTTTCGTAGGTCATCAATAAAAACAGCTGTTTCATAGATAAGTTTAGTAGCTACGCGATCAAAATGTATGGAACCATTTTTTTCACTCCATGACCTACGAAATATTTCAAGAACTCTACATAGTTCGAGAGATTCAGAATTATGTACTGAATACATGGTTTAAGTTTCCGTTTTTATGTTCAACCATGCTTCAACGTACCTATATGTTAAAATATTAAATTGTGGATCGTATTAAATATTAATGTAGAAGTTATCAACAACACGTTGACATGTCCCAGAAACTTATGAAATTCTTACTTTGAACCCTTTTCAATACTAAACTATTCAGCTCCACCTAACTACAGAGGTACAAAGGCGTTTCATCCTTCAAGATCT
The DNA here is from genome assembly GCA_037179545.1 of Sesamia inferens. Classification (NCBI taxonomy): domain Eukaryota; kingdom Metazoa; phylum Arthropoda; class Insecta; order Lepidoptera; family Noctuidae; genus Sesamia; species Sesamia inferens. The sequence continues at coordinate 18,617,561 of CM073933.1, read as the reverse complement.
GCAAGAAATGAAAATCTCAGTGTAACGAGGGTTAAGATTAGAATTTCCTGCAAGTCATTCTGTCTTCAATGATAACACAAATAATTAATCGCTCAATTCTATTATAACGTCATTAGATCCCCCAATATTGGGCAGGCAGTATAAATAGGTGACGAAGTGGAAAGATAAAGACATTGTACGCATATATATATATAGCAACGTAATCCGGTTGATTGTATTATATATGTTTCAATCAATATAAGAGATAATATTACAAAGCGTTGATTATTTAATATGTGTGGGAGATAAAGAGATAGATGTTTCTGAATTTATGATTACGTTTTTACGAATTGACAAAGCATTGACCATTGACACTTCTTTATTATTAGCAAATTTAATGTGTATCGTGGAGGTATGAGGAGCAGCGCGTAAATCTCATTCATCCTCCATAGAAAAGGGAAGATCCTCCGACCAGACAGGGATTGACTGGCGGGCCACTTTGCCTGCTAGTTGATGTTGCGAACTTGTATGCGTGCTAGTTGCACAGAAAACTCTGTATCGATGCAGGATTCGCGTGACGTCAGTATGACGCATTGTTCGCATGTTGCGTTATAGGCACCGCTACGTTACTCCCTTTCATCTATACACATAAACCTCGTGAAATAATTAATCTAAATGATGGTGAAAGTCACACAAAAAGTCGGCATAGGTCAGAGAAACAATGCGGTTACAGAGACGAAGACGAAATGTGGCCTTAATTTGATTTTGTGCTACTATACTATGAAACATCTTAATTACAATATGTTTAAAGATTTAGATTGCTGGTACTGAGAAATGTAAAGTTTTTCATAGAGACTAAAAAAATCAGGCTATACTTTCAAGTATAACATATGTATAGTTTTTTTTTTTAATAATTATAAACTAGCACTTGACCCCGTATTCCCGCCTGATGATAAGCAGTGATGCGATCGTTGATGGTAAAGCGCGCTAGTTTATTAAGAGCATATTCACTCAGAAAAACTGAGCGAATAGGAAGGAAGACGGCAGTTGAGCGAGGTGATGCAATGTTAAACCCAACAACACGACCAACGATGCTGCGCCAAAGGGAGATTGATCTGAAGACCCTCCACGACCAAACTCCCAACACAACAACATTAGGCGCATCGTACCAACCCGGCACACATCGCAACACAACTGCTCAGACCCGTCCTCCGAACGGCTTCACCAGACATCATGCCGGAACATTACATAACCTACATAATCAGGTCTCCTCTCATACAGAGAAGGATTGCCCAACAGTGGGACGATAAAAAGGTTGTTGATGATGATGATGATGACATAATCAGCCTATAATATTCCCATGATGTTCCCGTGCGATGTTTTCCTTCACCGTTATGAAAGCAGTGGTGATGAGATAATTTACACAAGCGCCTGATGGGGCTGGAATCTTTGACCCACAACTTGGAAGTCGTAGCCACAGCTACTAGGCCACCGCTGCTCTAATTAAATGAATTTATTTTGAAATATATAGATTAATTAATCTTTACCAACTGAGGAATTGATTAATTAAATTCTAATGTTTTCTTTGTGCCTTTCTTGTACCTTCTCTCCAAAGTGATCTGTTTGGAAGCTGCTTATTAATTCCGACAGATTGTGTCTGAAGAAAATACCGCAGTTTTAAAATGTAAAAAGCATGAACAGTAGAATTCACATTGGTTCTTTGAGCTTTACCTTCTTATATAAACGATGCAAGTACTCATCTAAAATACTTTTAAATTACTTCCTCGACATTTGCATGCACTTAACTCGATATTTATTTAGCGGGAACCTTCTTTCTTTTGAACAGACGGTTCCGATAGCGTCAGGTTTCATTTAAGTTAGGGGTGGGCTACATTGTTTTATAACAGAGAAAGTAGGAATCAAAGACATTGTTTATTTTGAAGAAAGTTGTTGAATTATTGTGTAAAATAAATTCCCATTCATTCCTTCTTGAGACTCCTTTCATAGATTCCTATTTTTGACTTCTTTAAGAATCGTTTTCTTAAGGAAATTCCTATGATGAATGCTTAAAGGTTAATTCTTAATTTTTCATTTCACTTTTGTGTCTGTGTTTAGTTTCTGATAGTCATGTGCGAATTCCAATAATTATTTTTTCTTTCTGCTTAACATTAAACGCAAAAATGTTTGCATGACTTTGTTACTTTCATATCAAGAGGATAAAGAAGAGCCAAAGTCTACATTAGTTTTCATCGCAATTAATTTTATCAACGTTTTAAATCAGTATTGAAGCCAGATTGTTTCTTTTTAACTCTTATAATAATATGTACCTAATTTATTTTTTATTTAAAGTTTTATTATAAGCAACAAGGCTGATGGTATTAGTAACACTGTAGGTACTTACAAATTATGTTAGTAACAAGTTATGTTAGTACAGATTGTGACATCATTGCTGCATGGTGACAGGCCCAGCTGTAACTTTGCAGCAATGGTTCACAAATTTACTATCAAGCCTGCTAGCTATCGTAGATATGAATACCCTAAAAAATATTTAAGTATCTACTTGACCAGTACAATAATTGCGTACACAATCAATTACTACTGATTGTGTATTACGCAGTTGTACTGGTCAAGTAGATAGCTGAATATTTTTTAAGGGTTTTCATATCTACGATAGCTAGCAGGCTACTGTAGATATGAATACAGGGTATCATTTTGACATTTCAACAACATTCATTACGTCATTTGCGTTATTGGGCAAACACATTTTACGTACATATAGCGCAATGGACTAGCAATTCTCGGGCTTCAATAGTAATTAAGTGTTATGCAATTAGAGTGTAAGTGAAGAGATATCGAATATTTCTTTAAGGTTACAAGACGCCGAAAATGTGACCCAAGCTTTAAAATATTTTACGATCTCCCCGTTTCTTTTCAATAAACTTTTACTAAGAGCTTTCAGAATATTCATGAGAATGTCTGTTCTTTTCAGGTGGGTGTATTCAATTGGCTCTCTGCGGTAAGTAATTATTCGTTTTTTCCATCGGCGGCGACATCCAGGTGAAACTTAGTTATCATGCGACTAGCGACTTGCTCATTTAGTTTTCGTTGAAAACGGCTGCAATTGTTAATTGAATTTGTATTCGTATTTCCGACTATTTTAGTTTGAGAGTTTGGCTTTAAAATCTGAATATCAAGTTTAATCATGTTACTGATACGTGTCAAGAATATTGTCTAGAAAAGATACGTTGTTATTCAGGTTTCTTACTCAGTCATCGTTCTCTTCATTCTCTCCTTAAGAGTAACTTTTCTGTCATATCACTTAAGGAGAGAATCACGTATATATTGGGTAGCAACAGGTCTTTAATTTTAGAGCTACTAGTATTTGATCTTCACAGCTAATTCTGTATTAGGCAGCGCGCAGAAATCTAAAGTTAGGCTGATAAATCGACTGATCGTTATTTCTGCATACTTCAGAAGGGACGGTCAGATCCAATTAATAGGGTCTTAAATTACCACTACCCACTGCCCACTCATCACAGATGACAGATATCCGCTTACAATATTACCATGTCCACAGCTTAATAATAAACCTCACTCACTGAACAAAGCGAGCGACACTTTAGAAGAGGTCATAAATTATTTACTACAGCGAAGACGATTTCCAGCTGTGACACTGTGACGAAATTGCTACAACATTTTCCGAACATTCCAGCTAATTATATAGACACAGAGTTGCTTATATGAGTGAGTTTTGGTTCCGAGGCCTTTACCCTATTAACCTGTGACCTTATTACGGGGGAATCTTTTATTAAATATACATTTTAATCTGTAATATGAGAGTGACAGAGAAGGATAGATATTGATAACTCTTGTCAAAGTAATTAATTTAAGCAGGGACGGGTATAAATTATAAATGAGGCATTAGAGATTTGGGCCTTCGTCGTTAGGTACAGGTTCTCTTTCAAGGATCTTGAATAATGAGTGCGAGGTCAGAAGGTCTATGAAAGTGGATCGGAGAAGAAAACGTTTCATGTTCGTTTACTGTGAATACTGTGGTTGTTACAAGTCTTTTGGGCAGAGCCAAAACTTAATACATCTTAAAGTTTCGTATTTACATTTAGTACAAGAGATAGCAGTACAAGAGGTAGTAATACAAGAGATAGCTGAAAAGATAATATTGTTTGAAGTGTCAAACAAAAAGAAGATACTATTTTAGGTGCGACCCCGTTTTGTTTGATAACGTATGTCTAAGAAGGTTATTTTAGGCATACGTTAACAAACAAAATGGAGTCGCAATCGCAGCAGAACATCTGTTCTGCTTATATACTTAAAGCAACAATGAAAGTAGGTATCAGACATCAAACAGGAATACAAAGTCCGCCAAACACAATAAACCCAATTTGGCATTGACAAAAACTATCAAGAAATCAATTCGCCAGTATTTTAAGACGTGAAGAAGTCACGTCCTGTCCGTGTCTACTGGAATGACACCCTAGGGAGAGGACATAAAGATTAACGTGGCGAGTCTGTCCTCGGGCCTAAATCACATTATGGTCCCCCTACTCTTTGTTTAATGCCGCCTTAAGATGGACGGCCTTTGTCAATGAGGCTGTGATTTTTTTTCGTAGCTACCTGTATTTTTTTAAGTTTGGGTTGGCTAGTTTATTGGGTTCTCTTTATATAGGCATGTATGGACAGGTCATTAGCCAAAGTATATAAGGATATTCGGAAATAATTTTGATACTAACTTTATTGATTGTTTAGGTAATATCTGCACCCTAATTGTGTAACATGCTATTACTATCAATAGGGGTCATTTTAAAACATATTGCTAATTCATTGCTTCATATGTTCGGAAATTGTTTATTCTCAACCACTTAAATAACGCAATGAATGTTTTTAAACTGTCAAAATAAAACCCATTGCTATTAACAAAATGTTACTCAATTACCCTGCTGGTCAAGAATGTTGGATCTTGGCAACCCTAAATTATTAATGCTTAGATACTATTTAGGGGGCTTTGATAGCTACTCCTACTGAGATGACTTTTGAGCATTTGTTGAAATTTTATAACAATACTAGCTGACCAGGCAAACGTTGTTTTGCCATATAAATAATAAAAAAAAAATAGTGGTCGACTACCCCTAACATTTAGGGGGATGAAAAATAGATATTGGCCGATTCTCATAGATACCGGATAAGCACAAAAAAATTCATCAAAATCGGTCGAGCCGTTTCGGAGGAGTTTAAGTTCGAACACCGTGACACGAGAATTTTATATATTAGATTTTGTTTTTAAAGATTGTGCATGGAGTTCCTTGTCCGTTATTTTCCATAATAATCTATTACACTTTGGAATGGCTTTAAACCTAGCTTCATCTCTCTTATTAAATTACATCTTGGCAGTTCTAAGGTACCTGTTTATTGTAAATAATTATATTCTAAATAATTATTTCATCATCATCATCATTTCAGTCGAAAGACGTCCACTGCTGGACATAGGCCTCCCCCAAGGTTCTCCACGACGACCGGTCCTGCGTCTCCCGCATCCAGCGGTTTCCCGCGACCTTCACCAGGTCGTCGGTCCACCTTGTCGGGGGCCTACCCACGCTACGTCTTCCGGTGCATGGTCACCACTCGAGAACCCGCCGGCCCCATCGGGCATAGGTCCTACGGGCAATGTGTCCAGCACACTGCCACTTTAGTGTTGCAATTCTTCGGGCTATGTCGGTTACTCTCGTTCTTCTGCGGATCTCCTCATTCCTGATTCGATCGCGCAGTGAAACCCCAAGCATAGCCATCTCCATTGCCCTTTGAGTGACTTTGAGCCTTCTTATAAGGTCCATTGTTCCACCACGTCTCAATTCCATAAGTCATCACTGGTAACACACACTGGTCGAAGACTTTTGTCTTGAGACACTGCGGTATTTCGGACGAGAAGATTCTACGTAGCTTCCTGAAAGCAGCCCAGCCGAGTTGGATTCGACGATTGACCTATAATATAATTATTATTTATTTAGAATATAATTATTTACAATACACAGGTACTTTCGCACTGCCAGCTAGCAGCTGCTAGCTTTGTACTCAAACGTAATTACTTTTGAGTACAAAGCTACGGAACTTCCTAAGAAAAATTATCTAAATTTTTCAAAGCGGTACGGTAAAAGATGATTATTGAAACAAAAAAATATTGTCGATGAACTTTTGCAATACCCTTTTTTGTAACTCTTACGTGTTCAAACTCCCGCAAAAACGTTATCTGGATTTAAAAACAAAGTTTTTCAACTGAACTATCATGAAATTTCAAGACCCTGATATACATATAAGTACAAATGACAGCACATCAAGCTACTATAATCTGTCAGATTTCCTTATTAGATTTTTAACTTTATCTCTAAAGCATTAAGCCTTTTGTTTTTTTTTGTTGGGATGGGAAATCATCAAATGACTTCTCCCGCTCTGGGCGGAGCGGAAGGGCGTGTCAGACTTTTCCTGACTAAAACCCACCCGTGTTTCTTCACTTGCCTGTGCGACGGGCAGGGCCACGGTTTCTTATTTCACCAACCCGCAATCCTGACCCAGGAGGCATCGGTCTTCGTGGACCACGTCACGATGTGCTGACATCTTTTTGATGCGCGTGTGAAACACGATGCGCCGTCGACTCGGGCCTGGTCCTTACCGGGCGGCGAGCTGCCCACTGCTCACAGTCCGTAGGCCCACGCCTACCATAGCTGGGAGTTAGGTGTCGTCCCGCGACCTCCTGCGGCGGCTAGTGGCGTGAGGGCGCTGGGATTCCCGTTGCCTAACGCGCTCCGCCTCCTCCTTTGCCAGCATCACTGCTTCGCAGAAGGAAGTGATGGCCTGCCATGCACTCTCGCTCCGTACCATGGCCTGGACCAGGGTCGGGCTCGAGAGATCACCGCCGATCGCTGCTACGTGTCCTCAGGGCGATCCACACAATGGTGACACCCTGGCGTTTCCTCCCGCCTAATACGGAACAGGAACCTCCCGAAACAACCGTGTCCGGTGAGGACCTGCGTCAGGCGGAAGGTGAGGGCGCCGTGGCGCCTCTCTAGGCACTCCTCAAAGAGGGAACTTACCGCCGCTATTGTGGCGTGCCCAAGCATTAAGCCTCAAGGTTGACTTTGAATATCTGACATTTTGTTGTAGCTTGACCTGCTGTCATCTGTACATCGACCGTTCTTGTTTTTCCACCCTTGATTGCTAAACTTACGGTCCGTTCAACACAAAAAATGTTCAATAAATTTTTTGTTAGGCTGAGTTCAAACGCTATGACGATATAATATGTATTAGTGGAGATATATGAGGTCAAACTGTCGCGGGGACATAACGTGTCTAAAATATCCGAAGTGAATACGTGGCCTAATATTCTTTTGTTAGACCATAAATAAAATTTATTAGACTAATAACGTTAAGGTTATCTCATGTTGGTGAATGTATGGTATTATTCATATCGTTCGCTTATAATGGGCAGTTTTAAACGATGGTATGCAGTGCTTTTAAATTGCACAGGCGTTATTGCTTTGGGATATTTTTAGTGGCCAATTTGCAAACACATAAAAATTCTATCGTGTCCTGTATATCAGAGATATTAAAAACATTTTGCCCATAAAAAGTTCATATTCGTGTTTTCCTAGCTGGCTTACTAACGCAAAAACAGAGAGTGTAGTCTGTGTTATTTTTAAAATAAAATGACTAATGAGATTTGGAGTTAAAAAAAAAAAACCGGCCAAATGCGAGCCGGACTCACGCACGATGGCTTCCGTACCTTTATATTTAAAAACGGCAAAAAGTATCACGTTTGTTGTATGGGAGCCCCCTTCAATATTTATATCATTTTAATTAAATTATTTAATTTTAATTTCAACATATAACCAAATATACTGTGAACATTTAAAGCGTCTATCTATTTTCGTTATTAATATGGAGCAGAAAACGTCAAAAAAATCACGTTTGTTGTATGGGAGCCCCCTTAAATATTTTTTATTTTTAGTATTTGTTGTTATAGAGGCAACAAAAATACATAATGTCTAAAAATTTCAACTGTCTAGCTATTACGGTTTCATGAGATATTCTATTATCATCATCATCAACAACATTTTTTTTTTATCGTCCCACTGCTGGGCACAGGTCTCCTCTCATACAGAGAAGGATTGAGTGTAATCACCTTTTTTCCGAAACTATAAGAGCTATACTGTTGAAACTTGGTAGGTAGATGTACTCTATGAACCGCATTAAGATCATTAAGATTTTGATACAAAAATAAAAAATAACAATAAATATTGGGGGCTCCCCATACTTAGAACTGAAATTCAAAAATTTTTTTTTCATCAAACACATACGTGTGGGGTATCTATGGATAGGTCTTCAAAAACGATATTGAGGTTTCTAAAATATTTTTTTTCTAAACCGAATAGTTTGCGTGACAGACGCTTCCAATGTGGAAAAAAGTTCATCCCCCCCCCTCTAACTTCTATAACAAGAAAATGAAAAATCGAAAAAAAACATATGATGTACATTACTATAAAAACTACCAACGAAAATTGTTTTGAACGAGATCTAGTACGTAGTTTTTTTTAATACTCGTAAATCTTAAACAAATAACTTAAATCCATTAATTTCACAAATCAATGGTACGGAAGCCTTTGTGCGTGAGTCCGACATGCCCTTGGCCCGTTTTTTAACTTAAGGTATTTACTTTAGGTAGTTATGTCACAAAAAAGTTCAGTGGATGAACATTTTTCTTAATACAATCATTTCTAGATTTCCACTTATTTAACAATGATGTATCAGTAGGCTGTTCACGTCTGTTCGCACACGTCGCGTTGTGTTAATGACAGACTTCACGCAATGCTAATACGTAATATAGCATTGGCAGAGCTGTAGGTATGTATGGTATGATGGTATCGACTTGGGTAAACAATTGGGGGTAACAGATGCAGCGCAGTCGGTGTTTTGAGTGTAATTAAAATATAGTTTATATTGGGCCGAAAAAAGGATATTTGCTGGAGAAAGTTTTTGGAATTAGGCTTTCGCTTTACAGATTATGTGTAAATTGTAAATTAAGTTAACTATAATGGGTTTATTTATAAACGATGATTTAACTTATTTGACGTTTAAACGTCTATTACTACTTAACTTTAAGCAACATTTACCAATAAAGAAAATAAGTAATCGTTAAGTTCTTCAAACATTTCATTATTAATACCATATGCAAATGTAATCTGCTTTAGATTTGACTATAACAAGACCTGAACAATCAAAACACCTTTTATATTGCTTGCACAAAATATTTTTCATATAAAAAGCGAGGTCGATAAACTCTCGTAGCGTCGTAGGCTGTAAATCAGCGCGTGACGTCACACCGCAGAGCACGTCGACCGGTGTAGCGGTCGTAGCACGTAGCTCGTAGCGCTACGTACTTCATAAATCTGTAGCACCGTGGTATAACAAAGTTTCAGAGAGATTATGTTGTTATTGAATGTGGACATCTAAATTGATTTACGTTTATTTTATTTTGTTGAGTTGAAGATGAAGAAGAAGTTACGAGATTGCGTCAACGTATTTCTCTTTTAACTGTGTAACAGTAACAGTAATTTATATCACATAAACTCATACCTCATACATAGGGGTATATAGGAACTATAGAACATAATGTGAATCATACCAAAGCAGGTGGGATTTGGTATGATTCACATTATTTTATTTACAATACTTAGCAAGTCATCTTTCGTTATAATCTCTAAAATGAACCAAGGGGCAATTTCCATATTTTTTTGAATATTCACTTTTTTATCTGAGCCTTAATCTCTCAAACATGCAACCATTTAAAATAGACTTCCGACAAGTATTTGACGTTGATTGACATTGATATCAGATTGCTGTTTGAAATTAAATAGAATTTAAGTGCAAAAAGTGACCTTCTGAAGTTCGGTATAGTATCAAATTTCAAATTAAAATGTAGTTAGTGGTTTACTTAAAACAAGGAAGCAATAACATAAAAGAAAAGCACGTGGAACACAATAGGGTATTTGACTAAAAAAAAAAACTAATTAGTCTTTCAGTCAGATTTCCAAAAAATACTAGAAACGTATTTTTTCTTTTTTCATATAAACGAAAAATGAAGACGACACAGTGCGTTGAAAACTCGTGTGACGTCACTGCACGCTAAACTTTTTAGCGAGCAGTGATGTCACCAGCCACCACTCCTGATCTTTGATGCCTTTTATATTTGTAAATTTTTATTGATTTGATAAAACAAAATATACGTATCCAATATTTTTCTATAATCTGAACGACGGACTAAATAGAATCAGTGTTTTTTTTACCCAGGAAATATCCCTATTACCACAACATTCCCCATATACATAACTACCGCCATTATTAAATTGTCACATCATAAAACAAATGAAGAAAACACAGATAAAATCTCTCCATTACAGGCTCCTACCTACTGCTAGTTATTTATTCTAAGGGCTGTTCAACTTTGTCGACATCGAAAACCCTTTACAGATGTCAGTGAGAAAGGGAGTCCGGATAGACCCTTATTTAGGGAGCAACTTAGAGACGGATAGGTTTCGTTGAAACTTTACTAAGTTTATTGTATTGAAAGAAAGAAACTAAGTACTTACAATTGAAATGTCTCACCATTTATTAGTAGTACTTAGTAAGTAGATATTTACACTAGTGTTATACATTTAACGTAAATATTTATTGTATACTCTATGTAAATAGTACACTGTAGACTACCTACACTATTTCTCTCTCCTTCCCCTTAGTATTCCATCCAAAGGTTGTCTGTAAATGATCGCTCTTAGCGATAAGACCGCCCATTGTGTCACCCTTTGTAAAATCTTTATATTTATGTTCTGTAATCTATATGGTGTACACAATAAAGAGTACTATATTCTATTCTATAAGATTATTTCTAAGAGTACTATACACTATATTCTATTCTATTCTAGACGTTTTAGGTACTGAGATTCTTTGATGATAAGAGTTATAAATATTAGGATGTGTGAATTACGTTGTCATCACTACTCACAAAACGATGAAGTCAAACATTAGAATCAGGTTGTCTTAGAACCAAAACTTCGAAGACTTGTGACGTTTGATAGCCAGCACGTGAAGCCCGCCCGATTTCGCGTTGCAAGATTATATACCCTTTTATCTAGAAGAGATCTATCTTCCAGCAATGAGAACATTATGTATTGATTATGCGCTAGGTTAATACAAACAAGTTACGACACGCTTTGTTTAGTGGCTGAGCAATTGACTGCTGTGATGTGTATCGTGGATTTGATTCCTGCACGGAACAAATAATAATATAATAACAATAAAGTATTTATTTCACAAAAAAAAAAAAAACATAGCACTTCACACTGTTACATGAAAGGAAAGTTTATAATTACTATGCAATAGTCACCTCTATCTTTTAAACTAGGACTCGCCTGTGTCTTAAAAGATATGGTTCAGCCAAATGGATTCTGTAAACAATTTCCATAAGGACATCAGAAAGCAGTGTCAGTGAATTGAACTAACAGATGTACAAAAAAGGGAGAAAAAAAAAAGAAGCATTAACAACAGAAATGAATTTGAAATTAAAATTATCTCAAGTAGCGGAAAAGTGAGAGACAGCAGACATGCATTTTTATATGTATATGTGCGTGTTGTGGTGTGTATGTAAGTCTTCTTCATCTCAGCGTTAATCCCAGTCGTATCCGAAGCTTTTCAGCTTTTGGAGTCTAGGGTCCGCTTTACCACTCTAACTGCTCATTTTGGCTAAACTTCGATATCTTCCATGAAGCGACTGCCGTCTGACCTCCACAACCCGAAGGCGATATCGAAGCATTGCAGTTAGACCAATTGTAGGACTTTTGAAGGCTCCAACAACCCGTAACGACTGCCTAGATAGATAGATGTGCCTGATAGATGTTCGTATGGCAACCGGGACCAACGGCTTAACGTGCTTTCCGAGGCACGACCAGACCAGTGCAAATATTCATATTCATGCATACAAATATTTGCACTGAGCGGGGATCGAACCCGTGCCTCCTTACGCAGCGGCCGCGTTCGCTACAACTACGCCACGGAGGCTGTCATGTGTGTGTATGTAAGTATGTGTATGTATTCGTGTGTGAGGGTGTGTGTATGTAGTGATTCTGTGAATATAGTAAGTCTATAATATTTGGATATAAGTGTGAGACGTGATCTTTGAGTATGTATATGATCTTATATTAAGAGATGTAGGTTAACAGATTCTCCGTCGCTAGCTAGTCCTGACGCAATAATATAATAATAAATATTTGTATGGCCTACAAATACTTGTTCAGAGTCTGGCTTTTTGTGTATGTGAGTTTAAAGGTTTGTAAACGTATTCAGGATTCAGGAATAATTCCACGAATGGGGCAACTTCTCAATTAAAAAAATCCTATCTCCGCGTTTGAAGCAGCCCTCAAAAGCAATGAGTCTTAACAATAACATTAACTTTATAACTTTTTATTGTGTTTTCCATATAAATCTATACTAACACATAAAGCTGAAGAGTTTGTTTGTTTGAACGTGCTAATCTGAGGAACTGCTGGTTTGATTTGTAAAAATCTTTTTTGCGTTGAAAAGCCCATTAATCCAGGAATGCTTTCGGCGTAATAATAACATCACGTTGCGACCAATAGGAGCGGAGCATAACTAACTCCAGGCGAACAAAGTCGGTGGTGGCCGCTAGCTATGGATATAAAGGCAGGAACGCTAGTAGATATAACATGGTATGGTGGCACGAAATTGATCTAGTTTCATTTTAAGGCGCAGAAATGAGTGTAGCCGATATTGAGCGCTTATATGATTTTCAATGCGTCGATATTATTGTGGAATATGTATTGAACATCGTCGACATCGTCATATAATAAACGTGAATGTTGAATGGTTCCTTAGTATCGATTTTTATGTTTCGTTGCTTGGTTCCTTTTTTATTATCTTTTTGTGAACTTAGAAATGATTTTTTAATAATCAGATAACTTTTACCTGAAATATAAATATGACAGTTTGCCATGTGTTTTCTAAAGAAAAATGATAAATAAAATAGAAAATACTCTGCAGACATAGAGTTATCTAACCACCTATTAAAACTCAGCTTTCAGTTACCAATCTGCTTCCGTAACTTTACAGTGAAAGCTGAAAACTAAAGACTAAACAAACTTATCTTATGATGAATAGAGTGTAAATAGTTAATTAACATTGTGAGGCTGCAGACAAAATAATAAGCATTTGGACACAGTCCAAGGATTCGGGGTGAAAGCTGATATTAAAATCATGCAGCTGCGAATAATGTTGGTAGACTACATGGAAGTATATTATTAAACAATGTAATAAAGTTGTGAAATAATTAACATTATATATCATGTTAAACCATAAATCGTACTTAAGTAATTATCTTTAGAACTGCTCCAAGTTCTTCTTGAAAGTTGAACTTTCAATGAGCAGATCTAAGACACAAGTCATGACCAACCGCACAAAACGTATAATCAAGGTAGACGTAAATGGGTTGCAATATGACGATGACTACAAATTCTTGGGCCTAATATTGGTTATCAAGAATAGATAAGATAATGAAGTCTAAAATTCTTGAAAACTTATGACACATAAAATATAGTCTTCTTATATGTATCACCAAAAAGAAAACTCACCGATATTGACGAATTATCTAATACAAAAAAAAAAAAAACAATTATATTTAATTTTCATGTCCTCTAACATACATAGTTACATTTTTACATCGAACCGCAGACAGTAATCACTTAGCGAGTACCTGTCGATACGTCGTCCTCTGCACCCCCCTTGACACGGAGTAGCAAACTTTAACACAAATCTGTGTTAATTATTCTGCAGTATCGAATACGAGTGAGACGTGTTTTGCTTACAAGTTTTGAGTCTCATTTGGCTGAAGTTAGTATTTCTATGTATCTATATTTCTGGCTATTTGTAATTAAGTATTCTATTTCGGGATAGAACAGAAAATATACATGAATGTATACCTTATACATTACAGAACTTAAATATGAAAATTTTACAAAGGTTGACACAATGGGCGGTCTTATCGCTTGCATAATAGATATTTTACAGATAACGAAGAAGGTTAAGTCTTTTTCACTTGTTTAGTTGTTCTTGTCAGTCGTTTACACGGCTTTATACTGCACTACATATATGTACCTACCGTATAATGTCATGTGAAAGAACCCTTACGTTATAGAGTAAAGACCTGTCATATGTGTGAGTACATACTTTCCTGTCATCAAAAAAAAAGCTTTAATCAGCAGAACCTACCCGCCAAGCGATTTGTCGTGTTCCGGCATGATGTCTGGTGAAGCCGTACGGAGGACGGGTCTGAGCAGTTGTGTTACGATGTGTGCCGGGTACGATGCGTCTAATGTTGTTGTGTTGGGAGTTTTGTCGTGGAGGGTCTTCAGATCAATCTCCCTTCGGCGTAGCATCATTGGTCGTGTTGTTGGGTTTAACATTGCATCACCTCGCTTAACTGCCATCTTCCTTCCTATTCGCTCAATTTTTCTGAGAGACTTATTCACTCTTAATAAATTAGCGCGCTTTACCATCAACGATAGCATCACTGCTTACTATCAGGCGGGATTGCGGTCAAGCGCTAGTTTATAATTATTAAAAAAAACCTTAATTCTGCCATCACTGCTCCATCAGCGGATGTCCCGTCTAATAGAGATTATCCACCCTTATGTTGTTGACACCATTACGATCCGGGGTAAGCGTTTCACCCCGTCTTTTATAACGCGTACACATAGACGGACTGGAACAATTTGCCTGCAGCTGTCTTTCCATATGATTACAATTTAACTGTTTTCAAGGCTAAAGTGAATAGGCTCATAAATAAACTAGCGCGCTCTTCCATTAACGATTGTATCACTGTTTACCATCAGGCAGGATCGCGGTAAAGGATAGTAGGTACTTTAAAACAAAAAAAGCATTTTTAGTTATCGCTTAATATCCTATAATAAAAATATGTCTATCAATCTACCCTCCATTACCCAATCTAACTATACATCTACAAACATCCAAACGGTGAAATTACATCTTCCGTCCACAGCAGCTCACACACACAAAGACCCAACATTGCCACATTGTCAAACGCTTTCAAAGTATCAGGTGTGCAACATGAATACCTAATCTTAATGGAGTACGTACATGTTCCACAGATAAGGGACAGAATAAATCATCGAGCGAGTGTACCAGTAAGTTCCCGGTGGGAAGAAACAGATTGTACCACCGAGTCTCGTAAGAATAGAACTGTTTTATCGCGATTTTATGGGGACTTAAATGTTTGAGATGTCATAAATGTTTGTAAGTGGGGAGTTAGAATTAATGGTCAATTTTCGGATATTCTTCTTAAATATGTAAATACCGATGAGTATTACAGTGAACATAAATGTCTCCTTTGAAAAAGAAAGAAGAAAATAGGGTGGTATTTGGTTATCAAAAATATTCATAACAGCAGTATTCGAGTATCCAAAGTGAAAAAGTTGTGCAATTGTACTTTTATATCAACACACATTCATTCGGTAGCATCGTATAAAAAATTTGTTCGGGCAAAAACCAAGTGGTGTGGTAATAATAGCATTGAATCACCTATGTTAGATGCCAATAACAATTTTTGTCTATGTTGACCCACTTTGTTTAGGATATGCGTGCGAAAACATGACAAAATAAACTAGAAATTATTAATGGAGAATACACGGTACACGTTTCAAGGAATGTCAAAGCCTAAACAGTTCAGTTCAGTAAATCTACAAAAAAGTAAACATTTGTCGAATAAATCGCATCACAAAGTAAAAACATTTTAAACGACTTCCAAATGTTACATGTTAATTACTATACGTATGTAAATACCATATACTACCCTCCAATCCTGCAGTTGAAAACAGCTGCAGAAAAACTGCTTTCACTCTGAACCTCTGAGCGGACACGATACGGTTACGGGAATGAAATAATTCTCGCAAAAAACTTCGCTTAGATAACGTTTCCCTACAGCACCTAAACCGAAAATACGAAATTGATCTCTATATCGCAAGTCATAAATAACATTTTTAATATCGCTGCGAATTTTCCGGCAAATTCCGGGTTGCTGGACCGATTTTGAAACTAATCCTACTGCATTAGAGTTAGTAATTGCGTGTGTTATGTGATGTGGGGTTTATAGGCGCCAGCGTTCGTCACGTTTAAATATGATTTATGCAAGTAATTTAGTTAAGTACATATAGACATTACGAGCTGCGGATAGATTAAAATGTTCGTTGGATGGTGGAACCTTTTGTGGTGTCGTATCCTTGCCGCGGCAATGAATTATGTACTTTACCTCAGTAGAACAATGCGGTATGAAGATGACGTCATTCGAATATTAACGACATTGCTGTTAATTATATTATCGTTATTACATTTGTGGGACATGTCTGTATTATTACGTTTTATGGGTACCACGAGCTATATTTTTCGTATCTTTATTACTTGTTATGTGATAAGTATAATGATATCCTGTTAATTAAGATATATGTATAAATAAATATGTCTGGTGTTGCTAGCTCGGAAATGAGTCATTTTTGGCGACTACTAGAGTCATATTTTTTGCCCTAAAACTTACTAATTAACTTCGTCATAAGACACATACAGGAGACGAACAAATAGATCTAGATCACTCATAAGTATATTCTTTTAAAATGTCTCTAAAAGCCAAGGAAGTTTTTGATCCTCCATAGATAGCAAACCTATGATGTTTTGACTACTAGGCCTTCTCTCTTTGAGTGGAAGTGGCTGGTAATCCATCACGCGGCGTCTGTGCGGGTTACTAGATATTATGTCTTTAAATGTTTGGTACTAGCATATGCCGATTATCTCGATATGTTTTCCTTTACCGAATTCCGCAGTAAATCTTTCACTTAATAGTACCAAAGTGTTTTCTCAAATAAACTACTAACGTTAAATGGTTATATAAACCTCCAAGTCCCACAGTATACATTACATAGCATATAGCTCCCAACACTACAGCTCGAGTCTAGAACAGAATATAACAAAAGAACTACCAGTCTAGTACATATATCTGTTAAATGACTATTGTTGTATCGTGTCTATTTTAGACAACAATGCCTTTAGGTGCGACGGAGTACGGACGACGTATAAAATTTCCATCTACAGAGTTCAAGGCTGAAATGAGGTGTGATTTATAAGCGGTAGCGGGTTTCGTATGTTAAAAGAAAGTAGACTTTTAAAGATTACACCTTGTTAGCTTTTGGACTTTTACGAAAACTGAAAACAAAATCAAAACTTCTGTATCGGCACTATGTCATTCGTTAACCGATGTATCAAAAGTCAATCAATAAATTCCGATCCGGCCGTCAGTTGATAACTACTATAGACTTTACCAGATAATTAAAGATTACACATGATACTTTCAGAAACTTAGTGTTAGTAAATCAAAACTATGGAAGTGTTCCTAACCCATCGGCAAAATATTATGTAAGATTTGGATTTTTGAATAATGTTTTTCCCATGGTTACTCCAATAATCATTAAAAAGCGGTAACCATCTTTTTCAGTTTATCAGCCACCTAGAATGAGTAAGAATAAAAAACACATTGACGCGTCCACGAAGCGATCCGTAAAGGCCTCTATAATTCCAGAAGCAACAAAGTTATATTCTTTCAAAGTTTATCGCTTGGATTTTTTCAGAGTTTTTGCACCCTCCGTATAGATTGTAGGACTCAATTTAACAAAAAAAAAAAAATGCAATCAAATTTGGATATTGGTACATAATGAAAAAATCACGTCAGGAATCTATAATCATACCTACTTTACCTACTGGAGATACCCCATAAATATTTTAAAGTTATTTTAACACTGTCGACGTACTAAATACACGTATAATCCTCTAGCACAAACCTTTTGGGAGGTAGGCAGAGGACAAAGACGTTGATGGCGCAATATTTTTCTCCTACACCTATCCGTAGACAGGATCACGTATTTTCTTTCAACTTTATCGACTTCTTCTGACTTGTACTTGTAAGCTATGGCTAGTATGACTCACTGATCGCCTGGAAAACTCTTCAGCCGGTCACGTGATCCTCCCATGACGTAAGCAAACCCGCATCATGCAAACACTATTGACATAGAATGTGATTATGTGAAGTATTAATTATGTAAATGCCGTCGTCAACTCCGTTGTATATCATTGTATGTAGATGGCATTAAATGACGAAATAGCAAAAAAAAAATACTGTCTTCCGTAGAACATGGTGATGACATGCTGTAGTGATTTTCAATTGTTTTTTTTTTTTGGGAATGTACTTGCGTATTTGCACGTTATTATGTGAAATTGGTGCTATTCCAAGTTTGGAATTTTTTGTGTTATTTACAAATTTACTACAATAATACTTATTGCCAGTATATTTATAAAGTAGGCTTTCCTTTTTAAATATTCAGACAGCAAAGGTCATTAAAAAACGCCATCTTCATCATCATCATGTCAGGCACAGGAAGTCCACTGCTGGGTATGTCCAGCATGTTTGAATGCTGGTTTGTTTTTTTTTTTCAAAAAGACCGGCTGGGCGTGACCTGTATACAGCGCTTCCCTATGATTTTAGTCAGGTTATCCGACCATCTAGTCGGTGGGGGTGGGGGTCCGACGCTGCTCTTACCAGTACGTGGTCGCCATTCAGGAGCCTTTCTGCCCCATCGGCAATCAGCTCAAACTGCCACGTTAAAAAACTAATCCGCTGGGCTACGTCGGTGACATTCGTTCTTTTACGGATCTCCTCATTCCTGATTCGATCACGTAGAGAAACACCTAGCATAGCCCTCTCCATAGCGCATAAAGGGGTATTATAAAATCACAGATTATTTAGAAGACATAAAAGCTTGGGACTGAGCTGCTCGCTCTGTTAAGCATTGTTATTAAGCAATATGCGTAATTATAAGGTAAATTATTGTAAACATCTTCATTTTTAATGTCTGGACTTGAAAAAAGACGATGATCCCTGAGTTTGTTTCGGCTATTTCTTCTCAGAGGTAGTCAGTTAGGAAATGCCGGCTTTAACTAGTTTAAAAAAAAAAAAAAAAAACATGACATGTAAAAGTGATCGGTGATCCTACTTGCTTAATAAACGATTTCATTTCATAGGCAAAACCTAGTACATAATATTATATTATTTGCACGCCAATAGTCATAAATAAACACAATTGTTTTTGCCATAAATGATTAACGCCGACAGAGCCTGAAGCAATATGGCGTCTAATTTACCGATAGACTACTTTATTTATTTCCTCTTACAACTTACTTAGGGGTCGTCCTAATGATGTATCGTCGTTATATATGGCGATTAACTTGCAGTTCTGACCGGCCCCTTATGGTGCAAGTGCAAGGATATTGTTCGGAACGAATGTTTCTTCCACACGCGATCGTATTTTAAAGGAGGAATTAAGTGGTTAGCTGTTCGGTGATAGATTTGTTGTTTTGGTTGTGATGTATTATTTAGGGTGTAGGTAGAGTATGCGTGATAAATATCGGTAAATATCCATGGCCGTGATTGAGCAACAACGTACAGAGAGGCAATTCACGAAATTTTAAGAAAGAACGTTCACAGTTTGAGGGCATATATGATAATTTAAATAAAATTGTTTGGTTGGTCGTGTTGTTTGGTTTAACATTGCATCACCTCGCTCAAATGCCGTCTTCCTTGCTATTCGCTCAGTTTTTCTGAGAGAATAGGCTCTTAATAAACTAGCGCGCTTTACCATCAACGATCGCATCACTGCTTACCAGCGCTAGCGCTTAGCGCTTAGCGCTAGTTTATAATTATTAAAAAAAAAAAACAAATTCTGATTTCTGATTTATTTTATCAAAATTACCTCTCATCTATGATATAAAATTCTCCTGTCACAGTGCTTGGCCTCGTACTTCCAAACGGCTGAACCGATTTTAATGTTTCTTATATCCATTCGTTAGGCATGAGAATAGGTTTTTATCTATTTTTTTGTAAGTATCTACTACTTGCGCGGATGAAACCGCGGGGCTCAGTTAGTTTTCCAGTATTTTTGGCAAGTTTTTAACATTGATCGCTGAGATGAGATTGTGACTAGATTTTAATTACAACAATTGCTTACTATCATAATTATTGTTTACCATCAGGCAGAATTGCGGTCAAGCACTAATTCATAATAAAAAAAGTACTCTTAACTGTGACTCAATCTGTCAAAACTACCTCATTTCTTTTCCCTAACATTGACATTTTTCGACATAGATTTCATTATCTAGGTAGACGTTTTTATGACGCAAACTTGTTATACGAGGTGGGAAGGTATTGAGTAAGTTATGAACTTATAACTACTCGACAGCAGTGAAGTATACGTGATTAAGTAAATACAGCGTCACCGACCGTCTGGTGCCGAATATACCCGACTTAGCTTCACCGACCCGAACGTGACGGCTCACTTTCATTCGCTATTCAAAAAGAGCGCGAAGTGCGCCTCAAAAGTTTTCACTTTAAAAAGCATTGACAATAATAAAAAAAAAAATAGCGTTGTTACTTTTCGATACTAAGTAGGAAAATGTTAATCATATCCATAGCTAAGTAGGGACAAAAAACTCAATTTTCCAACATAAAACAACTGCGCGTTTTATGACATTGACGTCATTGAAATAATTTAATGAGGATATTTACCTTCGCAAAATTGTTTCCACGTGGATAATTTAACTTTTCCTAGCAGACAACATAACATAACATCAATTCTGTGTCGTCCCGATGGAGTATTCTGTGTCTTTATACGAAACCTGAATATAGTTTGTACTAAATAAGCAACTTAATTGATTCCAATCATTTTTACACCATCTTACAATATATTTAGGAATAAATATTATTCCCGCGTTTACCATATTTTTGTAAGGACATCAAGGTAAAATTACAAGCTCATACCTGTATTTTCCATGATAGCTTTTTGAAATTTTGTTCATAAATTCTTTTCACTTGTTTCGGGTTTCGCATATACAAAAAATATCGTTGTATAAACTACATTGATATTTCATTTCAAAATAGTGGTAGCACACGTTCCACAAATTACGTGGGCGTGAGTATTTTCCGCTCTAATTCGGACGCTCTGTTCAAAATAAATATTGGAATTCTGACAGTCAAAACATTTGCGATGACTCAATTTTTTGATGTTAAAAGGTTCAACATTCTTTTTCTGCGGTTCTCAAGAGAATTTTCAGCTTGTTTAGGTATTCAGTCTATGATTAGACTGCAATGTATAATATTGTGAATTTCCATTTTTTTGAGTCATTGAAATACGATTACAAATTGTCATCTAGTTTTTTTTTATTCCTAATAAACATAAGCTCTCACAATTTGTGTGCTGACGTTATATGTCTAAATAAACCAGGTATGCCATAGACTACATAATCTTTAAGTCCCAGTCTACCAATGCTTAGTTAGACATGACTTAATAATACTCGTGTACAGCAGATTTATAATAAGGCTTATGCTTTTTTCTCCTGTCTGTTGTCCACGAAACGCTTCGTTTTCAATTAACCATATAGAGATTTTCCACGTCGTCGGTTGTAATCCGGACCCGCTGTAATGGAGCGCAAAAACCTCTTGACGTTTTTTCTAGGCTGTGTGTTCTGAAATTACTTTTTTCTGTATGGACTATAGAGTATAGAGGATTTAATTGAAAAACGTCCGTTATGACTGGGCGACTCGTGAACGTTATTCGGATTTCAATTCGCCTTTGGATTGGAGTTTGTAGATTTATTTTTGGAACGCGCAAAAAGAAACAATTTTTATGTGAAAAAATTTAAGTGTATTTTTAGGTAGGGATAAGTAATACTTAAATCCTAAAAGTAGACATCACAATACTCAGAAATGTTTTTGGCTACACGCGGTCTCTTCACAGCTCATTTTCACATATTAAGCCGTCTGTCTAATATTTATAAATAATCCTACAGTCCAGCTAAAAGCATTACTATTTTGATCCGGGCAAGCGCACACGGAATACGAAATTCAAATCTCGTTTTAATTTTTCCACCCATAAACGGTTTCAATTCTGCCGGTACTTAAACGTTCCTGATGGTAATGTTCCACGTAGTATTCTCATCTTGGCCGCCATTTTAATTGTGATTACTGTCCCGATGCGCTGTTTGTATGCAATATTCGAACTTGGAATGCATTTTAATAAACGAAATGGAAAAGTTCTGTACAAAATAATGACTGGCTGGTTGGCTACATAAAAATAAGAAACTCGAATGTTCTAGTTTTAAAATATATATATTTTGTCTTTCCTGTAGTTAAAAATTATTAAAACACTCTTTTATTTTGTATAGGACACAACAATGGATTTTAATACCCCGCTCGGCAATAAGCTAATGACGTGACTCAAAGTCCTCGAGCATCTTAGGTTGTAACATCTGTCATCATACTTTCTAACAATCGTCATTTTCCTACAGCTGCCTAATTGTTCCCATATTCATATAAAGAATATGGATAACATTAACACGTGCCTATAAATTTTTTACTCAATCTTAAAACATAGGCTCGGCTATCCAGCAGTATATTTATATAAACCTAATATTACAACTGTAATTTATTTTTATTGTTGTGGGTCCAAATGATTATTTTTGAAATTATAAGAAAACACACCGAGAGCATTACCTAGTTGTTTTTATGTTGTCCACGTGTTATGGGAATTTATTGAGGATAAATCCACATGCATTACACAATAATAAAAGTCTCATATTATTTCACAATGACACATGAAATTATGACCAATTTGCTAAGAACAGAACATAATATTAAATTAATAATAAAAATGTATTTATTTTATTTGACCACATTGTTTAGAAAGAAATGAGGCTAGACAAAGGTAAGTACTTAATTAAAATATTTTCATTTTTACATTTCATATACTCATTAATTAATTATTAATTATCATTAATAATAATCGATATCTGAATTTACACAAAATAAATATAACACAAAAAATAACAAACAACGTTGATTTTACGAAATTCCATTAAGTAAAACAATAATTTAAACCAAATAGCACAATCAGCCTACAATGTTCTTACTGCAATATATCAAATAATAATTACAAATAATTTTTTTACACAAATTTGACTAAAAAACTATTAAAATTAAAATATAACGTACCCTTTCACAAACTATTCAAAAATTAAATTATGACGTCGAAACATTCTTCTCCATCGATGTCGGCTGGTGATGTACCTAAAAACTTATGTTGGTCATCAGACGCTCTTATTACGGCCACGGGAAGTATCAACCACTTGGTTTGGAGATTACAAATTTCAGATGATTATGACCACTTACGTTCAGGAGCCTGCTTTTTACTCATTTCAAAAAATCTATATTGTGACAACTGCACATGATTACAAGTCTTCTCCTATTAGTTTCTTATCTATCAACAGTTATTCTTACAGAACAGATAAAACACTATTATTATAATTCCTCAGTTTTTCCCCAAGTTATTTGGAGTCAGCGCAGTATCTCTTCTTCTTCCAAATCCTTATAAGCCACTATCTCTTTTTCAGCCATATCGCCAGACTTTCTCTTAAATACTTAATTTCTTATTCTATCCTTATCAGGTCCTTTAGTAGGTACCTTAATCAAAATCAATTTTACTTAAGCACGAACATTTCGCGTCGCGTGTCTCCGAGGCCATTATTCAGATGGCCTGGCTTCTTGGATGAGCTGTGTGCCGGAACACGCAAGCTCTCGTGCTCAGATGGGAGCAGATTGATCCGGCTCGGTCATTAAGGTGAAAGGCTCCCTGAGGGAGTAGCATGGGGTCGCTCTGTGAAAAATATGTAGTTAGGTATGTGTAATGGGTTGTGTTTTTAAAGTGGGTGTGGGTTGGTAAAATATAAACCGAACAGTTTTTCTTTTACCTACTTAAAGAAAGGTTGAATAAAAAGAGTTTTTGTTTTACGTACTTAATATAAGGCAGAAGAAATAGCTTATTTAGTTTAATATTTATTTTCCTAAAAAAAATATAAAACCATTCTTGTTATTTGCCTCATAAATAACAAAAAAGGTTTATACAAAAATTGTTAAATGTTAAGTCTGCTCACATTTCTATTACAGACTGATTTTGTGAGGTTAGGGTAATCATTGTAATAATAATTTGATCACATAACCTACATACATTTATATTATATACACTGACAGATAAGAGAAAGCTCTTAAAAATGTCTAAGCTTTCGTTAAATCTATTGGGTTGTCATAGTTTTCTGTGAAAACCCAATAGATTTAAGGAAAGCTATATAAAAGAAGAAGGTAAAATAATGAATAATTTGGTAACCTTTCTTCTTAGTTCGATAAAAACGCTTATTTTGAAAGTTATTCTCCCAATCTTCGCAGATGCTTTTTACTGGTTCCGTGGGCATTATGCAAAACGCTTTCCAGAGGGAAATAATGACCTACCTGGATGACCAGTGAGCCTTAGCAGTAGTCTGAATATTTTACAAGATTTTCTATCCTCCTGAGTTTTGTGACCTAAAGGCACACTTGACTAAGTTTTATATCCGCTATTTGCATATTTTTAACAATCTGATTACCCAGTCTGTACTTTTGCGAAGTTTCTTGGCCGCCAGTTTGGTCATAAAATTGTTTTAATGTTTGTTCAAAATAATTAAAATTGTAGCAACGTCAGAAGATATGATAAAAGGGAGTGATCTTAACTGTAGGGAAACACGAGTCAGAATTATTTTATATCATTCTGACATAACATCACGCTTGTAATCCCTGAAGGATTAGGCAGACGTGAACATATGTAATATAGATTACATTAAAGAGAGAATAGGAGAGAGGGATTTTTATTATGATTTCTGACATGACCTTTTTGAACACAATAATAATATAATAACTAAAACATGGATATTTCATAAGTAGGTAATTTCTCATGCAGACTAATAATATTAGGTTTAGATCAAAATACCAATTAAGGATTGGCTTTTTTTTTTTTTTTTTTTTTTAATAATTATATACTAGCGCTTGGCCGCAATCCCGCCTGATGGTAAGCAGTGATGCGATCGTTGATGGTAAAGCGCGCTAGTTTATTAAGTACCTATTCACTCAGATTGAGCGAATAGGAAGGAAGACGGCAGTTGGGCGAGGAGATGCAATGTTAAACCCAACAACACGACCAACGATGCTGCGCCAAAGGGACAAAGGCGCCAAAGACCTAATATTGATGATTTTGGATAGCTTTGCTTTTAGGAGCAATTGTCTTGTGTATATTATTTAATGGATGGTAAATTATCAAACGACCTCTTCCTCTCTTCCTTCTTTACTTACCTGTGCGCCAGGGTCCACGAAATCTCTTGTTAACAACGCGTAGCCCAGTCTTGATTGTCCTATGTACTAATTTCGAATAACTGCATATGGCATAAGAATCCATACCTACACATAATAACATCCAAAGTAAATACATCCGACTCAAGGTCCTGAATTCGCATGTATCATGAATTCATGACAACTGATAATCTTTGCATACAAGGCTCTTAGTGTCACGCGAGCAAACAATGGATGTACACGTATTCGAAGCCTTACTGGTGTTGAACAAGATTGTAAAGGAGGGTCAGAGTTTACTCGTAAGCCACAGAGTATTTTTAAACTGTGATCTTATAAGGCGAAAGGGATTAGTTCAGAGGATATTAGTATTGTTGTTGTTCTGACGTGACTAGCTAGGATTTCATAGAATATAGAATACTCTTTATTATGTACTGCAGACAAAGCCTTGCCGCCAAGCGATTTGTCGTGTTCCGGCATGATGTCTGGTGAAGCCGTACGGAGGACGGGTGATCAGTTGTGCTGCGATGTGTGCCTGGTACGATGCGCCTAATGTTGTTGTGTTGAGAGTTTGGTCGTGGAGGGTCTTCAGATCAATTTTCCTTTGGCGCAGCATCGTTGGTCGTGTTGTTGGGTTTAACATTGCATCACCTCGCTCAATTGCCGTCTTGCTTCCTATTCGCTCAGTTTTTCTGAGTGAATAGGCTCTTAATAAACTAGCGCGCTTTACCATCAAATATCGCATCACTGCTTACCATCAGGCGGGATTGCGGTCAAGCGCTAGTTTATAATTATAAAAAAAAAAATATCATATAAATTACAGAACTTAAATATGAAGATTTTACATAGAGTGACACAATTGGCGGTCTTATCGCTAAGAGCGATCTTTTACAGACAATCTTTTTAAATTCAAAATAGGTGTTCAGCTTGGTTTTATGAAGAATCAATAAAATGCAATATGAATACTGTCTATTGGTAGATACGACATGAAACTCTTTGAACTATTATGGACATAACTACGTGCGTCATTGGATAGAATTGTAACACTTGCACGACAAATTAGCGTTTTTACTATAGGTAAACCGCAGAATAACAAAAATATGGTTTAGTCGAAACCTATTCGTGTGTGGAGTACTGCAGCCGCTAGGCTAGGCACTAGCCAATTGGCCCTTAATAAACTAGTGCGCTTTGCCATCATCGATTGCGTCACTGCTTACCATAAGGCGGGATTGCGGTCAAGCGCTAGTTTATAATTTATAAAAAAAAAACTATTTCCTACAATATTGATGACTGTTCAGAATCCTTCTGGTACCTATAACAATATTTATGATGCAATTTTGAATCTTATGCTGTTGAATAAGATTCAAAGTTGCATCATACATATCGAGTCAAATAATTTAATCAATTATTTAAACATGTTTCTTTAAATAATCATTTCTAAACACTCCAATGCATAGTAAACAATTTTCTCATCTGTGCAGCAATAAAACACATCCTGTGCATATATTAGGAAAAAAAAAATACTAGACAAAAGGGAGCGTAAATATGCGTTCGTACAGCGATCAGGAACGTCATTTCATGTCATAAATCTCGTTGATCCCTGCAAGAGATCAACTGGGTACAACAGGGATGATGAATGTATATTTTTTACCAAATTTATTTCAGCTCTAGAGAATACCCAAATGCGTTTCGTAATGGAGAATATTTGCTGTTTTTCCGTTGTGGTAATCTATACAAATTGTTTTCCTTTCGAGTATGCAAAGTTATTCGGACAGGCATCAACGTAATAACATTTAATAATCTTTATATTTCATTTATAACTTTTAAATTATTTAATACAACTAACTATTTACATTGGGTATTAAATTAAATGGCTAACTAATTAATTATACTGATAAATACAGGGCAAGCACTCGTCAGCATCGATCTTATCTGTAAGCACCCAAAAGACTGTTTTGGCCAATTAACTAATATATTTTTGTTATATACAAGCAAAATATGTACATAATTTAAAAAGCTAACAATTTTTAAATATAAATATGTATGTATAAGTATAAAAAATGAAGGGAAATAATCAATGAGCATCAAATATTAATAATATAATTAATTTGGCCAAAAAATAGCCATTAAATAATTAAATTTGTCGTGTGCAATATACCATTTTCGCAAATAGCAATGATTCGATTACTAAAACTAACGATTTAAAAGATAAGCAAGCTTAACGTATTGCTACAAAATATATGATGGAAGTCCAAAAATAAAATGGAAATAGAAATTCAATGACTAATGTTTTTGCACTCGATACTTCTGACATAGGCAAACGTTTTAAGTAAAGCAAGGGACACAATAGCGGCCAAGGCGAAGCGGACCTATAAAAAAAATGGTTAACATTAATCATCTTAAGTTATGATATATAGCCACGTGTTCTAAGACCATTTCGAAGTAACATTTGTACCAGGAATCGTAATGACGCACGAAAGCGGACGAATGGAGATTTTTCTGCAATGATTCTCGTTATATGTAAATTTTTGAATCATAGCCCATTATCGTGGGAATTTTGTATGGTGTATGGTTAGCAAAGGAATATGTTAGGGCATATATTAAGTTTAATTAAATTGAAATTTCTTCGTGTTTTGTGCCCCAGAACCTTTAAAATATATAACTGGTCGGAAAATATAAAAATACCTGTTTTATATAAAAAATATCTGTTTTCTAAACGCAACACTAAGTTTCATTTTGTGTCAACCTGTGGCGCCTGTGTGCTTAATGTTCTTTTTTTGAAATAAAAGACGTCTGTATATTCTGTATCTTGTCAGTATTTTTACCGGCTAATAAACATTGTCTAACTTTAATTAAAATCAATCTAATCATTTATCTATCATTAATACCATATCCAGTTAAGTCAAACTAGCTGCAGCTCGCAACTTTGTCTACGAACCAGAATAAAAGCAATCGATATCCTTACCCACCAGGGTAATTGCGTAACACATTATCAGTAGCAACGGGTTTCATTTTGACAGTTCAACAACATTCATTGCCTTATTTACTTTGTTCAGCAGGCACATTTACGAATAGAGGGAGCAGTGGAATAGCAATAAGCTTCAAAATGATTCCAACTGTTAGTAATGGCGTGTCAAACATCCAAATCTGTTCTGCGTAAAAGCGTAATGAACAAACTTACTTTTAATATATTATCTTACTCATATTTAAACTCATTTATATTATTAGTTAGAATTGGCATGATGTCTGGTGAAGCCGTACGGAGGACGGCTCTGGGCAGTTGTGTTGCGATGTGTGCCGGGTACGATGCGCCAAGTGTTGTTGTGTCGGGAGTCTGGTCGTGGAGGGTCTCCACATCAATCTCCCTCTGGCGCAGCATCGTTGGTCGTGTTGTTGGGTTTAACATTGCACCACCTCGCTCAACTGCCGTTTTCCTTCCTATTCACTAAGTTTTTTAAGTGAATGGGTTTAATAAACTAGCGCGCTTTACCATCAATGATTGCATCATTGCTTACCACCAGGCGGGATTGCAGCCAAGCGCTAGTTTATAATTATTAAAAAAAAAAAAATAACTAGGATGTACTCACGATGATGGCAAAAAAAAACGTACTTGAACAGATTTTAAATCAGTTTATGAATTTACAGAACATACAGATTTTCATGAATTTGTTATCACTATTGTCATGTTGCCTTAAGTTTTAGCATTGATATGCCAAATCCTATAAATTTTAAAAGGCTCTAATCATTAAATCAGTTGACAATAAAAGTCAACGAAGTCGACCTGAGCATAGTGACAACTAGTTATAAATTCAAATTCAAATATCTCACGTGACCTTTGTGACTTAAATAAAAATGTAAATGTATGGAAAATGTATTGAAAGTGCGTAAGTAAAATTAAGTAGTTAATGTCTTGTTGCTAACCGTACATTTAGCAGTCTCATAACCAAAGGGCTTCTGTGAAAAGTTTTGCTGAGAAAACTGGATGAGTAAAGTTTTAAGAAGCGCTGAGTTTTACTATTTATAACTTTGCCAGTTCTGGTAAGGTAGAAGTATTGGCGGTAGCCACGGAAATATGAATCGTTGTCTATTTTGTTCCTTTATTAAAACTTTGACTACCAGGTTCAACACAGTCTGTAAGGGCCGCGGGTTATTAGGAAGAGATACCGACTGTGGCCTCTGGCACATGAAAATGAAGTTACACAATCCAGTGGCAGAATATATTTTATTAAGTTGATTGATTAAATAAGTTAGGGTAAAAAGCTCTTTTTATATATGGCCATAATTGATAGTGACTTGAAAAAAATTAAACAAGCAAGCAGTTATGCAATCGTTGATGGTAAAGCGCAGTAGTTTATTAAGCTTTGATCTGGAGTTCCTCCACGACCTAACTCCCGACACAATAATATTTGGTTCATCGTACACGGCACACATCGCAACACAACTGCTCAGACCCGTCCACCGAGTAAAAGTTGGGTCTTAGTTACTCAAACATATTTTATTTTTGTTGGAATAAGGAATGGCTGAGGTGGTACTAAAACAAGGAAACTTAAGTAATAATAATTAGTTCCCTTGATTCCTTAAATTAAATCCAATAATGTAGTAGATAGTTGAAATATGAACTTTTCATTTAATAACGATC
This sequence comes from Sesamia inferens, assembly GCA_037179545.1. Classification (NCBI taxonomy): domain Eukaryota; kingdom Metazoa; phylum Arthropoda; class Insecta; order Lepidoptera; family Noctuidae; genus Sesamia; species Sesamia inferens. The sequence goes on along the minus strand of CM073933.1, from coordinate 18,587,556 downwards.
TCCAAAGTCAAGTGAAGCCTAACCAGCATGTCAGTGTTCTATAGGATGCATGTTGCAGTGTGCGCGGGAATTGCATATTTCCCCCCATCTCCGTTGCATCATTGGACGACTCGTCGTATGGCGAATATCCACCCTTACGTTATTAACACCACTACGATGCAGACGAAGCGTTTCACCTCTTCTATTATACCGCGTACATCGAGGGACTGGAGCAATTTGCCAGCGGCGGTGTTTCCGTCTGACTACAATTTAAGGGTCTTCAAGCTAGAGTGCGCTTTACCATCAACGATTGCATCATTGCTTACCACCAGGCGGGGAATTCCGTTTAAATGTGTCAAAAAGTATTCAAGGATAAATTAGTTCCCTTTATTCCTTAAATACCTATCCAGTTATGTAGTAGACAATCGAAATATGAACTTTTCATTTAATAATTGGACCGATCCGAATCTTTAAACATTACATTCTGGTGAAGTCGTACGGAGGACGGGTCTGAGCAGTTGTGTTGCGATGTGTACCGGATACGATGCGCCAGAAGTTGTTGTGTTGGGAGTTTGGTTGTGGATGGTCTTCAGATCAATCTCCCTTTGGCGCAGCATCGTTGGTCCTGTTGTTGTGTTTAACATTGCATCACCTCGCTCAACTGCCTTCTTCCTTCCTATTCGCTCAGTTTTTCTGAGTGAATAGGTTCTTAATAAACTAGCGCGCTTTACCATCAACGATCGCATCACTGCTTACCATCAGGCGGGATTGCGGTTAAGCGCTAGTTTATAATTATTAAAAAGTAAAAAAAAAAAACAATTTCGAAACTCCCAATATAATTTTACTAATAATAATTTTAGAAATAATTTTACTGCAAAACTTGGTTGGTAAAAGCAATCGTGTTACATTCAAGTAAAGACACAGGTTACGTGTTGCAAGTAAATATAGTGAAGGCAGTTACCGGTATTACGCATGTGTAAAACCAGTTTGGAGCATCTACTACGACACAAGCATAAGCAATGAGACAATGGCGCCGATTCTGTTATTCACAAACTTTTTTTTTTTTAATAATTATAAACTAGCGCTTGACCGCAATCCCGCCTGATGGTAAGCAGTGATGCGATCGTTGATGGTAAAGCGCGCTAGTTTATTAAGAACCTATTCACTCAGATTGAGCGAATAGGAAGGAAGACGGCAGTTGAGCGAGGTGATGCAATGTTAAACCCAACAACACGACCAACGATGCTGCGCCAAAGGGATATTGATCTGATGACCCTCCACGACCAAACTCCCAACACAACACAACAACATTTGGCGCATCGTACCCGGCACACATCGCAACACAACTGCTCAGACCCGTCCTCCGTACGGCTTCACCAGGCATCATACCGGAACACGACAAATCGCTTGGCGGCAAGACTTTGTCTGGTGGGTGGTAACTTCTGCCGGCGGCCGGTGTTATGGCCTACCACCGAGCCAAACTAAACTAATTTTAAGTTAAGTGCATCTTTTTCTTTCCATTTCTAAAGGAAAAGGACAGACGATAAAATGTCAGTTTAGACCTATCAAATTAGTGCGCTCCTGACGTAAACTGGCGTATTTTTAGTCGCCATGTTTACAGAGTAGTGCTGACAATACGTCAATAAATGAAAACACGAACAATGCTGGTTCATAGCTAAAATCCTAAACCATAGAAAAAACCTAGCATCAAAAATAAAAAAAAAATATAATTTCAAACAAACTAAATCGTATAAAGTAGCAAACAGAATAGAACATCCTTTAAAAATATTGGTTCACTGACCTCCGATCGGCGACAGCGCGATCCTGTATCGACTTGCTTTTTTCGCGCCATTATTATTAAAGTTTGGTACCGCAGGATGCGGCGGTCATTAACCTGCAAGCGCTTCCTTATCAACATGTACATCATGTAGAAAATGTGAAATATGAAAAATAATTTCCTATGACTAAACTAATGGACATATTTATATGATTTTTTATAGGTAGACTGAGATTGTGTTGAGGTACACGACGTTTAATTTATTGTCGTATTGTCAGCACCACTCTGTAGAATTGCGTCTAAACTGTCTGGAGTATCCAAAGAAATTATAATTCCTTGGGACTATCTTAATTTGACAGGATTAAATTAAAATGTTATCTTCTATCCTTTTCTTATAACTGGATATACTGCTGGATATACTTTACTTATATACTGGAGCCTAACCAGCCCCTTATTACACACCACACTATCATTATTTTCAATCTGATTGATAGTGAAGAATAACTAATCCATTGCTGAAAATGTTCTAAAAATGAGTCTGTTGAACAACTTAAATAACGTAATGTATGTTATTAAACTGTCAAAATGGAACCTATAGGTGCTGATAGTATGAGACTCTTTTAGACCGCAGACGGAGTTCCCTTTTCATTTCACCTTAACATTATTATGTAAATTGCCTTTAAGACATTTCGTCATCGCGATAAGGAAAAAAGGCAATCAAACATCAGTATAAAAATATCACTTATTAATAACGCTTTCCTGGAACGATCGATATTATGCAAAATACAAGGCATCGTGTATAACAGCAAGGCCGTTTCGTCGTGTGACTCATACTAGATTTGGGGCATTTCGTTCTATGGTTTACGTACTCATATAGCAAGGCGAGGTATTGGGGGTAATTGCTCGTGACTAATATTAGAAAATGTACTAATTTTACAGCCATTGTAGTAGTTTTCGTAAACCTTGAACTTTTGTATGAATCATAGATACAAATTTTAGATTGCTACTGTTACTTATTTTGTTTTTATATTATTTTTATCAACGTGAGTCAGTTGGGGTAGGCTAAAGATTAACTAAACTGCTATAAGGTAAGTTTAAAGATTTATTAGTTAATTGGCATGACTAACACGGAACAACCAGGAAATGGTTATTATCAAACTCGATAGAAGTATACAATTTAGAATGTAGACTTTGAACCCCATTATACGAATAAAGTCAATTTTGGTAGACTGAAGGTGAAGATCAAGTTAGGTATTAAAAAAACCGGCCAAGTGTCGGACTCACGCACAAAGGGTTCTTTACCATTGATTTATGAAATTAAAGGATTTAAGTTATTTGTATGAAAGATTACACGGTAATAAGCGGTTTACGATTTTTAAAAAAAGATTATTAAAAAAAACTACTTACTAGATCTCGTTCAAAACAATTTTCGTTGGTAGTTTTTATTGTAATGTACATGTTTTTCATGAGGGGGACCAACTTTTTTCCACTTTGGAAGCGTCTGTCACGCAAACTATTCGGTTTAGAAACCTTGATATAATTTTTGAAGACCTATCCATAGATACCTAGCCCACACGTGTGTGTTTGACGAAAAAAAAAAATTTGAGTTTTAGTTTTAAAGATGGGGAGCCCGCAATATTTATTATTATTTTTTATTTTTGCATCAAAATCTTAATGCGGTTCACAGAATACATCTACCTACAAAGTTTCAACAATATAGCTCTTTTAGTTTGGAAAAAAATGGCTGTGAGATACGGACGGACAGACAGATAGACAGACATGACGAATCTGTAAGGGTACCATTTTTTGCTACGGAACCCTAAAAACAGACCTAGACAAGTAACAATCTCTTTCAAAGTGTTTAACACAGCTACCAGGACTGCATAGAAGTCTATGTGCTAACTGCTACCTTTTTATATGGGTGGGAAATCGTTAAATGACCTCTCTGGGCATAGTGGAAGGGTATGTCAGACTGTTACTTACTAAAACCCACCCGTGTTCCTTCACTTGCCAATGTATCAGGGGCCATGTATCTCTTTTACCTAACCCGCGGCTGCTAACTGCTACCTACTTTATATTAATCCTCTAGGCCGTATTTCGGCTATAGGTATACAGTACTGAAACTATGTTAATGGCGTCTACTAATATTAGTGCACAAGTGTGTGAGTCACAGGTGCACTCACTTTTTCCTTACTCGCATGGTCCGATGGGACGTTAATTCACATGGTAAAAGCCAATAACACTGCTCTATAAAAACATCAACCACGTCACCTCTTAAACTCCACGATTATAAAATCGATGCGTTTGAACGTCTCACGTATAGCAGTCGTATAAAGATTCACATACTGATAACATAATGAAGACTGCTACAAAACATAAGTACTAAATTTACAGCTACTTTAGAAGCTTTTTTTATGCAAAACCTTGAACTTTTCACATGACTCACAGATAGTGGTTTTAGTTGTTACTGTTAATGTACAATAAAAAGTGCCTATTTTTGTATTGCGTGATTTGGTTGGGGTAGGACTTGAATATTAGTCACGTCTATGATGGTCGTCAGGAAATAGTTTCTTTTATAGTCACTTCTTTGTGAATAAAGATTATTATTGTCATCTGTATTAAGGCTTGATTGATTCATCGACCCAGACTCATCGAATCGCATTTATGTCAACGAGATGACGTGTTGGGCGATTTCAGTTTTCATTGAGGAGTGATTAAGGGGTCAATATCTTTGTGACTAAAGATATTGTTATCTGTATTGGCAGTTTCATTGCCTTTATTGATTCATCGAATGACTATTAATACAATGAGATGACGTGTTGATGCATTCTAGTACGTATTGTAAAGGGATTAAGAGATCAATTCGCGTGACTAAAAAGATTCAAAATCTAGTCGCAATCACATCGCTACGACAATAATTTTTTTTTAAACATTGATTAAATTAGAAATATTTTAACAGATTGAGACTGAAAGTAGAATGTGAACTTTGTTTTAAAATAAGGGAATTGCTTCGTTGGTTCGTGGAAGAACAAAGGATTGCACCTAAAACAATATTTAAAACCAGTGAAATAGGTCATATTCCGTTCCGACCTCATGCAGGTAATCGATACGATCCAAAATGCGAGTGCAAATGTGTGTGTGTGTATCCATGTATGTGCATACTTACATAGCACGTCTATTTCCGCATCATGGATATAAAAATTATATGGCTCGATTTTACCGCTCTTCACTTGATTTACGGCCTAAAGTTTAAATAAAAATGGCGCAAAATGTTGGGTTTATTATAGGATAGATAAACTATTTTTGATAGGTTTTAACGCTTTCTTATATGCGTACCTTGGGTTGAAAGCTATCGAGAAATAGATTTAAGGTCATAGGTATGTTAAATCTATTTTTCATGGGCTATAGAGGGGTCGTTGGAAGATTGGTGGTGAGGCCGTATACTATTCTGTAACAATTTCTGCATCTGCTTTTTCACTGTATACGTCGATTTTAATACCTACAATTACGGTGAAGCTTGTATAGTATTATTTTTATTAGTTATTTTCTTTAGAAAAACTAACATTTAAGAGTAATTTACATAATCGACAGACTAACATCAAGTAATTACACCCGCACGGGAAATAAGCCCTACCCGGATATAATCTACACATGCAAAATTAATTCAACAACAATAATTAAGCAGCAAAGTGCTTATTCATAAAATTAACATTACTTAGGTACTGCAATTTCGTCATTTGTAAATCTAGATGTATATAAACTGAAGTATACTTCAATAAATAGCCTAGGCTATTTACATATATTAGGAGGTTCGCTACTTGAGGCACGCAACTGAAGCACGCACGTCTGAAATAAATGATGTTTAGCAATATAGCCTGAAGTAGCTACTTACCAGTTTATCGGTCAGATGACGCGAATTAACTGATTTCTCATATTATTTTCTTATGTTAGCGCTGTGGTTAAGCTATTGACTACTACCCTCTGTGTCGAGGGTTCGATTCCTGACCTAGAAATAGTTGTTTCGGGTCTGGCTGTTTGTGTATGTGACTTTATATGTTTGTAAACGCACCTGCGATACAGAAGAAATTCCCAGTGTTGCCCCACACTAGGAATTTTAAAAAACGACTCCTAATAATGGCACAAAGTGTCTCCATTTAGTGAATTATACAGTCCGTTGACTAAGAAAGAGAAAATATCTTCATATCTGTATCAAAATAAACTAAATTTAAAAGGATAAAATGTTGTGATTTCCTCGAACCTAAACTTTGGGCGGTTCATTGAGTCCAAGGCCAAGGTGGCTGCCAGGAAACTTGGCGTTATCGCAAAGGTCCGGTAGTACTTCACACCAGGGCAGCTTCTAATGTTGTACAATGCACAGGTCCGTTCGTGTGTGGAGTAGTGCAGCTACATTTGGGCTGGTGCTGCTAAGTGCCACCTGGCCACTTTGGATTCAGTGGAGAGGCGTGCGAAGTGGCTGATTGTTAACCCTGTTTTAAGTCGAGATGGTCTCCATAGCCTAGAGCACAGGCGTAGGCGGAGTAGCCAGCCTTTCGGTGTTCTATAGGATGCATTTTGGGGAGTGTGCGAGGGAATCGCATGATTTAATTCCCCCATCTCCGTTCCACCATCGGACAACCCGTCGTACGGCGAGTTTCTTTTACGTTTTTAACACCTCTATGACCCGGACGAAGCGTTTCGCCTCCTCCTTTATAACATCGAGGGACTGGAACAATTTGCCAACGGCAGTGTTTCCGTCGGACTACAATTTGAGCGTCTTCAAGGCTAGCCTTGAAGACGCTCAAATTGTAGTAATTGTAGTTTATTTAGAGCCTATTCACTCTAGAGTGAATAGGCTCTAAATAAACTGGTGCGCTTTACCATCAACGATTGCGTCACTGCTTACCATCAGGCGGGATTGCGGTCAAGCGCTAGTTTATAATTTATAAAAAAAAACCTGCTAAAGTGGGATGTGATTTAAAACCTTTACATGACTCCGTAATCCAGATAGTTAATTATCTGACTTAATATTTATTCATAAAAGTACAAGTTAAGGCACCCGCGTATTATTTATCAAGGTGAAACGAATTATTTAGTATCTTGCTGACAATAGAATTCCTGACAAATTTCTTTCCTTTCGTTTTCAACCCGCCTCTAACCACGACGAAATATTGTATCGCTGTTACCTAAATAAACAAATAATAAATTTATTAACTAAATTTAAATTTGTGAGTAACAAAGGTATAAAGTATAGCAAAGAGTATAAAAATATAATAAGAACTAAAGACAAACTGACAAAAAAATCTTTTTTCTTTGTACTAGTCAATTGCGGACAAAAAGGTTTATAAAAACATTCTTTATATACTGTTTCTCCACCTTTAAAACAGGAAAGGTTTTTACATTGCGTGCTCAGGCACGGAATAATTTGCATATTAATGTGGTACCTACAGCAATGTGGATATAACATAATTATATGTACTACACAATTCGCCATGATTTAAAATAAAAGAATTTTGCAAGTCCGGTTTTGCATGTTCGAGTGACGCATGACTTTTTTATATTTTAAATACTTAGTTAAACTGTTATTCGTATTTTTAATGATTATAAATATAGAAAAACACTGCTGCAATATTCATATTTCTTCTAAATCTAACTAACCATATGGAAAATAATTATAAACTAGCGCTTGACCGCAATCCCGCATGATGGTAAGCAGTGATGCGATCGTTGATGGTAAAGCGCGCTATTAGTTTATTAAGAGCCTATTCACTCAGAAAAACTGAGCGAGTTGGAAGGAAGACGGCAGTTGAGCGAGGTGATGCAATGTTAAACCCGACAACACGACCAACGATGCTGCGCCAAAGGGAGATTGATCCGAAGACCCTCCACGACCAAACTCCCAACACAACAACATTAGGCACATCGTACCCGGCACGCATCGCAACACAACTGCTCAGACCCGTCCTCCGTACGGCTTCATCAGGCATCATGCCGGAACACGACAAATCGCTTGGCGGCAAGGCTTTGTCTGGTGGGTGGTAACTTCTGCCGGCGGCCGATGTTATGCCCTACCACCAAGAAAAAGATATAATGTAGAAACACATATTTTTTAACAGGTCAAAAATGAGAATACAAGTTCTAGGATAGTCACATTTATTCACTTCGCTCTTACAATTTTTCCAACTTTTTCGATTAGCTGTCAAATCCGAATGCCCGTGTTCATGCGTACCCCTCTTTTCTTTCTATAGTTTCCCAACAACTGCCACAAACGGACGTTGTTGTCAACTTCAGTCATATCCTCTTAGTCAATACACTACTGGATAGTGTATTGACCAAGAGGACTGGACGTGAACACAGACATTAAGAATACTATTAAAATATAAAATATCGCAATAAATATGAATTACAATACAAATATACCAGAAATGCTACTAGACTAGGTTTTGCCTATGAAATGAAATGAAATCGTTTATTAAGCAAGTAGGATTACCGATCACTTTTACACGTCATGTTTTTTTTTGGCTAGATGAAGCCGGCATTTCCTAACTGACTACCTCTGAGAAGAAATAGCCGAAACAAACTCAGGGATCATCGTCTTTTTTCAAGTCCAGACATTAAAAATGAAAATGTTTACAATAATTTACGTTATAATTACGCATATTGCTTAATAACAATGCTTAACACAGCGAGCAGCTCAGTCGAAAGCTTCCCAGTCGTCCAAATAATCTGAGACTTTATAATACCCCTTTTTGCAAAGTTAGTTATATAGTTTTTATATCGTTTAATGGGTAAGTTTCGAATGTCCATGGGAAGCTTGTTGTACACGTGTAAGCATGTGACATACCGACCCGCACTGGGCCCATGTGGTAGACTACGGCCTAAGTACATATCACCTAGTGAAAGCCTATGTATGTATTAGCAGTAGGAAAATCCATGATTATTTCTACACAGAACATCCCTGTAGGTGAAAGCTAAAGGACCTTAAGTCACATTTTATAAATTATTCGGTAGAGCTCATTAAAAATGTCTATGCCCGAAGTTAGATATTAAAATCGACCGTGTATAAAAAGTAAATAGTGTATCCTTGTAGAATAAAAAGTATGATTTTGGAGTTTTTTTTTAAACTAATAAATTTATATAATCGATTTATTGTTTAAAATACTGAACAATATTAAGTGATCGTACGATCGTTTACTTTTTTACGCTTAGGGACATAATGTTGTTTATAATTTTATATCTACGGAATTAGTGACTGTAGGACTTAATGTCTATTACCATTTGATCGATCCGGGTATACTGAATAAGAATGTTTGAAAAAACAAAAATGACAAAATATGGACTTAAAGTCCTTACCCCTAGCTTAGTCCCTAAAGCTATCACCTACAGATCTAATTTCTAAAATTTAAGAAACCTAATCATTAATATAAAACTACAGAACACCACTTCCTAGTGCTTTCGCTTGAGAGAAAAAGTGGCGGGGTTAAATGACTCCTAAAAGGCCCGTCCTTCACCAGTATTGAAAAGAACAGATTTGTAGGTACGAAGCACGAAGAGAAAACCGACGCAGACTGTTATTTACTCAACTGCTGTAAACGCACAATACTTTTTGACGTCCGCACCTTCACAATGCAACATCGCCTTTCTTTTTTTATCGCCAACCACTTTCAATTTCAAACCACTCTATTCAGTATTTTTCCTTTAAATTTTCGCCGCAAAAATTTATTTACAGTGGTTTGCCTTTAATCGAAGTGTCCGTGTCACTGCAGAAGGTAGACGGGGGACAGAAAAGATAAATACCACTATCTCGTCTTAATGGCTTTTCGTCTTGTGTCTTAGAAGGGTGTCCATCCGAGCCGAGTCAGGTCAGCGAAACTTTGATTTGTCTTCGTTAAGTCGACATATCTGTTCGCGCGTACAGAATTTTGATCTCCGTATTCAATTTATCGGACACACTGTGGTTTTATTTGATAATTGAATGGGCATCATTTGTCGTAGGCTTTTGTCATTAGGCCTTTTATATCCTTTCTTCCTTGAGAGGAAATATCGAGTAAATCACAGTCAATAGTTTTCTTGTTCGATGTAAGAATCGGAGGAAGGAAATTGGATATTTAGAAGCGTTCCGAGAAAATAGGTAAGGAAATTGTCACTTTCAACACTTGTTGCATCTAAAGCAATAAAACCCACACACGTCACATGACAGAACATCTTGCTAGAAGCAATTTTGTCGAAAAATCATGCTTCATTGTGTTAATACAAATATTTTATAATTTCTACTTTTCCATTAAATGCATTGGTCACTTCAAACTATATACATTTTCTTTTATATGCCAAGTGGGTGCTGTTATAGTGACGTCATACTGAATAAATATTCCTAAAGCATAACATACTCAAATATTTAAAACATGTACGCCGTCTCCATCGCGAGCAGGGCTATTTCACACTACTTGTTTTCTCGCGAACAACATTTATACTCAAGACTTATGCGAACCGTGTGCAGGGTGCATTTTTCTGGCTTCTATTATTCAACGACACAATGCAATATAGTCTTTGTTATTTAACATTTTGGGATGAATTTCCTCTGCTCACGATAAAACAAATAAGTCACCGTCGTCACCTGAGCAAACGTAGCGGGGCTCCACAACAAGTTTATATCAATTTTCTACCGAGTGCGTCTGGATGGTGGAAAACACTTAACCGTGGATGTGAGCCTTTATGTTCTTTTAGAATAAAACTGTTTTATTCCTTCCAGTACGCTTTGAGAAGAAATTTAAAAAATACGAGGTTCGCAGAAAAGATGGTAAGTGAAAAATATTTTTATTTGCATCTGAGGTTTTATGTTTTTTTACGGATGTTTTATTAACGGTTCACGGACAAATCCAAGTTTTGTATACGGTTTTATGAATAAAAACTAATATAACAATACGTTTGTGAAGTTTTAAACATGACATTAACAGATTAAACATGAAGAAAAAACCCCTTAAATGTTATGTATTTACCTACTTAAAATAAGCAAAGACAAAATGAGTCATTGTAATGAATTGTTTGTACGTGTGGGCAATGTTTGCTGTCTTGTTTTCTCATGTATTTGTACTAAGATATCTAAGTTATACATATTTTATGATAGCTATTACTATAACAACGCAGGTTCGTAGATATGTAGGTATTATATTCGGTTATGACTTTGTTCACATTGATTGGATTCGGTGTAGTATATAAACCAATTTGCTAAGTAAACAGTTCTCGTAAGCGTCTAGTAAACATCGTGGTTTCTTATTCTATAAGCCGAGAAAGCGTTCATTTGTTTATTTAATGGATTAGATAAGCTGATTTCTGCAAATAAATGATGGTATACAAAGATTTTGATGACTTTTGTATTGATTAAAGGAATTAAAATAATTATAACACTTGTTGTCCCACGAAATGAAAGAGAATATATTCCATTATTGTAGCGCCACAGTCGAGTGTATGTACATGTAATGCTAGGTAAGAACAATCATGGTTTATATAAAAGGTTTAAATTGTTTCAGTTTTGAACATAAAATGACTTTTTATTTATCTTATCTTAATACATAAATAGGGATGTTTACTGGGTAAAAATAACTGATTCTATTAATTCCGTCATTCAGATTATAGAAAAATATTGGATACGTATATTTTGTTTTATCAAATCAAGAAAAATTGACAAATATAAAAGGCATCAAAGATCAGGAGTGGTGGCTGGTAACGTCACTGCTCGCTTAAAAGTGTAGCGTGCAGTGTCGTCACACGAGTTTTCAACGCACTGTGTCGTCTTCATTTTTTGTTGATATGAAAACAGAAAAAATACGTGTCTAGTATTTTTTGGAAATCTGACTAACGAACTAATTAGTTTTTTTACGCGGTTTCGTTGGTATAATGTCAGCAAACAAAACATTAAATAACGGTAGTACTTTTTACCTAGTCAGAATACAATATGCTACCAAATTTTACGGCCCAGACTTATATGTTTACGTCTACTGCCACTAAAGTTATAGTATTGTCCTCCAAAACCCAGTTTAATTTCGATACTAATATTATAATATACAAATAATATACCTTCAAAATTAAGTTGAAATAGAATTCCATATTTTTATTACATTGCGTGTTAGTCATGAGCGCATTCACATGTCAAACAATTAATTAAACTAGCACTGGCTGCGAAAATATTAAGGTTATTAAACTGTCATACCTGCTAAAAAAAAGAAACGAAATCTGTCATAAACTTTTCATTTCTGAAATAAATTACATTATTGCTGGCACGATACGTCAAGCGGCTAAAAGGAGTCAGATTAGTTTAGAAAAATTCATTACGTCAGTTGACATCGAGTTTTGGTAAAAAAAAAAAATATGATACCTCCAAGAACAACGAAGGTACTATTTTTCGCCTAAAAATATATTTTGTTTGTCAGACAAACAAGTTGTCCTTGATTGGGGACGAACCAAGTTCGGATGAAAATCCTTGGATTTTTTCATGTTTGTTTTGTCAACAACATTCGGCGTTTTGGTACGATTTCGTGAGGCCGCATTTTAACGAAGACTTATAGAACGATTATTGTTATTGGGACGTAGTAAGTGGTTGGTTTAATGCCCATATTTTCTTCTTGCTGGTAGAGTTCTTTTAGATTGTAGAATTTGGGAAATTATAATTTTGGAAGAAACGGCTGTAAGTATAGTATGATGCTTGCTAGATCAAGAGGTGTGCTGTTTTACAAACTGTGTATTTTTTTTCTTTGTTATTTTGTAAGTTTCTTTAGTTTTGAGAACTTGTATAAGCATTTACAAGAACAAGGTTTTTCTCAGTGGCAGGCCATAACATCGGCTACCGCAAGAAGTTACCACCCACAACCCAGAAGACAAAGGCTTGCCGCCAAACGATTCATCGTGTTCTGGCATGATGTTTGCTGAAGCCGTACGGAGAATGGGCCTGAGCAGTTGTGTTCCGATGGGTCCCGGGTACGATGCACTTTACCATCAACGATTGCATCTCTACTTACCATCTAGTTTATTATGATAAAAAAAATGCTTGCTATTTAACTGGTTTGTTAAAAATAAATACACGACGACTTAAAAACCTCATCCGTTTTTTGGATGGATAAAGCGCAATTTATATAAATTAGTGAGGAAAATTATCATGTTGCCGCGATGTCTATGGAGACGAAGTTTTTCTAGAATATTCTGGTCATTTTTGATCTATTAAAAACTCCTCTAATTTTCATACTTTTTGACAAGTTCTTGATATTTGAGAGAATGTGATTACATTTTGAAGGTTTTAAATTACAAGATTTGGCCTTCTGGTAACCACTTACCATCGCTTCAATGGTTATGTTGATCATAACACTAAAAACTATAAATAGCAAGAATGTTTATTCCATAAAATTAACTCTTTTAAAGCCGACAGCACATTTCCGAACAGCATTTTATCGTCTGTAATATGTGTCATTAGTACCTGTTAAATAAAACTTTGTTAAAGCGTTTAAATTCTTGTCATTTACCTTTAATTTTCTACTGTAAGCTGCGGCGCATCTAAATTTTCGTTTACATTTAGGATTCCGTCGAAAATAAGGGAAGTTAAAAACCTCATTCAATTTAATTTACATTTGGCTTCATCATGTGAATACTGATTTTGTTAAAATCAAGTTTGAAAATATTGCCAGTTTAATGTAAAATGGAACTCTGTTTTGACTACAATGTGCTATCCATACTCACATTACCTTATGACGCATGATCAATTGGACAGATTTGGATAACGTTTGGCATAGGAGATAGATGGCATCTAGTAGAAAAACATAGGGTATCTTTTATGTCGATATCACAATCCCGTGGGATAATTTCCATTTCCGACATCCACGCGGGTAGGTTAGCTAGTATAATGTATAAATGTCTAGAGGAGCTATTGAGCCATAAATGACTTAATTAAGGGCGACCTTCTACTATCCCCCAAGAAAAGACTCATCGACATGTCTATTCTTTTTAGCCTTACCTATGGTTCTCAAATATGGTCTTTGATAATTCAACGCTTGAAATTTTCCAGAGAGCAATGGAACGGAGTATTTTGGGCCCTAAATTGTGCTCCGGGTTAGGCATACAACTTGTCACTCGGAAAGTTGCCACGCTTAAATGGAATTGGACTAGTATATGTGCCGCATGTTAGACAATCAGTTTGCAAAACTTACCACCCAGTAGGTCCATCTTTATAGCAAACGATGTCGTAATCATAGACGGAGATGGCAGTATGAGCTGAACTTCTTTAGTAGAGATTGGTCATTGGTAGCTCTAGACGGAGAGGTGGAAGGAGAGTAGGTAGTCCTTTGCCCAGCAGTGGGGCATTGTCGTAAGTAAATAATAAAAAATGCCACTATTTCAAATGCTTATTAAAAACTAATTGCTTAGCTACTAAACCATATAAAGACTAAGTTGACAACACATTCATGCTTCGCCATTGTATAGTGTCGTTTCCAGGGACAATTATTTGCAAGTGGCCGTTAAAGCAATTGAAACTTTTTGCGTCTGGTGCAGCCATATTTAAGAGTACCGTGTACAAAAGAGGTATGCAGGAAAACGATTATACTGGTACCCTTAGGGATGTGCTATGAACGATTTTTCGTTTTTAGTTTTCCGGTATTTAATGTATAGGACATTCAAGTCATCAAAAAAAACCTGTTGCAGTTATGTGATTTGTTTTTGACTGTATGTATTTCATTTTCTCTTTGCTTTCACAATATCTACATCGCTTTATTTACTTTTCAATCATTGCAGGTATGCTGGAAGAGATTTTGGAAAGAAGCATCAAACTTGCACCTACTTCTCTATTCATACTATCTGTAACATAAATTTTTAAATAATGATAAACATTTCAGAATCCTGCAATTTTACACATTTAATAATGTTTCGAAAAATACACTTAAGTATTAATCCAATTAAGGAACAAACACGCCCATCGTGGATTACTAATCCAGGATTTCCTTAACAAAATTCATATCAGATGACGTATAAAATTAGACGTAAAGCTTTAATTATATGCTGCTTTTAGTTCCTAGAACTCACTCAACGCATATCCGGCATAATTTAGTCAGTCCGTAATTAAGTCCCATGCTAAAATTCTTAGAATTTTATGACAGACACTAAATAACTAAAATATGATGTCATTTAAATGACCAAATTGGTTTTTTGGTCATGTTATTTCGGCTAAAGTAAACATCCCATCGTTATGAGTAGGTATAAGTTTCATAACTTTCCACAGGTTATATTATTTCTAACCGACAACACTAAAACAATATTTGACTTAATCGAAAAACATTGGCTTTCCTCGTACAAATTGTAAGCGTCAGTTTGCCAAACAAAAAACATCTGGTGTTGAATGACATAGACATTTCAAAGCTTTTTTTTTCGCAACCCTAGCTCCAAAGCGAGGGAAACATACTCATAGAGCCAATTCGCCACGTGACGGTTCCCGGACGATTTCGATACGAGCTTTTTACTTAGCTACTATGGAGATAATGCTCTTTCTATGTCTTTTTTTACACTGTGAAGTTGAGTGATTATTTTCGGTATCAGAGTAGTGAGCTTTTCAGTTTTTATTTGTTTACTTCTTAAAAGCAGTAGGAGTTAAAAGTGAGGCTTTTTAATTTCTCCTTCGCTGTTATGTGGTGGAAAATAAACTTTGCGTAACATCAATTGCATGTATTTATGAGTTTGTAAACTTGGAAGTTTTCTTGCGCGTAAGTAAAACTTTGAAGTATACAACATTGTTGTGTTGTATACTTGAGAGCAATGTGTTTTTAAATGTCTTACATTACCTCAAGTTTATAACAACTCGAGTAGGAATCTAAACAGCGGAGACTCCAAAACCACTGAAAGTAGATTATTTACCACGTCGCAACTCGAACAGGTTCTGTTTTTCTCTTTCCCTTCGCCCCTCAAAAGCCAAACAATCAATTGCTGCACAAAAAGCCTGGAATTAAGGCAACCCGACGCCATGTACCAAAAAAGCTGTGTCAGCACTAGTTAACACAACGAGCTGGATTACAGACGAAAATAAAATATATTTTCGAGCAAACAGTTCCCAGCAATTTACCAGTCGTGTCGCCGCCGTGCTGGGCAATTCCGCCAATTCGCTTCTATGTTAGCCCTTGGTAACAAGCGAGCGTTAATTGAAAATGGAATTTTTCCCACCTAATCCGGCTCTGGTCGTTCAATCGGCAGATCTTAATAAATAGTGGGAGGTGTGTTGTAATTGAATTCCATTGATTTTGTCTTTTGGTAGTAGATCGTATTTACTTACTGGTCTTACTGAGTGAATTTTAGTTGGAAACCCAGTTCAGTTATTTTTACTGGGAATTTAATTATTTATTGGTTCTGCTTTCAAATGTGTCTGGACATAATAGTTTAA
The DNA here is from genome assembly GCA_037179545.1 of Sesamia inferens. NCBI lineage: Eukaryota > Metazoa > Arthropoda > Insecta > Lepidoptera > Noctuidae > Sesamia > Sesamia inferens. The sequence continues at coordinate 18,571,396 of CM073933.1, read as the reverse complement.
GATTTCATGAAATTTATTGTTTTAAATCGCATATATCAATTAAGGTTTCCATTACAATAAATATTGGAAAACCATTATTATTGTTAAATTAATCGATATCAAGTAACAAATAGTTATTATGTTACTTGATATTAATTACTTGTAAGGCTTCATTTTGCACAATGAACCGTCCAAACATCAGTCATAATATCGGTTTTGAGATACCAATCGGAATATATACAATAATATTGATTGCCAATGTTTTCATCAGCATATTGCAAAAAAAAAATCTCGTTTTAGCAACCAGTGTCTGCTACGTACTGGGGTAAACGTTCTTTTTTCAAAAATATCTTTTAAGACGGGACAGCTACCCGGTAACAACCAGGCCCAGGTCGACGGCGCGTTGTGTTGTACGCGGGCCTTAACAGGGGATTCTAGTGGCATTTTCTCCATACAATCGAATTTCGCTGTTTTCTTCGTGGATAACGCTTTTAGAGCAATTATTATTTTCTACAAGTTTACACCTTGATTATACGTGCCCTTCATTTAATTTATTTCGCAAACTTAATTAATAAAATAATAATAAATATGATATTTGAAAATCTCGAAAAATAACCCATTTTTACCGCGATGATCAGACGACTATTAAGTGATAAATTTTTGACAAAAAGAAAATAATAAAGGCATATGTATACTCATCCTCTAACTTTTGATATAACAATAATTGAGATTTGTCGTGTTTGGAAAAAGAAAACAGCGTAATACGACACGTCTTTTGGTCAACGTTTTTGTTGGTAAAATCAGCCTGAGTTGCAACTGTCCTGTTTCGCACTTTATGGAGAAAGTTTGGAAGCGGCGCGACGGCAATAGTTTCTTCAAATACCTATTTTTCACATTCCTCAGCACTAGAGTCCCCTATTAATGAAACTACAGTACCTAGTGATGGGGTCCACAAAGACCAATGCCTGCCGCGGCCCCGGGATGTTCGAAAGAGATCTGTTGCCTTTGGCGCATAGGCAAGTGAAGGAACCCGCTCCGCCCAGAGCGGGAGACGTCATTAGATGATTTCTCATCCAAAAAATAATAATAGAACCTTATTTAAATTATGTCATGCTTTTGTAAATAATCTGCAGACCTACAAGAAAAAAGATAAATTAGTTCGTTTTTCAAAACGGCTGGTTATCAGTGAACGATGAAGAGTAATGAGGTTAAATTTTAGACTTTTGTGCTGGAGCCATGTTTTTAATAAATAATAAAAATAATAAGCCTTTTGTTTCATACAAAAGTGTGATACACCCATAGATTGAAGAAAGAAAAGAAAGTGACGTTGTTTGCACGTAATTCACATATTTACAAAAAAAGTGTAGGTACTAATATAGGTTAGATGTTTAATTATTTGTAGTAGTTTATTTAGGTACTAATATAGGTTAGATGTTTAATTATTTGTAGTAGTTTATTTAGGTACTAATATAGGTTAGATGTTTAATTATTTGTAGTAGTTTATTTAGGTACTAATATAGGTTAGATGTTTAATTATTTGTAGTAGTTTATTTAGGTACTAATATAGGTTAGATGTTTAATTATTTGTAGTAGTTTATTTGCATGAACCTCTCTTCAAGTGAAAGTGAAGGCTTTCTCTAAAGAATTCCATGTTTCTCTATCTTGAGCTAGTTGCGGTTGATTATGCTTTCGTAAGTAGATAAAGTTCTGATGTTTTAAGTTATTCCCCCTTATTCATAAACTTTGCTTAAAGTTAATTAGTGATTAGCGATCCTTAAACCATATATTTTTGACCTTGTAATATCATTTAACTTTAATCATCGTTTATGAATAAACACCGCAGTGTTTAAGGGGTTTATTCATAAACGATGATTAAAGTAGGGACTATGTAGAGCAGGGCAGTTGCGTAACACACTATCAGTAGCAATGGGTTTTATTTTGACAGTTCAATAGCATTCATTGCGTTATTTACCCTGTTGACCAGACACATTTTTCGAACATGTGGAGCAAAGTAGCGCTTGACCGCAATCCCGAATGATGGTAAGCAGTGATGCGATCGTTGATGGTAAAGCGCGCTAGTTTATTACGAGCCTATTTACTCAGAAAAACTGAGCGATTAGGAATGAAGACGGCAGTTGAGCGAGGTGATGCAACGTTAAACCCAACAACACGACCAACGATGCTGCGCCAAAGGGAGATTGATCTGAAAACCCTCCACGACCAAACTCCCAACACAACAACATTAGGCGCATCGTACCCGGCACACATCGCCACACAACTGCTCAGACCCGTCCTCCGTACGGCTTCACCAGACACCATGCCGGAACACGACAAATCGCTTGGCGGCAAGGCTTTGTCTGGTGGGTGGTAACTTAGTCAGTAATAGTGTGTTACGTAATTAGAGTGCTGATCTTTTTTCTTTTCAGTTGAGTTTTAAGTATTTCTTGGATTTGTGTTTCTTCTTACTGTGAGATAAGTTTAGCCATCCCTAAAGCATTTTCAATGTTGATTAAACCGGCTTCACACAAAATTAGTTTCAAATAGAGACGCATGTCTGAGTACCGTGATAAATTACGAGCAAAATGAAAAAAATATCAATCTGTATACGTTCGTGGCATCCTCCCCATACTTGAAAGCCTAACAGTACTCGAGTCCGCCAGTTTTATTGGCACTAATAAAATCATTCATCCGAATAATTCCGAGATGAGTTAGGCTTAATCCCGCGAGTTTAACAGAAGTTTAAGCAGGTTTCTACTAAGTAAATTATAATTTATTAAGTAGGTACAACATTTAGAATAAATAAAAAAGCCTTTTATTTCACGCATAAAATAAGATAAAAAACTTATAAATTGAATTGAATATCATAAATATTATTTATTTTCGTAATTGCAATCAAAAATGTATTATTTAACTAAAAAACTTTTTTTTTAATTTAATAAATATTAATATTGAAATTTAATTAGTAATTTTGTTATAAATAATATATAAAAAAATAACTTTTAATTAATTAATAATATTGAATAATATATTGATACTAGCGACCCGCCCGGCTTCGCACGGGTGCAATGCTGATACTAAATACATTACAAAAAAACTTTTAACGTTGTATAAAAAACATAGCGGTCCGCCGCCCAACCGGCTGGTACCGCCGCAAATGCGACGCCCCACAATTCCTATATTTGTATTATCTTCGAAACTATTTATTTAAATCATGTGCTGTAAAGGGTGATATAGATCTATATTTAAAAAAAAATTAGGTGTGGATTACCCTTAACATTTAGGGGGATAAAAAATAGATGTTGTCCAATTCTCAGACCTACCCAATATGCACACAAAATTTCATGAGAATCGGTAAAGCCGTTTCGGAGGAGTTTAACCACAAACACAGCAGCACAATTAATAGTCTACAGAAAAGAATCACACTCAATATTATTTCACAAATGAAAAAAAAAAAGCCACAAAAACGTTTTTCCGTCGTGATAATACCAACATGAAAAACAAACCTGCCTAGGTAGGCAATTAAAAGAATTGGATGGGCTTTTTAGGTAAAAAGCCCATCCAATTCTTTTAATAATTGGCATAGATATGTGTACCTATTTATTTCTATTTTAAGGATAAGCCTGAAGATATTATTATTGTATCAAAATCAAAAATCAAAATCAAAGCATTTATTTCAAATAAACCAGTTACAGACACTTTTGATTTGTCAGAAGGTCGGTCAGTCAGTAAGATGAAGCTAGTCGCCCATTCCAAAGAGTAGGTACCTATGGAGAAGAATGGGCAAGAAACTCCATGGACACTCTTTTAAATTATCAAGCTATTGATACAAATATTTGATTACATCATTCATTTTCACTGAATATACATACAAAAAACAGTTTAAAATTGAAAACCTTCAAATAGCGTGAAACGTGATATGGCTTTTTTGGTGTAACAAAAACCTTGAATTTGCTTACTTTATTCCAGTTAGCTATACCTTACCTACGTGCCTTATTACCCATAGAATCACTCAAAACTAGGAAAAGAACACACCAATTAGTAACATGCACTTTCTTTAATGTGAAATTAAGAATGAAGATCTCGTAAATAATTGCGTTAATCAGTAAAACACTATAGCACTGACAGGCAGTAATGCAAGCTGTAATACGATTATCTGTGGAGTAGTGTCTAGACAGACTCAATTAGTAACTAGGCTATTATGTAACTCAGTCAGGAGTTCACAAGGAACGTTCGAAATACGGAAACTTCATTCAGGTAAACGGGTTAGATCAAATGAACCGGAACTGTTATTAAGGGAACTGTTGTTTTGAGTGAACTGTTATTTATTGTTTGTAAGTATTTCGGAACTATTATTTTGGGATAAACTGATATACGGGTGGATAAATTATGTTGTTATAGATATTAATATATAAAGCGGAAGAGTGTTTGAACGAGCTAATCTCAGGAACTACTGGTCCGATTTGAAAAAATCTTTTTGCGTTAGATATCCTATTAATCGGCTTTTGAGCGCCGCTCATTTAGTATTCAAAAATTATCCTACAGGTATATAAATCAAATATTATTAAAAATTGTATGTATACTTTATGTTTTTTTTCGGTGGTAGGCCATAACATCGGCTGCCGGCAGAAGTTACCACCCACCAGACAAAGTCTTGCCGCCAAGTGATTCGTCGTGTTCCGGCATGATGTCTGGTGAAGCCTTACGGACGACGGGTCTTAGCAGTTGTGTTGCGACGTATACGATACGATACGATGGTACGATGCGCCAAACATTGTGTCGGGAGGTTGGTCGCGGTCTCGCGGAGGTTTCCAGATCAATCTCCCTCTGGCGCAACATCGTTGGTGTGTTATTTGGGTTTCACATTGTATCACCTCGCTCAACTGACGTCTTCCTTCCTATTCACTCAGTTTCTTTTTTTGAGTGAATAGGCTTAATAAACTAGCGTGCTTTACCATCAACGATTGCATCATTGCTTACCATCAGGCGAGATTGCGGTCAACCACTAGTTTATAGTTATTAAAAAAAAAAAGACATGTGGCACTCGGGGACTGCCGCGGTAAAGCTATTGCATAGCATTTTGTATCAATTTATGCAATTATAATTATTTATTTATTTTATTTATGCAGTATTTCTTTTTCTTTGATATTAATTCAAGTTACACTTTTTGAGCGTGGTGACCGATAAGAAAACAAATTTTTCTTTTATTAAATAAATAAAAAGTTAATATTATTTAAAATATTTTTATTATTTTACAATACATGTGGGTTTTATTACCTTACAGTAAGTAGCTGTTGGTTATTCAGGAATATTTATCATTGAAACTATAGGTTTATGATAACTTAAATAAGAAACATAAGTTTGCGACTTAATATCCTCTAAATACCTAGAAAATACCGCGTCAATGGTGGTCCCATATTTTCGAGCTGATCTTTAGTAACATAATCACTTCTGATTGCGTTAACATCTGACCGTAGAATTAATAAATCATTCATCAACTTCTTTACGTACGTTCTACGTAGTCAAAGCAAACTGGTGGCAATTTGTGAAGGTCATATGCCACAAAAACTGGGATTGTTCGGGATCCGTGATTTTAAACACCGTAATCGTATATTTTAGGTCTTTCTGCTTTTTGTTCTTACGCCTCGATACATGTTTTTGTCTTGTCTTCGTAGAAACAAACAATTACTTTTTTACCTCATCAATGTCTTCCTCAGAAAAAGCCGACGAGCATATTTTTATTAAACTTTCGTTGTTTCGTTTCGGAGATAACAATATTACAACTCGTACACTTAAATGTACTCGTATTAACATTGTTCACCGACATCTTTCTGTAATATTTTATTTAATAAAAACTTCAAGTTCAACTCTTGATCTGGTCCCTGTGGATAGATACCACAATTTTGCCAATAACACGTGTAACAAATTATAGAAATTCTTTAAAAAAATATTTCACAATAATGGCGGATATCGCCAATCACAATTGAAAAAACGGCCGGGTGAGCACTTTTTACTCTATAAAATCACGCGCTTTTATTTAGTAAACAACACTATAAATAATTTAAAAGTCCAATGAAAAATTAGCGTGACATTCATCTTAGCTTTTCCGTTAAAAAAAAGCTATTTTATAAAAACACTACTAAATTAATTTGAATAAAAGTACTTAATAATTAATTATATGAAAAGTTTTTAAGGTAGCCATGACAACGTGATGACGTCTATGACATATTTCTATAGAAGACCTATTTCAGAGAGGAAATTAATCGCAAGTTTAGCACATCGCGACTATCAGTAACATGGCAAGTGTGTAGAACTGAGTTCGCGCCCTGCAATATGCATGCTCTTTTTGAAAATCTATAAATTGTTTTCAAAAGATGTAGTCGCACGCACACAAACATACCGTGCCGAAGACTGCCGAACTGAAACGACGTTAGACGATGTACGGCCTTCAAGCCACACCTCCGTACCCGTCGGAGTGGGGAGCGTGAGGTTTTTTCGTTACGGAATTTCTGGATTCGGTCCCCGCGCTCAAGGCCCGCGATAGAAGCTATGCAATAGCTTAAAAAATGTTGTACAAGTTACAAACTAGCTGTGTGTAAAATTGGCCGTTGTTGCGTGATTAAGAAACAAACTTTTACGTTTAAAATATTTTTCTTTTAAGCGTTAAAGACGTAGGTACTCAAGATTTTGAATAGAATAACTTCAAACACCAGCTCCCATTATTCGCATAGACAACCAAATTCAGAACACTCGATTCGAACAATTCAAAAGTTCGAGCTACTTAAATTTCAAAAACTTTTCGAAACGAGTTTTCGGGGAACGTAGTCTGTGAGTACGACACAAAGCACTCCTGTCACATTCATCTAAAAACGTTGTCAAAGAGTAAGCACCGCAGATGTGACTGTTGGTGATGACGTAGCGTTCGTCAGAGTGTGCTCAAACACCCCGTTTCTTTGTTGGCAAACTCGTTGTTATCGCGCTGCAATAATCTACGGCTCTACAAACTTGGCACAATATACTTAGCTTTGATTGTGATGTTGACTTACCCTTTGTCATATTCTTTGACTATAAATCATTTAAGTTCTTGAAACTTGTAAATAACTAATAAGGCGCGGTAAGTAGCATTTTTTGGTGATTGACAATAGCTGTTCGTGTCAACAAGAACCTTAATGTAAACAGTTTACGTTTGATATTAGTATAATCGAATGATCGACAAATTATACAAACAACAGCAAAACAGCACAAAATAATAGTATAACAGCAAAAAATTCATGTGTAGGTATAATTCACACATGTTACAAGTGAAATCTTAAAAAAATGATTTTACGGTAATGAAACAAATGTAAAATTTCGGTAAGACAATAATTATTATATATAATCAGAAATGAGGAGATAGGCAGAAGAACCAAAGTCACCGACATAGTTTCTCGAGTGGGTAAAATTAAATGAGAGTGGGCGGGGCACATTGTTCTTAGAACCGATGGCCGATGGGGCAGTATGGTTCTGGAGGCCCCCAACAATGTGGACCGATAACCTGATGTGGGCAACACAAGACCGGTCATTGTGGAAAGCCTTAAGGGAGGCCTTTGTCAACAGTGGACCTCTATAGACTGAGAAGAAGATATTTCATAGATTTATTAAGACTCAGAGCTTACATTTTCGATAAATGATAAAAGAGGCTTAGGTAGGTTAAGTATGAAATAAATAAAATAACGAGCGAGTGAGTATCTCATTTTCTTATACGGTAAATGTTATGAATTCTATCTCTTTTTATTGTCGCTTTTTCATTTCATTGACTTTCAATTACAACGATGCTAAATAAGTTGTCACTTCAAAAGTTATGAAACGAAAAGTGTTGTTTATGCTGTTTAACATTTCTTAAATCATGGTGCTATTTGTATTTATGAAATATTTTTGATTAAGTATTATCTTTAAATAAATATATGACACACACGCACTTTTTTCTGGTTTGTTATACAGTCAAAAACAAAACTAACTCTTTAGTTCCGGAAATTTTAATAACTGAGCGAAATATTTTATTAAAATTGAAATCGATGAGACATTTAATACTATAAGAGACTCTTAGCTTCTATTAGATTTATACTGCCAAAAACTACATTATCAGGAGTATTATCAACTACATTAATTATTATAATCGAATTTGGTTGCTTACCGTAACTAAATGTGCCTAAATGTGGGAAAAAACTGTTTTACCCTACGTTCTTACGTCATTATCCTATAAAAGCTCGAAAAGGTTGTATAGCGCAATCAAACAATACACTAAATGCTATTGCCATTATTATTGTCAGTGTGTTACGGTATTAACATTCAGGCTAAACCATCTCCGGCCCTAGTCCAGGCCATGGTCCGGATCGAGAGCCGTCAGCCGTCAGCTCCTTCTGCGGAGTAGAGATGCTGGCAAATGAGGAGGAGGAGCGCGTGGGGAGCAGGAATCCCAGCGCCCTCACACCTCTAGCTGCCGCAGGAGATGCCCTGGTCGGAAGACAACATCGAGCTCCCGGCCACCGCAGGCGCGGGCTTGCGGGCGGCGACCAGGTAAGGACCAGGGCCGGGTCGACATCGTGTCGTGTTTCACGCGCGCCTCAAAGAGACATCAGCACATCGTGACGGGGTCCACGAAGACCGATGCCTCCCGGGCCAGGATAGCAGGTTGGTTAAAAAGAAACCGTGGCTCTGGCGCACAGGCTAGTGAAGGAACATGTTTGGGCTTTAGTCAGTAATAGCCTGACACGCCCTCTTGCTCCGCCCAGAGAAAAAAACCTATTATTTTCTAAGGTATTTTTTTAATACGACTTCAGAATAATAAATGTACTAATAGAAAACAAATGAAGCGAATTTGGCCACGTAGCCCATAAATCAAGCGAATTAATTGTACCTGAATAATGGCCTCGGGGCATTGAGCATTTAGGTAGACGCAGCCATACTTGACAGGGATTAATTTGGCTAAAGATTATGAAGTAGAATGCTTCGTGCTAGGTATGATGTTTACGTTACTTTAGATTCCGTAGGATAATTAAATAATGGTGTGATAAATTAATAGCGGTGGCCTTGTGGTATCGGTTGCGACTTACAAAGTTGTAGGTCGTATGTTCGAACCCCATCAGGCTCTTTACTTAGTGTAAATTATTTCATCACCGCTGCTCTCAAAACCATAGGCCATAACATCGGCCGCCGCCAGAAGTTACCACCCACCAGACAAAGTTGTGCCGCCAAGCGATTTGTCGTATTCCGGCATGATGTCTGGTGAAGCCGTACGGAGGACCGCTCTGAGCAGTTGTGTTGCGATGTATGCCGGGTACGATGCGCCAAATGTTGTTGTGTTGGGAGTTTGGTCGTGGAGGGTCTTCAGATCAATCTCCCTTTGGCGCAGCATCGTTGGTAGTGTTGTTGGGTTTAACATTACATCACCTCGCTCAACTGCCGTCTTCCTTCCTATTCGCTCAGTTTTTCTGAGTGAATCGGTTCTTAATAAACTAGCGCGCTTTACCATCAACGATCGCATCACTGCTTACCATCAGGCAGGATTGCGGTCAAGCGCTAGTTTATAATAATTAAATAAAAATAAAACATCGTGAGGAAACCGGCATATCCTAGAGCCAGAAACTTCGAAGACATGTGACATCTACCAACCCACACTGGGCCAGCGTGGTAGATTAAAGCCCACTCCCTTTTACCGAGAGGAGGCCCGTGTCCCAACAGTGGGAACATTATAGGCAATTACGCAATTAGGCATTATCATTTAATTAAAAATGTTCAAAATTTAGTCGCAGTCTTATGTTGACGACAAACAAATGTCAAAAACTTGTCAAAATAGAGGGAAATTCAACGATTTTTTGACAGATTGAGACTGAGATCAGACTGTGAAACATTCAAAAAGTTGCGGGAATAGCCCTCCAGATATAAACTAACTGAAAATCAATTGAGGGAGGTTCCTGTTCTGTATTAGACGGGAGGAAACGCCAGGGTGTCACCATTGTGTCGATCGCCCTGAGGACACGGTGAAGCATACGGTGGAGGTCTGCCCGGCTTGGGTAGAGCACCACCGTGTCCTCGTAGCAGCGATCGGCGGCGATCTCTCACGTCCGACCCTGGTCCAGGCCATGATCCGGAGCGAGTGTGCATGGCAGGCCGTCACCTCCTTCTGCGAAGCAGTGATGCTGACAAAGGAGGAGGCGGAGCGCGTAAGGCAACGGGAATCCCAGCGCCCTCACGCCACTAGCCGCCGCAGTAGACGCCCTGGTCGGGAGATAACACCTAACTCCCAGCCACCGTAGGCGCGGGCCTGCGGGCGGTGAGCAGAGGGCAGCTCGCCGCCCGTAAGAACCAGGCCCGAGTCGATGGCGCGTCGTGTTTCACGCGCGCCTCAAAGAGATGTCAGCACATCGTGACGGGGTCCACGAAGACCGATGCCTCCTGGGTCAGGGTTGCGGGTTGGTTAAACAAGAAACCGCGGCCCTGGCAGCCGCATAGGGAAGTGAAGAAACACGGGTGGGTTTTAGTCAGTAAAAGTCTGACAAACCCTTCCGCTCCGCCCAGAGCGGGAGAAGTCATTTGATGATTTCCCACCCCAACAAAAAAAAAAAAAAAGGTATGCATTTGGCACCCGAAATATTCACGCAAGCATTCCCAACCCCGAACTGGTGCTCATTACCATAAGTATTTTGCCTTCCAAAATCGATACATTACATAGATAATCAGCATGTATTGTTCAGACAGAGTGGGCTGTAATCTACCACGCTGGCCCAGTGCGGCTTGGTAGATGTCACATGTCTTAGATATTGTTTGGCTCAAGGACATACCAGTTTCCTCAGGATGTTCCCTTCACCGTTTTGAGAGCAGTAGTGATGTAATAATATAAACAAAGTAATGCGCCAGACGGGGTTCGAACCTACGAACGACCTACAACTTGTAACTCGCTGCTCTTCCAAAATCGATAAACAAAAAATATCCTATCAACGTTTTATACTTATAGGAACCCAACAAAACTCTTCAATGAAAACATGTTTAGAACATGTTTACAACAAAACACTTGAACATCCCTAATTTTAAGCACCGACGCTACATACACGTTTGCTGACAAACAGCGAAGGGTTAACAGTCTGCTGCGTAACAGAGGGTGTTCGCAAAAGGTACATCATATGCAGGGTTAATAAAAAAAGTAAGCGTGCGCAGGTGATGTTTTCTAAAGCGAAAAGGGAAGTTATATTTTTCTTTTTGTTATTTCTTCCTTTAATACGTATTGAATAAAAGCAGGCGTGTGATATTTTATTGAAAGTGTTTCTTTAGGTACGGATGGGAATTTATTTATGGGTTCGATTGTGCCTAATTCGAATCAGTTCCATCATCTTCCTAGCTTTTTTCCAAGTAAATGTTGGGGTCAGCTTCCAGTCTAACCGGGTGCTACTTTACATGGAGCTACTTCCTATTTTACCTCCTCAAATCAATATTTGTTTAATGCGATATCTCTTGGTAACGGGTAAGGCTGGTTATCCGATCTTCGGGCTTCTAACGACCCGTATCGAATGACAAGTCAAGATCCTCGAATGACAACTGGGATGGACGGCTTAATGTGCTTTCCGAGGCACGGAGGGATTTTGGTACGTAAAGATGGTCTCTGTATGGTACCGGGCTTAGTACTAACCCATATCCTCCCGTGGGTGTCGTAAGAGGCGACTAAGGGAACTTACAGGGAAGCGGGCAGCAGCGCTTCTCCCGTGGAATATCGAAACACTGCGTTCCCCAACTCGCCCACAAAGCGTGGGGATTATGGCAATGCCCCTAATGGAATGAAAACCTTGGGGGAGGCCTATGTTCAGCAGTGGACCTCTATAGACGGAAAAAGAAGAAAGATGGCCACACATCCGCGGCCCAACTGCGTCAAGCATAGCGTAACCTCACCGATGGACCCGTGTATCTGTCATTACTATCCCACAAGGTTTCAATTCGAATTAATTTATAAAACAAAAATCGGATAATATAATATAAATATAAATAAATATACATATATACGGACAAATCACACAGATTGAGCTAGCCCCAAAGTAAGTTAGAGACTTGTGTTATGGGATACTAACTCAACGATACTATATTTATAATAGATACATATATAGATAATCATCCAAGACCCAGGCCAATCAGGAAAAGATCGTTTTCCATCATGACCTGACCGGGGATCGAACCCGGGGCCTCCACGTCGCAGGCAGGCGTGTTGACCGCTACGGCACGAAGACCGACAAATATATAAATCTATAAATATATGAATCTGTTTAAAATATAATTCAGTTTAATAATTGAATCCGTTTAATATAATTATGAATCCGTTTAATATATGAATCTGTTTAATATGTGAATCCGTTTAATATAAATGAATTCTTTTAATATATGAATCCGTTTAATATATTTATGAATCCGTTTAACATAATTGTGTAATTGTAGAGAAACTGAATTTCTAAATATATGTAGGTCCTCTACATTTCAAAGTTCCGCTTTCCAAGTAAGACGGCTTAAGTGCCCATGACAATTTAGTCCAATAATGTCTACAATTCGGTTGTAAATTCTGAATTTCCTGGATGAAATATTGATACAGTCAGCAGCAAAAGTCAATAAACACTTTAATTTTAGACATCTTAATTACTGAGTGAAATATTTTATTGAATTTAAAGCCGATGTAACCTATAATTAATAAGGAACTTTGAATCTCTCTTTTTCTTCTTGACTTGACTCTAAGCTTTTGTTATAAAATGCCAAAAATTACTTTACTGAATAATTTAGTTTTAATCGAATTTTGTTGTTTACTGCTGCTAGCCACGTACACGTTTAAAATAAAATTTGAATTTGTAAAAAGGACGCTTAATTTGTGACATGACCTAATTGAGTACTTAATTTTTCGATTTGCATCAAAAATAAAAGTAACTATATAATTGAACAGTCTGGAGAAGGCTGTATCTAACAGTGGTCTTCGCAGACTGGAATTGATTGATTGAACCAAACATGAGATTACACTTTATCAACACTTTATCAATATACCTACCAGAATCACCAGATCCTTTTATTTGTATCCATACCTACCTAAACAACAATCTACGTACGTAAATAACTATCTATACATTATCTACCCCACATGAATGGCCGCGTATATCATAACAGACGTTATTTACCTCCATTTATAACTCCATACAAATGGGCGATGAGGTTTGCTGACGTTTTATAAATCAGTTCTTGCACCGATAGCCCTGCAAGTTGATGAATGCATGCAACATGAGTACTTTCATGGTAGGCAGGGGTGTTATCGAGGGAGAGGGAGGGTTAAGTTTAATTTAGAAATTTGTTATGAAACCATTAGCTATTGAGGGTATTCGGAAAACTCTGCACTATGTACGAGATCACATTTTCATAAGGGATTTATAATTATATGGAAAATATCAATATTTATTTATTCGAATTAGGCTAAGAATTAGCTCATTTTAAACGTCTATATTACACAGGACTGTCCCCAAAACGTCCACTCTTCGTCAATTACTAGTGCTTTCGCTGGATAATTTTACAGGCAAAAAAAAAATATAGAAAAAGGCATGTTGTGTCGACCTGAAAAAAATTGGGACGAGGACAGAAGATTTATGATGTAAATAAATACTTGATAATATTTTAGAACTAGATGAGGTGTTTGCTAGTCGAATACCTCTACCAAACAAACGATCTACAACTTTTAAGTCGCGGCCGATACCAAAGGCCACTGCTGCTTTAGTCGGTTGCTGATGTATTCCAGTATTTTACACAGAGGAATCTGATCATAGACACTATCTAATGTCCACAACAAAGTTACTGGGTAGACGATATCCCTTGGTAACACTGATAATAACTTTTGATTCAGTTTTTTTTGATTAAAATCACAGTAGATTAATAAAGTAGTTTATGAAACTGTTACATAATGAGGGATATTCTGCACGAGTGTGAGTTTAAAAAACGAGCGAAGCGAGTTTTTTAGTAGTATCACACGAGTGTGTAATACCTAATTATGTAACAGTTTCATACACTACTTCATCTAATCTCATACATTTTAAGAAACAATAATAATCAATTATGTGTCCAGCGAAACACAACAACGACTCGCAATGCAAAGAAACGTATTTGGCGCCAAAATTCTGCACCCTGCATCAAAGCGCGCACAGCCACAGATAAAAAAATGAAACAGTGCTATCTCATCATCATCATCAAAAAAAAAATTATTATAACATTATTTTGTTAGAGAAATAATGTTATAATTTAATTTTTTAATTTCCTTTCGATATACTATGGGTAAAGAACGTCAATATAAACTCCTTTTTAGTTTTATATTTTTAATTTTTTGATATGAGAGTAGATAAAATCTATTATAACTGTATCCAAAGTTTAATAAAAGCAAATTCGTTTAAAATAAAATCTATTTAAATAACCTAGCTTAAGTTGACACAAAACGCTTAGAAGCAATAAACATTAGAATCCAGACTAATCTAATAATTATTTTAAAATAATCAGAATAAATAATCATCTATTCTTCGTATAAAAATTCTTTGCATATTTTAAAAATAAACCCGCTATTTTAGGGATAAAAAGCCTGATGCTGCATTTACTAATTAACGCGCGACCAGTTCCATTATACAAAGTGACTCTGGCGAAAAGCCAATAAAGTACTAGGACAAACTAAGAGATTATCGGTCAAAGAAATTCTTTATTTTTTCCTAGAAAATTAGTTTTACGTATAAAGTTTTATGTAGGTGATCTTATTTATTATGCTTAGTAAAGTTGGCTTTTTATGGACTGTTCTTGTTGACTGAAAGTTTCATGTCGCCATTTTCTTTTTACTTCAGTAATCTGATAGCACTCAATCAATCAAAACAAAGTCGATTTTCGTGTCAGTCTGTGCGACCTCTTTATTCAACAATCAGTCGATTTGACGTATTCCGGGCCACTGCTGGACATAGGCCCTGTGCTAGCTGCGCCATAACAACCTGTCCTTCGCATCCAGTCTGTCCTAGCTTCTTTTTTAAGGTCCGTCCGTCTAGTTAAGGTAAGACACTGGTTGCAGATATGCGGTCGCCGCTATAGGATTCATATGACCGATTAGAACTACCAAATTACACTTAAACACTTTATTTTTTTATTTTTTAGTAATTATAAACTAGCGGGAATAGGAAGGAAGACGGCAGTTGAGCGAGGTGATGCAATGTAAAACCCAACAACACGACCAATGATGCTGCGCCAAAGGGAGATTGATCTGAAGACCCTCCACGACCAAACTCCCAATACAACAACATTAGGCGCATCGAACCCGGCACATATCGCAACACAACTGCTCAGACCCGTCCTCCGTACGGCTTCACCAGACTTCATGCCGGAACACGACAAATCGCTTGGCGGCAAGGCTTTGTCTGGTGGGTGGTAACTTCTGCCGGCGGCCGATGTTATGGCCTACCACCGAGAACAGCTTTTGATTTGGTTTTCACCTTCATGTCGAGCCATCATTGCAGAAGATTTATTTCCAGCATAAGTATAATCAGTTGTTATCACGGCAGGGATATAGGATATAGGCCGCCTTTATGTGTAAGGAAGCCAAAGTGGCTTGGTGTTATTGCAAAGGTCCGGTGGTACTTCACACTGGGACTAATGCTTCTAATGTTATACAAATCACAGGTCCGTTCGTGTGTGGAGTACTGCAGCCACATTTGGGCTGGTGCTGCAAAATGCCACTGGGTAACTTTGGATTTGGTGGAGAGGCATACCTTAAAGCTTGGAACACTGGTGAAGAGTTAGCCAGCCTGTTGGTGGTCTATAGGAAGCAGTGGATGGAACGCATTTCGGAGAGTCTACACGGGAATTGCATGACTTGATTCCCCCATCTCATGATCGGTATCCCATCCCCATCATCGGCACTACACTACGATCCGGACGAAGCGTTTTTCCTCGTTTTTTATACCACGTATGACCTTGAATAATTTGCCAGCGGCGGTGTTTCCGTCTGACTACAATTTAAGTGTCGTCAAGGCTAGAGTGAAGAAACTAGCACCCTTTACCATCAACGATTGTGTCACTGCTTACCATCAGACGGGATTGCGGTGGTATTAAACTATGGTATGCCACAGAAATATCGTTGTTTTGACGTGTTGCCATCATGACTCATGATATATATTTTCACAATAATCCTTGCCCTACCTTCCTCATTTAATCTTCTCCTTTTTTGCCCTTCATACGAATAGATAGTCATGCGGACAATTTGGCACAGTATGGAAATTTTAGTAGTCTATTTGTCTTACGAGTGTGTTGTTCCACTAAAATTCCTTATGTTATTGTATCGAAGATAAGTTATACGAGGTCAAATTGTCCATCGTCGGCTCAGCGACTTAACTTTGTGCGCTATGTGTATTTGTAAATGTTGTATTTCCTAAGCCGTCCACAGAATTTCCTCCACCAATGTTGAAACCACTATTCCTATACACTTATGGCTACCCTCGCGAATGTTCATGGGAAATACAAAGCCACTATATTTTTAGCCGAAGCTATCATAGAGATAATTTATCACAGTTTTATCTCGAGATTTTTTTTCCTTCGACTAAGTGTTGGGGTAAACTATAGTAAATGGTGGTGATATATTATTACGCCGTGAAGCCACTTATACTAAGTTCTTTTTGTTATTTTATGTGTAAGGTGTGATTTACCTTAAAATATGGAAAAATATAAAGCAGTAGCAGTTGAGGTCAAATAGAGCATAGCTCAGACCATACATACGCTTTTTCCATGTATCGCTACACAATCCGTTTGCACCAAACAAATCTAAATACAATCGATATAAGTGTCAAAAATAATTCGAGATGCGCATTGCAAAATGCTATTAGTGCTAAAAAATCCATAATGCTTAATGTATGAGCTCCATAACTGGAGACACGACGAAATAAAATAAACTGGGCTTTAAATCGCACTTATTATTTACTTTCAACCGTCATCATCATCATCAGCCTCTACTCGTCCACTGCTGGACATAGGCCTCTTTCATAGCACCCCAATAACCTCGATCCTGAGCAGTTCTCCGCCAGCCGCTACCAACCATCTTTTTGATGTCGTCGCTCCATCTCGCCCAAGGGCGTTCTACGCTACGTCTGCCGAGACGCGGTCTCCACTCGAGGACTCGTTTACCCCAACGCTTGTCGGCCCGGCGGCATATGTGACCAGCCCATTGCAACTTCAGCTTGCTAATCCTCTCAGCTATGTCGGTGACTTTAGTTCTCTGTCGGATCACCTCATTTCTGATGTGGTCCTTCAGAGAGACGCCCAACATAGCCCGCTCCATAGGTCGCTGAGCGGCTTTAAATTTATGGACTAGTCTGACCGTTAGTGTCCACGTCTCGGCTCCGTAAGTCATGACGGGTAGGACTTACTTTCAATCGCTACATTTAAATGATAATCGATGGCATCGGTCTTCGTTGGCCTTAGTTGCCAATGAACATTGAGCAAAATTGACGGTAAACAATCTATTTGTAATGAATATTAAAAAAAAAAAATAACTAAGCCCAGGTTCTGTCACGTTCCCAACGACGGTTTTTCGTGTAAAGGGACGCATTCCAATAAGTTAAAATCTATCTAATACTGCTTTTTTTAACGCGTTGTGATACGGTTTATTGGATTTTCAATACTCGGTTAAATACGACTGGATTGCATTTTCCATTCTTGCAGTGCTCGCATGATGACGATCGAGCCATGCGGACGTCAAATTATCGCAGCGATAAAACCTATCTGCGATATTTTGACGCCCGAGTGACCGTCGGCAAATCCGTTGGCTGAAATACCACCTATTCAAAATGCCTACGTAATATAAATACTTACATTATAACATTACAATTGCCAAATGTTATTGATAACATAATCCTTATTATCATTCGGTCAATTTCCATAATCTTGTTCAATTGTTTTTGGTGATCATCTAATACAATATTAAGTCTGATAAAAATGTCGAAACCCACTGTTTCCGTTTCTCTAAATAAATTGGGGCAAAAGCTTATTTATTCTTCCTTTTATATGAAAACGATTTCTTATAAGAGTATTATATAATTATATAAAAAGCTCCTTAAAATTTCCAAGTCTATTTATCCTTGTCGATACAAAAACCTTATCGAAAATATTCAGTATTCATTCCAATATTGCGCTCAATCCCGGGGTAAATCTTCAGGGAATCCGAAGTATTTGAAGTCCGGCAAGGTCCAAGATTTCCATCTGGAATTAACTTGAAATTCGCCGAGTCCGTCCTAAAAGTTCGGTCTAGACTGCTGAACAATGATCGTAGATTGTTTTATTGGAAATGATTTCGAATCTTATCATATTTCGAGGGGAAGAAAATACACGCGCCTTGGAATTTGAGATCAAGCTTCAGTTCAAGTCGAAATAATCTACATACATCTAAGGCGCGAGAATTAAAGAATTAGTATACATGGTTGTGTTGACTATTCCATTAATCTTTAAGTTTTTTTGGTATCATTCCGAAAAGTATATTTTATTGTGTGAAAATAACACTTAACTTCACAAATAGTTTCCATTTACTAGCACCCATTTAACTTCAAAAGATTTTTCAGAACATACAAAATACTCTACTCCCTCAACAATGAAAGCACACTACATAACCATAGACCCATCAAGTAGCAAGGGAATGCAACAAAAGAGTTCATTCTTATCTCCTCACTACATTGTGCATCTGCAATACACAGGCGGAATTAAAAAACCATCCTTGGATGTTCGGAATTCCCTGAAGGGTTCTCAATGTCTGAGGTCGGGGGTGAAGGGTGCTGGCGATTGAATGTGGTCAATGTGGCGGAGGGGGCTGGACATCGTCGGTTGAGAATGCCTCACTGCGGTGCGATTAACTGAGACTATGTTTAGATATCCTGCAAATGAAAGGCTGACACGGATTGATAGTTTGTAGGCATCCTTCTTTTGTTTTAGATGCACAATGTAATGATTCGGAATAATTAAGGGTTGAACCAGATTGTCAGCTTTGATTTACGTTTGTGTAGATAGGATGATGTAGCAAAATTTAACCTCAAGGCCAGTTTTTATGAACGCCAAAGTAATTATCGAATTTATCAGCATCTGTCACCAACACCTTTTCGATCCATAAAGGATTCTGATAGATAAGAGTGATATCGCACAATCAGTCTTTAGCCAATTATGTAAATGACATTATGATACTACTAATTACCTTGAGCAACCAATTAAATAAAAATTGAGTTTATTTTACAAAAAATTTGAGTTTAAGTTCTAAGTATGGGGAGCCCCCAATGTTTATTATTATTTTTTTATTTTTGCATCAAAATCTTAATGCGGTTCATAGAATACATCTACCTACCAAGTTTCAACAGTATAGCTCTTATAGTTTCAGAAAAAAAAGGCATGCGGACAGACAGACATGACGAATTTATAAGGGTTCCGTTTTTTGCCATTTGGCTATGGAACCCTAAAAAGTCAACATTAGCATTTTTTTTTAAATAACCAACTAGTAGAGTGAGTACTCGCCAACCCGCATTAAGCAAGCGTGGTGATTATGCGCAAGCGTGGTGATTACGCTCAATCCTTCTCTGTATGAGAGGAGACCTGTGCCCAGCAGTGGGACGATAAAACGGTTGATGATGATGAGAGAGACCTCCTCACTTTGGGAGGGAGTGGACTGAATCTACCACACGGGCCCATTACGGATTAGTAGATGGTAGACATTCTTCTAATTATAGTTTTAAGACATGCTCACTTCCTCAAGATATTTCCTTCACCATTTGAGTGCTGTAGCAGTGACACTATTAAAATAAAGTAAAGCGCCTACCCGGCTTCGAAGCAACAAACTACAACTCGTCGGGACCGAAACCATTGGGCCACCATTATTTCCTGGTCCTAGTACTGCACTAATAGTGTAGCATAAAATTAATCTAAGACAATTATATTAATAAGACAACAGTAACAAAGAGGCATACTCAACTCTTAGAAAGTTCATCATCATCATTTCAGCCGAAAGACGTCCACTGCTGGACATACGCCTCTCCCAAGGTTCTCCACGACGACCGGTCCTACGCCTCCCGCATCCAGCGGTTTCCCGCGACCTTCACCAGGTCGTCGGTCCACCTTGTCGGGGGCCTACCCACGCTACGTCTTCCGGTGCGTGGTCGCCACTCGAAAACCCGTCGGCTCCATCGAGCATCGGTCCTACGGGCAATGTGTCCAGCCCACTGCCAATTTAGTGTTGCAATTCTTCGGGCTACGTCGGTTACTCTCGTTCTTCTGCGGATCTCCTCATTCCTGATTCGATCGCGCAGTGAAACCTCAAACCCCTTAGAAAGTTAATACTAAAGAATCTGTAACTATCACAACTCATACAAAATCAGCAACAAACAAAAAGGTTTAAACATTCCAATGCTAAAGGGCTCGCATTAATTCAAAGGGCACGTCTCGCTTCCTGTCTCCGAACATTGTCGAAATGTTAATTTACCGGAAATTAAAGTTGTTTCAACTTGTTACCCTTTGGACACGACTCCTTTTCCTATATTTGTGTGAGTATGGACATGAATAAAATATTGAGTTTTTTCTCAGAGATTTTTGTACCATTTTTCCGGATGTCGCTTTCAGGATTTCTTGCTTTTATTGAATTAGTTATCATTAAGTGTATAACGATACAAAAATATTAGCTTAGTAATACTTGGATCTTATAAGCAAAAACGAATCGTTTTTGTTACCAATAGTAGCAGTTTTTATAACAGAACAGTGCCCTAATACGTTACAGACTATTTCGAAGTATATTGCTAATCCATTGCTCCAAGTTTTTGAAAATATGTCTGCTCAACAATCTAAATAACTCAATGTATGTTGTTGAACTGTCAAAATCAAACCCATTCCTACTCATAGTGTGTTACGTAATTACTGCTATATGGGAGGATCTACTATCCAAAGCTATAAAATATTTGCGTTACTATTGGTTACTAAATACTAAAGTTTTCATTTTAACCAAACCGTTAATCTGTAAGTTGTAAAACACGATAAAGTTTCTAACTTTCCACTCACTCAGAAACAGTAAAATTTTATATGGTATGAGAAAACATACTGATGCTTATTTGATTTTAGAATTGTATGCGACAACCACATCCGTGATAGGTTTCACGTCACAGAGCAAAGAAAAACGACGAATCGAAACGTGATTTCGTTCAGTTCAGGGAATAAGTTTAACTCTTACTCTGTAAGAGGTACCAGTATCTGCCTGTCCTTGGAGCATAGGCAAGTGACTACGGTGGGTTTAAGTCAGTAAAAGTCTGACACGCCCTTTCGCTCCGCCCAGAATGGGAGAGGTCAATTCATGATTTTCCATTCGCAAAAAAGGGGTAACCAGTCTTCCTATCATCATGGTTTGTCATCCAATATTCAATATGATGTATGAAATGTTTACTTCTGTATACTAAACCATTTTTGATCTTAAAACCATTATCATACTATGAAAATCACGATATTAATAATTAATCACGAGTAATATGGAATACAAATCTATTCGTTAATCCGAAAATAAATTATCAAAAGAGTATCTAACGCCCATTGTGGTCAAAATATTTGTGCTATGACTGTTTTAGAAGTAGTTTTTCTTTCTATGGAACTGAACGGCAGAATTAAAGTGAAGTGGTCAGTCCCACAACTGCCTTACTTTACAACTCAATGCATTGAAAAGAAAAGTTCATTATTAAGTTAATAAAAAAAATGTATATACTATACATACACAGTATTCAAATGTATATCTATCTCGCTGTAGCAATCACGGTGTCGGGTCGATTACGCTCACGCGAATTCAACGTTTTTCCCCATCCAACAAAAGTGCTCAACGTCGCTTAATATATTTATTCCCTGTACTGAAAGAAGTTTTCACTTCAAAAATTTCGACGCAAGAATATCGTCAGTTTTTGTTTCCCAAATTTTTTTTTTACGTAATAACATGGCTTAAATCCATTCGCAAGGAGTTTTTCGAGCCATCAAAAAAAAAAAAAACGAAAATAGATCTACATTCAGGTTTGTTTTTGGCTAAAGCATCACCATCGCCATACAACGTGCTATACCGCAGACACAACAAATCCCTCAACATTTTCATTCACACTGTATTTACAAATTATTCAGTCTACTCCAAACACAAAATCACACTCCGATACATCGCGCAATCCTATTATGACATCAAACAAATCAGTATTAACAACTGCCATTACAGCAATGCTAATTTCACAAACGATTATTTACAGACCCAACAATGTACAGATCGCTGAAACAATTTCATTATTAACAAGCGTGAATCGTCTATACAGTGTTAATCCATTTGCGTCATTATTAAATCATGATGGCGAAGGTATTGGTGGCACAAAACATGTAATTAAATGAGGTATCCTTGTTTCGTGGTTTGTGGTTCCAGATAGTGCACTCGTGGATAATTTAAGTCCAGTTCTGTGGTATTTCATAGTGGTAGGGGATTTGCTGGTTTGTCGCTGAAGGCCTAATAGTTTTTGTGAATAGCAATAGTTAGCAACATAGCTGCTGTATAGTTGCTTTCTGCCTTTTATTGTCACGATTATATTAGAATATCCTGATTTAAGTTGCACACTTTTGGAATCCTAAGGTCAATTTTAGCGAAGAAATTTGTAAATTGTGTTCGTCTTTGACAGTGATTTATTGTTGCGAATATTGGAAAAAATATCTAATGGGATTTGGCATTTTAAATATATGCATTATAAATTATTGTAGTCTGTTTTTTCTCGTAACTTTTAAAAATGACAATATTAGATACTTTCCTCAAATTGGATATCCTAGTTTAATAGTTTGCGGTTTTAGATGGTGCTCTCATAGAAGATTTAGCTCCGAGCTTGTGGGATTTCAAACTTGTAGAGGAATGAATTTTCTGGCTGGTTTCCGTCAGAAACAAGTAATGTGTCGTACCTACACACCATTGTTGTACTATTTATGTCATAAATATATTATAATATCCTGAATTTTATTTTCGCGAAAGCAAATATTTCTTTATTCCGTGGATTCGACAGTGATTCATTGTTCTGTGAATATTAGTAAAACAAATGGAATTCAGTATTATATAGATATATATAATATAAAAAATTAAATAAATATAATATAAAAAATATGGTATTTCCAGAGACTTAAAAATGACGATCCAAATGTACATACCTAAAATGTGACTCATCAATTTTAAAACTTTGAATGGAATTCAATTTGTAAAATAAAATACCTACCTATATTAATAAAAAGAACATTAATTTATGAATACCATAATATAGTCAGAGGAGAGTTGGTTTACTCATCCGTAACTCATTGATGTGATCCCTGCTTGATAATAATGTGTCAGCCATTATCTTATCGCTTCAGTAATCCACAATGGTTGCAACCTGTATTGTTAGGTGATTTAGTTTGGACTGTGTATTATGAACCTATACGTAGACACTTGTATGTACTTTGAAGGGTCGTCACATTGTATATGAGACTATGCATATACCATAGATATAGTACAGATGCAGACTTGTAAAACTTAAAAAAGTATAAATATAATTAATTGGTAAATTAAAAACGAGGATTCACTGATGACTGAGTTTATACAAAAGTAATCGTTGCTTGAAAAACAGTCGCTTTTAAAAAATGAATTTTTGAATTATACTTCTTGCAGGACTTAAAAATTAAGTTGTTCTCTATAAGCACAATAAGGCTAACATAACACAGTTTGTGCGAGAACCTGATATTCACTATTGGATAGCTATAAAAATTTTTAATAATGTATAAAATTAATTTAATAACTTGTTTCCTTTTATTGGCGTATAGCATGTACGCAAATAAGCAGCTGTTGGTAAGTACATTACGAAGTTGGAATTAATTATTTAAAGAAGATAATAAATTGTGATAATACGTAATTTAATCGCGCAATTATAATGCACCTGCTTGTGAATAGTTTATATAAAAAAAAATTATGCCGATAGTTCGACTATCTCTTTATGATCCAATAAATAAAAAAATTGAAAAATTGTTGTTCATGGCATACACTCTTTATTTTAATCTTCATAAGGAGAAAAATCCGACTTTTAGGTAAGATTTGGAGTTAAACTTATGTTGAAAGTACCTGTTTGAAAGTTATACATACATCATACGAACTATGTATGGACGACAGCAGGTCAACCTATCCGAAACTGTCGAAAATTCCCAATCAACCTTGACTCTTAATGCTTTACAGATAAAGTTAAAAATGTAATAAAGAAATCTGACAGATTGCAGTAGCTGGATGTGCTGTCGTCTGTAGGTATATTTTATACCCGGACACGTATGATCAAGTTATTGGTTTTCTGCAATATAATAATAAAAGTCCTGATTTGTAAATATCGAATAATTTACCTAAACATTTTATGGCGGACTTGATTCAGTTTAATATTGGCCATAAAAATTTATATCGACATTCTTCGGTTAAAATACAATCTCCGTTTAGATAAGTATGTATTTGATTTTATGTGAAGAAAATTCTGTAGAGATAAAATGAAGACGAGTACTGATTACTATAATACATTAAATACATATATGATTACCTTAGTTTATATAGTGAAGTTTCTATAGAATTTGAAACAAAACTTAAAGAGAACTCGCAAAATACAGCAATAACAACTTCAGTACAAATTCGGATTACTAACAAATTCTTGAACTTACAGAGCTACGCTTCTAGAGTCTGGAAGCTAACATAACTCTTAGCTGTACCTCCCTTTCGGAGTTCCTGCTAACTACCTACAGACTACACGTAACATGTGGTATTAATCGATTCATAGTAACCAATATATATAGCATTACATAGACAGTAAATCGACGTCCTGCCGAGCTAGTTAAACTTTCATATTGAGCTTCCGTCCGGCGTTTGTATTGTATTTACTGAGTAAGTTAACTTCATTGACTGGGGAATTTGTAAGAAGTTAATTGATATTTATTTATTTTTGATATATGTAGATATTGTTTTTTGTAACTTCACTTTGTTCTAGACTACTTCTTCGTTCTTTTTAATTCACGTTTCATTCTTCATAAGTCTCAGTCCCTTCATTCTCCATTTTATTTCATGTTCTGTTTTCCTTAACTTCTGATTACATAATCATCCTTTAATGTTTCCATTCCTGGGACACTGGCCTCCTTACGGAGAGAGGGAGTGGGCCATAATCTACCTTCTACTTCTGCTTTTGTTTTTTTTTTGTCTTAAACTTTCTTAAGATACAGATCTGTAGCACCAGGTGCAATATAAATACTGTAGACTTTACCCATACCTGTTTAGACCGTAAATTTCGTATATCTACAACCGTCAACATCAAAGTGTCGATCAATGAAATTGCGATCATCCTCATGTGGTCAAAACCTATCTCTACTGTTACGAAACCTTGATAGTCATCCAGGAGGGTTTCACCGCTTGGGGTAGTTAATTAAATTTCAGACCGTCTAGTATTCCAGCTATGTTCGAGTAGGTATGGAACTCTAGGTATAGTTGTGTTGTGTGTGGTTACTGTGTCGTGTCTTAGTTTAGGTGTCGGATAAAATATATTGTTTATATGTATATTCTTTTCAACTGTCTGTTGGCATATTTCACAGATACTATCAAACCGGAGCCAGACGTATGTCATTTTTTAAGAATAATATTCTCGTAGTTTTTATATAATATCCTGTATTTTATGTTTTATTTTCCTGTTTGTGTTTGTTGTAACTGTACCTACTCTCACCATTTACAATTAGATTTACTTTTTATATGTGTTTATTGTTACTGTAATAACCGGTTCGGTGCCACTTTTAATTGTTTGTTGCTTCGGGTGACGTCTTTACGTCGGCGCCGGCTGTCGCTGAAAACAAGCGCTGGGCTCTGTGTTTGCATGAAGTCGCAGCATAATGCTGAGCGACAGTAGTTTTGCGTGGATGTATGTGTCCCTCAACTATTTCTTATTTTTTGTGTTTTTGTAAACTCTTGCGTCATGTTTATTGCAAATAAAGGCTTTTTCTTTCTTTTCTTTCTTAGATATTGTATTACGATTTCTGTGGTATATTTTGTTATTAAATGTTATTGATTTAATTTTTTTTATAGCTTTGATAGTATCAACAGTTTGAGTATGGATATTTTCTTTTTTAAAATAGGACAAGTCATCGGATAAATTGACTGTTTTCTACTTTTTGTGTTATGGATTTCACGCCTAGTATCTAAACTAAGCCCGACGAGTTATCAGATTCAAGGCTATCTGTGTGTCATGATATATTAATAACAATAAAGCATTTTAATTCGGACAACTTTTAGATAACCAGAAATCGTAGTAAATAGCTTTGCACTTATAGTACTCTTATTAGGAAGTTAAAACCAAAGTGTCGGAAAAAATTTTAGTCAATGAGTACATATTAGAAGTTTTTAATTTTTAGTGACATTTTAGTGATTCAGCTACGCTCACGCTAATATTAGTTTAATATTTTTTTAACTTTATTTTAAAGGCTAGAAGTAGCGAGTTGTAATCCCTACTATTATAAATGCGAAAGTAACTCTGTCTATCTGTTACGCTTTCACGTCTAAACCACTAAACTGATTTTATTGAAATTTGGTACAAAGATAGAGTTGACTTTGAGAAACGCGATATAACCGAACTCCACGCGGGCGAAGCCGCGTGCGGAAAGCTAGTATAATAATAAACCTTGACGAAAGTAAATTAAATACGATGTCTTCTGCATAAGAACCTAATACGTGTGTGTAAATTCACAGCAAATACAACAATAGTTTATACGCAGCATCACAGAGCTCAATGATGATAATAATTGAGTTACTGGTCCCAATCAAATTGAGGTTCATCGATAGATACAATAGGATATGTCAAGGTGATAGATTCCATCTATTTGATGCGGCCTAAGCAGAGATCAATATCAAACACAGGTGGCGCGTTGGTCACGGCGACAAATCCTTTGTTACCGATGGCCTGAGCATGACTTACGGGGTATCTGGGATTACGGTGGCTAGGTTTATGCATGATATAAGCACATTCGTGCATTATGCACCTGGTGAACTATGCCAGATTATTCAGACAGCATCATATGTTTAAGCTGTTGAATATGCAGTATTTTCTGGCCTAGGTTAGTACCTCCAAATATTTAAATGATAAAAGGGTACAAAAAATATTATCATCATTAGGTTTAGGAACATCCGATTGCATTGTTAAGGTCGTTTTTACATTGTTACCTGTGTCTCTGACAGGTGTAAAAATACTCCAATGGTGTACCTGAACCCTAACTTCTTTCGTTCCGACTTCTTTTGACGTTTTTTTTATAAAATCAATTTCATCATCTCTGTACCATTGGCTGGTGCAGCAGACTCGACATTGCTAACTTCGTTGTTACAAAACCGATTGTTAAAAAATACCGAAAATAATTGCTTGCCGTAATGATTTTTACGATAAATGCAAGTACATATTTGCATCTGAGATACTAATGTCAGTAAATTAGAGAAGAGCGAATTCTTAGTTTGTTATTTTCAAAGGAAAATTATACAATATGTATAGAAAACCCCGTCCGATCCGTAAGGATAATAAAGGTTAGGTAAACACTTAACCAAATAAAATATGAAATTTTACACAATCATTATACATACAATACTAATGAATTTTAAAATATTCTCTTTTTATCGCGAATTATTTCTAACAATATAAAACAGCATAAAAATTTGGTATTTTTTTAAAAAGTGACAACACCATTTTCGACGGTATTTTTATGAGCGATGCGGACACTTGCTGCGTGCGCTAGCCCTTTCGCCCGCGCTTGTATTGCCTACCGCATAACTATTAAGTTACCTCCTTTTGGGAAATAATATTAATTTTTTTAGGGGGAACAATACCTTCAAGAATCGGACAGGGTTTTCGTAACTAAACATCCTTAAATGCAGATCAAATTGATTATAATTATTAATTATTTTCATTACGAAAATCTTCAAGTTTTTAAGCTATTGCATAGCTTCTATCGCGGGCCTTGAGCGCGGGGACCGAATCCAGAAATTCCGTAACGAAAAAACCTCACGCTCCCCACTCCGACGGGCACGGAGGTGTGGCTTGAAGGCCGTACATCGTCTAACGTCGTTTCAGTTCGGCAGTCTTCGGCACGGTATGTTTGTGTGCGTGCGACTACATCTTTTGAAAACAATTTATAGATTTTCAAAAAGAGCATGCATATTGCAGGGCGCGAACTCAGTTCTACACACTTGCCATGTTACTGATAGTCGCGATGTGCTAAACTTGCGATTAATTTTCTCTCTGAAATAGGTCTTCTATAGAGATATGTCATAGACGTCATCGACGTTGTCATGGCTACCTTAAAAACTTTTCATATAATTAATTATTAAGTACTTTTATTCAAATTAATTTAGTAGTGTTTTTATAAAATAGCTTTTTTTTTTAACGGAAAAGCTAAGATGAATGTCACGCTAATTTTTCATTGGACTTTTAAATTATTTATAGTGTTGTTTACTAAATAAAAGCGCGTGATTTTATAGAGTAAAAAGTGCTCACGCGGCCGTTTTTTCAACTGTTATTGGCGATATCCGCCATTATTGTGAAATATTTTTTTAAAGAATTTGTATAATTTGTTACACGTGTTATTGGCAAAATTGTGGTATCTATCCACAGGGACCAGATCAAGAGTGGAAGTTGAAGTTTTTATTAAATAAAATATTACAGAAAGATGTCGGTGAACAATGTTAATACGAGTACATTTATGTGTACGAGTTGTAATATTGTTATCTCCGAAACGAAACAACGAAAGTTTAATAAAAATATGCTCGTCGGCTTTTTCTGAGGAAGACATTGATGAGGCAAAAAAGTTATTGTTTGTTTCTACGAAGACAAGACAGAAACATGTATCGAGGCGTAAGAACAAAAAGCAAAAAGACCTAAAATATACGATTACGGTGTTTAAAATCACGGATCCCGAACAATCCCAGTTTTTGTGGCATATGACCTTCACAAATTGCCACCAGTTTGCTTTGACTACGTAGAACGTACGTAAAGAAGTTGATGAAGGGTTTATTAATTCTACGGCCAGATGTTAACGCAATCAGAAGTGATTATGTTACTAAAGATCAGCTCGAAAATCTTAAATTGATAACAAATAATTCGACACCGACGCCGTTCATCATCAACAACCTTTTTATCGTCCCACTGCTGGGCACAGATCTCCTCTCATACAGAGAAGGATTGAGCGTAATCACCACGCTTGCTCAATGCGGGTTGGCGATTTCAAACTTATAAAGCCCAGGTTTCCTCAAGATGTTTTCCTTCGCCTTCAGTCATTGGTGTAAAAATATTTTAAATAATATTAACTTTTTATTTATTTAATAAAAGAAAAAATTGTTTTCTTATCGGTCACCACGCTTAAAAAGTGTAACTTGAATTAATATCAAAGAAAAAGAAATACTGCATAAATAAAATAAATAAATAATTATAATTGCATAAATTGATACAAAATGCTATGCAATAGCTTTACCGCGGCAGTCCCCGAGTGCCACACGTCTTTTTTTTTAATAATTATAAACTAGCGCTTGACCGCAATCCCACCTGATAGTAAGCAGTGATGCGATCGTTGATGGTAAAGCGCGCTAGTTTATTAAGAGCCTATTCACTCAGAAAAACTGAGCGAATAGGAAGGAAGACGGCAGTTGAGCGAGGTGATGCAATGTTAAACCCAACAACATGACCAACGATGCTGCGCCAAAGGGAGATTGATCTGAAGACCCTCCATGACCAAACTCCCAACACAACAACATTAGGCGCATCGTACTCGGCACACATCGCAACACAACTGCTCAGACCCGTCCTCCGTACGGTTTCACCAGGCATCATGCCGGAACACGACAAATCGCTTGGCGGCAAGGCTTTGTCTGGTGGGTGGAATACCGATGGCAATAATTTTCAGAGTCGAGCCGAGACCAAATATCACTACAAACGTATCGACAGGACTTTGCGCCCGATATCGGTCGTAATGTGATCGTTATCACTGTCAAAACTAAGCCCAGAGCCCTTAACCGCCAGGTTATGCATTTGTTACAAAAACATTAAACTAAAATTCAAAGTCGTAATTTACTATTCCTATTCCTTCTCTGTACATGCTGTAAGATTGTGGAACTCACTCCCGCCTAACATTCGTGATTTAAACACTATTTCTAATTTTAAACGTCGATTAAAAGAGCATTACCTTTCCTCTATATTGTAAGAATTTGCTTATTATTTATATATTTTAGTATTAAGTATTTATTTAAGTAGTATACTTATTTTTGGTTTTATTGGTTTGGCTTATATAATTATTTTAGGTTTATATGTTTAGGTATATTTAATATTATTACTTTAATAGTTATCATATTCATATTTTATTTCCTCCTTGTTCTTACACACTATTGTCTACATTTCTGTTTTACTTCTCCTTTCGCAGGTCTGCTGGAAGAAATTTCTTAAGAAATAAGCAGCACCTTTGTACTCAGATCTTAATTTTGTTGTTTCTTTATGTATTTTATTGTGTGTTCATAAATAATAAAATAAATAAATAAATAAAATTTCATGAACAGAATGCATATTTAGCCGACGGCTTCGTGAAGGATTTTTTAGGTTTGTTTTATGTAGTAAATGTTTCTGTATTATAACGACGATTTAGTCACAGGCTATATTCATTAAACCCTGACCAATGAAAATCATATCCGACAGTTCACAGAAATAACATTATCAGAGTTCAACGTTGCCCAGCTTTTGTCATTGAAATTCATCCTGAATTCGAGTCCAACTGTTTGAAGTTTATACGATGACCCTCCATTATCAATGTAGAATCGTTTCGGATCAGAAACTTGACGTTGTTAATATTCATGAGGGCTAATCTTTATCGTTCATTTCGCGCCATTAAACCTACGAATTCGGAGGTTAATAAATCAGGGTGCTTATGATTGTGATGGTATTGAGTAGCTTGAATGACTATTGTTCGTTATACTATGTTAATGGGGATGAAAACTTGTAGGCGTGTTCTGTGTTCGCATTTGGAAGTATAATCATGTGTTTATCGAGTGCGTTTTAGATAGATTATTGGGGGAAAATGAGTTCAACATCCTGTATATACAGCGGAAGGGGTATATTTTGTTTGATTGATTCAAAACGAATGTAGTTCAAAACGGTCTCCAAAGCCTGGAGCACAGGAGAAGAGTAGCCAGCCTGTCGGTGTTCTGTATGATGCATCTCCGTTCCATCGTCAGACGATCTGTCGTACGGCGAGTATACACCCTTATATTGTTACACCACTTCGATCCGGACGAAGCGTTTCCCCCTCGTCTTTTATACCGCGTACTTTGAGGAACTGGAATAATTTGCCACCGGCGGTGTTTCCGTCTGACTACAGTTTTAGTGTTATCAACGATTGCATCACTGCTTACCATCAGGCGGGAAAAACCCTAAAACTGAAACCAAATTTTCGGTTGCCTGTTTCTAAATTCAAATCCGCACTTCGTAGGTCAATAACTAGGTACACGTTGACGTAATGTTACCAATATCACAATAAATCTCTTCCGTAATTCTGCGATCTAGTAGCCTCCCGTATGCGGTAGTCTTTCTCATATCTTCCGAACATGTAGAGATAGTGTTATAAAACCCTTCCAATAAATATCGTTTAAGGTCGTACGAGAAGCCATGGCTTTATTATTTATATAGCCTTTCCGTTACACAATGTACAGGTAATTACTAGTTTCCCGTAAATCAAACCAGCTTATTTGATTTGAATCCATTCCAGCTTTCTTTTTTCACGTATGTATACATTGCCTTTCCAAGTACGTTGAGATTTTTACATTTCAGATGCATAATTACAAAGAGATTTAAGATAAATAGAGAGGGCATGTGTCAAAATGCCATAGAAAAACTGTGATCCCATGTCTCAGTTCCGCCATCTAGTACAATATAGCAAAATTAGAT
Organism: Sesamia inferens; assembly: GCA_037179545.1. Taxonomy (NCBI): domain Eukaryota; kingdom Metazoa; phylum Arthropoda; class Insecta; order Lepidoptera; family Noctuidae; genus Sesamia; species Sesamia inferens. Next base: position 18,539,399 of record CM073933.1, on the reverse strand, counting down.
CGACAATTGGAGACATCAAAATAGTAAAAATGAAAAAGTTTATATAAATTATATTCAGCTATTGCCCGGTAGGTGGCCAGTGTGGTCTATGTTGCCAGATCCGATTTAATACCCTAGTATAATTCAAATCGGGTAAATAAATATTGAAAAGTAAACAAATTAAGTTAAACTAGTCTTGTACAAACATCAAAAACTGTTTTAGAATTTTAGTCGCTATTATTCATTTTCCGTGACACCGTCTATTGGTATTTTAGATGTGTTTTGCTTACGAATTAGTATAATACTCAGTTTATTGCGATTTTTGAGTATAATAAACCTTTTAGGCCATAAAGCGCATTTTGTTTTGCAATTTTTGTTTGCATTTTGTTTTTAGCAAAATTATTCTTTTTACACGTTTGTTTGCAAATATTTTTAAATGGCAATACTAAAAACTGTAGTAGGGTTTGTATCATTTCGATATAAACTTATCGATAATATTTAAAGAAGTTTTCGCATTTTGATAGTTTGAAACAAAAAAAATAGGAAACAGAAAATTTATAGGTAATTTCAATGTTTACAGTTTTTTATTTATATAATTCGTTTATATAATAGGCGCTAAAGTTTAAAATTGCTGATTTGTACTGAAAATGTGAATTGTTTATTTTTTTAATTTTTAACTAATTCATTTAAGGAAAATAGTTACCATTATTATTTATACATTGCTACCTTCTAGTAGAAAGGTCATTTATGCCTTTGCGATAGAACTCTGAGGATCTAGACTGCACAAACTGTGTGAAAACAGAACTGCCTCCTGGGAAGAAAACTTCTTGTCACGCAGATAATTGTACAAATCACGACAAAAAATGGTAGTGCACTGGAGCAAGTTCTGGCGAATAAGGAGGATGACGAATGGTTTCCAATTGCAGTTCCTAAAGGGTCAAAATGTTTTCTCGTGCTGTTCGAGGTCACGCTTTGCCATGGATCAATAATGGTGAAGATCGATTCATGGGTCGGGGCTGATTTACTGTTATCTGCGTAATGTTCTAACGTGTGGCAAAACCTTATTGTAACATTTTCTGGCATAATTTTAAGCGGCAGGACAGTAATAATAAAGGGTCAGAGCAAATTTACGAAGAGACGGACAAAATTTACGACGGGATAATTTTGTCTTATTGGCATTTCTATTGAGTCTATCAAATATGGCTTGCATTTTTGCTGTAGCTTTAAGAGTGTTTGCCATATTTTTGGATGTTAAAATTTCTTATCATCTTTCTTTGTTAAACGTTCTATGTGGTCAACGAAGTCCTTTAAGTTCCATATTTTACGCTTTACACATCTTTTTTGTTGATGTAGTTTCTTAATTTTAGCCTGATGATGCACTTTTTGTTTTTGTAACTTTTCAACTTGTGCCTTCAGTGCAATTTTTCTTGGAGTGTCGAAGATAGACTCAGAGTCTGAAATTTCAACATTGACTGGTGTACCAATTCGAGTAACTTCTGGGTTTATGTAATTATCTTGAAATTATAAAAAAGTAAGTCGTGCTCGCATTAATCTATAGGTACTTAGTTTGAATACTTGTGTTTAAAACTAAAAAAATCTTTTTGTTCGCATCTTGTTCAGCAACTGGTTATGTTATAAGAAAGTTTTTTAATTTAAATATAAGTGACTAAAACAAAACTAATTAGTCCGCCAGTCAGATTTCCAAAAAATACTAGACACATATTTTTTCTTTTTTAATATAAACAAAAAATGAAAACGACACAACGCGTTGAAAACTCGTGTGACGTCACTGCACGCTACAATTTTTAGCGGCCAGTGACGTCACCAACCACCACCTCTGATCTTTGATGCTTTTTATATTTGTCAATTTTTATTGATTTGATAAAACAAAATATACGTATCCAATATTTTTCTATAATCTGAATGACGGACTAAATAGAATCATTTTTTTAACCCAGGAAACATCCCTATTATAGCCGCACAGGTCAATCGACCAAGTTAAGCTACGCCAGCCGCAGTTTGTCTGTGTACCCCGATTTTAACTCGACGAAACTAGCGTCTGAATGAAATTTTGAACAATTTCTCTAACTTTAAAGTAAAAAATCACAAAGTAGCTCGTAATCATTTTACTACATATACCTACCTACATATTTTATGAAAATATTTCATTATAAATAAGTTATGTAATTTATGTACTTATCCACTTAACTACGTAAATATTATCTCAATTTGTACGGTTAAGTGGAAAATTACTGAAATTAATAATTTACTATTTCATATCTAGTACAAGGTACCGATCCTTTTTTTAAATTTGATCAACCGGTCTTTCCAAAGTAAATATCTTCTTTTTTAAAATGCTTCGAGCATAATTAAGCCATAAGCCAATTTTCTTCTCTACGGTCTATCTAGACAAATCGTATCCACTTTTCACGTACAACATTATTTTTATTCGGAAACCTAAAATAACAAAAACCTAGGTGAATGAATAGTACTTATTCATTAAATTTTGTTCATTAATATGACATGATTATGTTGAAATAGGGTTAACAACAAATAAACTTGAAATATAGAAATATGTTAAGTTTATTTAGCTATATTTTAAATGTCAATAAAATATAGCAATATGTTTTCAACTTAATAAATATTATCGATAACTACAACGATAAACAACATTACTACATCTCTACAAGAAAATAGTAAAACTACTCAATAATAGAGGGCGCTTATTGCAATAATAGAAAAGTTTCTAGATCTATTTAAGAATTTTTTTAAATTTTAATTACAGAGAAAATACAAATAATTCATACGAAAATAATCCGAAGTTAGGTTCAGTCGTTTTACCATAACGAGATGTACAGTAACGCAAAGCGAAACATGGCATATTTCCTTAGAAAATGTTTATTCTTGGTGGACACAAATTACGTCTTGACGCGCAGAGGTACCACACTAGACTGAGCGACATTTAACCAATTTGTCAGAAGTATTGGATTACGATTTTGTTCGTGATGTCCTGTCTATTGTAAATATAATTTTAATGTCTTTGCATAATTATGAATCAATTTTACTATTGTGATAAATAGGAACGATATACATAAATAGTGTAATTCAAATATGCGAAATTAGAAAATTAAATCGTGATGTGACGTTTCTTTTCTTTCTTTCTTTTATGGCTTCGTACGGTTTATGCATTTAGCCAATGTCACGTAATGAATTGTTCATGTCGAAAAAGACGACCGCGTGATCCGTCTTACGATGGAGGTTTGAGACAAAGTGAAGATTTGGCCACTATGCTGCGATATTTCACTGTTCTTTATGAATTATTTACTGAATGCACTTTTTACTACATAAATCACGCACTTTTATTTAGTAATAATAACAACACGATAAATAATTTTAAAAGTCCGATGAAAAATGAGCGTGACACTCAGCTTGACTTTCTCGCCAAAAACTCCTAATGTGACGTTACAACTGACATAAAAAAAAGTTAACTAAATTTGGAGGCTACTGTATTTATAATTACATGTATACATATGCCTCTATATTTTTACTGCCTAAATGAGATAATTATATATGTCTTGTACCAAATAAACTTGTTCGATTACCGATGTGACTCGAATACTTTGTTCACATTTTCGAATGCCTTTTCATTATTAAAGGTCGGTGAACAGGTTTCGAGGACTTTCACCGACAAGATAAACCTTGCAGCCTTCGCTGTTGGACAATATATATTGCCATAATTCCTATACAGGTTTGCATTCTTAGGACATTACACATGCAGTAAGATATCTCCCTTCATTATATCATACTAAAATCTGTATTTATATGTTTCAAAAACAGATCGTGGTGGTTAGAAAACTCGTTTCGCTCAGACACCCCTAACCACAGGTTTTGAAACTGCCAACATCGACCAGGCATCTCTAATATAAGGGATTACGTACAGGGAAATATATATACCATTTTACATCGCAATAATAAGACATTTAATCTGTAATTTTAGATCATTCTAGATAAAATATACCGTCTTGAAAAAATAGAGAGTAACGGCGAATTTGTATGTTTGTGCCATAGAAAATATTACAATAGCTTTGTTTTTTTTTAAGTTACAATAACATTAATGTAGCAATCAAAACTACTCAAAAACATTGATATTCATACTATTGTAAGAATCCCAAATACTGTGCACGAAATTTATCAATGAAATCGTAGCGTGGTCCTATGCTTGCAAATATTATCAAGTATGATTTTGTTCCACTTACACAACATATAATTATTATGAACACGAAATAAAATTGTCATCCGATACATTAAGTTTCTCAATTCAGCTATATAGTAGGTACTGACTTAAACGGATTTTTTATGAATAAAAACCCGAAGAACTACAACTTTTATTATTCTACGCATTGCTTTCAGGGCACACTGCGTTGACTTTGAAAACTGTACGTGCATTACTAAACGCATGATCAGACTTCCATTAAAATGTTAGGGAACATTACATCAACTTTGGACCGTCTAATCGGGCTTGTGCAGTTAGATCATACGTGCATAAGTATAGATGAACGATAGACGATGGTCATTGTCCATTCGCCTGATAGAATCCTATAATAGCCAATTATAGGACCTATAGGAGAATACAGGATGTACTATTTTGAAGCTCAGTTCCTCTCTGCTAAGCTTTGATGACAGAAATGACTACATGTGAATATACCACCAATTTTTCAGTAGGAATTGTTGTAGCTCAATCGTGAATTCATGAATGCTTCGGTAAAGTAGAAAAAAGCGTCTATCGACTACTTTACACGATTACAGATTACTCACTCTAAGCTGACTTCACTTTACTTTTAATGGTGAGATTTTAACAGAATCAATCGGCAGAACCTTTCAAGTGTGGCCGAGAGATCGACGATCAAACTGTAACCATGAATTTAGGACATAATACTCAATTCTTTTGTGGGAATTTTTCCGTCGGTTATCACGAAAAAAGCTGTTAAAATTGCAACACCAACACCATTATTTGTAATACCGACAAATATATACATTTTTTTTTGTAATTATAAACTAGAGCTTGATCGCAATCTCAACTGATGGTAAGCAGTAGTGCAATCGTTGATGGAAAGGCGCGCTAGTTTATTAAGAGACTTGAAGACACTAAATTCGTAGTCAGACGGGAACACCGCTGCAAATTGCTCCAGTCCCTCGATGTATGCAGTATAAAAGACGAGGCGAAACGTTTTCTTCATTTACTTTAATTTCCTTTTATTTCTTTCCTAAAGAGAATCTATTGTATCAGATTGTGCATGCGTCAGTGTTAGGCAATCCTGCTATCCCGTATGGAGTCAATAAACATTCAATTATACACAACATTCTGTGCCCAAAACTGTTATCAAATGCATGACTCATACTCTTTTTTCACTACAATATCTATCTACCAGCAGTTAATTTAAATTTCGTTTCTACTTAACAGTAACTTCCCTTTCAATTGAACGCGTCACGGCATTGTGGACATTTGATAAAATAATAACCTATTAGCTGGGGCAATGTTCCTCCCTTTGTCGTTGATAATTTTATCTATCCGCTCTACTGACTCGTGACTCATAATAATCTGATTTGAGGGGAACCTTTCACAGATTTTTGCTTCAACTTTTACTACTAGGTACTCTTCACGTTTTTAGGGTAAATACAAGGAAAGTTGGGTTTGATTACTCACTCTTAACTCGATGAGAATATAACAGAATTATGTTGTTTACATGATGACTCGTCAAGTTATTTTTAGTAACTAAAAAGATTAGTTAACATCTAACTGGAAGAGAAAAAAATAATTATTTTGGTTTTAAATTCTCCGCCATATTTTTCAAAAATGTCAGACTGAATTTGTATTGACAAAGTATCTACATATCGCGCCGAATAGCCAGACGTTCAATATCTCCGTCATCCAGTCTGCATAACTTAATAACATAACTATGCGCTACTCCATAATGTCGTCGACAGCCTAAGGGCGTGTTCACATTTACGAATGATCAATTCGCGATCACTCTCACCTCTACGATCAACGATATTTTCATCATCATCATCATTTCAGCCAAAAGACGTCCACTGCTGGACACAAGCCTCCCCCAAGAATATCCCCAAGGATCTCTGAAATGATTCAATTTCCAATAATATATGCGGTCGTCTTAGATGTGCACACACCTTAAGAATATGTCATTAAGAATATTTTAAGAACAAATTTTAGATTAAAATACTTCAGAAATATTTGTAGAAACTAAAAGTTTTCTATTCCATTATGTTATGTAGCCTGTTTACTGGAGATCTGAAGCGAATATTATAAGTCTGGGTTCGTAAAGTAAATTAACTTGAAGTCCGTTTTGTTATTCTCAATAATTGAAATTCAATTTCAATTAGCGCGGTACATTAACAAACCGACGTTCATGTTGCCAACTATTCAGAGAAATTCTGGAAAGCATTAAATCGTTCCAATTCAGTATAACTTCGAACTGAGAAGACTTTACGAATGTATTGTATTATAAAGAAATACTTTAACAGCTAAACTTGGTGGCGTTTTCCAACGTTATAATTAATCGCCGCAGACGGTTTCATTTCGGTGCGAAACAAAAAGATAATTGCGCCCAATTAATTTCGACTCCTTGCAAATGAGGGTGAGGTCCTTTTATGCTCCCTCTACGCTTTTATTGGTTCCAGGCGATATTTAGTTTGGCCGATTTGTTTGTTTTACGTTTCAAGTCGGTAATGAATTTTCTTTAGCGGACGGTCTCTGGCCGGCCGTTATTATAGGCATTGATCTTAATGGATGTTTTAACTAATTCAAGGATCCTATTATTCGCCAATATGTGGAGTTCTTTTGTTGGTTCAGTGGTGTTGCGACCCGACCTCTTTTGTTTGGCGAGAACGGTTCAAAAAAAGTTCGCGTTATAAAGGTTATCGTTATCATCATCATCATCATCATCAACCTTTTTATCGTCCCACTGCTGGGCACAGGTCTCCTCTCATACAGAGAAGGATTGAGCGTAATCACCACGCTTGCTCAATGCGGGTTGGAGATTTCAGACTTATAAAAGTCCAGGTTTCCTCAAGATGTTTTCCTTCACTTTTAGTCACTGGTGTCCAAGATATACTTAGAAAGTACATATAACTTTAGAAAAGTTACATTGGTACTTGCCTGACCTGGATTCGAACCCGCGCACTCATACTTGAGAGGCTGGTGTTTTAAACACTAGGCCACCACGACATATAACGACATATCGTTATAATTATGTGGATTTGATCACAACATTGGTCAATATTGATGTAGGTACTAGCGTGGGCTTACCCCTTGACGAGCATAATGATGCATCATTTAGGTGCACCTGTACTCATATGAGTGCATCTAGATTATAAATCAGAAACAATCCATAACTATGCGTAATCCAGTGATATAATCATAAGGTTAAAATTTATTCGAATAAATAATTTGGCTAGTGAACGTGGTCAAAACAATAAAGATTAGGTGTTACTTTGAGCTGATAACTGTTATCTATTGCACAATTTATTAATTTCATTGGTCAAAAGTCATTAGTAGGAAACATGTTTTATGTCATGAGTTATAAACGAAGACATTATTTGATAAAGTTGTTTTCTCTTTTTGTAATTTACTAAACAATAGTTAATGTAAACATCACATGTTTTTTTCACTGAAATGATGTCACGATGACGTTATAACATGTCTAAGGAGACTTCTAATATGATAAAATTGTACTTTATTGTTACAATAACTCATTATTCATATCTACATTATTAAATAAATAATGTTCTCATTTACTGTATTTTTTTCCTAATTTTAAAGGAAAAAAAGACTTTACTAATCTAGTAGGTAGTACTAGTAGTGATGGAGTTTATGGAGTTTCTTGCCCGTTCTTCTCCATAGGTACCTACTCTTTGGAATGGGCGACTAGCTTCACCTTACTGACTGACCGACCTTCTGACAATTCAAAAGTGCCTGTAACTGGTTTATTTGAAATAAATGCTTTGATTTTGATTTTTTGATTTTTTTTGATGCTTTAGTTATTTTTATTGAAATTGAAATTTTATTTAAATTTAAATTGCGACCCCAATACCGATTTCTATAATACCGAGTTTGCCTTATAGAATCATCATCATCATCATCAACCTTTTTATCGTCCCACTGCTGGGCACAGGTCTCCTCTCATACAGAGAAGCATTGAGCGTAATCACCAAGCTTGCTCAATGCGGGTTGGCGGTTTCAGACTTATAAAGCCCAGGTTTCCTCAAGATGTTTTCCATCACCTTCAGTCAATGGTGTCCAAGATATACTTAGAAAGTACATATAACTTTAGAAAAGTTACATTGGTACTTGCCTGACCTGGAATCGAACCCGCGCACTCATACTTGAGAGGCTAGTGTTTTACTATTAACCACTAGGCCTTATAGAATGCCAATCAAATTTTATAAATACAGGTCATTTTGACTTTTTCATACGGGAACGCCGTTCGGTAGTGGAGATGAATATGAGCATAATACTATATTTCAATATTTCCAACTAATACGCTACTTTTTGCAATTTGATTTAAAATACTGTCTCCAAGCCTGAAGCACATGCGTACAGTAGCCAGCCCTTCGGTGTTCTATAGGATGCAATGCAATTTGGAGAGTGTGCGCTGGAATTGCATGACATAATTCCCCCATCTTCGTTCCATAACCGGACGAACCGTCGTACGATCGTCGTACGTCGTCGAGAAACTGGAATAATTTGCCAGCGGCGGTGTTTTCGTCTGACTACAATTTAAGTATCTTCAAGGCTAGAGTGAATAGGCTCTTAATAATAAACCAAGCGCGCCTTACCATCAACGATTGCATCACAGGTTACTATCAGGCGGGATTGCAGTCAAGCACTAGCTTATAATTATAAAAGAGAAATTGGTTCAAAATCTCCTGGAGACGATAATTTTCTCGAGTAAAAGGTCGCCGCAGTCTTAATTCCTTTCATAAGTCGAAGAATAATCTCCTCCATAGTGAAAGCAATGGTTACAGCTTTACTGATTATTATTTAGCCACTGACAAGTAAGTCTTTCCACACAGGCTCATCCATTAACCAAACATAAATAAATCTCTTCTGTCAAAAACCATGCTAATAAAGCGGTGGTCAATTTATCATAAATTTTATGTTAGTATTTGCTTGTGGATAAAATAATAACAGCCGCACGGGTTGATCGATCAGGTTAAGCTACGCTTGTCGCGGTAGGTCTTTGGATGGGTGACCATCTCTACATACACGAAGGGGCCGTGCATCGAGCAGCACGTTAAGCCGTGAAGCAGAAAAATGATGCAGCAGTTATGTATTCGAGCGACTTTACAATCAAACAAAAGAAAATCAATAGATTCATATCACATGTGTGCTAATCCGTTGCTAAGGGACCATATCAGATTACGTATGAGATGGGTTTGTTACAATACTATTGACGTTAATATAAAGACGATAATTGATAAGGCAATGTTGGCACGTCATACCTTCTAGACAAGAACTAAATACTAATATAAAACGTAATTATGTCACATGTGGTGAAACGAAATTTATAAAAACATATATCAATTTTTTTTTATAAATTATAAACTAGCGCTTCACCGCAATCCCGCCTGATGGTAAGAAGTGATGCGATCGTTGATGATAAAGCGCGCTAGTTTATTAAGAGCCTATTCACTCTAGCCTTGAAGACATTCAAATTGTAGTGTGACGGAAACATCGGCAAATTGTTCCAGTCCCTCGATGTACGCGGTATAAAAGAAGAAGCGAAACGCTTCGTCCGGATCGTAGTGGTGTCAACAACATAAGGGTGGAAAGTCGCCGTACGACGGGTCGTCCGATGGTGGAACGGAGATGGGGGAATTAAATCATGCAATTCCCTTGCACACTCGCCAGAATGCATCCCATAGAAGATCGAAAGGCTGGCTACTCTACGCCTGTGTTCCAGGCTTTGGAGACCGTTTCGAGTTAAATCTGGGTCGCCAATCAGCCTCTTCGCACGCCTCTCCAGTAAATCCAAAGTAACCAGGTGACATTTCGCAGCGCCAGCCCAAATGTGGCTGCAGTACTCCACACACGAGTGGACCTGTGCTTTGTACAACATTAGAAGCTGCCCTGGTGTGAAGTACCGCCGGACCTTAGCGATGACGCCAAGTTTTCTGGCAGCCACCTTGGCCTTAGACTCAATGAACTGCCCAAAGTTTAAGTTCGAGGAAATCTCCACTCCCAAAAGCTGAAGGCGGTCAGCCGGCGGTGCACGCCAAGGATACATTTTGGGTGTCGTAAGAGGCGACTTAGGGAACTCTCACCAAGGAAGCGGGCAGTAGCGCTTCTCCTGTGGAATATCAAATCACTGCGATCTCCAACCTGCCTACTAAGCGTGGGGATTATGGCAACCCCCCCCCCCCCCCCCAATGTGGAAAGCCTTTGGGGAGGCCTTGCCCTGCAGTGGACCTCTATATGCTGAAGAAGAAGGAGAAGAGGATCATAATGAATATATAAAAGTTAGGTTTAGTTAGTGTTTAGGCTGTATAGTAATAAATTCTTATTATAATAATAACAATCGTAAAGCTAACTTAATGTTGAATAATACATAATATTAACTGCGCCTCTCGGCTTCAACCTCGTTTTTTTAAATTACTACTGGTTGTAGTAATATAAAAAATATATACGAGTAAGAGGAATTCGAAGACAAACACTGTGATTGGAGAATTTTATATAATAGAAGACAAATACATTTTTTTTTTTTTTTTGTTTATGCGAAACCCGAAACACGCGTCCAGTATTTTTATGTAAAAAATTACAAAAAGCCTTCATGAAAATTTACAAAGTTATGAGGACAACGCGCCGCTCGCCCGCTCGCGCCTACAAGCACGGCGCGTCGGAGGCCTAGGACACTGTGATCCGTCGTTCGACGTTCGTCGTTACGTTCCCTCGGTAACCACACTGCATCATTTTTTAAATATATTTGGGAAAAAATATTATATAGTTGTTTATTGTGAACCCTGCTATATTCAGGTTTCGTATATAGAAAAAATAAAGTTGTATAGCAAGAAAGTTACGGTCTAAAACTAATGTTGGGTCCAACCGAACTAGGTCCATTTAATTAAACCTGTGAACGGTGAACGAAGACTATGAGAGACTGGATATAATTTCGTGTTCTCTGAGATAACTTGCTAAGTTAAGTTGTTAGATGTAATGTAAAAAGTTTTAATATTATTTATTGTTAGGTATGTAAGAATAGTTAAGTTATTTTTGAGTTTATAACTGCACTGTCGTATTAGGTTAAGCCCTGTAATGGTTCTAAGGATGATAAATAAATAATAATCTATAACTTTGTGCATATTACAGTCAAAGTCTGTTTTACAAATTTGCACCTTACCGATTTTTCTTCCAACATTACTTTTCCAGGTTACCAGACATAAAAATACTCTTCATATGAAAATGGGCTCTGTTATGTTAATATAGAATCTAATTTTCATTGTTACAGGCTGCTCTCTGCGCTGACTACAGTGTGCCAGTGGATTGTGTAGCAGCAGGGCCAGCTCCTCGTCCCAGTTCCTTCCACGAGATATCTGCACCTAAAGTAAGTTTCATACTTCATCATCATCATCATCATTTCAGCCGAAAGACGTCCACTGCTGGACATGGGCCTCTCCCAAGGATCTCCACGACGACTGGTCTTCTTCAGGTCCACCTTGTCGGGGGCCTACCTACGCCCATACTAATTCGCGATTATAATGTTTACCTTATAGCTAATATTTTTCATTCTATGTTAAAGGACCCCATATTGAGGCGACCAGTACCTAGGGATTTAAATAAGTGGAACGACTTTGTAAAGCAAAAAAAATCTATGTTATTTTTTAATATGATAAATTAGTGCTTGACCGCAATCCTGCCTGATGGTATGCAGTGATGCAATCGTTGATGGTCAAACGCGCTAGTTTATTAAAATTTATTTATGATGTGTTGAGTGAGTAGGTATTCTTGGCGCTCTATTTGTCTGCAAAAAAACGTATACTTTGATCTGTTTAAGCAAGTGATCCAGGTCCTTTTATACCTACATTTTAACTCGGCCGGGTAATTCTATTACATTGGTTGTTGAAACTAAAACTCGTTAGACTGAATTTATTTTTAAATACCATGTACGAGTCTCAACACGCTAATCTAAATAATAATTTCAAAGAGCTACCTTTATCAAAATCGATAAGATTAACTATAAGTAATAATTACATAAAATAAGACTCGGTGTTAAATGAGAATTCAAGCATGAAATTAAATGCCAATAATGATTCATATCAGCTGATTAAATCATAGCTTTTACAGTGAACATGTGACTATACATATTACTTAACTTAATCTCTCTTCAGGTGAGAGGATTATAAGTGGACTTATCACTAATACGCACACTAACACTATGACGCTTAACTATGAGCTTAAGTGCTTATTGTACCTTTTTATTTACATACAATAAACTTCATATTTTCTTCCCATGGGGTTAGCAAATCGTCACAGAATGCGACCAGTTATGATCCATAATTACTACAAATTTCTTTTGTCTCGTTTATATTTATACAACTGGTCACACATGCACGTTTATTGGTGTGCTACGCACCTTCCTTTTTAAGAACATCACCACTCACTTATCATTTATTACTATACAAAAACAGCAAAAAAAGATCCACGTTCCACCATCTTTATAAATCACTCAAAATTGTCCAATGATTGAAACTAACTGAGAATAAAAACAATGTACAACAGAGTTTTCCCAGCATATTATTAGAGTAGATAAAAAGTACTTTATTTATTTATATTACAATAGGGTAATTGATTAAAAAAAACTAATTAGTCCGTCAGTCAGATTTCCAAAAAATACTAGATACGTATTTTTTCTTTTTTTATATAAACAAAAAAATTAAGACGACACAGTGCGTTGAATACTCGTCTGACGTCACTGCACGCTACACTTTTTTAGCGAGGAGTAACGTCACCAGCCACCACTCCTGATCTTTGATGCCTTTTATATTTGTCAATTTTTAATGATTTGATAAAACAAAATATACGTATCCAATATTTTTCTATAATCTGAATGACGGCCTAAATAGAATCAATTTTTTTCTTTCCCAGAAAACATCCCTATTGCATGCTGCAATTTATGTATAGACCAAAGCGCACAGCAAGCCAACAACAGAACATTTAACTACAAAACTTCATACAAAGATTTAACCATACATTTGCTGCTATGCATAAATATATCAACTTCTGAGTCCTGAGCAATTAGTGTGTGTAGCAGATTGATTTAATACTAGCGGGTTATTTACTAGCTGCGTACCGCGGTTCCACCTGCGTAAGTTTCGATCCCGCTGGAATATTGGGATAAAAATATCCTATGTGTTATTCCTGGTTATAAACTATCTGTGTTCCAAATTTCATTCAAATCCGTGCAGTAGTTTTTGCGTGAAAGTGTAACAAACATCTATACATCTGTATGTATGTACTTATACTCGCAAACTTTCGCATTTATAATAATATTAGTAGAATTCTCTACCAATTGAACATAGCTGGTTATACTACATATGTGTACCAAAAAAAAGTGAAGTGTTTGTTGAACGCGTTAATTTCTGAAAGTACCTGGTGAAGCCGTTCGGAGGACGGGTACTGAGCAGTTGTATTGCCGGTTGCGATGCCGGGTACGATGCGCCAAATGTTGTTGTGTCGGGAGTTTGGTAGTGGAGGGTCCCCAGATCAATCTCCCTCTGGCGCAGCATCGTTGGTCGTGTTGTTGGGTTTAACATTGCATCACCTTCTTCAGTTTTTTTGAGTGAATAGGCTCTTCATAAACTAGCGCATGGGTCGAGGGAACAAGAAATGTTACGCAGACAAAGTCACGTCTACAAAAGCTAGTTGCTGTTGTCGCTGTAAATTAAGTAGTCTTGGTAATTCCCACGACTAATCCAAATACATACATATCTACTTACTATCAGCACTGAAAGATAACGATTTGATAAGAATGCATAGATATCACGTTATCTCCAAAAATACAAACAAAGTGAGATAAACATTCCTTTAGGTAAATAGGCTGTGATCGATTTTTCGTATGGATACAGATAAGACACAGATGGATGGATAGAGATAAGGACGGCTGTAAAAGATCCAATAATACCAATCATATGCTAAATCCCTCTAATGTTGATTTTGCATGTTTTTCCAAAATAAAATGTCCAATCAGTTTTGAAGTAGAGGAGAAACTATGAATAAATATTTTAAAGATGTCTCCTAAATATGAAAAGACCCCCACGTATCTACGTGGGGGTCTACGGGGAGACCTACGGGGTAATTTCGTAACACAATTCACATACTGATGTGAATTGTCTAAATGAAATCTATTGTAATAGATGGCGCAATAGAATAAAATTAGCAATAGATTTCATTTAGACAATTCAACAAAATATTTTTTTTGCGCTATTTACGTTGTTGAGCGGTTTAGTTTTGAATATTAAGAACAATGGATAAGCAATATGCTTCAAAATGATTTAAACTGAGATTAATAGTTTGTTGTGCAATTAGGATGTAAAAATTCCATACTCCCCGGCCTAGCTCCCCAGAAGTCCTATGTCTATTGAAGGTTCCTCGGAAAATAAAAAGAAAAAAGTATTTTCTAAGATGATATTAACCGCTTTTCATATTAAGAATGTAATAGTTAGTAACAAATAAGTACTTAAATATTAGATATTAATGTATGAGTAACTAATCGCCTTTCACTATCGTAAAGTCACAATTAGGTACACGTGCACTGAACCTTTCAAAACAATGTATCTTATCTATACTAATATATAAAGCTGAAGAGTTTGTTTGTTTGAACGCGTTAATCTCAGGAACTACTGCTCAGATTTGAAAAATATTATTTTCGTTGGGCAGCCCATTAATCCAGAAAGGCTTTAGGCTATATGTAACATCACGCTGCGACCAATAGGAGCGGAGCATATAAAAAAACATATAGAAACCTACGCAGGTGAAACCGCTGGGCGCAGCTAGTCTAAGAAATAAATCGTAGGTACAGGTGACAGCACGTCAAGATACCACAATCAGTTAAATTTCTTAATTAGATTTTCAACTTTATCTTTAAAGAATTAAGGCTCAAAGTTGATTGGGAAAATTTTACAGTTTCGGATAGCTTAACCTGCTGTCGTTCGTACCAATCACTTATCAGAAAAATATACCTCTAAGTTGATAACAATTGTCGCATCGCCAGTGACACATCCCCATGCGGGGTATTCTTGTATCATCTTATTGCTTTATCAAATTATTGATAAAACCTACTTTATAAGTGTCGCAGCAGCGCTCCACTAAGATACTGTTATCATTTATTATTAATATTTTGAGGCAATAATAAGACTCCCTGCCATATTATTTTAAGATAACTTTTATATCGCCTGACTAAGTTATTAAAACAGATAGTCATATCGGCCATGACAGCATTACTTACCTACTCAATGTCTTTTTCGCAATTACTAAAATAACATAACATCACGCCTTTTTTTTCGGAAAGGCTGAGTAGAAGACGCCCACAATTTCGCCAGTTGTGTCTAAGTCTGTGAATGGCAGTGGTAGCCTAGAGGTATCGGCTGCGACTTAGAAGTTAAAGTTCGTAGGTCCGAATCCCGTTAAACGCTTCATCATCAAAATCATCATTACAGCCGAAAGACGTCCACTGCTGGACATAGGCCTCCCCCAAGGTTCTCCACGACGACCGGTCCTGCGCCTCCCGCATCCAGCGGTTTCCCGCGACCTTCACCAGGTCGTCGGTCCACCCACGCTACGTCTTCCGATGCGTGGTCGCCACTCGAGAACCCGTCGGTCCCATCGGCTTCGGTCCTACGGGCAATGTGCGTTGTGTAAATTATTTTACCACCACTGCTCGCAACACGGTGAAGGGAAACATCGTCAGTAAACCGGCATGTCCTAGAGTCAAAAACTTCGAAAACATGTAACATCTATCAACACGAACTGGGCCCGCGTGATAGATTACGGCCCAATCCCTCTAACCGAGAGGAGGATTGAGTCCTAACAGGAGGAACAATAAGAAGGAATCTAGAATTATGCTTAATGTCAATTGGTTGGCACAAACCCAGACTCAGCGCTGCTACAGAGAAATTCCAGACAAAAAAACCCCAATAAAACTTTACCTGTCCTGGAAATCTAACCCAGAACCTCATGGTCAGTGGTAGCGCTTGCGACTACTAGGTCTACAAGGCAGGCCACAATTCGACGACATGGTTGACGCAGTGTCTGTGCGAGCTCAGCTGCGCTGCGTGGTGCAAATAATTATGATAAAAAGATTGGAAATTAACTTATTCTTTCATATTCATACCTAATAGTTCAGTTTACGATACAATTTCAAACATTTTTAAGACTTTTTAAATAGTTCTTCATGACTGTCAACATAAAATTGTAATTTTTTTAACTTGAAATAATATCAATTTGAAACGTAAATTTTAATATATCTTAAGTATGCTATTGCATAATCCTGTACCTCAATTTTAAGAGTACAACGCAGTAAAGGTAACAAAGTGTGTACCAAATCTAACCCCATTTGTTGAAGTGATTTCATTCAGTGGGGTAAGCCTACGGAGGAAATACAGAGGGCAAAGCCCATAAAATCTTAATGGCTGACATAAAATCTTATAAAAACTCATACAATCTCCGCTATTTTCATATTCAGTCCAAAATAAAGTGCGTCAGTTGTTTTCGTTTGACATTGAACTCGTTAGGTCACCTTTTATTTTAGGTGATATAAATTCGTAAGGATTGTGTGCGATTTATGTAGAAATAGAATCGGCCTTGAATGGAGTTGTTCTAACTTAACTCTGATGAGTCAACAAATTCTGTTTATGCGAATCCTGAATATGGTTTGTTCAGAATAAGCAACTGAATCGATTCCAATAATTTTTACACCATGTTATATTTTTTCACAAATACATTTAGAAATTGTTACAGAGTGGTTACCGAGCGGTTACGATAGAGAACCACAGTACTTGCGCGCGCGCCACAGCTGACGCCAGAGGTCAACGCACCGCGCTCGCCCGCTCGACCGGAGCTTTGGCCATATTTTTGTTGGGACAACCAAGTAGAATAGCAAGCTCATAACTTTGTGTTTTTCATTATATCTTTTAGGAATTTTGTACACAGATTCTTTACTTATAAATACTGGACACATGTTTCGGGTTTCGCATAAATAAAAAATAATGTTGTACATTATTACTATCAAAGGTCCTGTGGCTTAATAAATACAGCCGCACAAGTCTATCGATCAGTGGCCCTAGTCTGCTATTACAATAGTGTCAGAATAGTCGATCTCATAATGATAGATTTTGTCAATTTTCATAACCTACTAACAAAATGGCGTCAGTTGACGTTCCAGTGATCAATCACTGCCACTCCACTCCACATTAATAAATGCTCAAATTGAATAGTACTTTTTAGAAAATCATTTCTACTAATGATTTTTATAAAAATGGCAATACAGCATTCTATCGCTATTCCATCACAAAATGACTGATCGTTAAATTGATCGATCATTATGAATTTAGCAGGTCAAGAACTTTTGACACAATGACAGTGGAATGACAATGGAATCGTGTTGGAGTGACAAAATTAATAAAAATGGCAGTCTAGGGCCCCAAGTTAATCTACACTTGCCGCGATCGGTCTGTGGATCTTAACATATCCGAGACTCCTCCGTAGCTCGGAAAGCACGTTAAGCCATGTTTAGGCCCGCACGGTAATTACATAACACACCATCAATATCAATGGAATTCATTTTGACAGCTCAACAACATACATTACATTTTTACGTTGTTGAGCAAACCACTTTTTTCGAACATATGGAACAATGGATTAGCAATATACTTCAAAATGATTCAAATTGAGAGCAATAATGTGTTGCGTAATCAGGGTGCTGGCTATCATTTGTAGATCGCTGACAGTCTTACTGGTAGAAAGAAAACCTCGAAGGTCTGATAACCTGCACGCTTAGCTGTTGTGCTGTCTGCACGGTGAGCGCAGTGGTCAAGCCACTGACTGCTGCGCTGCGTGTCAGAATAAACATTTGTATGACCAAGTAGTTGTTACGGGTCTGGATGTTTGTGTGTGTAAGTTTATATGTTTGTAAACGCACCCAGGAAACAGGAGAAATAAAAAAAAATCTTACCAAGGGGTAGGTATCGCATAACCCAGTAGTTGTATAGGTCAGATAGGTAGGTACAAATAACGGTATTTTACATGGAGTATGGATGATTGAGGAGTATGGATTATTTTACATGGATGTAATACGCCCATCTCATAATATTTGGGAAAAGGCTGTTCTATTGTGTGCAAGGATTATCTTTCCAACTTTGCACCTTAAAACTTTGTTTCTGATATCTATATTAAAACCTAAGTAACCTGTGAAAACGTAGTGGATTGTGCATTTGATTAAAGCAATGTATACTTTTTGAAGTGAAACTTCTTTACGCACGCTTGACTTGGGGAGTAAGCTGGCGAACGCGTGACGTAAGCGTTCCGAAAAGTGATCGGGCAAGGCGAACGGAAGTTAAGTGGGGGATATAAGCACAGAGGCGCCCGTGGCGCGAGCTTGGTACTACAAGGTCTAAGAGTTTTTTTTTTTTTTCAATAAAAATAGAAGATTAATTTACTATTAATTTACCAATAAAACCATGAAATAAATTTAAATATTTATAGAAAATTAATATATGTATATGTGTATACATGTATAGGTATATTGTACACACACATATATATATATATACATACAGATGGAGCGAAAGAAGTTTCACTTCAGTCGTGTGGTCATAAGCACACTCGTATTTTTTTTGTTCTGGATCGGAAATCATCAAATGACGTCTCCCGCAGTGGGCGGAGCTGAAGAAGCATTATACCTAAATCTATCATGTAATGCACAATGGGGATGTTTCCTGGGGAAAAAAAAACTGATTCCATTTAGTCTATCATTCAGATTATAGAAAAATATTGGATACGTATATTCTGTTTTATCAAATCAATAAAAATTGGCAAATATAAAAGACATCAAAGATCAGTTATACTTTTTAAGTTGATGAGTCAACAGTTTAAGTTAAGTATGAGGAATGTTTATTTAAGTAATGAGGTAGGTATGCTTGATGAGTGACCGTAATTTGTACGAGTACGTATGTTAATTTGAATATATAAATTGGTTCATATTAGCCAGCCATGTTTGATTAACTCGGTATTGTTTAAAATCGTGGTAATAGGGTATTTGACTAAAAAACTAATTAGTCCGTCATTCAGATTATAGAAAAATATTGGATACGTACATTTATTATCAAATCAATAAAGATTGACAAAAATAAAAGGCATCAAAGATCAGGAGTGGTGGCTGGTGACGTCTCTGCCCGCTAAGAAGCGTAGCGTGCAGTGACGTCACACGAGTTTTCAACGCACTGTGCCGTCTTAATTTTTTGTTTATATGAAAAAAGAAAAAATACGTGTATGGTATTTTTTGGAAATCTGACTGACGGACTAATTAGTTTTTTTTAGTCAACTACCCTATTGTTTGTTTTCCCCAATAAAATAAAATAAAAGCTAGGCAGATTATGATGATGGTATCATTAATATCAAACCTGAAGTGTGTTTTGCAACTACAAGGTCAAAAGGAGATTTCATTTATCTTATTTTGACAAAGACTGTGAGGTTCTGCCGTTGCATAAACTGCACTTATCTATAAAAATATAAAAAAACAATAATCTGTTCTGATAAAAGTATCAGATTAACAATTTTATCATTATATCGACACAATGGCCCCCATTTTCTTCTTCACAAACTAAATTAATACAGTGCATCTTTTTCTAACTATTCCATTAAGAAAAGGCCAGAAGCTAAAATGTCAGTTTAGACCTGTCAAATTAGACTCCTGACGTAAACTGGCGTATTTTTAGTCGCCATGCTTATAATCGCGTCTAAACCGTCTATGGAGTATCTTAATTTGACAGGATTAAATTAAAATGTTATCTTCTATCCTTTTCTTAACAAAATGGAAAGAAAAAGATGCACATAACTTAAAATTAGTTTGTTTTCGTGAACAACAGAATCAGCACCACTGTTGAGATTAGGCCTCCAATCTCCATTCCATCCAACCAATTTCTCGTTAGTAGGCAAGACCGCCAAGCGATTCGCCGTGTTCCGGCATGATGTCTGGTGAAGCCGTACGGAGGAAGGGTCTGTGTAGCTACCATGAGTTTACATTACGAGACTCGATCGTCGATATCGAGCACGTTTAACTCATCGATTAGCCCGCTTCAAGGTTGTAAGAACTCTTAACCTATGAGAGCGCCAAGCGCGCTCGAGTTCGATCGAGTCTCGTAATGAAAACTCATGATAGCTACACTGAGCAGTTGTGTTGCGATGTGTGCCGGGTGCGACGCACCAAATGTTGTTGTGTCAGGAGTTTGGTCGTGGAGGCTCTCCAGATCAATCTCCCTCTGGCGCAGCATCGTTGGTCGTGCTGTTGGGTTTAACATTGCATCACCTCGCTGAACTGCCGTCTTCCTATTGACTAAGTTTTTTTAAGTGAATAGGCTTAATAAACTAGAGCGCTTTACCATCAACGATTCTAAAGCGCGCGGGATCAGGTGGGATTGCAGTCAAGCACTAGTTTATAATAATAAAAAAAAACGTCTTCACGGACTTCACCCTGATTGCAAAACAGACTATTATTATCTATCAATTGAATTATTTTGAATCATATAGCTAATCTATAATTCTACAACTCTATTTTTTCTTTATACGACATCTGAATATGTGTATATAGTTTGTCCAGAATAAGCAACTGAATCGATTCTAATAATTTTTACATCGTGTTATATTTTTCCCAAATACATTTAGAAGTTATTGTAGTGTGGTTACCGAGCGCGTAACAAAGTTCACGACAGACTATGGTACTAGGCGCGTGTGCACTCATTTTTGTCGGGACAACCATATAACAAGCTCATAACTTCGTGGTTTTTCATTATATCTGTTTGAAATTTTGTACACAGATTCTTTACTTGAAAATACTAGACACGTGTTGCAGGTTTCGCAAAAGTATACAAAAAATAAAGTTGTATATTTTCGAAAAATGTTTCCGCTAAACAATGTAAATAACACAATTAAAGTTGTTGAAATGTCAAAATGAAACCGATTGTTACCTACTGAGTGTATGACGTAATAACCCTTCTGGATGTCTTAGCCTTGTCAAATTCAATTAACTTAGCACCTTAGGCGTAGCCAGCCTTGGGCTCAGGGTGGGGCCCCCCTCTTCCGGTATTTTTTTCTTTTTTGGGTAATTAGGCACCTTATAGATCAGAGTACAGTTAGGCATTTTTCTCAGTATATCTTGGAGACCAATGACTGATTACATGGTGAAGGAAAACATCTTGCTGAAACTTGGACTTTTAACTCTGAAATCACCAACCCGCATTGAGGAAGCGAAGTTATTACGCTCAATCCTTCTCTGTATGAGAGGAGACTTGTATCCAGCAGTGGTACGATAAAAATATTGATGATGATGATGATAGATCAGAGCCAGGGTGGGGCAAGCGCTACAGCTTGCCCCAGTGTGGCTACGCCCATACATAGCACACCGGAGTTCACTCAGTAGTGGACTCCCTTTCCATAGAAGCTCCACAGTATTAGATTCTCCGTCTTCGCATACAGTCTATTCCAGCTGAACCCTTATAGAGGCAACATCCAGTATCCTACAGAAATATCACATAAAAAACAAATAAATGCTTTTGTAAATAAGCGTCCATTATAATATTGTTCACAAGTAGGTACCTACGTGGTGATACCTACGTTCAATTTTAAAATATCCGTAGGTGGTCACGACGGTGTCCGTATGTCATCATTTGGGTCAATGCTCTGAAATTATAAAAACTTAAAAAACATATACTGCACTTATAGTCTTTCTGTCTTTTCTTTAGAGTGAATACTACTTCAACTCTTCAATGACCTCTGTGGTTAGATACCACAATTTTGCCAATAACACGTGTAACAAATTATAGAAATTCTTTAAAAAGATTATTTCACAATTATAGCGGATATCGCCAATGACAGTTGACAAAACGGCCGCGTGAGCCGCCTACTAGGAGATTTCATGCAAAGCCATGATGTGGCTACTATGCTGCGATATTTCAATGTTCTTTATGAATTATTCACTGAATGCACTTTTTACTACATAAATCACGCGTTTTTATTTAGTAAACGACACTATAAATAATTTTAAAAGTCCAATGAAAAATGCGCGTGACACTCATCTTGGCTTTCCTGTCAAAAAAACCACACTTATAGTCAATACGTCCTAACTAGCTAACCATATATTTTAAAAACCTGTCAAAAGGTAAACAAATGAATCAGCCAATCACACGCTTCTTACAATCAGAGGGAATGAATTTGTCAAAACTTACTTCTATTTTTCCTGCATTTTAACATGTTTTTGACATATTATGTTTGTTGTCAGGATTAGACTGCGACTTTGTTAAATTGTAGGAATTCGCCTTCAGATTTCAAACAAAATAATGTTCCATCTGTAGGACAGAAGCAGGTATTAAGATCTCTTTTTTAATTGCTGCTAATGCTGACAAGTAACGTGGCAACATAATAATAAAGAAAATATTTATTTCGTAATAAACTTTTGACAGAAAAAGCATACCGATAAGAAATTTAACTTTTATAAAGTAATATGTATTAAAGTATGTGTCTTATAAACGAAGTGTGAGTGAGTGGCACACTATAATAATAAGGTAAAATATCAGAAGATTGTTTTTTATTATACACTAGCTTTTCGCCCGCGGCTTCGGCTGCATGGAGTTCGGTTATATCACGCTTTATAGATTTCCCTCGGGAATATCAATTTTTTCCGGAATGAAAAGTATAATCCGGACTTCTAACTTTACGTCTACAAAATTTCAAAGCAATCGGTTCAGTAGTTAAAGCGTGAAAGCGGAACAAACAAACTCACTTTCCCATTTATAATCATCATCATCATCTCAGCGTTAATCCCAGTCGCATCCGTAGCTTTTTAGCTTTGGAGTCTGGGGTCCGCTTTACCAGTCTAACTGCTGATTTTGGCTAAACTTCAATATTTTCCGTGAAGCGACTGCCGTCTGACCTCCACAACCCGAAGGCGATATCTAAGCATTGCAGTTAGACCAATTGGTAGACTTTTGAGGGCTCCAACAACCCGTAACGACTGCCGCTAGATGTTCGTATGGCAACCTGGACCAACGGCTTAACGTGCTTTCCGAGGCACGATCAGACCAGTGCATATTCATATTCATGCATACAAATGTTTGCACTGTGCGGGGATCGAACCCGCGTCTCTTTGCGCAACGGTCGCGTTCGCTACCGCTACGCCACGGAGGCTGTCTATGTACAATATTAGTAAGGATTCTTTGGTGTCTTAAAGATCGCGCGAAATGGTGGAGAATGAGCAAGAAAGCGGACCGCGGGTTCCAACGCGAAAGCCGCGGATGAAACCGGGACTAAACGCGGAGATGATGATGATGATTTTCTGGTGTCTTAATCATTTCAGACCTTCATAAAAAACCGCGTAGAGGAAGATAAATATTACTGAGTCATGGAGGTCAGTTGAATACATTTGAAGTATGAAACCACCGTCAATCCTAGAAAGGAAGAAAGGTAAATTGAGTATTCTGCAGTTATAAGATGATCATAAGTAAAATTACCATTTGACGATCAGATGGCGGCTTCGGGAAAGAGGTTAGCCGTACAGAATCTTCAATGATTTTTTTTTGAGGATGGGAAAGCATCAAATGGCCTGGCCTGCTCTGGGCGGAGCGGAAGGGCTTGTCAGACTTTTTTTGACTAAAACACACCAGTGTTCCTTCAGTTATTGGTGCGCCAGGGGTCATGGTATCTCTTTCAAATGTTTCAAACAACCCGTGGCCCTGGTAGGCAGCAATGGGATCAAGCTTCAGTTTGTATGCGCGGTTCCATTGAAGCATCCGAATATCATAATTTCTTACACGAAAACTGTTTTTTGAGTTACTGTCATAAATGACATCTACACATCAACTTTAGTATATGAAAAAAATACCCAAGCGGCAAAAAAGTACAGGAAAAAACCAAGTATTTAAAAGGAAATTTAAAACAAACTATGTACTGGCAATATATCAATTTTATTTCAACCTCTGTTTTCTCAAAAGCAAGTTTTTGGGGTTGGATCCATTTTGCATAACTACGTAAAATTATAAATGATGAAGAACCCATGTTCAATGAAGTTCATGCTTAACTTTTACATTCTGGGGACTTTACATTACATTTCTTCTCAGAGTTAGGAATTGCCGGCTTCAAGTAGTTCAAAAAAAAAAACATGACGTGTAAAAGTGATCGGTAATCCTACTTGCTTAATAAACGATTTCATTTCATTTCATTGTACTCAGATTAAAGAGGTGAATGAAAAAGTCATAACTTTATATCAAACGAAAGTGTACCATCTTAGTCATCATCTTTAAATAAATTTCACCCACAAGTGCACACTGAGCACTGACACGGACACCCACACAATCGTGAGAAATAAAAAATCAATGAACAAACTTCGCGATGACCTTTTCAAGAACGTTGGGTTGTGAAAGAGTGACTCATTCAGTCATTCAACTCTCCGTCGTAATTCTACTACGGACGTAAAACACGATGCTTATTCCACTGCTTCTTTTGATATCATTCTTTTTACCAGATCCCCGTAAGTTGGTCAGCAGGCAAGCAATGGAATAAAAACTTCGTAACTGAAACTTTTCATCCCAAGTTTTCGGGATAGCGACTTGAAGTGTTAGTCGGTCAGTCTACTTGCTCACTCGACTCGAACGTAGTTATCCTTTTTAAGTTGATGAGTCAACAGTTTAAGTTAAGTATGAGGAATGTTTATTTAAGTAATGAGGTAGGTATGTTTGACGAGTGACCGTAATTTGTACGAGTACGTATGTTAATTTGAATATATAAATTGGTTCGTATTAGTCAGCCCCAAAGACTATAAAACCACTTGACTGCGTATACAGTGCCCCGACGCTCGAAAACTATTAGTATTTTGTCGCCTATGTATAGGCTAGGGCACTAGTAACCATTTTAGTTGTGTCCAAGTGTTAGACCTGTGTGCACGTTAAATTAATACAATTATTTGATAATTATCATAGACTTTTTATGCAATTACAACGTATCAAAATGCCTTCATGCGCGGTGAAGTGGTGTGGGAAACACTCCAAGACATCTAGTTACAAAAAGGATGGCATAACTTTTCATCGGTAAGTAAACAGTACGAAAAATTATTTTTGATTTATTCAGATTATGAGTAACCGCAGGGGTCTATTTAAAATGGTTTAT
Organism: Sesamia inferens; assembly: GCA_037179545.1. Lineage (NCBI taxonomy): Eukaryota > Metazoa > Arthropoda > Insecta > Lepidoptera > Noctuidae > Sesamia > Sesamia inferens. The sequence continues at coordinate 18,513,979 of CM073933.1, read as the reverse complement.
GGGTAAACAAGCACATTTTTGATTTGCGCGTTGATGTCTTTTGAAAATGTCTCGTTCTTGCATTAGAAAATTTTAATGTTTCTATCCCTTTTTTTCCTGTTGTATGTTTATCGTAAAAAATAGTGCTGCTACCTTTAATAGCTGAAAGTTGATATCGAAAATTATAAAATTAAAATTAATAAAACAAATATTCAATTTATTAATACTCGACATGTTTAATTACAGAGTTTATTATCAAATAGACAAGTGCACGCTGAAGCTAATACATCAACTGAAGGCCAGACTCCTTTGCAGTGTTTTCCAATGAATGATAGTAACGTTTTAAAGTCTTCACATAATTATGAATTTCCCGTAAGGTTTATTTTTTCATTCAACTGAATATTTCTGCAAAATTAAATATTAATAATTCTTGTTACCTAATTTATCTTCTTATTTAATTATTTTCTTATATAATTATTATTATATTTCAGAGTTCAACAATAAGTAACAAAGAAATAGTAGACCCAGCAGTTGTAGATCTGACTCCTCGTAAACGAAAAATGAAACGACACATAGACCATCTTATATATTCTCTTAGTAAAAAAAAGAAAGAGGTTAAGAGGCTTCAAGATAAAACAAGGTCATTGGTTAAAAAAAAAATGTGAATTTAAAAGAAATTTTGAATACTTTGACCAAAAAATCTTATATAACTCAAGAAAATGAAGACATTTTAAGTCATATAGGTGTACAAAATCAAGAAATTGTTAAACGCCAAATATTGAAATCAAAAAAAGGACATATACCCAAAATCAAATACTCACCGGAGTTACGAGCAATCTCCTTGACATTGCATTTTTATTCCCCGAAAGCGTATAATTTCGTTAGACAAACTTTCAGCACATGTACTTTAAGAAGTTGGTATCAATCCATTGACGGTAAACCAGGTTTTACAAAGGAGGCAATAGATACGATCAAAATGAAAGCCAGAGAATCCGAGAACAAAATTTACGCCACTATAATATTCGATGAAATGGCAATCAGAAGCGGTATAGAATATCATCCCCAAGGCAGTGCGCCGAAACTCACGTGGCCATAGTACCTACTATAGCCACGTGAGTTTTGGCGCCAGTTTACAAACAGATTGTCAAGAAGATGCTAAAGAAGCCCTTGTTTTTTTGCTGGTGCCAATAAATGCATCCAAATCACAATGCCTTACGATTTCAAAAGGACACTAAAAACAAGTTATTATACGGATCTATCACAGTAATAGAAATTTGTCGTCGTTGTAAAATTTATATTAAGAGGGCGATCAACGAGTGTGGTTCGAAGGTGCTGTATTCGAAATATAATACCGATTATTTTATAAGATCGGTTTTAAAATCTCTGATTGGGTATAATTTATTTCCGAATATAAATTTTCATCAATTTGAAATAGAATCAACCAATCATTTAATTGAATTAGCAAGATGCATAATTCAAAAATATGTAGACGCTCGATTATCATTTTTTACCAAGAACAATCAGGACCCTAAAACTTTAATTCGAAAAACATATACCAAATTAATTCATTTTAAAAATCAATAATAACAGGATTCGTGTTTTTTTTTTTGTATTTGATTGATTTTGATTAAATATTATTTCTATGATTTTAATTGAGTATTTTTCATAATTTTATAATCCATTTCATCGATATCAACTATTTTCCCTTGAAGTAGAACAGCCCTAACGATTGGCATACCTACGCAACTTGACCAATTGCAGCCGCGCGTTCTTCCTAGTCCCCCCGGCCCGCGGTAGTGAGCCGTGTGCTTTGAAGAAATCCGTAAATACGCTCTCTAGTGGTTTTATTCTCTTTGGTCAGCCCTGTTTGATTAACTCGGTACTGTATAAAATCGTGGTAATTACGAGGAATACTGATTTATATATACTATAGGTTGATACCTGCCTATATTCAATGTTGAATATGAGCTAATTAGAACAACCTTTTCGATCTGACATTGGCACTGATTCTCTCTTTTCTTTTTCATTATATTTCGATAAGAAAAGGATAGAAGATAACATTTTGTTCGATGTTTTAATCCTGTCAAATTAAGATACCTATTCCGTCAACAGTTGACGCGATTATAAACATGGCTACGAAAAGTACGAACGATAGCAGGTCAAGCTACCCAAAACTGGCAGATAGACCCAATCAATCTTGAGCCGTATTGCTATGGTGACAAAATTGAAAACCTAATAAAGAAATCTGACAGATTCTAGTAGCTTGATGTGTACATCAATCAACTTACGTCAGGCGCAGACTAATTTGAGATTTGAAATTATTTACAGCTTTGGAGTCTGAGCGCCGCTTTTACCAGTCTAACTGCTGATTTTGGCTAAACTAAGATATTTTCCATGAAGCGACTGCCGTCTGACCTCCACAACCCGAAGGCGATATCGAAGCATTGCAGTTAGACCAATTGTTGGACTTTTGAGGGCTCCAACAACCCGTAACGACTGCCACTAGATATTCGTATGGCAACCGGGACCAACGGCTTAACGTGCTTTCCGAGGCACCACCAGACCAGTGCAAATATTCATATTTATGCATATAAACATTTGCAGTGCGCGGGGATCGAACCCGCGCCTCCTTGAGCAGCGGCCGCGTTCGCTTCCACTACACCTTCAGCCAATGGTGTCCAAGATATACTTAAAAAGTACATATAACTTTAGAAAACTAGACATGAATCTGTAAAAAACTTTAAATTATTATAAATTAATTTCATCACGGATATTGAAATAATGATGTTATTGGTAATCAAAACCACACGACAATTAATTACAGATATTAATGTCCAACGTAATATTCCAAGTATTCTAATAAGCTTCATTAATATGTTGGCTTCCTTTGAGTCACGAGTCACTGTGATAATTATTCCTAAAGAATTACAATCACGTACTCACTCATTGATAATTACATGCAAGTTAGAAACGCTATGGCAAAGTGATTCAGATAGCCAATTAATAAAACATGCTGTTTATTAGCCGGCTGTCGATTCCTTGATGAATCAGGAGTTTACTTGTGAGTCAGTCATTAATATCCCTATCTAGACGTCTTCGTAGTCTAGAACTGGCACAGTAGACCAGCGGTGGCCTGCTGGTAGATATCGACCGCAACTTACTAGTTGTAGGTCCTAGGTTCAAATCCCATCAGGCGTTTTACTTTGTGTAAATCATTTCATCATCATCATCAACCTTTTTTTATCATCCCACTGCTGGGCACAGGTCTCCTCTCATACAGAGAAGGATTGAGCGTAATCACCACGCTTGCTCAATGCGGGTTGCCAATTTCAGACTTATACCGACTTATTCATAAATGCTGCTTAAAGTTAACTAGTGATTAGCGATTCTTTAACCATTAAATTTTGACCTTTTAACGTCACTTAACTTAAATCATTCTTTATGAATATACACCACAATGTGTTTAAGGGGTTTATTCATAAACGAAGATTAAAGTTAAGTGACGAGCAAACGTCTAAAATGTATAGTTAAAGAATCGCTAATCACTAGTTAACTTTAAACATCTTTTATGAACACGAGTAAGGGGGATAAAGTCCAGGTTTCCTCAAGATGTTTTCCTTCGCCTTCAGTCAATGGTGTCCAAGATATACTTAGAAAGTACATATAACTTTAGAAAAGTTACATTGGTACCTGCCTGACCTGGAATCGAACCCGCGCACTCATACTTGAGAGGCTGGTGTTATAACCACTGGGATACCACGACTACATCATCACTGCAACATCGTGAGGAAACCGAAATGTCCTTGAGCCATAAACTTCGATACAGCCGATATCACTACTTCTCCAATCGAAATTAATTGTACTTATTTAGTGCCTATTTGTGTACTAAACGGTACTACCCTGAAACTGCTGAACCGTCGATATGTCGTGTATGAAAACTGAAATATTTAACTCAATAAAAATAACTCCCATAATACAAATCTGGGTCCATTAAAAGCTCACATAATTTAGATATTTATTTATTTATTTAAAGCACAGCCACATCACATACATTAAACTTATGCTTACTTTTCTCGGTGGTAGGCCATAACATCGGCCGCCGGCAGAAGTTACCACCGACCAGACAAAGCCTTGCCGCCAAGCGATGTGTCGTGTTCCGGCATGATGTCTGGTGAAGCCGTACGGAGAACGGGTCTGAGCAGTTGTGTTGCGATGTGTGCCGGGTACGAAGCGCCTAATGTTGTTGTGTTGGGAGTTTGGTCGTGGAGGGTCTTCAGATCAATCTCCCTTTGGCGCAGCATCGTTGGTCGTGTTGTTGGGTTTAACATTGCATCACCTCGCTCAGCTGCCGTCTTCCTTCCTATTCGCTCAGTTTTTCTGAGTGAATAGGCTCTTCATTTATTCATTACCATCAGGCGGGATTGCGGTCCAGCGCTAGTTTATAATTATTGAAAAAAAAAATGCTGGAGTAATCTTAATAACTAAAGGACTAATGTACATAACAATTACGGCGTACATAGCATTGATTTATATATTTTACTGCCTCGAAAATTACATTACGCTACACTAAGACTAATACAAACAAGACAGACTATAGTGAACCAGACAGTGACAAATATTTAGAACAAAGTTAAGAACATACATAATACAAACATTTAAATTACTTAAAAATAATAATGTATAAAAACAAACTATATTAAAGAAAAAAAAGACGTGTGGCACTCGGGGATTGCCGCGGTAAAGCTATTGCTTAGCATTTTGTATCAATTTATGCAATTATAATTATTATAATTATTAATTATAATTATTAGATTTACGGCGATCGACTCCAATTTACATGACAATCAGAACGAGCATGATTGGACCGCATTTAAATTTATTTTAAAGTTGGAATTAATTCGCGGGAAAAAAAGATTATTTCAAAATTCATTTGTATTGGTATTTAAAATAATTTTGCCAATAACACATGTAACAATTTATAGAAATTCTTTAAAAAAATATTTCACAATAATGGCGGATATCGCCAATCACAGTTGAAAAAACGGCCGCGTGAGCACTTTTTACTCTATAAAATCACGCGCTTTTATTTAGTAAACAACACTATAAATAATTTAAAAGTCCAATGAAAAATTAGCGTGACATTCATCTTAGCTTTTCCGTTAAAAACAAAGCTATTTTATAAAAACACTACTAAATTAATTTGAATAAAAGTACTTCATAATTAATTATATGAAAAGTTTTTAAGGTAGCCATGACAACGTCGATGACGTCTATGACATATCTCTATAGAAGACCTATTTCAGAGAGAAAATTAATCGCAAGTTTAGCACATCGCGACACAAACATACCGTGCCGAAGACTGCCGAACTGAAACGACGTTAGACGATGTACGGCCTTCAAGCCACACCTCCGTGCCCGTCGGAGTGGGGAGCGTGAGGTTTTTTCGTTACGGAATTTATGGATTCGGTCCCCGCGCTCAAGGCCCGCGATAGAAGCTATGCAATAGCTTAAAAAAAAAAAACTAAGTTGGCAAGGATAGTGTGATTGTTTTTTAATACTGCTAGCTTGTCGCTGAATAAATCAAGGTCTGGTGTGTTTATTACAGCATTATTAGATATGTATCTTAAAATTTGTAGATTGGTAAAAAGAACTGACTTGATCTTAGTCCCTTTACAAACTCGATCATCCTATTAAATTCCAATTAAGCAGGTTACTGTACTAATAATGTATTAATATGCATTAAAATACTCCACACCTATCAAGGCTATTTCTTTTAACCAGTTTAAGCTGACTTCTGATTATACGTAAAACCCATACGATGCGAGGTCAGCTAAATATGCATAGTTAAATGTGTAGCCGTATACAGTACCTACTGGGTTTCCCTTTTATTAATGTAGTATTTATGATCTATTTTCTAAAAAGATAAACAGTTTTCTCAAACTTCAGCGCCAGTCGGTTCCTCATGCCCAGTAACGAATTGTATAGGTAAGGGATTTTAGATTTAACATGCATACCACAACCACACCATATCGCAATGACAAAATTTAAGCAAACTGTGGTTACATGTTGCTGCAGCTGCTTGCAAGCTTATGCTAATTGCAAATATCTAATCAAATGGTCGTCAGAAGATTAAATTTTTGACGAAGTCGGTATCGCCTACAATACGGTTGATGAGATCTGTTTGTATAAATTATTCATTTTCAAAGTTATCCCCCGTCCACTTCTTATGGTTGTAGTGCGTAAATCGGGCCCTAAGTATAAAGACTTTTCAGATCAGCCAGAGATAACCTAACCATACATATGCCACTGGATTTAATCGGTAGCCAAATCGTGCGTTGTGTCCTATTACAGCTTCTAGATGCATCACTGCTAACATGCAAATCAATGAGTGAGTTTATTCATGCTCTGTTCTTTTCTATGCGAGAAGATGACTTTACCTTTACTTTTCTCGGTGGTAGGCCATAACATCGGCCGCCGGTAGAAGTTACCACCCACTAGACAAAGCCTTGCCGCCAAGCGATTTGACGTGTTCCGGCATGATTTCTGGTAAAGCCGTACGGAGGACGGGTTTGAGCAGTTGTGTTGCGATGTGTGCTGGGTACGATGCGCCTAAAGTTGTTGTGTTGGGAGTTTGGTCGTGGAGGGTCTTCACATCAATCTCCCTTTGGCGCAGGATCGTTGGTCGTGTTGTTGGGTTTAACATTGCATCACCTCGCTCAACTGCCGTCTTCCTTCCTATTTGCTCGGTTTTTCTGAGTGAATAGGCTCTTAATAAACTAGCGCGCTTTACCATCAACGATCGCATCACTGCTTACCATCATTATTAAAAAAAAACCTTGCAGCAGTCTGCTGCTGCAAGGTTTTTTTTTTTTTTTAAGACTGATTTTATTCATCAATATTTCGCCCTTTGCCTTGCACTATGGCTAACGATGTAATGATTCAGTCATCTCCTCCCCATACACGTCAAAGCTATGTGTAACCATTTGCGCCGGGGGTGTGTCATTGTTTAGACTACTGCCTATTGTTATATCAAAGTCCGAACACTAATTATTAATACTTATATTTCATAACAAGTATTGATTTCTAAACACGTCTGGTTGGTAGATGACTAAGTGTCGTTGGCCTGCAGTTATTACGGCGCAGTGTGAGACATATGTATGTATACATGTACATATACTATGTACGCCCACTCATCGTCACGTACGTAGCCTCGATTCGTGGTATTCTTCCATAAAGAGTCGTGCCCCCACGAGGTGTTTCCGTCGTTTCGATATCATTGGCCTTATCTACTTTGCTCTCGTTTTAATTAATGACGACCTAGAACTGCTTTAGCGTTTGGCAATCTAACATCATCAGTCATACAGTGAATAGGTTACTGTTATTATGTACACCATTTAAATTCATGTTTTTTATTGTATTCTTAATTAATTGTACGAATTGGTACAATTAATTAAGAATAATACATAATCAGCCTATATTGATCACATAACTGGGACACGGTGCAATCTTCGGGAAGAAGTATGCCGTAATAGAATAGAATACTCTTTATTATGTACACCATATAGATTACAGAACATAAAAAAAAACTATTTTATAAAGGGTGACACAATTGGCGGTCTTATCGCTAAGAACGACAGACTTTTACAGACAACCTTTGGATGGAATTCTAAGGGGAAGGATAAAGAAACAATGTAGATACTAGATAGTCTACAGTGTACTATTTGCATAGATTATATAATAAATATATAAGTTAAGTGTATCATAAATAAATAAAAAATTCTTTAGTTGGACTTGGGACAATAGTGAACAGTCAGAAAAAAAAGTTCATATTGACTAACCTTAATTTCTGCCAATACCTACGTCTGGTGTAGTAATCGCAGTTTCTTTGACTTTCGCTGCAGAACTTTCATTTTAGCATTCTATATATCCACATACCAAGAATTCTTTATAAATAACTGATGCTGCTCTAAGCTATTTTAAACATTCATCAATTTATTTTTATAAGTGCTATAAAGCTAAACGACGTTTTAATTTGTTTGATGATTAGTTTTCTAACGTTTTATTAGCGAGTCTGATAGTATAATTAACAGTCGGTTACTATTACGACTTTATTATTTATTATATATTTGACACATGACCCAATGATAAATGGTATTATTTTTGTTCTAAAAACTCGTTTCGTTTTGAGAAAACTGGTGATGAAATAAATGGCACAAAGCATGACTGCCAGGTAAAGTCCAAAATGATTAGGCAGGTAGCTATGGTATTCCCTAAACTCGAAGTAAGGTCATTTTTGTTCCACTTAACCATGAGATCATCTCTTTCATAGCTTTAATTTGAAGTCCATGACGCAGCTTGTATTCATATCATTTGTTTTTTTTTATGTTATTGGCGTTTGACGTAGGTATTTTGAGAATTGTGTATCATCGTTTTGTTTGCGGAAAGAGATAATTAATACTGTTGCTTAGCCAATATGTCTTTCAATATTTTTTTGCGCTTGAAAACATATCTCTATATTTATATAATGGTACGTGTCTATGCAAATTGAGGACAAAAAGGCTTGGGCTTGGGTTGCGTCCGATTTCTATAGACTGATTGCTCTTTGATTTTTCCTCTTGTAGTTTTAATTTGTAATTGTTTACTTTTTTTTACTCAAAGCCAGTACACACTATGTAGCCAAGCATATTGTACGTTACGGAATTGCATCGCTGACAGGGGTATTCGGCACTGGTGCAGCTACACATGAGCTAAACTTAGTATTCGGGAACACTGTTGGAGCTTCTGAACCTTGGACAAAAGTATTTTTGCATTGTGTAGATTCAATTTCTTCTTTTTCCCGCGCCTCCTTACGCAGCGGCCGCGTAGCTACAGCTATGCCACGAAGGCTGTTAACAAAGCATAAGGCATCTCCTATAAACTTCAAAATTACCTCGCTTTAGAATTTTGATGATCAAAATCAAAGCATTTATTTCAAATAAACCAGTTACAGGCACTTTTGGATTGTCAGAAGGTCGGTCAGTCAGTAAGGTGAAGCTAGTCGCCCATTCCAAAGAGTAGGTACCTATGGAGAAGAACGGGCAAGAAACTATAGATAAACATCCAAGACCCAGTTCAATCAGGAAAAGGTCGTTTTCCATCATGACCTGGTCGGGGATCGAACTCGGGGCTTCCACGTAGCAGGCAGGCGTGTTGACCGCTATGCCACGGAGGACGAGAATTTGAGTTCAGTATATCTTTTTCTTTCTATTTAATTAAGAAAAGGACATTAAATAAATAATAGTTTAATCCTGTCATATTAGTCGCCTGACGTAAATTAACTGTCTGTATTCCATACATAGTTCTTCAATTTTATCTTAATTTAACAGGATTATCTTATGTTCTTTCGGACTGAATGAGAAATCGAATCCGATATAAACTTTTTGATTCAAGGACACTTCTGAATTCTTGTAGATCTTGAAACTTACCAAAAGTTTATTTTTAATAAGATATGTACAATTCAATAACTAATCTATAAACTGTTGATGAATATACTTAAAACCCCAATAACTGTAACTAATATTTTATGTTAAGGACCTAACCTTTAAGGCAATCCTTGTAAAGTTTTGATTACTTATTAATTATTTAATACACCAAGCGATGTAAACTCAATTGTCTTCACTGTAACAATCAAAGTCAACGCCATCAATCTTGGCGAAGATAATATTTTATAAATAATTAATCACTTACTAACTTGGACGTTTGAAATGTGTGTCAATAATCTCTGCTTGAATGAATCATCATTACACTTCGGGAATGTCCACGACGAGAGATGAAACATGACTCAGGAATGACTGAAATGGGCAATCCCAACCTAGAATCAATAATACATAATATGATAACCTTAAGCGCAGTGTGCGAAAAATGAGCATGGCCTATCTCCCAACAGAGTCTCATTATGCAGATTCTATAAGCGCTACATGGAATCATAGTACCAGAACCATCATTAGAAAGCGTAATTTATCTTAAACTCATAATTAATTCGAAAATTAATGCCATTCATTTTACATCATGGCGAGGGCTCACAGTTTTCAGAGCTCACTTTATTATTGTCTATACTTCTCCATTTCGACTGCCTGAAAGGTATATAGAACTCAATATACTAGCAATTTTACTTATAAAATATGCAAGGAGGTTGCATTAAAAGCAAATGTTCAGCACATACCTATGTCAAATGAACTTGGAGCCCTAGAAAACTAATAATAATGCTTAAGCTTGATACAATGCTGTTTGCTAGTTTTAATTTTATTTCTCAATTCGCAATTCTTTCTCGCGTACCGTAATGTATATAGTTGGTAGGATAATTATTTTATTAGTTACAATTATGAACCATATGACAGTCACCATCTCATTTATTACCATCATCCACTGCTCCACTCATAGTAAAAGGGAATGATGTAATCTCATTTCTAAATTACATGGATTGCAACTACAAAGATTTATTGAACAAAGAGCTTATTAAGTTCTTTCAAACAAATTATTCCATGAAAGTAGTCTATGACGGAGGCTTTATAAACCTACCTAGAATTATTCCAAGGGAATATTGTATTCATTTCGTAGAAATTTTATAATCAACATTGTCACAACGAATACCGGTATTGTCGCAACGGGGAATCAATATCGAGTTCCAGGAATTTTACACAGATTCAGTTATCGTAAATTAAATATCACAATTACTTTTACGTACATAAGTTATAAATGTTTCATGTACTCTGTTCTCTCATTTCCTGATACAATCAGGCAAATTTTTGCTTCAATATGTCAGGCGTAACAGCCACATTATTGTTATGAGTTTTTTAGATTCACTATGAAATATGTCTTCTACTTCTTCGTCTAAATTTCAGCATCCTCTTTTAGCATCAGCTTCAAATTCATTAACCACTTGTTGCCTGTTCTTCTTTCTATATTCTTCATAGGAACAAGTGAAGGGCAGACCACCCTTCACCTTTGTAATAATGAAGTTCAAAAAGTGGTGATTCTCAGCGTAATTTGAATGAATGACTTTCTATTTGAATTTATATTATGATTTTCAACTTTGAAATTGGCAACTGACTTCAGCATCCTATAGCATAACACATTATTGATTCACATTAATTTGAATCATTTTGAAGCTCAAAAATGTAAATAACGCAATGAATGTTGTTGAACTGTCAAAATCAAACCGATTGATACTAATAGTGTGTTTTTATGGAATTACTCTGCAGGCTGAATTACTATGTTTTATTTTTTACGCCTTTGACTGATCTTCTGTGGTTAGTGTCCTCAGCTGGTTTTTCCTCATTGTGTCATATGAATAAACTATCTATAAATAGATCATACTTTCACAATTGCACAAAATAAAGCGGATATAATTAATTACATACATATACAGTATGTTAAGAAAACCCTGTCCGACCCATAAGGATAATAAAGGTTAGGTAAACACATGACGAAATATAATATAAAATTTTACGTAATCATAATAGTACCAATACAAATGAATTTTGAAATAATCTTTTTTTCCCGCGAATTAATTCCAACTTCCCCGAATTTTGGTAATTTTTTAAAAAGTGACAACACCGGTTTTATTATGAGCGAATAGCGATGCGACCACGTGCCGCATGCTCTGCCGCCCACTGCCCGCGGAAGGGTGCATAACACACATTTATTAAGTTGCCTCTTTTGCGCTTGACCTCATAGTGACGTGTACCTACGTCAGATGGTATCTCGATGAGACATAACCGAACCCTAATTGCCTAACAAACTATCACTATCAATTGGGATCATTTTGAAATATTTTGCTAATCCATTACTTCATATGTTCAAAAAATGTGTCTGCTTAACTATGTTAACGTAATTAATGTTATTGAACTGTCAAATTGAAACCCATTGCTATTGATAGTATGTTACGCATTATTATTAAATTAAATTACCCCTCCGGCCCTGCTTTTGACGTCACATTTTACCATGATTACATGAGTAACTGGGTTTTCAATAAACAATGTTTGGTACAAAATAGGTTTAACATGAATAAGAACGAAGTCTGTTTTTCTGTACTTTGAAGTTTTGCTATTCATTTATGAGTAATTTTATGATGATTGAGTTATATGTATTTGGGTTGTATTAGTAAGTGCTTTTTTATAAGGAAAAGGGAATTACTTGTGGGGAGCATTGACTTTATGAATGTTTTGTTTTTCTGGTATAGTTTAGTGTTCGGATTTTTCAGCAAATGTTTCGAAATGTTTTGGTAAAATGTATGCTTACTTGACAATTCCAGAAGAAGTATACATGTGACTGTATATGTAACTAAATTATCCTAAGCTGATAAAAAAATTTGTTCTTGTGTTATATACATATACGATATTTAGGTGTATATGTATATTTATTTTGTATGTTTATTTCTCAGTGGTAGGCCATAACACCGGCCGCCGGCAGAAGTTACCACCCACCAGACAAAGCCTTGCCGCCAAGCGATTTGTCGTGTTCCGGCATGATGTCTGGTGAAGCCGTACGGAGGACGGGTCTGAGCAGTTGTGTTGCGATGTGTACAGGGCACGATGCGCCAAATGTTGTTGTGTTGGGAGTTTGGTCGTGGAGGGTCTTCAGATCAATCTCCCTTTGGCGCAGCATCGTTGGTCGTGTTGTTGGGTTTAACATTGCATCACCTCGCTCAACTGCCGTCTTCCTTCCGCTCAATCTGAGTGAATAGGTGCTTAATAAACTTGTGCGCTTTACCATCAACGATCGCATCACTGCTTACCATCAGGCGGGATTGCGGTCAAGCACTAGTTTATGATTATTAAAAAAAAATAGGTTCGGTCCTTTCGGGGGAGAACTAATCGGTATAATAATCCGTAAACGGGCAAGTAGCTACTCTTAATGAGTTTGAAGCTAAAAGAGGATGAGGGGATATTATTGCCACTTCTGGGATACAGGCCTCCTCCCTGTGAGAGGGGTTTGGCTGTAATCCACCACGCACCCCAGTAGGAGTTGGCAGATGTCATATTCCTTCAAATTTTTGGATATCAGAATCAGTGTTACGATTAAATTGCAGCTTAAAATTGATTTAATCGAAATATTCTAGAAAGAGTTAGAAGAAATGTCGGAATTTTGTAAGTAGATAAAAAATTGTTTAAAACAGTATCGTAGATAGATATCGATTAGCTCAATGAATCATTTATGGACTACAAGTCTGTCTGCCTAAATGTTCTTATCTAGATAGATACTTTTACGTAATTGTGTGACAAAAATATATGTCGGCAGGTGTACGAACTTAGACAGATCTTGTCTAGGTTAATCGCGCCTTTTTTAGGTTGGGAAATCAGCAAGTGAGAGGTCACTTGCTGATTTCCCAACCTAACTGATTTAACAACCTCGCTCTGGGCGAAGCGAAGGGTGTCAGATTTTTACTGACTAAAACCCACCCGTGTTCCTTCGCTTGCCTGTGCGCCAGGGGCCATAGTATCTCTTTCGATAAATCCACGGCCCTGGCAGATCATCGGTCTTCGTGGACCCTGTCACGATGTGCTCACATCTTTTTGACGCGCATGTGGAACACAACGGCCTGGTCCTGTCGGCGAACTTGGTTTCTCATGCCTGGAGCAAAAAAAAAAAAAAATATCAAAATCAACGCATTTATTTCAAATAAACCAGTTACAGGCACTTTTGAATTGTGAGAAGGTCGGTCAGTCAGTAAGGTGAAGCTAGTCGCCCATTCCTATGGAGAAGAACGGGCAAGAAACTCCATGGACACTCTTTTCAATTATCAAGCTATTGATACAAATATTTGATTACATTATTCTTGTTGAAATCAAGCGTGTGAGAACGATGCAAAAATATATTGTACGCTAAGAGCGTCCATTATGGAAAACACACAAAAACAATAAAAAATAAAACGACAATTCAGAAATTAAAATACGCCGTGGCAGGTAAGAGATGTCCAGTCCCCTCTGACGGCGTCCGTTCACGAACATGACGTATGGATCAGCATCATCCAGCTCAACCATATTGAAGGGAACCTTAGCACGCTTGATAAGAAAATTTCTAAGTATCTGATCAGATCATACTTCCTTCATCCTAGAAAACTCTTATTATTAAACTTACGAAATAAAGCGACAATTTTTAAACTGTCTATTGTTTCGCAAGCTTTAGGCAGTTTTGCTAATAATGTTGTTACTAATGAGTGTGATGACCATATTTCATGTTTTGAGTCATCCTACAATACCTTGTAACGATCCGTTTATTACTCATTGACATACCAATCCATCTGTTCCGATTGACGCAATCTTTTCACAGAAAGCTGCGTACTGGTAATTTTAGGGCAGAGTCACTTTGCCCCCAACGCATGGTTCAGTAAGGCATGGTTGTGCCCTGCATCGTGTGTGTTCTAAGCTTTAAGTAAAGGGCGATCGCCGATTAAATAAAAAAATCTAAATATTTATTGTACATTATAAACTTACATGCGTAGTTATGAAACGTCTGAAGTAAGGTGTGTGTTTCCAATCGGTATGAATAAAAAAGAAGTGTATGAAGAAAAGCTCTTTAGAAAATTAGGGCACAGAAAAATCAACTTTGTTTCCAATCGGTTATGCGTCAGTATTCGTGATAGGTAATTTGAATTCTTGAGTCGATTTTTAAATTTGAATAGTGTAATTTATTATACTTAATGATTACATTTACATAAATTGGCTACCGTCATTACTTACTCCCATACACGTTCTGACGTATCCCCAGTTTTATTTCAGAATTTAGGTACTTACTTCAATATACATATATTCGCTAATTGCCGAATGTTCTAGGATTAAGTAATGAAGCTGTTCATTTCGATACAAATTTAAAGTATTACAACCGAATATCTAAAGTCTGGCTTATCTACATATATTCGCGTTTAGACATTTAAAGAGACCTTTTTACTGCTTTTTCAACCAATTTTAACATCTATTCCGTAGGCATAAAGATGGCATTAAAAGCAAAAAATATCATTAAAATACTCACTATTTACTGCAGACGCCATTTGTCATTCCACCAACGAAATAAAACTCATAATCGGTTGAGAGAACAGTAAATAAAGTTTTCTTACACGCCTAATATTATTTTGAAGGAAGTGAAAATAATAAGGGAAGTTAAAACCAATTAACTTAAATAATTATCACAATTGAATTTACATTTATAAGCCGAATATGGTCATTACATTACCATTAAAACGTTTGTCACAGTTCTGCTTCACTGAGTAAGTATTTAAACCATGTTTCAAATTAAATGACTAATATTGACGTCAACTAAACAGGTATTATATAATCAAAAATAATTTAATTAGATTCCATTGTATTGATAAGTGTGCATTACGTCTCCATGTTAGGCTAAATTAGCGAGAAATGACTACCTCAAGATCGAAATCCTATGTTTACGTAAGAACATCTATGAAAAACATTTAAAAGCGCTTCTTTGCTCCCAAAAATCCATACTAATATTATAAATGTGAATGTGTGTTTGTTTGTTTGTTTGTCCTTCCTTCACGCCGTAGCTAAGCAATCAATCGACCTGATTTTTGGCATACAGTTAGTTGAAAAGATGGAGAGTAACATAGGCTACTTTTGGTCCTAAAAAAACACCAAGTTCCCAAGGGAGATTACTGGAATATTTGTATGTGTACATCAAATATATCCTTACTAATATTATACATCGGAAAGTGAGTTTGTTTGTACCACTTTCACGCCGTAACTCCTGAACCGATTGCCTTGAAATTTTGCAGACGTAAAGTTAGAAGTCCGGATTAAATAATAGGGTACTTTTTATCCCGAAAAATAGTGATATTCCCGAGAGAAATCTAAAAAGCGCGATATAACTGAAGTTAACGCGGGCGAAGCCGCGGGCGGAAAGCTAGTATAATTATATACCTCATCAGCTGTTCCAGCATGTGACATCAATTGAGATTCAAATTAATAAAGAAAAAGAAATGAAAAGAACCTAGTCACTGAAAAAAAGAAAAAGAATGAATGGAAGTACGCTGTCAACGTCCCATTCAGAACTGTTAATCAAATTCGCTTGTCACTCATCGTATGTGACACTGACAGCTTCAAATACAACACCTGCGACGAAATGACTCATTATGTCCACGTGAGTGGTTGCTGTGCCATATGTGACCCAGCGAGAGGTTGGGAACCACCGGGGTGACTCACTGATAACGACAGTAAATACAGTCAAATGTAGCATGACTAATTGTGGTATGTGGAAATAAGATTACTGACATCTGTAATCAAGAGTAGATACGTCTTCCCCTACTACTTTTGAAATTTAATTTTTTTTGGTCTGACAGACCACAAAAGGAAAAAGTCTATTTTCTTTTATGCATATTTACATTGGTGGCTTAAAATAGTACCATCCCATATCCTCGCGTGGGTGTCATAAGAGGGGACTAAGGGAACTCTCACTAGAGAGTGCGGGCAGCAGAACTTCTCCTGTGGAATATCAAATTACTGCGATCCCCAACCCGCCTGCCAAGGAAACCAGGGATATCGGGATTATGACAAACTTCGCCAATGTAATAAAAGCCTTGGGGGAGGTCTTTGTCCAGCACTTGACCTCTGTATGCTGAGACGAAGTTATTTTTAATTAAAAAAAAAAGTTATTTTAGGATTCCTAAGCCTTTAGTTGTGCTTTGACTTTGACAGCTGAGACTGAAGTCTTCTCTACTCTCTATCTGCCTGTCCCCAGACTGTATCTCATGCACCGAAATAGAAGAGAATACTTAGACTATGAAATGACTTACGAAATAGCTAGATAGTTTGAGTTTTCGTAGGTGATGTATTGACTGTTTCCACTATAACAACTAAAACCAAAAATAAAAAAAATATTTTTATCTGCAAATCTAATAATAATATTTATTAAAGGATTAAGGACTCAGAGTATTAGTAAACTTTAGTGATAAATTTGGTGTTAGTAAACTTTGCTGATAAAGTTAGTGTGTTAGTAAACTTTAGTGAATAGGGTATTTGACTAAAAAAAACTAATTAGTCCGTCAGCCAGATTTCCAAAAAATACTAGACACGTATTTTTTGTTTTATCAAATCAATAAAAATTGACAAATATAAAAGGCGTCAAAGATCAGGAGTGGTGGCTGGTGACGTCACTGGTCGCTAAAAAGCGTAGCGTGCAGCGACGTTACACGAGTTTTCAACGCACTGTGTCGTCTTCATTTTTTGATTATATGAAAAAAGAAAAAATACATGTCTAGTATTTTTTGAAATCTGACTGACGGACTAATTAGTTTATTTTCGTCAAATACCCTATTATGTACAATTGAGCCTGCTAGGGATCTATTAATACTACTAATGTACCTACATTACAATTGCAGCATTAGCATTGATTTTGTATCTTGCCTTGGAAAAATTATTAGGAGGCTAAACTAATGTAAAATAAACAGACTAAAGTAAATGCAAGTTAACAAACATGAACAAAAGTCTGTTAAGGTGGTAGGCCAAAATATCGGCTGCCGGCAGAAGTTATCAGCCACCAGACCAAGCCTTGCCGCCAAGTGATTCGTCGTGTTCCGGGATGATGTCTGATAAATCCGTGCGAAAAACGGGTCTGAACAGTTGTGTTGAGATGTGTGCCCGGTACGATGCACCAAATGTTGTTGTGTCGGGAGTTTGGTCGTGGAGGGTCTCCAGATCAATCTCTCTCTGGCGCAGCATCGTTGGTCGTGTTGTTGGGTTTAACATTGCGTCACCTCGCTCAACTGCCGTCTTCCTTCCTATTCACTAAGTTTCTTAAGTGAATAGGCTCAATAAACTAGTGCGCTTTATACTCAACGATTGCATCACTGCTTACCATCAGGCGAGATTGCAGTCAAACACTAGTTTATAATTAGTTAAAAAAAATTCTTAATTGAAATTTAAAAGTAATAATAATAATGGCCTCGATTCTCTTGTACACAAACTAAATTCAATTTAAGTTCCTGACAATTTAAGATCTGTCAAATTGACGTATTTTGGTTCGCCAATCACGTCACAACTGTTTATGGAGTAAGTTAATTTGACAAGATTAAACTAAATTGTTATCTTCTATCCTTTTTTAATGAAATGGAATTAAAAAGATGTACTTAACTTAAAATTAGTCTAGTTTGTGAACAAGAGATTCTGCGCCATTAACAGCATAATAGCTTGTCGCTAAATATATCAAGGTCAGACGTGTTTATTAGGTACTGTATTATTGTATTCGTTACTCATTCGTATAACTGGGGATTGTAAACCGAGATTAGTTTTTACAAATGGTATATCAAAATAATACCTTTTTATTTTTAACCTTTCGTGTACAACTCTGGCTTGTACTTGGCCAGTTTTTAGAAATGGCCTTAAGAAGCCACGTTACGATGCGTCGGCGTCATTCGCAAAGTGCGTCAGATTTCCGCATCGAAAAAAAAAGACATTGTGTATTTCCGAGTTTGTGTGTAGGGATTAATTTATTAGGCGATATAAAAGGAAATATGACATATTTGTATTTTAGAGCTTTAAGTTTGTTTTGTTCGTTGCTTGAAACACTAATATGACTCTCAGATATTCCGACTTATCAACTTATTGTAATAATAAAAATATTATCTTCTGTGCTGATAACCCAAATGACACATTGACGTAGGGTCTCTCTGAACTCAGGGTCGCCATATAGATTTCTGCATGAGGAAAACATTTGCATGGCCTCAAGATTAGTTCCAAGACTAATGTTTGTTCATGTGTTTCGAGCATGCACTGGCATCCACGGCACAGATTATATCTAATCCAATGAGTCACTTTATCAATATACATATACGTGTCTGTCTGTTGAATGCTGTCCTTCTTATATATCGTCATAAATTATCAGACAATTTGAGTTATTAAAGAACTATTTGCGATGTGGCTATGATGTTTGAATTTACATAAACCTTCAAAACCTCTTTTAAGATGGAGACCTATTTTCTTTAGAATTCGAACATGCATGTTGAACGACCGTTTAACCTCAAATTACCATGAAAACAGTTTAAAGATAAGAAGGGAGCTCGTGAATAAACTACGATTTGTTACTTAACAACTGTCATTCAGTTGTGAGCGATGAAGTCATCGATAAGAGCCAAGAGGTCGCTCGACATCGAATAACGAGTGCATTCACCTTATTCAGGCTTAGATCATCACCGCTCGCTTGAATTGTTGCCTGGCTGCGATTGCCGATTTGTTGCTTATTACATTTGATACAGTTTCGTTTCTCGTCTATGGTTTTCTTTGATTTTTTGCATGTCATAGGAATTTCCCGAGTGTAAATTTTATAATACTTTTTTGTGACACCATTCTAAAAAGATTCCTTTAAAATAATGCTAAACCGTATTCTCCGCCAAGGAATTAATGCAAATATACATTCAATTTCCGTGACATTAAATTATTTTTTCGTAATAACAGACTCCCCTACAGCATGTTGACTAAGAAATATAAGAAAAACAAAAAAAAATCTGGTACTGTTCCAGATATGAGACATAATATTTCCTATTTGTAAAACTGACCTAATCCTGACGACAACAAACTGATAAGATCCTGCAGTATTCTCCTTCTCTCTTTTCATCCAAAAGTTTTCTTGTAGCATTAAGACCTTTATTCTTAAACAAAAAACCTATTATAAAGCACTGTTAAGAAAACAAGAAAAACTAAATAGGTAACCCTTTTTATAGTAGAAACTTATTTCTTTACTTCATTGTTACTAGTATAAATGTTGGGGTAAGAAAAGTGTTTTGTGGATGAGGACCAAGTGTACCTAGTTGGTGTTACTGTTTCAATAATTGAAGGAATATTCTTCTTATTTAGATAATTTTCCAATTAAGAATGAGTTTTAAAGACAACTATATTTAGAATAAATAATATATGTAGATATTAAGAAAAACATTTAATTACTATTTTAAGATATTTAAATTGATTGTATAGTTAAACATTCTCTATCTCTTCTTCTTCTTTAGCCTATGGATGTCCACTGTCGGACAAAGGCCTCCCCCAAGAAGGCTTTCCACGCTGACCGGTCTTGTGCTGCTCGCATCCATCGGCTTCCCGCGACCTTCACTAGGTCATCGGTCCACCTTGTTGGGGGCCTCCCTACGCTGCGTCTTCCAGTACGTGGCCGCCACTCCAGAACCTTACTGCCCCATCGGCCATCGGTTCTACGAGCAATGTGCCCTGCCCACTGCCACTTAAGTTTAACGACTCACAGAGCTATGTCGGTGACTTTGGTTCTTCTGCGGATCTCCTCATTTCTGATTCGATCACGCAGAGAAACTCCGAGCATAGCTCTTTCCATTGCCGTTTGTGTGACTCTGAGCCTTCGTATGAGGCCCACTTCCGTATCACTTTTTAGAAATAAAGAAAAATATTTTTTATCAATAAAGGGATATTATTGAACATGGTAGAACCTCAACCATAAACATTTAGACAGAGCTCTCATTTTAATATAACTTCATTAGTCACGATCTGTTGTTTGCTATTTTATTTTTGTTCACACTTACCGAATCGAGAGTGGGCGGACTCCATAGAATCAGGGCTGCCGTCTACTTAATCAAAATTCAATTGATGAAAAGATACATTTGTAATGGGTAATTCGTTTTCGCCTACATAATCTGTAGACCCCATGACATTATTACTGAGCAATGCATTAGAACCTTTCAATTATTAACGGCATCCCGGAATTTAAAAAAAATACTAGACTCAGCGATTATATATAATCTGGTCTCAGCGAAAATCAACACAAATAATGTATAAAGCAACGGAGAAAAGCTCATCAGAAGTGCTATTTGGTTTTAAACTCTTAAGCAAACATTATAATGAAGTTACCAAAAAATGATATACTACCAAAAAAAAATAACACGTAAAGAAAACACTTTTATTTTTTTAATAATTATAAACTAGCGCTTGCGATGCGATGCGATCGTCGATGGTAAAGCGCGCCAGTTTATTAAGAGCCTATTCACTCAGAAAAACTGAGCGAATAGGAAGGAAGACGGCAGTTAAGCAAGGTGATGTAATGTTAAACCCAACAACACGACCAACGATGCTGCGCCAAAGGGAGATTGATCTGAAGACCCTCCACGACCGAACTCCCAACACAACAACATTAGGCGCATCGTACCCGGCACACATCGCAACACAACTGCTCAGACCCGTCCTCCGTACGGCTCAGACCCATCCTCCGTACAGCTTCACCAGACATCATCTTCAGACTTTCTTCTTCTTCTTCTTTCATTGCCTCTTCAATCCAGAAGGTTGGCCGTCAGCTTCTTGTACTCGGTCTTGTTAATCGATTTTTTGATGGAAATGGTGCCGCTCCATCCCCTGATATTTCACAGCCACGATTTTCTCTTTCGTCGCGCGCCTCTTCCCTTCTACCTTGCCCATTATAATCTTTACGAAAACATTTTACGAAAGTTAAACCGTAGTACAAATATAGTAAATGAAGGCGAGGTAACAGACATTCAGTCGCATATGACTAGACTATGTGTCGACTTTGACGATGAATCATTACGAGAATTTAGACAGGCATATAATATTAATAACGTTTACAATTATACCAACGTAATTATGTTCTCACAAAACATTATAATGGGAACGTTGATATAAAATTGCTTCACCATTTATTTCCGACGCCTACACATTTTACACCGTTGCTCATCCCTAACTGTTGTATATATTTCATTGAATATGACATCAGCTATGGCGATTCTATTGAATATTATCAATTATAGTGTTTAGCTTTTTTGTCTGTGGGCAAATACGTAAACAAACTTTATGTCAATGGTAATCCCATACGTGTAAATGTTTATGATGATAATGACGTCAGATTTAAATGGACTGTTTTGATTGAGACGAAGGTCTATTGAAATATATACCTAGACTAAAGGTGATTTAATCATAACAAGAAAAGTAATAGGTACATAAATTCACCTCGACAGTGTAAGTATTCCTAGTTAAAAGCTTGTGTTCTAAGGAAATGATTGATAAAAAAGAGGAATACGACGATAGTTGAGTACAGTTAGAAGAAGAGGGAGAGAAATTTTAAAAATATAAATAGCATGACATCCTTCATTTTTTGACAGGTCAAACCTAATATTTATCTTCTATAGTTTTCTTTATGAAATAGATAGAACACGTTGCACTGATCTAAAAATTGTTTAGTTTATGAACAAGAGACCGCGCAATATTGTCATAATCACTATCGAAATGGAAGTCGTTACAATACGTTCAACACGTTCTCAGGGAATCAGCACCAGTTTCTAACTATAGCTTAGCTACATCCTAGAGAATTGTAGTTGAAAGATAAAGAATTCGTAATTAAGAGTAACTTGTTTGGCAGAACAACAAAATAAACACAACGAGCTTCTGTCCGTGATTTCATCGGTATGTTTTTTTTAGCATAATATAATAATAAAATAAGATTAGAAAAATATATTACATGTTAAACTATTTAGTAGTGTGGGGTACTTTTCACGACTTCTTTTCGGAGTTTTGGGTAGATAAATAGAAACGAACGATGGAGATTCAAAATGGAACTGTTTATTATTAAAATCCTAGCTACTATATTTACAAAATGGGTTGACTGGACTCTGGGTTGTCGAAGGAATGGTGGTTGTGGAATAAACTCAAAATTGACCAGCCAATTAGGTGTGAGTTTGCTGGTCTTCTGGCGTTCAGTGTCATCCACGCGCAATATTAAATTATGTTCAACACATTTCTGGATAATTATATTGCTATAATGCACAATTATTTTTTTAAACCAGAGTAGTACGGACAAGTTAAAGAGATTTGCGTGTTTAAATAAAATACAACTAATCAGCTTTATTACTCGTAAAGAGGTATCCGTCCGTAAAACTACATATAAAATTAAATATAGAATTTAAAATATGTTATGGTTAGCTAATAGAAACAACAAAAACATCATTACAAGCTAAATGGAAGATAAAACTGTCTGTCGATGACAAATGTTACGCCTATGTATGGATGACACAACTTAGTAAACATGTTTGGTGTTACATAAGCTTGACGTGAATTAAGTTATTTAAACAAATGAACATGAATTTGGATTCCATATTTGAATATAGAATGACAATTACACATAGGTACCTACTATTGTCCTTCCTTACAAAATGATGACAAGAATTTAGCCTCTAGTGTGATGTAATTAAGGTTCAGGCAAATGTAACATCTACATATTTCTTTTCTGTGCGGGTGGTGGAACTTTTCTTCTTCTTTCAGTGCCTCTTCATTCCTGAAGGTTGGCCGTCAGCTTCTTGAACTCGGTCTTAACAACTGCGAGTCGGAACAGTTTTTCGACGGAAGTAATCCCGGTCCACTCCCTGATGTTTCGCAGCCACGATTTTCTCTTGCGTCCAGCGCCCCTTTTCCCTTCTACCTTGCCCATCATAATCAGTTGGAGTAGCGCATATCTATCGTCTCGGAGCGTTTTTATAAGAGACAACAATTAAAATCAAATACTATGTAGACAATATACGTTGTACTCTGAAGCAAGAATCACTATAAATGTACTTACCTAAGTATATTAGAGTGTGTTCAAAAGCTCCAGACGAAAAACCAAGATGCAAAACGTTATATTTAGTTCATTTTACTATATTATGTCCTCTTTGTACGTTGTCTACTCATATTTAACAGGAAATTCTGGTTCGGGATCATAAAGGAAACACTATAGCCCATATTATTGTTAGTAACACAAAGGCGCTAAGATATAATAACAGAGATAAAGATTTTTGTGAAAGGTGTGAATCAGAAACAATGGTGTATCCTTGACTTAAGTAACAAAGTGAGAAACAACAGATAACTGTCTATTGTTTACTATTTAGAGTGGCTATGCTTAATGACGTCAGAGGTAATTCACGTAATTTTTAAGAACGGTCAGTCTGATTTTTAATTCTATCAATACTACACAATTATTGATAACCTTATGATATTAAAATTTGCTTGTCACCGAGACGACACTGCGACATTTGGTGACATTTTGAAAGTTTTAATTTCGAAGAATTGACCTTCTAGTCTAAAACTTTTAAAGTATAGATCAACTCGGCATATTTGTTTATAATTATCGTTTCACAATAAGTTAGATACGCAAAAACACGATGACCATAAAAGGTCGCCACATAAATGCCAAATGGCCAAACATAGCCCGAGAGGTCTTAAACTGTTCCTATTTTTCCACCACGTTTATTATCACTTGCTCGTTAACAACTACACTGTCGTTTAACGGTCAGACGTAAAGAACCATTGGTCACTAAACTTGATTTATTGTTGGCATCGCTGTTTGTGTTAGCGGTACCACAGTACGTAGGTACACTAGTTTCGAAAGCGCTTGCAACTATTTCTAATCTAGTTCGTATCTATTTTAATTACGTGCTGGGTACCAGAACCCGGCATTCCAAAGGCAAAATTGATCACTATACAGTTCTCTATTGTCATTGTTCCTTAGGTAGCTCAACTCAACTTGTCTATCGCGTAAACGACCTCAAAACGGCATTCGACCTAGTCGAGCGTAATCTAACATAACTCGAGTCGGATCGAAATCGAAACGCAAAAGTTTACGTTTCGTTACTCCGCCACCTTTAATATATTTTGTACTCTATGCTACAACAGTTAAAGTTCATAATTGTTTTCTATAATCAGGGACACGTGCGGAATGGAGGTATTAATGGAGTCGGCTGTCTACAACAAAGCATTCCAGCGCTTTACAATTCCGACCGGATTATTAGCGTGTTCGCTATCGTTCTTTTTCTACAGCGCTTCATCGCTGTCGTTGCTGTTCGGACTGCGATGACTCAAGCCTCGGTAAACAGTATGCGGGGCGATGAGTCACCGTTGTACACATTCGCGTATAGCGTTTGAGTAGTGTTGTCAGTCTACAGTTGGACTCGTGAAGTAACCGAACCGTCCTAGGCGTTATATTGCAGGGTTTACTGCCAAACGCCTAGACTCTAAAACATAATTGGCGAGATATAAGCTACTAGTGTAACAAACATTTCGTGTACGTTGAACAAGAACAAGTTTATGTGAAAGTGTAGGTCTAGTTTTGTAACCTGTGTGTGTGCGTGTCGGTAGTGAAACGGTCGATAAAGTTGGTGATCGTTCTGTGCTATTTGTGGATTCCTTACATACTTACTGTTGGATTTCGTAGTGATAACTTGGATTTATGATTTGACAATGCCGTCGAATAAAAAGCTGATTTCAAAAATGCGCCAGATCGCACAGTGGATTTTAGTAGTGCATGTGGTGAGTTCCTCATTCAATTCACTCATTTTGTAATCATGTTATCTCATGCTAATGTTTGGAGTAAGATTCAACTAACTATCGTTAATGATTGCATTTTTGATATAGTTATAAATGCATGATTTGCATTAAATGTAAGAAGCTAAGCATACAATGCTAATGATGCAAGCATGAGTGTCATACAACCATTTAACTTTTATTACTAGAATATTTCAGTGTGAATAATACACATAATTTTCTCAAGACAGTGTGCAAGGAGAACTAATCTATAATCGAGACAGTAGTAAGTAAATATTGATTAGATGCCTTCAAGCAATCCCGGGGGTTGACTTAACTAAGTTACAAGTTCAGAGAGCAAAGTTTGCTCCTCGATTCGAGAGGCAATCTTTTCTCTTTTCAAACGCGAAAATAAAATTGTAATAAAATACCATAAAACTTTTACGAACTCGATAGCATTGGGCCAGGATGCCATTATAAGGAACAGACAATACACAAAGGATGAATTGTTCTCCAGTAGTTCCACAAGTAATGAATCTAGCACTCACTAAATGGTACCCCCAAAATGTATTTATCACAGCTATGTTTTATTGTTCTCAATGAGCAGCATTGACAATTACAAAAGATTTATCACCCGATCGCCACTCCATCCGGTTTGCAGGAACGACATTAAGGTTCATATTAAAATTTTCAAAACCTTACAAAACCTTAGGTTGCCACAGATGAACAATGTTTACAAAAGAAAATTCGAGCTGTGTCCCTATTTTGAAGTCACAATGACGACCATAAAGGACTATTCAACCGAGTTTTTTAGTTCAACAAAAACTTGTCACGCTCATTGTGATTCCTGCAAAGCTTTTGTAGAAGCGACGAATATATACACAGCATTCATTCAAGTCCTAATCATCAGCTTAAATTCCTTATCATTATTTGTAAAGCTGATTTTCAAGAAGGCTCAGGGTACGATGACCTTTTAGAAGAGGTGTTGAAAATTCTTCCATAATTGCTCCCTTCATTGAAACAGTCGTAAGGGTCTACTTAAAGAGACCCCCGGCCCTTTTAGGTGACTCGGACTCGCAACTTAGTAATTAAGCTTATTTCCTCCGCTTGTTTTGTCGTTTCCGACAATTGTGTAGGTGCCCAGGCTAGTCAAATACACAACGTAGAACATTTGAATTTGGAAACGAAAATCCAATTTGGAGACTTCATTTTATGTCTCTCAATTTTTCATTGTGCCAAAGTAAACATTAATACTATGACTCGTTGACTAGACATGTCACAGACGCAGGGCTTCGCGCCAATATCGAATTGAAATGCGTCGTCAAAGCCCATGAAAGTGATAATAATAAAAGACAATCTGTTTAATTCAGTTGTATGGGACCTGTTTGCGGTCTTTGGTTTGCTGAACGTGACCAGACAGTAGCTGGCGGATGCCTAGGCATGACCGTGCCAATTGCCGACCGGCAAATGCAATTCCACCTAACGAATTCTTATGTTGTTCTGTTTTATATTGCAATGCAGTCTGTTCTGTTTGCACATCTGCGCAAAGCAACGGGTAAATACCAGGATCTTTTAGGATGAATCCTCAATTTCATATCAGCACGTTCCATCGTAACAAGAAGATAATTTATTAAAATTGACGTGTGTGGAGATTTTTACGTCGATAGTAAGGTTCTTTGTCGTCATCATTTGTTAGTGTAAACAAAACCGGCAATTGTGATGGTGACTCTATTCTATTCTATTCTAAAAGCTTTGCTAATTAGTCACTTTGTCTTTAATCCTTGCTTGCAAGGATGTAAGAAACACTAGTAGTCGTTATGTCTGTATTATGTTTTAACTTCACGAATCTACATATAATATACATATTGCTACAAATATCTTTTCCAGAAACTTACTTTACAACATCAATCATCCCCGTGCCGTAAAGCCATAAAAAAATGTTTTTGTTACTATGTAGGCAGTTGTTTGCTTTAGCAATCCTTATTTGATATTCGATTGATTCACCATCTAAAAATATTAGTGGTTGCGGAAAAAATTCACCAACAAAATGTATAACTATGATCTATAGCACATTACCATATTGTAGTCACGCGACACCGCGCTATTTTGGTTCGGGATCCCAGGAGGCGTGTCTCCGATATTAATACATCGGGTCGGGCCGGTGACTCATCTGGTCGTCTGAAAGCTCCGTCTTGTCCCACATCCTCCATACTGTTTGTATTACTCATACCGGGTGAACCCGGAATCGTTTATATGGACGACTTCGCAGTTATCTAGAGCTTGTTTATTAGTAACGCGACTGTCCAAGACAAATTATACCATTACGTAGGCAAATTCAAACAACAAGGAATCCCCAACGTTGCCAACACATTCTGAAACATCTCGGTCAGATATAAAAAGTCTGTACGTACGAGATTTTTATCACATGGTACAAGAACTTTTAAGGTCGCAATGAGTCACAACTAAGGACGTCAATTCATGCGTGCTTTGAAAATATATGCTCATTTATTTTAGATCCTGAATTCCACAAGCCTTACCCAATGTTTCCGAGAAAACTTTTTATATCTAGTTATAAAATATTAATGACAGTCTCCTTTAAACGATAGTGTGAAATCCAACTAATATTATAAATGCGAAAGTTTGTAAGTATGGATGTGTGTTTCTTACTCTTTCACGCAAAAACTACTGAACGGATTTGAATGAAATTTGGCATACAGAAGCTTTATAACCAGGAAAAATACACAGGATAATTTTTATCCCGATATTTCCACGGGGTCATCACTCACGCGGGTGAAAACGCGTGACCCAGCTAGTGTAAAATAAATAATGTTAAATAGATGACCATTTCCTTGTTTGTTCTTTGTCCGAGTCGCGACTTGATCTCAATCAAGGCCGGTATTGTTTATCTTATTTCGACTTCCTTCCTTAGATTACTCTTAGCTTTGAGTAAGACATGACGGTACCCTAATTTGCATTTTCTCTTTGAGTTGGAATTGGTTGAACCTGTAGCCAGCTTCCTTAATTGAAATGTACAATTTGTTTTTATTATGCGGTGAATCAGGGAACTCGATTTTAATTCAATGTTTCGGTTCGAGGTCTGGTCACGTTATTCTTCACTTTCGATATCCCTTAGTTGTTTTGTGGCTATGTTAATGGTTATGATTATGACAATAATATAACTCATTTACTGCTTTGGTCCGTGAATTTTCGTGAATTTTTTCTCGGTGGTAGGACAAAGCCTTGCCGCCAACCGATTTGTCGTGTTCCGGCATGATGTCTGGCGATGCCGTACGGAGGACGGGTCTGAGCAGTTGTGTTGCGATGTGTGCCGGGTACGACGTGCCTAATGTTGTTGTGGCGCAGCATCGTTGGTCGTGTTGTTGGGTTTAACGTTGCATCACCTCGCTTAACTGCCGTCTTCCTTCCTATTCGCTCAGTTTTTCTGAGTGAATAGGCTCTTAATAAACTAGCGCGCATTACCATCAACGATCGCATCACTGCTTACCATCAGGCGGATTTGCGGTCAAGTGCTAGTTTATAATTATTAAAAAAAATTAATGTTATTACATAATCTGTATCACCAGCAGTAGGAAGGTAATTGGTAATAGTATTTGCAACAGCTGTACCTACCTACCTATACGTAATACGAGTGCAGGAAGTGAGCTGTAGGCCTAGTATGAGTTTTCAATACGAAACTCGTTCGATCGTATCGAGCGCGTTTGACTCAGCGATTGGCCCGCTTCAAGGTCGTAAGAACTCTCAACCAATGAGAGCGCCAAACGCGCTCGATACGATCGAACGAGTTTCGTATTGAAAACTCATACTAGGCCAACTGTTGACTATTCTACCCCATTATACGATACAATTGATGAATGGCCAGACGCGAGCGTGTGTGCTTGAGCAGAATTCAATTTGATCCCTTTCAGAGTTAACCCTTACGCTTGAATGCCGGTATTGATTTGAATCTGTAAATAAAATGCTGGGGACGTAGGTACTAGTTTTGGTGGATATTTTTAAATTTTTTAGATAATACGCAATACAAAAAAAAAAAATCAATGCATTTAAAAACAATATAGTAAGTACATACTATAATAGTACTTTTGATCTAATGCTTCTTGTTTTATCTTCACAAATGATATGCAGATTAGATATGATTTGATAATACGTATAGTAAAGATCTTAACACAGTTTTTTCAGTTTCACTTTTGCCTGTCAGCGTTTTTTATTTTCAATTCTTATCATTATGAAAGACAAATAGGTACCCATGCTAAATAGAATTGATGACATATTTTAATTAAGCATCAAAATATGCAAATAAAGAGCCTAGAAATCTGTGTAGACATCGCAAATCATAACTGGAAGGGTGGCACGGCCGACGTTTAATTATGTAAATAAATTTCCATGCATAGCAAGGAATCGTTAAACAATGCGCCAGATGAGCCGAGCCTACCCTTCTATAACCAAAGTTTAAAAGAGAACTGCCCCTAGGGCGAATACGGATCACCCTTCAGTTCTTTTTGACGTACTTACGTCCAACTTTAGTACAGAATCCCATATAATAAACATGTATTTCTAATACTGTATTGCGTTATACATTTGCATAGTTTACGCGTTGCAAATGCCATAAAAGTATTGCGTAAACGGTGATTACGTAAAGTAGGTACCTTACAATGTGCGTACGGTAAACTCTTTACGTAAACAACTCTCGGTTGAGTCGGAATCCATCAGAGTTGCTACTAATTTAACCCTTAATGAGAAGTAAGAGAGACCCTTCATGACCGGAGGCGCGGAAACGGGTCTCATCACTGTCTCTAATGGCCTGAAACCCCCGGGTTTAACAGATATCATCTTATAAATAGATTCGAATAATAAAAACACGCAATCCCGTCTGAATTGTTCTTCCATTATTTTTTGGAACGTAAATTTTTAATTGTAAGTTTTTTTTATGAGGTGCATTTGTATAGATTTATGGAACTTATACACCAAACAGAGTTTAAGTGCAGAAGATATGCAATCTACAATGTGCACGTTTTATTCTAGAATGGAGTTTTATATTTATTTTATATACTACGTGCAAAATGCTTTTTTATGCTGCCCTTTTCAACATGGCTGGATGAAATAAAAGCAACAAACATCGCAGCAATGCGCTATAAAAATTTGTCTTCGCTCGAACTAAATTTGGCAGCGTCCCCCAAAATGTTATCACCTCATAGTATCGTCGATGCACACAATATCTCATAATATTCTTTATATCCGTCCCCATAAACAGAAACGGGTCGTGGTAATGACGCCCTGTTGAGGGGAGAGGACGTCTAACCGGCCGTTACGGTCGCTGAATATGTGACCGCTGCATTTTATTACCACTTTACTCTGCCACATAATCGACCTTCATGATGAAGGGCTTCTTTCCGACTAATAGTCGGTATGCGATGCCCCTTGTCCTACATGTTCGATGCCGGCTTTTGTCGGGTTAATTGTTCGATAAATTCCCGCTTTACTTATTAATGGGGCAATTTAGAGACATTCCACAGCTAAGGGTTTCCAGCCCCAAAATTCACAACAACAAAATTGATTGAAAATGGAACTGCCTATTCATGTGCCGTTCCTTATTGTTCCAGGTTGAATTCATAGAAGCGTACTGCACACCTCGTGACACAGCTCGCCGCTCCCCACAACGCAGCCGGCGCTCCCGAGAGCAGCGCCGCTCCCCCGAAGCCACCAGATGGCGCTACGAATCCCGCCGAACAAACTACGATTTTGACTCGTGCCGAAAACCTTACGAGTACGAGAGCCGTAGACACTACGGGCGGGAATTTGACGGGGATTCAGGGAGACGAGCAGAGTTTGACGCGGGGTCAGCAAGACGACGAGCGGATTACGAGTCCGCAAGGAGGACAGACTTTGACTTGTCGGCTCCTAGTGTCTCAAGACGAAGTCCTGAGAGTGCCCCTGAGGGTTCAGTAGAATCTCCGCCAGAACCTGCGCCGTCAGCGCCATTGAGGCACGAGAGGCAGACCAGACACCGATCTCAACCATATTACGAATCTGGTAAGTAGTCTTATTTTTACGAATTGATTACCGTAATGTTAGAAACGAAAGAGTAGGTGAAACAATGACAATCCGAAAGATAGCATATAGATGAATCACACAAAGCATAACAAGTAGTATTTTTATTAAAGTGCCAATTCATGCCTGTTGAGTTAAAACGATGTTTGTATCAAAAACTTAAAGTGGGTAGTTGATTAGATTAGCCGAAATATATTGCTGGCATTCTTCGAAGTGAATTTTGATAAATATAATATTGACATAACACTATTGCAAGCATTCACAAATCAAATTAAATTTTGTAAATAAATAGCAGTAGTAAAAGAAACTCAAAATACCGACATTAAAAAGAAACTCGAAGCGTCACTTCCGTTAGTTTGAGTAACGTGTAACAATGTAGGTATGCCTATAAAAAATTGGCATTTCAATGTTACCAATTGATTGGCAAAACATCCTTGAAATAACACAAAACAATTTGGATTACATTCAAATCAGCATGTTTGCTCACAGCAATTTTTATGCAATCCAATAAATAAACTGATTTCCACATATTTTAGACTACAATATTTAGAATTCAAGGCGAGATTCTTATTCGGTGAGCTTCAAGAATGTAAAATACAGTCTAAAAATAAACTTGGTTAGCAAGAAGAAGCTGCTCAAAAATGAAAACTTGGCGTTAAATAGCAGGATGGTTTCCGAAAAACAACAAAATTTCGTGCTTCATTTCACATGAAAGCTCTTACTTTTTTAAGAACATCCTCGTCTAGGACAGTTGGGACAAAAGGTCCATTCTTCCAGTGTAACAATCGTGGTAGAGCCTAGTTAGGCCATTGTGTTTTCACTATGGTTAGAGTTATACACTTCTGCCTTTATTAAAAAAAGAAAACTGTCTCCTCGGAAATAAAAGATGCCATCTTTATTCCACAATCTTGGTAATTAGGTTAATCTGGTACAAGATTTAGTATGTGAAACTCGCGTTCACGGTATAATAAATAACCAACTGGTTGGATACTTTCCAGGATTTATTGGTAAAATATCGCTGTAATCATCATGAAATAATAGCTGTAAAGTAATTTTGGTTAATGATAGAAGCTGAATTGATTGATAACTGTAACTGAGGGCACACGGTCAAGCGCTAGTTTATAACGTTGAAAAAACAAGGAATTATGGCAATTCGGCGTTCCCTAGTTTTTAGTAAAACATTAAAATTCTACTTCTGTCAAAATTATATTTCGCTTCACCTAAAGAAACATTCCGCCTTTTTGTAATACAATACCTTGGCGTGCGACTAAGCCTTTGCATCAAAGTACGTTTACGTTATCGGAAAATACAAGTACTAAGCATTAATTACACGATTGCAGTTTTTTATCATCCAGGGACTTTCATTCGCTAATATCAGCTAGTATTGAAGCAACAATAGCAAGTTTTAATCAGCCCTTTTGTCGTTTGTCCGTCGGTCTAGACACGGCTGAAAAAATGTCCGGGATTTTATAATAACTGTGGCTTTTATTGTAAGTTGGTATGTTCGTGGCTAGATTAGTTTTTTTATTACTGTCAGTTTTCTTTGAATGATTTGATAACTCAAATACAAGGGATTCTCTTAGGTCCCAAAGGGACCACGTGGACCATAGGGGTGTCAATAGAGTTTAGATTCTAATGACAATCTTTAAGTGTGATACGTACGAGTCGATTACCTTTAACCTTTTACTGCCAACGCGCTTCAGAAAGACATTTAACACGTTAATCGTAGCAATTTAACAAATTTCGAGTCACGCGGCCTGGTCATCCACGCGGAAAAGTAATTACGTCACGTAATGACGTCACTTACCCTCCCATCTGCTCTCC
Source organism: Sesamia inferens (assembly GCA_037179545.1). Classification (NCBI taxonomy): domain Eukaryota; kingdom Metazoa; phylum Arthropoda; class Insecta; order Lepidoptera; family Noctuidae; genus Sesamia; species Sesamia inferens. The sequence goes on along the minus strand of CM073933.1, from coordinate 18,480,830 downwards.
CCATGTCGCTAATAGACAATTTGCACAGTTTTTGACGTCGTTTTGTCAATCGACACAACGTGTTGAATGTATTGTAACTTCTCCTCTTTGATAATGGCGCTTTCGGTAGCGATTTTCATGACAATGGACCCGATTCTAATTTTAAGATCAATACATCTTTTTCTATCTATTTCACTAAGAAAAGTATAGAAGAAAACAATTTAGTTTATAGTCCTGTCAAATTAAGGTACTCTAAAGACAGTTTAGACGCGATTAAAAACAAGGCGACTAAACATACGTCGATTTTTGTCAGGCTCTGACTAACTTGACAGTACTAAACAACTAAGTATTTATCTTTTGTCCTTTTCTTAAATCAAAAGAAAGAATAAGATGCACTTAAATTAAGTTTAGTTTGTGAACAACGAAATTGGGGCAATGTGATTCAAATAAAACTAATATTACTAAAAAATAATTACGATTAACTTTTATTTAGGACGCGTTTGAAAGATGGCAAAAGCCTTCAACAATATTTTGACGACAGCAACTCCAAACTCGGTAGGTATCACAATAAAAGTTTTGCAAACTATAAATAACAATGCTCTACAGAATAATCTAAATGAGGCAACGGAAAATACGGTATTAAAACAAAAGAGTCGCAGACCTTGTTCTAGGGAGCGCATTAAAAAAAGTTTATTATAAAATGGCATACTACGACTGCCTACGATTCGTTAGTTTTTTCCTATCGTCGTGGCTTTTAAAATCCAGATTTTATGTTCATGATGCATTCAAAAGGAATCCTTTGTTATCCGAAGCAAGCAGTACTCGTTAGGGTATTTCGTCGTGCCTTTGAAATAACATTAGCTGTGCGTGTAGGCACGTGTTTATGGGTTTTAACCTATTCAAAACTAAGGTAATATCCTCCAGATCCAATTGAAATGGAAATGAAAAGTTTAAAAACGAGGGAGTAATGTCAATGAGTGTTGTTGATATTGCGTCATAATTCTATGATTCCTTAATTAATAATGAAATAGGTCTTACTGAATGCAAATAATCATAACTGCCTAGTGTGGTAATAATGTTATCGTGATAACTTTAAGAACATACGTAAAGTAAGCAGGGAGACAAAATATTAAATTATGAATGTTCAAAGCAAATATAATATAAAATTTTGCAAAACAATTTAATCAATATGCATAATATCTCCGAAACAGGACGTTTATCAAAGCATCCTTTGTCCTTTCATTTCCCCCCTTCGAGGGCAAATGAATAATAGTGGAAATGATGTCTAATTTATAACCATAGAAATTTGCCAAAAGCATTTACGAAGTCTGTATACCAGCATCAATGAATTTTTGAACATGCTTTTGGATTCAAAAGAAATATTATACACTTTTATACGTTCTTGAAAAAGTCCTTTTGAATTCTTAACAATCGGTTGCATTCTTAAGGGAAAGTGGATTCACAATCCGCAGTTGGGATTTAAACGACGTCACTTGAGACAAGCTGAGCCACATCAGAAATAGAAGAAAAATTGTAAATCCGCGTCTGACTCTTTATAGACTTCAAATTATTTATTATGATTTAAAGCTACTTCAATGTAACTTGTATTCACGAGTAAGTTAAATAAAAATGTTCATATATTATTTTTGTTTTGTTTTAGAATCATCATCAGAGGATCGATCGACATCTTCAGAAGGCGAGGAAGAGGAATTCGGTGAATTTGATCCATTCGCTACAGCACCTTCTCTACATTCCCCAGATAGTGGTCGCTCAGACCCACGATACGCTAACGCGCCACGCAGAAACCCAAGTCCTTACTACTACGGTGATTTGTTCAAAACTCCCCAGCAGCAACAAACACCGTCGGCTCCTACCATTTCTACAACATCATCTTCCCGTGGCCCCCGGTACAGGAAATCAGCCAGCCTTGACGCGCCTCACGTTGCTCCCAGACCGAATCTACCTAAAAGATTCTCAGTTGCTGAAGATGGTTTCCGTGAGCTAGAGCGCTCATCATCTTCGTCTGGTGAGAGCGCGTGGATGCCGCCGAGGCGTCGCGGGCGCGACGCGGCCGGCTGCGCGTGCGCCGCGCCCGAAGATGTAGAAGAGCGTGAACCATCTCGCAGCGTCTTTTACGTGCCGGCGCCCTTGCCCCGCTGGCCGCAAGAGATGACCACCAGACAGATCTACGAAACAGCGTTCGACTGCAAAATTGCACGTTCGGATGATGACTTGGATGACTTCGATAGGGTTAGCAATCACCCTGCTCTTATGCAAGCTGAGGACCGCAAAGTTATTTCTTCCGCGTCATCCGCTTTTGAAGCCGTTGAACGTAGTGAACCAGATTACAAAGGTCGCCGCAAGGTGACTATGAAAACGGACAGTGTTCGACGATCCAAGATCCCCACAATTCGCCAAAAAAGGGAGAATGAGAACAACGCTTGTGCCTTGTCAGAGGAATTGGAAAAGGTTCATATTGAGGAAGACGGACGCACAGCCTCGACGTCTCAACTTCCACTTCGCGGTTATACACCGTCGCCGCCATCTACAGCACCTTTGCCAACAAAATTTCAACAGAAAGACGGCTCTGCCATGAATAGTATTAAAAGCGCCCCCAATTTGCCTCAGTCACAACCTGCACACCCTCGTCTTAAAGACTTAAGGTTGCCAGTGAAGTCACTGCGCGCTCGGGATACTCCCACAAGTAGCGATGCTAGCATGGCTGATGTCAAGGGTTCAGTTTCTACTGAACTTGATATTGGACAACGTCTAAGAGATTCAAGTCGCGAATCTCGCGATGGTGATGATGAAGGAGGGCAATCAAAAGACGGTATTTTTTTAGAGATTAAGGGTCGGCCCACTTCCGATTCTGATACACCTGAAATGAATCGGTACACGGGGCCAAAGGGGGTCGGCCCTATAATGGAGTTTAAAGGAAGGCCTGGGGTAATTCGTCCGCGTCGCAAGTACTCTAGTACAGAAAGTATGGCAACAAGCAGCAGCGGAGGCAGCATGGAGTCACTGCGAAGTAGTAATAGTGAAGGAGACAGGAGTAGTAGTAGTTCGGAAAGTCGCCATTCGTCTTCGTTAAGTTCACATAGTTCTGATTCAGGAAATGTGCCCTTCACAAAGTCACATCATCATATGCAGCTGTCGGGGTTTGGGCACCATCCAGCTAAGTTGCATATTCTAAGCCCCATTTCTGATAAATCTTCACAAGAACAAGCATCAGAAACATCTGACAACAACAAAAATAACAACTCACAGAAAGTATCTCCTGAAGACTTTGAAACTGGTAATACGATGCAGACGACTGTTGAAATTGTTGCCAAACCTAAACGACGTGCGTTACAAAACAGGAATCTTTTGAACCTTACATTTAGACACTCAACAACTGGCGATTCTGAAATTCAAGGCTCTGACAGTGGAATTTCAATTCATTCGAGAGAAGGCGTAGACTCACGAAACGCTTTCATTAATTTCAAAAACAGTAACACTGAAGAGGAACGTAAAGATGAAGAGGTTGATCTATCTGATCTTCCATTCGACATGCCCAAGTTGAGGAGACGACGAGCTGAAGCCGAAGCCGATATGCGAACCTTGCCATTTGACATGCCCAAATTGCGTCGAAAGTTACGCGGGCAGTCACTGCAACTAAACAACGACTTTGGAGGGGCTATCTCAAATGCCTCTTCCAGCCAAAGCGTCCAAGATTTAAATCAAGGTTGGTATTTCTACGTTTTATATGCCTTTAAAATATTCCCATTAGCTAAAAAAATCAAACCAAAGAACTTTCTCTTTAATAATTCGATAAACGTCAAAAGGATTTACATGTCAATCTTGTAAGAAAGAAGCACTCCAAGGGTCTGTCGACTCAAGTTGTTCGATCTCTCTAACTCGAAGCGACCGCCACATTATGCCGATTAAGACGTATGACTCCGGATTGCACCACACGAAATTCTCTAGTCCAACACGCCCAGCCAATATTTAATTTGCTTGAGTGCTTTTTGAGGAAACTTTTTCCTGTACATGTTGGGAGCAATTTGTAACCGTTCAGTTGAGTTAGGAGTTCGTTGCGGGCGACTTGCGTGTGGTTTGACGTAATAAGTGGTGGCGTCTTAGATTCAGTTAATGCTAACGACAAAAGTTTACTCACTTGACGTATTTCCTTATTCAATTTTGTTTCATGTTTTCAGGAAACACACACAAACCGAATTTGAAGTTGAATTTTGACAGCGGCAGTGGCGGTTCTGGCAGTTCTAAGGGGCTGCGTTTGAATTTGGGACCGATTGCTCCGCCTAGGGATTTAGTTGACGCTTCTCTCCCACTTGACCGACAAGGGTGAGTTGATTTCTTATTAATACCTCAATCCAACAGAACAGGAATACACCTAAATATTTTGGGAGCGGGATATGATTTTTTTCCAGAAACTAATATGTTTTTATTTGATTGCTTACAGGTGGTACCACGGAACCTTATCGCGCGTTGAAGCAGAGAGCCTACTAAGGGATGCAGATGAAGGCGCTTTTTTGGTTAGAAACAGCGAATCGGCCAAACATGACTATTCGCTAAGTCTGAAGTGAGTATTTCTACGTTTTATTATCACTTAGAGCATCCTATTAGTCATATTATTATCAATTTCAGTTACTTACGTCTTTGGAATATTTTTATGACTGCTTTGTTAATCTTGGTTTTTTTCCTTATTTTGCAGATCTACACGTGGTTTTATGCACATGCGTATTTGTCGAGCTACAGATGGCTATACTTTGGGGGGTGCTGCGACAGCTTTTCCGACTGTGCCAGCTCTGATGCGGCATTACGTCACTGCCCAGAGGCTTCCAGTTCGAGGTGCGGAACACATGGCACTGTCCACACCCCTACCGGCCGTCTTACTATGAACATCCCACCAGGAAAGAGATGGGTTTTAATTTTGAATGAACCTCTGTCAGTCGATCGGTCGGTTCGAAGTTCGGAATGGTGTAAATAAACAGCAGTCGGAAATCCAAGGTGTGATTTATTTTTTGTTTAGATTGCTAAAGAAAGCACAAGAGAAGGAGTTACTTATCGTATTTGTCTAGCTTTAGGAACCCAGTGAATAATACCAAAGAGTTAGAATTCAATAATTTTGCTAACGAACTGGCTTACATTTATTTGTATACGCTCAGGTAGCAATGTATTTATGCTAGTCCAGATTATCGCAGCCACATATAATATTACATATTATTTATTCGCATATAATCATTTTCACATTTAAATGTATACTGTGTGTAAGGAAATACGTACTTATGTTGTCTTGCTTCGTATTACTCATTGATCGTTTATCTTATGCATTGATAATTATATCTTTTATTAATCAATGTTAACTGTCTGTATATTATACGTTTGTTTGATATATATTGACGCAAACGATGATATTAAGTAGGTATATTGTGTGATAATTCCTTTAGCAAACAATTTGCGATGAATCATCAAGACATAATGATGCCTCTGTATTCATTTGCAATAACATGGCCTAAGCAATAGACTAGTAATTACTGCTATTGGTTTTGTCATAGAAAAAGACGTCGAACTAAAGGTAGACTTTGAACTAAATATTGTTGTTGTCTTGAAATGTAAAGTATAGAATGCTACCGCAAATAACTTAATTACGTAAGTTTGAAACTGAAGGAAAATTCCTTTATTTTCAAACACAATAAATACCGCATTATTAAGATACTTAAGTTTATTGCTGTAATGGAAACTCACTCTATTGCAGTCATTATTTAAATCGATATTGCCATGAATCACAAATCACGTAGATACAGGTGTGAAGAATCAAGTCTGAAGATGAATTCGTTTTAACAATAAGTGACTCATTATGATAACATTCAAGTTTATATTAAAAGCGCGTAAACTGCTTACGTAAAATATAAAATGTATTCAAGCAAGGTTAACAAATCAGATTGCAAACCGTGGAATATTTATACATTATTATAGCAAACATGAAATAGGTGGGTACAGTTGTCACATTGATGAGTACATGTAAAATAGAACCTTGATATTATAGATACAAGGTTGAGTTTAGTAGAGATTTTAATAGCATGAGTCACATAAGCACGTGGGTTGAATAGACACGAAAATAATATCGATTTAGTACAAAGCCGTACTGTGTAGACTTGATGTCAGTTGGATCTTTTATAAATTGTATGTCAAACATAGTAGATATAGTATTACTTATTAATATCAGAACCTCAAGTGTATGTGCTAATTTAAAAATACTTTGATGAATTGTCGAAAGTCGTGGTGGCCTAGTGGTTAAAACACCAGCCTCTCAAGTATGAGTGTGCGGATTCGATTCCAGGTCAGGCAAGTACCAATCTAACTTTTCTAAGTTATATGTACTTTCTAAGTATATCTTGAACACCAATGACTGATTAAATGGTGAAAGAAAACTCTTGAGGAAACCTGGACTTTCAAGTCTGAAATCGCCAACCCGCATTGAGCAAGCGTGGTGATTACGCTCAATCCTTCCCTGTATGACAGGAGACCTGTGACCAGTAGTGGGAGGATAAAAAGGTTAATGATGATGAATTGTCGAAATGTTTTGCTAGTAGACGATTAAAATGTTCTACAAATAAAAAAGCAAATACACTTGAGGGAAAAAAATAAATTGGCCAACATGAAGCGATAAGAAATAGAAATAAATTTTGATATAGCTTTCATACTATTGAATCATGAAAATAATGGCACATAACATAATAATATAAGATCATAGATGAAGATTGCACATGTTATGTAACTTTCACATGATGACTTATTTATATTTTTTGTTATATTAGAATCTAAGTAGAGTAACGTGATGGACTCGGGGCCCTCAATAATGGATAGTTTTAGTCCCTCTTCATAGTTTCATATCACTCGGTAGATTTTACAACGACTCTGATTGATGGCCAGTGATATATTCTATGGAGATGTAGCAGCTATATTTAATAGTTTCTTCTGTGATTTTGTGTTTGATACAATAATAAAAGCCAAAAAAATGTTGTGTATTTAAATTAAGTTCGTCGTATTTATTATGTAACGCATGTTCATGCTTAAATTATGTTCACATTTGTCTAATAATGTACAACAAGATCTCATGAAATACTTCCTCTGGATGGTTCAATTACCCTAGTGTTAATTTTGATTAATTTGTACCTGATTTTTTGAAAAAAGAAAACGTTGTTTGAGACTTAAAATATTAATTACGTTTTAACAGATTTATTTTGTTAATTAATTTAGTGATCATTAGAATAATATTAACGTAGATATGTATGGGAATGAACGAATTTTTCGAATGTACGAGACATTTATTATTGTATGTAATTGATTAACCACCGCAAAGCAGCTTATGCAAGCGTGCAACTAATTTTAATATAGAACTTAATATACCAGTTTATTATTAAGCAGTGGTACTTATTACATGAGAAGGGGAATCATTTGGGTCCAGAAATATCGTCGGTTGGCGATTTTACACTTCTACATTTTGTAGAAAACGTAATTTCTTAATTATCCGTCTCATGTACTTTGTACGAAGTATGATTAAGTAGTGAACGCGTAAAAGAAGTTAGGCTTAAGGTATCGGATGAAATTCTAATATTTGGAAGTTTTGAAAACGTGTCAAAATTTTTTTTCATGAGCGATGTAGGTCCCGGAACGGAGTTAGGTAAAATTATAGCTTATAGTAGTTATAATCAACTGTAATTTTGAAGGTGTAGTTTGAAATTGAAGATGAAATAAATTCCATAAAAATTATACATATATTGCTTTTATTCCTACTTACCTTTACCCAAAAACAGCATGGTAATTGCGTGAAACACAGAAGCAATGGATTTCATTTTGAAAGTTCAACAAAATTCATTGCAATTATTGAGAAGACACATTTTTTGTTCGCTCTTGGTACTATGGTCTACCGTTAGCTCTGTTCTGCCCTCGGTAACCACACTGCAACGATCAAATATATGTATACAGTATGTTAAGAAAACCCTGTCCGTCCCATAAGGATAATAAAGGTTAGGTAAACACATGACCAAATATAATATAAAAAATTACGTAATCATCATAGTACCAATACAAATTAATTTTGAAATAATCTTTTTTTTCCCGCGAATTAATTCCAACTTCCCCGAAATTTGATAATTTTTTTAAAAAGTGACAACACCGGTATTATTATGAGCGATTAGCGATGCGACCACGTGCCGCGTGCCCTGCCGCCCGCCGCCCGAAGGGTGCATATTTGCATAACGCACATTTATTAGGTTACCTCTTTTTGCGAAATAATATTTTTTTTTTTAGGGGGATTTTTTTTAGGTTTAGCCCGGTTTTGTATGCATTAGTAGAATCAATTATCGATACCTACCTAACAACACCTTCACGGGTCGGACAGGGTTTTCTTAAAATACTGTATAACATGATGTAAAAAATATTGGAATAGATTCACTTGTTAATTCTGAACATACTATATTCAGATTTCGTATCTTACAGTAAAAATAATGTTGTGCATATTACATTCAAACACACACTACACATACATGACACGTATACTCGCATTTCACTATTAAAAGACCGGTGTGATAGAGCCCTTATTATATGAAGGTACTGCTATAAGCTGCCCACACATCCAGACTACAAGCTGCTATGGAGAAATTCATGATGAAATATCCTAATAACCTCAGCATGTATAATAGGTAGGTACCAAATTATTGTCAAGTAATTTGGCTTTACACAACAATGCGTCAGCGGAAGCTATTCCCTTGTTTACCAACTAAACTAAATTTATGATCAGTGCATCTTAGAAACCGTGGCCCTGGAGCATTGGCAAGTGAAGAAACACGGATGGGTTTTAATCAGTAAGAGTCTGACACGCCCTTCTGATTTTCTATCCCAAACAAAAAGAAAAATATAAGATCAGTGCATTTTTGTCTTTCTATTTGACTAAAAAAAGGACAGAAGATAATATTAGTTTACTCCTCTTATATTAATCCGCGCCTGACGTATGAGCGAAAGCAGGTCGAGATGCCCGAAACTGTCAAATATTCTCAAACAAACTTGAGTTTTAAAGCTTTAGAGATAAAGTTGAAAATCTAATAAAGAAATCTTTAGTCGTATTGTAGCTTGATGTGATGTCGTATGTAGGTACATTGACGTTTGTTTAGTAGTAAAGTTTTTAAGCTCGTCTAAATTTCTATGGAGTAGGTACTTATTTTAATTTTGCAAGACTAAACTACTTACTATTTTACCTTCTGTCCTTTTCTTAGTCATAGGCATAACCAAAGAATTTGTCGTCTCATTTCCATTGTTAGTTACGTATACCACAGAACACAATTACTCCTAGCGGAGAAGAAGGTTAACTTCATAGTAAAAAAAGAAGGCGGATGTCGCTGTTAGCGACATCAAAGGTCAGCCCATAAGAACTACTGAGCCGCGGGAAATTTAAAACGTACGTCTTTTTCCTTGGTGATAGTTAAGTTTTAAGGTTTCTCACTTGTAACAAAACATGTACCAAGTTAGTCCAGTAAATAGAACTAACTTTTTTCACGTTTTCTTACAAGTGAGCAACTGTAACTTTACCTTACCTTATACTAATGGAAAATAAGACAAAAAGAGACAGTGCGTACTTAATTTATTTGTAACATAATTAATTGTGAGTAAAAAGTGACTCCAGGTTTTGGAAATCGGAACAACTTCACGCCGTCTTTTGCAGGTGTGCAGTTGCACTTACAACATTTCCTGTAGCTTTCCATTCTGCACCAAGTATAAGAGTCACTATCTCACACAAATACGAGTCACTATCTCAAACAAATAAAACCACGATCCACAGCACAGGAGTCAATTTCTCTTATAATACACGAAATCTTCGCAATGGATGAGCATGTGCGGTGCTCAACTTGAGAAGAAAATAAATCCACTTCAGAACTATAACGAAAAAGAACGAAGCGAACAAAACACAACAACAAGATCGATCGCCATATTGATTATTTGTTATATATATCTTGGTGTTGCAAGTTCTACAATAACAACTCTGCGAAGCTTAAAACTATTTGTTTTTGTAATTGATTATGTCAGTTATGGACAACATTAAATTTTTTAAACAATATTAATTTTCTCATTTTTATATTTTTTTATGTTTCTTAAGTATTTACTGTAGCAAATTCGCAATAATTTGTGTGGATAAAAAAGTGCTAATTAGAAGTACGAACATTTAATGACAACACTAGAAGCACTCACGCCCGGAAGTTATGTGTTGCCATTTAAAACGGCATTTAATTTTTGTTATGGCAAGATACTGATTTTGCCCAAAATAGGTATCTTATTTCTTCCATACTATGTTGACAGGGGCTGACGTATACGCAGAAGAGGTCACATTGGCTTTGGTTCTGTCTGTCCAAAAGCAATTATTTTTTTGGTTATAATATAAAAAATTACCATAGCATTTCACTATCCTCCGACCTCCATCAGCGCCGTCTATCGACGACGATGAATAATCTCAGACCAAAAGTTTTATTTTATGAAACTAGATGTCGCTTTATCAGCTACTAAAGCCTACGCATGAGCGCCATCTACAAGTTAGTTCAAATAGTAATACTAAAAAGTTTTCTTTCTAAAAATTAGATGTCGCTTTATCAGTTACTGAAGCCTTCACATGAGTGCCATCTACATGTTAGTTCAAATAGTATTTGATGCAGAGGTAACAAATTAAGGGAAACACTACCTATAGTTTCAAGAATAATTCTAATAAAGATACACAGATGTCACTGTAAAAAATCAAGGAAAGGTACCTACTGTTTACATTTGAGGGGCAATTCTCATGGGCACTCCATAATTACAGTAAGTCCCTTCTTTGAGGAGTGACTAGAGAGGTGCCACGGCGCCCGCACCTTCCGCCTACGCAGGTCCTCACCGGGCACGGCTGTTTCGAGAGGTTAGTTCAGGCGGCATAGGCAAGTAAGGCAGAAGCATACATCAGGGTGTCACCACTGTGAGGATCACCCTGAGGACACGGTGGAGGTCTGCCCGGCTTGGGTAAAACACCGCCATGACCGTCGTGGCGATCGGCAGCGATCTCTCGCGTCCGGCCCTGGTCCAGGCCTGGTCTGAGAGTGCATGGCGTAACCTTCTTCTACGAAGCAGTGATGCTAGAAAAGGAGGAGGCGCAGCGCCTGGGTGAGCGGGAATCCCAGCGCCCTCAAACCTCTAACCGCCGCAGGAGACGGTCTGGTCGGGAGACAACATCGAATTCCCGGACACCGTAGGCGCGGGCTTGCGGGCGGCGAGCAGTGGGGACTTCGCCGCCCGATAAGGACCAGGCCTGGGTCGACGGCGCGTTGTGTTTCACGCGTGCCTCAAAGAAATGTCAGCAAATCGTGACGGGGTCTACGACGACCGATGCCTCCTGGGTCAGGGTTGGGGGATGGTTAAAAAAGAAACCGTGGCCGTGGCAAGTAAAACACGGGTGGGTTTTAGGCAGTAAAAGTCTGACACGCTCTTCCGCTCCACCCAGCGCTCTGGGCGGCATTTTAACAACTTACACAGTCCGATCTCAGTATCAATCTGTCAAAAAATCCTCGAATTAAATTTAAAAACACTTTTTTTAGAGGTAGGTACCTATGTTGTATATATCAAGTCTACCTGTTATAACAAAGTTGCAGAGAGTAGTTTTTGCAGAAAGCTGCTCAATATATTGTTATTGCTGCTGTTTTAAACCTTAGTATAAAAATAGGGATAACCAAACAGCGTATAAGAAAATTCGGAAAAGAAAATTCACCGGAAAAGGGAATGTTGTAGAAGTGAATCGAATAATAAAACCTTCGTGATTGCAAAGTTTGTATTGGCGTCAGTAAATGAGAGTTTTTAAAGTTAAACTTTTATTACATCGTCTCAAACTTTTTCGTCTGTGCGTTGCATGTCGCGTGACGGTCGGCCGCGGAGTAGGCATAAAGTGAAAGGCATTCGTCAGATCAGCCAGGGCCAATATGGCGGCGCTTATAGTTCGCAGCAGCTGACCGTAGTATAAAAGTTTCACTTTTACCATGGCGGCTTCATAAGAACACACAATCATTTTTTTAATGTTGATGTTTTTCAGGAGAAATTTTGCTCTTTCTGTATAAAAAACAAACTTATTCAAAGTTCAGTTATATTTTGACGTTAGCGCAAGGTTGCATGTGCGAGCTTTTTTTTATAAAAAATGTATTTTTTGTGTATTAGTGTTTTTCTTTATGTTTAGGTACCCATTCTGTTTAAGTACATAATACCCGAACTCTTCGTTTTGCCTAACTTAGGCATGATTATTCAACAGTGATAAAAAGAATTGTCAGTTTGACATACATATTTTCTACAAAGAGGGTATAAAACAACAAAATTTATTCCTTAGATAAAAGATAGCAAATAGTTTCTAAATGAAGATTGAAAGATCTACTCAACATTAATGTAGGTAAATTATTCATTAAAAATCCTTTTAATCCTATTCATATTCAGAATCAAAAAGGTACAAAGTGTATAGAAGTGGAAATACACCCATTCATCTGTATAGCTTAGATCGGGTAGCTGTAACACCTACTAAAGCTTTAAAAAGAGTTGTCTATCCACAGCGGTTTCACAGACCAAAATTATTGAAACATTCCTCGATCTGACCCAATTCGGTTAGCGTCCGTCAGTTTATCACCTAAAAGCCATGAAACCTTCTAAGTGTTTCAATAAAAGGACCTCTATATTTGTATTAATGGCTCCTTCATTGAGACGTCATCTAACTTAACTTTTTTTGACAAATTGTTGTGGCATGAGTATATAAGTTTTAAGGGTAGCTGGTAGCATCTGGATGAGAGTTGCCGAGAGCGGAGATGCAAGCAGAGTTAAATGGCTTGCAGGTATGTCCAACAATGGATCGGTGTTGGCTGATAATGAATATAATAAGTTGTAAGAGTCAGGAAAGATTCCTGAGTGGTGACTGCATACCGGATGATGTAGCATTGAAATGCCTCCACTAGGACCGACAACCTCACGTGACGGTCGCAGGAATCCGCTGGATGCAGGAAGTACAATAGCGATGCTTGAGGGAGGCCTATTACCAGCAGTGGAATGAAAACTTTCCACAGGTACTTTATTAATTATAAAGTTGAAAACAAAAACTATTTGTATCTGTCGTCAATAGTTTTAATGCCCATCCCGTTTTCCTTTATTTGCTTCATTATTAACCTTTTTATCGTCCCACTGCTGGACACAGGTCTCCTCTCATACAGAGAAGGATTGAGCGTAATCGCCACGCTTGCTCAATGCGGGTTGGCGATTTCAGACTTTAAAGTCCAGGTTTTCTCAAGATGTTTTCCTTCACCTTCAGTCATTAGTGTCCAAGATATACTTAGAAAGTACATATAACTTTAGAAAAGTTACATTGGTACTTGCCTGACCTGGAATCGAACCCGCGCACTCATACTTGAGAGGCTGGTATTTTAACCACTAGGTCACCACGGCTTCACTAGGCCACCAAGACTTCTCTGTTTATTCGTACTAAATTCATAATTTTTGTGAAGGCTTAAAATCCAAAGAATAGTGTAAAAGCAGCATAGCCTGGTCTGGCCTCCTAAAATACCCTTTCATAAAGTCCTCTCAACATTGTAAAAACAAAATGGGTATTTTGTGATTTTTCCGGAAACATATTTTTCTCCACCCTGTTTTAAAGGGTTTGTACAAATTTATGTGGACTGACATATTATACCGTCTTCACAGACTGTTGACGAAGCTTTTGTATGTGGGGTTGGTGAAACGTTTTACATGTCAAGGATCGAAAGGCAATATTTTATTTCGCGGTTTCATATGTTGTTTTTTGTATCCAGAATGTTCCCTTTGTCCAAGCCGGAGCTGGTAAACAAAAGAAGACATATGTACGGGAAAGGCTTAGGAAGGGATGTGGATGATATACTGTGAAAAAATAATAATAACAAAATGTATGGAAAGGATTTTTTTTAAATTAATTTTTTAAAAAATTAATGGATGTTTTAATATCACGCATCATCCAGTGTATAATTTTCAAGGATTCAGTTAGCTCGGTGTCCGTTCCGAACTGTTTTAAGATGTTATGTGTGTAAGAATGCAGAGCAATGGAATTATCCATTGCTCTCCATATATATATTTTATTTGCTAATGTATTGACATTATATTGTTTAGAAATTTCTTAATATTTTGGCCTCATGTCAATGTTTGCGACTTTTGTAGCTTATCTACTTTCAATTGACAAATAAAACTCCAGCAAATAGGTATATCCTCACTTATCCTTTCCATCCTGACCAACTACACCAATTCTTAACTAATCCCAGACTGAGATTATCAAAGTTACCCCAGCAGGTTACTCGGGCTTCTTAAAACAAAAGTTCACCTAAGTTCACTTGGCTGTCCAAACTATTCGAAGTTTGTGATACGTAAGGTCGAACTTTGTGCGTGGTATAAGCACTTTCCAATTCCCGTAGGAATGACCCTTTTCCGAATATTATTAAGTTGACTTTGTTTATGAGTGTTTATTTAGGGAGCGTTGAAGATCGGAGCATGAAAAACTGCGTGTTTGCCGTTTGTATCGGCTTAATGGTAATTGCTATATTGCATTATGGTAATTGATTGACATTGACCTCTGTCGTTGTGTAATTTGGAAGGGACATTTATTAGGTTATGATTGTTGGGAAGCGTTGGAATTAAACGAGCATGCCTTGAAGCTCACTGTTCACTCTTGCTTTAAAGGTCTGTGCTCCACCGAGTTAAATGCAGCAAGCAGGTATTTTGGTCAGTCATCCCATAAATGCTTGCAATAGTCCATATATGTAGGAACAGAACCCCAATTACGTAACAAACTATTTGGTATTTGGTGCTGCGAAATGTCACCTTGCCACTTTGGATTCGGTGGAGAGGCGTGCGAAGAGGCTGATTGGCGACCCAGACTTAACTCGAAACGATCTCCAAAGTCTGGAGCACAGGCGTAGAGTAGCCAGCCTTTCGGTTTTCTATAGGATGCATTCTGGCGAGTGTGCAAGGGAATTGCATGATTTAATTCCCCCATCTCCGTCCCATCATCGGACGACCCGTCGTACGGCGAGTTTCCACCCTTACGTTGTTGACACCACTGCGATCCGGAGGAAGCGTTTTGCTTCCTCCTTTATACCGCGTACATCGAGGGACTGGAACAATTTGCCAGCGTCGGTGTTTCCGTCAAAATACAATTTGAGTGTCTTCAAGGTTAGAGTGAATAGGCTCTTAATAAACTAGCGCGCTTTACCATCAACGATCGCATCACTGCTTACCATCAAACGGGATTGCGGTCAAGCGCTGGTTTGTAATTTATTAAAAAAAAAAAAATTACCATCAGTTGGAATCATTTCAAAGCATATTGCTAATCCATTGCTCCATGTTTCGAAAAATGTGTCTGCTCAACAACGCAAAGTACGCAATGAATATCGTGAAACTGCCAAACTGAAACCCATTGCTACTGATAATGAGTTACGCAATTACATTGAGGAAGTATGCTCTGTATAGACTTCCAGAAGTGAAGTATCGCCATTTTATTTAGGATAAAAATATGTTTCTAGAAAATCGAACTAATAAAAAATAATGTTTCAGTGGCATTATTCGTCGGTACATTTGCAGGGGCTATTTGGCGCTACGCCTTTTCTAGAAAACCGTTAACCATTTTGTTGACTTTTCGATCTAAACTAAGTAGGTACCATCATTTGTTTTCTCACCACTAAATGGACCCAAAGGATTTCATTATCGGAATGATCGCGTGCGATTTCTAATGCCGAAAAAGTGTTTTTAATTCAAACGGCCATGCGCCAATCAATGACATCGTATCACTTTGTACCAGCCAAAAGTCAAAATAGAAACCACTGGCAATCATCGTTAAAATAGATGGGATTTTATGTATTTGCTGGTGAAAATAAATGACTTTTTTAATAACGTGGTTAGTGAAATAATGAATTGTTCTTTTTGTGACGTTCATTCAACATGTACTTATATTCAATAATGCTTTTACGAATTTGAAAGAAAAAAATTGGTCTTGGAATTATTATAATTTCCCCTAAAGCTATGCTATCTGTAAAGTTCTCTCATCGTCCACAGAAAAGAGAGGGTCCTCCGAACAAAGAAAGGTGTGTTGGATCTAGCGGGCACTTGCCCACAAACTCTGTTTGCGAGAAGCAGAATTTTCGTGACGTCATTATGACACGTTGTTCGCATGTAGTGTTGTAGATACCGTTACAAAGCTATCCTTTTTCAAATATCTGTGTGAAGCATAATCTCTATAATGATTCCACTGTTGGGTCTTAGAACTACTGTTGTCAAGAGGAAATGAGTTTTTTGTTACTAGTCAGTCAGTTTCTTCACGATGATGATTTCCGTTCGCCGTTTTGAGACCAGCGTTGATGAAATTATTTCCACAAATTACTGGTTTCGATCCCACGATCTATAAACTTGTAAGCTGAGGGCGACGCCACTGCTCTCACTTGGGCCACAAATTTCATTTCTATACTGTGAATTTACTGTAATATAAACAGATTATTTTTTTAAGTATGTGTTAGGTACTGAACAAAAGATAACGCACTTTTAATTATATAGACTGAATATAACGCAAACTTCGCGAAAAAGCTAGACCACATGCCAGTAATAAAATTATGATGGTCATTTACGTCGTTCATGAGCGGTTACAGAAATCACAGTGTTTAAAAAAAAGTGTCGGCTCGGCCTTTGAACGTTGCAAGCGTGCCGCCGTGCGTGTTTGTAGGTATGACGTTGACCCCTGATATGAACTCTGTTAAATCAGCTAATAGGATAGTTTTTGTTCACATTGCGCTTTTTTGTTTAATTAGAGAATTAATTATTTTTACTTTAAAATCTTATTGGGTTATAAAAGTATAGCAATAGGGATGTTTCCTGGGTAAAAAAAATATTCTATTTAGTCCGTCATTAAGATTATAGAAAAATATTGGATACGAATATTTTGTTTTATCAAATCAATAAAAAATGACAAATATAAAAGGCATCAAAGATCAAGAGTGGTGGCTGGTGACGTCACTGTTCACAAAAAAGTGTAGCGTGCAGTGAGGTCACACGAGGTTTCAGCGCAATGTGTCGTCTTCATTTTTGGTTTATATGAAAAAAGAAAAAATACGTGTCTAGTATTTTTTGGAAATCTGACTGACGGAATAATTATTTTTTTTTAGTCAACTACCCTATGGTAAACGGTCTAAAGTGAAAAAAACCTGGTTATTAAAAAAAAAAATCAGGATAAGCCTACGAATAATTCCACCAATGGGAGGCTCAGAATCATGTACTGGATCCATAGTACTCGTTTGTGCGTCGATGTCAGATACACCCTTTATAATATTAACATTAACCCATTACTTCCCAAGCATTGAAAATATTGGATTTTTTTGATGAAATCTTGTATTAGGGCTCTTAATATGTTAAGAAAAAATAATATGGCAAAAAAATAAATTAAAAAAAAACGGTTTCGCTGACTCAGCATGTCCTATAAATAGGACAGTGGGAACATATGGTCAGGAAAAAGTAAAGATAAGAATTATATGGAAATCAGCTTTATTTAAAAATAGGACCAGTAACAGTATCAGAAATAATGTAATAAAAGCTTATTTTGTATGATAAGGTATGAAACAATCACTGCAGAGTGTTTTTTCACATTTAGAACAAAATGTTAAAGGCTTTTTTTTACAGCCTTGTCCTTGGCAACGTCTTTGTTTGTCCCTCTTGGTCATATAGTGACCATAGTTGTCAAATCTTATAGGTTGTAAAAGAACTTCTGAAGTACCTGATGTAAGCTTATTTACTTTGCCTTCCGATTTTTTCATCCAAGAAAAACATACCCTTCTTCTGAAATCAAGCAGAGGTATGGTCTCATCTTTATTTACCTGGTTATAAATAATCCATGCATTGACTAGAGTCATGTCCAAAACACGGATTACTAGAGGTCAATACCAACCATTTTTTACCTCTAAAGCGGATTGGATACTTAGAAATAAGCCAATCATGTTTATCCACTCCTCCCATGTTTTTATTATAATTATGAATAAGCTTTGGCTGATTCACAGCAACTTTGGCCTTTTCTACCTTTGAGTACCTATTAGTTTTTACAAAAGGTTCAACAGTATCAAAATTAGTTAAGAGACATACTACATTGTTATCATGCCATTTCACGCATAATATTTCATTATTTTTATCGAAACGATGATCGGAATAACCACGTTCTTGCTTCTTCATTTCTTGTTTGGTCATGATTGGACATTTCTTAGTCCTATTGTCTCTGACTGTCCCTGTAGCTCTGAACCCTTCAGCTTTCAAGTCAATCAACAATTGCATACTGCTGAAGAAGTTATCGAAGTAGACTACATGTGCACTAGGATCAGTACATACTGTAAGCAACTTTTTTACCACTCTTGAACCCAAGCCATCACCAGTATTACAAGATATTTGAGGATCCTTTCCTGTATAAAGCGAAAAGTTATAACAATATCCGCTTACTCCACACAGTGCCCAAAGCTTGTATCCAAATCTTACTGGTTTACCTTTTATAAACTGTTTGATACCATGGTGACCAAAGTATTTGACGATCATTTCATCAACAGCTAAGTTGGATTCAAAAACACCAAACTTTTGGAATGATTTATTAGCTTTATCGATAAATGGGCGAATTTTGAAAGCTTTGTCACTATTATCAATTCTTGAATTGTCATTGAAATGTAAATATGATTTAATTTTATCAAAACGATTCCGAGACATCGCTCGTTCAACAAATGGAATGTGTACATCATCATCTCTGCACCAATATAGTTTGCTTTGAGGCAAGTGAAGATACGAAGAGAAAAACAAAATTCCTATGAATACTTTTAGCTCATTCACGGTAAGATTGAAGTTCAAATCATTTTTATAATTTTTGGCATAGGTTACTGTTTCATGCACTATATATTCTAGAATCTGGTCACATAACAAGTGTTCGAATATTTCTACCGCAGATTTTCCTTCCAATTCCGTAATCATATTTTCTAAACATTGTTTAGCAGTATTAGATTCCGGCTGAATTTCAGAATATACAGGTTCACACTTACGCCAAATGACTGTCTTGTTGGTCCGAGATGTGGTTTGAGTAGGAAGATCTTCCTCGACGTTATCAATTGTACATGAAAATTCCACTTGACCAGCCACATCTGACACTGGCAGAACTCCCATATCGTCGTCATTACCTTCTTCTATATCAGTCATTTCATCCACTTCATCCGGGGGCAATATCGCAACTTCCAAGTCATTGAACTCCTCGTCACTACAATCTTCAATATCTTGAAGATACTCGGTGATTTCAGACACCATCAATGCTTTTTTATATTTTCTTCTCACTGCATCCATGATCTATAAACAATAATTATACATATATAGTAAGTATAAAAATTATATTATATATATATAAATATATATATACATATACCATCCCAAACTAAACAAATATATCGTTAACCACTTGATAAGAAACAAAATCTAATATTTTTGCTTACCTCCTTTGCTTTCCTCAATCTTATAAAAAAATCACAATTTTTTATATTACGAGATGTGTTGTGCTTGACGAAGACTTATCGACTAAAGTAAAGTTTACGAAACACTTGCAAGAAACAAAACAATAGACACGTTTGAACTTATAGCGAGCGTAACAGGATCGAACACGCTTTCACGGCTACTTGTAAAGACATGTTCCCAGTGTCATATTTATAGTACGCCTTTTTTTGAATTAGTATCACAAGCTTCCAAATAATATTTTGTTTTAGTTTTTAATTATAATAGATTCAGTAGAGATCTAAAAATCTATTTGATGGACTTTGAAGCTGATAACTTTTTATTTTCGGTTTTTTATAATCAAATCATAATACTCTTTTTAAGCTGACGAATTTCCTCAATTTAAAAATATGTATATTATAAATACGATAACTTTTTTAAGAGCGAAAAAAATATATTTTATTGGGAAAATAGTGTGAAAATACGAATTTCATCAAAACCAATAAAAATAATAACCCTAACATAGAAAAAAAAAATGTTGAATATAGTGTCCTAAAAATAGGACAGTGGGGAGGAATGGGTTAGTCTTGAAGCCATATGATGTCTGATATATTAGGTTAACGGAAACGTAGACGTAAACGTAGGGCTTAGTTCTACTCTTCTAGGTTTCAGTAAATACTATGGCCTCGTTAACTTGATAGAAATGGCTTCTGTGACAGTATCTAAGTATCCTTGAAGTATTCGCCCTGAGGACACGGTGGAGCATACGGTGGAGATTTGCTCGGCTTGAGTTGAGCACCGCCGTGTTCTTGTGGTGGCGATCGGTCGCGATCTCTCGCGTCCGGCCCTGGTCCGGAGCGAGAGTGCATGGCAGGCCGCCACCTCCTTCTGTGTAGCAGTGATGCTGGCAAAGGAGGAGGCGGAGCGCGTGAGGGAGTGGGAATACCAGCGCCTTGACGCCTCTAGGAGGCGTCTCCGCTGCAGGAGACGCCTTGGTCGGGAGACAACATCGAACTCACGGCCACCGTAGGCGCGGGCTTGTGAGCAGCGGGCAGCTTGCCGCCCGGTAAGGATCCGGCTTGGGTAGACGTCGCGTTGTGTTTCACGCGCGCCTCAAAGAGTCAGGGTCAGGGTTGCGGATGGTTTACAAAAGAAATCGTGTCCCTGGGGCACAGGCAAGTGAAGAAACACGGGTGGGTTTTAGCTAGGAGGTCATTTGATGATTTCTCATCTACAACAAAAAAGTTATAAATTAAAAGTTACGGACATATTAATTTATTAATGATTCACTAGAGAACGCAACAATAGGGATGTATCCAAGGTATGAAAATCAAAAAAATAATTAGTCCGTCTTACAGATAATAAAAAAAATTAAGACCCGTATTTTTTATTTTGTCGTAATTACCAAAAATTGCTGAGATATAGCGTATTAAAGTTACAGAGTGGGGGCTAATTACGTCACGCCGTTCTATATTTTGCACCATGGCGTGACGTCATGCGACATTTCAAATCAATATATCTTCCTAAGTATTTGAATAAAAGAAAAAATAAAAAATACGTGTTCAATATTTTTTATAAAGCTATCTGACGGACATTAAATTATTTTTTAGGATACAAGCCAATTGCGTAAATCGAGGTATCTGTTTATTTTGTTAGGCTATTAGTCAAGTCTTATGGATAACCTAACCTAGAAGACTTAATAGTCTAAGGCTCTAACTAGGTAGGTAAGTTCATATATAAGTTCTATGTTAGCAGAGTCAGATTATAAAAGAAATATGATTAGGATGAACTGAAATTATTTACTAAAATATTAGATAAAAGTAAATTGAATAAATATTCTTTATCAAAAGGGTGATCAGTCCTGAATTGTTTTTTTTTTGTAATTTATAAACTAGAGCTTGACCGCAATCCCGCCAGATGGTAAGCAGTGATGCGATCTCTGATGGTAAAGCGCGTTAATTTATTAAGAGCCTATTCGCTCTAGCGTTGAAGACACTCAAATTGTAGTGTGAAGGAAACACCGCTGCTGGCAAATTGTTCCAGTCCCTCGATGTACGCGGTATAAAAGAGGAAGCGAAAAGCTTCGTCCGGATCGTAGTGGTATTAACAACGTAAGGGTGGAAAGTCGCCTTACGACGGGTCGTCCGATGGTGGAAAGGAGATGAGGGAATTAAATCATCCAATTCTCCCCTCATCAGAATGCATCCTATAGAAGACCGAAAGGCTGGCTACTCTATGCCTGTAAACTGGGCATAGATTTGTCGTGCGTCTGGTTGTTTATCAAGTCTCTTAACAAGCTAAATCGCTATGCGCCACCCCATTTGTACATCTATAAAACTTGCGGGTAGCTAATTCATATTGACGATATTTTGATGGTATGATATGGATGATATTTCGGCGACGATAACCAACTTGGTTCTGACTTATTTGTATCGTCTGTAAAAATGGTTCAGTATCAACAAATATTTCATTTCCCTACTTTAATCTATATTTCTTTTAGGGTTGCAACAGCACGTCTTTTTCTAAATTCTTCTTAAGATTCACTTCCCACCAAGCCCCATTATTATCATATATCACAAAATCTTTTCTTCATATACACGTATTTATATGCAGACCCAAAATGTAATCCATAATAAGTAATCCATAATGCAAGTGTAATCCACAAAACCATTACCACTTCACTAAAAAAACATTCTGTCAAAAATTATAAGTTCACATTTTCTCATAGTACCCCTTGCCACTAGAGGTTTCCAAGTAGCTAGATAAACAGATCGCATTCAGAAATGTTGAGTTGCCCCAGTGATATTTTAACCCTTGAGCTGAATTCACTCACTTGAACGGATAATAATGCGGCCTATTTGTGCTGGTGCGTGACAGTCTTTATTCAGAAGCTTATCTATACATTGTAGTGGAAATGGTTTTTACAGTACTGTGATCTAAGTCCGTATTTAAATAATGCTTTTTTGTGACTTCTTTCGCAGAAAAGCGTGACCTTATGCAGGTATAGTTCACACGGTCGATGAAATAGTACGTATGTACAGACGAAAGAACATCAGTAAGATTTCTTTAATAGATTTTTAACTTTATCTCCAACAGTGCTGAGGAAATTAGAAAATAGGTATTTGAAAAAACTATTGCCGTCACTCTGCTTCCTACCTCTCCCGGTAAAGTGCGAAAAGGACAGTTGCAGCTCAGACTGTTTTTACTTACAAAAACGTTGACCAAAAGACGTTTCGTATTCTGCTGATTTCTTTTTCAAAACTCGACTGATCTCAATATTTTTAATGTCACAAATTTAGAGGAAAAGTTTACCTATGTTTCTATTATTTCCTTTTTTGTCAAAAACTTATCACGTTTATCTAATAGTCGTCTGAACATCGCGGTGAAAATGGGTTATTTTTCGGGATTTTGAAGTATCATATTTCTTTTATTAATTATGTTTCGGAAAAATCAAATGATAAGGGCACGTATAATTACGGTAGGAAAATGTAGAAAAAATAATTGCTCGAAAAGCATTATCCATGAAGAAAACAGCGGAATACGTTTGTGTAGAGAGAGCACCACTAGGGTCCCCTCTTAAGGCTAAAGGTTGATTAGAAATATGTGACCTGCTGCGTCCGTACATACATGTTACTGAAGTAGTCTATTAATGCACGGTGTTTAGTAATTTCACGGCGTGCAGTATTTAACTAAATAAGTCAAAAGTATGTTATACTAATAAATATATTATATTACGTATATACTATTATGTGCCGAAAATTCTTATGGATTTTCTCAGACACTTTTATTCTCTTCATTTAGGCTACCAACAACGATACGTGTGTTACGTTACAGAGTATATGTTTTACAGTAAGTATTATATGGCTAGGCTAGGTCTAGGGCTGGGTTTTCTGTACAAAACAGGGGACAGACTGTTTAAATATTAAGAGATTAGTAGTTTATCATTGGCATTGGTTTAAAGTTTTTATTATAATGTTTTTGAAGCATTCATTTTCGGGCGATAGCATAATGTTTTTTTTTGTAGTTTTTTTTTTTGGGCGATAGGTTTTTTTTTGCGGTCTCTTGTCCTTCTTGCATGGCCAGAATCGTTGTTTTTCCTTTTGTGTTTTGCATATTTCTGTTTTTTTTAATGAGCTGTTTTATGCGGCAAGTGATTTTTTGGGCTGCTCTTTTCCCTTATTCTTTTCATCTTATTTACATGTGTTAATATTAACTATTTACAATCTATTTCAATCTTATCATATACATTATTATCCCGCTTATTCATTTAGTTTTCTTATTTAAATTACTTTTTCATTCTACTTTAAACTAATAGCTGTTCACTTACGTTACACATTCATTCTTGCCGACGGCAGATTGCTGGGTTGCACTGCCCTTGTGCGATTTCGCTTATTGGCATTGGAGTGCTTGTCTGCTATCATGTCAGTGTTGGTTGTTTCAGATAGAGTTCTACCAGTACTTACTTCCAGGTCGCATCTGTCGCGGTCATGCCTCGGGCATTCCAGCAAGAGATGCTGTATTGTTTGAGTGGCCTCCGTGTCACACACGCAGGCTGGACTATCCTTCAGTTTGAACCTGTGTAGGTACGCGGCGAAACCGCCGTAACCCGTCAAGATCTGCGCCCAGATAGACGTCCTTCGGGCGATAGGTTACGCTAAGCTTTCCACAGTTGGTTTGTAGATGGGTCTCTATCTTTACATACCGGGTATTCGTCATCGTCGTCAGAAGCCCGAAAGTAAGACCGCCACTCTTACCAAGGGGTATCGTATTACCCAGTAACGGAGTTGTGGAGCTCATATAGGTAGCCGCCCCATGTAAATATACTGGTCATCATCATCATCATCTTAACGTTTATCCCGGTTACATCCGCGGCTTTCGCATTGGGGCCCAGGTTCCGCTTTCCTGCTCATTCTTCTCCATTTTGCATTTTAGCACAGGATGTGGTAAGAGATTATTGGCACGCATGTCATCTCTTACGACGTCAAGCCAGCATTTCTTTGGTCTAATCCGCTTGTTCCGGCCCGGCGGAGGCGCCATAGCGTAGGAGACCCTCCTGCGTTAGTCTGGAAGCTGTTTCCAAAAGGCTAGGCGGATGATTATGTTACAATGTATTTTGTAATTGTAAAAGACAGAAAATTATGTATTAATATGTGGACATTGTATAATTTTCCTAAAATCTTGAGTGTTAGAAAATTCTTGCTTAAGAATCATGTAATTTAAAAGAAAAACACATACCGGAAAAAACGTGTTAAAAAGTTACATTTTTACGAATCCCATTTTATAACTTGGTATATCTTGGGATGAGCATGGCCCCTTTAACAACAAAGTTATTTGAAAGAACTTTTCACGGATTCCATATTCCTTTGTTGGCGTATAATGAAAGCAGCATAGAAAATACTTAACGCTATATACATATAACTCTTTTTTTTGTACTTACCATTATCGTTAGAAACTTTGAAAAACTACCACTTTGAGGCGATGACCCATATAACATATTGCTTTTTGACCAAAAATCGATGATGACCTAAATCCGAAATAATAATAAAACTAAAAGCACGTTAACCGCCTCACATTTTCGACAACGGTGGGTGAATTTATTGACGATAAGTGAGCATTTAAGTAAATAGAATTCAAGACTTCATAGACTTGTCACGCCACAATAGCGGCCCTCTTTGAGGAGTGACTGGAGAGGCGCCACGGCACCCCCACCTTCCACCTGACGCAGGTCCTTACCGGTTGTTTCAGGATGTTCCTGTTCCGTGTTAGGCGGAAGGAAACGCCAGGGTGTCACCATTGTGTGGATCGCTCTGAGGACACGGTGGAGGTCTGCCCGGCTTGGATAGAGCACCGCCGTGTGCACGTAGCGGCGATCGGCGGCGATCTCACGCGTCCGACCCTGGTCCAGGCCATGGTCCGGAGCGAGAGTGCTTGGCAGGCCGTCACCTCCTTCTACGAAGCAGTGATGTTGGCAAAGGAGGAGGCGGAGCGCGTGAGGTAACGGGAATCCCAGCGCCCTCACGCCACTAGCTGCCGCAGGAGACGCCCTGGTCGGGAGACGACACCTAACTCCCAGCCACCGTAGGTGCGGGCCTGCGGGCGGTGAGCAGTGGACAGCTCGCCACCCGGTAAGGACCAGGCCCGGGTCAACGGCGCGCCGTGTTTCACGTGCGCCTCAAAGAGATGTCAGCACATCGTGACGGGGTCCACGAAGGCCGATGCCTCCTGGGTCAGGGTTGCGGGTTGGTTAAACAAAAACCCGTGGCCCTGGCCGTCGCATAGGCAAGAGAAGAAACACGGGTGGGTTTTAGTCAGTAAAAGTCTGACACGCCCTTGCGCTCCGCCCAGAGTGGGAGAAGTCATTTGATGATTTCCCATCACAACAAAAAAAAAAAGACTTCATAGACTGTTTAGACGTGATTAAAATCATGGCGACTAAACATACATACTTAGTTCATTTTAAGTTAAGCGCTGCCTATTGAGACAGGACTAAAGTAATTTATTTATTTAACCATTTGTCTACACACATATATAAACAGAACAGAAAAATGGTCCAGAGATAATGTTTATTTCATAAGAAATCTCTTCGAGCATATCTGCGAAAGGACAGTAGGTAAATATAGAGATGTAGGCAACAACTTTCGAGGCATTTGAACGCGCTGAAGAACGGTGTTAATTTTAACCTTTTGGGTCCAGCTTATGCGCAGCATACGACTACCAATATAAAATACTCTAATATCCCTAATTATAAACGTTTACTTAACAGACCCAAACTTTTCAATCTACGTTATTGTTATCTAATCTTTAAAATAATCGTAGAAGGATTGTATCACCATGCAAGGTAAGTGCAGATAAGCTCTTTAGTGTTGAAGAAACTATAAATATTATTACACTTATTCAAATATAATTAGTTATGATTTCGTCTTTGAGATTTAGTTTGAACGTTTATGACAAGTTTGCCAATTAAAGTATATATACAGTATGTTAAGAAAACCCTGTCCGACCCATAAGGATAATAAAGGTTAGGTAAACACATGACCAAATATAATATAAAATTTTAAGTAATCATCATAGAACCAATACAAATGAATTTTGAAATAATCATTTTTTCCCGCGAATTAATTCCAACTTCCCCGAAATTTGGTAATTTTTAAAAAAGTGACAACACCGGTATTATTATGAGCGAATAGCGATGCGACCACGTGCCGCGTGCCCTGCCGCCCGTTCCCCGCGGAAGGGTGCATAACGCAAATTTATTAAGTTACCTCTTTTTGCGAAATAATATTAATTTTTTTAGGGGGATTTTTTTTTAAGTTTGGCCCGGTTTTGTATGCATTAGTAGAATCAGTTATCGATACCTAACAACACCTTCACGGGTCGGACAGGGTTTTCTTAACATACTGTATATGCAGAGGAATATTCATGTTTATAGTAGAAAATAAGCACTGTACTTTGCATATACTAGCAAGTGTAGAATTATGAGAATTTTCTAGTTTAGTAGTCTCTGTTTAGTTATATAAAAGGGTTATTATTTAAATAAATAGCGAGCCCTTGAATAAATAGGGTTCTGGATGGGAAGCCATCAAAAGATCTCTCCCGCTCTGTGCGGTGCAGAAGGGCGTGCCAAACTGTTAGTGACTAAAACCCACCCGTGTTTCTTTACTTGCCTTTGCGCCAAGGCCACGGTTTCTTTTTTAACCAATCCGCAACCCTATGATTTGTGGTGGCGCGAGAAAAGAATTCCTGGACTTGGACTTGTATCGGTCCTCCTTTGGGACAGTAAAGATAAAGATAAAAGATAAAGATAAAGATTGTTTATTTGTTAGTAAAAAAACTAAAGCAAAAATAAGTATTTTCTGTTTTAACTTACCTGATTTTTTGATCTCCCAAGTATTCTGAAAATGTATTTCAACAAAGGTTTAAACTAACTGTTGCCCGCGGTTTTACTCATAATTTCGAGGTGCTTTGTTACATAAATTATAGACTATATACATACCTAAATATTCGAAACGTGTGATATTCCCAGATAATTGTGGCAAATAAATGATTTCGACCAAATTAGGTCGCCCACATTTATTTAACTTTTATTCTGAAAGCAATAATATTATAAAAGCATATTTTTTATCTTATTTTTTTATTCTCACTGTAAAACCTATCCCATATCGTAAATCGTAAAAAAATACTCTGTATCCATAGGGATCAGAATTGGATACAGTTTTTCAAATATCACATTAGGATGAACCTTATTAGAATTGAAAACCATAAAAGGGCAAAGACCCTCTTCTATACAATTCTGGATCCTCAATCCGTCATGTCCCACGTATAAATTGATAGAAGACGAATGTGGCGGTCACCGATGGCCGAGACTTGACATGTATTTCACAGGTTAATGCCACGGATATAAAATAAGATGGATACTCACGCTATCAATCTTTTGGAGAGGTCCTCTACTTGACTAGACAAGTAGAGTAAGTTCATAGTTATAAAATTGGAGGTATATCTCATTGCCTGAGAGCGTATATGTGGCAGATGGATTCTGGAAATAGTTCTTTTACAAAACCGTCACTGATTTTACAAAGCAGCTCGGTTATGTAAAACATCTGGGGCCCTTATCTGCTATTATTATAAATTTGTCATTCCAACACGTTTCCATTATCAATCCATTGTCGATGTGCAAAAAGTTCGTAATCTGCTAAATTCATAATGATCGATCAATT
Source organism: Sesamia inferens (assembly GCA_037179545.1). Lineage (NCBI taxonomy): Eukaryota > Metazoa > Arthropoda > Insecta > Lepidoptera > Noctuidae > Sesamia > Sesamia inferens. Next base: position 18,452,589 of record CM073933.1, on the reverse strand, counting down.
ATTTTAGTGGCCTCGTAATAGAATAGTGATCTAATGACATTGCGGTATTGCCATTATTATAAAATTTGTTCATAGAAATGGTTTTCTAAAAACTAATACTCAATTTGAACATTTATTAATATGGAGTGAAGTGATTCACCACTCAGTCATAATGGCGCCATTTTGTTAGTAGATTACGAAAAATGTCAAAATTGTTCATTATGATATGACTGATCGACCTTTTTCACATTATTATAATAGCATACTAAGGCCCCTGAACAACGTTTAGCTTTGTTGATCTTATCGACATTGTTACTCGCAGGTTGCTGGTATCAGTTGGATAATATTTGACGAGAATCGAGCTAAATGGCGTGCAGCTGAAGAGGCCTATGCCTAGTAGTGGACTACTGTAGGTTGATGATAATGAAGTAGGTCCTTCCTTTTCCAAAATTTCTCACAAAAAGCAATAACTTTTATTCTTTATAAATTAAATTACATTAAAAAATTGTTATTTAATTAATAAATTAAATAACAAATTTTTTATTATTTTTAAAAAAACTTTGCCCCACACTAAGTATCGTGGGTGCATTTATGTTTAAATGTCTTAGTTTAAATGTTTATTTAAACTTTCATACACAAACAGCCACTTCAGGCAACAATTTTGAAGTGTATGTATGCCTATCTTTCTGAACTGATTGCATTGCTGTCAATTACACAAGCAACAATGAACAGTAATCGCGCCGCCTAACCCAATTTCGCCCCGGTCTAATTTGGCGGATACAAGCTGAGCATGTTACCTGTCTGGTTAGCGGCTAGTATATGGCAGACAAATGTGGCTTCGACGATTCCCCAGACTAAATTAGTTTGGTTATTTTATTACTTCAATGTTTTGGTGTTCTTAGTATTTCAATTGAAAGATTTAGGTGTTTAGTTTTTACAAAAGTATTTCGATGGTGGTCTACTGGTAATTGGTGCGGCTTAGAAATCGTAGGTATGGCATGTGTTCAAACACAAACAGGAACATTTAATTTCATAATTCGTGTAAATTATTTCATTACAGTAGTGATTAAAGTTAAAGGAGATGTTTCAGAAAGGTTATGGAGCCTGGGCCGAACAAAAAAAAAAGGAAAAAAAAGCACATTGTACACTTAATGCTAGGTATAGTTACGCTATAGTTAACTGTTTTTATTGTTAATTTCCTATATTTTGGCTTAGTTTTTATACAGATTCAATTTAACTCGGACAAGGAGTGCAACACAACTAATTATAAATATGGTTGTCAGCAATAAGCGAAATAAGATTTTGACAGTGACATTTGATTTACGTGTCATGTATCTAAGGCTATTGTATCTATATTATCTAGCATATGACTGCGAAATAAACAAAACATGAATTCCGAACATAGGGCCCATTAAATAAACACAATCAACTCAAATCAGCACTCGACACGAACACAACGGGAAAATAGAACTGTCAGAGTCTCCAATCAAACGTCATAACCACTGTCATGGCTACCTTAAAAAAGGATTATCTCACTAAAAACGTTTCAAATAATTAATTATATATAGGTACTTGTATTTTTTATCAAATTATTATTTTTTTGTTTTCGTCTTAATCTATACAGTATGTTAAGAAAACCCTGTCCGACCCATAAGGATAATAAAGGTTAGGTATACACATGACCAAATATAATATAAAATTTTACGTAATCATCATAGTACCAATACAAATGAATTTTGAAATAATCTTTTTTCCCGCGAATTAATTCCAACTTCCCCGAAATTTGGTAATTTTTAAAAAAGTGACAACACCGGTATTATTATGAGCGAATAGCGATGCGACCACGTGCCGAGTGCCCTGCCGCCCGCTCCCCGCGGAAGGGTGCATATCGCACATTGATTAAGTTACCTCTTTTTGCGAAAGAATATTTACTTTTTAGGGGGATTTTTTTTAAAGTTTACCCCGGTTTTGTATGCTTTAGTAGAATCAGTTATCGATACCTAACAACACCTTCACGGGTCGGACAGGGTTTTCTTAACATACTGTATAGCGTACATAGTGGCGTACATAGTGGCCTTTGTTGGCGTCTAACGTTACCTAATTGTCGTATTTTATAAACCTTGTTTGTTGTCTTGTATAAACATAAACTGTCTCTGGAATATCTTAATTTAACAATAGTAAACTAACATCTATCTTTTGTCCTTTTCTTAATTAAATAAAAAGATAAAGATGCACTGAATTCAAATTTTCTTTACTTCAGTAATCACTAATCGGCATCAAAATAGTTTTTTTTTTTTAAATACGTAGCCCCACACTAGGAATTCTTCTATATTGTGGGTGCGTTTACACAAACAGCCAGACCCGGAACAATTAATTGTAGGCTATACAAATATTTGTTCCTTGCGGTAATCGAACCTGCGACACGCAGCGCAACAGTAGATTGTTCAGAAACTACTAATCTATAAATATATATATATATATATATATTCACGGCCACACATCAAGCTATTACTTTATAGTGGTATAAGGAACAGGATGTGATGGAGAAACAAGTGTTGTGTCAGGCGAGCAACGGCCCAATGATTCATGTCGGACCGTTGTATATATGCTAGTTGCGCAGTAAACTCTGCTTGCGAGATACAGGATTTCATTTGACGCCAACAAGACTCGTTGTTCGCATTTGGCATTTGGTGATACTGTACAAAACCAGTATAAGCTGACATTCGATTGTACGAAAAACCTATACAATTAGAGGTCAGATAAAACAGAAAATGTTTAGTCTTGTGTACTTGGAATGTTTTTGTGCTTTCATAAAGTTACACTGTATATTATTATACCATTGTGTTGGAAATTTATTTTCCAACAGGTCCTTATGGTTTATTCAGTTTCTGACCTGCATTTCGATACATACAGAGCTCTGCAGCCAACATACTGTGACAGTTGCACCAGCGGGTAAAATCTATCGCGTATAGTTCGGTCATTTATCAAAACATTTTATTCGCTGCAACGAAAAGCACGGTCAGGCGAAACTCGTGTATTTTCAAAAGCGAATCGATAACCTGTGTGAAACATGTTTTAAATAGTACTAGTTTTAACATCGCCTTATAATCTTTAATGACCGTACAGTTGGCGCAGTGGTTAAGCTATTGACTGCTGCGCTGCGTGTCGCGGGTTCGATTCCCGCACGGAAAAAATATTTGTAAGATCTATAAGTAGGTGTTCTGGATCTGGGTGTTTGTATGTGAGTTTATTATGTAAACGCACTCACGATACAGGAGTAATTCTTAGTGTGAGGCTAAATTAAAAAAAGAAATACATAAAGAAAAAGTTTAGATTCAGTTCATATTATGCCGGTTCACTTATAACTTATTAATATCTCTCTAAATTGGAAATAAAATATTTAGTATCAAAAACTTTTACACAAGTGCGGTGTATTAGCTTATACGGGTTTTTCATTAAGAGCGCTCGAACATTGAAATGAAATAAAACAATCTGTTTAAATGATATTACCACAATTTTTATTACATTTTAAAGAATATCCAATGACATTATGTGTGGAAAATAATATCAGCCAAATGGCCACCGCGACTCCGCTGTAGATGGTGTATTCTGTTGGACTAATTTTGAAGGACTTCTTCGCATAAATGGGGCTCAATTTCACGAAGAACGCGAGTTATGTTGGTCTTTAGGGCAGCAATTGACTGTGGTTTATCTGCATACACTAGAAATTTCACGTAGCCCCACAGAAAATAATCGAGCGGTGTTAAGTTACACGATCTCGGGGGCCAGTTGATGTCGCCACCACGCGAGATGACGATGCCCTCAAACTTCTCTTTCAATAAATTTAATATTTTCCGTGCTGTATAGCAAGAGGCGCCGTCTTGTTGGCACCACATATTTGTAAGATCCATCCACCACCTACCCTAGACCACAAAAAAAATGTTATCATCCTCCGATATCGGTCGCCATCGCAACGCACGGAACGTTAGGCGAATAGAGCACTGATTTTGATAATATATTTTAATAATTTCTACGCATTGTTGAAGCGTGTAGGTTTCATGGTGAAATGTCACGACTAAATATGTATTCATGCCAAATTTGGTAGCTATCGCATTACCAAGATGACCGCTATGCGCTGTCAAAGTTCGAGCGGCCCTATTGAAAAACCCTTTACATTGAGTAAATAGGCTCTTAATAAACTAGGGCGCCTTAACCTCAACGAACGCATCACTGCTTACCATCAGGCGCGATTGCGGTTGTGCTATAGATTAAAAAATGATCAAAACTGATCACTATAAAAAATAAGACATCCAAAATCCTTCAATTAAAGCTCAACAGTAGAATAACAAAATGTTCTAGCATAGTGTTCCTACTCACCATACTGGTAGTCCAGTGTGGTTGGTAGATAAAAATTAAATCGCCTGCTTTCTTTTACCCACCACACAGTAGGTAGGGCCACTTAGAGCGCTATTAGTCCTCCACACGCATTTCTATCCTTCTATGCTATTTTTGTTATAAAAAAGAAAACTAAAATAAAAGAAGAAAAAATTGATGTCTTTATCGAAGTTACCATAACGGAACATTTTTCTAACAAGTATGTAGCGGCAAGCGGCGCCTTGTTGAATAATGTAGTGCTTTACACGCCTTGTTCAGTCGCACGACTTCAGAACAACATCACAGCAGCATAAAACTTGTAGGTTGCAGCTTTGAACGATTTGTGTTCTTGGAAGTTCAATATTTATGTTGATTTTTTTAAGCTGTTAAAACAAGTAGGGTAAGTCTGGTCTTAAGTTTTCAGAAGAACATGTGACGTAGCACTCCTGTACGGGATGAAGACTAGATACATCTGTAATTTGAAACTTATTTAAACCCTTTTTTCTTGTTACGATGGGAAATCATTAAATGACTTCTTGAGCGAAAGGGCGTGTCAGAATTTTACTGACTAAAACCCACTCGTGTTTCTTCACTTGCCTGTACGACGGCCAGGGCCACGGTGACTGCTGACCGATTCTGAACCTTATGGTACCGGTCTTAGAATAGTATTAACCCATATACTCCCGTAGGTGTCGTAAAAGGCGGCTAAGGGAACTCTCTGCAGGAAAGCGGGCTGCGCTTTTCCAGTGCAATAACAAATTACTGCCATCCCCAATCTGCCTGCCAAGCATCGGGATTATGGCAATGGGGGAATGAAAGACTTGGGGGAAGCCTTTATCCATCAGTGGACGTCTATAGGTTCAGAAGCATAAGAAGAAGATTGATTCTGTGAACAGTTGAAGTATTCCAGTTTTCAAGGCGATTGTTACAGAATCACATAATTGTAGTTGTGTTCGGTAGTTGTACGTTTGTACAAGTCCTTACGCTATAACTAAGTCACGTAATAAACACCTGAAGTAGAAAAGCGTCGAATTTCTTTAGAATAACAATAACTTTGGTTAGATTCTGGGTTAGGATTATTTTATTACGATTTTTTCTAGAATTTTGAACCTGTTTTGCTGTTAGATAGTTGCTGTAAGTTAATTGATGTTATAGTAGTATGAGAACAGAGTATGCGTGTCGTACACTGTCAAAAATAGTGTTGCCAGTTTTTAAAAAAATACTTAGTTTTGGGGAAGTTGGAATTAATTCGCAAAAAAAAAAGATTATTTCAAAATTCATTAGTTTTGTTACTATGATGACTATGTAAAATTTCATATTTTATTTGATGTGTTTACCTAAACTTTATTATCCTTATGGGTCGGACGTAGCTGTCTTTATATATTGTATGTTGTTTATTTATAACCGGCATGTCCTACTCGTAGAGTCAAAAACTTCGAAGACATCTGATACCACCTACCCGCACTGAGCCAACGTGGTACAATACGGCCCACTCCCTCTCATCGAAAGGAGGCCTGTGTCTCAACAGTGAGATTATAATTATAGGCTGATTATTATACATATGTTATGTATTCGAAATAACACTTTGCAGTTCTCAAAAGTATATGTACCTAAGTACCTACACATCAAAATTTATGATTACCAAATGGTGTGTCTGATTGACTTCAATACATTTCCTATTTTTGAAAATTAATACCTGTGAAGTTTCTAGAATCTTCTGGGTGATAAACCGAAAAACTAATACAAAATGCAGAAACTTTGTTTCAAAAGTTTTAAAACTTACTGAGATACTGAGTAGGTAGATAGACGGGCCCGAGGAGAGTGTGAATTATCGAAGTTCGATACCTACGTACTGGAAAACTCAATAAATATTTTTGTGTAATAAATGTGTACGGGAAAACTCGAATAAATATTTTTATGTAATAAATGGGTCTTTTTGCTGTTGGTTGCAGCATTTTCATAAATATTAATCCTGTATTGATTTAACCATCGTTAAAAGCTCCTAATTTTTTGTAGGCTTAAATGCATTAATTAATTAACCCGCAATATTTCTAAGGAAAAGGCAGTCCACGATTAATCAATTAATATTTGTTTATTTATGGCAACTAGGCCCAATTTGTTAGTAACATTGTTCTTAAAAACGTAACCAAACCAAGCAAGTATAGAGATAAAACAAAGTAATGTTAGCTATATGGTCTTCTGAACATCAACCTTCACAGCGTATGACAGCCAAGATTTCTTCGTATGTTCTCGAGACTAAAATACTACCCAGTCACAGCTATCTAAAAACAGAGATTCCAAAACTAAAAAAAATTAGATGTTTTATTCTTTATATTGACAAAAACTTGGAGTTTTTTTTTATTAGATATAAATTAGCGCTTGACCGCGATCCCGCCTGATGGTAAGCAGTGATGCGATCGTTGATGGTAAAGCGCACTAGTTTATTAAGAGTGAATAGGTCACTCAGAAAAACTGAGCGAATAGGAAGGAAGGCGGCAGTTGAGCGAGGTGGTGCAATGTTAAACCCAACAACACGACCAACGATGCTGCGCCAAAGGGCCACGACCAAACTCCCAACACAACAACATTAGGCGCATCGTACCTGGCACACATTGCAACACAACTGCTCAGACCCGTCTTCTGTACGGCTTCACCAGACATCATGCCGGAACACAACAAATCGCTTGGCGGCAAGGCTTTGTCTGGTGGGTGGCAACTTCTGCCGGCGGCCGATGTTATGGCCTACCACCTACAAAGGGTGGCTGCCAGAAAACTAGGCGTCATCGCGAAAGTCCGGCGGTACTTCACACCAGGGCAGCTTCTAATTTTATACAAAGCACAGGTCCGCTCGTGTGTGGAGTACTGCAGCCACATTTGGGCTGGTGCTGCGAAGTGTCACCTTGCAGCTTTGGATTCGGTGGAGAGGCGTGCGAAGAGGCTGATTGGCGACCCAGACTTAACTCGAAACGGTCTCCAAAGCCTGGAGCACAGGCGTAGAGTAGCCAGCCTTTCGGTCTTCTATAGGATGCATTCTGGTGAGTGTGCAAGGGAATTGCATGATTTAATTCCCCCATCTCCGTTCCATCATCGGACGACCCGTCGTACGGCGAGTTTCCACCCTTACGTTGTTGACACCACTGCGATCCGGACGAAGCGTTTTGCTTCCTCCTTTATACCGCGTACATCGAGGGATTGGAACAATTTGCCGGCGTCGGTGTTTCCGTCACATTACGATTTGAGTGTCTTCAAGGCTAGAGTGAATAGGCTCTTAATAAACTAGCGCGCTTTACCATCAACGATCGCGTCACTGCTTACCATCAGGCGGGATTGCGGTCAAGCGCTGGTTTATAATTTATAAAAAAAAAAAAAAAAAAAAAAAAAAAAAAAAGTTGGAGTTCTCATCTTAATTGATTAGTTACTAAGTCGAGTACTGCCAAACCTTAATTTTTGCACAGTGCCATGCATACCCGGCAGTTATGTTCATTATGTATTTTAAATAGGGTTTAATAAATTTACTACTTAATAAAAAATTACTTATATAAAACTAAAATTCTGTTCATTTTTCTAGGTTCATCTTTCAAGAAAATAAAACACTTAACGTCTCAAAATAGTGTTTAGTAGTTGTTTAGGCCAAACACCCTTTAAAGTCTAGTTCTTAAGTCTAGTTCTTTGTAAGTTCTTGATGTTATCTGACAAGACGTCCAATATAACGCTGAATAGAAACGGACTACGGACTGACCCTTGGTGAACTCCGACGGTGATGGGGAAGGGTTTAGTGTCGCTAACTGCGGTCCTAACAACGGAATCGGAATTGAGGTCCATGTCTCGAATTATTTCAACATAAACTTCTGTCTGGACTTCAAAACCCACTACACTGTTGTCATGGGACATTTTAACGCAAAACTGGGCACGCGAGAGGCGGACGAGACGGAAGTATTTTGACGGAACATTGATCCTAGACCAGACACACATTGAATAACTGTTTAATTTTTTGTGGTAAGGCACTTCTACAGCCTTTCCTCAATAAATTTTATTCTCGTAGATCTAATATTCTTACCTAAGATCCTATAATTCTGGCTAAGTTATGTCATACAACTTTGACGCTAAACTTCCGTTACGTTCCGCTCAGTTTGCTCAAAGTCTGGAAGTAGGAGTAAGAAATTGTTTAAAACTTTTATAATATTCACTCGAGCTTCAGTAGCAAAGGTGAATAAATCGGTGTTATTTTTTGACACGCTTGATAATTTCCGGTCTTCGTGGGTAAGGTATAAAACGGCAAAATATTCCATTTCAGAAAAACTGTCTTTCTCGGATTCCGCCATCACCGTTCCCTCATTGGACAACTCGTCGTACAGTGAACCCTTACGTTGTTGACACCACTACGATCCGGACAAAACGTTTCGCTTCGTCTTTTATACCGCTTACATCAAAGAACTGATAATAAATTAGTGCGAATTACCGTCAACGATTACATCACTGCGTGCCATAGTTTATTTATTTATTTAAATAAGGAGGGATCGCGAAAATAAAAAATGGTATTCCCGGCTAATTCCAGTAATGGTGGCCAATCGCGATTTAGATTAAACAGTAATGCGTGAGATATAATAGACCATAATGTCGACGGGCAAAGCGGTTACGGTTTATGATTACATGAACTCAGCACGTCATGATGTTAGATCCGAATTCTGACGTGTATACTGTATATATTGCTTAGGTTTTCAAAATATAAATGTACTCTTACATAAAAAGTGCATATTAATATATGAGTAATAAATTACATAAATTTTGACCGCGCAGGTTAATATTTGCGGAATAGAATTTTGATATAATATCTGACTAAAGATATAAAGATGATTATGTGCTTTTGTGATGTGTTTTGGAATTAAATTTGTCGTCCTCTGTGGCGCAGCGGTCAACATGCCTGATAACGATCTTTTCCTGAATGGCCTAGGTCTTGGATGTTTATCTATGTATCTATTATCGACACAATTCGACAATACGACAATATTCATAATGATCAATCCATTATCGGTCAGTTGTTTCGTAATGGAATGGTGATAGAATGACATTGCCGTATTGCCATTATTATAAATCCGTTAGTAGGTATGATTTTCTAAAAACTACTGCTCAATTTGAACATTTATTAATAATAATAATAATAATAATAATATTTATTTGCTCAAAACATGGTATAACAGATCTTACAGATAACAATAGTACAAACATGTTTTGCCAAGCTTAGACTCAGCACGCAAATTAGAATTCAAAATAAGAACAAAAAGTATTCAACATTTTGTGTCAAAAAACTGTTTCAGACTATAGAAGTTATGTTGGTTTAGCCATGCACTCAATTTCCGCTTAAGTAATATATTGTGTTTACCAACTTAAAGTCACCAGGCAATTTATTATATATCCGTACACACATAGCCAAGCAGCCTTTGCTATACTTTGCAAGCCTAGGAGCATTGCTTAGGACGAGCCTATAAGGGTCTCGTCGGTTTCGAAGACATGTATCGTTTGCTGTTTTAAATAACTCTTTATGTTTCCACACAAACATGCATATTTCGTAAATATATAGACAAGGTAGCGGTAACAAACATAGTTTTTTAAATACTGGTTCACATGATTCGTCAGATTGAAGTCCGTATAGAGCTCTAATACATTTTTTCTGAGCAACGAATGTTCTATGTTGGTCGGTACTGTTACCCCATATTACAAGTCCATACCGCAGTATAGATTCTACGTATGCGTGGTAAACTAATATGGCTGTTTTTAAATTAGTAACTTGTTTTACTTGTCTGAGCGCATATACAAATTTATTTATTTTAGTACAGACATTATCTACATGCATTTTCCAATTTAAATGTTCATCAATAGTTACACCCAGAAACTTAGTCATTGTTACAGATTTGAGTTTGGGTATATTTAGACTGATATGAGATTTATTATTATTACATTTATTAAATTGTATATACACTGATTTGTCAAGATTTATTGTCAAATTTTGATTATTAAGCCAGTTAGTTAAGATGTCAATTGTGTTGTTAATGTCAGCTTCATGGTCATAAATTGTATTATTATTTTTGTTACATGTCACAATAATAGAAATATCGTCAGCAAATAAAATACATTTATGGTTAGTTATTTCAGTGATGTCATTTATGTACAATAAAAATAAAATTGGCCCTAGTATACTTCCTTGAGGAACACCAAATCTGTTGCAAATATATTCAGATGCGTATAGTGTTAAGTCTTTATCATCATTAACATTTGGTATAGTAACACATTGTTTCCTGTTATAAAGGTATGACTTTATCCACTGTAAGGGTGGCCCTCTGATTCCAAGTGATTCTAGTTTTTGTAATAATGACTCATGGGAGACTAGGTCAAAAGCTTTTGATAAATCAAAGAACAGACCCGTGGTTAAATTATTATCATTGATACTTGGTAATACTACTTTCATAAGTGCGTAGATGGCTAATGTAGTAGATTTATCTTTTTGGAACCCATATTGTTCATTTTTTATTATATTAAATTTATTACAATACTGTAGAAGTCTCTTGTACATACATTTTTCAAATATTTTTGAAAAAATTGGTATTAGAGTAATAGGGCGATAATTATTCATATCATGTCTTTCTCCTTTTTTGTACAGAGGCTTGATAATGGAAAACTTCAGTGCTTCTGGAAAAATTCCACAGCTGAATGACAAATTAATTAAGTATGTGAGTACGTCAATGATTTCATTAGCACATACTTTAATAATTTTTGTATTGATTTCATCGTAACCTTCAGATTTGGTGTTATTCAAAAGCGTTATTTCCTGTCTAACTTCATTTACTGTCATGGGTTTAAGGAACATTGAATAAACAGTTACATTTTTCACAAAGATACTTCCAACGTTTGTATATATTAATTTATTAGTTGAATTGATGTAGTGATTATTGAAAGCCGATGCTATTTCAACTGGGTTGGATATTAATGTATCCTCAATTTTAATATGTCCAATATTACTTTTGGTGTTTGTGTTGTTAAGCTCGTCTTTAATAACCTTCCAAGTAGCATTACATTTGTTGTCGTTTTTGGCAATAAAGTTGATATTTGCATTCTTTTTGGAGTTGAAGATGCATTTTTTAAGGATTTTAGAATAGTTAATGTATTTGATCTTATTATTTGCCGTTTTATTTTTATAGAATTTATGACGTAGTGAACGTTTTGTTTTACAGCTTTTTCTTAAGCCCTTACTTATCCAAGTCTGTTTATTTTTATTATTTAAATTAACCTTTACTCTTAATTTAGGGAAGCAGAGATTGTAATGTAATATGTAGTTGAGTGCCAGTAATGGACCACTGGAAAGTCATAATGACACCGTTTTGTTACCATTAGAATACTACAAAACTTGTCAAAATCGATTATTATGAGTTCATTGATCGACCATTCTAACATTATTGTAATAGCAGACTAGGGCCCCGGATTTTAGATTTTAGGATTTCTGGTACAGATTTGTTAACAAATTCCTCTTCCTGGCTACCTTACGGTGCATAAATGTGCAAACACAAGTGCATTTTGTTTTTACTTTTAGTCTACTAACAGAAGCCCTTTCTGAGGTGCAGGCCTCCTCCAGAGATTGCCATACTTTTCTGTCTTTCGCGACAGTGGCCCAGTTTCTACCTCCTATGTGTGTTATGTCATGTAATAGACTTAAGATGTAGAAACTCCCGTTTGTTTAAATTGGTACCTAGTTTAACCTAACCTACCTAATGTAAAATTTGGCAGGAAATAAAAGGCTTTTTATTTTTTATTTTATTTATTAACAGAAGACACCAACTTTTGCTGCAGTCGTGAGGCACACTCCGCATTTATCTTTCATCGGTATTAATACTGACTGATATTTTATTTTTAATTGTTGCTTACTTATGTACGCATCTAGTGTATAGGACATAGGCGACCAGCGGCGGCCTAGTGAATAAAATACTGCGAAGACATGTGACATCTATTGACCCGCGCTGGACCCGCGTGGTAGATTATGGCCCACTCCCACTCACCAAGAGGAGTTCTGTATCCCAGGTATCGGAACATTATAAGCTGTTAATGTTATGTAAATAAATGTATGCACTGTATAATGTACAAAGTGTAATAATGCAAGAAGAAATTTTTGATTTTGTTGTGATTTGAGTCCGATGGGACATAAATAACATTTGAGGAAGCTATTCTAAAATTAAATTGAGTCATGATTTTCATTTAATATTTTTCAAAATTATAGAGTTGATTTTCTTGCTTCGTCTTATTTGAGGGTGTTAAAGCATGCAAACATTCTTAAATCAAGCACAATCAAATTTTCCGATTCCTTCCCATTTGATTCCGTATGTTTCTAATTCCATACGTTTCTGGCTTAAAGGCCTAGAGATTGGGCCAGAAAAACTTACAAAAAAAAAAAAACAAAAACCAACTTCTCTCTGCTTGAACACTTGATCAAAAATAAGCAACATCATCGGACGCCGGGGCGGCAAATATAAAAATTCTATAAATCAATAGTTATCCCTTAAACTAGTAGTACTATACACAGAGGAGTACACCTGTATATGCATGTTTCCTCGACCTGTCAAAAGCTTTTGACCTGGTGTCTTATGACTTGCTATGGGAAAAGCTAAAGAAAACGGAAGTGCATACGCAGGTACAACGTCTCTTTCGCTACTGGTATGCTAATCAGACAAATAATGTTAGGTGGGCAGGTACACTGTCTGAAATGTACAGGTTGGAATGTGGGACGAGACAAGGTGGGTTGACTTCTCCCAAGCTCTTTAACCTGTATGTAAACGAGCTGTTGGTTGAGCTCAGCAGCACGCGTGTTGGATGCTCGGTTGATAATGTTTGTATTAATAATATCAGCTATGCTGACGACATGGTGCTGCTGAGCCCAGCTGTCGGTGCGATGAGACAGCTTTTACATGTTTGTGAGAGGTATACGAATAAACATGGTCTCATGTATAACTGCACGAAAAGTGAGTATTTGGTCTTTAAGTCTTCTGGTAAATGCCCATCTAGTGTGCCCAAATTGACACTAAATAATAATGAACTCAAGCGGGTAAGTCATTTTAAATATTTGGGACACTATGTTACCGAAGATCTTGATGACCCAATGGACATTGAAAGGGAGCGCAGGGCACTGGCGGTTAAGAATAACATGCTGGCACGAAGGTTTGCTCGTTGCAACGAGAATGTTAAAATCTCTCTTTTTAAAGCGTACTGCCAAACCTTTTACACGAGCAGTCTGTGGTTTTGTTATACACAGAGATCGCTCGGTGCCCTGCGAGTCCAATATAACAACGGTTTCAGGATGTTGCTGGGATTGCCCCGTTTCTGTAGTGCATCTGGCATGTTTGCGAAAGCCCGTGTTGATGGCTTTCATGCCATTATACGCAAGAGAACCGCCTCCTTGCTACGTAGAGTACGGGGTAGCACTAGCAGCATTTTGAAAGTAGTCGCTGATAGGACCGACTCCAAAATAATGGAGTGTTTCATGCGGGTCCTAGTTAGACAGTAAAGAGTGTCTGGCTGCGCTCGCAAATATTTTAATATTGTCTTAGTTTTTATTACTACTAACATAGGCTTAAGATTTTTGTAGTACTAACCGAATATGGATACCTACTGTCCGGAATAAATTATTATTATTATTATTAAATCCAACAACCAAAAAAACCAGTGAACATTTATGGAGGCCTCCATCAGCACCCGAAGTGTGCAGCGCTGAAAATTCCATTGCCACATGTAATTTCCCAAAATCGCGCCTAAGAAACGCAGTTCAACTATCGACGATATATCAGTACCATTATCAAACAGAGGGCAATATTTTCGTCATTTCAATAAATGTGTATCTTCTATTTCTGGGAATTTCTCTTTACCTCATTACCGATTGATATCAGCAAACGATTGTTTAAATAAGACAGAATTCTCTGCCGAGCTCTCGATAAAAAGATAAGCAGATTATTAAAAGCCTTTTTACACAAATCAGATGATGTTTAATGGTAAAGGTTACACAAACGGAAATGTATTGCTTCCAAGATTAGATAAAACGTGACCAGAATCAATGAGAGGAATATTTTTACTTCGAATGTCTTTCTTACAATCGATATTCATTCACAGTTCACACCACATAGTGAGATGAATAAAAAAATCATAAGATTTTTTATAAGAATTTCCATTTCATATTTTTCGACTTACGACAAATAAGCAATGGCTAACTGTAGCCAATTTCGTCGTTTAATACTTTAAATATCAATTTAGATCTATCTATTCTTTAGTAATAATAATGCTTAAGTATTTAACTGTTTGATAAACTAATCTCTATTTTTATTCCAAATACCATTCAATAGAATATCGGAACAAAAACTGGCAATGGGTACTGACACCATTTTGCACACATTAATTTCCCATTTGGGTATAACAAAGGCACTCTCTATTAAATCACCACGCGGTACCACCTGCTCCATTGAAAACACATATACATTAATAATCTGGTTCATGTTTGTGTTATACAATATGTAAAGAAAACCCCGTCCATAAGGATAATAAAGGTTAGGTAAACACATGACCAAATAAAATATGAAATTTTACATCATCATAATAACAATACTAATGAATTTTGAAATAATTTTCTTTTTTCGCGAATTAATTCCAACGTCCCCAAAATTTAGGAATTTTATAAAAAGTGTTAACACCGTTTTTGACGGTAATATTATGAGTGATGTGATCCTTGGAGCGTACCCTGCTCCCCCTCGCCCGCGCATGTATTGCCTACCGCACATGTATTAACTTACGTCCTTTTGCGAAATAATATTTATTTTTTAGGGGTTTTTTTTAAGTTTAGCCCGGATTTGTAGGCATTAGTAGAATCAGTTATCGGATCGGACAGGGTTTTGTTTACATATTGTACATATCAATAGAAGTAGGCTTTATCACGGGTTATGCGATAAAGCATGGTATATAATTATATTGCTAGGTACATAATTGTTCCACCGGCCGAGAAAAAGGATAGTGGGTTCTTTAATAGGTATTTCTTTCATATTGTAAAATTCAGACCCTTAGGCCGATTACAAGAATTTAATTTAACTTTAGCAAACAGTACTCGTTCGACCCTTCTCTGTATGAGAGGAGACCTGTGCCCAGCAGTGGGACGATGAAAGGGTTGATGATGATGATGAAACAGTACTCGAGATTTAAAATAGGCACCATTGGTTTTTCTCGGTGGTAGGCCATAACATTGGCTGCCGGCAGAAGTTACCACCCACCAGACAAAGTCTTGCCGCCAAGCGATTCGTTGTGTTTCGGCATGATGTCTGGTGAAGCCGTACGGAGGACGGGTCTGAGCAGTTGTATTCCGATGTGTTTCCGATTTCGTCCGCCACGTTTTTAGCCGCATAACTTGCCTTGCTACTTTGAATTCGTGCGAAGATGCTGATTGGCGGCTCAGACTTAACTGGAAACGGTCTCCAAAGCCTGGAGCACAGGCGTAGAGTAGTCAGCCTTTCATTCTTCTATAGGATGCATTCTGGTGAGAGTGCATGATTTAATACCCCCATTTCCGTTCCATCATCGGACGACCCGTCTTACGGCGAGTTTCCACCCTTACGTTGTTGACACCACTGCGATTCGGACGAAGCGTTTTGCTTCCACTTTTATACCGCGTACATCGAGGGACTGGAACAATTTGCCAGCGACGGTGTTTCCGTCACACTACAATTTGAGTGTCTTTAAGGCTAGAGTGAATATGCTCTTAATAAACTAGCTCGCTTTACCATCAACGATCGCATCACTGCTTACTGTCAGGCGGGATTGCGGTCAAGCGCTGGTTTATAATTAACAAAAAAAAAAAAACATCCCGTAGGACCATTGGGATAAACAATATCTTCCACTAGTTTTTACGATAAATCCTTTACTGTACAAGCAGTTCGGCTATGGAATGACTTGATCATGTCTGTAAGGCGTGCTCAAACTCTGTCCACTTTTAAAACCAGGGTAAAAAAGCATTTGCTCTGTCTATAAACATGTCATTATTTTTTTTATGTGCTCTTGTATGATGTTTATTAATTAGATGTATATATTTATTACACTAGCCACTCAACATGCATATTTATTATATAAACTATGTAAATAATACACTGTCGACTACCTACATTATTTCCCTCTCCTTCCCCTTACTATTCCATCCAAAGGTTGTCTGTAAAAGATCGTTCTTAGCGATAAGACCGCCCATTGTGTAAACCTTTGTAAAATCTTTATATTTATGTAATCTATATGGTGTACATAATAAAGAGTATTCTATTCTATTCTTACATATACATATGTTATTCCTGGTTACAAACTATCTGTGTGCCAAATTCCATCTAAATCCGTGCAGTAGAAAACATCTTATAGGATTAAATGTTCGCTTGTTTTTGACTTCTGATTCTACGATACCATGACTTGCCGCGATTTACACCAAAGAAAACAAACCAAAACGAATGAATAATTCTATATTGTTTGACCGAAATACTTGAATATCGATCAGATCAAGTCAGTAAGTATGTAGGTCAGGTTAATTGTATCTATTTTGGGCACGTCCTTTTTGAAGAGGACCGGACGTAAATGTTTCGGATGTCTGTTTAAGTATGGTATTAAAAGAAAATAGGTAAGTTTGTTTTGTGAGAACACTTATGGTGGCCCAGTTGACAGCCTCCGTGGTAGCGTAGCGGTAGCGAACGTGGCCGCTGCGTAGGGAAGCGCGGGTTTAAATCCTCGCGCAGTGCAAATATTTTCTATGCAAGAATATGAATACTTGCACTGGTCTGGTCGTGCCTTGGAAAGCACTTTCAGCCGTTGGCCCCGGTTGCCATACGAACATTTAGTGGCTGTCTTTACGGATTGTTGAAAGTCTAATAATTGGTCTAACTGCAATGTCTCGATATCGCCTTCGGGCTGTGGAGGTCAGACGGCAGTCGTTTCACGGAAATATCGAAGTTTAGCCAAAATCAGCAGTTACACTGGTAAAGCGGACTCCCGTCTCCAAAGCTGAAAATGCTTGGGATACGACCGAGTTTAATGCTGAGATGTTGATAATGACTCAATGACTCATGGTGGCCCAGTGGTATCGATACGAAAGTAACGAAGTGTTGTGAACTTAGCTAGACTTTTAATTTTTAACACCACTGCTCTCAAAACTGTGAAGGATAATATGGCATATATTATGATATAACTTAGTTATTATATTGCCATATATTATAAGTACATACAATATGTAAAGAAAAACCTGTCCGACCCAGAAGGATAATAAAGGTTAGGTAAACACATGGCCAAATAAAATATGAAATTTTACATACTCACCACAGTAACAAAAATAATGAATTTTGAAATAATCTATTTTTTTCCGGGAATTAATTTCAACTTTCCCAAAATTTGGTAATTTTTAAAAAGCGAGAACATTATTTTTTACTCACTATTCAACCATGTGACCTGCAATCACTGACCGGTACTGATATACTAAAATTTTCTATATGTCGGAGACAGCGACGGCAGAGCGGTAGGGTCGACAGCATCTTGGTTTGGTGGTACAGGTTCCATTTCGCAGGTGAGTTTTGAATTAAAGCACGACGTGTAGATATACCCTCCAATCTTCATAATAACAATTTGAATAGGCAAACCGACAGTTTCTGTTCGGAGATGTGCCTTGGTCCGCGTCTCGATGCAAAGTAACCGTTTGACGAACCTCACTTTCCAAAGCGACTCTGTCCATGTGACGCCATCACAAAATGACGTCACAAGCGTTCGCCCCTCTACTACGTAAATCAAATCAGCAACTTCTTTTAAAATTATATCGACGATCTCCGACACGGCCAGCCTGACGATTTGCACGTCCTCGTGCATCATCATCATCATCATCCCAGCGCCAATCCAAGCCGCATCCGAAGCTCCCTCAGCCCCGGAGTTCGGGATCCGCTTCACCAGGCAAACCGCCGATTCCGGCCAAACTTCGATATTTCCCGTTGCACTTCCTCGTGCATGTCTGTAACAAATTAAAAAAAAACACAGAAAACCGACTTTGAAGCATTTTTGAGAGCTCGGCCAACCTGACCGTCACACGTCACGTTTAATTACTATGACTATTAGAAAACCAGGTCCAACAAAAGCTTCCTTCAAGCCCCATAATTATCAAATTTCAAAAAGAAAACAAAAGGTTCCTTCAAGCCTCATAATTATCAAATTTCAAAAAGAAAACAAAAGGTTCCTTCAAGCCTCATAATTATCAAATTTCAAAAAGAAAACAAAAGGTTCCTCCAAGCCTCATAATTATCAAATCAAAATCATAATTATCAAAAAGAAAACACACCATGGTTCGCTACCACAGTAGCTAGTGACAACTCATAGTTGACACCCATATCGTCATCACCTCTTGTGATACGACCAACTCTAGAGTCCACGACTCCCAGGTCAACACATGACCGTACAACTAACTAATAGTCTCCTCTGAGACCCTGGTCCCCACCACACCACCATCTGCCCATCGTGCCCTGACCAACTCCTCACTGAGTTTCAGTCACGACAACAGACTAGTGCATGCAGTGCGACCGTATCTACCTAGGTCCCCGCCACACCACTAGCTGCCCATCGCTCCCTGAACAACCCCTCACTGGGTTGCAGTTACGACTACAGACTAGTGCGTGCAGTGCGACCACATAGCCATGATACGTGTTCCATTTGTTGGCGGAGGTACCTACCCTCCTCACCATCTTCTACATTATGGAAATCTAACTCAGCAGACATTACTTGGAGAAATCTTTCGTATGCGATCGTGGGGTACTTATAAGTTCTGTTTCCAATCAATGATTTCAATAGGTAACGATCGTCATTGTCACCATCAAATAAATCACCAACATTAAATTTCATTACTTTAGCTCACTTCTATCAATTTAGATTTTTCGTAAATAGCACTCATTTCTATGTTCGTTACCGCTTGTTCTCTTGAGAAGATTTAATAGTCTAGCCACACATACTATCAGAAACTCAAGCGAGCTCATAACTATAGGTCACAGTGAACTTTAGTTTTGAAATAAAGACAAACCAGACATCATAATTTTAAAACCCTGATTTAAAATTTCTCAGTCCATTATAACAAACAATAATCGGGTAGTACAAGAAATAAAATTTGCAAAAATAACTCTTACTATCATGTCGCAACGAAATGGTTCAGTACACAACGCTGGTACTACCCATAACCTGTATACGTACTATCGCGTGTGTACGTATACCAATGAAATTACAAATACCTTGACAAGGGAACATTCAGCACCGAAATCAAAATAAAAATAATACGACTCACCGGATTATGGCAACTTCCCATAAACACCTGCCACTTGGCAGTTGTCAACCGTTGCACACCAGACATCTCTGAGCTCTCATAAAACCCCATTACGTTACCACCAACGTTTTGGGCATTTTGAAACCTTCTCATCGCCTGCAGAGTAGATGCTGTCCTGATATCTTCTCATCGCCTGCAGAGCAGAGGCTAGTCTTGAAACCTTGGGCGTTCCGCAAAGCGCACGCAGCACCGGCTGCGCCGCACGCAGCTCCAGCAGCGCCACACGCCATTGATGAGATCCACCAAGCAGCTAGAAGCGCGCTCCGCAAGCGCACCTTGCGCGCTCCGCAAGCTCACCTTGCGTGCTCCGCAAGCGTACCTTGCGTGTTGCGCAAGCGCACCTTGCACACTCCGCAAGCGCACCTTCCGCGCTCCGCAAGCACACCTTGCATATTCCGCAAGCGCACCTCACATGTTCCGCAAGCGCACCTCGCTCGCCAAGCAACAGCCAGCACTGTCGCGCACCAAGCAACAGCCAGCACTGTCGCGCGCCAAGCATCAGTCAGCACTGTCGCGCGCCAAGCATCAGTCAGCACTGTCGCCCACCAAGCAACAGCCAGCACTGCCGCGCGCCAAGCAACAGCCAGCACTGCAAGCCTGCAGCGCACTCTTGCAGCGGACCATCACCATTGCCCGTACATCCAGCATTTACAGAAGCTCATACAAAGACAATGAACAACTACACACATAATGGCAGAAAGTAACTGTTATTCTGTTCCTTGATTTATAACGAGATTGTGAGCAGTGTAGTTCTTCATCCAACTTCTGATGTCGGAGACAGCGACGGCAGAGCGGTAGGGTCGACAGCATCTTGGTTTGGTGGTACAGGTTCCATTTCGCAGGTGAGTTTTGAATTAAAGCACGACGTGTAGATATACCCTCCAATCTTCATAATAACAATTTGAATAGGCAAACCGACAGTTTCTGTTCGGAGATGTGCCTTGGTCCGCGTCTCGATGCAAAGTAACCGTTTGACGAACCTCACTTTCCAAAGCGACTCTGTCCATGTGACGCCATCACAAAATGACGTCACAAGCGTTCGCCCCTCTACTACGTAAATCAAATCAGCAACTTCTTTTAAAATTATATCGACGATCTCCGACATATATATTATTTTTCTATTCTATTTTCGTCGCGTCGGGGGTTACAAGAAGAAACAAAGAAGTTATTAATTTACTTTACCAACATATAGTAGGTCCTGAACAAGCCAGACAATCTAATTGTTGGGTAAGTCTATTTTACTTGTTGTTTTTTTTTTTGTGTGTTTTCCATAATGGACGCTCAAAGCGTACATATATTTCTGAATCGTTCTCACACGATTGATTCCAAAATGAATGATGTAATCAAATATTTGTACCAATAGCTTGATAATTTAAAAGAGTGTCCATGGAGTTTCTTGCCCGTTTTTCTCCATAGGTACCTACACTTTGGAATGGGCGACTAGCTTCACTTTACTGACTGACCGACCTTCTGACAATTCAAAAGTGCCTGTAACTGGTTTATTTGAAATAAATGCTTTGATTTGATTTGATTTGATTTAATAAATTATTTATACAAACTCAATAAGATAATAAATTGCTACAAAACACATTAAATCAAATGTTCACTCAATTATTCAGAGTTTGAAATATTGTCTACAGTTCCATTCACGAAATTCAGTCTACGACTTCCGTAACTTGAATTTCGTAAATGGAACTCTAATCAATAAGAAAATTCGTTTTATACAATTTGAAGACAGAACAGGATATTATTATTGACCTTTTCTGCCCTAGTGAAATTCTAATCATGACATAATAGTCTGTAGTACAATAATTTATAGAACAAAACTGTTATTTCCGTGTTTCTACGGGCAACATAAAACACGAAGAGTATCCAAGGGAATTATATTAAAATGTGACAACATTCTGAGAATTTCCGGAACTCTGCCAATTACTGGACTATTTTTATGGGGAAATTCTTTGAACAGGAACCTCTTCTTTTATTTATTTCTTGTTTTGTATTACGCTTTTACAAAAGAATAAAGTATTATATATAGGTACTACACAACGTGGAAATGCGGCAAGCGTTGTGGTCACCTTTGTACCGGGAACAGAAATTAACACTCACTTATAAAGATTAAATGCTAATTATTACACGAACCTTTTTGGGCCCGTTCCCGCCCGGTCAAAGAGGGAGTCGAAACTTCTGGAACATTCTATAAGCTTCCTATAAAAATGTATGACGCGTCCTCTTTTGTTTTTAACAAGAGTCATCTGACGTCCTTCAAGAGGGCTCAGCACTGGTAACGTGTTAAATTTTACTTACTTGTCTTCGCCCAAAACCATAATTGTATGCCTGTGTTATATCTATGGTGAGTCATAATTCTAAGAAAAGTATTGTAATGTGGATTGTTTAAGTTTAGTTGGTTCCGAGGGTAGATTCGATTGTATAGACGGAAATAACGGCTCGATGAAGGGTACTCTAATATTGTTACTGTCTATAAATACGGAAACCCGACCCTTGGTGCAGGTTCTTCATCAAGCCGTCGAACGGAGCACACTGCCAGTAATTTATACTTCATATTTGTTATACATGAATTTAATGTGCCTGCCTTGTCTTATGTACTTTTTTTTTTGACAAATCGCACAGATTGAGCTAGCCCCTAGGTAAGTTCGAGACTTGTGTTATGGTATACTAACTCAACGATACTATATTTATAATAAATAAATATATAGATAAACATTAAAGACACAGGCCAATCAGGAAAAGATCGTTTTCCATCATGACCTGGCCGGGGATCGAACCGGGGGCCTCCACGTCGCAGGCAGGCGTGATGACCGCTGCGCCACAGCACAGCACGACAGTTTATATTGCTGATGATTCTTAAATATGTCCAGTGTGTAATGTTATAAGGAAATATAAACATAATGTTTCTCCTATAATGCTTGCTTGAATCGCGCCAAATTTGAAAATTTCTTTTTTTAATAATTTTTTTTATCAAATGAAACGTCCAAGACGTGTCCGAACGAAACTACCTTTTTGTTGAAAATGGGGAGCAATTAATTATTTTATACGCCTTCGTCAGGTCTATTGCGATAATAGTCCTGCCAGTATTAATTGACCGATCCCAGTACAACGTGACATGGTTATTTTCAAGAACTGGGTTGGACACATACTTGTAATACTATCTCTCAGAATCTACAAGTTTATATTTACTAGGCAAGCTGCTGGTGAATAATTTTGCCTAATTAGTTATTTGCAAGTACTTGCGGTTAGCCAGACAAGAAGTATAAGGGGTAATATGTCTGATGGACTCATCTGGAGGGTGGCATGCCCAAGATATCACATTAACCATCCCCTTCTTCATAATATTTCCAACTAAATATTAAATTAATTTTCATAAATTATTGCATTAGGATTACTATCAATTGATAACACAAATACAACCAAATAATAGATTTCTAAAGGTGAACTAACAGTGCATCAATTACTAATAGGTAAATACAATATGCATACAAAATGAATGAGAGAATTAAGCTATCTGCTTAGTAATAAGCGTTAAATTTAATAAATGTATAACATCGGCAGATCCGATTATAAGATGAAAAAAGTTATGCAAATATTATTTTGTAGCCTTACAACTACAAAGTTTTATTTCGTAACTATTGGATAATGTTATAATGAAAATTTAATTTTCGCGACTCTAAGAACTTTGTCGGTGACTTAGGTTCTTCTGCAGATCTCCTCATTTCTGATTCGATTGCTGAGAGAAACTCCGAGCATAGCTCTTTCCATCGCTCTTTGTGTGACCTTCAGCCTTCGTATGAGGCCCATTCTGAGCGACCACGTTTCAGTTGCTAAAATTAAGACGCAGTGGGTAGGGTACATTGCTCGTAGAACCGATGGGGCAATAAGGTTCTGGAGTGGCGGCCTCGTACTGGAAGACGCCGCGTAGGGAGTCGCCCAACAATGTGGACTGATGACCTGGTGAAGGTCATGGGAAGCCATTCGGCTGCACATGGCAGGTCGTTGGGGAAAGTTATTTTTTTTTTGTAGGGATGGGAAGTCATCAAATGAATTCCCCCGCTCTGGGTGGAGCGGAAGGGCGTATCAGACATTTACTGACTAAGACCCACCCGTGTTTCTTCACTTGGCTGTGCGACGGCCAGAGCCAGGGTTTCTCTTTTAACCAACCCGCAACCCTGACCCAGGAGGCATCGGTCTTCGTGGCTCCGTCACGATGTGCCGGGGAGACCTCCACAGTATCCTCTACTGTGTCCTCAGAGCTATCCACACAATGGTGACACCCTGACGTTTCCCCCCGCCTTATCCGGAACAGGAACCTCCCGAAACAACAATGTCCGGTGAGAACCTGCGTCAGGCGTAATATGAGGGCGCCGTAGCGCGTCTCTAGCCACTATTGTGGCGTGCCCAGTTGTGAAAAGCCTTGGAGTAGGCCTTAGAGGAGGGCGAAGAAGAAGATATTGACCAATTTATGAGAGAGAGCAACGGTGGCCTTGACGGTGACTTACAAGTTTTAGTCGTAGGTGACGTGAATCCCCATGAGGCTATTTGTGTAAATTATTTCATCAACACTGCTCTTCAAACGGTGGAAAACATCGTGAGGAAACCGGCATTTCCTAGAACCAAAACTTTGAAGACATGTGACATCTACCAATCTAGACCACGCGAGCCCAATGCGGATTGCTAGATGCGGATTGGTCTTATCTCAGCGAGAGGGACTGATATGTCACTCAGTCCCTCTCGCTGAGATAAGACTTGTGTCCCAGGAGTGGAAATATTATAGGCTGATTATGTGCTGTAATTGATAATAGTTGGCAGATATAAGTTTTTTATTTCAACAAGTCGGCATATTATCTTAAATTTTAATAACGCAGCAAAGAAGGATTGGCTTGATGGATGGAGTAGGAACGTTATAATTATGTTATGTAACTAAAATTAGTTACATATAAAGGTATAAATATATACCCTTGGCAGAAGCGAAAATTATTTATGATATACTAGGACACAGGCCTCCTCTTTGAGAGATGGAGTGGGCTGCAATCCACCACGCTCCTCAGCGCGTCTTAAAGTAAGGCAGCTCTTTAGTCCAGATTAGAACATAATGCCTACAATTTGTAAATTGCGGCCGTTACCACCGTGGAACCCCTAAAACTATAAGTATAACAAAAAAGATTTTACACCTGGTAAAACCCAAGTCTCTGTATTTTAGGAAA
Source organism: Sesamia inferens (assembly GCA_037179545.1). Taxonomy (NCBI): domain Eukaryota; kingdom Metazoa; phylum Arthropoda; class Insecta; order Lepidoptera; family Noctuidae; genus Sesamia; species Sesamia inferens. Next base: position 18,427,629 of record CM073933.1, on the reverse strand, counting down.
GTAACTAAATTACCTGCCACGCAATTCCAGCGGAGGCGAGGTTTGAATACCAATGAGCCAATATTGGAGGCATCGGGAATCCTATCGAAAAATGAAGGTGAACCGATCTTCCAGTTTCCATTATGAGCTTAGTTTTTACCTATGTGAGGTAGTTTTAAATGCATATTTACAGTGGTGAATTAGCAAAAACAAAATATGTCATACATACTTTACGGTAAAATAGTTGAAGCTGTGTTGATAGTTATAGTGACAGCTGACATATTTATGCATTGTAGAAAAAAAAGGATAATGTCTTTGTAAAAAAAAGACGTGTGGCACTCGGGGACTGCCGCGGTAAAGCTATCGCATAGCATTTTGTATCAATTTATGCAATTACATACATGCCTCGATACATGTTTTTGTCTTGTCTTCGTAGCAACAAACAATAACTTTTTTGCCTCATCAATGTCTTCCTCAGAAAAAGCCGACGAGCATATTTTTATTAAACTTTCGTTGTTTGGTTTCGGAGATAACAATATTACAACTCGTACACTTAAATGTACTCGTATTAACATTGTTCACCGACATCTTTCTGTAATATTTTATTTAATAAAAACTTCAACTTCAACTCTTGATCTGGTCCCTGTGGATAGATACCACAATTTTGCCAATAACACGTGTAACAAATTATAGAAATTCTTTAAAAAAATATTTCACAATAATGGCGGCTCTATAAAATCACGCGCTTTTATTTAGTAAACAACACTATAAATAAATTAAAAGTCAAATGAAAAATTAGCGTGACATTCATCTTAGCTTTTCCGTTAAAAAAAAGCTATTTTATAAAAACACTATTAAATTAATTTGAATAAAAGTACTTAATAATTAATTGTATGAAAAGTTTTTAAGGTAGCCATGACAACGTCGATGACGTCTATGACATATCTCTATAGAAGACCTATTTCAGAGGGAAAATTAATAGCAAGTTTAGCACATCGCGACTATCAGTAACATGGCAAGTGTGTAGAACTGAGTTCGAGCCCTGCAATATGCATGCTCTTTTTGAAAATATATAAATTGTTTTCAGAAGATGTAGTCGCACGCACCAAACATACCGTGCCGAAGACTGCCGAACTGAAACGACGTTAGACGATGTACGGTCTTCAAGCCACACCTCCGTGCCCGTCGGAGTGGGGAGCGTGAGGTTTTTTCGTTACGGAATTTCTGGATTCGGTCCCCGCGCTCAAGGCCCGCGATAGAAGCTATGCAATAGCTTAAAAAAAAAAAAAATATTTGCTTTGCTTGTATTTTGGCGCGACTAACTAGTACATGGTAAATAACTTTATTGTTGTTGTGTTTTCTTCCAACAAACTTACTACTTACGGTAAGAACCAGACTCGGGTCGACGTCGACGACGCGTTGTGTTCCACGCGCTCCTCAAAGAGATGACAGCACATCGTGACGAGGTTCACGTAGGCCAATGCCTGCCAGGGCCGCGGGTTGCTCGAAAGAGACACTTTAGCACCTGGCGTGCTGCAATTGAAGGAACACTGGTGGGTTTTTGTTAGCAAAAATCATACACGCGCTTCTGTTTCGCCTAGAGCGGACGATGTCATTTGATAGTTTACCAGTCAAAAAAAGGGTTATTGCTTTACTGTAATTCCAACTAACATTATACTTGTAAACCCAAAAGTTTGTGAAGATTTGTTTTTCTTTCTCGCAAAACGGATCTGGATGAAGTTTGGCAAACAGATGGCTTACAATCGGGATTAATAGTTATAATATTTGTCATACCGTTTGTCAATCATATTCCCAAGAGATCAAAACTTATGCGGTTGAAATTGCGGGGCGCGGCTAGTTAGCTATATGAAAGCGGTTCTCAACTACCTGATTGACTCATCAATCATCACCTCAGGGTTTATCCCGGTTGCATCCGCGGCTTTGATGTTGGAGCTCGAGGTTCACTTCCTGCACATTCTCCTCCATTTCGCGCGATCTTTTGATAAAGATCGTTTATCACAGATCTCTTAACACAGGATGATTCCTGTACTAAGAGCTTGTTGGCACGCATGTCATCTCTTACAACGTCAAGCCAGCATTTCTTTGGTCTACCCCGCTTGTTCCGGCCATGGAGGCGCCATGGCAAAACATTTGTTACCCACGCAACATGCAACATGTTTGCGTAAGACGTGGCCGTACTAGCGTAGGCGACCCTTCTGCAGTTTGTCTGCAATGTCACGGATACGAAGACTGCCACGGATGCGGGAGTTGCTTATGCGGTCTTTCCGCGTAACTCCACACATCCACCGCAGCATGTTCGTCTCCGTGACGCGTAGCTCCTACTTGTGTCGCTCAAGCACAGGCCACGCCTCACTGCCATACAGGAGAACAGGTCTAATGAAGGTTTTATAAACCTGCCCCTTAAGCTTAACCGGGAGGTTGCTCATGTGAATCCTTGATGCTGTTCGACAAGACGTCTAATATCACGCTGAACAGAAACGGACTAAGGATGGATCCCTGGTGGACTCCGACGGTGATGGGGAAGGGTTTAGTTTCGCCTAAACAGCGGTCCTAACAATGGAATCGGAATTGAGGTAAATGTCTCGAATTACGGCAACATAGGCCTCTTTGGGTCTCAGCGTCCACCAGATCACCCCGCGAGGGACACAGTCGAAGGCCTTCTGCATATCTAGAAAGAGTGTATGCAGAGGTGTGTTCTTCAATCTGTATCTCTCCATGGTGATCCTTAGTACGAAGATAGGATCCATGGTTCCGTAACCTGGGCGAAACCCATATTGACACTCCGAGACAGCACACTCCTGCTGAATCCGAGAATCTAAAATCCTTTCAAAGATCCTCATGGTGCGGGACATGACCTTAATACCGCGATAGTTGCCATACTCCTGTACCCGGCCCTTGTCTTTGAAGACTGGAGTAATAATACTCAGCCTCCATTGACTCGGGATTTTGCCATTCAGGAGCACGCAGTTCAAGAAATTAATTAACCGCACCGCGAGGACCCATCGCCTTCCAGGCCTCAATGGGAACTCCGTCAGCTCCGACAGCTTTCCGATTCCCCATACGACGAAGAGCCGTTTGAACTTCCTCAGGCGTTATCAAGGGCACTAGTCCAAGGTTCGGAGGGAGTTCCAGTGTCTGCACCTCTTGGTGCTGCTTGTTCAGCAGCTTGTGAAAGTACAAGCGCCATCTCGATTTCACCGAGAGCTCCTCGCATAGTAGGTCGCCATTAGGGTTTTTAACACAACGCCACTTGGATATATCCTTTGCTGCTTTGACCCTAGCACGTGCCAACTTGTAAATGAGCTTTTGCCCCTTTAGACGATTCCAATTTCTCGTAGAGAGTTTGCAAGTGATCTCGTCGGCTCGGGCTACAGCTCTTTTAGTGGCACGTTTGGCGACCTTATATGTTTGAAGAGGGCTTTCTTCATCCTAGTCTCCTTCTGGATTGTGTCGTCCCACCAACAGGTCTCCTTGTCACTTTTGAAACCGCCTTTAGAGACACCACCCGCGCCGTCCCAGCAATAGCTGCCTGGATCCTGTCCCAGTGGACTTGGATAGTTTCGCCATCGGTGCCAGCACACTTGTCGCCGAACTACCTTATTGACTAATCAGTAAGAATAATTACTACGAGTATATCTCGTGACAGTGTTTGTAACCAAAATCCTTCGAAACGGTTTGATCGATTACTGTTATTTTATTTTTTTTTGTGTATATTCGGTAGATTATGTTATTCGCCAGCTGACAGTCAAGTAAGACTTTGACATAACAAGAGCAAGTTGCCATAAAAAGTATTTATATATTTTTCGAAAAGGTTGCTTTATAGATATATTTCTTTATTATTAGTAATTGGAATAATAATAATTATTATAGGAGATTTTTGAGAATTAATGAATGTTTGCTTAGAAGAAAATGAACGGTTATTAATAATAAACGAAGAGTGATTATAAGAATTAATACCTGCCAACATTTTTTTGTAAAGGCAACATTTTGAGCTCAAGTTTTATTCTAGTCAATTCAAGTTCCATTAGTGTAGTCGTTTTAAAGCTTAATATTTTTGAAAAAATGTTGCTGACTTGCACAGACTAATGAGTACGTGGAAGGTATTAGAAAAATATCAACATATTTTTTTTGTAAACCGAACCCCTGTGCATTTTTGGGTCTAAACCTGGCATTCCCCTTTAACAATTTTTATAGCAATGCCATCGTAGTCTACGTTATGTTTGTTTTTTTAGTGAATTAATTACTTACAGTATTTTAAAAGAATCAATTGGTGCCATAAATAAGGATTTTGGATAATGATTTATATTTGGAAACTATTATTGTTATTATTGCTTCTTGTTTTTTCTGCTACATCTACATAGTAATCATTAAATGCTGTAGCTATTCCTATAGGATCTTTATTTCTTTATTATTAATTAGTATCTTATTTAAGGGTTCAGAAGGAAAGTTTGGTTTACATTTCTTTATAAATTTCCACGTAGCCTTACTTTTATTTTTAGCATTATTTTAGCAAAAGCCTCTCTCAAGACTTTTATTGCTTTGGTGGTTTTGCCATAATCCCGCCGCTTGGCAGGCGGGTTGGGGATAGCAGTAATTTGATATTCCATTGAAGCGCTGCTGCCCGCTTCCCTGGTGAGAGTTCCCTTAGTCGCCTTGTACGACACCCACGTGAGGATATGGGGTGGTACTATTCTAGGCCCGGTACCACACGGGACACGGGTATATACAAGTTTAACGCATAAGAAATAAAAATTGGGATATAAATACAGGTCATAAAAATAAATACATAAATTCATGGTGAATTGTATAGCGGCCGATTGGGAATGTTAACTGATTTCCAATTACTATTGTGTTAGCTCTATTATTTACTGAAAACGTATTGTGTTCTCGAATTACGAATTATTTTCCCATATCTGTGTTTACGATTACATGTTTATGTAAGTTCAATTGTGGTATTGTGGCTTATTTCCCGGCTTATAATATCAAATATGTTATCTGGTTCTACTAGAATCATTAGGAATGTGGATAGGTATGTGTGCCTGTTCAGATTGTATTGTGCTTTTTTGTACCAAAAATAGCTGACTTGAACAATATAGGGATTATATATTATACGTTTTTGTTAGGAATAACGAGTTGGCGTGTTTTTCTTGTTCTTTAAGGGATCCATTTCTATTGTTGTAAAATAGTCGATTTCGCCGTTACTTTCCAAGAGGTTTCGTGAAGGGTAGAGCACCGCTGTGTCCTCATGGTGGCGATCTCTCGCGTCCGACCCTGGTCCAGGCCATGGTCCGGAGCGAGAGCACATGGAAGGCCGTCTCCTCATTTTGCGAAGCAGTGATGCTAGCAAAGGAGGAGGCGGAGCGCGTGAGGGAACGGAAATCCCAGCGCCCTCACTCTTCTAGCCGCCGCTGGAGACTGCCTTGTCCGGGAGACAACATCAAACTTCCGGCCAACGTAGGCTCGGGCTTGCGGGCGATGAGCAGTGGGCAGCTCGACACCCGGTAAGGACCAGGCCCGAGTCGACGGCGCGTTGTGTTTCATGCTCACCTCAAAGAGATCGTGTCAGCACATCGTGACGGGATCGACGAAGCCGATGCCTCCTGGGCCAGGGTTGCGGGTTGATTAAAAACTGACCGTCGCACAGGCAAGTGAAGAAACACGGGTGGGTTTTAGTCAGTAAAAATCTGACACGCTCTTCCGCTCCGCCCAGAGCAGGAGAGGTCATTTGATGATTTTCCATCCCAAAAAAACCGTCCAAGTCCGTTCGGACTCGCGCACGAAGGGTTCCGTACCATTATCTTTAACAACGACAAAAAAATCACGTTTGTTGTATGGGAGCCCCCTTCTATATTTATTTTATTTTAATTTAATTATTTATCTTTAATTTTAATATATAACCAAATATTCTGTGAACATTTCAAGCATCTATCTATTTCCGTTATTAATACGAAGCAAAAAATCACGTTTGTTGTATGGGAGCCCCCTTTAAATATTTTATTTTTTTATTTTTAGTATTTCTTTTTATATTGGCTACAGAAATACGTAATCTCTGAAAATTTCAACTGTCTAGCTATTACAGTTCATGAGATACAGATGTTCGTGGTGACAGACGGACAGACTGAGAGACGGATAGACGGACAGCGAAGTCTCATGAATAGGGTTTCGTTTTACCTTTTAGGTACGCAACCCTAAAAAAGGGGTTTCGTGAAACCTTACAATTTTTCAAACAGCAATTAAATAAAATGGATTTTCTGAATCTTTTGTTATGTTAATAAAGTCAATTATATCCTCCACCGAACGAGAAAACAAAAGGCTTTGTTATTTTATAAAGGGCTTTATTTTTTATCGTCACCAATTTACTTACTAATTTGTCAAACGTAGGTAAATTATTATTATGTACCTATGTTTGACAAATTAGTAAATAATTATTAAACTCTAGTTAATAAACTAGAGCTGAGTTTGTATGAGAACGCGGGTCGCATTTTGATATTTAACGCTAAAGCATAAGTTGCTTGGTACAATAAATAATTTTTACTTTAAGCGAGAAAGCGTACCAGACAGACAGACAAACAGACAGAGTTACTTTCGCATTTATAATACATATTAGTATGGATAAACTAATGCCAGGTTCTTTGAATTGGCTTGTATCCAAAAAAATAATTTAATGTCCATCAGATAGATTTATCAAAAATATTGAACACGTATTTTTTATTTTTTCTTTAATTCATATACTTAGGAAGATATATTGATTTGAAATGTCGCATGACGTCACGCCGTGGTACAAAATATTGCACGGCGTGACGTAATTAGCCCCCACTCCGTAAATTTAATACGCTATATCTCAGTAGTTTTTGGTAATTACGACAGAATAAAAAATACGGGTCTTAATTTTTTTTTATTATCTATAAGACGGACTAATTATTTTTTTGATTTTCATACCTTGGATACATCCATTACCCTATATTTGTTTGGGATGGGAAATCATCAAATGACTTCTCCCGCTCTGGGCGGAGCGGTGCCAGACTTTTACTGACCAAAATCCACTCGTATTTCTTCACTTGCCTGTGTGCCGCGGCCACGTTTCTTTATTAACCAACCCATAACTCTGACCCAGGAGGCATCGGCCTTCGTGGACCCCGTCACTATATGTTGACATCTCTTTGAGGCGCGCGTGAAACACATCGCGCCGTCGACTCTGGCCTGGTCCTTACCGGGCGGCGAGCCAGTCTCTTCGCCCGCAGGCCCGCGCTTACGGTGGCCGGGAGTTCGATGTTGTCTCCTGACCAGGGCGTCTCCTGCGGCGGCTAGTGACGTGAGGGCGCTGGGATTCCCACTCCCTCACGCACTCCGCCGCCTCCTTTACCAGCTTCACTGCTTCGCAGAAGGAGGTGATGGCCTGCAATGCACTTTCGCTCTGGACCATAGCCTGGACCAGGGTCGGATGCGAAAGATCGCCGCTGATCACCGCCACGAGGACACAACAGTGCTCTACCTATCAAGGGCAGACCTCCACCGTATGGTCCACCCTGTCCTCGGGCCGATCTACACAATGGTGACACTCTGATGTTTCCTCCCGCGTTATCCGGAACAGGAACCTCCGTGTCCGGTGAGGAGCTGCATCAGGCGAAAGGTGAGGGCGCCGTGGCTCCTCTCTGCCTCTCCTCAAAGAGGGGACTTACCGCCGCTATTGTGGCGTGCCCCGCAGAGCCCTTAGGTTGCAGTTTTGGTTAGGGATGTTACTAGAAAGACTTTGAGAAATGAAAATAGGTAAACTGTTTTGCATCGGTATTTTAGTCGAGGGAAGTAACAGTTGACTTTTTCGAGTTATGCTCTTGACCTCGATGAGTTACGGTAATTATCATATTCGGTAATAATATTTACTATAATCGGCAGTGCGAGCTATATCAACGTCTCAAAATCAGTCATCGTGACCACGACCATTCTATTAAAAACGAAACGAAGACGCAGAAGAATTTACTAATTATGAGCCAAGACCCTTTGAGGTACAAGTTTTTATACCCAGGAGTAAAGTTTATTTTTTAACTATATAATCATCGTCATCCTCAACATTACCCTCTACTCGTCCACTGCTGGACATAGGCCTCCTTCATGGCACGCCAACAAGCTCGATCCTGAGCAGTTCTCAGCCAGCCACATTTTTGAGGTCGTCGCTCCATCTCACCCAAGGGCGTTCTACGCTACGTTTGCCGAGACGCGGTCTCCACTCGAGGACTCGTTTACCCCAACGGTTGTTGTTATTGCAGCGATACCAAGTCGATTGGTAATACATCCAAGTGATGAGTTGTCTTTATGATGCCGCCACAACAACATAATATTTACTATCAATACTAAGAATGTTAAGTAATAATTTGAAAAGGTATTGGTACTAGAAAAGAAAATAATGTAATTGAAAACGACTAGACCTTTTTCGTTTATGTTTGTAGAGAATAATATAGAGAGAAGTTACCAAATTTTATATTAAGTTAGGTATTCGTATTGTTAGCAAGATTATTTCGGAACTTAATCCGTATTAGACTAAGCACTCTAGCACTTTAGTAGGCGTGAAACTTTAGGGTTTAACCCTTTGCCGAAATCCTTTTTATGTATTCCGTCAACTTTTAGTTTTGGTATTGGCCTGTTTGGAAAATATAGTCTAAAGCAAAGAATAGTCGAAAAACTTTCTTTTCTTCGTATAACCCTTTATAGGCTCGTGAAACGGTCTTAAATATCGGATAACAGTTTGGACTGTCGTAAGTCACACATCTATAAAATCTAATATATCAAATGGAAGTAAAATCTCAATTTATTCGTTTACGACTGACGTGGGAATATGGGTCTCCCTACGTTCCAAGGGATTGAGTTCTTTTTTACCTTTTCATGGCATGTGATGCGACGCGACAGTTAAGAATTTCTATTGGGTTCTCGAAGGCACTCTTTGTTAAGGTTACTTGAATTTCTTGTGTTACACGATAAGGAAGATTTCGAATAATCCCATGTTCTAAAAGTTTGTTGAGAATAGTTGATATTTTTGAATTTCTTAGGCTACGCTGTAATAATGGACCTCCATTTGAGTTTACAAGGACTCGTCATGTCATTCTTTCTATCATTAAGTAAATTTCTTTAATCAAAATCAAAATCAAAAGTCATTTATGCAAATTAGGCTGAGAATCATCACTTTTTGAACGTCAATATTACATAAGACAGTCCCCCAAAACGCCCACCCATCGACACTTCCTAGTGATTTCGCTGGGAAGAAAAAGTGGCGGAAGAAACTCCCCAGCAGCACAGCTGTCTGTTCATTTAAAAACACATGACTTTATATGTATAGTGAAGAACACAAGAAAATATAATAACAATGAAATTATTGAAAATATGGCAGCTACCACGCCATAATACCAGCAAAGCAAAACAATATATATACGGGTATATTTAAATGTAAATGTAAATAACTAAAAACTTATTACTTCAATAAAAGCCCCAGGCATAAAGGGCGAGACAGCTTACATATTTATGTATTGCAAAAAAAAGTGAATTATCTGAACTCGTATAACGTGTCAGTAAGCTAATTCCGGAGAAAAAATAATTTTTTAGGAAGTAGCTTTTTACATGTCATTTTTTTATGACGAAAGTGTAATTAAGATTATTTTTACTTGCGCTTATAATTCTGGTCTATCAGTAGTAGTGTCATTGTACTGCGAGTTTCCACCCATACATTGCTGAAATCAAAACGATCCGAACGAAGCGTTTCGCCTGTACTTTTATACCGCGTAGGCATATCGAGGAACTGGAACAATTTGCCAGCGGCGGTGTTTCAGTCGGACTACAAATTAAGTATCTTCAAGGCTAGAGTGAATAGGCTCTTAATAAACTAGCGCGCTTTACCATCAACGATTGCATCACTGCTTACCATCAGGCGGGATTGCGGTTAAGCTCTAGTTCATAATTTATAAAAAAATACTCGTAAAAAGACAATCTCTCATACCACATTATGTGGTGTACAAAAAATACTGTTGATATGGTAAGTTCAGATAAATAATTGATACTTAATAAACAAAATATTACTGTAGGTACCTACACATCAGCCATCAAGCTACTACATTCTGTCAGATTTCTTTATTAGATTTTCAACTTTATCTCTAAGTATTAAGGCTTAAGGTTGATCGTGAATATTTGGCAGTTTCGGGTAGCTTGACCTGCCGTCATCCGTACTGTATCACTGCTTGCAAAGCCATTTGCTAGTTCTTGCCAAGAAAATGGGACAGATTCTTTTGTTGACAAACTAAATTAAATGTAAGTTTGTAATGCATGTTTTTGGTATACAATAAAGTATATATAAATAAATATATAGTATGTTAAGAAAACCCTGTCCGACCCGTTAAGGTGTTGTTAGGTATCGATAACTGATTCTACTAATGCATACAAAACCGGGCTAAACTTAAAAAAGAATCCCCCCTAAAAAAATAAATATTATTTCACAAAAAGAGGTAACATAATAAATGTGCGTTAACCACGCTTCCGCGGGCGGCGGGCTGCAGGATACGCGGCACGTGGTCGCATCGCTATTCGCTCATAATAATACCGGCAGTCACTTTTTTTTAAATTAACAAATTTCGGGGAAGTTGGAATTAATTCGAGTGAAAAAAAGATTATTTCAAAATTCATTTGTATTTGTACTATGATGATTATGTAAAATTTTATATTATATTTGGTCATGTGTTTACCTAATCTTTAATATCCTTATGGGTCGGACAGGGTTTTCTTAACATACTGTATAACCGTCCACCCATCTTCATAAATTTCGCGTTTATAATATTATTAGAATATATTAAGATTAGTATAAAAGACAGTTTCAATCTACTCAAAACACGACAAATTCACAGTTTTGAAATAGTAAATATTCTGCACCTATGTCCACCATTCCTAAATTCACTAGCTTTCTAGTTCTGCCAGTTTCAAGTATTGTGTCGAAGTTAGACGCCTGTAGTGGAGATCTCAATGAGGTTAATTACAGTCCAATTTGTGCAACAACAGTGAACGCGAGCTTCCGGTAATGCACGGGGAGAATCAAAATAGATAGTAGCGTAGATGTTAGGTTTTAAATTTCGTTAGGATATACGTTTTTTGGTGATACATATCAGGGAGTATCACTCCCCATTCATATTTATTTATCTTTATGTATATTTTATTGTATACCAAAAACAAACACACATTGATTAAAAAAAACCGTACCTATATGGGCGGCCTTATCGCTAATGCAATCTCTTCCAGGTAATCAAATAATGGACAGAAATTTTCCTCAACCTTAAATGGGGCAGTCGTTGGTGTAAATATTATACATACAATATGCTAAAATAGCAAAATATGATACATATATATCCAAAAGTATACATACATAAATAAATATATAATGGGTGTATCTGACATCGACGCACAAACGAGTACCATGGATCCAGTACATGATTCTGAACCCCCAGTGGTGGACTTTTTCGTCGGCTTTTTCATTCTAAAATAAATATATGTAGTTTTTTTTTCACTTTAAACCGTTCCTAATTGCTATACTCTTATAACCCAATAAGATTTTAAAGTAAAAATTAATTAATTCGCTAAGTACACAAAAAGTGCAATGAAAACAAAACTTGAAAAATTATCTTATCAGCTGATTTAATAGAGTTCACATTAGAGATCAACGTCATACCTACAAACCCGCACGGCGGCACACTTGTAATGTTCAAAGGCAGAGCCGAAACTTTTTTTTAAAGACTGTGAATTCTGTAACCGTTCATTAACGACATAAATGACTATCATAATTTTATTAGTGGCATGCAGTATAGCCTTGTGGAGGCATGAGGAACAGGGAGTAAAGCTCACTCATCCTCCATAGAAAAGGGAGGATCCTCCAACCAGACGGGTGTTATGTCTGGCGGGCACTCGCCCGATGGTTGAAATTGGTAAGTTGTATGTATGCTAATTGCACGATAAACTCTGATTGCGAGATGTAGAATTCGTGTGACGTCAGTATGACGCGTCGTTCATTTTGTGGCGTTTGTAGGTACCGCTACATCACTCCCCTCCGGAGACCGGAGGTCGATAGTGGGCTAAGTCTTGTATCTTGTGATTCTTGCTAGGTCAGCTGAGGGTTCCAGCGATTCGGAACCGGTTGCCGCGTAGTTCACGGTGAGTCGGAACTGTCTTTGAAGATTCCCCAGTGAGTCGGGGTGGTGGGGCGCTGCGTTGTACTCCAGTGCGTCGGATGTCGTACAGCGCCGGGTTGAGGCTGCGTCGACCAGGAGAGAGGGCTCTGCTTGTTGACCGGCCGAAAGTGCAGTGTGCTGTGCCGAGGTTGCTGATGAGGTTGAGGGTGATGACCAGGTATGCGCGGTCGCTGCATGCTTGTGGTCAGGATACCCGTTAAAGAAGTGGGTGCTGGTTGGGTGGGTGATTCGCCGATGAAGTTTGCGGGAGTGATGATGATGACGTCACGCTCAAGTTGTTGCACGAAGGCTGCGCTGACGTTCATGCTCGGGGTCACCAATGTGGAGGCATGAGGAACAGGGAGTAAAGCTCACTCATCCTCCATAGAAAAGGGAGGATCCTCCAACCAGACGGGTGTTATGTCTGGCGGGCACTCGCCCGATGGTTGAAATTGGTAAGTTGTATGTATGCTAATTGCACGATAAACTCTGATTGCGAGATGTAGAATTCGTGTGACGTCAGTATGACGCGTCGTTCATTTTGTGGCGTTTGTAGGTACCGCTACATCACTCCCCTCCGGCCGGCGGGTGTGGGACCTGTGTAAACTCGCTTCACCGTCACCCGGCAAGCGTCATACAACCGGGCGCGCCGAGCGCGCGGCCCTCACTGAGCATGGTATAGCGCGGCACCTTAAACTAAAGAATGCGGCGCGCACTACACGACTCACTCGCAGCGAAACTGACCGGAGACTGTTGACCGCACGGGGGCGCCTCACGAATTTATAGTCGGCGCACAGTGAACACCAGAAGACCAAACCTCACAACCGATTGGCTGATCCATTTTGAGATTGTCTTCAATCGCCACTACGTAGACTATGTATTTTGTAAATAACAATAGCTAAGACTTAGACAATAAACACAGTTCCATTAGAATCTCCATCGTGTGTTTTCATCTTACCTACAAGTTCCGAACAAATCGTGGGAAGTACCCCACAACTGGTGACCCCGAATTTTAAAGAAGTTGATCGTGCAATTGACCATGTCGGAGGAACAACAAGGGAAGATCCAGTCCGAATCGACTCACGACGTATTTGCAGTGTCCGTGCAGTCGAGATTATTACCCTTTTGGAGAGAAATACCCCGTGCCTGGTTCATCCAATTCGAAGCTGTAATTGATCCTTTAAAAACCTCAGATGACCAGAAGTTCCGGTACCTACTACAACAGCTACAAACAGCCGACTTACAACACCTCACCGACATATTATATAACCCGCCTGCGACTGGGAAATATGAAAAAGTCGAGCAGCGCCTACTTGAAGCCTACGACAAATCAGATGTTAAAAACTTCCAAAAACTCATCAGTGGCTTAGAGCTGGGAGATCAGAAGCCTTCCCATCTGTTAAGGAAGATGCGAGAACTTGCAAGCGGCATGACTACAGAAGAAGGTTTAAGAATAGAATGGTTAAACCACCTACCCGCACAAGTCAGAGTTGTACTATCTGTAAACAAGGAATCATCGTTGGACACCTTGGCTGCGATGGCAGACAAGATGGTGGAGTACGCAGAGAGTCCCAGTATCGCAGCAGTCACGGCACCAGCATCTTCTTCATCATCTACGGCATCCATGACACAGTTGGAAACACTGGCAAAGCAGGTTGAGAAGCTTACGCTGGAGATCGCTGAGCTCCGTCGAGGACGGCCACCAGACAGGTACCGTCGTCGCAAGTTTAATCCACGTTCTCGTTCCCGTTCACGTTCGCAGTCAACGCAGCGTGGATCGGCACCGAAACCCGGAGACGCCAACTGGAAATGTTGGTACCACTACCGCTTCGGAGACGAAGCAAAACGCTGTGAATCGCCATGCTGCAAAAGGAAAAGGCCATCGGAAAACTAAAGACGACACCGACCGTGGCGGACGTCGGTGTCCCGTACACCAGTAATCGCCTTTGTGTACACGATCGTAACACTCACGAACGTTTCCTCGTGGACACAGGCGCCGACATTTCGGTTTTGAGCGCTAATAACAAAAATAAGAAAACTCCAAGCGCCTACAGTTTATACGCGGCTAACAATACACCAATCAAGACTTACGGACAGAAAACTTTAAGACTAAATCTTGGTTTACGAAGAGACTTTGTGTGGTCATTCATCGTTGCAGACGTAAAAACTTCAATACTGGGAGCTGATTTTCTTCGTCATTTTAAGCTGCTGGTAGACCTGGACAAGAAAAAGTTAGTGGACAAAGTGACTGAACTATCTATCGACGCATTAGAAGTTTCTACAAACACAGAATCAGTTCACATCATAAGCAACAATCAACCATATTACCATGTATTGAAGCAGTTTACAGATGTGCTACGTCCAATGTCACTAAAACAGCCACCGAAACATAATGTTGTCCACCACATCGACACCTCTGGCCCCCCAACTAACATTTTTGTCATATAATCAAACATTTATATGACCTTGAGTCTTATTAAAGTTGTATTACAGTATTTTTGTTAACTTTTAGTCGTGTACTGGTGCATTATGTGTCCGATAGTCATATACGCTTTTGGTTGTATAATAATGTCGTATAGACGTTATTGCGACCTTTTTATACAACCGTCATATAGTAGTGTCTACGACGACTTCTATAAAACTAACTTATACAACTTTTCGTCGTGTAAACGTTTCCATCGTATTAACGACGTAATACTGTCAATTTTGTCATATAATTACCTTTTAAACAACTGCTATACGGATAATAATTGTTTAGACGTAGTATTTGTAACCATTATATACCTATAAGTCGAATAAGTATTACGAGAGCAACCTTTATACAACCTAAAGTATTACAAACATGCTAATACGACCGCTATTTAATTATTACTTATAATAGAGGTTTATAATCACCTTATATACAACTTCCATCATTTTGAAATTATATTTAGGTATTTACTGTTTGCTACAACAAATGGATTGATAAAAGTGGAAAAGTATTAAAAGAAGTGGGGAATTAAAAACAAGTATCATTCGCTTCGAGCACGTCTTTTAATACAAAGTAATAGAACTCAAACTGATAGTGAAGAAAATGTGAAGGGTTCCGTATCACGTTTAAATGTAAATTTAACCAACATTCTACGAGTAGGTACATCTTGCAGTTCATTTGCCGAAGTTCAGGACTCTTGTTCACTTTCCAAATTTGAAAATAGTTATTCATAGTCCAAAAATGAAGTTAACGTCAATAAAGACACCCACAATGACGACTTCAGAGACCATTAAAAAAAGTGGGGGCTATTGATTTTAATGTTCCCCAAATTGTATTAAAGCAATTAAATGATTTGAAACTTAAGGAAAGATATTTTGTAAATCTTCATATCCAAATATATGAGAAGGAAATTTCGCAAACTGAAGTCATATTAGTTTAGGTACTGATTTAAAGTGTCAGTTGGTTAGTGTGTTATTCATAGATTTAAGAAATAGGTAATTAAAAAGGCAGTAAAAATTATTGAAGTATTTTTTTTTTATTATTCCCAAGAAAGTAATTAACATTTCAAGTTTGACGAGACTTATTAATTAGAAATAAAAGCAAAGATTTCAAATATTGCTAGTTTTTGGAAAAACTTAAACTTAACTTAAAAAACTTTTGGAAAAGCTTTTTGAACCATAGATGTCAAATATGAAATATTATACAAAATCAAACCTTCATTTATTTTGCCACATTGAAACATCTTATGAAGCTAATAATCTTACAATAGAACATATAAAATTATGGTGTATTTTCTAGCTCTACATTCTGGACATTGCATTGCTTTTCAACTGGCTGCTGATTATTTTCGTGCAACACTTTTGCTTCCTTTGGTAAAAACTTTTCAACATCCTTGTGGGGTTTACCTAAAACAAAAGTATTTTAAGATATAGGTATGTCACGCAAATCGGTTCTTAAAATATAAATGCCTAGCTAACTTAGTACAAATACATCCTAATAGAACAAAGTTAGTTAGGCGTTTATTATGTTATTATTGATCCCTAAATCAACTGTCATGGCGTACTCGAATGAATGAACACGCAGTTATACGTCGGGAAGTTATGTAGTTGTCATATAACGCAGTCACATTAATAATAAATTAATAGAAATATGTGAAAACATTAATAATTCAAAAGCGCGTAAAAAAATTGTTAGAAACTTACCTCATATTAATCAGTAAACTTGATTGCGCAATGTTTGACAACTGATGAAATAGTTTTATCATCTCAAATAACAAAGAAAATATACAATATTAACTCTGCTGTCAAAAACACTGCCATATTATATTAACGTGATATGTTATAGAATTTGTTCAAATAAGCATACCTTTAAATGACAATAACACAACTTTATATTGGATAAAAGTCATATTGTGAACCATTACTCGACACGAAGTCGAATACACGTCGCGACAGTTGTTCTTACACGACATGTAGTCAAATCGTCGACGTAAATATGACCACTATGCGACTTTACAGGACCATATATGACTATTACACGACACTCTTAGCGACTTAAGTTGAATAAAATGGGCCCTAATGCGGTCGAGTAAACGTCCTTATAACGTTTATACGACTATATTATATAACATTAAGTCGCCAACAAAACGTCTACTCGACTTCCTAAATGTTAGTTGGGCCCCCACTCTACGCTCGCTCCCGCCCGCTGCCTCCGGACAAGTATAAGGCAGCCAAAAAGGAGTTTGACCGAATGATAGAAATGGGAATCTGCAAACCATCAAAGAGCCCGTGGGCAAGCCCCCTGCATGTTGTAAAGAAAAAAGATGGAGGCCTAAGGGTATGCGGTGACTACCGACGATTAAATTCAGTTACACGGCCAGACCGCTATCCTATACCACGAATACAAGACTTCACGTACCAGCTACATAATAAGAAGATATTCTCGAAGATATTCTCTTCTTGACCTCAAAATGGCCTACTACTGGATACCGATCGCAGAGGAGGACGCCCAGAAAACGGCAATCATCACGCCGTTCGGGCTATTTCAATTCAATTGCATGACATTCAGTTTGCGCAACGCTAGTCAAACGTTTCAAAGATTTATGCATGAAGTACTGCGTGGCATTGACAGCTGCTTCTGTTACGTCGACGACATACTGCTGTATTCAAACAATGAAGAGGACCACAGACAGCTCCTACAACGAATACTAGAACGCCTAAAGAAATACGGCGTAACGTTAAACATTGAAAAATGTGAATTCGGCAAGGACAAGATTGACTTCCTGGGCTATGAAGTGTCAGGCAACGGGATCAGACCCACTGAGGAGAGAACAAAAGCCATTTCAAGTTACCCCAAACCCAAGACAATAGCTGAATTACGACGTTTTCTGGGAATGATAAATTTTTATCGTAGCTGTCTACCCCGTCAAGCCGAACAACAGAACGAGCTAAATAAATATCTACACAACCAGAAACGGAACGATAAAACGCCCATCGAGTGGACACCTCAGGCAGAGTTGGCTTTTGAAAAGTGCCGCCAAAGCATTTTGAAAGCCACACAGCTGATTCACCCGTTACCAGGAAGCCCCCTAGCCTTGATGACAGACGCTTCAGATTACAGCGTTGGTGCTGTTTTGCAGCAGAGAATAGAAGGCCAATGGAAACCTCTCGCTTATTACTCAAAATCGATGAGTACGACTCAGCAATGCTACAGCGTATACGACCGCGAATTGCTAGCGATCTATACAGCTGTCAAGTACTTCAGAAATCTCATCGAAGGAGGTGACGTTACAGTGTATACAGACCACAAGCCTTTAGTGAATGCACTGACACGTCCATCGAGCAGTAGCGACACTCCGCGACGAGAGCGTCAATTACAATTTATCAGCCAGTTTTGTACCAGCATCAAGTACGTGCAAGGCGAAGATAATTCAGTGGCAGACGCATTATCACGCATAGAAGACATACAATGTCCTTCCATCATCGACTACGCAACGTTAGCCAGCGATCAAGATAAAGATCCTATATTGAAACAGCTCAGAAATCAACCAAATCTCAAGTTCACCGACGTCACAATGCCTGGGATGAACCAGCCAATCACGTGTGAGACATCTACCGGCACGCCCCGACCGTACTTACCGACTGCGTATCGTTTTGAGGCATTCAAAGCTCAACACGATTTATGCCATCCCGGCGTGAAATCCACCAGGAAACAGATGTGCTCAAAGTTTTTCTGGCCCAGCATGAATAAAGAAATCAGCACCTGGACCAGAGCATGTATCAGCTGTCAACGAGCGAAGATTCACCGTCATGTCGTAACCCCACTGAGCGAATTCCCACCTTCAGCGCGTTTTGAACACATTCACGTGGACATAGTGGGACCACTGCGATTATCCAATGACCGACGATACTGCGTGACTATTATCGATCGTTGCACACGTTGGCCAGAAGTCGTTCCGGTATCGGATATCACTGCTGAGGAAGTTGCAAAAGCCCTCTATGAAAGCTGGATTGCCAGATTCGGTTGCCCACTCAGAATTTCAACAGATCAAGGACGGCAATTTGAATCATCATTGTTCCGGTCACTAATGAAAAAGTTTGGGATATCACGAATACGGACCACGGCGTATCATCCCCAATCAAATGGTATGATCGAGCGGTGGCATAGAACGCTGAAAGCAGCACTCATGGCGCGAGGTACTATACAGTGGACAGAGGAGCTTCCTACTGTACTGCTAGGATTGCGCACGGCATTGCGAATCAACAACAGCTTAAGCCCAGCAATGATGACGTATGGCACTACACTTCGTTTACCATCGGATTTCATCGTGCCAACAAAGTCAAACATTGATGAAAACGACTACATACGCCGCCTTACAAAAACCATGGCATCGTTAAAAAGTGCCCCTCGATCCAACAACAGTCAAACAGAGCCATTCATACATCACGATCTCACCACGTGCACGCATGTTTTCGTGCGCAACGATACTGTTCGTTCCCCGTTAACACCGCCGTATGAAGGTCCTTATGAAGTCATCGAGCGCTACGATAAGTGTTACAAAATTAAGTTGCCGCTACGCACGTCGGTAGTGTCAATGGATAGGCTGAAGCCAGCCTACATATTCAATGAGTCTGAAGATGTGGATCAACGCACACCTGATCGAGCAAGCCAACCATACATCACAAGGTCTGGAAGAACTGTAAAGCCCGTTGTTCGCTTCGCTTAGGGGGGAGTGGTGTGGGACCTGTGTAAACTCGCTTCACCGTCACCCGGCAAGCGTCATACAACCGGGCGCGCCGAGCGCGCGGCCCTCACTGAGCATGGTATAGCGCGGCACCTTAAACTAAAGAATGCGGCGCGCACTACACGACTCACTCGCAGCGAAACTGACCGGAGACTGTTGACCGCACGGGGGCGCCTCACGAATTTATAGTCGGCGCACAGTGAACACCAGAAGACCAAACCTCACAACCGATTGGCTGATCCATTTTGAGATTGTCTTCAATCGCCACTACGTAGACTATGTATTTTGTAAATAACAATAGCTAAGACTTAGACAATAAACACAGTTCCATTAGAATCTCCATCGTGTGTTTTCATCTTACCTACAAGTTCCGAACAAATCGTGGGAAGTACCCCACAGCCTTTTCGCGAAGTTTGCGTTACGATGTCAGATACATCCTGTATATCGGAGTCAGAGACGGCGGAGCATCGTAGGGTCGTCAGCATCTTGGTGTATTGGTAAAGATGGTACATTTAGTAGGTGAAGTTTGAATTAAAGCACGATGTGTAAATATATCGAACCGACAGTTTCGGTCCTGGTACTGGTCCGCGCCTCCAAGCGAAGTGACCGTTCGACCGTCCCCACTTTCCAAAACGACTCTGTCCCTCAAATGAGCAACTTTCATTAAAATGATTTCGAAGATCCATGACACATATACATATACATACTGAATATATTATGTAAG